>OY728133.1:976712705-978059788 GCA_963277665.1 Viscum album
CCTGGAGATGGCCTTCAGGTGCAGATGTTGGCACTTTGAGTTTTTCATCATGTCGGTCGGCATTACGAATGCTCCATCTATGGTCATGGGGCTTATGAACACCGTCTTCTGGGAGATTATGGATCAGTTCATGGTCATGTTCATTAACGACATCCTGATCTACTCAAGATCAGATTAGGATTACACTAAGCACCTATGCACGGTTTTGGAGGTCCTCTAACAACACCAGATCTATGGGAAGTTGTCAAAGTGAATGTTTTAGACACGAGAAGTGAAATTCCTTGGGTACATAGTTTCCAATAAGGGAGTAGCGGTAGACCCATCGATGGTTGAGGTGGTTGTTTCATGGGCAGCACCCAAGAACGTGGCAGAGGTTTGTAGTTTCCTCAGGCTGGCAGGTTACTATCATAGGTTTGTACCCAACTTCTCCTGAGTTGCAGCACCTTTGACAGCCTCGACAAAAAAGGACTAGTCTTTTGTATAGAGTGAGCAGTGCAAGGTAGCCTTCATCAAACTAAAGGAAAAGTTGGTTAGTGCCCCAGTGCTGAGGTTTCCAGAAGAAGGGGAAGCAAATGAGGTATTCAGTGATGCTACATGTTAGGGCCTCGGGTGTGTGTTGATGCAGCGGAAAGGGTTGATCTCTTATGGGTCTAGGAATTTACGTCCCCATGAGCGTAATTACTCCACCCATGATCTAGAGATTTTGGAAGTCGTTTTTGAACTAATTTTGTCGCAGAATTACCTCATCAGAGAGAGCTTTGTGGTTTTCACGGACCAAAAAAGCATGAGGTATATCTTCTCCCAGTGGGACCTAAACATAAAGTAGCTAAGGTGGATGGAGTTCCTCCAGGATTTTGATTTCGATATTTCTTACACCTTAGGGAAATGAAATGTTGTGGATGATACCGTAAGTAGGAAATCATAGAAGGAAGTAGTTCGGGATTCTGTAGAGGCTTGGAGAGCGATGTAAGAGTTAACGGCCTTGCATTTGGATGCAAGGGTGGAAGGTGGAAGAGGATGTCTGTATCAGATGAATGTAGTTACCTCCTTAGTGGTTTAGATGGAAGAGTCTCAGTGGGGGTACTTGGAGGTGGAAGTGATGCGGGATTGTTTTTATCAGGGAAATCCTCCTAAGGGATGGTTGGAAGATAATCAGCATCAAATTCTTTTCCATGGAAGGATTTTCATTCCGAAGATGATGAGTAAATGTGTTCTCTATGTGTTCCATGGCTTGGCCTTAGAGGTAAATCCAGGGGTCTCACAGATGTACCAAGGCCTGATGAGACAGTTTTGGTGTCCTGGGGTAAAGTGGGTGGTGGCAGAGTTTGTGGCATAGTGCCTCGTGTGTTAGCAAGTAATGGCTGAACACTGTTTCCCTGGAGGGTCGATACAGCCATTAGATGTTCCTGAGTGGAAGTGGGATGACATCTCGATGGTCTTCTTCACATGGATACCCATGGCTCAGGGAGGATATGATTCCATCTGGGTAGTGGTGGAATGGATGAAAAAATCAACACACTTCTTGGAGATTAAGGAGTCGAGCCAGGTGAGCACCTTAGCCTAGAGGTACGTCGATGAGGTGGTGCAGTTGCACCGGATCACGAGATATATTGTCTCTGATCAAGACATGCAGTTTACCTCACGATTCTGGAGGGGATTAAAGAATTCCTTTTCCACCTAGCTACGCCTTAGCACTGATTTCCATCCTCATACATATGGGAAAACAGAACGAATGATCCAGACATTGGAAGACATGTTGCGGGCATGAGTTCTGGATTTTGGGGATCATGGGTATTTCACTTTCCTCTAGTGGAGTTTTCTTATAACAATAGCTTCTACTCCACTATTGGTATGACATCATTTTATGCCTTGTATGGAAGGTCATTTCGTTCACCCGTTTAATGGTCAAAAATTGGGGAAGCAGAAGTTCTTAGGCCAGAAGTGGTGTAGGTAACCACTGAGAAGGTTCAACTCAGGCATGAGAGTATGAAGGCAGCCCAGGACCGGCATAAGACTTATGTCGATCATAGGATGAGGCCCTTGGAGTTATAGGTTGGGAATCATGTGTTCATTAAGGTCTCACCTCTATGTGGGCAACAAAGGTGTGGGAAGGGGAGTAAGCTCTCTCATAGGTTCCTCGGACCATTCCAGGTGTCGGATGAGTTGGTGAGGTGGCGTATCAGCTGGCATTGCCAAGTCAGTTTGAGAAAGTACACAACGTCTTTCACGTTTCCCAAATTCGTCGATATCTACACGAGGACTCCCATTTCATCGATTTGGGAGAGTTAAATGTCGAAGATTATGTGACATTCATAGAATGACCGATCAAGATAAAGGATCATAAGGAGAAAGTGCTTTGTGGACAAAAATTCCCTTGGTTTGTGTGATGTGGAGGAATGGTGGCCTGGAAGAGAGCACATGGGAGATGGAGGCCCAGTTACATGTTCAGTACCCATATCTATATTGACTTCCTTGTTGTTTTTGTTCTGATCCTTGATATATTGTACCTTGTGCATTAACATATGAAATTATTGTTTTTCTTGGGTATTAGATGATATGTTCCATGTTCCCAGTGTGTGTGTGTACGAATGTGTGATGATGGGAAAACCTGACTGCTAATCAGGATACATTAATGTGGATGCGATTAAACTCGTGCGGGCGAGTAAGTGCTTCCCAAAGCGGATAATTTCCTAACATGTAGGAGGGGACTCCGAAACTCATGTGTTGGACATTGTGATCCTTGTGATTGTTTTTAATGTTTGTGGTTGATAACTCTTGGGGGAGTATTCTTGGATGTAGGGGGAGGGATCGGTTCCTGCTTTCGAACAACTCCGGGGTTTTCCCCTGAGAAGTATCTTTAGAAGGTGGCTTTTTGGACCCCACTTTTCTCAATTCTGGTTTGTTGCTATATTCTCGGGGATGCGAATAGTTTGATATGTATCTGATGTAATGGTCCGAGTTCTGGGGGTCCATTACTTGGTAAAAATATGATGTTTGATGTGTTTTGGGTGGTCTGGAAGGCCATCCCAGCATCTCGGTGACTCCTAGCAGTTGCCTCGGCCTACTGGTAGACTTAGACTACCACTGACATTTGGGTACCTGTAGCCCTCAGCTACCGGTAGCACTCAGAAACCAGTAGATCTCAGCTACCTGTAGCTCTCGGCTACGGGTAGCTCTCGGCTACCAGTGGCTCTCAGCTACCGATAGCCAAGAGCTACTGGTTGGTGACACGAACCGATAGGCGAGATCTACCAGTAGGTGAGAGCCACCGGTAGCTGATAATAATGGTTAAATCATGTATGTTCATAAGAAAGGATTCATAATGGAGTAAAATTACATAATAAAGGAGAGAATAAAATTGGAATAATACATGAATTTTTGGAAGACATATATGTTTTGAAAATTTAATTTCAATTATACCTACTAACATATTTAATACATGTTATGCATTAGTTAACTACAAGTGTACCTACATTAGGTTTGGAATAAGCTATTATCTTATCGATTTTTGGATTTTGATATTCTCCCATATACCATATTTTATAAGTCATATGATAACCACTAGTGTACACTCATGTAATGGGATTAAGAGAAGCTAACATGTACCCTCTTGAATCTAGAATCAGTTAACCTCCCTTATACACATTCATCTAATGAAACGTTATTCATTAACAAACTCACAAGAGGATGTTATAAGTCCCAACAACCACATAATCAGCAAATTTTTATTCCAAAAGATAAAAATTCATTCATTATATCAAAATCTAAAAAAATGGGGTTTTTAAAAAATTCATCATGTTATGCCTCATGGAAATGAAATGTGTTTAATATGAATTTTTGTATTCAATAATAGCATAAAAAATAAAAATATTCATCTTTATAAAAATCATTACACTATAATGATAAAACACCTAGAGAATCAATTATATAGATTCCAATGAATCTGATACACATTAAATAATAATATAAACTAATGTTTTTATCATTGTTGAAAAAAATGCGATAAATTTTCAGTAAAAAATTATTGAATATAAACTATTTTCCATTTTGAAATTAATTAATTATGTTATTAATAGTTCCAAATATGAATTAACATATTTTCCTTTTAATGCAAATAGGAAAAACGTATGCAGATATTTAAATAATTTATAGTCATTGATGTGTAGAATTAGTGTCCATTCCATACATGGTTAAAAAATGAATACATTAACATTTCTTTCAATTAAAGGAAGAAACTTTCGAGAAAATAATACTAAGACTATAAAACACAAATTTTGATAAATGTAAAAAATGGGATAAAAAATCCTTAAAAATTTTTTACTCAATAGAAATAAATTTAAAATAAATTTAGAAAAAAATTACACAATAGTGAAATGATATTTGACTTAAAATCCTATTAAATAACATTTTTTGTTCAAACATTATTATAGAATATTTATATCATAATGATCAGAAACTGAAAAGAATTTTTTCCCTCGGAATAACAAGATGATATTAATTTTGAATATGTTGTTTGATTGATGATCTTGATGTTTCATCGTCAAAAACAAAATCATAACAAAATCATAACAAAATATCTATATACAATAATATTATTACATAAAATCATATATATTTTTATATCTTCTGAATCTTAAGACCCTTGAAAAAATGGAATTAAGTTAATATTTTATTGTAATTATAATATATAAATTCATCATATAAAATTTCATTTTGGATATATATACCACATAAAAATGATAGGTGTATAACATAACATATTTTTTATAGAAAATAATTTGAGGCTAATTCATTACCCCATCTCTAAAACAAAATCATGATCCTTCTGAAATCCAATATAATAAATATAATATTTTTATAAATCTATTAAATGTCTGTATTAATATATATCATACAATATACTTCTTACATATGATCAATTATCACTTGCATATTAACAATTCATTGCAAAAATAATTTTGCGATAATAACTGCTTTGTTTTTCATGTATGTTTTGTCTATTTCATTTTATTAGAGATTTACAATACTTAGAATATTTATGAAAGTTAAAAATATCATATTTATAATTTATATATGCAAATATTTATTACTCAACTAATGATAGATATACAAATTTAATTAAACCGTTTGTAGAAATGGCACGTCATACTCTCAGATGAACAATACTTCCATTTTCTCAATAAATGTAATGAATAAAAGATAAATTCTAAATCAAAATTAAAAATTCATTTATAAGACATATCTTTCTTATATTTTAAATAATTTTTCCTTTATACCCAATATGTCAAGATAAAATGAAAAAACATATCATATCACTTCGTGGAGGGACTAGTCGACACCTATGAATAGTTATTGATTAAAGTTACCCAAATATTGGAATCTATAAATAATTGAATTATATTATAATTAAATAATAATAAAAAAATATTTCATATTATTAAAATTAAATAAATTTATATTTATATCCAACCCTGATAGGCGCCGATTATGCTTGTATTTCGTTGGTTATAGATGTTGTAGTCCACCCCACACATAACCAATGGTTTCATTTCCCAAATGATATTGGAGGATATATTATAAGCTATGATATGAAAAAAGTAACAATATATGAGAGATAATGATTTTATTTTTTTTAATTTTATTTTAATAATAATTTATGGTTATACAAGAAGAAATAATATAAAACACACTCGGATAAGAACATTACCACATCTTCAGACAACTACCTTATGTTAGATCAAAAAATTCATATTTGGATATTTCAACTACCAAAATATGGAATTTATTAAATTTCATTGAAATTCAATAACTTATTTTCATTTTTTATTTCCAAACAAAATGTATATGTTTGTGTAATATGAATAAGATTGGGGAATAATGTTTAAAAGTAGAGGAGAAAATATAAATGGAATTATTGGATTGAAAATGATACACCAACATTTTAAAAGTGAATAAATGAAATAATTGGTCATTATCAAACCTAATATGATATAAATTCCAAATAAGAGAAACTAAATTAATTTGAATAAAATTTTATGTTATTTTTACCATTAAATATTAAGTTTATCCTTCAATAAACCCATTTTGATCATATACATAGTAATTAATCATTTATATTTTAAAATTTTTTTATGAAGAAATTAAGTTAAAAAAATAAAATATATATTTTTATTATTACATATATTGAATCAATATTTTCAAATTCAATTAATAAGTGATGTAGAATATATTATAATAAACTCTATATGACAACTATTTCTAAAAGAAAATGAGTTCATATATGTAGAAATATTCAATATAAACATCTAATATGATATTTATTCTATTGAAATATGGTATATTAATAAAAATATAATTGATGAAAATTTACTTTTAAATTCATATTAATATAAAATAGGCCTTATAAATTCATTAAATGTAAGCGAGTATGTGGGAAATTTTTTTTAAACAACCATAAATTATATAATCTATGATGAAAATTATAAAAAAATAACATAGATATAATTTTGAAATTTAGATTACATAAATTATGTTTCTTTTTTAAAAAATTTCAAATTTTTTAGAAGATATTATTACTTTATTATCCGAAATTGTAATATTTTATTTCAAAACATTGTTCTTTAAAGTACATGATGAATTTAATAAATCTATTTAAAAAAATGAACAGTTAAGATATATAATATTTTACCTTCCCTTACAAAATTATGGATAAGTAATTAGCGAATAATTTATTTAATATCAATGGAGATGGTTTTCTTCATTTGCTGACACTCAATCCACCTCAATCTAAATGCCCACTATTCTCCGATCCTGATTTCCAATGATAAATAAATATCCCCATCATATCAAATATACACAGGTTTATGAATATATCTAGGGTGTTTTGTTATAATTTAGTATCAATACGGTGGATCTTCATTAAATAATTTTATAAAATAATTAATTAATTGTCAATTTATATTATTAAATAATCCCTCCACCATATTTCTTAACGTCATGTTCGACGTCGGTCGACCATAGGTCATATGAAGGAAAAATCATGATTTTTTAAAATCAAATGTGGTCACACATTTCACATTTAATTTCCATAAAATGGGGAAAATTGAAACTAAAATAATGAATACATATGAAATATAATATATTAGTATTTTTAATATAAAAAAACTAATGATCTCTTAGCCCAAAAATATTATACCAACTCATCACCTAATAATAGAAATATTCCTATGTCTATTAAAATTAAAAACATTAGAAAAAATAGTCATTATTTTTTTATATAAATATTCTCAAAGAATTCACTCAATCATTTTTGGAAACTAATTTTAATGTGAAATATAACTATTTGTTTTATGGAAATAGAAATATTATTTTTTAAAAATATTTTACAGTACCATTAATAAATATTATCATTAATTGTTATGAAAAATCATTTCCATGTACTAAAAAATAATTCCATATTATTTTATTTCTTAATAATTTTTGTCTAAAATAAAAAATATTTTTATATTTTTAAAATGTAATATATTGGTTTATATAAGTAAAATTTTATATTAATAGTTATTTTAATTGAATTCACTATTAATAATATAGTATCATGTGTTTTTATGTCTACTCAAGGCATTTTTTTAAAACATCCAATTATAATTTCCCCCCAGAAATTGGTCTTCTTTTAAATTGATTTTTTTTAATTCATCAATCATGATATATATTGTTCATTTTAATAAAAAATGATAATTATTTTCATGAATTTAATGTTTTAAACATTTTATTTTTTACATAAATATTTACATAATAAAATTGAAATGTTTTTTCATCTACAATAACTTCTTTTTAGAAATTATATTGATAGACTTTATATATTTTTTCATAATAACATCCACATTCATTATCACTTTATCATATGATCAAGTTTAATGAATGGTTAATATTTTAGTATCCTACATAGAATAATATTTTTTGGATGACCCTATGAAACAATAAATGAAATAAACATTTAGGGTGATTGAATGTCGATATCAATCAATATAATTATTGAATTTAATATATCTGATACCCATGTGATATGATAAGAAACCCCATTTTATTCACATGTTCCATTTACAATATAAGGAATTATTGATTCTATATGGAAACAATATATATGTGAATGTTGAATGGTGTCATAAATTTCAAAATAATTCATTAGTTAAGGATCTATATTTGATGAGATTAAAATGATCAAAAATGAATATTTTTATATAAACTATATGTTTGGTGGACATATTGTCTATATAGAACATGATGCCATGACCTGTCCCCCGGGGCCCGTGACGTGACTACCCCAAGCCCGCCTTCCTTAGGCTAGGGGATAGCGACTAGAACCAAAGGTGAAAATCCCTAAAAGTGGGAACACATTGCCTTTTTAATGTCTAAACACAGACAACAGAGTAAGAGCTAGAAGTAAAACACTGTGAAAAACAATATACAAATTTGTGTTGAAAAGTAAAAGCGGCTGAAAATACAAGCCCAAAAGGGATGTACAAGTACAACTGAAACAAGTACAATTGACGAAAAGGTAAAGCATATAATTGGCCATCCTCTAAGTATTTCTACCTAAAGGGTTGGTACAAATATCCTCCTCAGCACTCCATGTCTGTCAGTCTCTTTTGTGTACCGACTCGTCATAAGGTCCTCCTCTGGGTACTGTCTTGTCCTGATACTCTGATCCTCAGTCAGTGTTGTACATAATCTACAACAAAAACAATGAGGTGAGGGCAAAGACCATGCAGGGGTGAGTGTAACGATACTTAGTAGGGATCCCGAGAACCTCATGGTCTCACAAAATCCTTCATGGATAAACCACAAACTACGAAATCTACAGATAGTTGTTATTTTGGTATATTCTCATACATATACCTAAGTTTTCAAATAACCCATCTCAAAGAAGAAGAAAACACAGATGTCACTAACTCAGCTCACATAGGTATACAACTTATGTAGAGAGATAGAGATGATGAAATATAGCCACTTGATCATCAGATCTGTAAAACCAACGCATGATATAGGACTAGCTATTCTATCTGACCAACACATGATATAGGAACTTAATTCAGTACTGTCGAACCAACACATGATCCATGAATAGTCATCTGAGCTGTCAGACCAACACATGATGCATGTCCAGCTATTTTGTCGGACCAACACATGATCAAGGAACAGAAGTTAGAAGTGTTGGACCGACAGAAGTTCCAGGAATTGTCGTCAGAGTTGTCAGATCAACAAATTATGTAGGTTCAGCTATTCTTCCGAACAACACATGATCCAGGAAAAGAATTCAGAATTATTGGACCAACACATGATCATGAACAGTCATCAGAACTGTCGGACCAACACATTATCTAGGAATAATCAATAGTGCATAGCCACCTTGAGGGTTTTCACAAAGCACACTCAATTCTATGAGGGTCTGCTCCTCAATCCATGTTTATCCATTTCATTTTCCTACAAGTCCTATGTTGATGTATTTAAATAATCTATCTTTCCATAAGAAACTCAACGCAATTGATGGTGCATCAATCAGACGCCTGGTCTAAGAGTTATTGGTATTTCTGTTCCGAGAGCCCAGTTGAATTTAGGATCAATCAATACTGACCATACCCCTACGGCATCCAAAACTCAAGTGAGTTATTCCAATAGAATCGCCTCGCTCCAAAATTTTCATCGCCACAGGCGGTTCATTAAACGGACGTCTAGTGAAAAAGAAATGGCCAAAGAATGTACATGGGTCGGTAGTGGGTCGGGGTCCAGTCTGACCCGGTCGGACCAACTCGGCCCACACCAGTCTGGGCCAACCTGGTCACGGTGGAACCAGTCAGACCCACTAGATCTGCTCCGGCATGTTCGGCTTGTCCGCCCACTAGGTCCGGCCAGGTCCGGTGGGCCCGACCCGGCCCGCTGGGCCCCGCCCAGTGGACTACCGGGGTGATTTGGCCTGCAGGTCGGGGGTTGATTCGGCCAGCGCCCCGAGAGGCACAACTCGAGATACAAATCCCAGATGGCCAAGTAGGTTCATCCAACGATGTGCTGAAGGACACCGCGGGCCATATCGGGTGGCAGGCGCAGCTCGGTCGGTTCTGCAGGAAGACGGGGCGCAGGCAGGCCGTGCGGGGCTTGGGCAATGCGTGGGTAGGCCACACGACACGTGGGCAGCACCGAGGGTGGCCGACGGGCCACACGTAGGCAGGCCAGCGGGGTGCTCGGGGAGGCCGATGGTGCAAGGGCAGCGCGCGGGCAGGACGGTAGGGCGCGGGCCGGCGGCCGGGCAGTCCGGTTCGGCGTGACTCTAGCCGGCACAGGCAGGCAGTGTTCATCCAGGAACACAGGTGTACCGCGGGGGCAGCGTGTTTCACAGAGGCTGCAGGTAGCATGCCCTTTTTTGTTCCCGCCTTCATCACCCCGTTCCCTCTTTGAAGATCACCAAATCGAAGAAAACTGATGGAGTGTGTTGGGCCATATTAGGTTGGCATGCGCCCTCCACATTTAGGGAGGTATTATTTGACTCATCAAGAAAAGTAGGTGATCAATAACACGTCCTCAACAGTAACTTTTTTATCCGATGATGAAGATAAGAAAAGGGTATAAAAATATCAAGCAATAAACCTTCTACCTCATTTATCCTCACATGGGAGGTTGAGTTTGGGTGGGTCCCACTACCATAACATCTCATAGGTGGTTAAGGTTTTGTGGCCCCAACTCCAACTCCCTTGGGGAGTTTTTAACCAAAAAACATCCACATGGTGGCTAAAAAAATAATGTGTTATCTCACATTATTTTATTAATTTTTTTTATAAAAACACAAAATCTAACTTATACTCTTGGCCAACTACTCTCGAGGTGAAAGTATCTTTAAGCGAAGACCTATGCTGCACGTTGAAGGGTTCCCTCAGATTTCAATTCCAAGCACCTGTTCAAATGTTACAAAATGCCACTCACGTGTTTATTAAATGTAACCGAAAAAAGTTCAAAATATTTTTATCAGTCACCCTCTACTCGCGATGGTTGATGTTAGACCCTGCCTAGGTGAAACACGACCCAAATATCCCAACGGTACTCTCGGATATTCAATTTGAGTTACCGTTTAGAAGTTATGAATTTTACAATAAAAATAATTGTCACATAATTATTTTATTTGCGACCAAAAACTAACATTCTCTGGTGGCATGCCCCGACGAAAGATAGTATCTACTAAAAGAATGCATACACGAAAAAGTTCAGCGGAGGTCTATGATTTTCAATTCGAGTTACCATTTGTAATTTATAAGCATTTGAAAAATAAAATAATTTATTTAATTATTTTATTTACGATTATTCATTTTTTGGGTTTCCTCACAGGAGGCCTGCACTGACATATCATCAGCCGCGCCATGGGTAAACTCGTCATCTTTAGTGCAATGGTGCCCTTAGATTTCTGATCTGAGTTAAGGTTTATGATTTATTCCACATTTTCAAGAAAACTGCTTAAACATGTAAACATAAACTTATCAAAAACATTGACGGATCATTCCGGGTTCTCCGATCCTCGGAATCACGCGCCGCCATATTTCACTGACCCATAATATTCCCATTTAATTAATAAAAAATTAATACGGAAATTCTGGGTCTTTACACATGATGTATTTGATTATTATTTGTTATCAACATTTATGAAGAGAATTTTATTTATTCACAACATGATGAATGATAATTTAATAAATTCAGAAAATGACATATGGAAATTTTTTATATTCATAACATGATCCATGGACATATTATTTTCTCACAACAAGTTGAATGGGATACATTAAATCATTATAAGATAGGTAGATTGAAATTTACATCAGTGTTATGATTCTTATATGATTATCTTATTAATTTTTTTATTATATAATGTTCCAATAAATGAAACATAATATTTTACATTCATATGTTATACCCTACAAATAAATTTTTTGAATTATAATTCCAATATCATTTTCCATGGTATAATTTTTATCAATAGAGATTTCATGTCTTATGTCCTATCATTTAGACAATAATTACTATTAAATGATGTTTTTTTATAATATATTAATTTGTTATTATTTAGATCATATCAATATAATCTATCCCATTACAGAATAATGATTTATTTTTCCCATAAATGATTTTTAGGTAAGTCATTTTATATTATTTCCTTTATTTAGGATATAAATATATACGTATCATATTAAAAATTAATAATGAGTCATCTATGGTTTAATTATGGATAAATTATCACATGTACTGTAAAATAATTTATTTATAATGTCTATCCTTTGTTAAAAAATCATTTATTGGGATTGTGTGATTACTATGATATTTAATGTTTAAATTACGAATGTTCTATAAAACAATGACATATATTTCCCTTTTCCTATCTCTATTATTTTAAATTTGAATGGCTATAAACATTATTTTAGCTCCAAATATGGGGGACTGATACAGGGTTATTCAATTTTTTTTAGTGAATAATAAAATTATTTATGACAATTGGTTTATATATTTATTGGATATTTGTATAAGATAATATTTTCTCTACACCTAGATAAGATTAAGTGGGAATGATATCATTTTGAAATTTTGAAATATCTATATTTTATAGTTTTCCACTTAATAATATAAATATTTTATAACAACAATAATATGTTTGATCTATAATAGATATTCTATAATGTATTAACATTTAAGAGAGAATATTAAGAATTACATTAATCATAGATTCATTATTGATGCATGGACTTAGATGAATATTGTTTTTTAAAAAAATACTAGAGGATAAGTTTACTTGATAATAATATATTTATTTTCTATTATGAATTAATTACTATGTTTTGAAAATTGGATGGTAATTATGAGAAAACCAACAGAAAGAATCCAATATTTTTTGGATAGTGATTTAGTTTAAGCTAAAATATTACACGTGGTATGAAAGGGTAAAATAATTCATGGTTGGGTTTTCAGTTTATTATTTATTATTATTTATTTATGATTTTCTTTATTAACAAATCATATAAACACCTTATTGTTTTAGTAAATTCTGGATCAATGAAAAATGAAGAAAAAATGTGTTCCAAGGATGTTGTGATGATTTTCCATATAAGAAAACAATATTGAAAAAACCTTAATTGGACTAATTATTCATTTGTATTAATCAATAATGAATTATCATTTACAACATGAACATATTTGATTGATAAAAACAATAATAAAGACAGTCATTGTAATGTCATGGATGTGATGATCATGGTAATAGTGTATGAAAGATGAGTTAGCATCCATTTTTTCGAAAAATAAAATGTCGGTCCTATGTAAACTTCCAAAATGAATTTGAATAAATATTATATTTGTTAAATGAGGGAATTTAGAAAAAATATTATGAGAAAATAGGAAGAGTTTAGTAAACTTGATATAGAAAAAAAATTATGCCAATGGATGTACTGGAAATTAGATGTATTAAATGTGAGATATTTTCAAAATAGGAAAACCATAGGAATAATACAATATATTTTTAGGAAAATTTACTCAAGAAGAAATATAAATTTGAGAAAATTTAAAATCTAATAAAATAAATACTGTTTATGTGGATTGTGAAAATAATTTTTTGATATGTACAATTATTATTTAAACTAGTTTTGTGTACATATATTGTTTTTTAGGATTTCAAAGACTAATAAAAATTGAATGCTAATTAAAAAACATTGTGGTATTTTTAAATTATAAAAGTTATATTAATATTCATCATGGATTCTACATTTATGAGTCATGAATGAATTTTTATCATCCATTAGTTCAATTTGATTTAATGTTTTATGTTAATTGTATTCCTCCATATATATTCTAATATATTAATTTATGTACGTAAGTCAAATATTATATTTCAACCCTTTCTATATTCCAATTATTGTTAATGGATGAATATGTCCTCCCTAATATGAATAATTCATTCATAGAAGTTATTATAAAGAATAAAAATGGATGCTTACCTAAAATGATAATTGAAAAACTCAATTATATGATTGTCCTATTCTCTAAAAAATCTTATTTGCATGTTCATATAGTTGACATCACTCTAAAATTTATAGATTAAGTCGTGTATATAATTTTTAAACCCTTGTAAATTTTCAATGTCAACTAAGAATGATATTTATGAGGAAATAAATTCTTAATTTTTTAGAATGTAATATACAGTGATTTTACTATATATATTTTGATTAAATTATTCTAATGTGTTTGATAAATTAATCCACAAAAAAACAATCAAAAACAAAATGTTGTTTACCCAATTAAGATAAATATAACTAATTCAATGTATCCATTGAATATAAGGGTACAAATCAAGGTAAATATCTTTTAGAATATATTTATATCATAAAATAATATTCCTACTTAAAATTAAATCACAAATAGTAATTAATTATCTCAACTAATCAATTTGTAAGATCAATTTATTCATAAATTTATTTTTTAAAGATTTAATTTATATTTGATTTTCCAATTTATAAACAATGTGAATTTTTATAATATATATATATATATATATGAAAATCTCATTAGTCTACAATCATTAAATTGATTTTTAATACATTTAAAAAATAAAAATAGTTAAAAAATATTTCTATATTTTAGATTTCTCAATAAAATAATATATTTTAAATTCTAGTAAAAAGATAAATTATATGATTTCTAATTTTGAATATGAAATTTTATTAATAATTTAAATTAATAATTTCAACTATATTATAGGAATAATTTTCATGATTATTTTTAAATTTTACAATTTTCCTTGATTATAGAAAAAATAATGAATATGAAAATACTATAAATCTATAACATTGTCATAAAAATGATTTTATTTGTGTTATTTTTTTATTATATAAAATGATATTTTATAAATTAAATCAACACATTTAATGTAAAATTTGGAATTTTTAAAACTGACATTTATATTTTTGAAACATTAGTAATCTTATGTTTAGTTGAAAATTATTTTTTTTCTAATCCTTCAAATTGGGATACAAGACGACGTAATTCTAACTTGGAATAGATTGAATATCAAATTACTCTTATTTATTTAATAATACCCAAAAAAATTATATAAATAAAAAATATTTAATATTTTACAACTACAATAATTTCTCTGCATAAATATTAACTGTTTCTAAATATGTACATTAAATGTTTGTTTTTTAATATTAAAATTAAATTGTATCATTATAAAAAGTACGACATAAAAAATTTTACATCAAAATATTAAATATTTATATAAAAACTAATTAATATTTCCAACTATTTTTTATGTCATTAAAAATAAATTTCAATCATAAAAGTTAGTTACCATGTTAAAAACGAAAAATTATTGATGAAAAAAAATCTACAACAGTACCATATATGAAATATAAAAACATATGGTAAATTATTTATATGGCCCTTTATAAATATTACCCCTTCCCTTACAATGTTATTTTACATCATTGGATCTTAATAATAATTATATACATTATTGTTATGTTTTTTTTAAAAGTCACTAATCTTTGTTATGATAGAAGTCATCAAAACCCATCTTCTTCTCAAACACTACACTTCATATACTAATCCTCACAGAGAACAACTGACATCCAGAAACCACATATAAGTTTCCTTAATGATTTTTAATTCTTACTATACCAAAACTCAATGAGTTAATAATAATTATAATTTAGATATTTTCATGAGTACAATAAAGATCACAATTAAACTTTTTAATTTCATATACACTATATCTTCTTCTACCTCACCAAATACAAAACAATCAGGTCAAAGTAACTACATCCATTTCCATATAATATTAAAATACTATAAATTTCATTGGATGATAATTTTTAATTAACATGCAATGCATTTGAAAACCCGATACAACACTTGTGCTACATGTGAACTACGACCGACCCATGCGAAGTGATCTGTTTACTATAATCATCTATTTTGTATTTTCAAAATTTTATATTTAATTTATATATTATTTATTTAAAATTTAATTTATATTATAAAAATTAGTCAAATTCATACCATTATTTTTTCTATAGAAAAAGTGAACATAACATGTGTGTACGTGTTTATCAAGGCCTCCAAGTAGCAATACATTTATTTTATGTATAGAATTTTATACATTGTTAATATCATTATAAATACGATTCACCACATTAAAATAATAATATTATTATAAATAATTAATAATTATATAATCATAAACTATTTTGGTTTTAAAAATTAATAAACATTATTAATAAAATGTTTTTTATTCGGAAGGTTTTAAAACCTATGTGAAAAGTGTTATAAATTTCTATCGTAGATAACTATGGAAACAATATTACTAAAACTAAATGATATAAATCATAATAAATTGATTGTACTAAAATTACATAATGTTTATATTAATATTTTAAAAAAATTTATTCATCTAGACCTTGTTTATTAAAATATTCCTAATCAAGCACACCACTAATTTCACCTCCATGAATAATAGCTAAATATATCATGGAATGATATTAAAATTTTATATGTCATTATAATTCATCTAAAACTATACCAAAAAATAATTGACTAATTATCAATTTTTTTCAATGAATGTGTATAGATGTGAACATTAAGAAGTCTGTCAAAAACAATTATCATTACAAAGAACTAATAATTATAATATGTAAATAAGTAAAAATAAATTGTTTAAAATGTATTATTTAATATAATTTTTAATATAGTTGAATTTGGGTTTCAAATTAGGGATAAATAGTTCTAGTTTTTTAAACATTATTTTCGACTTCCTTAAATTATGTTAGTATAAAAGGTAAATGTTAGTAATATTATCATATATTCATTGCAACATATGACATGACACTAAATGATTTTGGTTTGGGTTATATAAATAAAATTGATTTATTTTTAAGATACATGATATATATAACACTAGGATTATATATTCATATCACGATCTATATTTCAAGTTCAATTTATTCATGTATTATATAAGAAACTATGTTTTTTCTAGACTAAATGAATTTATTTTTTGTTTCATAATTATTCTTCAATGTTTACTATCTTAGAGGATTGTTTTATTTAATTATATAATGATATTATAATTCCAATACTTATTCTAAATATGTTAATTATGTTTATGTGTTACCATATTCATACACATTTATTATGTGATGAATATTTATAATTCTCGGATAATGAACTATATTTCAACGATATGATTGTTTTCTATTTCATGAAATATTAAAAATTATTTTCTGGAAATAAAAATAATTTTCTGCTAATAATAATCAAATTATTATTAATCACTATTTATAATATTTATTTATCAATCAATTTTTGATGAGGGTTTCAAAAAAATGTTTATTTAAGTCATTCAAATTGTTTTCCATTATGGTGCGTAGATTTATCATTCACTTTACATTTCCACTGTAAAATATTCCCGAATTTATCAGGGAACAATTATTAGAGATTAATATTAAAAATTAATATTTTCAATGGATTTAGAATTATGTTTTTTGAAATAAAATTTTGAATTTCGCCCAAAAACTTTTCATTTTTGACGATTGATTTTTTTTCATAATTTTTCTTTATTATTTACTTTTCCTATGTGAGAAATATACATTTAAAATCATCCTTTCCATCTTTTTGAATGGTATACCAAATTATTTGTATTCCTAATCATTTTTTTATGAAAAAAATTATTTATCATTTTTATATAATGTATATGTTTTTTAAGTGTTATTCATGATATTTATAATCATTTTATACAATATTGGGTTTAAGGAATAAATATTAATTTTAATCTTTTTAACATTATGATTTTATTTGTTACCATCCTTATTTAATCAAATTTATTTTTTAAAAACTATTTTGAGATATAAATTGTTATTTATTATACATTTTATGAGGATGGAAGCATATAATTATAAATAATAAAATTTAATGATTTTTCAATCATTTTAAAATTTTTAATTAATTTGTCTTTATCAAATCTTAATAACAAAAAATATTATATGGTTATTAAAAATATATATCAATATCCTATAAAATCTCATATGATTCAATTTGGATGTGTTCTTATAATACAATTTACCTTCTTTCTCAATATATATTAGGATCAATCCATTTGATTAGGAAAAAGAATAACCTATCATAAGGAGTTATCTTATTTAAATATTCTTTTCAATACCTCATATAATTAACTCATTTGGGTTATTTCATTTCAGTATGTTCGATTAATTTTTTACAGTATGTTTTTCGGATACCATTTTGAAATTATATGAATAACCATTTTCCTTCCATGGGTGCTTTATAATATTATGAATATGTTTTTAAAGTTGAACAAAATCTGATTAAATATCAATGGGTGGGGTCTTATATTTTGAACCAATAATATGTTTAAACATTTATATCACAATATATAATGAAGTTTTTTGTGGGTATTTTTTTAACTATATCTATCTTGAAAAAAATTCACAGCATGATTCATGAAAAAAAATACAGAAGGTAAAACATGGACTTTTATTATTCACAACATGGATAATGTAAAACTTAATCATTCACAATTGAAAATAGTGACATTTTTTCACAATGTGACGCATGGTAATATTTTTTATCATGATATAATGTTTTTTTATTGATTTTATATTATCCAAATTTCATGAATTCAATAAATATTAGCTTTTTCAATATTTTTTTAGTTTTTATGTTTCATTAAAATGGATCAATATATTCATTTGATTATGTTATTTTCCTATGATTTTCTTCTCTGTATCCTATTTCTATACTCTTATACCTTTGTATAATACATATCAGGTGAAATCATTTTATTATTATATAAATATATAATGAAACCATATTGGTATATATACTAAAAAAATATTTCTACTATGAAAAAATATACCATAGACTTATGGTATGTAAATTAATGTAATTTTGATATATATTTCTCTTTCTACGTGTTTGAGATCACTCGATTTTTATATATTTTGTTCCTGATGTATTGAAGAATATTCTAACACATTAAATTTATAATATGGATTAAAATGTGGGTCAATTATATATAAATGCCCAAAACAATTATCAAATATGATTCATATGTACCAAAACATCAATGACTTAGATCTTAATGTAATTGAGATTTTTGGATTTTTATTAGATTTAATATTTAATTTATAGAAATGATAAATAATATATTTTTAAAATGGTTTATATCACAAGATATATAATTCAACATGTTATATATGTTGTATTAGCACTAGACCTAGAATTGTGGGTTGGGAGATCCAAAGATAGAATCATTGAATATGAGTAAAAAAATTTATATTCCTAATCTATTTATTAAAACAATGTTTTGTTCTCATTCATCTAAAAAAACACATTCACTATATTCAGATGAAGGTAAATTATCCTAAATATGTATAGACCCGTAAAAATTCAATGGAAATTTTTTCATGATTTTCTTTTGGATTTTACAAGAACGTTGTTTCTAACTGCACCTGATTCTGAGGCCCGGTTTGCCCAGAATAATTTTCTGATGTTTTGCTCGGGTACATTCAGTGAACGAATGAGCGGGTTTTTCTAACTTCTGAACTGGTACTTGGAATCGAATTTTGAGGGCACTGCTGGAATCGAAGTGCTGGTAATTGCTTAGAAACACCATTTCCGGTGTTGCGTTTTCTCAGGTGTGTTTTTTAAAAATTTTGGGGTTAAGTAAAGGAATAAAATAAAAATTGGATGCACATTTTTTATTTTATTTCAAGTTTTTTAACCGAAGATATGTGTTGTAAGTGGGACCCACAATATCCTACCCACATGGTAGGATATATGTGATGTGGGTCCCACACGAGCCCCATCATTTCTTTTCTTCCTATACCCCTCCTTTAATTAAGTAACGCACCCGCACACCCCTATTAATGAAGTGAACACTTGAGTTTTGATGTTATTAATATTTTCATGACTTATTATATTCCCCCTTTACTGATTTTATATGAAATGTGCCTAATTTTTGTGAAATATTAATGTTTTAATATTAAGTATAATTTTTGAGAATTTTTAGAAGTAGTCCAATTGAGTCAGTTTAATGATTTAATAATAACTGTAACTATAATGATCCAAATTATCTGGTTATTCTTTTGTAGGATTCTCCTTTCAATATAAAACATTTCATTAGAAGGTACCATGAGATAATTCTGCCATTTGAAGGGTCATATGGTCCTCACAAACAAGACCAAAGAATCTGTGAAGAAACTGGACCAGCCTTAAAGATTGATTTACTAGGCTCAATACAGAATTCCAAAAACAATAACTATCCACCATAATTCGGGGGACACAACATGTAATCTTGGATAAAAATTTCAAGGCCCAAATCCAAGTACAATGGGCCCAAATAAAGCATTGAAGTCCAGCCCACCATTATGGCCGTGAATTAAAATCATTATAGTATTCATGACATAACTCCTGATTTAAGCATCAAATAGAGCTGATATTTTGCAGTGTGAAAGAGGAGATATAGGCGGCCTACTTTGTTGAAGAACCCATTCGGATGTGAAGGCATCTTCATATTCAAAAACCCTATCACATTCTGGACT
The DNA here is from genome assembly GCA_963277665.1 of Viscum album. Classification (NCBI taxonomy): domain Eukaryota; kingdom Viridiplantae; phylum Streptophyta; class Magnoliopsida; order Santalales; family Viscaceae; genus Viscum; species Viscum album. The sequence continues at coordinate 976,733,342 of OY728133.1, forward strand.
TCATAAAGACTGGATTGAAATGGACAGTTTTACTTTGTTTACTCAATTGTCCATACCTTTTGAACCTTAAGTCCAAATGACCCAAATTTTTGAGATTAGTCAGAGGGGTATTGCTGGAATGTAAAAAGTCCACTCCTTGGGCTATAAATACTCTCCCCTTCTCTCCTTGAGAGGGGTTGACACTTCAGCACTTAAGGAGGAGGTTTGGCATTACTAGATCGTTGAAAAGGTTCTTGGAGGATATGCTTTGATCTTGTTTCAACAAGAGAGACCTCTCCTCCACTTCTGTTTCATGTTTGTTTATGATTGCTTTCCATTGTTATTGTGTAACTTTGTTTTCATTTCAATCAAATTTTAGTTCTTCTTTCTTCTTCAATACCTATTATTCTTTTCCCCCTTCTTTATTATAATATTAATTGTATTAAAATAGTTTAAATTCAGTTGAATCCCCTTCCCTTCATTTTCTTCCTCATTCAATAAAAATTCCATTTTTGATTCTCAAAATCTTTCATGTCTGTGTTCGGCACACTACTCTTTTCTTTTCCCTTTCTTTTTCTAACCTTTTTAAATCGTCACCATAAACATTAACCTCAGATTGAAAACAATCTTAATGGATGAGTAAATAACTCATTGTGGTTAGTTTTAATTTAGTTATGTTAATCGATTGAGAGATTTCTCTCGATTAGTATTCGTTGAATTAACATTGTGTATGTTGGACTTAGCATGTCATGGATTAATGACTTGTTTGGTTTAACGTGTGGTTTCCATGGATTATTGGAACCATAAATACACTACCATAAACAATATATTATCATGTTTAGAACCCTATGTTAATTTAAGGCTTGGATTAAATCCTTAACACTTGGGAATTCAAATCAACGTCAACTTGTGTCATGGGAGTTAATTTAAATGCAATATAAAGCAAAGCTCAAGGACATCACAAGCTTAACTAAACTAATGATGAACTCACCCCAATCATTATCATTTTGTTAAATCAATCATAATAAATTAGTAATTTCAATTAAGATCTGCAAACAAACCCCCAATCATAATACCATCAACTAAAAACAAACAACTATTTCAATGTATCATCCCCGAGGATTAGACCGGAGTGCTGTTATACACATTAGCAGAGCACCGGAACCTTGACCAGTCGATAGGCAACAATATTCCGTGTGTTCCAAATGGTGTCGTTTCTGGGGATGGTGCTTTAAGTAGTCATTAGTTTCTGGTTATTGTCCAAAAAACCAAAAAAAAAATTTAAAAAAAATTGAAAAAAAATCACCAAGGAAAACCCTTCTTCTCATAAAAATCAAAAACTGGAAATATAAAAAGACAAACCCATCTTCCTGTTTCTTGAAAAATCTCTCTTAATGCCCTGTAGCCTTCCAAACAATCCCTCAGATTTGTTTGACCCTGAAATTGTGCGAAAACTTCACCAACTTAGGAGGAACATAAGAGATAATCAAATAATTCAAGAACCAGCCCTTTTCCAACCAGTTGAATTTGAAATGGAAAATCCTAGGGAACAAACACATAAAAAACATGCTGCCCCTAATATGAATTACCAACCTATTGGTATTCAATATCCAAACATAGAAGCTGACTTCAAACTCAAATCGGGTTTGATTCATCTTCTCCCTAATTTTCACGGGCTAGCCGGTGAGGATCCACATCTCCACATTAATGAGTTCCAAGTTGTGTGCTCTACCATGAAGCCTCAAGGGGTTTCTGAAGAACAAATCAAACTCCGAGCATTCCATTTTTCCCTAGCTGACACTGCTAATTCATGGCTCTACTACCTACCTCCTGGTTCCATAACCACATGGAATGACATGAAGCGACTCTTCTTAGAGAAATTCTTTCCTTCTTGTCGTACTGCTTCTATCTGAAAGGAATTAAGTTGTATATGTCAGTTCCCAAGTGAATCACTCCATGAGTACTGGGAGAGGTTCAAAAATCTTGATGCAACCTGCCCACATCATGAAATCCCTGACCAACTCTTGATACAATACTTCTATGAGGGGTTATTGGATATGGAGAGAACTCTCATAGATACTGCATGTGGTGGTGCTCTTGTTGATAAAACTCATGCAGCTGCAAGAGATATCAAAAGTAACATTGCTGGAAACACACAACAATTCCAAACTCGAGCACATGATCATGTCAAACAAGCCCAAGATAATCAATCAATCATGCCGACCAAAATGACTGAGTGGATGAGTGAACATACAGGTCTTGTGTGATAGCTAGCTGTGGCCACCAAATCCCCAACCTCATCTTCTCTACAATCAATGTTTCCTGGACCAATAAAAAACTGTGGAATCTGAAACTCTTCATCTCATCCAACTGAAACATGTCCATAACTTCAAGAGGATCAATCCGATTCATCTGGACCAATGGAGCTCAATGCAGCATAAGCTAAGCAGAACACCAATCCTCAACTATCAGAACAGTTTGATAGAAACTTCAACCAACCTCACTCTGAGCCCTTCTCTTCTTTTTATAACCAATTCCTTAGGTATGGTAATCCCATATCTCATCCCCCTCAATTCCCTCTTCAAAACCCAAACCAGTTTCAATATGGTCAAGGTGTTGGTAACTTCCATCAACCTTATCCTTTTGTTCCTCAACCTCAAAAGAACAATCCTCCTCCTGGATTCCATCATCCTAGTGAGCCTTCCCAATTCCCAACCCAAGACAATCGCTTTCCCAAGAACCAAAATCAATGTAATCTCAATCCGAGACAAGCCTCTTCTTCTAAGAAACCATGGGAAAGTGCAGTGGAAGATCTTGGCTCCTTCACCCATTTTAGCCTTAAAAACATCGAAACTCAAATAGGTCAACTTGCATCCCCCCTAAGCCAACAACAACAATAAAATTCTTCCCAAATCCTCGCTCAACCATTACCCAACCCCAAGGGCAATGTAAGTGAAATTTCACTTAGATCAGGAAAGTAACTTGCTATGCCTCAAGATAAATCCTCAAACCCTCCATTGAATGCTGACCTAGAAAACGAATATAAAACGAATCTTGAAAAGGAACCTGAATCCATTGACTAACCTCCTTCCATTCCAATTAGGAATACAATTACTTTTCCTCAAGCCATTTCTAAACCAAGGAAGTCTTTTGAACCTGATCCTGAAAGTCTCGACATGTATAGACGTGTTGAAGTCAACATTCCCCTCTTAGATGCCATAAAAAATTCCTAAGTATGACATGATTCATAATGAATGGTGCACCCACAAGAGGCAACTTAGGACCTTTGAAAATGATTCCACCCAGCAGTCTATTCCCATAAAGTGCAAAGATCCAGGTACCTTTACAGTCCCATTCCAAATTGGATGTTCCAACATTGATGATGCACTCATAGACCTAGGAGCCTCAATTAATTTCATGCCCAAATCCATATTTTCCAACCTTGGTCTAGGTCCCTTGCACCCAATGGGTGTTGTCATTCAGTTATCCAATCAAAGCACAGCCAGTCCTGAGGGAATAATTGAGGATGTCCTTGTCTGATTCAATGTTCTTATCTTCCCTGATGATTTCTATGTTCTTGACATGTAAGGTGAGACGAACTCTTCTCGATCTCCCCTAATTCTGGGAAGACCATTCCTCATGACTATGAGAACCAAGATTGATGTCCATTCAGGCATCTTATCCATGGAATTCGGTGACCAACTGGTCAAGTTCAACATTTTCCATGCCATGCGATACCCATCTGAGGATCACTCTGCATTCTCAATCCATGATTCTAAGGACACTTCTAAGAGTCAATCGATCCCCAATCCACCATGTTCTTCATGTTCTTATGATAAATGATCTTGTAAAATCTGCACCATGATTATCAAAGTCATAAATGGTGAATTTAGTGTGGACCGTTCATTCATAGACTCCATAAATTTAGAGGAACCTGAAAACTCTCTTGAATTCCACATCAATTCTGATCTCTACTGCTCCACCTTGGACAACATTAAGGAAAATGAACCTGAAGCAACTGAAGTCCCTTCTTCCATTCCTAAGTTGTCGAGGCCAAAATTAAAAGATGAGACTGATCTGAAACCTCTTCTTGCACACCCTAAATATGCATTCCTCTTCCATGATCACCCATATACTGTCATTATCTCTGCCACCCTTACTAAAACCAAGGAGTCCAAACTTGTTCAGGTGTTAGAGGAAAACAAAAAGGCCTTAGGTTTGACCCTAGATGACATACCAGGAATGAACCCTACCCTTTGTATGAATCACTTCCATCTTGAGGAGTCATCCAAACCATTTAGACAACCACAATGAAGACTCAATCCACTCATCCTTGCGGTAGTTTGGGAAGAAATTACCAAGTTTCTTCAAGCTGGTATTTACTACCCAATTTCTGATAGTTAATGGGTTAGTCTAATTCAGGTTGTACCAATGAAGGGTGGGATAACTGTTGTCACAAATGAACATGGTGAGGTAGTAACAACTCGAGTGATGAACAAATGGCGTGTATGCATCGATGATCGAAAATTGAATGTTGAAACCCGAAAAGATCACTACCCTCTTCCATTCCTTGATCAAATTCTAGAAAGATTGGCCGAAAAGTCACACTATTTCTTTCTTGATGGATACACCAACTATTTTCAAATCCCAATCGCATCTCAAGACCAAGAAAAGACTACTTTCACAATCCCCTTTGGAACAAACGCATATAGAAGAATACCTTTTGGACTTTGCAATGCTCCAGCAATATTCCAGAGGTGTATAATGAGTATCTTCCCTGAATTCATTGAACAATGAATGGAATTCTTCATGGATGACTTCACCATTTATGGTGAGTCATTTGATTCATGCTTGCATTCACTCTCTCTAGTCCTTCAAACGTGTGTCAAGTGTAACCTTGTGATAAATTTTGAAAAATGCCACTTCATGGTTGCAAATGGAGTTGTTCTAGGGAACATAGTTTCAAAAGATGGTATTGAAGTTGATCCTGCCAAAATTGGAGTGATCCAATCTCTTCCTCAACCCACTTCTGTTCAAGACATCCGATCATTTCTCGGTCATGCTAGTTTCTATCGGATATTCATCCATAACATTAGTAAAATTTCCCTCCCACTCACTCATTTGATCCAAAATGATGTCACTTTCCATTTCAAGGAGGTTTGCAAGAGAGCCTTTGTTGATCTCAAAACTGCTCTTACATCTTCCCCAATAATCCAACGCCCAGATTGGTCTTTACCCTTTGAATTGATGTGTGATGCTTCTGATAGAGCTGTTGGGCTGTTCTTGGTCAATGAAGATAATGAATTCCTCATGTCATCTATTATGCCTCAAAAACATTGGAAAAAATGGAACCTCACTACAATGTCACTGAAAAAGAACATTTAGCTGTGGTTTTTGCCTTAGATAAATTCTAGTCCTTTCTCTTAGGTTCCAAAATCATCATCTTCACAGACCATTCTGCTATTAAGTTCCTACTCAAGAAAAGTGATTCCAAACCGAGGCTAATAAGATTGATCCTAATGCTCCAAGAGTTTGACCTTGAAATCAAAGTTATACCTGGAAAAGAAAACCCTGTGGATGATCACTTGAGTAGAATTTCTCATTCTTCTCAATCTGAAATCATCGATCCTGAATTCCCCACTGAGCACCTTTCATCTCTCACTCCAAAAATACCATGGTATGCCCCAATTGTAAATTACTTGGTTTTTGGTGTTTTTCCTGAAACGTTTTCAAAACAACAAAAATTGAAGTTGAAAAGTGATTCAAAATACTATTTTTGGGAAGAAAATAAGCTTTGGAAAATTGGTGATGACATGGTAGTAAGGATATGAGTCGATGAAAATGAGCATTCTTCCATCTTAGAATTCTGTCAATCACTTCCCGGAGGTGGTCACTTTGGACCACAAAGGACCTCCCGAAAGGTCCTAGACTCTGGATTCTCCAGGCCTTCAATCTTCAAGGACTCACATGAGTTTTGTCAATTATGTCCCACTTGACAAAAGTTCGGCACAATCTCCAAAAGAAATGAAATGACCCAAAAGCCTTTATTTTTTTGTGAGATCTTCGATGTTTGGGGTATCGATTTCATGGGACCATTTCCCCCTTCCAATGGATTCTCATACATTATTCTTGTAGTCGATTTTGTTTCAAGGTTGGTTGAGGCCATACCCACTAGGAAGGATGATTCTCATACTGTTAGTGAGATCCTAAAGACTCACATCTTCCAATGATTTGGCACACCACGTTCCTTGATCAGTGACTTAGGAACCCATTTTTGTAATAGAACCATAGAAGATCTTCTAAAAAAGAATGGGGTTGTACATAAAACTTCAACTGCATATCACCCTCAAAAAAATGGCATGGCTGAACTCTCTAATAGATAAGTTAAAAGAGTGCTTCAGAGAATTGTAAAACCCACCAGAAAAGACTGGCCTGAGAGACTTGGTGAAGCCCTTGGTGCTTATCGAACTGCCTATAAAACACCCATTGGGATGTCTCCTTTTAGGGTAGTTTTTGGAAAAGTGTGTCACTTACTAGTTGAAATCCAACATAATTCTTTTTGGGCTGTGAAAACCTGTAATTTTGATAGTGAAAAATCTGGTGAAGAACGACTATTGCAATTGGCTGAACTGGAGGAGCTTCGACTTCATTCTTATGATAATTCTAATCTCTACAAAGAAAAATCCAAGGCACTCCATGATAAACACATCCTGAGAATGTTTTTTCATGAAGGTGAAAAGGTAATGCTCTTCATTTATAAATTTCGGCTTCACCCAGGTAAGCTTAATTATCGTTGGGAAGGTCCTTTTGTGATTACTAATGTTTACCCATTTTGTGTAGTGCAAATCCAAGACCCCTCTTCCAAAAAGACATTCACGGTTTAAGGACATCAGTTAAAGAATCACCATGAGAGGTCTCACAATCTAGGAACCACGTCGACTTCCATCGAATCCCCATCCACTTCAATAGAACCACCACTGGACAGAGACCCAGCAAATCCAAACCAGAGGCACCTCTTTCCCTTTAACTATCTCTATCTTTTCCTCTCTCTACCTCTTTCTTCTTCTTCCTCTCTCTTTCATTTTTTTAACCATTTTCTTTATCAAAACTTTTTTTCCCTTTCTCTTTTTTTTGGTGTATATTTACAAAAAATAAAAACCTAAAAATAAAAAATAACCAAAAAAATCACTTAAAAATACAAAAAAAAATATAAGTCATGCTTACTAACCATAGAGTTTTGAAATTTTGTACAACCATTTTGGGAGTTAACGGACATGTTTCATCTCAGAAATTTTGTATTTTCATTTTGTCTTTGGATAAATAATTTTGTGTCAAAACCAACACATTTTGAATGCTCAATTTTTGATTTGGGAAATTATTTTCCCCAACCGTGAGAACAAACATTTGCTTTAATACCAAGGCCACCTATGGACATCTTTTCAAAATGTGTGTTTTTACCCCCATTTGTGAGTCTTGAGTTTGTGGACCTTCGAGAAAAATTTCCTACCTTAGTGGGTATTAATATAATAGAGGCATTTTTTGATCCACATGAAAATCACAATAGCCAAATAGCCTCCCATTTCTCGTACATTAATCCGCCTTTTGAAAGGCCCTTCGAGCCTATGAAAACCTTTCCTTTCATAGCCACATTACAATCCCAATACCTTATCCCACCCAATATCAACATGGATTTTCAATGCATAAGTTTTTGAAATTTAAGTGTGGGGGGAATGGATTTCATTTTTGGGTATCATTTCCTTACTTTCTAGGGTGTTATCATATGCTTGAGGGCATGTATCCATTTTAGTGTGGGGGAGAGATTATCATTCAGTTGGATTTGGTAATGTATTGTACAAATGTTATTGAAATGTGTTCAATAAAAAAATTCAAAAAAAAATGATAAAAATGGGTTGTGTCTTGGGTAGGTCAAAAATCACTCTTCCTCAACCTTTTATCTTGTTATAACTATTACAATTAGTGCCATGAGGAGATCAAACATGGGTTGGTATATGAGTGTGATATTTGTTTCAAGGTCAACTTTCGAAAAAACAATGAAGAAAAGGAATAGAAAAAAAATAACACTTGCATTATATTCTTATTGGGAGAATTTTTTTGTGCTATAAATATTCCATCGTCTCATTACCTTCATATTTTCTTCCTATATTGTGTCTTTTTTCACACAATCATTACCTTGTAAATATGTTTTTTCATTTCCTTCCATGTTTCATTTCAAAAAAATGTGCATTGTTTTTTCTGTGTTGGTATTTTAACCCTCATCTTTTCTCTCTTGAGCATTATATTCCTACCATCCCATAGCCACCGAAAACCCCTTAAAAAGACCTCTTGATTATTGTGCACTTTGGATAGGGATTGGAAGCTGATAGCTCTTTTCAATCTCTATGATTTTCACTTTTGGTGGGTGAAGGAGTGAACCTCCACAAATGAATTTTATCATCTTGAAAGGTGTGAGTTTTGAGTGTCCACATTTTCCATTTATAAATTTGAGCATGAAAAAATTAATTAGTTTTGGAACATTGTTTCTGTAACTACTTGTGGTGGAATTCAAAATGGATGAGTGAAATAGTCTAATCCTCCCCTGATTGGAGAAAACAAAATTTTAATATCTGTTGGTGAGTAAAAATGATTTTTTCATGTTTTTGTATTTGCTGCACATGAGGACATGCACAAAAAATAAGTGTGGGGGATTTGATTTTCTTAATATTTTCATGACTTATTATATTCCCCCTTTATTGATTTTATATGAAATGTGCATAATTTTTGTGAAAATATTAATGTTTTAATATTATGTATTATTTTTGAGCATTTTTAGAAGTAGTCCAATTGAGTCATTTTAACGTTTTAATAATAACTGTCACTATACTGATCCAAATTGTGTTGTTCTAGTTTTTTAGGATTCTCCTTTCAATATAGAATATTTCATTAGAAGGTACCATGAGACAATTCTTCCTTTTGAAGAGTCATATGGTCCTCACAAATAAGACCAAAGAATCTCTGAACAAACTGGACCAGCCATGAAGATTAATTTACTGGTATCAATATAGAAGTCCAAAAACATTAAATCTCCAACATAATTCTAGGGACACTACATTTCATCTTGGATAAAAATATCAAGTCCCAAATCCAAGTACATGGGGCCCAAATAAAGCATTGAAATCCAGCCCACCATTCTGGCCGAGAATTAAAATCAGTATAGTATGCATAACATATCTCATGATGTATTCTTCAAATCGAGCTTATCTTTTTCAGTGTGAAAGAGGATATATATACGGCCGAAGTTGTTGAAGAACCCATTCGTATTTGAAGGCATATGCATATTCAAAAACCCTTTCACATTCTGGAGTTCAAAAAGACTGGATTGAAATGGGCGGTTTAACTTTGTTTAATAAACCGGTCATAACCTTTGATAATTAAGTCCAAATGACTCCAAATTTTGATATTAGTCGTCCAAAGTTATTCTCTACAACATTGAAGATGGAAATTTCTCTATATTCCTCTTTCATAATTTCCATATCGGTGAGCCAAATGGAGGGGTATTACTGGAATGTAAACAGTCCACTCCTTGGGCTATAAATACTCTCCCCTTCTCTCCTTGAGAGGGGTTGACACTTCAGCACATAAGGAGGAGGTTTGGCATTACTAGATCCTTGACAAGGTTCTAGGAGGATATTCTTTGATCTTGTTTCCACAAGAGATACCTCTCCTCCACTTTTCTTTCATGTTTGTTTATGTTTGCTTTCCATTGTAATTGTGTAACTTTGTTTTCATTGCAATCAAATTTTAGTGCTTGTTTCTTCTTCAATACCTATTATTCTTCTCCACCTTATGTATTATAATATTAATGGTCTTAAAATAGTTTAAATTTAGTTGAATCCCCTTCCCTTGTTTTTCTTCCTCATTCAATCAAAATTCCATTTTTGATTCTCAAAATCTTTCATGTGTGTGTTCGGCACACTACTCATTTCTTGTCCCTTTCTTTTTCTAATCTTGTTAAATCGTCACCATAAACATTAATCCTAGATTTTAAAAAATCTTAATGGTTGAGTAAATCTCTAATTTGGGTGTGTTTCAATTTAGGTATGTTAAGTGATTGAGAGATTTCGCTCCACAAGTCTTCGTTGAATTAACATTGTGTATGTTGGACTTAGAATGTCATGGACTAATGACTTGTTTTGTTTAACATGTGGTTTCCATGGATTATTGGAACCATAAATACACTACCATAAACAAGATATGATCACTATTAGAACCCTAAGTTAATTTAAGGCTTGGATTAAACCCTTAACACTTGGAAATTCAAATCAACGTCAACTGTTGACATGGGTGTTAATTTAAATGCAATATAAAGCAAAGCTCAAGGACATCAGAAGTTTATCTAACCTAATGATGAAATCACCCCAATAATTATCATTTTGTTAAATAAATCATAATCAATTACTAATTTCAATTAATCTCTGCAAAAAACTCCCAATCATAATACAATCAACTAAAAACAAATGAATATTTCAAAGTATCATCACCGAGGATTCGACCCGAGTGCTGATATACACATTAGTAGAGCACCAGAACCTTGACCGGTCGATAGGCGACAATCGGACATGTGTTACACATTTATTCTAGTTAATAAATGCCTCATTAATTGGGTGGTTTGAAACTCCTCAATTAATTCTTTTAATTGTTTGTTTCTTAATGAAATTCAGACGTTGTCCTGTGTTAATAAAATAAGACAACTCTTATTTTATTAGGGGTTGGTTGTGCAAGAGGGTTTGGGGAGAATTCTCCCAAGCTGTGAAGTTCTTCCTCCTCGACAAAGAATGTGAAGAACGCGAAGAACACAAGAAACGCTAACCTCTGACGAAGGTCGACAAGAACGTCAGATCCGTGGAGATTGACGAAGCGACGCTGACGAATCTTTTCTCCGCGACGTGACGATCCTCCTTTCGCGAAGCCTTCTTCCACGAAAGTTAATTCTGCGACGAATCCTCACTCATTGAATTCGATGAGGTAGGGTTTTATTTTAATCGTTGTTCGTGAATTCTTCCGTTGCCTTTCATCATTTATTTTGGAGCCTCCTGATACCGCAATAATGGGAGGGGGTCGGACCGCCAGAACACGGCCAACCCTAGTCTCCCCTTTGGTTGTTTGATGTTGTTGTGACACGTACAAGGCAACGCGGTGCTGAAGCACTGCCCCAAAATATTAAAGCATGGAGGGAAGCGGCGCCGTCGCGCCGCGCCGTTGAAGATGAACCAAAGACGCGTCCCTGTCGCACCACGCCAGAGAACTATAAAAGTGCCACAGCCAGAGCGGGGCTGCGACGGAGGGCCGCGTCGGAGCGGGGAGACCGGCGGCTGGTTCCCGGCCGCCGGTGTCGGAGCAGGGGGACTGGCCCGCACCGGTCCCATGGCGGTAGCAACCGGCTGGCCAGAGCGGGCAGGCCAGTCAGGGGAAAACCGGGGGTTCGTAACCCATGGCCGGCCAGCAGGCGTGGCCCCCACATGGGGACGCAGGTTCTATACGCGGGGGGCAGCGCCCCCCCCCCCCCCCCCTCCTCTTCGGTCTGCCGTAACGGCCGAGCTGCCTGGCCGTCTGGCCACCTGCCCAGTGCTAGCGAGACGGGCCGCGCCGCTCGGCCGGACCGCCAGGCCGGGCCGTACCCAGTCCGGGCCGGGACGTGCCCAGGCCGGGCCGGGCCGTGCCCAGGCTGGGCCGCACCGCGCCGGTCGTGCCAGTCCACGCCAGCCGGGCAGCGCCGTGCCCATGTAGGCCATACCTAGACCTGGGACGGGTCGAACCGATTCGGGCCGATCCAGGGGGTACCGGGCCGGGTCGGACCGGGCCCGAACCCCCTTATATACCGGACCTCTAACGGTCTTTTGCACATAACATGGGCTGCGGACCTCCGATCGATGCATCGTCAGTGGATATGCGATCCTTGGATCGAGACGGCAATTTTGGTATACTACACTCAAGGTTTCGGAGTACTTTGGGTTTGGTCGAGTTGGTTCGTACCCGAAACCAACCGGGACCTCGGAGCAGAAACGCTTATAACTTGGGCTCCGGACATCCGATTGGAATGCTGTCGACATTATTGGATTCCTCTTGATGAGACGAATCTTTTGGAATGCTTTGCCTAATTCTCGGATGCAGTTGGATAATGGTCGGGTTTGATTGAACCCGAAATCCATCCGGGCCCCTGGAACGGAAAAGCTGATAACTTTCAGACCAGACGACTGTTTGATGAACCGTCAGCGGCGTTGGTGATCACAATGAGTTATGGTCCCTATGAGCATGCCCCATGATAGTTCGGGGTACAGTTGAGATACGGTCGGGTTGGTTCGCACACAAATCCAACCGGGCCCCTGGGACAAAAAGTCTAGAAACTCACAGATCGGGCGTCCGACTGACGCGCCATCTGTTGCATTGAGACCCCTATAATGAGGCGGACCTTTGAGATACTTATTCGTGGAACATCATAATACTTGGAGTATAGACCAGTAGCTCGTGGAGCGGACCCTCCCGGTGAGGAGCTAGTAGAGTGCCGAGTCCTAGTAGCTAGCTGAGACTTGACGACTTCTGATCTATCGACTCAGTGTATTTCGGAATGCTCAGTGGGGAGCGCAAGGTTGTAGCGGAAGACCCACGGTAGAGGAGCACTTATTAGTAGCGGCAGACCCACGATACTCAACAGAAGGAGCACCTCTGGAGGCTATGAGGGGGAGCGCTTGGTTGTAGCGGCAAACCCACAGGGGAGGAGCGCTGGGTAGTAGCGGCAGACCCGCAGAACTCGACAGAAGGAGTACCTCTGGAGCCTATGAGGGTGAGCGCTTGGCTGTAGCAGCAGACCCACGGCAGAGGATTGCTTGGTTGTAGCGGTAGACCCGCGGTACTCAACAGAAGAAGTACCTCTGGAGCCTATGTGGGGGAGAGATGGGTTGTAGCGGAAGACCCATGGAGGGAAGCGCTAGGTTGTAGTAGCAGGCCCACAGTTCTTGATAGAGGAGGAGTTCAACGCGCTTGGTTGTACCAGCAGGCCCACAGTTCTCGACAGAGGAGGAGTTCGGCGCACTTGGTTGTAATGGAAGGCCCACTGTACTCGACAGAGGAGGAGTTCTCCAGCAGTCGTGGTTTTGACATCAAGAAGAAGTATACATGTGTGAACTGAGTCTTGATTTTAGATCCTTATCTTCAATAACTTTGACTTGATATCCTGTGTGGATTACGTTATGCTTCCCTGTGTGGATTTGGTTGTTTTTTCCTTTGTTGACTGTGTTGTACATGGTTTTGGATGTTGGACTCGAACGAGAATTTATGACCAAGGTTTATGTATATGCGTATACCTAAGTAGTGTTGGATGTTACTTCGTGATCGTATCATTCCTTTCTGGATTCTGGGAGACCTTTAAGGGTCTCGGGGTCCCTACTGAGTATCTTATACTCACCCCTGCAAGGTCTATGCCCGCACTACATGTGTTGGATGCAGACGATGGACAGCGCTGATCGTGGTTGAGGCACGAGGAGCAGGTCGGTACTCGGAGGTGGACCATTGGGCGGGGTGTACTCGAAGCGGACGGCTGGACCCGAGGAGCTATTGAGGCAATATGTACCCACCCTTCAGTTAGGACTTCCAGTGGATGGTTCGAGGCTGCAGCTTTACTTTCAGTTGTTTTTTCCCTTCCCAGTTGTAATTTACTTTCATTTTGGGTTTGTATTCTTGCACACTTACTTTCCCGCACTTACTGTTGTACCCAGTTTTTACTTAGTGTTTACTTCTACATTCTTGCTCTGTGGTGTTTGTTTACTTTAGAAAGGAAATGCCTTCCCTTTTTACTGGGAAATATGCCTTGGTGCAAGTCGCCAGCCCGTGGCCTATGGATGGCGGGCTAGGGATAGTCACGGCACGGGCCCTGAGGACGGGTCGTGACTAATTGGTATCAGAGGAGTTCGGTTCTACCGCAGAACTTAGGACTCTGATCTTTTTCTATGTGAAGTATTAGTGATAGGATTACTGAGTGTGGTTATCAGTCGAGGGAGTCTATTGATGGTTCGGCAGCCGATGTATCCGTACACCAGGACCCTAACTTCTGATTTCCGAATTAATGCATGAAAGCATTGATTGCATGTGTGTTTCATGTTTTCTTTGTGATTATTTGTGTCATCTCACCAGGTATACTATTTAACTATGGCGCACCGGCTTCTTTTCAGGATGGCCATATGACGGTAGTCAGCTAGGGTTCCGAAAGTTGTGCATGACGACAGCCCACCAAGCGACGAGGCCTTGGTACATGGCCCTTTAACAGAAGAGGCACCGGCGGTACCTCTACCTGCTGATCCACCGATGCTACCAGCCCCAGCCGCTGACAGTGCACGTTGCCTTACTGCACTGCATGAGTTTCAGCATCAGCGACCGCCCAGGTTCTGTGGGGAGACGGACCCTAAGGCAGCCGAGGATTGGCTAGAGACAGTTTCATGAGTTTTCCGTTTGGTAGGTACACCAGCTAACCTTATGGTGATCCTTACAGTGAGCCTCCTGCACGCGGCAGCAGAGAGATGGTGGAGCTTGATGCTCCAGGTGAACGACGAGGCATCTCCCCTTTGGACGGACTTTGAGACACCTTTCCTCTCAGATTTCTTCCCAGCCACCCTCTGTGCGGTGTGCATCTAGGAGTTGCTACAGCTGCGGTAGGGCAGCATGACAGTACCCCAGTACGCGGTGAGTTTTACCGATCTCTCGCACTATTCAACGGACATGGCATGAGACCCATTCATTACGGCCCGAACCTTGAAGCAGGGGCTCAGGTGAGAGATCAGAGTTTCAGTTATTTCTCACAGCATTCTGACACAGATAGGGGTGTTGGAGAGAGCCCTCTTAGGGGAGAGTTTCCTTGCTGAGCAGTCTCCTGCAACAGGACCCACCACTAGCCGGCATGCAGTAGAGTCTTCTGAAGAGGGCGTTAGATAGATGACGCAGGGGTCCAAGAGGACTAGACCTAGAGGTGGTCGACTGCATGACACATGATCGTTTGTGTGAGGCACCCGGGGTGGACAACGACTTACCATGGGCGGACAGTGTTACTCCTACGGCGTGGTTGTTCACATGGCTCATGACTGTCCGACCCACCATACAGATGACTAGAAGATGAACGAGGGACCTCCCAAGTAGAGTCATAGGTTCGATCGAGGAGGACCACATGGAGTAGGAGACCGTGGCAGGGGAGCTGGTCGTGCAGCTGGAGGTGGACGACGCTTCGAGGTGTTGGCAGCACCACCACCCAGAGGTCCACCCCAACCACAGGGAACTGGTGGACATGGGAGAGCTCAGCTTCAGGCAGCTGAGGCCTACAGTCATGGAGCTCTAGGAGCAGATAGACAGGAGTGGGACTACCTCCAATCCTGGAGACTTTTGTTTATGCTGCTTCTATCATTGTTGATGTTTTTTTGTAGATGCTTTGTGTCATTGTACATTGAGCTGCAGTACTAAAAGACACCTATCTTGTGGATTTTACCTTCTTGTCCTCTGTTTATGTTATTACTAAGAGGTTCCGGTTTAAAAACCGTTGACTTGACCCTCACTTTGAGATACCTACTGGAGGAGACCTAGTGACCACACACTGATGCGGACAGTGTGACTCAACCCTCTTAGGCGAGAGTAATGGTTGGATATCTTGGTAGTAGCGTCGAGGCCTTACGACGTCATCTTTGGTATGAATTAGTATCTTCCATGTCAGGATTGACTCTATTAGGTGAAGAACGTGGTTCATCTAGGGGATGAGACCAGATTTCTCATATTTGGAAAGAAGAAATCTCAGCAGCTCTTGTAGGATCAAAAAGGTCCACGTCATCCAAGAGCGGATGAGGACATCTCAGAGTCTGCAAAAGTCTAGTGCTGACAGGAGGCAGAGACTATTACATTTCGAGGATGGTGACCACGTTTCCCAACGGGTCTCACCTCGACGTGAGTTACGGAGATGTGGTTGAGGCGGAAAGTTATCTCTGAGGTTTAGTGGACCTTTTCAGGTCCTCATCAGGGTAGGCGAGTTGGTTTACCACTTGACCCATCCACCTTAGTTACACCAGGTGCACGAAGACTTCCACATATCTCAACTGAGGAGATACATGTTCGACCCTTCGCATATCATCGACCATGAAGAGATAGATGTTGGCGATGGGGTGACTTTTGCAGAGGTCCCGGTGGAGATTGAGGATCGACAAGAGTGAGTCCTACGTGGACGGTTGGTTCCTCTAGTGCACATCAGAAGGCATCACAAGGACCTCCAAGTGAGCACATTGGAGTGGAAGGCTCAGATGCGTGCTCAGTACCACTTTTGTAACCCTAGTTTGTGTTAAAGTTTTACGAGGACATAAAGCACTGAGGTTGGAGTAATGTAAAGACCCGTAAAAATTCAAGGGAAATTTTTTCTTAATTTTGTTTTGGATTTTACAAGAACGCGGTTTTTGACAGCACCTGATTCTGAGGCCCGGTGTGCCCGGAATCATTTTCCGAAATTTAGCTCGGGTACTTTATGTGAACGAACGAGCCTGTTTTTCTAACTTTTTAACCGGTTCTCAGAATCAAATTCCGAGGGAACCGATGGAATCGCAGTGCTAGTAATTGCTTAGAAACACCTTTTCCAAAGTTGTGTTTTCTCTGGTGTGTTTTTTTTAAATTTTTGTGTTATGTAATGGAATAAAATAAAAATTGGACGCACAATTTTTATTTTACTTCAAGTTGTTTAGCCTAAGATAAGTGTTGGATGTGGGACCGACAATATCCTACCCACTTGGTAGGATATTTGTGCGGTGTGGCCAACACGAGCCACATAGTTTCATTTCTTCCTAAACCCCATCCTTTAATTAAGTAATGCACCTGCACCCCATATTAAGGAAGTTAACCCTTGCGTTTATTCTGGTTTATAAACGCCTCATTAATTTGGTGGTTTAAAACTCCTCAATTAATTCTTTTAATTGATTGTTTCTTTTTGAAATTCAAACGTTGGCTTGTGTTAATAAAATAAGACAACTCTTATTTTATTAGGGGTTTGTTGTGCAAGAGGGTTTGGGGAGAATTCTCTCAAGCCGTGAAGTTTTTCCTCCTCGACGAAGAACGGGAATAACACGAAGAACGCGAGGAATGCCGACCTCCGACGAAGGTTGACAAGAACGCCGGATCCTCGGAGATCGATGACACGGCGCCAACGAATCTTTTCTCCACGATGCGATGATCCTCCTTCTGTGATGCCTTCTTCCACGACGGTTAATTCCGTGAAAAATCCTTGCTCATCGAATTCGACAAGGTAGGGTTTTATTTTAATTGTTTTTTCTGAATTCTTCCATTGCATTTCTTCATTTCTTTTGGAGGTGCATGATACCGCAATAACGGGAGGGGGTCGGACCAGACAAACATGGCTATCCCTCCCCTCCCCTTTGGTAGTTTGATGTTATTGTGGTACGTACAAGGCAACGAGGTACCGAAGAACCACGCGAAAATATTAATTAATGGGGGGAAGTGGCGCCGTCACGCCACACCGTTGAAGATGAACCAAAGACGCGGCACCGTCGCGCCACGCCCGAGAACTATAAAAGTGGTGCAACCAGAGCGGGGCTGCGACAGAGGGCCTTGGCGCCCTCGCACCACGCTGGATGGACCAAGGCCGCGGTGGAGGTCGCGGTGGAGCGGGGAGACTGGCGACCGGTTCCGGGCCGTCGGCGTCGGAGCAGGGGGACTGGCCAGTGCCGGTCCCATGGCGGTAGCAGCCGGCCGGCTAGAGAGGGTCGGCCAGTCAGGGGAAAATCGGGGGTTCGTAACCCCCGGTCATCCAGCAGGTGCGGCCCCCACATGGGGGCCAAGGTTTCCCTACACGGGGGGCAACCCCCTCCCCCCTCTTCTCTCAGCCGTAACGGCCGAGCCGCATGGCCGCCTAGCCACTGGGCCCGCACCAGCATGCCGGGCCAAGCCGCCCGGTGCTTGGCCGGGCCGCGCCGTGCCCAAATGAGCCTGACCCAGTTCGGGCCGACCCAGGGGGTACCGGGCCGGGTCGGGCCGGGCCCGAACCACCTTATATACAAGACCTCTCATGGTCTATTGCCCATAACATGGGCTTCAGACCTCAAATTGATGCACCTTCAGTGGAGATACGATCCTTAGATCGAGACGGTTGTTTCGGTATACTACACTCAAGGTTTCAGAGTACTTTAGGTTCAGTCAGGTTGGTTCGTATACGAAACCAACCGGGCCCTTGGAGCAGAAAGACTTATAACATGAGCTCCGGACATCCTATTGATGTGTTGTTGACTTTGTTGGATTCCTCTTGATGAGAAGAAACTTTTGGCATTCTTCGCCTGAGTTTTGGATGCATTTGGATAATGGCCAAGTTGGATTGAACCTGAAATCCAACCGGGCCCCTAGAACGGAAAAGCTGATAGCTTTCAGACCGGTTGACCATTTGACGAACTGTCAGTGGCGTTGGTGATCACATTGAGTAATGGTCCATATGAGAATTACCTATGAGAGTTAGTGGTACAGTCGAGATATGGCCGGGTTGGTTCGCACACGAATCCAACCGGGCCCCTAGGATGAAAAGGCTAGTAACTCATAGACCGGTCATCTGACTGACAAGCTGTCGGTTACGTTGAGACCACTATAACGAGACAAACCTTTGAGATACATCTTCATGGAACTTAGGGATACTTGGAGTATCGAGTGATAGCTCATGGAGTAGACCTTCCCGGTGATGAGCTAGTAGTGTACAGAGTCCTAGTAGCATGCTGAGACATGACGACTGCTGATCTATTGACTTAGTGTATTTCAGATAGCCCAATGGGGAGCGCTTGGTTGTAGCGGTAGACCCACGGTGGAGAAGTTATTGGTAGTAGCGGCAGACCTGTGGTACTCAACAAAAGAAGTACCTCTAGAGGCTATGAGGGGGATCGCTTGGTTGTGGTGGCAGACCCAGGGCAGAGGAGTGCTTAGTACTAGCGGCAGACCCGCGGAACTCAACAGAAGGAGTACATCTGGAGGCTATGAGGGGGAGCGCTTTTTTTAGCGACAGACCCAGGGTGGAGGAGCGCTTGGTTGTAGCCGTAGACCCGCGGTACCCAATGGAAGGGGTACCTCTGGAGCCTATGTGGGAGAGCGCTTGGTTGTAGCAGCAGACCCATGTAGGGAAGCGCTTGGTTGTAGCAGTAGGCCCACAGTTCTCAACAGAGGAGGAGTTCGGCGTGCTTCGTTGTAGCAGCAGGCCCACAGTTCTCGACAGAGGAGGAGTTCGGAGCACTTGGTTGCAGTGGAAGGCCCACTGTACTCGACAGAGGAGGAGTTCTCCAGCAACTGTGGTTTTGACATCATGAAAAGTATACCTGTGTGAGCCGAGTCTTGATTTTCGATCCTTATCTTCGATAAGTTTGACATGATATCATGTGTGGATTACGTTATGCTTCCCTGTGTGGATTTGGTTGTTTTTTCCTATCTGGACAGGGTTGTACTTGGGATTTGATGTTGGAGCCTAACGAGAATTGATGACTTAGGTATATGTATGGGAATATACCTAAGTAGTGTTGGATGATACTTCATGATCGTATCATTCCATTGTGGATTCTGGGAGACATTCAGGGGTCTCAGGGTCCCTACTAAGTATCTTATTCTCACCCTTGCACGGGCTATGCCTGCACTACTTTTTTTGGATGCATACGACATACAGCGTTGATCGTCGATGAGGCACGAGGAGAAGGTTAGTATCCGGAGGTGGACCACTGGGTGGGGCGTACTCGGAGCGGATGGCTGGACCCGAGGAGCTGTTGAGGCTATCTATATGCACCCTTTAGGTGGGACTTCCAGTGGATGACTTGAGGCTGCAGCATTACTTTCAGTTGCTATTTTACCTTTCCATTTGTACTTTACTTTCAGTTTGGGTTTGTATTCTGGCCCACTTACATTCCCGCACTTACTGTTGTACCCATTGTTTATTTAGTGTTACTTCTAGTTTCATTCTCTATGGTGTGTGTTTACTTTACAAAGGAAATGCCTTCCATTTTTACCCTGAATTACACCTTGGTGCTATTAGCCAGCCCCTGGCCTTTGGAAGGCAGGCTTGGGGTAGTCACGGCACGGGCCCCGAGGACATGTCGTGACAAAAGATCCTAATGTGGATCTTTTAATTTAGATATTATAGTTTTGTTTAAAATTATCCTCTATAACTCCAAAATTATCTCAAAATCACATTCTTCATTTCATTAATACATTTTATAAATTACATCTAAATATTTTTTGTAAAAAAACTTAAGAGATTTTATGTGTTCATTATTTATAATGAGAGAGAATTTTATTAGACAAAAAAAATTTAATTCATATGTATTTGAATTTTATAACATATATATATTGCAAGGAAATATAAATTAAATTATAAGTTTTTTATTATTTTTAATACAACCAATAAAAATGTAATTATATATTTTAGTATGGGAACCACCAGAGAACCCTCATCATATTAAAATTTATTGATATATATATGTCTCCTAAAATGATATAGAAAATCAACTTTGTCATGTTGGAATATTTGATTTCATATCCAGAGACACAACCATATCCATGATATAATGACACATTTAACTTCATCATAGAAAACATTATACTCCATATACCAGTATAGTGGTGTGGTTATTCATAGTTTCCCATTTTACATTTATATTAATTGACATCCATAATTGGTAGATCCAAACCCACAATGGTATTCCCTATTTGGTATAAATATTCATATAGATCATCATTCCATTCTAAAGAAATTTTTCATTCCCATTATAATTCAAAATATTCATATCAGCAACATTATAAAAATTAATATCAAATTTTAACTTATTGTTATCTAAAAGGACCATGATTATCTATATATGTCCGAATGATGAAATTTAATTTTTTATATGGTAAATCACATGGGAAAATTCTGAGTTCAATGATACTACCATAATTGGTTTATTATTTTATCCATAGCAGGGTTCTTTAAAGAATCAATGAAATACATTTATCGATGAATAAACTATTTCATGTGTCATGAATTATATAAGAACAATAATAAAAAACATACCATCATTATATATATATATATATATATGTTTTTGATAATTATCTATCTATTCATATTAATTATTTATATTAATAAAATAATGAATATAATAATGTGAGAACAACCCATTAAAACTTTTATATTGCGTAATTTATATTCAATTACCATCCCAATACTCTTCCCTTAGTATAGTACCTTAATTTATCAACAAAATTCCAAAACATGGGTCCTTAATGTGTTTCTCAATGAAGAGGACACAATATATAAAATTCTTTATTAAATTTGATTCATTATATTCTGAATTCATTTTCAATTATTCTGCATTATTAAATCCACATTATCCAAAAGGAATTAAAAATATACTATCATACATATACTATAATTATGTAAGAATTATAAAAATTTATACATTATAATTCTTATCATATTACATTTATTTTAAAATTAAACACAGCCCACGATATTTCAATTTAGATACATCATGGATGATGTGCTTTCAATTTATATTACTTCCATAAAGAATGGATATAAAACCACTAATATGGTAAAATGATATTTTATTATAAATATTATAAGTTTTAATATGACATAGATCCAATTTTTATACAAACTATTAATTAATAAAACAAAAGTGGTTTGTAATGATCAAAATTCACCAAAAAATAATCTGTTCATCACTAATGTTTTATCTAATTAATCAACCTAATACCATATAAAAAATTGATATCAAAGAAAAATTAATATTCTTGATGTTTATTAGTATAATTTAATTTAAATTATTTTATTTTTCTCTCTTCCCATAATAATTTTATAATAAAACTACAACGAGATTAGTAAAATAAATGTGCCCGAAAACTATGAAAATAACAATTTTTTATCCAATGTGTTGAAATTTACAATGAGAATATTATAGATGTAATTATAAATATTAGTAAGTTTAATTAATATATTAATATAACTATTTAATTAATTATAAATGAGGTTTGAACATGTTTGATGTAAGGTGAACCTAAGGTAAGGGAATTATTGACCCAATTTCCATTCTATGGGTTATCATTCTACTTCATTAACTACGTGGTACTAGGTTTATAAGTGATATAAAATTTCATTTTATTATGTTTTATCATGTGTAGATATAGTGAATATACATATTCCTTTAAATTGATTAATCCTCACATTAATGATATGGTATTTTGAAGGGATTATTCAATAAACATCCTTTTTTAATTTCTTTTATTACTAAATTCAAAATGAATGATTTTAATGTTGAATTTATTTTTGAACGATGATTATGTTTTTGTTCTTTTTAATTCATTATGATAAATTTTTTGACCAATTTCTTCCACAATTATATTTGGTATATTTCTTCTGGAGGTCAGTCTTATGGTTGCAACATGTATAATTCTGAAGGTTACACTATTAGGTAGAATCAAGGGTTATATAAGATGGAAATTGTGAGGGTTTCAAATAATAAAGTAGCCAGGATGGTAAAAAAATTATGTAATTAATTCCCCAATTATCCAAAAAAATATATTTATGTCAATTTAATTTAACATAAATATCATGTTTTAAAAAACTATATGATACTTATTAGGTGAGAAGTATGCATTTGTTAGATTTAATGCATATGTTTATAAGTATTCATGCACTAATGTTTTCTCTACTTAATTTTATATCCCTTTCTGAGATTTAATTCTCATTGCATGTTTTAAAATTTTATTCACAATGATTAAGGATGGTTATGATAAATGTAGAATCCAATATGAATGTTTTGAATACGTTTCATGAAATGACCTCCTCATTTAAATAAATGTTTTTGTATTATAAAAAATTGTATATCATTTTTAGTTATACCCAATATGTATTCTTTTGTATTGATATTTATGAATTAGTTCTTAATTCCCTAAAACTCAAAACTAAAAATATCTTGGGGTATGTAATGATGTTAATTATAAATCTATTTATTAGATTATGTGATTTTTATGGTTGGGTCCATCATGTTGGTATTCAGGAACAATTTTGACAACACTAGTGTTTATAATAATGTTAATATAATACTATAAATAAGATTAAAAGTATTTTTATTTTTAAATTACATAGAATTTGAAGATTACAATGTTTCATCATCAATGATATGTTTGTTCAGAATGATTTTCCGCAGAAGAAATTGTGAAGATGATTTAGGAAGGCACTAGAAAGTTAATATATTATCAAATTTGAAACACCGGATGGTTGGAATTTGAGTCTAAACTTTTTTTATAGTATTGTCTTAGATTATGAATGCTATAAATTATGGTTGAATCCATATAGGAGAATAACTTAATATACCACAAAGGAACCTAATAACATTGAAACATTTTATGAGGAATCATCCACCCGATTTAAGTGGATCTTATGAACCATTGGTACTTGATGGACAAATTTAATCCATTGAAAATATATCTGATTTTAGGGGTTTTTAGACTATTTAAATGTAAATATTTCCATTTATTTATTTGACCATTATTATTAATAACAATGGACAATGGTAAAGAATATCGTGGATAGTGTAGAGATTTATTTTTTAGAATGGTGTTATATTAAAAAAAATTCCTTAAAAAATATTCTTAAATTGTGGATTGGAATATTAAAGAAAATAATTTACATGAATTGAAAATAGAGGAGAATGATTCAGCAGTTGTGTATATACAAATCATAAAAATATTTTAATGATATGAACTAAATATTAATCAGTATCATTATTGCAAAATCAAACATTTTTAGTCAGTATTAAAGATAATAAAACAAAAGGAATTAGATACCCAAGAATTAAATTGTTTGAAAAAACATTTATGAAGTACCGTTAGAGTAGACACAATGTTCTCTGATGATCATATATACATTCAAAACAATAAAAAATGATGTCAAAATGGAAATAAATGTTAATAAATTATTGAAATAAATATGATATTAAGAAATTATAGTTTCTAGTTTGTGAAAAGTGTGGTAAAATCCACCATAGGGAAAGCATTAAAAATTTATAAGTGTATTAAATGTGGTATGTTTGTAAATTTTGACTGAGACTATATTTAAAATGTTCTTACGATTTATTCTGATAAGAAAACTATAATGTGTTCTAAATGTGGGGAGATAGGTCATTAATCAATTTTCATCCCTAAAAAAGATGATTGTGATGAAAAATATTAAAATTATAAAGGAGAATTGAGATCATTTTTGACTATGTCAGTAGATAATGGGACATCAAATAATCTGATATTAGGTTCTATTGTTATTTACATGGAAATTTCAATGAATTATAGGATTTGGGGCCAACTTATTGCTTTATTTTTTATAAATTTTGTTGTAAATTGATAGTTTCACCATATAAGTTGACAATTAAAATATGATTAAAAAACTGAAGAAATTTCATATTAAAAGGGATTTTTAAAAAATATCATATTATTTTATATAGAAATACATTAAAAACATATTTTTTACTTCGTAATTTTTTTGATTCATGGTATGGATAGGATTTCATCATAACATGTTATGTTTGAATATAGATTTAAAGATGTGGTATTTAAGAATGTGTTTCACTATAATTACAATGAAAAATCTATACTATTTATAACATATTATGACGATGATAAACTACTTAAATATTTAAGTTAACGTTATATTGATCAAATTGTTGAATATTTGGGAACCATTCATATAAATGATGTTTCTGTGGAAAATGAATACATAGGTGTTTTCTCTGATGACTTTTCTCGTGTTATACTTGATTGGGATGTTTAATTTACTATTAACATAGTTCTTGATCTTATGCCAATTTCAATCACACATTATCAAATACATCATAAATATTTTATTGAGTTGAAAAATTTGTTGTAGGAGTTTCTGAATAAAAGATTCATTTGTCCTAGCACATCACCATGATGTGATCCTTTTCAATTCGTTAATAATAAAGATGGTTCCATTCATCATAACATTTATTATATGTAATTGAATAACATTAATTAAAATAATAATTATCATGTAATTAGTATTGATGAATTTATTGATCTACCCTTAGTAGCACACTATATTTTATTGATTGAATTGAGATCTTATTAACATCTGTTAAATTTGATGTAGGATGACATACAGAAAAAATATTGTATTAGATATGGGAATAATAATTTTTTTATGTACATTGATTTGAAAAATTACTATCTTATTAGCATAGATCTTGAGAAAAAAATGTTCCATGAATTCATTGTATATGTTTTTTTTGTTTATACAGATGTTGTTTTGGTGTATTCAAAAAGTTATGAGGATATTGGAAAAAATTTATGGATTATCTTAAATACAGTCAAATAAATATGTTATTTGGAAAATTTAGAGAATTAATTTTTTTGTAGAAACAAATTTATTTTTATGATAACATTGTTAATAATATCAAATAATAGTTGATATTGCTAAAAAAACTATTGTTAATGAATGTCCAAGGCCTAATGATGATTTAGATATTAATAGTTATCTCAGATTATCAGGTAATTACCAGAGACCTGATAAAAAAATTTCATGATTATCTAAACCTTTAAACATGTTAATGAAAAGGAGAAATAGTTTATTTTAACATAAGAATGTGATGATTGTTTTTAGGAATTTAATTGTGACTAGAGATTTATCTAGTTTTGTCCATGCCATATAAGGATAGTTTATTTGTAATCTATAGTGATACATAATTAAATGGAAGTGGTTGTGTTATGATGTATATATATATAAGTAATTTATTATAATATAATAAAAAATGAATCCTCATTTGTAAAATTATCCAACACATTATATGGAATTAGTAGCACTAGTTTTGACTTTGAAAAACTGATGTCATCATTTATACGAAGCCAAATGTGAAACATATACTGACCATTAAATTCTATTGTATATATAAACATTGAATGAATCAACCAAATGGAAAAAAATATTTCGTGAACTAATAAAGGATTATGATTGTTAGATCAATTACCATCTTTGAATAGGAAAATTGTGGATGATGCCTTAAGTTCAAAACATCACGCATCACAATCCATGTTTGATTTTGAACAAGACACTTGATTATTAATTTGATCAATTTCTGATGGGAATTTTTTGGTGTAGGATATTCCATTATATGATTTCAGGTGTCAATGTAGTCATCAAAAAATTATGAAAATAAGAATGTATTGAAGGAAGACTATGCAATATGAAAACTTGTATAATTTTTCCAAAGGCATAAGTTTCTAGAATTTGAGATTGATAATAATTGTGATTTGATATTTTGAAAGGGAATTTATGTTCCTTGTAACTCTCAACTGAAGAAAAAAATTATTTGTGAATATCAAATTTCTATATTTTCAGTTCATCCTGGAAGTACATATATGAATAGATACCTTCATGACTATTACTAGTGGGATGGTATGAAAATAGATTATGCATATCATTCTATGAAATGATAAAAATGTCCACAGGTTATAGAAGCAATACAACTAAAAAATGTGATGCTTCATCCTCTTCCAGTGAGAGAGTAGAAATGGAAAATTATATCCTTGGACTTCATTGTAGGACTACCAAAGGCATATTGAGGTAAAAATTAAAACATTTTTATTGTTGATCGATAGACTAAATCTTCACATTTTCATCCAAATCCAGATATTATGTCTTTGGATCAGATTTTCCGATTGTAAATCAATGATATTTTCAGGTTATATGGAGCACATCTATCTATTGTATCTAGCCGTAATACCAGGTTCAATTCTAATTTTTTGAAAGGCCTTTAGAAATTTATTGTTATAGAATTAAATTTAATAATGACCTTTCATCCTCAATATGATATATAGACCAAGTGTAAAATTTCGAAATTCAAATATACACATCGATCATGTTCAATGGACTACTAGGGATATTTGGATCAACATTATTCTTTGGATGTTTTTCTTATACTAACATTTTTCATTACAGTATTCAGATGGCTCCATTTTAGGCATTATATGGTAGGAGGTGTCAAGTTCAACAATTTTGTAATGAAGTTTAGGAATGCAAGTTAATAAGGTAATAATTAGTAGTTTATGTAGCTGATAAATTGATGATGATTCAGAGACAGCTGAGAAAATCTCAGATCAATCATAATGGTTATGCATATAATAGTAGAAAATAATTTTTGGCATTGTAGGTGGTCATGTATTTATTATAATCTTCACATGTAAAAGTGTTGTTTGTTTTGGTATGAAAGAAAACATATGTACATGTTTTATTGGACCTTATGAAATCCTAGAAAAATATTGAACTATTTCTTATCGAGTACCTTTATGCTCAATTTCATCTTATATACACAATTTTTCCACGTTTTTATTTTCAAAAAGTATATGCCACATCCAACTCATGTTTTTAGCATAGATGTTGTTCAACTAGAATTGAAACTTTATTATAAATAAAATCATTTTCATATTATTGACCATAGAGTGAAGGTATTGTGGAATATGGAAATTCACCATGTTGATGTTTTTTGGGAAAACAACTTGGTTATAGAGGCAACCTGGGAATCTAAAAATTCAATGTGGGAAAAGTATTTACACGTATTTAATAAGTAAATGACATATGTGAGGAAGTAATTTCTAAGAGGTGGGTAGAGTCTAACAACCCACGTACTTATAAAATAATTTTTTTCATTCATGGAATTATGTAGGTAATTTCATTGTAAATTTCTATTCAAATAAGTGGTCTTTATAAGAATTAATGAATTAATTCTATTGTAATATTAACATGACCTTATCAATTTTACATGAAAATAATTAATCGATTATAGCTAATCGAACTGAACCTTTACCCTTGATAGTATAAATAATTTTTTGGTATCTTGTATATGTAATTATTATATATATATATATATTGGAATTAGTAAATTAATATTTTCATGTTGATAATATAAATATTGGCATTTTTTAGGCCAGAAATATTTAATTTCAATTTTATAAATAATTTAATTATTTAAAAATAAATTTATTTTAAGAAAATACATTCATAAATAATTATTTCATTTTATTAGGATTATAATATAATCCATGAGTCCATAATTATTTATTCAATTTTTTATAAAATTAATTAATATTTTAAAATAATTTTTTTGAAAAAATAATTAGTTTAATTTAAAATTTAATATTAAATTTTTTATAATTATTATAAGATTTTTTTTGTTTTTTGAAGTCTACGCATCAAAAAATATTTGAGGTGATTTTTTTCGATTTTTTTGATAAACAAGAATTTTTGTTGAAAAATAAAATAAGGCAATATATTGTATATATACATTATAAGATAAATAAATTATTCATTGATTCATGAATGATAATAATATTATAATGACTATATTTCATTCATTATTTTAATATTTTTTATAATAATTCTCAAACTATTCATAGTCTTGAGCCAAATTATAATTAAATGAATATAATAATGAGATTGAACCACTCTCTTACATTATACATACCACCCCTCACCACCTACTCTCCTCACACCAAGAAGGCATTTTGATTCCTAAATTCATATCAAAATTATTTCCCAATCCTCTTCCCCTCATCAATGACCTACGATTATCATCAATATTCCAAAACCATGGTGTTAAGGAGGTTTAGATGGAGGATAATTCTTGAGGTAAAAACATCATTTCTTTTTGTTTAGATTCATTTCAATTGTTTTTCATTTCTTATACACTATTAAACAAACCTTATCCAATATGAATTAAAACTAAATTACCTTAAATAAAATTTAATATTAATTTATTTATGGAAAAATTAATCATCATACTCTTTCTCATCAACATTTTATTCCAATAATAAAAATATAACCCGTGATGTGTCGATTAAAAGACATTATTGAAGATGAGTTCCAATTTCTATTACCACCAACATGGTTGTTCATAATAACATAAATATGGTCATATTATATTCAATTATTCATATTATATGTTACAATATGTTCTAATACACGTTTGTATACATTATACTAATTAATAAAACAAAAGTTGTTAATAATGAAAAAACTTCTTCAAAATAAATAATCATTCCTCATTAATGATTAATATAATTATTAATCATCATAACATATAATTAATCATATATAAGACCATTTAATATTATAATGTCATTTATATCATTTAATTTCAATTATGGAGTTTTTCTTTCTTCCATTAAGAAAGCTTATAACAATCCAACCATTGAAACTATGAAGTAAATTCACATGAAACCATAAAAATGACAAAATGATATTATCAAATTTGATGAGTAATGATATGAGAATATCATCTAGGTAATTATAAATAAGTATATTTTTAATTAATATTTTATCAAAACTCTTCAATAAATTATATATGTGTGTTGAACACATTTTAAGTAAGAGGAATTGGAGTTAAGTGCATTATTAACATAATTTTTATTCTCTAGGATAACCTTCAACATCATAAATTATGTAGAACTAATATTTCATATTAATAAATTGTTTGTTTTATTATGATTAATTTTGTTTATTTATAGTCAATATACCTATTCAAATAATTTTATTAATTCTCTCTTAAATGATATGGTATTTTTGAGGGACATTTTGATTTAAATCATCTTTTAATTTCTCAATTTATATAATTTGAAAGAAATTATTTTTATAATGAAAGTATAATTGTTCTATGGTTATGTTCTATTAATTTGGAATTATATGTGATAAATGGTGTGACTTACATCTCTATCCAATTAATAGAGTATGTTGAAGTTTGAGGTCTTTCGTATGTTTATTCTATCTATAAAAACATTGGTTACACCATACGGTAGTCATCAGGGTCACATTGCAAGGTCACCATTATAGTTATAAATAAAAAGATAGATATAAGGGTTAAAATATAGAATTTTTAATTACAAAAGTTACCAATATGAATTTTTTATTTTTTATTTGTTATTTATGAAAATCTCATGTTATCACAAGGAATTATAGGAAACATTTTGGGTTAAAAGTATGTCTTTGAGATAATGATTGAATATTTTTTTAGTATTAATGTAATTATGGTTTCTCTACTTCTTTTTATATCCCGTACTAATCTATTACATATCAACCAATCATATAAAATTTTTTTCATATGGATTTAGGATGATTATGAGAAAATAGAAACCTAGATGATTGTTGTGAAGGCATTTTATAAAATAACATAATGAATTAAATAAATGATTTTTTAAATTTGAAGAAATGGATATTGTTTTAGTTGAACACAAAAAGTTTTCTCTCAGTTAGTATGTTTGTATTAATTTCTAATTTCTTAAAAATCTAAACTAAAAATAACATTCGGAATATAAACAAGTAAATTGTAAAGATATTTAATAGATTATGTAATATTTAACACCAAGACCTTATATAATTTGATGATTTTAGGGTATATTATCAGTGTGTTGAGGGATTATATAGAAGTTCACAGTTGGTACAATGTTTGTGAACACCATACCACACATATTGGGAATCATGCAAAATGAGATAGGAGGTGAAGGGAAACCACACAGGCCTTACACGCTTTTCCCAAAACTCAAAGAATTCTAGTAACATTGTGCATTACGAGACAATGAAATTTATCATGTAAATTGAATATTTTTTATATAACGTGACCCAAATGTCCATGGTCTATCTTTATGACAGTTTCAATCCCATGTTTAAAAAATATTTTTTTACCGTGTGAAAAATGGTGCATGGTTTAAAACAAAGTTCCAATTTTTTTATCCCACACGTATTGTCCAATATGGCCTATATTTTCATATTATGTCACTATAACTCATGATTATATATTACCAAATGCTAAATAAGTTTCTACAATTGATACAGAGGTGATCTCAAGGATTCTATGTGTTTTTAATTTCGTATTCTGGAAATAGTTATTTATTATTGGTTTCATTTGGTGATTTTCCATAGATATAATTCTCACTGTATCTATATATCCCACATTCATGGATATATTTTTCAATAGATATATCTAGGAGTTTCGATTTCAAATATTATTTGATTGGTCTTTTTGTGATTCGGAAACAGATTTTTGGAAGGTATTTGGAGTTTCAATACACTTTCATTGGTGTTTGAGTGTCATTTATCATTCTCACTATAAACTTTGAGGTGGGTAGATTAAATCATGACTACATTATTTATAACATGAAGGATTTTTTTTTAATTGATTAATATAATTGAAATTGGATAAGAAATTGGTGAAAAAATCATGATAGAAACAATATTAAGTGAAGGTTTTTGGATTTTTTTTGAAATTGTCGATTTTTTGTGCAATGGTCATTGATAAATTATATAAAAATATTGAGTATAAAATATTTTTTTGTATTGATTTATGGATACGAGTTTTTAATAAATAGTTATATTATTCATATGTTTTTGGAATTGAAATTATTTTGGTATTGAAATTGATTTTTCATGGTTTTTATGAATACTTGCTCGTGTGTGTTCATATTACATTACGAGGCTTGGTTTAAACACAAAATTCTATTTTGTGACAATGGTGTTGTAACGACCAGAAATTTTGAATAAATATTGTTTCCTAATATTGTGTGTAATTTTATTTTATTACTCAACAAAACTGTTTCATTTGATAACATTTTTATAATTAAAATGAGAGCATTGGGTTTCAACTGTAATATGATCGTTGGTCAATATGACCATTGGAAACTAAATGTTTTGATTGTTGTCTCTAAATACAAGTGATCTTGGTTAATTAATATAGAAAGAAGATTTGATGGCCTCATCCATTAGTCTCAGGCCAATCGAAGCCCATGTAATGGAACATGGGATGGAGGAAGCACCATCGGGCTTTGCTCTGGACCAAACTCATGCCGAACTTCATCGTGTGATGTTGGAATAGAATCTCCTTCGAAAGAAGTTCAAACTGATAGAAATTACTACTCGTGCAATATTGGCCAAGCCGCCCTCAGATTCTATAACCTTAGCACACATTAGACTTAGGTCCTATGCTGGGTCTATAAGGGTATATGTAAGGAAACCATAACTACGTTGTGTAATCCATTGTTATAAATAAAATTGTGTTCTCTTCTTATGGGGATGTTTGTGAGTTTTCAAATGTTCGGTAAATATAGTATGCATATTTTTGATGAATTTTAGAAAAATGATATTTTAAAAAAGTTTATGTAAACCTTAAATAATTAAAAATGTGTAATGATTTACAAAAATGGTCTTCTATAATTATATTCCGTACAAAATTTAGAGTCTAATAAGATCAAATTTTTTTATGAATAGTTAATTATGAATTGCGATTTTATGATTAGTATTAGTAATGTGACCGAATGGATAAGTAATCTCACTTAAAAAAGTATTAATATAATATAGCCTCCTTGATTAAGTAATGTGATTCAATAAAATAGGTAAATAACTATTTCAGAAATTATTATTCAAGTATTAGTTATTTTGGTGAATAGTTATTTTTAATTAAAATTTAAATTTAATATATTTAGAAAATTATTTTTATAAATTGGATTTCATTTTTGAACTTAGATCATCGATATTATGTTAAGGTAAATTTTGGGGATTTTTCTGAAAAAATTAAATTTTCGGTGAATAGTGTATTTATTTAAAAATAAAATCAAAAATATTTAGAAAAATATTTTTATAAAATATATTTCATTTTTGAAATTAGAGCATAGACATTTGGTTATGGTGAAAATTTGGGATTTTTCTGAGAAAGTTGAATTTTCGATGAATAATGAAAATACAGTTTTTAAGTTACTAGTGTTTAATGGCATTATTAAATGATGTATTAACTATATAATCAATATGGTCGACTTAAGAACAGTATCATAATGTATGAAGTGCCCCAAGTGGCCAATAACATCAGAAAATACCATGGGTAAACCCATGTTCTTTCCCATACCACCAATGAGATGTCCCTTGGCCATTAATGCCTTCTCCCCTCACTTTCCCTATAAATACCCACCCTTTTGTCCTTTTTTTTTACTCCCAACTCACCCCAAACGAATCTATAGTCTAATTACCTCCCACGTATTCCTCCGAAGGTTCCCCCAATCCCTCAATGTCCTGACATTCGTATTTTAAGAGACAAATTTTAAGGCAAGGGATCCGACCTCTCTCTTTCTTTTCATGTAATCTCTTTTATGTCATTTCTTTTATGCTCCACACTCTTATGTTGGAGGATGTTCTTTTATATTAATCCTTCTATCAATTTCATGTTCATATAATGATAGACCCCCTTTTCTCTCTTCTTTTCATTTTATAAAGGTTTAAATGGCGTCGTTAGGCTGTCGAATTTCTAAGGGATTCTTTCACCCATCTCATTTTCATGTTCTATTTTCATGTCAAGTCATTCAAGATCATTTATATTATGTTGGTGTATTATCTCTTTATCAATCATAATAATCTTTTATGTTCATATAATTAGTGACCCTATTTGATCGCATCAATTCATTTTGTTATGTTTAAGTTACGCCGTGACGCTGCCGAATTTTCATAAGAGAAAACTAATTTTTGTCTTCCTTTCATGTTCTTCATTTCATATAGTATATCTTTAAAATTTCAATACCATGTTCTTAAATCCTTTATATTATGTCCCTCTACTATTTTTTAGGTCATTTATGAGTGTTTGACCCATTTCCCCTCTCTCTTAAATTCATTCTAAAACCCTGTAACATAGCCATTATGCTGCATAATTTTCATCTCGAAATGACTCTCTCTATTTCTAAAATTATTTTATTTTATTAAGTGAATACTTAGAGATTTTTCTTATATAGGGGTATTCAAATATATATATCAAGATGATATATTTTAAATTTTGGGATTTATATACATGAGACCCTCTTTCCTTTTTCCGTGGGTTTAACGTGACATAAAGATCATATCCTAAAAGTAGTTTTTAAAATGTTTTGATTATGAAAGAAACAAACTTATTTTATTCTATAAGGGTTATTTATGAAATTTTGATAATTATATATGTGTCTCACATGATATGAAAGACAAATTTAAGAGTGCACCTTGATAGCGCCACATTGCATTGAGTAATGATGTAACCACTAGAGATTACAAATTTAAGGGTGCGCCCTGATAGCGCCCCATTGCATTGGGTAATGATGTAACCACATAAGATTACAATTTTAATGATAACTTGGGATTTACCTTGGTAATTTCTAAATGAATCCTTTTGTATGGACCTTACTGATTTGTTCATGATTTTCTATGTTAAATGTTGTAGCCACATCTTCAAGTTATGAAACTCATTATTTTCATTATGATATGCCTCATGATCTCTTTCTCATTCCTTAACATTATTTTTCATTACTTTTGATATATCTCATGTTCTTATGTAAAATGTTTCCCTTGTTTCCCTTACTGGGCCTTTTTCTCACCCTTTCCTTTGATTTATGCTCCTAGGTTGTGAGATGCAGTAATGAAATTAGGATGAACAAATGAAAAGCCTTTCAAGTGTTTAAGAAGAATTTTTTTTCTCATGTAATAAGTTCCTGGGTTCCAAGACACTAAGCCTTAAAGATCCTCAAATTTTAATAATGTAATGGAAGTTTATGTGTTAAAAAGGATGGATGTTATTTTTGGTATCAAAGGATGGTTTAGTTATTTCTGGAAATTAGTATAATAACACTTTAGAAGGGACCCTCTATAAATGTTTACATATAGAAAATCTTCCTGGTATTTTGGTGAGTATTGGGTATGGGGTTTCCAAAAAAAATACATCCCTGTCTAGATATGAGTAGGTAGATGTGCCTCTGGAACAGATGTACATTGGGGTAAAACCCAAAATCAACTCTTTGAGCTAGACTATAACTGGAACTGGTACACAACAACGGGCTTTGCTGCACTCATGGTTACGACACTCCCGTGGGATATGCTTTAGTAAATTCAGAAGCTTAGTATGAACCATTATTAAAGGGACAAAGAAAAAAAATAATGATTCACATAAGAATATATGATCATGGATAATCTAGATTAGAACCTAGGGGATCACATGTTAGGGTATAATTTTTTTCTACAAGTTTATCCTTATATTCTTTAAGTTTCCTTTTCATGATTATTTTCTATCTATTTAAGCCCCATAAATATACATTCTTTTCAAAGTTAATAGCTGGAAATGGAATAACATTCCCCAACAAGCAATGTGATAGGAAATGTGATGATTTCCGAATTATTATAACAGATATTATTAGGGGATTAAAAGATGATTATTATTTTGGAATATGATCACTATTTTGGGAACCCTATTTGATCGAGGTAAACAGATTACTATGGTATTTTCATTGACGATTAAAGGTTGACTTATAATTTGAAGAATCAACGAATTTAAGGTGATTTTATGGTAATATATGTTACTTAGGGAAATGGTTAACCTATCTTGTGTAAAATTTGTTTAGGTTAGCTACTTTTGTTATAAGATGATAAAAGTGGATTATGTTGTTTGGAGATGAATGATAATGTATACCTTGGAAGACTATTTTATCAAATGTTTCTTATATTTAGGTTTCAATCTTAGATTGGTTTATTTTGATAAATTTTAAGGACATTTATTTATGGAATGTTCTATGATGAACTTTGCTTAGTACCGTGGAATTTTAAAAGATTTAAAGAAGTTTCCCTTCCTATGGGATACATTTTTTTGAAGAGCTGTTTTCTCTTACCCTTTCTGTTTTGGGGATAATAGAATAAATATATAGTTAATCATTGGTGGATTATGTGATTCTCTAGAAGATGATACTTTTGTTTTGAGGAGACCAAGTGTTTTTGAATGCACATCATTTAGAGAAAAGATTATTTTTGGTAGAAACTTATTAATGGATGAAACTCTAATTAAAGGTAAATTTATTTCCTAAAGTTTTTATTCTATTTAGTAAATAAATTCCTCAAAATCATTAAAAGTAACATAAAAAAACATTGTTGGTTTAATTTTCCTAATGGGTAATCAAATATCATTTACACATATCATTAGTTTGTGATTTTTTTGTGGTTAACTTTCTCCTAATCATGTTTTCTATCACTCTCCCACAGAACATGACCCTTTTTTTCTTCCATATCATTGTTTTCCTACAATGAATCATAGTATGGGTTAACTCGGGTGACCATTTTACTTCCCTTTCATTCTTTTAAAGTAATAGTGTTACTGACTCTTTTTCCGATATGAGACATTCAATGAAATTTCCATTCCCAATTTTAAAAAATTGTGAGGACGCAATTTCTTATGGGTGGAAGATTGTAACGACCCTAAATTTTGAATAAATATTGTTTCCTAATTTTGTTTGTTATTTTATTTTTATACTCAACAAAACTGTTTCATTTGATAACATGAGTATAATTTAAATGAGACCATTTGGTTTTGACTGTAATATGATCACTGGCCAGTATGACCGTTGGATACTAAATTTTTGGATTATTATCTATAAATACAAGTGATCTTGGTTAATTAATTTAGAAATAAAATTTGATGGCCTCATATTGTAGTCTCGGACCAATCGAATCCCATGTAACAGAACATGGGAAGGAGGTAGTAGCACTAGACTTTTCTCTGGACCAAACCCAAGCCGAACTTCATCGTGTGAAGCTAGAACATAATCACTATCACGAGAAGTTAAAACTGATAGAAATTACTACTCGTGCAATGTTGGTCAAGCCGCCCTCAGATTCTTTCACCCTAGCACACCTTACACTTAGGTCCTATGCTGGGGTTATAAGGGGTTATGTAACGAGACCATTTCTACGTTGTGTAATCCTTTGTTATAAATAAAATTGTGTTCTCTTCTTATGGTGAATATTGTGAATTTTTAAATGTCCGGATAAATATAGTATGCATATTTTTGATGAATTTTAGAAAAAGGATATTTTAAAAATGTATATGTAAACCTTAAATAAATAAAAACGTGGAATTATTTCAAATAAATAGTCATTTAAAATTATGTTCATTACAAAATATAGAGTCTAATAAGATCAATAAAATTTTTTATGAATAGTAAACTATGAATTATGATTTTAAGATTAGGATTAGTAATGTGATCAAATGGATTAGTAATCTCACTTAAAGAAAGTATTAATATAATCTAGGTACCATGATTAAGAAATGTGATTCAATAAAATAGGTAAATAACTGTTTCAAAAATTATTAGTCAAGTATTATTTTGTTGGTGAATAGTGTTTTTTAATTAAAAAATAAAATAAAAATATTTAGAAATTTATTTTTAAAAAATAAATTTCATTTTTGAACTCAAAGCATCGATATTATTTTAAGGTAATTTTTGGGGATTTTTCTGAAAAAAATTGAATTTTCTTTGAATAGTTTATTTATTTAAAAATTAAATTAAAAATATTTTGACAATTATTATTATACAATGGAGTTCATTTTTGAAATTAGAGCATTTACATTTAGTTAATGTGAAATTTTGGGTTTTTTTTAGAAAGTTGAATTTTCGATGAATAGTGAAAATATAGTTTTTATGTTAGGGGTGATTAATGACATCATTAAATGATGTATTAATTATGTAATCAATATGGTCAACTTATGAATAGTATGATAGGGTATGAGGTGTCCCAGGTGGCCAATACCACCAATCAGGTGTCCCTTGGCCATTAATCCCTTGTCCCCTCACATTCCCTATAAATACCCACCCTTTCCTCCTTTAGTTTTCACTCTGAACTCTCCCCCAATGATGATCTGGTCTCATTACCACCCAATGAGTCCTCCCAAGGTTTCCCAATCCCTAAAGGTCCCGACCTTTGAGTTTTAAGAGATATGTTTTATGGTAATGGATCTGACCTCTCTTCTTTTTTTCAAGTAATCTCTTTTATGTCATTTATTTTATGCTCCATGTTCTTATGTTAATGGATGTTATTTTATATTCATCCTACTGTCCATTTCATGTACATATAATGAGATCCCCCCCTTTTCTCTCATACATTCATTTTATGAATGTTTTAGTGGCGTTGTTAGGCTGCCGAAATTCTAAGGGATTCTTTCACCCTTCTCATTTTCAAGTTCTATTTCCATGTCAGGTCTTTCAAGATTCTTTTTATTATGTTGGGTTATGATATATATATCTATCATACTGGTATTTTATGTCAATATTATGAGAGAACCTATTTGATCTCATCAATTAATTTTTTTTGAAGTTTAAGTGGCGTCGTGTGGCTGCCGAATTTTAATAAGAGAAATCTTATTTTTGTATTCCTTTCGTGTTCTTAATTTCATACGGTATATCATTCAAATTTCATTACCATGTTCTTAAATCCTTTATATTCTGTCCCTATACTATTTTATATGTCATTTATGATTGGGTGACCTATGTCCCCACTTTTTTCAATGTTTTCTAAATCCCTGTAACATAGCCGTTATGCTGCAGAATTTTCGTCTCAAAATGTCTCTATCTTTTTCTCAAATTATTTTATTTAATTAGTGAATACTTATAGCTCTTTATTATACATGGGTATTCACATATATATCAAGATGTTCTATTTTAAATTCTGGGATTTACATACATAATACCCTCTTTCCTTTTTCCGTGGGTTTAAAGTGACATAAACATCATGTCCAAAAAGCAGTTTTTAAAATGTTATGATTATGAAAGGAAACCAATTTCTTTTATTCTATAAGGGTTATTTATGAAATGTTTATGTTGAGATATGTGGATCACATGATAATAAATACAAATTTATTGGTTTTCTCTGATAGCATCCCATTTCATTGGGAAATGGCGTAACAACTATAGATTACAAATTTTAGGGTGCACCCTGATAGAGCCCCATTGAATTGGGTAATGATGTAACCACTAGAGATTACAATTTTAATGATACCATGGGGTTTACCTTAGTAATTTTCAAATAACACCTTGGGGATGGACCTTGGTGATATTTTCATGATTTTCTTTGTTAAATGTTGTAGCCACATCTTCAAGTTATGAAATATGTTATTTTTATTATGATATGTCTCATGATCTCTTTCTCATGCCTTAAAGTAATTTTTCCTGACTTTTGATGTATCTAAAGTGCCCATGTAAAATGTTTCCATTGTTTCCCTTACTGTGCCTTTTGCTCAACCTTTCCTTTGATGTTTGCTACCAGATTATGAGATACTATAACGAACTTTGGATGAACAAATGAAGAACCCTTTCAATTGTTTAAGAAGAATGATTTTTTCTCATGTAATATGTTCCTAGTTTCCAAGACACTAAACCTTAATGATCATCGATTTTGTATAATATAATTAATGTTTATGTAATAATAAGGTGGGATGCTATAGGTGTAATGGAACATGGGATTTAATAACATTTGTACGGATTTCTAGATAAATGATAAAATTATCATTACTATGGAATAGTCATATCAAAACATGAATGTGTAGTTATCTGTATATGTGGATTATAAAGGTGTTTTCCAAAATTGGGATCTCTAAAATGGGATTAGATTATTAATTGGGTTCTATCCCGGGATCTTGTTTTTGTTTTTGGAAAACTATTCGACTATAAAACATGTTTATAATTAGTTATAAACTAAATTTACAACTTTGTTATATTAAATATTTTATATAAATGCTAAAACATGTTCTATCATAGCGTCATGAGTAGGGATGTCATTAGGGGAAATACAATGATATAAAGTTCTTAACCATGTTGTGAAAATATTGTGCTGTAGTAGATATTTATTATTAAGAAATTAGAAAAGGTACAATATTATAACTCTTTATCAGTACTTTATGATACATGGGATTTTTTGTGGAGTTGGAACATAGAGAATGTATGGAGCTTATATTTTTCATGGGATTCCTTGATTTTTTCTTCTGAGGTTTATTTTGATATTTTAGTATTCAATTATAGTATTTGTTTTTAGATTTATTTCAAAATCATTGTGTTTCTTTGACTATTAATTCATTTACACCATTTTTAATATAATGCTTCTTTTAGTTATTGAATTCTTGTTTTGTGGTTTTATTTTAAAAGTTAAAATATTCACCAACTGTTAATTAACCCCTAATAATTTATTTGCATATTTTAGTGCCTTTGGGATGTTACATGAGGCTATATAATATCCTAATGCATTCTCATGCCAATGTGGAGGGATGTGATTTTATAGTCAACATCATTTATTTAGTATTCCAATAGTAATAATTTTTCCTTAACATGATTATATATGCTTCTTATGGTATTCCATCACACATCCAATGAAATTTTATGACATTTATTTATTTATTTATTTATTCATTTTTTAAATGATGGTCATTTTATGATAATATAAATAAATTTTTTAACAATGAAAGAAATTTTAATTAGAAATTAACAATTTGATGATAAGTAATCTTAAAAGAGTTTGTTGATGAATATGATAATTAATGTAATGTGTTTGTGAATGATAAGATATATAAATGTACATATATATTATTCCAAGAATGACAAGATGAAAACATAGTTCTTTATTTTCCTATATTGTGGATTATTTTGTAAAATCATGAATTTCTTGTTTTTTATAAGAATTTCATGTAACATCTATAATTATTGGAATAAAAATCATGATATGTTCCATTTTAAATATTCTCATTTATTTATATTTATGTATTAAATTTTATTAATTGTAAGAGTGAAGGTCACATGTAATTATTTTATAAAAATAATTTTGATGAAGTGAATAAATAAGAAATATTTAATATACATATATCCAGGTAATGATTGGATATATTAAAATTTGACATTGTTAATGATAGAGGATATTATCATTGGGATAATAAAAATATATATATTTATAAACATTCATTGCTTGATGTAAAACTACATTATTTACCATAAAAATTACGACACTCTATAATGTATATTAACATTAGTGTGATCTTCTCACAACCATCACATTTTCTCATATAATTTCACATTGATCATTACTGAGAAAATATCATTAATTTTAGTATATATATGTGGGTAATAAAAATTGACAATGTTATAAATCCTTGTAAGCGATTAAATAAAATATTGTACTCACATTATGTGAAATTACATCTTTAATTATTTTTATAACATTTTCGACTCTTCATATTATCTCATTTACATGGATATAGATTATATAAATTAGTATATTTAATGGTTTTTTATCCATATTAGATATTTCATTAATTTGGTTATGATATCAGTAATCATTCCTATGATATTTACACATTCCATATAAATATTATTACAAACTTCCATGTAAAGATATATAAGTATTTATCATAATTAGGTTGATGTATTGATGGGTAATATATTATGATAAATTTGAAATAATTATATACTGAATTATATATTGACTAATATGGTTAGAATATTTTAATTTAATTTGACTGAATACTAAGTAGGACAGTGTTGTGTAAATATGGTATTTTTTCCTTTCACTCCATCGTAAATGTCCACCCCTTCTATATATTCAACACAGCACATTAATACACATATCATACACTAACATACCAAAATATTATTTTATCATCCTCAAACACATTCTAAATGTTATTCTATTCCAAAAATTACAAACCAAAAAACAATAAGTCATGATTAAAATAGTTATCAAATGTGTGGTTTTGATAAATATATATCATTTATATGAAATAACAGTGATACTATCAGGGTTAATTTTTTAAAATTCTTTCATTACGTCCATCAAAGAAATGAAAATTATGTTCATGCGAATGAATGGTTAACCATATCGAAAAATGAAGTAAATAATTTGTCTACAATTAATTTTTTTATTTATAAAATAAAATTTAATTAATATATATTATAAATTAAGCATTAGTCACACTCATGAGATTATGTAGAAATGATATGATTATGAGAATCAATCCTATCAAACATGAACATAAATGATAAAAAAGCATATATCTAAGTGAATAATAATTTTTTAAATAATTTTTATGGAATGGTTGTAATATGGTTAATAGTGATTCATATATAGTAAGATATATTAATTGGTATTTTTTTTATAAATGTATAATAAATCTATAATTGATTTTAATTAGGTTCTTGTGTATATAAATGAAGTCAGAATTAATGTTAGGGATCCTCATACAACATTTACTCCTACTAGACATGCCTGATATTCACAACTAGTTTGATACTTTATATTTTTTAGAATTCCACATCGACAAGTTATATTAGTAAATTATTTATTTTTATTAAGAAAAATATTTATTTTAATGTATCCATTCTTGGGAATATGATTAAATATTTATGAAAGTTTTTAGGTTTTTTCACCTCATTTTTATCTTTATGAAACCCATAACACATTCAAATCTTATGTCTATATGGGTTCTATATAATTCCCCTGACTATATATTTTGATTATTATTTTGACTTTTATATGGATTTATATATCAATGTAGTGATCTATATTTCAAGGTTTTTATGATTCAATTATTCACAATGTGGCAAGGTGTTCATATATGATCTAATTGTTTATCGGGATTTTTTAGGGATAAGACACAGACATTTAACTCATATATTCTACAACATTAGAAACTTAAGAATTTTATTATCTTATAGTTATTTGTTGAAAAAAAATTCCTTACATTCTCCCTTAAATATGTACTAATTAGAGTGGTAATATGTTTTTATTGAAAATTGAAGTTATCTATATCTTCAGTCAACGGTAATTTTACATTTATATCATTTTTTCATTAAATTTTCCAAAAAATAATATTTTACCATACAACTATTGTTTGTTAATTAAATTAGTGAAATTTTCGTTCTTTTTAAAAAAAATTCCTTAAATGAGCCTTATTCTATTATTTAATGTGTTTCATTTATTTATTTATTCAAAAATGTGTAATGAGTGATTTTTTAACATATATGAAATGAATGGAATTTCATATCATCATTAATGCTCAATTATTTGAAGATTAATTTACACCTTTTTAATGTCTTTTTATCAAATATTATTACATATTATTTGTAAAATATTTATATAATAATTTTTTATGTATATTTTATTTTCAAAAATAAATATTATGTGATCTATTAATGGAATTATTATATACAATAACATATTTTGTTGTTAATTATTATATATTTAGGGAATTATTGATTGAAAACATTTATAAACATACTATGAATGGTTATTCTTAATTTTGATGAGAATGTTATATTTACATTAATATTCGTGGTATTATTCTATAATTAGATGATGAAATTTTTATGGAACACAATTAAATTACATAGGATTTTCTATAAAGATACGATTAATCATTTATTATCTCATGTAATAC
The DNA here is from genome assembly GCA_963277665.1 of Viscum album. Lineage (NCBI taxonomy): Eukaryota > Viridiplantae > Streptophyta > Magnoliopsida > Santalales > Viscaceae > Viscum > Viscum album. The sequence continues at coordinate 976,776,643 of OY728133.1, forward strand.
ATGTAGATGGTATTCATTATTTGATAGTTGTTACATTATAACCAATACTTCTAGTTATTTTATATCCATAAAAGGAGGTTACATAATAATCATTGATGATTCTCAAATTTTAAATAAGGATGGTTGGGACAATAATGGTACATATTTCCAAGGAATTGGGCAGTTATTGATTACTAATGACATACGCATGATTGGAAGGGGTGTGATCTTTGTTCAGTAATTAACCATATACACTATGATATTATTGGGGGTGAACAATGAATACTACCATTTTTGGGGGATTGAACTGTATCTAGTATTATAGACATTTAAATGATCCTTCAAAACTATAGAAATGACTTTTTTGATCTTGTATATTCAAAAATTATATGTGTTATATCAATGTTATTCAATCTTGGATAATGTTATTAGATTCTGATGTGATAAATATCATATGAACATCCATGAGTTATCTATAATTCAGTTTTATTATCATTAATATACATGATATGGATTTCCAATAATATTTTCATGGTATAATAATTTTATATACATATAATGATTATATTATCATTGAAAACTCCATTATTTACTCATACTCAGAATTTGAGTTAACACTTCCCTATGTTTTTCATTCATTGGTTATGAAGACGGGTTTTTTGAATGTCATTTCATTGAATGGATCAATAATGATATATAAAATGAGAGAATCTTATGATCCTATTTTTTAGGTCTTATATTTTCTAATGATACAAGAAAAATACAGTTCAATGGAGGATCTCTATATTATGTATTTAATATTAATATAATAATATGTATTATATATTTATATAATGTATGGGTATTTATAGTAGGTATTAGAATAATGATCAGTATAACATTGGATTATGTGATGAGAAAACAAGAGCGAGAACATGTGGGATATATAGAATTATAGTATAACATCTGAATGTTCTAGAAATGATTATTTATAAACATTGTTATATATATGTTTTCAATTAAAAAAATTGAATTTTACTGATTAAATATCATATTAATGACTATATTAATTATTAATTTTTATTTTTTTCTCAAAATATTAATTTTTTATTCGATAGAATCATGTAAGATGATTTGTTATACCGTTTGAAAAAAATGGAATAATTATCATCCTCAGTAAAAAAATGAAATGACTCATCGATTGTGAAACCTAGTGATTATACCAAACAATTAAGTATAATATATGATTAAAAACATGAAAACCTAACAACTATTATACAACAAAAGAATAAACGGATAATTCTAATTGAGAGCTCCGTTGGTGGAGACTATGGATTAAAAAATATTCAACTTCTTAAATGTATAGAATTTGGAAATAAGGAAAATAGGTTATTATCGTAGATGAATAAGAAATATTTTTCAAAAAGTATATTATGGTAATATAAAATTTAATTTAGGAAGAATAATTAATATTTAAATATATGTTTATTAGGATCATCATGAATTTCCTTTTATTGAACAATGTAATATTTTTGGAGGAATATGAGAATTATCCATGCCAATTACAAAATTCAAGGTTTAATTCCTCGACCAAGGAAGCTCCACTTATATATTAGTCATATAAATAATAGTATTAAAGTGATTAATTTTGGGGACTCATGTATTATATCATTTATTTTTTAAAAATACTATTCATGAATCATCTAAAGATTATTCGACAATAGTATTATTTTTTGGATTTGGATACATATGTAGAATATATTCCATAACCATGAAAATGTTGTTTAGCGGTAAATAATTATATATTTTTGGAAATAGTGAAGATTGAAAGTAATTATATTGTATAATAGATCAAGAAATTGTTTAATGATTTAATGATGATGTGATTTTTGTGGCTTTTTATATTGTTATTTTCATTTTCTAGATATTTGAAATATATTTAAATGTAAATGATTTCATCTGAGGAATAAGTAATTTCATTAATTGTTGATGATTATAATTTTTTATGATAGGTTAACTTAAACTCTATGGATACCATCACATGTTTATAATATTATGTTAGTTTATATGTTAAACTTCATCAAACCCCCATTTTGATGTATTTTTGTAATGTTATTTTGATGTATTTTTTTTAATTTTATCTAATATTCATGCTAATTATGTATGATGGATAACAATAGCCTTTGAGATTGCTATTTTATTTAATTATATGTTAATTATGGTGTACCAAATTCTGTAATATTGAAAATTTTGATGGTTCAAAGGTGATTCAGAAGAAATGGTATATTATTGTATATTATTATATCGATGTTAATTATTAACCTGTCGGTTAATATTTAAATTTTATTCTTGATATTTTTGTTATATTAACTGAATTAGAAATTATATAGTTTTTTATCATTGATATTTATAATTTTTGGTTATATTTCATTGGGTTAAAGGATATGTGAATATTAGGTATAATAAGATATTTGACGTAAATGATTATTTGGAAAGAATGAATTTTTTTATGTTATATGTTAAATTGTATGAAACAACAATTGATACATAAATAGTCTTTAATTTTCAGTGTATTAAGGAAAATAAGTAATTCGAGAAAAATGTTTCATTTATTAATATAATGGATTAATTATTTTGAGAATATTATTGTGAAAACTAGTTTTTTTATTCTTAATGGTTAGTGGAATACATTGATATACATTTTTTATCCATTGGCAGTTCATTTTCATGATTAAGGAATGAAAAAATCATTTTCAATAAGCATTTATTGAGGAATTTTTTTTATTGTGGTGGAAATTGATAAAATTATGAAACTATAAATTTCATGTATATATATTTACATCTATTATATGTCTATATAGTGATGTAATTCCAAAAATAGAAGAAATGGTTCTTAGGAAAATTTTATTCATAAAATATTCTATTATGATAAATTTATTTAATTTTGAACTCTCATTAATTTATTTTTTTTGTTGTTGGTAACTTTTATAAATCGTGTTATACATAAATATATTTTATTCATTGGGTGTTTATTTTATCTTTCATGTTCATATTTCAACTTTACACTAATTGTTTCTTATTCAGAAACCATGATTACCTTCATATAACACTATTCTTTTTTAAGCGAATGTTTCATTAAACCTATTTAAAATATGGGTTTCCCCAAAGCTTATTCAAATAAAAAAAATTGATTACCATGAAAAATTTAAAATTATAAAGGATAAATTTATTAAAGGTTGTTATGCTATTTTAACATGTTGATATTTTACCTGAAGAATAATATGTTCAATGGCCTATAGGTCAGATTACACTGAAAATAAACAAATAATGATTTATTATTATTTCAATATATATATTATAAACTATCCTTTAAATTATATTGTTTGAGTAGGATTAAAAAAATATGTGATATGTAAACAATTCATACTTAATATATATATATATATATACATTACTCCTTATGAAAAAATCATGTTTTTCATTGTTATATTGTAGTTAAAATTTTATTTTTAAAAAAATTAGTTCTTATTTATTTTCATGAGAAAATAATTTATTTATATTTTTAAAATTTTTAATAATTTATTTCCTATATTTATCTACAATTGTATTTTAACATAAAAAAATAATATTTGGCTGATGTTTTTTTATTTTTAGGAAATTTATAATTTTATATTATATTGTGAAAAGAAACATATTTTTCTAAAAGGTGAATAATTTTTCATGGCATGTACAAATTTCCATTTTTTAAAAAATTTTGAAGTAGAAAATTACTCCCATAATATTTTTTATAATCCAATTATGATCATTTTTATTAATCTATAATTTAATTTAGTGTAAAAACAATTTCATACATAATAACTAAATTTTATTTGCAACTACTTTTAAGTGTGCTATGTCTTTTTATAATAAAAATTAAATTGAAAAATTAATATAATTTTTTAACTAAATTTATATTAAATAATTTTTTTTGATTAATCATAGATTTTTCTATTCATGTCATAATAATTAATTCACTTTTATCCCTAAAATATTATTTTTATAATATAATTTTTTCATCATATTTTGTGCATTTCCATTGAAATTAAATTTTTTGACTTATAATTGTTTAATTTGGTAAAAATATTATATATATGGAATATTGAGGTTCAAATTCGGTAAAATGTGGCATTTTATTTGTTCGGTATGAATAAATGTAAAAATTTTAATATTTATCACATCGATAAATACTAAATCAGGTTAATATTGGTAAAACATAGTTGACAAGGAAACATTTGTTTCATCCTAATTATTATTAGATGATGACTATTATAAATTTATCACATTAGCCTCAAAATAAAATTATTAATGGAAATATATCATTTCATATTACCTATATAATATTTTAATTAATAAATATAAAAAAAATGGAAATATCTTCAAATTAAATATATCTTATGTTTTCAAATTGGTACAAGATCAACTGGTTAACAAATAATAATGCCCGATTTTTGTATATTTACCTTTTCTTAATGGATTCAATTTTATCAAATTTCTATTTTTTATATAATTAACATAAATTCTTATATAATCCCAATGCATAATTAAAATAAATATATAATAATAAAATATTGTTTTTAAAAATACTGAAAATTATATAATTACAATGAATTATTAACATTCAAATTTTTTTAGAAAACTAATGAATTATTTAGTGTTTTATAATAATTATAATTTAGTCCAAAATATAACATTATGTTCTTCTTTTAAATCTAAATACAGTCGAAAAATTTAAATAATTATAATTTGAGTGGAAAAATATATTATTTAATTAGATATAATGCATTGAAATCATCAATGGAGAATATATTATTTGATATGATTAAATTTTCATATATTCTACAATTTAGTTGTTAATTTTTACCTTATAGGTTATATTATAACCTATGAAGATTGAAAAGTTATTTACACTATTTATGATTAAAATAATTTAACTATGGGGTCAAACAAATAGTTATGTCTTCAAATACCACCTTAACATATCAAATGTTTTTATAATATTATGTACATATTAATCTATATTTCCAATATAAATCAATTTTGATTAATTTTCAAAGAAAAATGTGACATTTTATTTTAATATTTTTATTACTTAAATGTGTTTCTTTTACTTACTATATAATAGTAATCCCATTCATTAATATAATTACACCACAAAAAGCCTTATAACTTGACCATTTCCCCAAAATACAATTTAAACTTCAATATCCATATGATAGTGGTTTTGGAATCCCCAAAGAATATCCCTTTAGATCATTATGTTGATATCTCAAGTAACTATTTCAAGAATGAGTTAATAACCATAATTGATCAATTTCTTGTTAATTATTCATTCAACTAATGTATATATATATATATAGAAAATTTGTAAATTTTGTATCCACAAAATAATGAAATTTAGTTTTTATTATTATAAATATACAATAATTCACCACATTTCCATCAAATGGGAATCATAAGCATCACAAGCAGGTATTCACAACATGTCATCTGTATGTAGTGATACAAATAATTTCTCATTAATAACTTATACATATTTGTATTATATTGAGTTTAATGATTATATATTTTACATACGACCAAATTATAATTCAAGAAATATATTATTATATATATTAATTTTTACCATCTATATTTCTATACCACAATGATATAACTCGTGTCTATTTGTGGATAATCACCTCTATAAAGCGATATCGTCAATTTTTTATTTATGTTTCAAATTGATGGTAATAATTATAAATTTTTTGAATATGTTTTATTGATATGATATAATAATAAATATATAAATTTTAATAATTATTTTACATTATTTCTTTATATCCATATAAAACTGTTAACATCAATCATGTGTATGTTTAATATACTATCTCCAAGAATAATGTAGTTTATTATTCTCAAAATATATTGATGAATGACTCTAATTATAAGGCCCCAGCCTTAAACCTTACTCAATCTTGAGTTATTACAAGATTACACATTGAGGATCTTTTCAGGTTTAGAGTTTTAGAGAACTAGATCATGAAACTTGCATTACATTCCACAATTAAACTAAGTGGTTACATAAAAGACAGTATTCATTCTTCCCATCAACGGAAACATATTGATAATAAAACATGGATTCTTTCTTGACACATCCTTGACACTATCATCACATCATGTACCTTTCCCTTGACATGTGAGAAACATTTCAAAAACATGGGATGAGCATAAAAAGCTCAGTAAGGGTTATAAAAATATGGAATGGAAACATGAATTCATATATACATAAGAATGAAATCACACTTTACCCATAAAACATAGGCACTTTAACATACCTCATCAAACCATGAATAAATCATAGAAAACATAAGACATAATGGTAACTTGAGGCATTCATAACATTCTTACGTAGGGAGAAACCCTCTTGGTTACGTTTGGAATACCCATCACAGTATATTCCCTAAATCTCATCAGAGAAACCTTAACATTTCACTCCTTCGTGTTACCCAATGCATTGGAGAGATATATCAGGCTCACCCGCCCTTAGTCTATCATGGAACCACCCGTCTTCATAATAATTCCCAAGAACCTCAACATAATCGTATCACATAAAACATGCATAAAGGAAACATAACATTTCCACCTTTTAATCACAAGATATCAATACAACATATTGATAAAAAAACATTATGAAAACAATTTTCAATACCAAAATAAAAGAAAATTGAAACATGGTATTTATTTTTCTTTTAAAAAGATGGTATGGCTTGTAGAGGAAGCCGAAACTCAAATAATGGTCACGACGGTGGAGAAGTCATTTTCGCCACATACGTACGACAAAAACATTCCCTTTTGTCATCAAATAAACACTTCGTATAAAAATATTCCTTTTGAATAAACGTAAAAGTCAAAGGGGTTTATACACCGTGTAAAAGAATGTTGTGTATAAAACAAAATATGCCTCAATGAAAGGAGATTGAGACGAAGTCCCTTACAGAGACGATATCCTTGGTTTAAGGATAAATCAATTACATAATTATGTGTGACAAACGAATACACCAAATATAAGTGGATATTATGTGTAAAATAATCAAAGGTCATTCACACATATTCAAAGGATGACATATTCAACAACTACATGTTGAACCCAAAGAAATAGAAATAGGGTTAAGAAGTTCCCTTGACAGCCTAACGGTGTCACATCAAAATGAGTTGATGAGAGATAAAAAAGGGTATCTCATCACTTGGACATAAAATTTACATCAATAAAGATATATGAGAGCATATCAAAACATTACAAATATGTAAATTAAAAGACCCAACAAAAGAAGTATTTTAAAAATAGGAGGGTGAAAGGTTCCCTTACCGACATGGGTATCTTTCGAAACATACACCCCGTGAAAGAAGGACAATACAACATTGTTTTAAATAATCATAAATGAAATTATATTACACAATGAGTAAAAATAATGGATAGTACATACACCACTCAAAGGACCTTGTGGAAAATGTAGCATAAATCTCATGGGAATAAAAGTCAGATGAAAAATCACTTACGAAAACTCGGGAGCCTAACGGCGCCACAAAAATGGATTGATGAGATCAAATAGGGTCTCTCATCATATTAACATAAATTTTACAGAAAGAGGAATATAAAATAACATCCCTCAACATAACAAAGAGGAGCTTAAAAGAAGTGACATAAAGGAGAGTACATAAAAAGAAATAGAGAGGTTAAATCTCTTACGAAAATTCGGCAGCCTAACGACGCCACTCAAAACTTTAAAAATGGATTGATTAGAAAGAATAGGGTCTCTCATCATATGAAAATAAAAATTACAGTAAGAGTAATATAAAATAACATCCCAATAACAGGAAATATGATCTTTAAAATGAATGACATAAAAGAGCATACTTAAAAAGAAAGAGAGGAGTAGGATCCCTTACCTCAAGTCCAACTTGTCTTGTTCGTTTCTTTATATTCCTGAATAATAAGCTTTGGTCAATTAATAATTGCCTATGTACCTACATTAGATATTATTATTCAGTTCATATCACATATTATAATGTTATAATAATTGTTTAATAATGTTAGTTCATATCAGACATTTTTGATGATGTTTGGTACATGAGTCAAAAATGAACTTGTTTGAAAAAAGATTGCCCATGTAGTTATAAGTAAATAATTTCCAAAATATTATTAATGATTAAAATATCATATATATCCAGTAAATAATCATTTCATACTATTCAATATAATTTAGAGGTAAAAAACGAAAAGCACCGTTCATGGAGACGGTAGGCCGTACGTACGCATGAACGCTACTTTCATTTTTTGTCATATTAATGGAATTAAAACAAAATGAGAGAGATATATATATGTTATAATTCCAGAATTATATCCATAATTTTGATGTAATATATTACATATATATCCATTATATATATGTACTTATAGTATTACATAACATTTTGAGATAAGAAATGAATTGTACCGTTCCTGGAGACGGTAAGCCGTACGTACACATGAACACTACTTCCATTTCTATTTCATATTCAATGTAATCAAAACATAATGATAGATAATAGTATTTTAATTATAGTATGGTATCATATATAATATCATTAAATATATCTTTTATACATACCACATATGGTATTAACGAATCAAATCACTTTGAGGGGGCGGTAGACCGCACTTCCTTAAATTAAGATATCGCGTTTACCCATAATGGAAACCATAAAGGTATGCCCAAAATGAAAAATACAGAAGCATAAGTAAATCATAAACATATTATATATCATATATAACTATAGTGTCATCTTAATGGCCACCTTTTAAGGTGTTAAAAGAATGTTGAACAATCATCGTTTCGGGAGGCCGAAATTCGCCATCCACATAAACAGTATGTTCATTAACCATTATATGTAGGTGTGTGAAAGTGTAGATCGAATCCTTATTATAACAACATCCTAGTATATTGATGATACTTTATTTGTTACAAAAGAAATTCATAAAAAGAGTTTAGGGGGTTGGAGAAGCAAAATAAAACAAAAGGACTCAAAAGAAGGCATTACATTAAAATCAGGTAACTCTCTTTGGTTTGAGCTCAAAGGCATCCTTGGGAAGACTTATGCACAAACTGAGGCTTCAAGGAGTAAGAGAGGGAAGTGGAGAGTCAAAATGGGTAGTGTTTGGCCGAGCAAAGGCTTTGGGAGTGTGGGTAAGGAGGTAGGGGTGGGGGCCTTTTATAAGAGGAGAGGAGGGGCACTCTTGTAATGTTACAAAATGTTACTTTATTTTCAAAAGAGTTTCGGATTTTAAAGGTCCCACATTGATGTATTTCGAGACTAAGGTGATAAGGGTTCGAAAACCACTCATGCAATAGGTTTTGGACATGTTTTGGTCTTAGATATTACATTATCTTTCCATTTTATTTAAATCGTTAAATAATGAGGTCATCGCTGCATCATCATAATGTCATTAATGTCTAAAAATTATAAAAAAAATACTATGATGTAGGAAATATTTTTATCTTTCCAATTAATATTTATAGTCCAAAATCTTAGTTGTATAACTCCATGTAAAAATTTTTTTAGTAAAACATTTCATGTTTGTCTCATTTTTACTTTAACTTTAAATAAAAAGATATTAATGTCATTTTCCAACCAAAGTGGCTTCATGGGGTCCCCAAGTTGACCCATGGGTTGTCTTGGTCGGCAATGACACATCCAATGAGGTTAGGACATGTGTCATGTTCATCTCATATTATTAAAACATTATTTTTACCTTAAACTACACTAATTACCTCTAATCACGATTAAAACATAATAAGTTACTATTCACCAAAAAATTATTTTTATCCCATTGAACCACATTTTACTTCTTAATGACAACCATGTATGTCGGATTTTTGAAATTCAAAACACAAAGATGACAAAATTTGATTTAAACGGAAAAATCAGTATTTATAAGTACCACTTAGTGGTTTCACTATTCATCAAAAATTGAAGTTTTTCATAAAAATCCCAAAAAATCACCCTAAGATATATTTGATATTCCGAATTCAAAAATGAAGTATATTTTACAAAATTCAAAACATATAAGTCATATTAATTAATGTAATAATTAATTCCCGCTATCAGATCAAATAGCGTGTTTTTGTGAAACAATAAGTATCAAAAGATTGACACTGGTTATGTCATATTTCAAAGTGAAATTAATTCCAAAGACCACTATTGGATTTAATGGTAAAAATATATTCTAATTTCACTTTAAAAGCAATTCAAAAGGTAATCTAATCATATCAATAAATTATATTAAAAAAAAAATTTGAATTAAAATACAACATTTTACACTATTCATTAAAAAAAATGAACTTTATCGGAAAGATACCAAAAATTTACACAAAGTAAATTTTGAGGTCCCGATTCTTAAGAAGAGTTTCATTTGGTCCAATAGAATGTATACCAGTGAACAAAACTATATTTAATGACGGTTCCCCATCAAAAGGCGATAAGTGAACCTTTACTGAAAACTAGGGCATATACGCCTAAAATTGAATTCTTTCCATATTTTAAGACATTATCTTTTATTGGATAAATGTAAAAACATTTAAAAACATGTATAATCAACTTTTAGTTATTTCTATCCATTCCCGCCAATACAACGACTACATGTTATCTACCATTTAAAATAATATTATTTTATTATTAGAGTGCAACGTAAGATTCCCAAGAAACTCGTTGTTGCGTGTTGGGTATGCAATCGAGCATAGCATCCCCTATAAAGTCATATTAATATTTTATTCACAAATATGGATAAATATGAAAATGCATATTCTTTATTTACCTGGGGTGTTACATCCTTCCCCCCGTTTGGGAATTGCATCCTCGCAATTTTTAAAATTGAGCTTGGAGACATCCTTGAAAGTCCCACATCGGAACAAGAGTCGGTAAAAAAATCACTTTAAAATAAAGAAAGATAAGTACAAAGGTCACCCGAGTTAACCCATACTAGGATTCCAAGTATGAAAATATGGACATGGTGGAAAAAACAAAGGGTCATGTTCTGATGGAGAGTGATAGAAAACATGTTTAGGAGAAAGTTAACCAGGAGAAAATCACAAACTTGTGATGGGTTAAACGGTATTCGAATACCCAGTAGGAAAGGTTAATAGACAAAATTTTTGTTTTAAGCTAATTATTATTGAGGAATTTATTCATAAGGAAACATAATCACTTATCATGTTGACTTTCATCTTTTATTAGATTCCTTACACAAACTCATATTTTCTCCAAAAGACGAGTATTTAGGAAGACTTGTTCACATTAAGAGTACTATAATCAATTTCTAGAGAATAACCTAATCCACAAAAGATAACTATATAAATCCCATGTATTTAGGCTTTAACCAAAACCAAAACCAAAAAGGTTAGTACAAGGTCAGATAATCCAAAAAAAGATAACCCTTTATAAAAAGAAAATCTATTCTTAATCTCAAAATTTGTACAACAAAACCAAAAGTTCAACGAGGATCATTCGATAACCAATTTGCCGATAAAATTCTTCAAACTAAACCAATATAAGATTGAAACCCAAATATTTGAAGGATTTAGTCACATAGTCTTCCAAGTTAAATATTAACATTTATCTCCAAACAACATCAGTTGCTCCTAAAGTCTCGTATTGAAAAGTAATTAACCTAATCACATATCCTCCATGATACGTTAGTCATTTTCATAAATAACCCAAAACAAACTTACTCTTAATTCATAAAATCATCTAACTAAAAATAATCGGTCAAACTAACCAGGGACTTCACGTAGTCCAGTGGTAGGCGATAAATACCAGTCGCTCTTTGGTTGTGGGTTCGATTCCCGTAGCTTTGTCCGACGCGACGGGTTGTCACACGGTCTGCGTGTTGTCCTTTTTCCAAAACTATATAATTCTTAAAAAATACCCCAAAATGAGATAAAATCTTAAAAAATGATCATAACATATTTTAACCTCAAGTTTATCTCATTCCCTTCATTTTCATCATATCATAGAGTAACCCATAATTACTTAAAAAGTAAGGATCATATAAACCCTAATGGTTACCTTAATAATTATTACCTGAATTCCCACATCGAGTTGGCCATCTCGTACATGATTCATTAGAGAACTCATCATGGTTGAAGTGGTTGATCATGACTCCTTGATAGTTGGTTTAGAACAACCATGAGATTCCTCATTAAATCCCCCATCTCATCCAGTCTCTTTATTAGAGAACCACCAGAGTTTCCTTCAAACCCATTGTCACTTTGGTGCCTGCTAGATCCATCCATTTACTAAAACCAAAAAGTTCAGCGTGGGTATATCAACATAACCATCACATACTAATGAAGAAGATAAACACTAAGATATACTTACTCATTCACTTTTTCTAAAACTAGGACTCTTTCTGAAATCCTAACCATTATGGTAATGTCACTTGTCCTTAGAGAATACACTAAACTCTAAAGTTATCTAAACCAACCATTGATACCAACTATAAGGCCCCAGCCTTAAACCTTACTTAATCTTGAGTTATTACAAGATTACACATTGAGGATCTTTTCTTGTTTAGAGTTTTAGAGAATTAGATCATGAAACTTTCATTACATTCCACATTTAAACAAAGTGGTTACACAAAAGACAGTATTCATTCTTCCCATCAACGGAAACATATTGAAAATAAAACATGGATTCTTTCTTGACACATCCTTAACACTATCATCACATCATGTACCTTTCCCTTGACCTGTGAGAAACATTTCAAAAACATGGGATGAGCATAAAAAGCTCAGTAAGGGTTATAAAAATATGGAAAGGAAACATGAGTTCATATATACATAAGAATGAAATCATAATTTACTTATAAAACATAGGCACCTTAACATACCTCATCAAACCATGAATAAATCATAGAAAACATAAGACATAATGGTAACTTGAGACATTCATAACATTCTTACGTAGGGAGTAACCCTCTTGGTTACGTTTGGAATACCCATCACAGTATATTCCCTAAATATCTTCAGAGAAACCTTAACGTTTCACTCCTCCGCGTTACCCAATGCATTGGAGAGCTATATCGGGCTCACCCACCCTTAGTCTATCACGGAACCACCCGTCTTCATAATAATGCCCAAGAACATCAACATAATCGTATCACATAAAACATGCATAAAGGAAACATAACATTTCCACCTTTCAATCACAAGATATCAATACAACACATTGATATAAAAACATTATGAAAACAATTTTCAATACCAAAATAAACGAAAATTAAAACATGGTATTTATTTTTCTTTTAAAAAGATGGTATGGCTTGTAGAGGAAGCCGAAACTCAAATAATGGTCACGGCGGCGGAGAAGTCATTGTCGCCGCATACTTACGACAGAAACATTCTCGTTTGTCATTAAATAAACACTTCGTATAATAATATTCCTTTTGAATAAACGTAAAAGTCAAAGGGTTTTATACACCGTATAAAAGAAGGTTGTGTATAAAACAAAATATGCCTCAATGAAAAGAGATTGAGACGAAGTCCCTTACAAAGACGGTATCCTTGGATTAAGGATAAATCAATTACATAATTATGTGTGAAAAACGAATACACCAAATATAAGTGGATATTAAGTGTAAAATAATCAAAGGTCATTAACACATATTCAAAGGATGACATATTCAACAACTACATGTTGAACCCAAATAAATAGAAATTGGGTTAAGAAGTTCCCTTGACAGCCTAACGACGTCACATCAAAATGAGTTGATGAGAGATAAAAAAAGGGTATCTAATCACTTGGACATAAAATTTACATCAATAAGGATATATGAGAGCATATCCCAACATAACAATATGTAAATTAAAAGACCCAACAAAAGATGTCTTTTAAAAATATGAGGGTGAAAGGTTCCCTTACCGACATGGGTATCATTCAAAACATACACCCCGTGAAAGAATAACAATACAACATTGATGTAAATACTCATAAATTAAAGTATATTACACAATGAGTAAAAATAATGGACAATACATACACCACTCAAAGGACATTGTGGCAAATGTATCATAAATCTCACGGGAATAAAAGTGAGACGAAAAATCACTTACGAAAACTCTGCAGCCTAACGGCACCACAAAAATGGATTGATGAGATCAAATAGGGTCTCTCATCATATTAACATAAATTTTACAGAAAGAGGGATATAAAATAACATTCCCCATCATAACAAAGAGGAGATTAAAAGAAGTGACATAAAAGAGAGTACTTAAAAAGAAAGAGAGAGGTTAAATCTCTTACGAAAATACGGCAGCCTAACGACACCACTCAAAACTTCCAAAATGGATTGATGAGAAAGAATAGGGTATGTCATCATATGAAAATAAAAATTAAAGTAATAGTAATATAAAATAACATCCCAATAACAAGAAATATGATCTTTAAAAGGAATGACATAAAAGAGCGTACTTAAAAAGAAAGAGAGGAGTAGGATCCCTTACCTCAAGTCCAACTTGTCTTGTTCGTTTCTTTATATTCCTGAATAATAAACTTTGGTCAATTAATAATTGCCTAAGTACCTCCTTTAGAGATTATTATTCAGTTCATATCACATATTATAATGTTATAATAATTTTTTAATAATGTTAGTTCATATCAGACGTTTTTGCCGATGTTTGGTACATGAGTCAAAAATGAACCTGTTTGAAAAAAGATTGCCAATGTAGTTATAAGTAAATAATTTCCAGAATAGTATTAATGATTAAAATATCATATATATCCAGTAAATATTCATTTCATACTATTCCATATCATTTGGAGATAAAAAACGAAAAGCACCGTTCATGGAGATGGTAGGCCGTACATACGCATGAATGCTACTTTCATTTTTTGTCATATTAATGTAATTAAAACAAAATGAGAGAGATATATATATGTTATAATTCCAGAATTATATCCATAATTTTTATGTAATATATTACATATATATCCATTATATATATTTACTTATAGTATTACATAACAATTTGATATACGAAATGAAATGTACCGTTCATGGAGACGGTAAACCATACGTACGCATGAACGCTACTTCCATTTCTATTTCATATTTAATGGAATTAAAATATAATGATAAATAATAGTATTTTAATTACAGTATGGTATCATATATAATATCATTAAATATATCCTTTATATGTACCACATATGGTATTAACGAATCAAATCACTTTGAGGGGGCGATAGTCCACACTTTCTTAAATGAAGATATCGCGTTTACCCATAATGGAAACCATAAAGGTATGCCCAAAATGAAAAATACAGAAGATTAAGGAAATAATAAACATATTATATATCATATATAGATATATTTTCATCTTAATGGCCACCTTTGAAGGTGTTAAAAGAATGTTGAACAATCATCGTTTCGGGAGGCCGAAATTCACCATCCACGGAAACAGTATGTTCTTTAACCATTAGATGTAGGTGTGTGAAAGTGTAGCTCAAATAACTCTTATAACAACATCCTAGTATATTGATTATACTGGATTTTTTTCAAAAGAAATGAATAAAAAGAGTTTAGGGGGTTGGAGAAGAAAAAAAAAGGACTCAAAAGAATGCATTACCTTAAAATCGGGTAACTCCCTTTGGTTTGAGCTCAAAGGCTTCCTTGGGAAGACTTATGCAGAAAGTGAGGCTTCAAGGAGTAAGATAGGGAAGTGGAGAGACAAAATGGGCAGAGGTTGGCCGAGAAAAAGGCTTTGGGAGTGTGGGTAAGGAGGTAGGGGTGGGGGCCTTTTATAAGAGGAGAGGAGGGGCACTCTTGTAAAGTTACAAAATGTTACTTTATTTTCAAAAGCGTTTCGGATTTTAAAGGTCCCACATTGATGTATTTCGAGGATAAGGTGATAAGGGTTCGAAAACCACTCATCCAATAGGTTTTGGACATGTTTAGGTCTTAGATATTACATTATCATTCCATTTTATTTAAATCGTTAAATAATGAGGTCATTGCTGCATCATCATGATGTCATAAATAATTTAATTTATTTAATGTCTAAAAATTATAAAAAAATTTACTATTATGTAGGAAATATTTTTATCTTTACAATTAATATTTATAGTCAAAAATCTGATTTGTATATCCCCATGTAAAAATTGTTTTAGTAAAACATTTCATGTTTGTCTCATTTTTACTTTAACTTTAAATAAAAAGATATTAATGTCATTTTCCAACCAAAGTGGCTTCATGGGGACCCCAAGTTGACCCATGGGATGTCTTGGTCGGCCATGACACATAAAATGAGGTTAGGACATGTGTCGTGTTCATTTTTTATTATTAAAACATTATTTTTACCTTAAACTACACTAATTACCTCTAATCACGATTAAAACTTAATAAGTTACTATTCACCAAAAAATTATTTTTATACCATTGAACCACATTTTACTTCATACTGACAACCATGTATGTCGGATTTTTGAAATTCAAAACACAAATATGGCAAAATTTAATTTAAATGGAAAAATCAGTATTTATAAGTACCACTTAGTGGTTTCACTATTCATCAAAAATTGGAGTATTTCATAAAGATACCAAAAATTCACCCTAAGCTATATTTGATATTACGAATTCAAAAATGAAGTCTATTTTACAAAATTCAAAACATATAAGTCACATTATTTAATGTAATAATTAATTCCCGCTGTCAGATCAAATAGCGTGTTTTTATGAAACAATTAGTTTCAAAAGATTGACACTGGTTTATGTCTGATTTGAAAGTGAAATTAATTCGAAAGACCGCTATTGGATTTAATTGTAAAAATCTATTCTAATTTCACTTTAAAAAAATTCAAAAGATAATATAATCATATAAATTAATTAGATTAAAAGAGGTTTTGAATTAAAATACAACATTTTACACTATTCATTAAAAAAATTAACTTTATCGGAAAGATACCAAAAATTTACACAAAGTAAATTTTGATGTCCCAATTCTTAAGAAGAGTTTTATTTGGTCCAATAGAATGTATAATAGTGAAAAAAACTATATTTAATGATGGTTCACCATCAAAAGGCGATAAGTGAACCTTTACTGAAAACTAGGGCATATACGCCTAAAATTAAATTATTTCCGTATTTTAAGCCTTTATCTTTTATTGGATAAATGTAAAAACATTTAAAAACATGTATAACCATATTTTAGTTATTTCTATCCATTCCCGCCAAATACAACGGCTAAATGTTAACTACCATTTAAAATAATATTATTTTATTATTAGAGTGCAACATAAGATTCCCAAGAAACTCGTTGTTGCGTGTTGGGTACGCCATCGAGCAAAGCATCCCCTATAAAGTCATATTAATATTTTATTCACAAATATGGATAAATATAGAAATTTCATATTCTTTATTTACCTGGGGTGTTACACTAATCATGTAAATAGTAAATATAGATGATATTTATATCATGATAAAAATTATGTAGATATTTACCCATGACTAATTTATATATATATGATTTACATATGTATAAAACATTAGAAAACAAGGAAGAATATATCACAAAGTATAGAGATTTTTAAAAATAATTATTATCATATAGGTGTTAAAGGGTTATAATTAAATAGTATATAGAATTATATATGTGAATATAATTTTCTTGCATATTTTTAATATATATCTATATTTAAATTTAATAATTAGTATGTTATAACATTTATAATGATATTAGATCCTAATAGAAGGGATTATTGTATCTCTATTACATAGATGAGACATTTTCCATATAAGAATATTTTTTTATGTTATATTCATTATATATTTATATTATTACATGTCTTATCAAAAAAAATTCTTTATATAAAATTTAATTTAATGATATTCTTTCATGGGTATATGATTAAATAGTTAAAAAATTAGTATAATATTTTTGCATCATTTTTATATATGTGAGGCACAGGTTGTATTCACAACATGTTTATTTTATGTTCCATATATACTATCCCAGAAGTTTATTTTTAATAAATATTGATAATTTAATATTATTTAAATATCTATATAAGGATCATTAATTCAGGGGTCTTGTAATTCAAATGATAGAAATACAGTATGAGGTTTATGATACAATCTCATCATTTATAGATATTGTTAATGACCTTGTTTCTGATGATTGAATAATTTTATATAACACTAAATTAATTCAATAAACTTATTTTTCTATAATAATATCATTAGAGTTCATGTATTTCATTAATTTTATTCTCCAAAGTACCAATGATTCTGAAAATATATTTTTAATAAAAATGGACATTATTTGTCTTTTTAGTCAAATATTTTTTATTCCATATATTTTTTTTCTTATACTGTTTTAATGAATATTTTTAATTATCCAAATAATTTTTAATTTAATTTATCCCAATTTTACTTTTTAAAAAATTGAAATAATATTATTGTTATTTTTGTTTCCCAAACAAGGTACTATTTTTATCTATTTACAATGTCAGGTTTTTTGGAGATATATAGAATGAATCGAATTTCCCAACATAATGAAAAATCAATGAATTAATTATTCTTATATATGCCGAAATTTTTTTATAAAGAAAAAATGTTCTAATATAATTTGAAAAAATTTATAATCATAATGTTTTTTCCAAATGGAATTGTTAACTACCTCTAAAATTACATTACAGGTATTATAATAGAATTTTCAAATATATAAACATGTTTTGTTGAAAATTATTACTTAATTACTATTTCATCAAATGATAGAATTATATCCCTTATCGTGAATGGTAAATTATTACTAAGATGTGATGATCATAAAACCCATTTATTTTATAGGGTTTATACTATGAATAATATAGGAAATACCTATAAAACATATTTTATAGATAATGGTCATCATGTGATAATATGTTGATTGTTTTATTGACATGTGATATAAATATGAACGGTTTTCATTATTTTATTTTATTTATGTTATAATAAAATATTATTCAGAGGTTATAACTTTGGATGATGTTTAGATTATAACCAAAAACAGAGGTAAAGTTATAATAAAGGATATTTGGGAATATAATAATATAGTTTTTTATTTAGTTGGGAATCAATTAATATATCCTGAGATAAAAAAGAATAGAAATTTCAGTGATCCATGTTTACTAAGAACTCCATCCACTATTATGGCATGGGGAATTAAAAAAGATAACTACAATGCTGTGGGAGTGAACCCATTCGACATTGATAGTCAAGAAAATGATCCTTTACAAATAGAGATATGATTTAATATATATATTTGTGTTCTCTAATTAATTTATTAATGAGAGTATTATTCTATCAAGGCTCATGTACATTGATTCCATTATGAATTATATGTTATGACAAAAATGATAAATTCCACATATAATTATTTTGAAATATGATATAAATGTAATTGTTTTCAATTTCCATTCTCATGTTCTCATTTCCTTATTCTTCTGATAAGATTAATTTGTCATTAATTCCATGATTATTTAATATTTTTGGGATTGTGTTCTCTATATTTTTTTAGGTTTCCATTTATAGGTTTTGAATGAATATTTTAAGAATTATATCTTTAATACGAGTTCTATTAATGAATATATTAACGTGATACTATTTTGAAATATATTTTAATGCGTCTATGTTCTTATTGATATTTGGACTATATGATTATTATGTGGATCAAATTTTATATATTTAATTAATAGCTATCTAACAACATCCGACTACTATATTCATTGAAATTATTTGAAAATATTAATGAATTACAAGATATAAAATCATAAAAAATAATAACCTACAGATGTCTAATTTAACTAAAACCACGGGAAACCCCTGTTATATTTTTCTTCCCCTCAGGATTTAATGACTCAAACTAGAAAATTAGATAACACATGTACCTTAGACCACAATTGTAAAAATTTAATGTGAAACCTTGTTTCCCTCCATCCAGGTATGTCAAATATCCATATTGTCCCTTAAATCTCTAATAAATCTTCTTATGAAATATTAAATAAACTAGAGAGTATTACCTTCACGTTAAAATGTATTTCTAATTATTGTCCAGTCTATTTCTACAATATCATGATAAATATTCCAATTTTTTCAATGCTAGAGAGTAGTTACGATATTTATTACTTCGATGAGAATATGGGTTATTTCCAAAATAAGGATGTCAATGCTAGAATAATTGAACCAGTGATGTTACAAACCACTTGGCATCCCTTCCTGATGACAATAGACATGAACCTTCCATGAAAATGTTGGAGGTATATGAATAGGTGTACCATCTAAACCAGTTTCCTTGCCTATCATCGATAGAGGGGAGGGGGCAGAAAGGTTGCCATAATGGTCGATCAAAGCGATAGAGCATCCATAATTTTGGTTATGATATTAAATTGATCATGAATAATGTTTCTGGTTTTTGAAATCAGACATTTAATTGAACAGTAGGTCCCCTTGTGTTCGAGAATGTTTCTAAAATTTCAAATTCACCATACACTTACAGTCAACAATAGAACACAAGTCGTTCTCCTTATAAAGGCATAATTAGATACTTAATACAATCACACTACGTATGATAAATCTATATGATCTAATAAATGTTAACCAGAAATGTACCAAAAGATTTCTCCATGGTACAGTCAAATTAACTATTGATGAACATGTGCTCCGACCTCTCTTACTAACATTCCATATAGCAGTGACACCTAGAGGCCATGTGGATTCCAATTTTACTAACATTTTCTTTTTTTGGTAAGGTATAATTAGTGTTTCTCTGTAGAATAAAATTATATTTGGCATGGATTTATTTCCTCGATTGTATTTTTCCCAATGTAAAACTTTGGATTTAAACCATCTTCACCTGGTGATATCCTCTCTTCGAGAATGATCTAGTACTAGATGAAATGAATATGAACCTTCCAGGATCATTGTGTAAGCCATTTTAATCAAAACTATTCCACTGATTATCATCCAAGATAACCCCAATAAAATATGTATGTTCACATTCACATCAAATATACATGTCCAAAACTGGGTTGACTAGAAAACCAAGAGTGTTCTATGCACTGTTGTGATTCTATAATGAGATATACTCTTTTCTAATAATATATCTAGTGTTTGGTTTAATTGACTCAAGATGGGGAAGAATCGTAGACTCTAAAGAGGAGTGGAACTTTCTAGAGTTCCCCGCTTTCCCTCATCATTTTCTTTCGATGAATCTCATCCAATGAGTTGTTTTTTCAATGAATTCCAATACTAGTTTTGAATGCCTAAATTGAAGAGATTTTGAGAGGCATCTAACATTAATTATGAATTTCTATATTGGTTTGGCCATCTATTCCCATGATTCCAGGTAGTGATTTCCTTCTGAATGAGAATCCCCTTTGAATGAGGATATGATATTGTCAAGGTTCAAAACCACTATTTTATAGCCCTTGATGGCTGATAAAGCATTAATAAGAATGGAAACCAGGACACTATTATATAACTAGTTGTAAAATATATGTATTAAAAGTATGGTTTGGTATACATAATCCAGAACTAACATCCATCCTTAATTGTAACATCATATCCAATTTAAAATAAAAAATAGAAAAAATATATGGAGAATGTATTCTAAGATCCAGATTGATGTGAAAATGAGATTTTTATCATGGATATATCATCTAGTGGGAGATTATAATAAAAACTATAATTTTATTTAAAATACTAACTATGATTATGATAAACAATATACTATAGGGATGTAAATTAAATTATTATTCATGGACATGATCTTTTCTCATGACCAACAATCTAACATATATATTAAATTTATAATTTTAAGACATATAAAAGTGTGATTTTTTCTAAAGGTATGTGTTGATTTATAAGTATTGAAATACATGGTACACATTATTTACACAATTCAAAAATACATATAAATTATTTATTTAATATATAAAATGGAACTCATGAATTGGAATTTCAAATATAATTACTTTAATAATATGATTATATTATGAACTGTTCCATCAAGACTAGGAAGGCTATCTCCTTTTTTATACATCAATCCAGAATTAAACATGAAATAAATAGTGAAGAACCATTTTGAAAAAAATATCATATATAAGACATGAGTTTAGAATTCAAAACATATTAATACTATTTGAAGGAACATCTCAATCCTTTATTGAATGAAATTTGATATTTAAAGATGTATAGTGATGAAGGATAACATGATCATGAATGAATGTAATGATATAAGAATATTACGATCAAATTCACATTTGTAGGATAAATGGATTCAATTAGAGTAACTTCTCCATTAGTCAAAAGGTTTCATCCGGTAATAATCTGAAACATTCCTTTATGAGTTTAAAAAATCCATCAATTAAAATCAATATTTTTAAAAAATAGTAACTTAAACATTAAAATTTTAAAAATTCATAAATTCCCAAGAATACATGATTAAGTGTAATTTTGTATTTGATACATGGGAATAATTTTTTATGAGACATGTAAAAACATCACCCTATTCAAAACACATAACAATCCTTTATGTATTTATGATTTATTACACATATATTCATAAATGTGGGAGGTTTAATGATAAAATAATGGTTGTGCAAAGATAATTGTTTTTGGGAAATTATAGTATATAAAAATTAAAAGTCATTTGTTATAATATGATTATCATATTTGAATAATAAATATATATAGAATAAACTCATACCCGAAAATATACTTATCACAAATCATGATTTTTGGAATATGGTTTTAAATAACACCAGATAGTAATCTAAAGGGTTTATAAACATTTGACAATTAATAATGATTTATGAGATCAAAATAGTTTCACTTGAATATGAATAAAATTTATCCATGCCAGTAGGCATAATAAGGTATATCAATTTGAACGAATATTAACCAGAATTTTTTACAGTCATTGTCATGTGTGTGTAGATTAATCATAAGTATACAGACGTAGTCTTTATAACAATCCTTAATTTTAATTATAAATATTCACAAAAATTTGAATATAAATGAAATATATTTATATGACTGAAATCAATGTGAGTATAGGTTAATCACAATTATATTCACAAACAATATTTTGAGATCATATTGATTTTCATTATACCTACACACATACATATAGAAAATGAATAATGTCAATTAAACAAAGACACACACGCACAAATTCATTCTCAAAACCTATATCAAATATAACCAATATATTGGAGGGAACTATAGTACCCCACAAATTAATCACACATTTATATGTTATCCACTAATAATCAATCAATAATTATATCATAAAGGACCCATTGAATTTAAATTTTTCAACACATCTTTTCTCAATGATATCACAAAAAATATAATTCATGAATGTAAGCTGTTGAAACAAAAAAAAATTATTACCCCAATGGAATAGATTAGATGAAAATATGAAGGATAGTATAAAAATTACATCCTTTAAAATTGGCCCATTTTATATAAAGAGGAAAATGGTATTTAAAATGTTAAAACGTTTTTACTAATTCTTTTAACATTGGAATATTTGATAAAATTATTTTTATATTTCAAGAACAATTTATTGATATGTAACATTTGATTAATTTATAATGATCCAATATCACACCATATTTTTTTCAAATTTTATCATTAAATATTAATTGATAAATATAATAATTTCTCATAATGGTTATATGATAGAATATCGATTTTTTTATTTTATTAAAATAATCAATACAATATTATGGAAGAAGACATATCGGTTTGAAAAGGATGAAGTAAATTTCTTAAAAATAATTTCATTGGAAAAAATGGAATTATAGGTCAATTTAAGGTTATAATGCTTGAAAAAGATTAATATTTTGGTAATTATAACTGGTTTACGTTGAAAGGATGGATAACATTATTTATTATTTTAAAAAACATTTTCCAAAACTCACATGGTAAAAATTATAACACAACTAAAAAATTTAAAAGAGGATATTGTAATTATAAATGTTATAATATATTACACATAATTATGTTTATAATTATATTGAATTAAATTTGAGTGAATGAGAAATATGTTAATAGGGTAGAAATTATTACTTCAGTGATGGAAATTATTCTCAATAGTGAAATAATACTTCAATACAAAATCCTTCAGGGTAAAATAATATAATTTAAAATAATTATAATTGATAGGAGGATTGGGTCTAATGAATTATACTCATCATGGTAAAAATAATAAATCGGGATGAAATATGTAAATAATATTCATTATAATTGAATCAATGGAGTTGTGTTTACAAATACACTAGAAATAATTATATCCATTGAATCAAAATAATATGATGGAATTTATATGACATGGCTCATCAAAATAGATGAAAATTAGAAAATAATAAATTATGAAAATTAGGATGTAAAAATACTATAATTAAATTTTCACTATAACAAATATGTAATATGTGTCTAGAAATTATGTATTAGATAAAGAACCTGATACCTTAATTAATGATTTCCATGTATTATTGTGATTCAAATTAAGGAGAAGGGATTTATTTTATGATCGGAATAATGATTTAGATGCTCAATATACATGTGGGGGGGGGTCGGGGTGGATTGTATACTTTAAAAAATTTAGGAACATTTTCCGTTAATAGATAACATCTTTAAATAATGATTCATAGAAATACTAAAATTTTGTTTCTAAAGGTTATCTTTTATAAATAAGAAAACATAGTTTAATAATGTTAAAAAAACTTTCCCTAAACCTCTTAAAGAAACCTTTTATTAATCTTTTCAACAATATGATAAAAAAAATAAAGACTTTCAAAAAGGAAAGATTCTACCTTAAATCGTATAGAATCTGTAATATAATCAGAGTAACGAAATTAAAATATATATCAATGATATAATATCTATCATTAATCAGAATTAAAACAACAAGAAATAGAAAACAAGTAACAATAAGATTATTTTATCCCAAAGAGTAGTGTATCCAACAACATAGGATAGATAATCCTTTATTTATACTTTCAAGAAAGTATTTTTAACCAAACCCATGTAATCCATCAATCTGCAATTAGTATCTATCTTGTTATCCACAAAAGCCCTTGATTTAGAGTGAAATCAGAACCTATGTCTTCCATTCCTAGAAGCCCATGATCGGTATAATCAGAGTATGCAAAAAAAAGTCTGAACAAGTAGTTCATGCATGAACAGGTTTTTCGCGACATCTGCACAAAGCACTAAGTGTATTAAGAATCTCTCTCTCTCTAGAAATCACATCACAAACATTGGTATCTTTTCAATTAACTGTTCACAATCGAATTTCTCTGTATTTCTGTGTCCTTTATAATGAACTTCGATTGTATGAAAAACACCCCAAAGGTTGGTTCCACTCCAACTGTCATATTTTCCTTAAATTTCATAGGGACATAGACACGTTTCAAACAAACAGTGGTTAGTCTGTATCCTATTGTACGACATCGTTTCATTAATAAGAAATAATGTTAAATTTAAGATAAATGTTAACTATAAGAAAAAATAGAAACTGAAACTATTGTAATGATACATTAAACAAATCAATCAATATCATGAAAACTGATTGATAATAAAAATTATATCAGATTGTGAAAGAATCGTATCACATTTTCACAAGAACGGGTTTCATAAAACTGAATGAAATTTGTACAAGATTCAGAATC
Source organism: Viscum album (assembly GCA_963277665.1). Taxonomy (NCBI): domain Eukaryota; kingdom Viridiplantae; phylum Streptophyta; class Magnoliopsida; order Santalales; family Viscaceae; genus Viscum; species Viscum album. The sequence goes on from OY728133.1 coordinate 976,802,371, forward strand.
ATAAAACATAAATACATTTGTAATGAATTTTGAACAATAAAATAGATTCACATTTGTACCAGTTTCGGAGTCATAAAACTAAATGATATTTGTACTGCATTTGGAATTATAAAATAGAATGTCATTTGTACTGAATTCTGAGTTATAAAACTAAATGAAATTTGTACTACATTTGGGGTCATAAAAATGAATAACATTTGTAATTTTAATAGAATGCGAATTTGGTATGTATAATATAATTTACAAACTATAAGAAAAAACTAATATCAAATTTGGATCACAAGAAAATGTGTTTTTGATTTTCCAAACATAAGGCCATAATGAATAAAGAAATCATATGATATACTAATTTACTGAAAAATCTCCCCCTTGTTGGAATTATTAAATCACATTGTTAAGAAATAATATATTGACATAAGGAAAAAATGTTATCTCCCTCTTTGAAAGTAAAATTGTATTAATACAGCTAACTCCCCCTTGGGTTATATTTCCCAAGGATCATATTACAGATCATTAGCATCTAGTTTTCTTTCTTATGGTAATATCAGCCCCTAAGATAAATAATTATTCTTAAGGAAACTCCCACTTAATAGATTCTCCCTCTTTGGAGTCTTCATTAAAATATTCATTGAAATAAAATATCACCCTTGAGGATTTTTAAAATTTAATGGACAAGATTAAGATGTACCTTTATGGTTATGAGAGTATACATTTGAAAACAAAAGGAATATATGCAAGATAACACTTATGGAAATTTTTTAAATAATGTTTAGACTACACTAAAACATCGGAATGTAAGAGAAATATCATCCATCATTCTTCTTCTTAGACAAATTCTTTTTATCAAATCATTGAGTTTCATTAATTCCCTATAAACTTGTTAAAACTTCTTCAACAAGCTATATTTATCTGCATTATTCTTTTTTTAATGACCAGATCCTTTCTTTATGAGAATCCACCTTTTTCTCTAATTTGGTGTTGAATTCTTTTTCTATGCTTATAGATCAAGAAATAGAATTGAGTGGGATAACATTCTCAAAATTGGATACTTTGACTTTTTTAAACTCAGATTCACAAGTATTTAAAGCCATGTTTGTTGAACCCAAGAAGTCATTGAACTATCATAAATCATTATTGATGGTTTCGGAGTGGTTATATACATTCATTAAACTTAACTTATGTGATTTATAATATATCAAAAGTTTATTAATGTTCGCTTATTTCTTCGTCACCATGTCCATAAGAATATTTGTAGATTCCGTCAATTGATTTAGTGTCACTTGAATCATTTGTCTCCAGGCATCAATATTTGATGAACTGTAATAGAATTGAACAACAATCATAGATATATCTGAATAAAGTAATTCTCAATAAAGGACATTGATTCAGAGTCTGAATCATCATTTCCATTCTAAACTCCTCTTGGAGTTAAGGGTTGCGTGTTTAGTATCCTTTTAGGAGACTTTTGAGTCATTTCTTTATTAGATGGGGTAACCAAAACACTATGTCCTTTGACAAGATTTTGAATTAGAGTTTTTTCATGTGATACGTGGATAAAATTTAGATCTCCATGTTCATATTCTTCCCCTGGAAACTATTTTTCTTTATATCCATATTGTTTTTCTTGATCATGGATTTCTGCAACTTTATCACATTAATGTTCAACCTCTTCTTCCCCTCATTCATGCATTTACACATCAACTTCGTCTTCTAACTCTTCTACAATATGTTATTCTTCAGAAACAGATTTAGATGTTGAAATCTGAGGAGTTTCAATAATAATCTTCCACATCCCTTAATACATCATCACAATATTCTTAAATGATATGGTCTTCAATTTCTTGAATAGGATCTTATAATGCAAGAACATTCTTAGTATTCTGGGTCTCCAAAGTATCTAATGGTTTCATATGAACAACATGAGGTTATTGTACTTGATGGGACTTCTTCTATACATATTTCTGTAAATACTGACATGCTTGAGCTTCCAAGGATTTCTTATTTAACATCTTGTCTATCATTTCATTATAAATATTTTCAGCATGCTTTATTTTTAAGGACTTATACATTGTAGGGTTTATGCCAATGTAAGGATCTACATCATTTCTGGTATCTTCCTTCTCTCTCCATTTTTCAAATGTTACAACAGAATATGATTTTCGATTCATTACATGAGGATGTAATGATATCGGATCAGAGGTAACTGTTGTGGGGAAACTTGGTTCTTCAGGGTTTTTTTCTTGGGTACTGATGTTGAAGATTCTAGAACATAAACCTTGATCTGGATACCCATTTCTTGAAAAGATTTGGATTTTGGTAAAAGCATTAACTTCATAATATTAATAGTATGATCTATGAGAAATGAAATCATAAATGGTCCAGAGACTGATCGACCAGGTACATTCAGCTCTTTAATGTATATAACAATTATCCTGGAGATAATTATTAGATATATAATTATATGTGATCTTATTTTTCCTCCTTTTACTACATGGGTGCTGAGAAAGACGAATTTAACCAATTTTATCTTCCTGAAACTGATAAGAATGTTTAAAAGAATGAATTTACATATATTAAAAGAGTACTTATCCCCTTTTTTGGGAATAAGAATGTCATGCATCCCGATGGCTACCTTATTGTGATTTTTAGTAACATTTTTAATCTTCAGAATCATGATATAATTATGAACAATGTAATCCAGAGCCTTCTCATTTTCAAAAGTACTTAAATAAGAGGGATGTCTGTGAGAGAATACAATAACTTATCCTTCATGTGGTATATGTAGAATATTTTTCACCTTCTTATAAGGAACTGTATAAGTATTATCATAACATTTGAACATAAATATGACCTTGAAATCATTCCAAAATAATGTAACAGATTCATTGAACTTAATAACCTGGTAAGGGTAAACTGGGTCCTGACATTTCTCCTTAGCCACAAAAACACTTTCACATCTGTTAGTTCTAATTACCTTACTGATAAGAGAGTTATACTTTTAAAAAAAAGTTAGGGCATTCTAGTCATTACCAAATGATTGAACTATCCTTTATTTCTTTGCTAATCAGAATTTCAGTTCCGATGGATTCAAGAAACATTCAGAGTGAATGAGACAAAAGAATCAGAATGATGGCTATCATGGCAATAGAACATCAGCCCATAGATCAGTGAAGATGGTGCAACACTCAAAAATGAGGCACCCCTTATATAGACACATCTTATTTCCATTCAACTCCCATAATAAATTTAAAAAGCTAAAAAATTGATCAGATCTGACGTTTGAGGATCAATATAATAAATATGAATTCATATCTCTTGATTTAAGGTAAACTTGAATTTAAAATTTGTAAATACCAAAAATTTAAAAAATAAGAATGAAAATAAAATGTAAGAAAATTTATAATTTGGAATAATCTGTAGAATTTATCGGTATTATAAGAATTATCATGGATTTTTTTGATTCAGCAATTTAAATTCTAAGAGTTTATGTTTCAAAAATAAAGATAAAATTTTTAAGAAATAATTTTTTGTTTAGTAAAGGATAAAAATCTTATGAAAGAAAAATTATCTTAAGGAAATATAAAATTTATATGAAAGTAAAATTTTCAAAAAGAAATATAATATTTTTTAAAAAGAAAAATTTTCATATAGAAATATAACATTGTTGTGAGAGAAAAAAATTCTTAAGAAGAGATAATATTTTTAATAATGAATTTTTATAAGGAAAGATAAAATTTTTACGAATGAAAATATTTCTTATGGAATAAATAAGGGTTAATGAAATAATAAATTTCTTAATGAAAGATAAATTTTATTAAAAAGTTAACATTTCTTAAGGAATGATAAAATTTTTAAAAGGATTAAATTTTTTAGGAAAGAGAAATTTTCATAATAAAATAAGAAGATCTTAGAAAGAAGAAATTTCTTAACGAATGATAAAATTTTTAAGAAAGTAAATTTTTCTCAAGGAAATATAAAGGTTTTAAGAGTGGAAAATTTTCTTAATAAATGAAAAAAAAATTACGAATGAAAAATTTTCATATGTAAAGAATAAAATTTAAAAAATAAATTTTTTAAGGAGTAAATTATAAGGAAAAACAAACAAGAAAATGTACTACTCCTAAAAAAAGTGTATTGCTTAAGTAATATTACAAAAAAAGAACATTTGAAATAATATCTTATACCAAAAAGAATAGTGTGACCTATAACAACAATTTATACTTGAGAGTTATCTCCAAATGTTACTTTTCCACCTTTAGTCTTTAAAATCATTTTGAAACAGTATTTTTTACATGTCATGTTCCAGGAACATCCACTATCCATGTACAATAAGATGTAGGTACATCATTCATTATACTAATAGATAAAGTGTTTGGTTTATAGAATCCAATGGTTTCAGAAAATCTAGCATTAAGAAACCCAAGGGATTGAACGTTTTTTAAAGAATAGTTCTTCATCAAATGCCCAGCCCATTAAAATTTAGTATAAAAATGGGCTCTTAAAATAACAAAGTAAAGGTTTTCTAAAAATAGGTTTTTCATAACAATATGATAATCCCTTATTATTACCATGAGGTCGAATCTGAGAATACATCATGTGAAAATTTTCATTAATAGAAGTAAAGTTGGCACGAAGATTCATTAATTAAAAAATTTCAGACATTATTCATAGTTCTAAATTTTTTTCCTCTAGAATAATATAAATAGAGTTATGTTTACCCTCAAAAACATATTTTTATAAGAATAGATTTTTATTATCGTTAAACAGATTATTCTTCTCAAAACTAACTTCCTCATATTTTTAAAAATATTTTCTAAATTTTTTTTTTCTTATCAAGATTATTGGTATGATGCAAAATTTCTTTGTAAATATAAATTTTCTATATTTTTCTTTCTCATGTTTCTTATAAAAATTTCAATCTGCTATCTCTAGAAACATGGAAAATCTAGAATCTTCCTCATAAGAATATAAATAATTATTTTTATTTGATAAAGTAGATACTTCATCTGAAGAAAAATCGTTATCAGGAAAATTTTCACTCATAACCATATAGGTTATGGACTTAATAATCCATACCTTATCAATAAGACATTTATTTTGAAATGATGCTCGGGATTTTATACCAATATTTTATTGCACAGAAGATTCATATTCTGAATAGTCATCTGAAGAATCTCCACTACTACCACTCCAATTTTCATTGGATTTTAAGACTTTATTAAGCTTTGATCTATAGAACATCTTCTTGTTTCTCTTAAAATTCATGTCCTTATTGTCTCTTTCCTTAGGTAACGGAAATTAGGTTTGAAATGGTTGATTCTTATATATTCATATCATGTCACTTATCCATCATTATTTTCTTTTCCATATTTCATCTTATATAAATATTGAATGTTTTTTCCCAACAATCATGGTCATCCACCAAGAATGATAGGATAAATCATTTTCTAAAGCATCACTTTCACTGGACTCAGACTGAATACCAACCTTATTTGATTTAGATCTTATAACCCACTCAAGATTCTTGGAGTTCATATGATTAGAAGTAGTTGTAAAAGAAACACTTATATTTCCATTATTCTTATTCTTCATATTGTTTGAATGTCCCTCCATTCTAGTTTCATGTTGATGAAGGGTTTCAAATATATAATCAAGTGAAATCTGATTAAATTTTGATTTTTTATCTATAAATTCCCTCTTGCATTCCCATTAGTTATTAATGATTCCTATGATCCTGTATACAAGAGAATCATAATCTAAACCTTTCTCAAAAATTGATTGTAAGATGTTGAAAATAGTCTTGAATCTTTGTTTTACATTACATATGGGTTATCCATAAGGGAACCACAAACCATGATACTCAGCTCTGAGAATAGCTCATCTAGAATCAATGATTTTAAAATTTCTAAAGTGAGTTACCTCAAGCTTCTTCCAAATTAAATTATAAACCTCACATGATGAAATTTGGATATATATATTTCAAGTCATGGAATAAATCATTGTATTTCATACCATATAATTCAGTTGATATTCATGATTTTATTAGTTGGTGATAGTACTAACTTCCTTATCAAGAATTTTATATCATCAAGTAAGCATGATTTTTTTACTATAGTGTTAATAACAAAGGTCATCATACAATCTCTCCAGTATTAATAATTATTACCATAAAATATTAGTGGTCTAGTAGGATTAATATTTTCTATCGTACTGACATTCGTTCTTTTCATCCTTAATGAATGTATTTTTTCAAAGAAAATTTGTTAATAGAAGAAAATTTGTAAACATGATAAATATTCCCAAGAATTAATAAATAGAATAATGAAAAACATGAGAAAAGAATACTTATGTGTGTATATAAGTATTTCAGACACCACCTCTGATAACAATTGTATGATTGAAATAATGATGTTGATTATCAATATACAATAGGGGTGGATTGTATACTTTAAAAATTCCTTTGGAATAATTAAAGTTAATAGAAAATATTTTTATAGAATGTTTCTTAACATTAAAGAAATATGTTTCTTAAGGTTAACTTTTAAAAATAAGAAAACATAGGTGGACAATGTTAAAGAAACATTCACAAAACCTCATAAAGAAACATTTTCTTAATCATTAAAATATTAAGATAAATATATTTGAAATATTTTATTACTAGAAAGATTCTACCTTAAAGTGAATAGAATCTATAATATAATCATTGTAATGGAGTTATAAGGGATATGAAATGTATACTTTCTAGCATAAAAAATGTTAAGATTACAGCTGAATTAAAACAACAAGAAATAGAAAAAAAGTAACAATAATATTCCTTCATCTAAAAAAGAATGGTATCCAACAAACTTGGATAAATGTTCCTTGATTTATACATTCAAGAAGTATTGTCTTACCCAATCCTACGAAATATGTTAATCAGAAGATCTTTTTCAGTCTTGTTATCCCAACAAGCCCTAGATTTAGTAAGAAATCAGAACCTATGTCTTTTATTCCTGGAAGCCCATGATTAGCATGATTACAGTCTACAAAATACAAGCCATAACATGTTGTTCACACATGAACAAGTTTTTCATGACATTCACAAGATGAACTGAGAGATGTAAAAGCCTATCTATTAAGAAATCACTTCACAAACATTCTTCTCTTTTCAATTCACAATTCATCATCGATGTTTTCTCTATTGATTATCTCATTCTAACGAACTTTTATTTAATAATAATACTACCCATTGGTCAGCTGCACTCTAACAGTAATATTTTCCTTAAATTTCATAGATACCTAGACAAGTATCGATCAAAAAATGGTTGCTTTGTAATAGACTGCATTACATTGATTCATGTATAGGAAACAATGATAAGTTAATGATTAATTTTATGTATATGAAAACATAGAATCATTTAATATTATAAAAATACATTAACCATCTCTATCATTATCTAGAAAATGGATTATTATGAAAATAATAATCCGATTGTGAAAAAATGTAATCACATGTGTACCAGAACCGATATAATAAAACATAATGAAGTTTGTAATGGATTAAAAATCATATAACTGAATGGAAATTTTACCATATTCGGAATCATAAAACAGAATGATATTTTTACTAGATTCTGAATCATAAAGCAGAATGAAATTCTTAATAGATTCGGAATCATAAAACAGAATGAAATTTGTACCAGATTCAGAGTTATAAATCTTAATGACATTTATATAGTATTAGGAATCATAAATCATAGGGTCATTTGAACTAGATTTTGAATTATAAAACTAAATGAAAGTTTTACCAGATTCTAAGTCATAAAATTGAATGACATTAGTTTGTATAATTTAATGAGACTTCTATAAGTATAAAATAATGTCAAAACTATAAGAAAAACATAATAACAAATTTAGAACATAAGAAAAAGAGTTTTTTATTTTTAAAGCATAAGACCGTAAGGAATAGATATGTCATAAGATAACCTTATTGATTCTACATATACATTAAAAGAGTCAATATAAATGGAAGTATTATAATATATTCATTTTTTATTAAAATAATATCTATTAAATATTATTCTAGGGTAAGGAATACCGGAAGATATTATAATGGAAATCAAAATATTTTATATTCTATAGTGGGTAGTGTGTCCACTTTTATGAGTTGTGATAATCTCACTTTTTCTGAATAATTCATCCCTTTTTAATTTTATCATACATTATACATTTAATTTGGTCTCTTGAATAATGAATAATTTAGTTTAGATGTGGTCGGGTCAACACATATGTCACAAATTCAATTGTATCCTTATTGTTGGCTTCATTCTCCATTAACCAGTGTAGTTAACCCTTTTTAATCATTTTTGGAATTACACGTCAAAACTCCCATATTCCATATTACATAATTTTTATCTAAATATGATATTTATATCATAAAATGGAACATATAAATCAAAATGTTACATATATATTATTATATTCACATTTAATATATGGAATAATATATTTTAAAATAATAACTGTAGTATGTATTAGTAAACGTTTTTGTTAAAAATATAAACAATCATTTAATGTTCCAAGTATATGAAATTAAATTAATCCGCATATTTTGACACATAAAATGTTACTTATTTGAAGTATATTTTTTTATGAAATATTTTTCAAAAGTTTTAGGATATTCTTATATCCTTGTCATTTAATAAAAGAAATACTATTTTAAAATGTGGAATTTTCCCTTATTCATGTTAAAATCAATATTTTTAGAAATATCCCAATGATTCATAATAATCTACTTTTGAAATTATATGGTATTTTTATTTTTATTTTTTTCACATAATTCAAAATAATATATATATATATATATATATATATTATTCTTTAAATAAAAGTATATAAAATAATGAAATGTACTATTATTGGTATATGTTATTTATTCATATTATGTGTTATTGGATTAATTAAACCATACAACTAATTAAAAAATTTAATATTATATATTATCAAAATAATCATTTAAAATTTATCAATTTAATTTATTATAACAGTATCAAAATTAACAAATATCATATTTAATAATTTTATTTGGGTATCGTTAAAATGTAATTTTTCAATATATTTATACATTTTTGTTTTCAAAAGGATTTTTTATTTATATAATATTATGTAATAATTTTATTTTAATATTATTTAAATTTTATTATGTCAATATAGTGTGTTGATTAGTTTAATTGTTTTAGTATACTACAAAGTAAAATCTAAAGTTCTTACATTCTCCCAAAACATACACAAAAATAGTTTCCACATTATTCTAATTACAAATCTTCAATTAAAATAGCATTGGATAATATAATATATACTTGGATAAATATATGATTTATATATATATATATATAACCACTGTATATGTTTTAAATATATCACTTTTCATCAGTGTTGGGTTATCCTTATAATATAGTATTTCTCAAACAATTTAATCCATGAGTATATCTATATTTTGAATTAGCTCCCACCATATATAATTACTATATAACATATGTTCCATATCTTTGGATCATTAATATAATTCAATATTTTTATATGATATGTGATTTTATTAATTGAAATTTTATTTCACTATGAAATGAAGACAAATCAATTTCCAAAATCATTATAAATCCATAAAATAGATTAATAATATTACATTCAAATGGAATGGCCCATAATACTCATCCTAGTAGAAAATAAAACAACATATTTTATTTTATAATCATTTGATTTGGAAAGATCATTAATACACCATGAAAAAATATTTGATTAACTATATCTGAATAAAATAAGTTGTCCCCAATATTAGGGTGGAGGATAATTGTTCATTAATTATCATTGTCTACATCATTTGTGGATATCATATATTATTTCACTTAACCCCTTTGTATATGATGTTTCTGATATCTATAATCCTATTATAACCTATTATTTGGTTGTGGATTTCTATATTTCCCAATGTTCTATACCATATATATTGATTTATGGATGGTGATGTTTTTGGGAATATAATACCATCAATTAAATTGGGTGAAATAATATTTCATTTTGAAAATAATGAGATGAATGGACTCCCAATTAAAAATTGTAACATTTTATTATTAATCTGAGACATTACAATATATTTCGCATTTAATATTATTTACAAGAAGGAAATTGAATCATCTTTCCCCCATCATCATCATCACCTAATATTTAACATTTCACAATCCTTCTCTTTTTATGTTTATCCATGATATTGAGTAGACACATTTTTTTTCATAACTCAATATATTTGGGTGAGCATAACCACTATATTTTCACTACCACCTTCAATATGATTGTTTACATCATTTAAAACACCACACAATTTTTCTTTATATCAATTTTCAAAATGATTTATCCATGAACAATATAAATTTGAACAAATAATGTCATGGTATGAATAATTAATTTTATAACTATATTAAAAAGAAAACAGTTAAATTAGAATGAAAACATTATAAATAATTTATGTTTCTTAAAATCATAAATTATTCATTATATTATAGGTTATTAATTTTAACCTCATATTTAGATCTATGAACATATTATAATGATATTCTAAATTTATTCTTGTTGTTTGAAAAATATAATTTATTTATTTAAATAATATCCCCAATATGTGTTCATCCAATATTAAAATATTACACACACTCATTTTTCATCATTTTAGGATTGAGTTAACAATCAACCAAAATTGATCAATGTTATTAACTCAATCTTATCATATTCCACAATAACATCCATAATCGAATATCTATATATGAATGAATTTTTTATAAAAACCACAAACTCTATACATTACCAATTATCCATGATATATAATATACATAGATTGATGTACTATTTTTATTTTTTGGACATATTCATCAGATTCACAACAATGATCTCTGATCATATATTACCAAAAGAAATTATCTAATTCAATAAATAAAAATATTTTTTCTTGATAAAATCTGTAAAAATATAAATTAAAAACATCATTATATTATATCACTTCTTTAATTTTGACACTATATCTCAAAAAATAAGCACAATATTCAATGAATATATGGATTAGTGTCTTTGGTAACAATTAGAAAAGAACAAATTTTTATGATACTCATGAATAGTTTGTCATAATAAATCCACACCGGACTCTATTCTATACAACTCAAAAGTCCAATGAATCATTATAAAATGTTGTATTGAAACATAAGGAAGTATTGAGATATGATGGTTAGTGAGGATAATTATAATCGATTCATTGAATGATAATAGATATAGATTAGATGAGGATATGGGTACAATGATGATCTATAATAAAAAATAACTAAAATCATTGATCACAAATAAAGATTCATTTCATTAATCTATTTATAACAAATGAGATGACCCAAATATTGGTGAATCGTTGGTGGAAACAAACCCTATCGGGTACCCTGGTTAGCCGATAATAAAGTCGGTCCGGATATAACTTGAAGGGTGTTTCTGACCGCCATTGGTTGATGACTAGCATCAAGTATCATAAAAAATGAATGGGGGAATATTTCAACTAAAAATATAAAAAAAAAATTAGACAATATATCATTAATATCAAAAGAATCTCTAGTGGGAGTAATATACCATTAACTAAATAGGAACAACATGACAAAGTATAATAAACATGTCCTAGAAATTAGGAAAAACTAACCATGATGCAAATAATATAAGTCACTAAGTCCAAGGATAAAAATTTCTACAAACCTCTAAGAGACCATTTCCCTTTCTCGATCATATAAGGATATAATATAAATACACCATAAAGAACATATAGGGTGTGAGACAATTCCCAAATGTACGTCCCCAACAGATTACATAATATATTCCAAGATCAAATTGAACATGTAAAGTGATTTAAATTAAAAACAAACAAGTTTCGAATTTCAAAATCAGATAATAAAAATATTCTTTACATTTAAATTGATAGGAATATATTCAGCATTCCATTATTCACATTCTAGGGGATTTAAATTCATTTGAAATGAGGTAATTCGTATATAAAAATGTCTGGTTTACACTAATGGATCTTTTAACAAAAAAAATAATTTAATAATTTTATAAAAAAGATTATATAAATTCAAAAGGAATTTTAACATTTTTCAATAATAGAATATATTAATTTAATATAAAAACTAGAGACCAAAATGGTCATATTAAAAAAATTTATGATATTTTCAAAAAAAGGACCATACTCTATGAATCATAATTATGTACATACATGTCCCTAAGAACTCAGGCATATTTTTACTCATCTCTATAGACTTAGGGATTTCATGACCTGATATGGTGTTTTGAAACATTGTAAGTCGTAATGTTTTACCCAAAATAACACACTAACAACCTAATTCTTCAATGTGATAAAGTACATGTTAATGATGAGAAATTTTTTTTAAGACAACTAAAAATAAAATTAAATTGAAAAATCCAATTCAATCATGCTAGTAAATTATATAAAAACAATAACATATGTTCAGTAAAAAACATGAATTTTCACAAAGATGAAAACATAGGGTTTTAATAAAACCATTTTTAATATAATTTTCAAAATAATTATTTGAAACCAAATTATGATATTTTTAACATACAATATTAGAAATTTAAATTTTCAAACTCATTCTGTCAATTTTATAAACCCCCCAAATTCAATGGAATTGGGGTTTTTCACTACATTCCTTCATAACTATATTTTCCAAAATTTATGAATATAATTTAATTAAATATATCTACAGTAAAAATATAATTTCAATTAATCATTTAAAATATCCTAAATTTCAAAAACACTCTCCAATTCAATGAAATTTTTAGTTTTCCAATATAATGAAAAAAAATTATTTTCCCAAAAACCACAATTCCATGGAATCAGCATTTTAACAAATTCATTTAGTGTAATTTGTTTTTAATAAATTATTTTTTTTAAAAAATCAAATTAATTTTAGAGAAAAATTTTTTGTGATGATAAATTGGGCATCATTACATAATAACATACACAATAGTATCTTGATCAAAAAGAAACAAACCATTATTTGGATTTGATGAGATGATTCAAAAAATTGTTGTCCATGGATTTGAGGATAAACCAAACTAGTATAATCATAATATAGTGGGTATTTAATCTAAAATTAAACAATATAATCCACAAAACCCAAATGAGAATTAGATATATTAGGGGTGTACAAGAACAGAGGAGGAATATGACTGCAATATGATCAACAATCGTTCAAAAAGATTTTGATAGCTTTTGGGAGGGGTCTGAGGGTAAAAGAATCTTTCTTGGGAGCTCTTATAAAAGAAGAAACTTGTATGGGTAGAATATGGTTCATTAGGGACATGAAAAAGGGGTTGGGAATTTTTTATTAGACATCAGATTATGGAAAAACCTGTCGGTATGGATTCCTAGGAAGAGGGAAGCGGTTTAATTTTTTTTTACACAAGTCATGCACATGTTATAAATGGGAAACCTGGTTTCTCTTAGGAGGGGGCATTATTTTGTAAACCATGATCAGGATATGAAATGCCCACTATCCATTTTTTATGTTTTATTGTTTCATGGTAAAATGATTTGAAATGCATGTGCGACCAATTTTAAAAATAAAAACAATCCTAAAAACATCGAAATAAACATAGATTTTCACATAATTCAAACCCACATATAACCCAACAAATTAATGTTCAAAAATAGGGGTTTACGAATACATGAAAATTCCAATGGGATGATACATACTTCCCACCATAGAAACATTATATGACCAGAAAGCCTACAATGAATTTTCCAAACCAGATAGATGGGTCCACTACTCTCCCTTCAGTGCCTATATCTCCCACATACCATGAAAATTAGAACCGTGTTTCTATAACACATGAACTAAATGATTCATCCTTCATCGAAGTAACATAGACACAGACATAACTATCATTAATTGTTGTTATGTCAATGATAAATCAGGAATAAATTCAAGATCACTTTATATCTGAACATTAGACAGACCAGATGGATTCTTATAGAGCGGAGATACATGGAACACATTATGTATCAGTGTAATCTTCATTAGTATTTCTATATAGAATAAAAATTTTACCATCATCTCATCAATCTCATGACGTCAAAAAAATGATGTTTAATATTCCCTTTCATCCCAATTCATTGTTGAACTAACTGAGGCTACATTTTCAAGAACAATATGTCACAAACTGAGAATTCCTATGATCGACATTGAAAATAATCATGAGACTTATATAATTATTGTTACATTAAAATGATTTTATGAATCAATATAATCATTGTTATAAAATCATAGACCATGGTTGGGCTAACTAGTGAACATTAACCAGTCTCTAACTGACCAAATTGATGTTTTCAAGGCTTACCATACAAGGCCTTGAAAGTAGTCCTTCTGATGAAGGAATTTTAGCTATAATTATAAGAAAAAAACCATCCTTATGGTATCATCTCATGAAAAAATTAATCCCTACAATGTAAGAGAATTCATTATACAAGTCAACTTCAAAAAGTCTTTAACAAATTAGAGATAATATCAAACTAGGACCATGATGATATAGATATTAATAACATTTCAGGGTTGCTCCTATGTCATAACATCCCTAACCTTCTCATGATCTAATGATATAATTTCTTCTGAAACCATTTGTCTTTATAATTTAACATCCTAAATCCAGAAATAAACATTTCAATGCTTATAATAATGTGGTGATTTCACATTCATCATTGAACTATTATTACATGATTCACATTATCGTCATAATACATTGACTAAAATGTGATGTATTCAACAAATACTACCACTATGGTAACAAGATAATCATGGAAAATCCATTTCAAAAAATTTTATAACACTAAATGATCATTAATTTGAGAAATGTGATTATAAATTTAGTCATAGAAACTGTACATGCTCAATAAGGTGGTTTTCAGAATGTACTATTCTATTATCCTCAACTAATGGTATCCATAACATAGATGAATATTTATGATAATGGGAAAAACATCATATGTTCCAAATGATGTAACTCATCATGTCCAATGTTCATCATGTAATGCCTCCTCCAGGAGATTATTTTACCATTATCAATCCTTGGAGGATATAATTTACAAATACCTACAGGCGCATGAATGGTGTGAGCCAATGCTGAGTAGGATTTCACCCAAAGACTCTGTAATATATTCCAATATCAAATTAACCACATAAAATGATATAAATTTAAAAATAATAATTTTAGAATTTAAAAATCATATTTAAATAAATCATGTATTACATTTCAAATGATGGAAACACATTTATCAGTTCATTCTTGAAATTTTAATTGATTGAAACAAATTTAAATGAATAAATTTTAATTTAACCAATGGGTACATTACATAAATGGTCCATTTCACAATATTATTATGTAAATATTTTTTGTAACATATTATAAATAAATTTACAAGGAATTTAAAATAGTTTAAAGGAATGGAATATATTCATTTAAATTACAAACTAGTTGATAAATTAGTCATATGCGGAATATGTATTATAGTTCCTTGTTATAGTGAGCCAATGCAAAGTAATTATAATAAATGTATACACACATTCCGATGAACTCAACAGAAGGAGGACCCATCCCCATCGCTTTTGGGATTTGATTTATTGATGTGATGTTTTAAATTTTTTATGTTGCAAAGTGATACCAAAAAAACTAACACACTACATATGTCTGGTATGTGATCATTTAAAATAAAATGATTTAAAATTAACGTTAATAATTCTTAAAAAAATTATTTCCCATTTTCTATTTCAAGCATTAGAATATTCCCTTTAAAAACCACAATTTGTTTTTAATAATAACAAGAATTCTCAAAATGATTAAACTCTATGGTATCCATCAAAACACATTAAGACATATTTCATAAAAGGTCAATATAATCCAAATCATTAAATTTCAATGTCTATAATTATAAATTATATTTCATAACAAATTTTTTTGAAACCCATTTCATCTATTTTATGAAAAATTCCACAATTACATAGAATTGGGTTTTTTTAAAAAATCCATCAAAACAAATTTACACAATTAAAATATAAAATTGAATTTAAAAAATTACAATTAAACCCAAAATATAAAATAAACAATACAAATATCTATCATTTTAAAAACCTTCTTCAATTCAATGTAATTGAGGGTTTCTTATTTCATGCCAATTTTTTTTTTCTGAATACCCTTATTCAATTGAATTTTTTAATAACTATATTTATATAAATTTATGAAAAGTTAGTAAATATTATTTAAATAATAAATTTATTTAAAACAACAGGAAAGTGTTTTGATTAATTGGGCATTATTATGGAACAACATTCCTCAGAGTCACTTGATCTACTAACGTAACACCATAATCAAGATTTTAGAGTGAAGACTAAGAAAAACATTTTCCTAAAAGATAAAGATAACCCCTTGGTTCGTAATCAATATAAATTGGTTTTTAGATCAAAAATTAACCACAATGATCCACAAAGCATTAATTTGAATGAGAGAGATCACATGAGATTAAGAATAAGAGTATAAAGCTAATTTAAAGACAGTTAACTGCCATTCTACTAGTTAGGGATATGTTTAGATAGGTTTCTAAAGGACTAAGAATCATACCTGGTAGATTTGAGGATGGGAGAGATTAGTTTGGGTCAAAGGAGGTCTATCGGGGACCTAAAAATTGGGCTTGAGAATTTTTAATTAAAAATCTGTCAACGGAAAAACATGTCTACAAGGATTCATGGGAAGAGTAAAATGGAATAGAAAAACTATTTGAAATTATTTAAAGTATTATAATTGGGCCACATTGTTTCTCTAGAGATGAGAAGGGTTTATTAATCCATGAAAAATCATTTTGAAGCCCCCTATCTAATTTTTTCTATTTTTCTATAACCGGAACATGATTTTCCCAACCGTGCGAAGGCCATGTATGAGCCCATACTCAGTAAAAAAATTGATAATTTCGTAAAATTGTTCCCCAAATGAATCCTAAAAAATGATTTTTAAAAAATATTATTTTAGGAATACCCAAAAATATCAACAAGACGTTACATCAGTCATCGAACATGACCCATTTGGCCATTGATTTTTTAAAAAAATTAAAATGGTTTTTTAAATACATAGGGATAAGAAATAATATTATTTATAATAACGTATAATTATAATTATTTCCACATAAAAATATTCAATGTATAAAATTTCCCTAAATATATCCATAGAATGACTTTTGAGCATAGATTAAAAATAATTACACCCACACAAAACCTTACGTACATAGATCATCAATTATTTCCAAGAAAATCACATTGTGATGATAAACACACCGGAAATTTACCTACACATATCATTCTCTTCATTTCTTATCCACAATTAACTAATTATATCATAAAATTATAAAAACACACTACTCATTGATCCAAACATATGCATATATCATTAAACAAATTATACATAAGATTCAAGGTATTTAAAAATATCATTCACAATATTTTAGAACAATTTAATGATAATAGACATCATGAATGTAAAAGTATGATACTCAAAAAATATAAAACATTAAAGAGTATTTTATATGATCTTATAAAAAAAATTATGAAAGTTTATTTTAATTAAAAAAATCACATTATGGATAAATATTTAAATTAAATTAAAAATTCTAAAATTAATAGATAGTATTTTAACATTGGAATAATTGATGATGACATTAGTGACATTAAAAAATCATTTTTAATAATAAAAATTTGTGAAATTGAAATGAAGGAATTTTCATGGTAAATATTTTTAATGAAATCATAATAAATAACAATTGAAAAGGTCTTAGATATTTAAAATATTTCAATTGAAAATATTTATATTCAAAACAATCTTGAATAATTCATCATAGAAAAATGCATATATATTTTAAAAATATGATGTTTAATAATTGAAAAACATATACATTCAAAATGAAACATCAAGAAATAATTCTAAAAACTTATAGAATTTATGAAAAATAGATTTTATATTCATAATATGTCATTTTATTATGAATGGATGGTAATCCTTTTTAATATTATGAGAATCGTTTTTTAAAACCCATATAATTAAGATATTAATATAACAACATTTTGAAAAATATATGGGAATTACAATGGTCATGTTTGATAGATATTAAATAGAATTCCAATTCTAAAATAGAAAAAATCTGTGAAGGGATTATATGAACAAGGAGGAAATATCGTCATTGAAGATGACGAAATGAATTTTCATGAACCCGCCTATTGAAGTCTGACCGATGACTATATGAAGCTCGCTTCCAATAAGCACAGGTTTGGAAACAATCTTATAATAGGCATATCCCACAAATGGGAGTCGTTGGCCTAATGTACATGGAAACACGCACACACATCTCAATGAAGCACAATGATTAAACGTAAAACTACTTAAGATAATGCATGAATATGTTGATAATCAGAAAACCATAGTACGATTGTAATGAACTAAATGTGAAAAAGGGGAAAATACTGTACCCTAAAAAAATAATAACAACTCTAATCAACTATATGGTATAGGAATATAGTCTAATGAAATCTCAAGAAACAAATTTTGTATTACATGGTCATGATATTCCCATCTAGCTCTAAGTACTCTATAGACACTATTAAAAGAATCATCACCAACTTAAGATATGGCCCAGGTGGGTATATCCCATGAGTGGGTTAATATAACAATGTAGTACATTACATCAAAAAAACACTGATCATGAAGCACAAGATATATTCAACAATATAAAAGGATATAAAAATCAATGTATAATATATCACACCATGATATACTCATGAAAATAAATGCACCACATAGAGGTATAAACCATCAATAAACCACATGATTATGCATAGAGAAATGATCATACCAAAAAAATCCACTACACGAGTCATGATATCATTAGTGATACTCTATGTGGTCAAGATCATTGGTCCCCATCCAAGAATGATCCCTAGTCTTATAATACGCTGATACACAAAATGGGTTTCAATACCAGTATGCTAGGGGACACAACAAAACAAATCTAAATCATCTCACTATAATGGGTTTATGTGCAAATGATATCATGGACCCTACAAGTATTGTTAGCTAGAACAGGGATATAAACAGACCACAAGGAGATCATGTTGAAACCAAAAACCCCACCAACAGATTAAATATGGTAGGGGATCATACATTAGTCTCATAGAAGAACACCACAAAATATATTTGTGCTCATCCACCTTGTGGGGCCAAAATTTTGTGACGTGGATGTTATGCCATATTGTACCATCATGGGAATAAACCAAGGGAACAATCCAACTAAGGATAGTCTATACTATTGAAATGAAGGGATAAACACATCAATTAATAGGGAATATGGAATTTACTATTGGTACTCTATGTGTACATCAATCATATGGACAACCCATGTGGGGGAACCTCATAAAAAATATAATACTCAACATTGAATGTGCAAATGTGAAACACATGACATGTAGTGGTATCCTAATATCATAATTTTCCTTATCTCTATGTCTATGTATCTCCAATCATACTTATGTACTAACCAATGAACATCACATCATGTTCGTTTCCAATGACATGGTTTTTCACAAGTTGTTTACTTCTAGCAGTGTCTATGTACTTTATAATAAACACAATGAGCCATCGTAGAGGGGTTACAAATCATGTGTCCATGTCATGCGTCGTGTGATAATTAACACTATAAAAAACATTAGAACCACAATAAAGGGTCCCACATGAAGAGTAATGACATCGTATATTATACATTGATTGAGATTTTCGAGATATGAATAATATTTCATTACATATTCTTTTATGTCACTAGAGCCACATCCCTCATCATAACCTATAGATTTGGGGTCAACCAAACCATCATATCATCATTAGAATATATTGATGTTCAAATAGGCTTTGTAAATTCCATCTCTATTTGTCTTTCATCATGCATCTAAGAATAGGGAAATCCCAAAAAATCCACTTGATCCACCATTGATCATCCATCATAATCGTCTCAATTCGATCGCACCATCAATCTTGAACTGTAGCCATTGTATTGATCTATTGGACTGAAGAATTTTCACACAAATATAGTATATTGGTATTCATCAAACCATGGTATAGAATAAATTCCCAAGATGGACAGGTAAAAATGGGGGAATAAATCCAAAAGTAATAGAAATGTGTGAAATTAACCTGAATTTTTTTATGTACATACCCAAACCATCAGTGTAGGAAATTTTAAACAAATAGGAATAAACATGTTTAAAAAATATAATTCCATAAATTTAAGGATACAAAAAAATATTGTATATATTATATTTGTTTAATTGATCCATAATCATTATTCTATAAATTATAGTAAGGAAACCCCATAACAAACATAGTACCTTGACTTTGAAATGACTGTTTATATAAAATTGATCTTCATTTTCATCAATGATGTGAACCATGAACTTCGTTTTTTCATTATCCACGATCCAATCCTAATCCATTATTATTATCCAAGAATTTTCTCTTACAATATACTCTATGTATCTGAGGATTAGTGCCCAACCCTTATCCAAATAGTATAACCATGTACTTATAAAATAATATGGTTGTTGATTAAAAAATAGAAAAAATTTAATGATTTATTTATTCCATGAGAGAAATTTTCAAAAACGCCTTGTACGATCAATATTTATGTAACACCTAGGGAAACACCAAATTTTTAAAATAAACCATGCACTTGAATTTTTGTTCCAAGATCCCATTCAAGAGTTATTCAACTATTTTTGGAAAATTGAACATGTGTGTCTTTCAATATATATTATTTGTATAAACATTTATTTCAAGAACAATATGAAAAAATATCTCACATCCTCTTAGATCATGGTCCCCAAAATAATCAAAATAATATAAATAAATAATTCATTAAAATTTATACATTTCATTCCCCCCTTTGTGGTGGTTTTAGTATAAATATAAAAACACTACTCAACACAGTTGGGTTATTGGGCACACGTCTGGGTCTCCTGATCCAAGGTTCTCTCATGATGATTATAATACAACATCTAGACTGGAACTAGGGTAATTGATCCATAATGTAGGATCGTGTCTTTTCGATCATTAATATTAATCAGGTAGACATCTATGGTTTATCAATCATCAATTTCAAATTTTACACTAGTTGATAAAACGTGAAAGGTCATACCTCTATATCACTTATGTGACATTAAGAAGATTTAATATACCTTTCCCAAAAATGGTGGTAGAGATAACTGGTATGCCACCTCTCCAACTCTTTTCAACATCTAAAAAGGTCAAATGAATCTCAATGATAAAATTCCACCATGGTGAAATATCTATAATAAAAATAGATGTGATATCCAAATTAACACTTGGCACCCCTCCTCGAACCCCATAGGTATTCATAGCTGGTCTGAATAAGAATTATGACGTCTTGTTGTAGTCCTCATCTAATCGTGGATGATCTGAAGATTGTAAATATTAAATTTCACTTGCTTTGGGCCCATTATTATTAAATCACTAGGATCATTCCCAAAAGTTGTGACCTTTAGGGTCTCCCATAAAAAGACTTCAATAGTCCCCTACAAAATGTGTAATGGTAACTATTTTTGTATGAAAACCCAATCAATGAATGATAATCCTCCCAACTAATGACAATGTCCAACATAAATGTAATTAACATGTCTTCCAAATTTATAAGGGTCTGATGTCTTTGACAATCAGTTTGGGTTTGAAACTTTAGGCTCATGAATAATTTAACCCCAATGTCCACCTAAAATACTCTAGATAATAAGGATTTGAATCATTATTCACTATCACAAATAATCATTATGGGGAATCCATGACGTCTTACTATCTCCAGCATATTGAGTCATGCCACGTTCTCTTCTGAACTCTAATCTCAAATAGATATAAAATTGAGCTGACACGGTGAGTTGATCTAAAATAAACCAAACATAAACATTTACCCTAGACATAATTGTAACCCATCATGATGTATATAGATATCCCATACCAAACTAAATTTGGAACCTCAATTGGTTGACCTAATAACATGGTTACATGGTGCTCATCCCCCCTTGACGAAAAATGAGATATCTAGAGACAAGCTACACAACTCCATTTTTCATTCTTGGCCACCAACTCTAACATCGAATGTTCTAGTAAATATTTTCTTCACCTGGATATATTTCTATATGGGTGGTATGGAACACCCACATAACTACCTCCTATGAAATTATATATTTCATTTTCCATCCTATGAAAAGGATAACACACTCCAGAACATTTGAATATCCCTCAGGATCATTTCCCATGGATATCTGAGTACACATGGTCTCATAGTTGTTACCTCAATGATTATCATCCATAACATGATATATAAATGAAGGGATAATAACCATCTATTTAAGATATTAATCACCATAATTTACTACATAGTGAAAAATGCAATGAGGATAGTAGCTCCAGTGTCTTGGTAAAAAAAACAGGAAAAATATCTATAGAACAGAGTGTTAGAGACCACATTTTCAAATATAAGAGCATAGACTATATTGAAGTCACAATACAGAAGGAACTATATCCCTCACCTCTATAAATTTTGAATGTCCATCTGAGCGAAGATATACATGATTCTCTTATGGTCAGAGAAGATAATAAATCACATTCCCATTACAAAACATTTTTTAATATTTAGAATGAAAAATATTTATCCTAACTTATTATCATGGATGTCATAGATCAAATCATATTTTATTATGTAACTTTAACAATAGGAAATAAACTCCTAACACTGCATTAGAAAAAAACCATGTTTGGTCCTTGATACATTATATAACACTACATACTCGACACTCTCATCGGGAAATATCATGATTAGAGAAGTCTTCATCCACTACCTGTTGTCCCAAAATCAGTAATGGAAACTTCATATCAACACAAAAGATACAATTTTTTTGGATAAATAAATAATCAATGATTCCACTCTCTATAAATTAGCTAATACCACTGTATAGTAGCGATTTAATCAATAGAAACCTAACACATTTCAAACACTATTGGATAGTTACCATATATGCACTACCTTAACATTCACCAGATCCACTACTACACCATCCTCTACGATGACGTGTCCTAGGACATGGACTTCTCAAATAAAAAACATAACATAGTTAGTATCCCATAAATCTATTTTTCTCATAGTTTGTAGAACACCATCATCATGTGACTCACATGTTCATCGAAAAAGGTTGAGTACACTAAGATATCATTACTGAAGACTACCATGACCCTATATATGAAATGATGGTTGATCTAGTTCATGAGTTATAGGAACACTTCTATGGAGTTGGTTACACTAAATATTATCACTATGTACTCATAGTGAACATAAGGACATTGGTATTTGATCTTCAGTATATCTACATCTTGTACTCATTGAGGTTGTTATCCTAATCTGAGGTCAATCTTCAAAAATCACCCAGACCTCTCAACTGATTGAATTGTTTATTGATCATTTTTAGTTCATACTTATTCTTCATGGTCACCTAGTTCATTCATCATTAGTACACACATATCCTCAATGCCTTGTTTACCTTTTATGTGAAAAACTCAGGGGTTTCCCTTGTGAAAAAACTAGGTATCACAAATCAATACTCCTATTAGTCCAGTTAAAACACCATATTCTCATGATTATCTTTGAGAGTTGTCTAATATGATAATATTTATCGAGGTTTTCTTATGATTCCTTAAAATGAAGGGGTATATCTTTGTATGGTTATGTAAACATGACACGTCATAAAAAATTAAATCCTTATAATCTTCGACCATTGTAGAAAACATGTAGTTGATATCATCCACTACCTAAAAGACTCATCCTGGTCAATAGTTGATAAATCAAATACAAAATCCAATTACAAATCCCTTCATTCATTCTAAACATTTCTTCTTCACCCACAACTTAAATCTTCCCGCTTTGCTAGAGACAAACTACATTCTCTGGATAAAGCATTCAATCCAGGCATGAACTGTGGATATCTATTCTATTACAAACATGATGTCCAAAGGACTCAATGTGGTTACAATGATATCTCATACAAAAAACTCACCTCTAATCATGAGACGACAATATCATTATATGTATTAAATTACTGATTCACCTCCAATTTGAGTCTTCAAAAGTATGGTGTGAGCCACAAATTCTATTGAAATCTATAAGTCCCAAAATATTGATGTTTTAAAGAAAGGATGACACTCACCAGTGTCTATAATTATTTTATTTATTGTAAAATGGAAACTGATCATGCATCATATCACCCATGGATCCTCAGGGTTGTTTGTCTCTATAGACTATATCCAGACATGTCTATGACAACTAGCTCCTTGATCCCAACAAGGACCACCTTGGGGTGGTGTTGGTAAAATAAAGAGCCTCTAAACTACTATGAATTATATTTGACTCTATCTTCTACATCATATGACATAAATAACACCTAGATCCTATTTATTTCTCAACCTCGATGGTCCCTTGATCATCTCTTGATAAACTATATGAGGAACCATAATATTTAGAACCAAATTTCCCCAACTATATCACATCAAGAACCACATATCATTCGGATGGATTTAGTATTACTGTTATCCCTAAACAATAAACCATATGTCCATGGATCAACTCATAAAGCATTTGACATTATATGATCCCATGGATAGTCACTAACTTCCTACTGTGGGGGTATCACCTAATGGATGGCCACTATCAGCACCCAATGCCAGAGTCTGCTCTAGAGGTAATATCTCCATCACTAAGGGCCTCCCTGGCACCCTAGAAGAGGTGTTAATTTTCAAGGATATAACTGACACCTTAACATCAATGAATAATCCAATTTTGAAGGTCCGTACTTTGAATAAATGATTCCACAGAATATCCATTGAGTAATGATAATGATCGCCAAACCTCTCCTAGTAGTCAACAATGGTGATAATTCATTGTTTTTTATGACAAAACACATGTATGCACACATATCAAAACTTATATTGGTAGAACTCATCCCAAAAGGGACTACCAACATCTTACCATGAAAGAGATATCTCAATATTTTTTCAGATTTACTATGATCCACCATATCCCAGTAGAGCCCCGAAATAGACATTCCATGATGACCTACATCTCACATGCATAGCTCCTCACATGGGGGAAATGAGAGTGACTAAATATAGATAATCCTCAAAAACCCGAGGGTCTATAATATCAAAAAACATGACAATCTAGTTGTAAGAAACCGGTTCTTATTGATTAGGTACAAGCTTATTCTTTTCTCTTTTCAATAAGTGTTTATAATAAAATATGAAAAATGGGGAAAATCCTAAATTTTGTAACTACACACCATGTACTTTTTCCACACGCAGTGTACTTACGGCCATGTAGGGATGAGTAGATGGGGCGTGTAGTCATGCCGACGAAAAAGGGTGTAGGAACCGACTACATGCCATGTAGTGGTACTTTACCCGCCGTGTAGTCAGTCAGCATGGAAAAACAGTAAGGCGATGGAGCATCCACTATCTGTGCGATAGTACACACCGTGTACTTTGGAGTACATGTCGTGTACTCTTGTCGACAGAGGAACAGTGTGGTGGTGCTTCCATAGGAACAGTTAAATGAAGTACACGCCATGTACTCTAAATACATACCGTGTATTTGTTTTTTTTCTTAAAACAGGAATTAGACTCAACATTTGGCAGAGGAGTCATTTGAGCCGTTTTGGAGCCACAGGAGATGGTCGAACCTTTGATGATATGCCGGTTGTTCTTCTAGAATCATATTCCACCTCGGATGATCCCGTTGGAACGACACGGGTATGGGCTTCCATCTCCTTGGATTCTTCTTAAAAATTATTCTCCTAACATGAGTTATTTGGGTTTGAACTGTTTGTCTTCTTCGTTAGATCTACGCCGTTCATGGGCGTTTCTGGAGTCGGCGTTCGGGTATAACCTTCATTGGCGTATAAGGTAGGTGGCTTGATGTTAGTTTTTTCCAACTGTCGTGTGTTTTGTGCATTTTTGTGCCACGAACACATGTGGGGTTGTCATGTGGCTGAGGCCATTTCTTTATTTAGTGCCTATAATTGCATAAGTGATTAAATTGTAATAATAAAATGCTATTTGGGATCGTTTCATGGATCTGGAACCACCACGGGGGTGTGTTCCACTGTTTAGCCGTTTCACCTGGGTACCCGAGGGTATGCCTTTAATGTAGTAATTGTAGAATTTCCTTGAAAGGAATTTCTTGTTTAATGCATTTTGATATGTTGGGCATGGCCCAGTTACCTGCTTATCCTGATGGCGTTTTTGTGATTATCCTGAGGGCGCTGAACTATTTAGCCCGAGGGCTGTAGTTATTTTGGCCTGAGGGAAACTTTTTCTGTGCCTGAGGGCAATAGACCCTGTTCTTGAGGGTGACACTACCTATGCCTGAGGCAAAAATGATGTTACTAATGAGGGAAATTACCTGCAGGTTGGGTTCTGCTTACCTGAGGGTAAGCGATTACATGTTAGAGGACATTAGCTGGTTATTTAGAATATTCACTATGGTGGTATTTTATATTAAATGAATTAAATGGATAATAAAATTGCAATATTACTGGTAATTTGTTAATTTTGAGTACTTCTTACTTTATTAAATTCTACTACTGCACACTATTGTTTCATGCTTACACGCAGTTGGGCGCGTGCCTTTGGTGGGTGCCTACTGAGACTCATTTCTCACACAGTGTTTGGGTCATGCTTTTCAGCCCAAATAGAATACGTTTTTGCAAATGTGGATAGGGGAAAGATTCCCTATACAGGTACATGATTGTTGCTGAGATGTAGGAGGGCATGGGACCGAACCTAGGCTCACGATGCCTCTGGCAGCTGTTTTGTTTTCTTTGCTATACTCTGCTTTTTGTTGTACTCTGCTTTTTTCTGTACTGTATTGATGTATAACATGTTCTGGCTATTTTCTAAGAACTTGTGACATGTAGCATCATCAATTATCTACTATTGGTTGTATCCACTGTTGTTGTTTATTTCAGTTGTGTATAATTTACTGCTTCCGATGTTCCTTGTATGTTTTATTTATATTTTGATGCACTGCACTTTGAAAAATGAGGTCATGGATTCTTCACTATTAGACCTGGGCCCTTGCTGCTAGTTCGCAGACTCTGGTGTTTGGGGAAATTCACTTGAGGTCACGTGGCGAATCGGGTTCGGGGAACCCATTGAGTGGCACCCGGAACCGGTACGATACAATGTGGTATCAGAGGGGTTTTATTTTCATTGACATACTATTTGGAGCCATAGTCAGGGATAGGACGAACGATAGTTGGTAATAAGCAATGCCCCGGCGTAGCTAACCCGTGTACAGGGAAAGTCCAGTCTACCTCGTTTTGCAATTTTATTGATTTTGAAAATTTTACAGTTGATATGTTTTCACCGTTGGGTGAAGCACATGGATTGTGTTGTTTCTATTTTATATGTGGGTTCTATTTAGATGAAACCCGATGAGATGGGGTTATGACGTATCATGCATCATATAGACACATTCTAGATATCACATGCCATGCATAGTTTCCATGCCATGTAGGAGCATTAGATATTTCATGTTGTTGTGATAGTTGTTGTGCTAGAAAAGCATGCTGTTGTGATAGATGCTCTGATAAAATACCTTCTTTGTGTGAGATGTTCATTGAATGGACGAAAAAATTGGTTTTTCGGGAGTATGGCCCCCCATTGACCAGAAGTTGGTGGATCATTGACTGTTTATTAGTTATAACACAAATAAGATGTCAAAATTTTATTCGTGGGGAGTATGGGCCCTCACGGATCAGAATTTGACACTTAGGTGTTATTTTTTGGTATTTTCTGGGTTCTGGGGATGTTTCTGAGGCATTGTGTCTAGAAACCTAGTATACACGCCATGTAGTATATTTATACACACCCTGAATGACCTACTGTTTCATAAGAAAAATGATCTTTTTGTACACACGCCGTGTACCATGTGTACACGCCGTGTAGTCTCTTCCCGTGTCACAAACCGTGTGGCGGTGACACAAGGAAGGGAAGAGCTTGGGGCGAACACGCCGTGTAGTGTTGGCCCGGAGTCCGGACGTGTAACTATCAACACGGGTCGGTGAACTCCTGTACAGAACACATCGTGTTAATGATGAACATGCCGTGTTGTGTGACCTGGGGACTCAGCTGTGTAATGAAAAACATAGGCCAGTGGCACCTCTCCTTGTACACACCGTGTAGTATTGTCCGAGGAAATACCGTGTGGTGTTAGCCGTGTGGCGGGAAAATAGGGTGGAGTACACACCGTGTGCGGGTGTAACATACCATGTAGTGTCAAGCCGAGTAGTCGGTCGTGTCACAGAAGACACAGGCTGTTCAAAAATAACACCATACACGCCGTGTATATGAAATACACGCCATATAGTTTTTGCTCAATGGGAGTCGTGTGGCATAGCCATGTCAAGGGACCCGGGCAGAGGAGGAGAAGTCAAGTACAAGCCGTGTAGTCAGTATACACTATGTGTAGTCTTGTTTTGCAAAATTTTAAATGCCTTTTTCCTCTTGTTTTTTTGTGGTTCCTTTGTTTTAGCCTTAGTAATCTTGAATCTGAGGCGTGTTTTGACCTTGTAGTGTCATGCTACCTAGACAACCACCCGTTGTTCGCTAGGTTTGTAGCAACAAGTATACTTCGGAGATGGTGTGCCATGGGCTACCAGCAGATCCTCCAGCAGAGCCAGATGTAGCACCAGCTGCTATACTGGACACAGGCGTAGAGGCGCAGTTTCGTGAAAGCTTATTTCTGTTCATGAAAACCTTTCACGGAGCACCGCAGGCTACCACATCTATGGCCGAGGTGACACGTATCTTCCAGTAGCAGCATCCGCTTACGTTCTCAGGGGATGGCGGACCACAGGCTGCGGAGTCTTGGCTAGGGTCAATGAAGACTATTTTCGAGCATCTTAAAACACATACAGGGTGGAGGGTCAAGCTCACAGCTTACATGCTGCATGATTCCGCTAAATGGTGGTGGGATGTCACCACCCTGTCAGAGAATCACAGAGACATGGCGTGGTAAGACTTTCATGAAGTTTTCTATGAATTATTTTTTACAAATATGTTGAGGGTAGATAGACCTCGAGAGTTCATGAATCTACAGCAGGGCGCTGTGTCGGTGATGAACTATTCTGCTCATTTCACCGAGGCTCAACGTTTTTCACCCGTGCTAATGGATGATGAGACGTTGAGAGCCAGAAGTTTTGAGTATGGTCTTCGTTATGACATCCGAACGCTGGTAAATGTTTTCAGGTTTCCTTCTATACACGCTATCGTGAATCAGGCGCTGATTACAGAGAGGAACCTGTGGGAATCAAGTGGTGTGGGCCATGGTGGTTCAGCACCAGTTATAGGTACTATTTCTGCTGGAAAGAGGAAGAGACGGATATACTTATCTCAGGGTGGAAGTACCAGTCAGAAGAATGCTTCATGTGGCCCGGTTAAGTGCTACCAGTGTGGTATAGAGGGGCACAAGATTCCATAGTGTTCACATGATCTGGTGGAGTGCTGAGCTTGCGGCAAGATGGGTCATCAACAGCACTTTGGCAGGGCATTTCCATCAGTGTCTTATGAGAGGGGTTCTGTGCAGACTCTGCGTATGGGAGCAAGACCAGTGGCTTATTTCTAGTCTGGGAATTGGAATACGTTTGGGCGTGCAGGCAGAGATGGTGGTTGTGGCCGTGGTAGCCAGATACCCAGATCTTAGAGGTAGTAGGGCAGGACAACATAGGGTAGCCAGGCTGTGTCGTAGGGCCGCGTCACTGGGCAGGCATATGCAGTGCAACAGACCTAGCATGAGCAGGATCCCAGACCTTCAACAGTCATAGGATCTATTTTTGTGTCTTATGTCTTATATTCAGTATTTTTTGATATGGGTGCTACACATAGTTTCATATGTTTAACCGTTTTGGAGAGCCTTGGGCTCTGTGTTTCTACTTCTTCTGTTATCATGATGCTAGACACTCCGTTGGGGACTATAACGGCTGGTGTGCGCCAGTGCAAGGAGTGCCACCTTGAGTTTGGTGGGTGTCACTTTCATTCGGACCCTTATGTCATAGAGACGATGAGATATGATGTCATTCTCGGGATGGAATGGTTGGTTCCCTATCAAGCCATTGTAGAATTATATAATTGTAGAGTGTGATTCACGTCACCAGAGGGAGGAGAGTATCTATAAAAGGGAGAGTGTAATGACAAGTCAAGCTAGACCAGAGCATCATGGGTGAGTTGGAGTAACAACCCAGATTGCGAGTTTGTATCTAGATGATTAGGGGACTTGTCAGATAGATTTCACTCCAATTGTCAATCGTTTCAGGGATGTCTTCCCGGACGACTTTTCGGGTCTACCTCTGGTGCATGAGGTGGATTTCTCTATTGAGATTGTTCCAGGAGTAGAACCAGTGTCCATTCCTCCTTATAGGGTGGCTACACATGAGCTGCAGGAGCTCAAGAGGTAGTTAGAGGAGTTTCAGGAAAAATATTTATCCGACCCAATATTTCTCCTTGGGGTCAACCGGTCATTTTCACGAAAAAGGTCGACGGTACCCTCAGACGTTGCATGGATTATCGGAAGCTGAACCTGTTGACAGTTAAGAACCGATATCCCTTGTTGAGTATTGATTATCTTTTTGATTAGCTTCGTGGAGCATGAGTGTTCTTGAAGTTTGAATTGAAATCCGGAAATCATCAACTGTGTGTGAGGCCATCAGATATACCGCTTAATACTTTTCAGAGAAGATATGGTCTGTATGAGTATACAGTTATGTCATTTGGACTGAATAACATGCTAGCAGTTTTCATGGCTCTGATGAATCGTGTGTTCCATTAGTACCTTGATTATTTTGTAGTAGTATTCTTGGACGACATCTTGGTGTACTCTCGAACTTGACACGACCATTCCACCCATCTTGAGATCGTACTGAGTACACTGAGAGAGCATCGGCTATATGCTAAGCCCTTGAAGTGCCACTTTTTGATGGACCAGATTCACTTCATAAGTCATATCATCTCAGAGGAAGGAGTTGTAGTAAACCCATAGAAGGTGAGAGCAGTAGTTTCCTGGGATCATCCTTAGAACGTGTTTGAGATACAGAGTTTCTTAGGGCTGGCTGGTTACTACAGATGCTTCAAACAGGACTTCTCCTGCTTAGCAGCACTGTTGAATTGACTGACTAAGAAGGGTGTGAAGTTTGTTTGGTCAGATTCTTGTGAAGAAGCTTTTCAAGACCTGAAGGGAAGGTTGACTTCGGCACCGATCCTGATACTCCCAGAGCAGTGAAAGAGGTATACAGTTTACTGTGATGAATCAGGGATTGGGCTAGGAGTAGTGTTGATGCAGGGCAACCGAGTTGTTTCATACGGGTCTCAGCAGTTGAGGCCACATGAGAGGAATTGCCCGACGCATGATCTCGAGTTGGCAACAGTTGTAAATGTGTTGTGATGTTGGAGAAATTATCTATTGGGAGAGCATTTTGTGGTTTTTAACGACCACAAAGCCTCAAGTATATCTTTACTCTGTGTGACCTGAATCTGTGGCAGCGAAGGTGGGTCGGGTACCTACAGTCCTTCGATTTTGAGAATGCATATACACCTGGTAAAGGTAATGCAGTAACTGATGCACTGAGCAGGAAGACTCAGATACAGGTAGTGCAGGAGGCCAGTGGTGAGTGGGAGCTCATGGATTTGTTTTATGAGATGCATTTAGAGGTGCATGACAGTCAGAGGCAGGCTTATCTTTCCTCGGTAGCTGTGACATCAACCCTCCTAGAAAGAGTGAGTATGAGACAACTATCAGAATCAGAAGGCCTAGTTATACGAGAGTCGGTGGCAAGTGGGGACCCTTATCCAGGTTGGATGATAGGTGGTGATGAGGTTTTGCATTTCCATGGACGAGTGTGGGTTAAAGGGGATATCCATGAGGAGATGATGTTGGAGTTTCATGCTTTATCTTGGGAAGTTCATCCCGGGGTTACTAAGATGTACCGTGACTTGAGGCATCAGTACTGGTGGACGGGTATGAAGAGAGATGTAGCTGGTTTTGTTACATGGTGTTCCACCTGTCACCAGGTGAATGCGGAGCATCAGAGGCCAGCCATACTGTTACAGTAGTTACCCATTCCAGAGTGGAAATGGGATGATGTCGCGATGCATTTCGTGACTGTATTGATGAGGTCACTTCGTGGAAATGAAGCTGTGTTGGTTATTGTGGAAAGACTCATGAATATAGCTCACTTCTTACTGATCAAGGAGACCTTCGGTGTTGACGAGCTCAGAAGGTTTTATATCCGAGAGATCGTCCATCTTCATGGGGTCCATCATTCTATCGTTTCGGATAGGGACACCCTCTTTACGTCTTGTTTCTAGCAGAGTTTTTAGAGGGCAATGGGCAAACAGGTACTTCTGAGCACAACATACCACCCTCTGACATATGGCCAGTTAGAGCGGACGATACAGGTGCTAGAGGACATGCTGGGTGCATGCGTCCTAGACTTTGGGGGCTCTAGGGAGAAGCATATACCCTTAGTCGAGTTTTCCTATAACAATTGTTTTTAGGAAACTATCGAGATGGAACCATATGAGGCTCTATATGATAGGCCATGCCGACCACCTATGTGCTGGTTAATGGTTAGTGAGGAAGCTTTAATGGGGCCATAGCTCGTGCAGGATACATTTGAGCAGGTCCAGGTGATTCAGAAGCGGATGGCTACCGTGCAGTCTCGACAGAATTCATATGCTGATCGCCGCAGACGACCCTTAGAGTTCGTGGTTGGGGATCATGTATTCTTGCCTATTTTCCCGAGGCTGGGACACAAGAAGACCAGGAGATAGGGTAAGATTTTACCGAGGTATGTGGGGCCATTTGAGATTCTGAAGAGAGTCAGACTGGTCGCATATCGATTTTAGTTACCACAACGATACAGAGCCATGCACGACGTCTTCCATGTATCTCTGTTACACATCTATCATTCAGAACTCTCTCACACCTTTCAGCAAGAGGAGGTTGAGCTGGAGGAAGATATGTACTTTGAGGATCATCAGATTCGTATTGTTGACAGGAGCATGATGTTTCTACGAGGCCGGTCAGTTCCTCTCGTACGGGTGCTATGGTAGCATGGCCGTGTGCAGGACGAGACCTGGGAGTGGGAGGCCGACTTACATTCTCAGTGTCCAGAGTTGTTCACGGCTATATCTTTACCAACCTTGGAAGGGCAATTCGGGGATGAATTCATATAAGGGGGGAAGTTTGTAAGAACCCGGTTATTATTTTTGAGGTGTGGGGTTCTTCTTTTCTCTTTTCCTTAGGTTTTTTTAATAAAATATGAAATAATGGGGAATATTCCTAAATTTTGAAACTACATGCTGTGTACTTTTTCCACACGTCGTGTACTTCTGGCTGTGTAGGGATGAGTACACGGGGCGTGTAGCCATGCCAACGACTAAGGGTGTAGGAACCGACTACACACCGTGTAGTGGTCCTTTACATGTCGTGTATTCAGTCAGTAGGCCAAAACAGTAAGGTGGTGGAGCAGCCACCAGCTGGGTGACAATAAACACTGTGTATTCGGGAGTACATGTCATGTACTCTTGTCGACGGAAGAACAGTGTGGTGGTACCGCCAGAGGAACAATTAAACGAAGAAGTACACGCCGTGTACTCTGAAGTACACACTGTGTACTTTTTTTAGATTAAAAAAGGTAGTAGCCTCCTCATTTGGCAGATGAGGAATTTGACCCATTTTGGAGCCAAAGGAGGAGGTCGAACCTTTGATGATCCGCAGGGTGTTCGTCTAAAATCGTTTTCTTCCTCAGACGATCATGTTGGAACCGCACGGGAAGGGGCTTCAATCTCCTTGGTTGCTTCATAGCAATTCTTCTCCTAACAAGAGTTATGTAGGTTTGAACAGTTTGACTTCTTCATCAGATCTATGCCGTTCTTGGCCATTTCTGGAGTCGGTGTTCGGGTATAGAGTTTGTTGGCGTATAAGGTAGGTGGCTTGGTGTTAACTTTTTCTTATTACTGTTTGTTTTGTGCGTTTTTGTTCCACGAACCCATGTTGGGGTGTCATGTGGTTGAGGCTGTTCCTATATTTAATGCCTAGAATTGCATAGGTAATTAAATTGTAAGAAAAATATTTTGTTTGGGATCGTTGCTTGGATCTGGAACCACCTCGGGGGTGTGTTCCACTGTTTAGCCGTTTGGCTAGGGTACCCGAGGGTATGCCTTTAATGTAGTAATTTTAGAATTGGCTTGAGAGGAATTTCTTGTTTACTACATTTTGATATGTTGGGAATGGCCCGGTTACCTGCTTAGCCTGAGGGCGTTGTTGTGATTAGCCTGAGGGCTCTGCACTATTTTTCCTGAGGGCTGTAGTTATTTTGGCCTAAGGGCAACATCTTCCGTGCCTGAGGGCAATAGACTCTGTGCCTGAGGTAGACACTACCTACTCCTAAGTGAAAAATTCTGTTATGCCTGAGGGAAATAACCTGTGGTTTGGGTTCTACTTACCTGAGGTTAAGGATTTACATGTCCGAGGACATTAGCTGGTTATTTAGAATATTCACTGTGGTGGTATTTTAAATTATATGAATTAAATGGATTATAAAATTGAAATATAATTGGTAATTAATTAATTTTTAGTACTGCTCAATTTATTTCATTTTACAAATTCACACTATTGTTGCACACTTACACGCAGTTGGGCAAGTGCCTTTGGTGGGTGCCTACTGAGAATAATTTCTCATACCCTGTTTGGGTCACGATTTTCGGCCCTATCAGATTACATTTCTGTATGTGTGGATAGGGGAAAGATCCATATACAGTTACATGACTGTTGCTGAGGAGTAGGAGGGCATGGGACCTAGCCTAGGCTCGCGATGCCGCTGCCAACTATTTGTTTTTCTTTGTTGTACTCTACTTTTTGTTGTACTCAGCTTTTTGCTGTACTGTATTGATGTATAACATGTTATGGCTATTTTCATAGAACTTGAGACATGTAGGATCATCAATTATCTAATTTTGGTTTTATGCACTACTTTTGTTTATTTTATTTGTGTATGATTTACTGCTTCCACTGTTCGTTGTATGTTTTATTTGTATTCCGCTGCACTGCACTTTGACAAATGAGGGGATAGTTTCCCCACAATCATACATGGGCCCTCGCTGCTAGTTTGCAGCCTCTAGAGTTTGGGGAAATGTGCTTGAGGTCACGTGGCGAACTGGGTTTGGGGCACCCGTTGAGTGGCACACGGAACCGGGACATTACACAAGTACATCTGAAATACATGCAAGACATTCAAGATGTTTCCTTCCTCTACTATAACATCGAGATCAATATACTTCTCAATATGTGTTTATATATATTTTTATACTTCCATATATTTAATCATTGATAGAATCTCAAACCCTATAGCCTCACTCATCATCAAATTATCATTTTTTCACATTGTGGAATCATCATTGTATGGATGTGTTGAGGTATCCAAAAATAAATCTTGATGTTCCAAAGTCAAAAGATTATATATTAGGAGATGAGTTAATAAGGACATGGAGAGAAAAAGACACTGATATATGATATAGGATACATGGTATTTCCCAAAACCAAGGACTACTTGTACTTTGTTGAATGATCTGTGATCAGTGTCATAGTGTATGGATACATCAAATGCTACCCCAATACTAGATTCCCTTATGTGAAAGCTCAGATGAGAACAAAAAACACTATTTTTGTGCACCAATGTCAATATCTCTAGCCCTAAGGTGTAACATACTAGTATGATACCTCTCTTTCCAGGACAAAACCCTATGGTCTGACTTGGGAAACCACAATACCACCTCCAATAGGACAATGGATGATGACTCGAATCGAGTTAGAGTATCTATCAACTAGCATGAATAATCCTAATGTACCTATACACATGTACAAATATAGAATCCAGAAAATTATGAAATTTTAAACAAATGAATTAAATTAATTAATACATATGTTGAACCACAAGAAAATTATGATTGTAATCTACTAAATGAATAAAATCGGACAAATGAATTCCATAAATAAAACTATAAAACTTCAACCTCCTCAAAGGTTGAAGAAAAATATCAAATTAATTCTATTGGAAAACCCTAGGCTATTACAGGAACATTCCATACTCCACCATCTCTAGATCCTATAGGGACAAAATCAAAATGTTCATTGTCTTCATAATACAACATATGTGATGTAAGATCCCATGGTTGGGTGAGTATAAAAATATCCTATAGGATACCATAAAAACACTAATAATAAAGAATATAGTATACTAATCTCAATATAAGGATTTATTAATCAATTTATAATAAAAAATAGATATACTCATACATGAAATCATTCCACCATGTGGTCTAAAAAAACATCCTTCCAATAAATTCTACACGAATGAATACACATCTCTAGAGAATTTACTCCATGATAAATTATATCATATGAGACTGTAATTTAAGATGTCTATATCATTGGCCCACACCTAAGAAAAATCATTGGTATTAGAACAACTAGATACTCAGATTATGGGTCACACCTAGAACTACTGGGGGATACCATTAACCTAATATGTGTCATCCTGCTTGATAGGGGATCATATGCCACATTACCATTTACCCTAGTGATATATCGTACTAAATGGAGGACCAACACCCAAATAAATGAGGTTATGAAAATTTAATAAAACCAAACCTAATATATTAATTTGATAGGTTATTGCACATCAGACTCATTGGGAAACACCACAAAATCAATGACTCAAACTCTAGAGGGTATATCGATCCTAGGATGTGGATTATTAAAACATTTTACCCATAAGGTAATAGAACATGTCAGAAAATTCAACAAAGATCATTCTATAATAATTAAATGAAGTACTAAAATGATTATTGATAGTGGTAAACTATATATACATGGGGTACAAGATGTGTTTGTATGTCCCAATGTCCTCCCATGGGGTAGCCCCTCAAAATTAATTTAAACCAAAAATTACACGGTGTGTGAGTGAAACACCCATAGTTTAAAATCGAATGGAAAATTCCAATAAATTATAGATGTGTTAATGTATCTATGATTGTGCCCATATGCCAGCACATGTACTATAAGTCCTATTTGTTTCCATGTTAATGACATGCCAATAGAAATATTCATATGTAGATTTACTTATAATTTCAAAAATAAACATTGAGCAATGATTTAGTTGTCACATATCATGTGATCATGTAACATTATGTCTGTTATTTTACTCCATATAAAACCCTAGAATTGTAGCCATAGTTTCCCACAAAATAAGAAATCCTAACGTTCAGACCCTGTTGATTATGATTTTTTTGATCCATCAGATCTTCTTGTGTGTTGTCTTATGTGTCATCAGAACGACCTTCCTCATTATAAATTGTATATAGGGGGTTGAACAAGCCTTTCTATCATCACTATAGGGGTTATAGGTTTCAATACTATCGGTAAAGGCCCCATTAATCCATATTTCAACATGCTTCCAAAACCAGGATTAACAGAACCTCAAAATTGTTTTGATACACCTATAATCATCAACCTCCATTTTATCAACATTCTCACACCATATATTAAAATTTCACCATTATAATTGACTTTTTACACCAATGAACATTCATGTAACAAACATATAACATGTATTTTTGGAACCATGAGTCAAAATAAACAGTATCGATGAAAATTAGGAATAACATGGGAACAAATTGAAATGGAAAAAAATGTGAGATAGAATATCGACCTTTATTTTATTCAAAATATATAGTTTTTTGTACATATTGATGTTCAATATTGAATAAATACAGTAGAAAAATATAATTATATTGATTTAAATATACATATGATGGGAATATCAATTATGTTCAATAAATTGGTCAATATATTTTCATGGTTAAATAGTGGGGTAGAAAAATATGAAAAAAATCCTAGATGGTGTTCGGATCGACCATTAATGATAAACATTTCATCGGTTCCATTATTGATAAGATCTAAGAACACTGTTGGAAAATGATCCATGATCCAATCTAGATCCTTCATCTTTTTTAAATTATTTTATCATCAATATGTCTCTATCTATATGGGGTTTAGTGTAAAACCTAGTGCGTAAAAAAAATAAAAAAATACATATATCATAATTTTGATGATGCATCAAAATAAATAAAAACAAAAAAAATTATTTTATTTTTTTCAATTACCCCCATGAATAATTTCTCATTAATTAAATGTTATAAAAAAGTTTATGCCACACCTATAGTAAACCCCTTTATCTAAATTTTTAGGGTTCTTGAATGGGAGATGAGATTCCACATTTATTAGTGTTGATAATGCTATTTTTTTAAATATTTTATCTTAATAAAATATAGAATATTTTTGACATTTCATGATTACTCTAAAATGTTAAAAAAATTTGTTAATATATTTTTATATGATCCATTTATCATCTATTCAATTTGATAAATATTCTCAACATGTTATTTTATTTATACATTCAATTAATCATGTTTACGATTCTCCGCATTTAATATATTAATTATTTATTACATCTGTTGTAAATTTATTGTGCCTAAATGAAAATTGATCTTATCAAATAATTATTTTAAGTCATATTATTAGTATTTTTTTGATAAGATTCATTTTTTGATGAATAATGATGATATAGAGAATTTTCATATAAAAAATATTTCTTTTTTTTATAATATATGTTTTAATGTTATATGGTTGATTCTTTTTGAATAAAAATTAGTTTAATTCTTATAATTTAATATATTTTGGGTGAATGGGATCAATTTCAAAATAAATTTATAAATAAAAATATTTTATTCTATTCAACATTTTCACTTTAAAAACTCAATTTCTCTTTCCTTTATTCAGATTGATTTAATAATTATTTTATCCAATTATGTATTTGGAATATTAAAAAATTTATTCCATATTTTTATTATGTTGTTAAAATTTTATTAAATTCAACTCTTTTATTTTTGGAAAATATGAATAATAAAATTTTTATATATTTTTATTACCATTGTTTATGGTAAGTCCTGTAATTATGTCTAAAAATAATAATATAAGTGTTAAAATGATTCCATAAAATGTGAACTTTTTTTATTTGTTATTTTATATATAAATCATTATTTTGGATGATTTTATGGCCTCATGCAGAAAATTAGATTACTCTATTCCTTTTATAATATTTTAATATATTGAATGTCAAATATGTCATACTATGGTTTTTAATAATTGTTAAATTTTTTATGTTTGGTTATTAATATGATAACTCATACTATAACTATTAATTTGAAAGGTAAAATTATAATCTTAGTAATGAAAATTTAGGTTTTATTTTTAGAGAATAATTAATTCATCTAAAGGCATGAATAATGATGATGTATTAATTGTTAAATTAATGGACATATCAAATAAATGTAATTAAATCTATAAAAATAAATTTAATTTGATATAATTAATGTCATAAAAAATATCATTTATTATATATGAGTATTTAGGAAGAATAAAATGTCTTTTCCCAAATTTATCTTTTATTTATATATTTTCTAAAAGTCAAAATAACGAATAGTCTCAAAATTTTCATTAATGAATCTTTAAAAAAAGTTGTATATTATTAAAAGATATAAATTTAATAAACTTATAAAACATATCCATGTTAATGGGTTATGGTTTAAATTGTCCTTAATAATAAATTTATGAATCAGTTGACATTTGTTTGTACAAATATTATCATTTATGAATTAAAAAACACATGTTGTTAAGATTATAATTAAATTCATTAAATAATGGTAGATGGAAAAAGAAATGGGTATGAATGATAACTAAACTTATATAAAAATGATTAGATGATTCAAAAATCACCATTATCACAGTAATATTGTATTGATGTATTTTAATAAAAAAATATCCATTTATATGACTACTAAAATATTTAAATTAATGATTGTTATAAAATTCAACCCTTTATGAATTGAATATAATTTATTTGTCAACATCGGCAAAAAATCAATATATGAATGATCCTAAAAGAAAATTTTCATATTATCTAAATTATTTATCTAATTTAATTATTATTTTTAATTTCAAGATTATTTATAATTTCCTTAATTTCTTCTATAATACAAAAAATATATTTAATTATTTAACAGAAAAATAAAATGTCTCTTTTTGAAAGCATTACTTAAATATATTTTGTGAGAATTATTATGTATAACTACTTTAATACCTATATATGATATATTATATATGTGTGAAATAATTATATTATAATTCATACTTTATCATGATGTATTGGAAGTCAAATTAATTGAATAATATCATATTTTAATGTAATGATAATTTTTTAAATTAATAATCTATTAAATTGTTAATAATTCAAAAAATGTAAATTATTAACAATAAGGGAATGATATGGACCAAATTGTGAAACTATATTGATTTATATCCCAATTTAAATTATTTTTCTATATAATTTCCTTATTATATTTTAATATTTTGAAGATTTCTTTAAGTTCCCCTTATCACAATTATAAAAGAGAACTTCCTCCCTCACCTACTCACACCATTGTAATCATTATAGCTTGAGAAAACCAAAAAATGTATCCTAAAAAATATTTATCTGTGTTCTTTTGGTCTGGGTCTCCCATATATTCCCACTAGAGAGCCCTTATAAATAAATATAATGGTTGGCCACCGAAGTAGATGTAAATGTTTTACCGTCCAATTCACATTTATTTATTATTCTTCATCAAAATAATATGTTCTTTCTATTATAAAGAAACAATTCCAGTATCATATATATTTTGAGATGTTATTAAGAATATGGTAAAATCATGTTACATCATTAATGCATCTTATGAAAAATGAAATCACCACATGTGTGTACATACATCAATCTGTCTCAACGCCATGGTGTAATTTTTTTCATCACCACATTAATTGGATGTGTATGATGTGTAATATATATATATATGGTAATTATAAAATGACATTGATTCTAGAAAATTATTATACTATAAAATTTCATACCATGAAAACAAAAATGTAATGATATCATCCCTGGTGCATAAGTATGACCCACCGTCTCCACAACAAGATTTGATTCTTTTTCCATTAGAAACATTAATTAATTGGTCTAAAAATAAATTTAATTAATATATACGATATTTTTAATGTAGATATAATTTTATTGATGTTGGATATATATTATATGAAAATGAATGGAGATATTCAAGGAAAAAAATGCATAGTAAAAATAATCCCTTAATCATTAAAACCATATGATAACATAATATTATCAACAAACAGGTGACCAAATTAAATATATACGATCATATATGTTATCATAAATGTGAATATGGTTATAAAATAAGTTAATAATATTCTCAAAACTAATAAAATGGAGGTCATATAACATTTGACTGAAGGAAGAGTAATGTATAAGACATTGTCTCAATCTCCATTAATTGGGAAATATTTTGATATAATAATTCCACCTACTTTCAAGAGTTTTATATTTAGACCATTGAGTAATCATTACCTAAATTTATATATTATCATGTAATTTTCTATTTATTTAAATTTAACTCTTTTATGTTGAATATTATTTAATTTTCAATGTTGATTAAGACCCCATGAATGTTTAAATATTTAATAATCAAATCATTTTTTCCAAGCTAATATTATTGATATTATTTTCTATATTTATCAACATAAATTTATTTTTAATGAAATATTATGAATTTTTTAAATTTCATTAATATTTTTTCTAACGGGACTTGATTATGTTTTTATATTGATTTTATAAATAACAAAAGGAATGTTCTATTCTTAATGTATAAAGTGATAATGAATTTTCCTCCACAATGCCCACTATTTTATTTTATTATTCCATTTCCAAATTTCATGTTTACCTAAATGAAAATTAATATTTCTGTTTACTATATTTTTTTATTGAAAATTTAATTCCAACGAATAGAATGTTAGGGTATATAAAATGGGTAATCAAAATAAAAGTTTATTTTTCGACAAATTTGTTTTTCATTTGGGTTTAATAAGAGTATTTTCTCTATAATATGTTATGATATTAGTAAAATAAATTTCATATTTTTCAAAATAAATAGTCTAATCTTATTCTTCACTGAGGATTATCTCTTATTATACAATCATCCATACATTAGTAGGTAGTTTATTTTCTATATTAGTTGGTCGGAGTCGATATAACATATGAATAGTTATTGATTTGGTTATGAAATATTCATTTAGTTGTATTATTTATTGATGTGATGAAGTCCTTGGACTATGTAAGTGTTGTTAGGGGCATTGTATAGCTCCAAAATTAGTATCTAATATCTTGAGATGAAAATAGATGTCCAAAAACATGTGATATTGTTTTCATTCCATTTCAATCGGTAAAGAGTATATTCAAAAAAATTATACATATTTCATACCATAAACATAAACATTTGTGATGAATGATCTTGACAATAACTATGTTGAGGGTAGATTTTGAAAACACAAACTTTCAATATTATTTATTAATTAATTGTTACTATTCCATGTGATTAACATAGTAGTTATAATATTCATGGTCATTTTTTAATCGCATGAAAATATTTAAATTAATTTATTCGAACATATTATCTTCAATCAATATTTTTCAATCGTTTTTAATTTGAGTTTGCTTCTATTGTACAATACGCTTATTGAAAATATTAGATCACCTCTTTATTATGTTCTATATTATACTACGATCCCATGAAGTCAACTATGAATAATATTATGGGATAATCTAGGATAATAATAGTGTCCTCAACGAAAATACATCATTTTATTCTATGTTTACAATGAAATTTTAATATCAGTGGTGTATCTATTTTACCAAGGCTAATAATATATTTTTACATTTGGAATGTGATATATTGTTGCTTATAAAATTTGAATTATATAAGGCACCATCTCCATGCTTCTGGGGTACGCATATTAGATATAGTATTAGAGGAAGTATAACAGAAGCCATGAAACACATATTTATGAAAAGATAGATTATGGTATTTAACAACAAGTATGATTTTTAGTATATAAATATGTTTATGATATCATCCAATTGATTTTGTAATGTAAATGAATAACCTGATTTAATCTTATGAACTCACTGATTGAGAAAAATATTTCATTTTCTTGAGACGATATGAATGATTCTTCCTAACAATATCAGAATAAATAGTTTTTTTAGTGTTTTTATTTTTTGATTTGGTAAATGTTTACAAACAATAAGATTATACAGGTGATTATCAAACACATGATGATGCTGATGATGCTACAATATAAAAATTAAACGAATGTGGTATTAGGGAATAACATAATGAATCATTTTTAATGGTTTAAGAGTTGAGTAGAATGATTAAATTTCTTATTTTTTGAATTCAATAATTATTTTATCAATGGTTCTATGGTTATAAGAATTGTGAGATATATAATAATTGTACTATGGAAGTTACTCTTTACAGATTTTGAAGTATACATATTTTTTGTAATGGTTTTTTGGAGGACATAGTGATCATATATTTGGTATTTCATTTGAGCAATTACATTATTCTATTTGGGGAATATAATTTTTGGGATTTAGTGATATTTTTAATATACGTTTGGAAATTATATTTTGATAGAATTATATTGAATGAGACTTAAGGTAACTACTTATGTAATTGATTATGTTGATCTTTGTATATTATTGTTTTAGAAAAAGGTATTATTTTTTGTATAATTTGTGAGGTTTTTATTTATTTCATTAAATATAAATAAGTCAATGGAATACTTGTGGATCTCAAAATTCATCATAATTGATTCAGACATAAAATTTTATTTTCAATAACTAGCAATAGTTCTACTATTAGATGTGAAATTAGATCTATAAACAAGAAAATGATGACATTATGACTTGGAAAAAAATTATGTATGTTTTTTATATATATACCCAGATACTAAATGATTCCGTAAACATTATGAAAATTAAATTTAAACAAAAATATTTTCCATTAAAAATTTTAACTATTTAATCAATGGAATTTTTATTGATCACAACATTTTTGTTTTTGTGGTGGTTAACATTATAATGACCTTATTAATATCAATATTCATGAGAACAAGATAGTTAGATTTATCTTCTACATCCAACTTTTCACTTTTTTCAAATGATTTCTTATTTGAAATCATGATTTATGGTTGACCATTACATTTACCTTTCGTTCTTATTAAGACAATTTTTTATTAATTCTATATATGATTTGGGTTTCCCACAATGGAATTTTAATGTATAAAATATTTATATTGTTTAGTGAAATAAAAAATTTCTAGGATGAAATTTATTGATGGAGGGAAGAATGTGACACATGATTAATTTATGGGAAGCATATTTTTAAAATTATTATATTTGACAGATTACATTGCAAAAAATATTTTTCATAAATGATCCATCACTTTCTAATACAATTATTAATTAAAATCATATTAACTCCCATAAAATAGCTAGATTTGAAAATGATTATTTAACTTATGAATATATATTAAAGAAATAATTTATCACCAATTAATTTGAAATGAAAATAAAATCAAATTTGATGAATATAAATCTCTTTCCAAAAATATTTAAATACAGCAAAATGAGTTTTATACTAAA
This sequence comes from Viscum album, assembly GCA_963277665.1. NCBI lineage: Eukaryota > Viridiplantae > Streptophyta > Magnoliopsida > Santalales > Viscaceae > Viscum > Viscum album. Next base: position 976,847,289 of record OY728133.1, read on the forward strand.
AAAAATAAAAGAAACACACATTATGAAATATATTAAATAAATAAATATAATAAAAATTCAATCTAATGATTATAATTTATCATATATCTTTTTAATACATGATATATAAACAAATCATATTTTACATAAAATATACTTTTTTTTATAAAAACTATGTATTGAATTTTTATGGAAAAAATGTTTCAATCCTAGTATTAATCACATTTATAAATTAGAATTTTTAAAAAATATAATTTCAAATTAGAATATAATTTTTATCTTAGGATTAATTTTCCACATTTTTTTGATAAATTTAACATATTGATGAAAGGTTATAGAATATTTCATTTTAATTGAAAAAATAATTTTCATCTAAAAACATTATGTTGATGTATTATATTTTCCATTTATTTTAATTAATTATTATATCAATATTTTATCATTTATTATAATTTAGGTAGTTATAATCAATTTCAAAATGACTGTAGATTATGAAATGATTTAAATATTTTGAATGTTTTTTATTTAAAACATTATTTTCTCATCCCATCAATGAGATACTTTTAGTTTTATTTTATCTATTTGTTTATTCAAAATTTTTAAAAATGGATTCCATTTTTGGAATCAAATGTTCATTTTTTTTAAATTATCTCCCTTTTATTATTTTAATAGTACGAATAATAAAATTATTGTTGTTTAAATTACAACGTTTAATTGTAAATGTAGAAATTAAGTTTATAATTAATATATTATGTATTATAAAAATCTCATAATAATTGCCATAATTATATTATAGGAGTTATTTTCAACATAATTTCTAATTAGGAGGATTGTATTTCCACATAGAGATATTTGTATTACCTTATTAGATTAATTGTATTGGTTCTCAAGAAAAATAAAAATTTCTTACTCATGTTTTTAATTAGTGTTATATTTATTATATATTGTAATTAGAAACATAAATTTCACTATAAAGAGTTATATAAAAGTTAAAATTATTTTATGTTCCATTAATATTTATTTTGAAATTTTTGGGAAGAAATTATTAAATTAAATACTATCATATTTAAGATGTATCAATTGTTTAATTAATGGATATATCAAATAACTATTTTTAAAAGGTATAAAATAAATTTAATATGATATAATTAATGTTATATGGGAATATACTAGAAGATACATACATATTAGGTATGAATTTATGATTTTATTTCGAATTTATCTTATATTCTAATATTTTATAAATTTAAAAATAATGAATAGTGTCAAATTTTAAATTAATGATATTTTAAAATAAATAATAGTTTGTTGAATTATAAAAAATTCCTAATATTATAAAAGTAGGAAAAACTGGTTTTTTAAGGTATAAATTTTTTTAAATTATCCATTTATTTTTTTTGGCATTTTAATATAAAGAAATAAACAGTTAAGCTGAAAAAATACATGTCATCACAATTAGAGTGAAGTTTATTATATTAAGGTTAAAACCAAATGAAAAGGGTAATACCGTAACCTAAACATGTATAAAAATTATTAGATGAATATTAGTCAACCCTTATCACCTTAATATCAATTTTTAGTTGTGTAATGGACACTCATTAATGAATAAAACTTATATATCATTTAAATCAAGTATTGTCACAAAATGTAACTCTATTTATATTATTTATCATTTGTGGTACCCATGGAAACAATTAATATATGAATATACCAAAATTTATATATTTATATTAATGAAATTAGTTTTGTTAGATAATGTTTTTTAAATATTTATAAATTATATATTTAAATTTAATGCATATTTAATGATAAAATATAATTTCTTTAATTACCATAAATAATAATAATTTATTTTAAATGTCTTAGATTTTATATAACGTTGATAAGTAAATGAGTATAATTAAATTTATATATCTAATAAATATAAAATATATTTTTAAAAAATTTTAATAGATTTCCATATTTTTAATGATGTATTGGATGTCAAATTAAATGAATAGGATACAATATGAGAATAGTATATTTTAACAGAATAAATATTTTTTAAAATTATTAAAACACTAAATATGATAAATAATCACAAAGGGGAATATATATTCGTGATATTGTCTTCCATTATTCCTTTATAGTACATTTGGATATCTTGTGATCTATAATATCATTATTATATATTAATATTTTGACAATTTTTAAATGTGCACATCCCACCAATTATAAAAGAAAACTTCCACCCTCAATTCATGACCCCACATTGTTCCTTATATCATAACCCACCCTTGATTATTTCACTACCAATAATCATTATCCATGTTTTGGTTGTATTTTTCTTCAAAAAAGACTAAATACAGATCCCATAGTAAGAGATCTAAAGGGTGTCAACCGAAGAAAATGTGATATTTTACAAACTCATTCAAGTTTATTTATTCTTCAATTTAATCATTATTTTTCTTTAAAAAGTATATTAATAAATTTAGTATCATATATATTGTGACAAATTGTTATGATTATGTTTAAACTATATTCCACCTTTTATCAATCCTATGAAAAACTAAAGCATCACTCATGCGGATGTACAAGTTACCATCTCTACATCGTGGTGCAATTCTCCCTCCCACATTACATGGAATGGTATCATACTAAAAAATAATTTAAATATATGGTAATTATGGGATGCTGTTAATTTTTTGTTATTAATACACAACCCAATTTTTTACCCTTTCATACATAAGGGAACGATACCAACACTCGTGTGTATGCACTGCCAACCATCCCCACATTAAGATGTGATTCATTTTCCATATCAAATTGTCAAAAAAGGATATAAAAATGATTTTATTAAATAAATATAATATATATAACATTAATATTATTATAGATATGTTATATCTATACCCCCAAAAAATTGAGACATTAATAAGAAAACATGCACTGGAATTTGAAACTGTAAACACCAAAACAAGGCAAGTAATGAAATATTATATACAAATATGTGATAAAATATTACTAGAATATTATATATGATATCGAAAATTTCCATTATAATTTTTAATATGTTATTAAAGTTTTCAAATTGTCATGACCCATCCTCGGGGCCCATGTCGTGACTACCCCAAACCCGCCTTCCATAGGCCTGGGGCTGGAAACTAGCACTAAAGGCATAAATCCTGATAAAAAAAGGGAAGGAATTTCCTTTATAAAACTTAAAAACACACAATAAGAGTAAAATACAAAGGAAACACTAAGTAACTAGTAAGATAAGTGTTCTGAAAGTACAATGGGGCCATAAATACAAGCCTAATAGTATGGTAAAGCTACAGCTGAATGAATGTACAACTGAAAAGACAATCAGCTGATTGGTGAAGCAGCTCCTGGGCCGTCCTCCTGGTTCCTACCTAAAGGGTAGGTAAAAATGTCCTCCTCAGCACTCCGCGTCTATTGGTCTGCTCTGTGTGACGTTACCCCAAGTGTCCACCTCCGGGTAATGTCCAGTCCTCGTACACTCGGCCTCAGTCAGCGTTGTCCGTCGTCTGCATCCAACACAATGAGATGCGGGCATAGCCCGTGTAGGGGTGAGTATAATGATACATCGTAGGGACCTAGAGACACTCATGGTCTCACAAAATCCAATAATGATAATCCACAATGAATGATCTAAACAGATAACCTTTACATAGTTATATGCCCATACATATACATAATTTATCAAATAACCCATTTCAATCATGAGGAAAACACAAAGGTCATTGACTCAGATCAAACTAGGATTTTCATTGATGAAACCAAAACTAGAGGAGAACTCCTCCTCTTTGGTTTATATTGGCCCTGTCGTGACTCTGAGGCGCTACTCACATACCTTAGACTTCTGAGATACTCCTCCTGTCGAGTACCGCGGGTCTGCTACCAAATCGGCCACTCCTCCGCTGTGGGTCTGCCACCCCAACACAGTAGTGCTCCCCCTAATAGCCAATAGAGGTAATCCTCCAGTCAAGTACCGTGGGACTGCTATGAAACTAGGCGCTCCGTCCGTCGTGGATCTATCACCAAACTGGGTGCTCCGTCCACTGGGATAGTCGAATAACTTCGAGTCGAATCGGTCAAGCAGTCGTCAGTTCTACATCTACTAGGTCTCATCACTCTGTACACTCGTCTCTAGAAGGTTCCCCTCCACGAGCTACTGGTTGATACGTACAAGTGTCATGTAATCTCACGTGGATGTATCTCAATGAACTGGCTCATCATAGGGGTCTCAACGCAACAGACGACACATTAATCAGACGCCCGGTCTGTGAGTTATTCGCCTTTCCATTCCAGGGGCCTGGTTGGATTTCGGGTACAATCCAACATAGTCATGCTTAAACCACAACTGAATCCTATGTATAGTATTCCAAAAGAACCGTCTCAGCATGTGGAATCAAACATAGTCAACAACACGTCAATCGTACGTACGGTCCTTACGTTATAAGTGTTTCCGCTCCAAGGGCCTGGTTGGAATTGAGTTTGTTCCGAACCCGGCCATTTTCCAAGGTCTTCCAAAACTCACTTAGAATATCGCAAAAGGGCCGCCTCATCATGAGGGTCCCAGTTCCCATACGGCGTGTCGATCGGATGTCCCGTCTTCATGTTATTCACTTTTATGTGAATACAGGCCAGGCCCGTTAAGCCTAGTGGGCTAGCGGGTCCGACCCGGCAGGGGGTCGGACCGGCCCGATGAAACAAGAAGTCTGGCCTGAAGGGAGTGGCCCAGCCCGAAGGGCACTGTTTGTCCTGGCGGGGCATGGCCCGGCCCGAGGGGTCCATGTAGTTCGAGGCAGGGGTGCGGCACCCCAGCTGCCGAACCGATGATGACATGTGGCGCCACCCTCCCTAACTAGCTGGTCGAAGATGGTCGGCCTTCTGGGTGCAAGAGCCCCACTCGGGCGGCCCGTGGACCTGCTGCGCGACACCTTCAGGTGTCACAGCTTTCCTCCGCCCAACCAGCCGATGACCCGACCGATTCTTCTACTGAAGCAGCCCACCTCGTGCGGGCAACGGTTCTCCGTAGCACGGTGCTGTGGGGCGCCGCAGTTTCTCCCTACGACCCGATTGGCTATAGCCGGCCAATTCTTCCCCGATCGACCGGCCCACTGTTGTGGGTCGTAGTTCTTCTACATGAAGTCATCACACGACCTCCACTTCTCCCATTTCCTCCTCTTCAAACGTTCATCAATTGCAAACAAAGAGACTATGGAGGGTCGTCGGGCCGTGTGCGTTAGGCCAAAACCCTCCACTTTAAGTGGTAACAATTGGCCAAAGTCAAAAAAAAATTTACAACGTATAACAAGAACATTTTTAATTAAATAAATTTGAACAAAATTACCCCTACCTCGCAAAGACATTTCACATCGTTGAACTGCAAAAGTCAAACATTGCAGTAGTTGGAAGTCGTGGAAGAACGGTGTGAATTTCATTGACATCGGAGGAAGAATCGTCATTGTTGGCGACGTTCCCCACAATGTTGTCTATTCCCTTCACCTGGAGGTTGAAGAAGAGAATGCACATCATCAGTGACTTTTCGTTATTTGTCAGAGTCCTTATACATTGATGTTTGGTTTTCTTCATCGGAGAATATCACTTCCTTCTAAATCCTCTCAAGAGATCTCCCACCAATATTGTCGACCCAATATAATAAAATGGCCCTCCCAAAATATAACATCCCATGAATTTTTAAATTAAATCAAACTCTTTACATAATTAATTAAAGAATTATTTAATTAATTGGGATGGGTTGGCAATGAATTAAATGGATATAGTGTGGTGGAATGTAGAGAGGCTCCACCCAATTAAATGGGGGAGTTGTCAAAAATTAATAAAGGTGAATTAAAGGGAGTTGAATAGAGTTATAGGGAGATGAAAGGATGGGTCTCGTGTGGGCCCCACCTCAAAAATAACTACACATTGGATGTTATGTGGGGGTGGGCCCCACCATTAACTTCCCTATGTAGGATTTAACCACAAAGGTGAATAAAATTGTTTTAAACAATTTTATTTAACTTTTTAATTAATCCCCAATTTTTAACATTCATCCCGTATAAAACACAACTACGGTAAAGGTCCCCTTAAGTGAATACCGGCGTTGCGAGCTCATCGGTGACTTCGAATTTCAATTCTAAACACTAGTTCAAATGATAAAAAACATGCACATACATTTACTGAAGGTACTGAAAAAAACTTCCGAAATTGATTCCGGGCACACCGGGCATCGGAATCAAGTGTCATCAGAAGCCACCGACTTGTAAAATTCCAAAGAATTATGAACAAACATTCCTTGACAATTCTGAGTCTTTAAATTACTACCAATTTAGGGATTTATTTCCCCATAAAGCTACAACACACACTTTGAAAACAAATGGGGATATTGAGCTATCATTTGTCCATCCCGCTCCCAAGTGCTCTCTTGGAGGTTCCCGTGCTGCCAGTGAATGCACACCAGAGGAATCGACCATCCACATAGGACTCGCTCCTATCGATCCTCAATCTCCACCTGGACCTCCGCAAATGTCGCCCTATCATCGATGTCCAACTCCATGTGATCGATGATGTGGGTCAGGTCTTGCACGTATCTCCTCAGCGAAGATACGTGGAAGACATCATGTAACCGATTAAACTAAGGTGTAATAGACAGGCAGTAATCCACCTCACCTACTCTGATGATGACCTGGAAAGGTCTGATGAATCACTGAGATAACTTTCTACCCTATCCAAATCATCGTAGAACTCATCTAGGTGAGACCCATAGGTAAACATGGTCGCCATCCTCAAACTTCTGTGGTCTCTGTCTCTTATCAGCATAGAACTTCTGTCTTCTCTGTGCAGTCTTCATCCACTTCTGGATGATCTGCACCTTCTCTGTCGTAGCCTGAAGATGGGTGCACTATTCAACCTCTTCCTCAGCTCTTGAAAAGCTCTTCTAGCATATCTCTGACCACATGAAGGATTTCCCCTTCTCCGTTTATGCTAAAAGCAATGCAACAACTCTGGAGAAGTCTGGCACAAATCTAAGTCTGGCTGACTGATGAGTTATCGACTATACACACTTATGCATGATTCCATCATTTTCAATATGGGTTTCCTTTTTTCCAACCAAGGAAAACCCATCCCAACATTGTAGGTAAACCACAACCATTTTTCCTAATACGGTCAATCTGTGTATGAATTGTGGTTTCCCAATCCATACCCAAAGTAACATCATAAGGCCTCGACGCTGCCACCAAGATGTTCCAACTGAAACTCATGCCTCAAGGGTCAGATCACACCATTGGTGTAAGCTTTATTATCGAGTCTCCTCCGAAAGGTATCTCCAGACGTGAGGGTCAAGTCAACAGATTAACCGGAAACTCTAGGTCAGGGACAAGATTCGTGGAAGGAATGAAAGATTTCTATTAGAGTCTGTTGTTACGACATCTAGTAGTAGACACAGATCGTACCTCAAATAATTCCTAGAGCCCTTTGTCACACTCCTTGACCTCATGCATCTACTCACTTCCTTTACCCTCCTGCTCCCTGAGCCTGGCGGGAACTACAAAGGCAGGTAGTTGTAACATGTCGAAATATACACCACATCATGCTTCTCTCCTAACTCTGCTTCCACGTTGGCTACTATGAAGATTCATCTGTCCTTAACACTTCCTATTCTTGAAAAGTTTTAGATGCCCAAATCTCTAAGACTAATTTCATTTCCCTAATTTTCCACTACTAAGATTCACTAGCTGTATTCATTCAGCCAAATAACATTCAAACAAAAAGGTTCTATCTAGCACCCTAGAATAGTAGGAATGTATAGAGGAAAAAGTGTTGGCTCAAATATCCTTTAAACTCACCACAATCAGTAGTTCGAGCACCAAAACACTGATCATATCGTATTCATCGAGTAACATGAATGATTAGTATGCCTCGATGAACACTCAGCAACTGAAATGTCTTCCTGATGAAGTTGTATAAGCTCTAGAAAACTCTCAGCTGCCTCCTCAAGCCAGTCCTCAACCGCCTGTGAGTCGGTCATGCATCAGAACCTGAGGGGTATCTGATACTAAAACACATTTAAGGCACTAGGCCTACTTGTTTCATCTACCATTACCACCGGTTGAAACTGCTGACCAAAAGGTAGTGATATAGCTGGCACACTACCTGAAGGTACTAATTGTGGCATCGATCAACGTACCAAAGCCTCATAATTATGCGGACCAACCTCATGGTCACTCACTGGTAAACACCAGTAGCTAAGATCAGCATCTCCTATACTTGTTTATAAACTAGGTGTAAAACTCAAGAAATCACCTCTAGCCAGTCCACTGCTGCCGGGAAAGCTTCCTTGCCTCATAACCTCAGAGGCCTCTTCCACTAGAACTCATGCAACGAGCTCTTTCAGCATGCACTATCTGCTAGTACGGTTGGTGGCATCTGCTGCCTAACTGGTTGTGGTGCAGCGGGTACACCACCCGAAGATGCCAACATATTTAGAGGGACCTACAATAGAGTCTCGTCATTCGGTGGGCCATCATCGGGTACACTCTCAGAACTCCAAATGAATGTTTGTGTGGAGGCATCCTGAATAGATGTGACACGATCAAAAGACTATACCTAAGGAGCTGCCCTGGTTGAGCTGACATAAAGAAAAAAATTTAAGACACACACACAATCAGTGTTTTTGTAAACTGAGGTATAATTCATATGTCAGGGTTCTCATGTATGGATATGTCGGCCGCCACACCAACACAGGAATCCCTGAACTGAAAACCACACTAGGTACGCTTAACACAATCGCTTCATAGAAAATAAATATCACAGTCCTAAGTTCTGCGGTAGAACCAAATCCTTTGATACCAATTTTTCACAACCCATCCTCAGGGCCTGTGTCGTGACTACCCCATACCCGCCTTTCATAGGCCAGGGACTGTTGACTAGCACCAAAGGGGTAAATCCCGATAAAAAGGGAAGGAATTTCCATTATAAAATGTAAACACACACCATCAGAGTAAAAGTAAAAGAAAAAACTAACTAATCAATATGACAAGTGTGCTAAAAGTACAAAGGGGTCGGAAATAAAAGCCCAACATAAAGGTAAAACTACAATTGAATGAAAGTACAACTGAATAGACAATCACCTGAATGGTGAAGCAGCTCCTGGATCATCCTCTATGTTCCTACCTATAGGGTAGGTACAGATGTCCTCCTCAACACTCTACATCTATCGGTCCGCTCTGTGTGCTATCAGACCAAGTGTCCACCTCCAGGTACCATCTAGTCCCCAAACACACTACCTCGGTCAGCACTGTCTAACATCTGCATCCAATACAACGAGATGCAGGAATAGCCCATGAAGGGGTGAGTATAACGATACTTAGTAGGGACCCTGAGACCCTCAATGTCTCAAAAAATCCAACACGGATAAACCACAAAGAATGATCTCAATAGATAACCATTACTTAGGTATATGCCCAAACATATACCTTTGCTATCATGTAACCCATCTCAATCATGTGGAAAACACGAAGGTCATTGACTCAGCTCAAACCAAGATTTCCATTGATGAAACCACAACTGTTGGAGAACTCCTCCTATTTCGAGTACAGTGGACCTATCACGACTCCAAGGCACTACTCACTTACCTTAGACTACTGAGGTACTCATCCTATCGAGTACCGCAGGTCTGGTGCCAAACCGGTTGCTCCTGCGATACGGGTCTGCTGCCCCAACATAGTAGCGCTCCCCCTAATAGCCTACAGAGGAACTCCTCATGTTGAGTACCGTGGGTCTGCTGCTAAACTAGGCACTCTGTCAGCTGTGGTTCTACCACCAAACTGGGATCTCCATCCACTGTTCTAGTCGAATCACTCCGAGTCGAATCAGTTAAGCAGTCGTCAGGTCTACAGTGACTAGTTCTTCGCACTCCGTATGCTCGTCTCTAGGAGGGTCCACCCCACGAGCTACTGGTTGATACTTCTATGTGTAACATAATCTCGGATGAATGTATCTCAAAGTACCGCCTCATCATAGGGGTCTGAACTCAATAGATGGTACGTCAATCAGATGCCCAGTATGTGAGTTATTTGCATTTCCGTTCTTGGGGCCTGGTAGGATTTACTGTACAATCCAACCTGGCCATGCCCAAACCAAATTCAAATCCTATGTAGAGTATTAAAAAATAATTGTCTCATCATGTGGAATCCAACATAGTTTATGGCAAGTCAATCAGTCTTCCAGTCCTTATGTTATAAGTGTTTCCACTCCGAGGGTCGGGTTGGAATTATGTTCGTTCCAAAACCATCCATTTTTCAAAGTCATCCAAAACACACTTATAGTATCACAAATGGACCGCCGCATCACGAGGGTCCTAGTGCCATAGAGTGCATTTAGATCGGACGCGCGGTCTTCATGTTATTCATGTTTATGTGAAAACAGGCCTGGCCCGTTATGCCTAGTGTGCTGGCGGGTCTGGTCAACCTTGAGATGGTGGGTATGACCCGGCAGGGGGTCGGACAAGCCTGATGAAATGTGCATCCCAACACGAAGGGCGCACGCCGGCCCTGTGGGGCACGGCCCGGCCATGGCTCGGCCATCTGGCTGAGCGTCGTGGCCCGAGGGGGGCGACCAGTCTGAGGTGGGGGGGTGGGGGGGCTACCCGAACTGGTGGCGCCAAGTGGCACCGCCCTCCCTAACGGGTTGGCCTAATCTGGAGAACCTTCATGGCACATGCGGCGTGATCGATCAGGCCACAGACCTGTTGCATGACACCTTCAGCTACCATGGCATTCCTTCGGTCGGCCGGCCGATGAGCAGGCCGGTTCTTCTGCCGAAGCGGCCCACCCCATGCGGGCTGCGGTTCTCCGCAGCGTGGCGCTGTGGGGCACCGCTGTTTCTCCCTACAGCCCGCCCGACTATAGCCGACCGGTACATCCCAGGTTGAGCGGTCCGCGGTTGAGGGCCACTGTTCTTCTGCACACGTCCGGCACACAGCCACTGCTACTCTCATCGTCGCCTCTTCTAATGTGCCTCAATCGCAAACAAAGAGAATACGAATGGCCAGTAGTCTGTGTGCGTTAGGCCCGCTCCCTCCTCGTTAAGCGGTAACAATTGGAAAAAATCAAACCAACTTTTACAACGTAGAAAAAGAATAATATTAATTATTTAAAATTAAGCATAATTCCACCTACCTCACAAAGACGTCGCACGTCGTCGAACAGTGAAAGACGAACGTCGCAGTGGTCAGACGTCACAAAAGAATGGTGTCGATTCCGTTGATGATGGAGGAAGATCCATCTTCATGGCGACATTCCCCATGGCGGTTTCTCATCCCTTGACGTGGAGGAAGAAGAAGAGAAGGTGCGTCGTTGGTGACTCCACATTATTCGTTATAGTCGTTTTTCGTTGAAGGTTGGTGTTCTTTGTCGGAGAAGAACACTTCCTTCTAAATCCTCTCAGGAGCGCTCCGACTAATATTTCCATCCCAAAAAAATAAAATGGACCAAAAAAAATATTACATTCCATGTATTTTCAAATTAAATCAAACTCTGTAATTAATTAATTGATGATTTGTATAATTAATTAATATGGGTTGGAAAAGAATTAAATGTAGAGTGGGAGGTGGAATTTATAGAGGCTCAATCCAATTAAATGGGGGATTTGTCAAGAATTAATAAAAGTGAATTATAGGGAGCTGAATAGAGTTATGGGGAGATGAAAGGTTGGAAATCATGTGGCCCCCACCTCACAAATATCCACACATGGGAATTTATGTATGGGTGGGACCCACCATTAACTTCCCAATGTAGGATTTAACCACCAAGGTTAATAAAGTTGTTCTAAACAATTTTATTTAACTTTTTAATTAAACTCCAATTTATAACTTTCAACCCACATAAAACGAAACTATGGTAAAGGTCCCCTTAAGAGAATATCTGTGTTGCGAGCTAATCCGTGTCTTCAGATTTCAATTCTGAGCTCCAGTTCAAATGAGAGAAAAGGATGCACGTACGTTTACTGAACGTACACAAACAAAACATCAAAAATTGATTCTTGGAACACCGGGACTCAGAATCAAGTGTCATCATAAGCCAGAGACACGTAAAATTCAAATGAATTAAGAAAAAAAACCTTGAAAATTCCGGGTCTTTACACAAATCCTTTATACATGAGGTTAAAAAATATTCTACTAAAGGATTTGTATGGTAAGAGACATCGTCTGAATCTCATTTAATATTTGACTAATTTTATATTATACATCGACTATATTTTATGAGGATTATATCATGTACCTTTAACTTTTCATGTCATTAATTTTATTAGAATGTTGTTTGCAATTTTTTATATTCTATTCTTCCATGGGACTTCAGATTTTATCATTAAAAGTGGCATGGGACACTCTGAATGATTAAAAATTTAATTATCAAATCATTATCTACATGTCAATATTGTTGACATTATTTTATATTCATTTTTATATAAAAGTATCTTAATATATTTTTTATGTATATTTTAAATTCAATTAAATGTTTTCAAAAATGGAATCATTTTATATTTTTTTAAACATAATGTTTAAAAAAAGAAAAATTGAATGTTCTATTCCTTATATATACGATGTCAATGTCATTTCCTCCATTGTAGACATTATTTTATTTTCTTATTCCTTTTTTAGATTTAATGTTATCATAAATGAGAAAACATATTTATCTTTTTGGAATTTTTTAATGAAAATTTTTTCCCAAAGAGAAGGGTGCTAGGGTTTTAAAAATGGTTTCTTTAAAAAAAATAATATTTTATGAAAATGTGATCTTCAAATGGGTTTAATAAGAGTTGTTATTGAATAGTGTTAATGTGGTCGCTTTAAAAGTATTATCCAATTTTTCAAGAACATTTAATGAATAATGTACACCATTGATGATTATATATTATGATACCATCTTCTTAACATTAGTAAATAGTCTCTGGTCAATTGTACACTTGCTATATTGACATACTTTATGGCTCGTTATTGAATTTAATAAGATATATTCATATAGAAATATTGTTTTTCAAGTGAGGAATGAATTCGTCATAGTTGGTGTCGGTTGGGTATAACTATATCCCCATTATTCATTAGTAGTCTCTTAATATTAAATTATTTTTTAATAGAAAATTAACATCTATATCCATACAGATTTAGCTTTTCCGAAGAATATATATGAAATCATGTCATAGGGGTTTTGTGAAAACAAATAATCATTATTGAGGAAGGATATTGATAGGATATATCAAGAGGATATATCTTAATAGTGCATAAATCAATCATTATGTATTTCATCAATGCTAATATTCTATGTTTTTATTCTATTAGTGAGAATTTCAATGTTAATCTTTTTAGATCATGTGATTATTCATATGGAAGTGTACATCATTTTTTATTCATTATAAATTTATTATTACTTTTTAATCCATGATAGATTACATAGTATTTTCACCTTAATGATTAATTTTCCTCACCCCTTTCTTATGTTTTATTTTTAACTATGATTAAAAAAAGTCTACAATAAAGAATATGTATGCTTGTGTTATTTGATTAATTGTGTTTTAAAATAAAATTGTTTTATATTTTATGGTTTGAATAGTATTATTAATTTCAATTATTTATTAACTTCTCCATTAATTATAATCTACTTATTTCTTTGGGGTGCAATAATTTGTATCAAATTGTTGTATAAAAATGTAAGGAATTGGCCTCTAGCTTCTGTGGTTGGAGGAATGCAATATCCTCACATTATATCATCGAAATATTTATTTGTATTTACCATTTTGTTTCTCTAAGCCACGGTGACCCTTATGATGTCTATCATACAAAGAGTATTATACCTCATTAAATTAGAGACCACAAAATGGGTAAGGTACCCTATATTTTCATATCCTACAGAAACCGTAACAATTATAATCTTTTGAATAATATACAATAAAATACATTTGTTTCAAATTATCCATTATCTATAACATTAATCTAAAGAAATAAATGGTAAAATGAATACCCTTCATACTAGTTCATGAAAATAATGAGAGAACAACATGTGGGATAGAGGGGTAGTCATCCATCAATATGCACACTGATATTTTGGATAAACACACTCCTATAGTCCATTGGGATTTAGTCCCCAATATTAATGTATAGAACATATGGTTTCATGTTTGTAAGCATTATTTTAGGTATTTTATGGTTGTAATGGGTCTTAATGATGTGTGGGAGGGTTTCAAAACAATTTGAAAATTATTAGTGATTTTATATAAGTTTATGTATGGTGAAAATTGTTCAAATCCTATAGGAAGCCATGTGTAGTGTGATATGTGATATGGAAAATGTGCAATGGAAGGGGGATAGTTTTTCAAAACCATCACACAAAATAGTAGAAACCATGTAACATGAGAAAGTGGGATTTTGAATTGTTGGTGAACATTTTTATAACTATGTGAGATAATGGCATGATGTTCCACTTTGACGTAGTAGTATACATATGGTCAACTCACAAGTTGTCTAACCATGAAACTAACAGTGCACAGTTTTAAAAAAGGATCCAAAAATTGTGGATCTTGGTTGGGATTAAGAATTAATGCATCATTTTCCCCCAAATGGACTACACTCATCATTTTATCCTCCCAAATGTTGAATTAGGTTGAATAATTGATTTTTTGGTGATCTGATGGATTTTATTGGTGCATTGATGCTTAATTATCAGAGTATTTCTTCATTTTTAATAGTTTTACATGGTTATCATAGCATATACATTTCTTTTTCTATTTGCTTCTACATCCTATGTACAATTTTTATAGATATAATGGTGTAAATGTAAAATATTAATATATTTTACATTTTTTATTTCAGGGGAAAATATATTGAATGTTTTTACATATTCATCCCGATTTCATTGTTCTTTTCGTGATGTTTTTCATTTTCTATAATTTTTCTGAGGTTTGTAGATTTACACTGAATTTTTTTATTTATAACATTATGTATTAATTTGAAATTAATTATATTCATCAATATTGGTGTTGAAATTATTCTAAATTTCTTATGTGAAGCATTCTTTCTAGATGGTATATGTATATAGTGGTTTTGTGGAAATTAGTTGTACAATTGGATTTGGATCCATGATTTTAAAATGATGATTTTAAATAGTTCATTTTCTATAATTTTCAAAATCATTTTAATTGACATTATTTCTATAATTAAATGGGTTTTTTTCAAATGAATTGGGATTTTTAATTTGAGATTGTCTATTTTAATTGCTTTCTGTAAAGAATGGATTTGTTGAAAGGTTGAAACAATTGTTTAGGCTTCTATTTTTGAATAAGTTATGTGTGTGTTCAAGAGTTTTAGGGACAGATAAGGGTATGTTATATTCCCAATTATATGTGGGATGGATAAGGGTTATATATTTCTATCTTAAAAATGGTTAATTAATTGATGTCATAATCAATTGATGACTCAACACTCATGAGTATTTGGAGGTCAAGGATTTCATGAGTTTATGGATGTATGCAAATGTTGAATGAGATGTTCACTCTAATTTATCATATATAATGTTTATGAAAAAATGGGAAATTTGAAATGGATTTAATGTACGGTGTATTTTTTTCATTAGAAAAATGATATTTTATTTGAAAACTATCTGATATGGATATTTTTTTATATTTTATCATATACACATTTAATGTGTTTTACATAAATGTTTTTATATTTATGATATAACACATTATATCATAGTTTCTTATGTAGGGAATTCATTTGGGGAATTATTTCTGAGTTTGAATACTCACTCCTACTTTGGAACATTAGTTTTTTTATAGATATCATTTATTATTACTCATTAAATGGTATACTGTCAATATTTTATAGAGTTACATTAGTGATATATGTGATTATTTTGGTGTTTTAGTGTGAAAAAAATTTATATCATGGAGTATTGTTTTATTGTATTTGGAATTTTTTAGTGTTATCTTTGGTAGTGTGCATTCCTACTTTTAGACTTTTGTTGTGGTAATTTGTTATGATTTTATTTTTATATAAATGGTGGTAAATTTAGTTAGGTTACAGTGTTATCATGTATCATTATGGGGTTTGTTTTTGGTTATTTGGTTTTATCTTTTTCTTTTATCAGAAGGATATTTATCCCACAAAATTATTGAATCCAATATAATTTTTTTCCTTCAATTTGGACCTTAGGGATCTCGCATAAGGACATGTAATTCTCCCCATCCTTCTCAAGCCATCACATAGGGGCAATATGTTAATAGTGTTTTCACCTTCTATATTCCAGGACTAAGAAGTGGAATTCAGTTATCATGGTCCAGAAGTTGACAATCATTCTTGTATATTACTTGTGTCGAGTTGGTAGAAAGAAGTAGGAATGTTAGGATATTAAATTTGAAGCATATAATATTTAACTAATCTTTTTATGACGAACATGAAATATCCTTGGAGTTCATTACATTTGTTTTTTGGAGACACTAGTAGGATTTAGAATAACATTTTATTTTGTACATCCAATGAGATGATCATGATATTTATTAAAAAAATTCCTTCCCACTAGTAGTGGAAATTAAATTTTGAGTAATAATTTAGGGTTTTGTCCCTAAGTTTTGATTTATTAAAATTGATTATTTTAATTCTAATTTTTTGATTCTCAACAAAAATAGTTGTATTATATAGAAAATGGATCGATTTAAAAAAAGGTTAATTTTTTCAAGAATGGTTGAATTTGATGAAGCATGATTTTGGAATTCATTTTTGTGATATTATGATGCAATATAATTTTAAATATAATGAGTTTGGTTGTTAGAGAGTAAATCATATAGATGTTTTTTCTACATTGAAATTGGAACCCTATTGGAAGTATAAGATCCAACTTAAAAAAGATGTTGGGAAAGTGATTTCACCTATGAAATTGGTGAACTGACAGCTGGTTCATAGTATAGTACTTGATTTTCATGATGTTCACAAAAAAAAAGAGTGATGAACCAAGGAAAGGGATACATTCCAATCAATTCCAGAAGAAAAATTCATCCATATTTCATTGTGATTTGGAACACAAATTTTATATGTGTAGATAATAGGATTAATCATATATTCAATTTCATTAGCACCCCAAAAGATCATAATGTGCTGAATGTAATGTATTGTATGAAAAATATTTCAAAGTAATTGTGGAATTTTTCACATTAGGCTAAATGGGGCCAAGGGCATTCATTTGTAGATTCATGAATAATTTTCGATAAAAAATTTATATCCTCACATATACAGAATTAGATAATTATATTATTTTACTTATTGATGATTGAAAATAATTTAATCCAAGGAGTATGTGGCCAAATATACGACCATTTTCCAGTATACACTCAATGTTGTATTAAGGGTGTCCTTGAAGGCATGCATCTTGGAATCTGGGAAATATAAGGATATTATATGAATGATTTTTATGAGCTCTATAATAAATTATATAGTGATGTAGAATATAGTTATTGTAGTAGAACAATATATCTTAAGATCTATGGATCTAAGGATCATGCTGATAACTATAATAAATCAATGGAAAATTAATTTTGGGATCAGGTGGAAGAAGGACACAAATTTATAATGTGGAAGTATGACTCAGATTATAATGGATGGAATGGTGAATCTTATTCCAAGACCAATGGTCCATCTTTTATGTTTTCAATTTTGTTCATTTTACCACATGAAAACTCAATGGATGACACCAATTTGATCATTCCATAATTATAATCATACGAGCAATCATCATATGTATTTTCATAGTTCTATGAGGTATATTTTTCTAGAAACGTTTTATTTTTTATAGACATCGTATGATTCAATGCGATTAGAGAAACCAAATACCTCTAATTAGTATAACATAGATATCTATGGTGATTCCATAAATAACATGACTCCTCCATAGGGTCAGTCTGAATAGAGATATATAGAAAAAAAATATGTGAAGAAAGAAATTATATGAAGCTAATAAGTGGATTTTAGATTATTAGTTCGGGCCATAAATAGTGGTAGGTACAATTCTTTTAAATAATAAAATTATTTAGGTTTTATATGATATTTCTAAACCCCATCCATTTATTATTCCAAGACATTTTTATTTACTATGTGTGATTATTGATGTCAGATGTATTTAAGCAGGAAACTCTTATTGGCCAAAAATAATATATATCCATTATATATAGAGAAGGTTTAATATCTATTTCTAAATATGAGCTAAAATAGTATTTAAATATTATTAAGGTAGACATACATGATATAATCCTTTGTATGGATTTGTTGAATCTATTCAAGGCTCACCACAATGGTTATACCTGATGTGTTAGTTTTATGACTAATTATGTACTTGATCATCTCTCTATTGGATATAAAAATGTTATGTAAGGTGAGACAAAAATTTTGGAACCTATATTTGGAATGATCCCATACTTGTTAAAGGATTAAACATTGTCTTTAATGGAAGAGATCAATGGTGATAGTATTCTAGTGGTATTTGATATGTTTTAAATTGTTTTTATAGTGATTTTTTAGGGTTACATCCTATATAGAATATATAGTTTACGATTAATATCATTTAGAGGAGCAGCCTTATTTCCATTCTGTATTTTAATATAAAACAAAATGAATTGATGGAATTGAATTTCTTTTGGAAGTGCGCAAATGAAATGTGTTCACATAACCTAGTATGTATCATTGCTCATTTCCGGTATTGTTTGTGAAAAAAAAGGATATAAATATTTAGATGTGATTGTTTTATCATCAGTTTAACCAAGTTACTATAAAGAACATATTTATACATACATTGTTGGATTATCTGTTTGATTGATTGAAGGGATCTCAGTGGTTATCTTTGATTTAATAGTTGTTATGTTATCACTAATTGTGAGTTCTTAAAGAGGACACACCATATACAAATTTCAGTTGTAGATATGGGAATTATTAGTATACATTAATCTATTTCAGTCTTATGAATGAAAAATTTGTCATTGTGAGACTAATAAATCATAAATTTCAGCAATATCATAAATATTTTTTGGCACCACTTTTTGATGACGTGTTTGTGTATTCAAGGATATGTTATGAGACTAAAGAACACAAGGAATCCATTTTAGGAATATTATGAAATCATTTGATGTATAAAAATATCAAAGTATGATTTTTTGATACATTTGGTATGTTTCATTATCCTTTTAATTAATGAAAGAGGTGTTTCATTGAAAGTATAAATGATTAAGGCTATTATATTATGGAAAAAAATGAATAATTTCTTCTAGATATATAATTTCCTTTAATGATTTGTTAATTTTTTATTCTTTTGTCAAGAATTGTCCTCGTTGGGATCACCAATGATGTATTTACCCACTAATATTGTTCCCATATAATGGAATGAGAAATGTCAGAAATCATTTCATGTTCCTAAATATATACATACATTATACTCAATCATGAATTTACCAAAATTAGGAAAAGGGTATATTGTGTGTTGGGGTGCTTTAAGATCATCTTTGGGATGTGTTCTCATGCAAAGATGTCTTGTTTCTTCTTATGTCTCGAGGAAGTGAATGTCTCATGAGTGGAACAACCAAACACAAGATTTAGAGTTTGATGTCATAGTCCATGATTTCCTTACATGGCATCAATACCTCTTGGGTACACTATTTACTATGTTTATGAATTATAGGAACACCAAGAATATTTCTCTTCAATAGGTTTGATCATGAGGTAGAGAAGACAGATAAAGTATCAAAAAATTATTGTCTTTGGATTTAATTATACAACGTTTAATGAAAATTTGGTGGTTGATGCATTAATTAGAACATGATATTGAAATTTGGAAAAATAATCTTTAGATAAGTGGCAGTTAATGTCATTCATAACTGACAAGAACGTGGGATGTTATGAACAAGGTGAAGTTGAGGCCTTTGTTCCATTTTTTACGATCTATTGAATATTGTTAAAAATGACCAACCATCTAATTCCTAGTTGGAGTATATGAGGTCAAAATATAATGGTGGGGAGACCATTGAGTGATGGAGGATAAATGGGAGTTCAATAATGTGGTTCCAAAAATGTATGGTCATACCAGTGGCTTGTCAGGAAAAAATCAGACATTATTACAACCATTTGGGATGGTCTATTCATCCTAGAATACATTAGATGTACATGGAATTGACATAACTATATTACTGAATCAATATGAAAATGAATTTGGATATGATTGTCTAATGATTCTTAACATGTGATTATGTTAACATATAACAACAGAAATCATCATGTATGTTTCATTATATACCAATTCCTTTTTGATAATTGGGACATATATCTATTTATTTTTTTAGGTATACCATGAACAGTTGAGAAACATGATTACATATGGGTTATAGTGTACAAGCTCACAATGCATTCCAATTTCATTCCCATTCTCAAATATCATATGGTTAATGAACTGAATATATATATATATATATATATGATAATTGTTAAAAAGGCATGGTGTACCAGTGTCAATTGATTTATAATGATAGAAAATGTTTATGTATTGTTTCTAGGAAATCATATAAAATGAAATTGGGACCCAATTGACCATGAGTTCAACATATCATCCTTGGAAATATGGCCAATCCTAAAAGATGATACAAGCATTGGATGGTTTATTGTTGGATGTTTTAATAGAATTTAAAAGCTCATTTTAAGATTATATACCATTGGTGGAGTTATCAGATAATAAAATTTATAATTCCTCAATACACATGGCATCTTTTTAGGCATTGTATGGGAATCCTTATTATTATACAATTTAGGAGGGGGGGAGGTGAGACACCAATGTTTGGTCTGAAACTTATAGTAGACACAATGGAGAAGATTAAATTAATTAATAAATGGAATGAGATAGCATATATTCTTCATAAATTGTATGTTTATCATCATAGATGGCCATTTTTATTTGAGATGAGTGATCATGTATTCTTTAGTATCTCTCTAAGTCCTAGAAGTTGTCATTTTGGGGAAAATGGAATGTTACTTAATCGATGCATAGGAAATTTTGAAATACGTGAATGGGTTTGGAGGTTAAATATCAGTTTTTGTTACCATTAAATTTCATTTATATGAATATTATGATTCATGCATCTCAGTTG
Organism: Viscum album; assembly: GCA_963277665.1. Classification (NCBI taxonomy): domain Eukaryota; kingdom Viridiplantae; phylum Streptophyta; class Magnoliopsida; order Santalales; family Viscaceae; genus Viscum; species Viscum album. The sequence goes on from OY728133.1 coordinate 976,868,445, forward strand.
AAAAATTATCTGTCTGATTCTGAACCTGAGATTTTATTGGATCACATTAAGCTTGATTCAAATGCATCATCAGTGCACATTCTATTGCAGATCATGGATAGTTAATATAATTAGTTTCATGGAAAAGGCATCATAGTAATTTGGGTTTTTTAGAAACATAGAATGATACAGGAAGAGGCATTGGAATGAGAGAATTTAATGAATGAATAATGGTCATATCTCTTCAAGAGAATTTTAGGTTTCTACATTCCCTGGATAGAGGGGACAAAGGGAGAGAGAATTTACCACCCCCATTTCATGTATGTAACCGTACATTTATTAATTTTAAGTATGTATTATGTTTAATTTATGTTTGGGAATGCTATGAAACCTTTTGGAATGTTTTCCGGGGAATTTTAAAGGGTTTATGGTTGGCGCACAGTTAGTGAAAACCATAAATCATTTTCCAGATTTCATGCACAACGAGACATGGTATACAATGAATGTGTACAGAAAGATGCACCATTTAAAAAAATAGTATAATTGCATCTGATAAACCATTAGTGGTTCTACCTTGAGGAGGTAGTTAGTGAACAATTAGTGCATTGTTTTACTACCATTGCGACTAACCATGCATGGATTAAAAACAAGATCCCAATTTGTTTGATGGAGGCTGGGATTAAAAATTTGGCCATATTTTTCACCAATGGATGGCTCTAACTCTAGATTTTCACCACCCAATGGTAGTAATTAATTCAATCATCGATCCAGAGGTGATCCGAAGGCTTCTCATGGTGTGTTGAAGCCATAATATGGGATTCAATGTTCAATTTTTGTAGTTTTACATAGTTTTTAGGAGATATACATTCATATTTCTCTCATTTTTACAAATATATGTCCTTTTAGTATAGATTTAAAAGTTTTAATACCAAATATATTAATATATATTCTTGATGGTGTTTGTGGAAGTGATGTAAGGTTTGTTTTTTGGGATTTATCCAAGGTTGGTTGCCATTTTCAAGTTGTTCATCATTTTCAAAAATGTTTCAGAGTTATGTGTCTTCACTCTCGACTCCTACATTTTGAAAATGAATTATTAGTTTAATATAGATTTACATTGTTGAAATTAGTAGCATATATTTTTTTAATATCTTGTTTGAAACTCTCTTTATTAATGTTTTGTGGATATTGTGGTTTTATTTAAACTAGTTATACTTTGTGATTTGGTTCTTTATTTGGAAATATTGATTTACAAATATTGATTTACCAAAACTATGATATATGGTTTAACTTAAATGTTTTCAATAGAATCACAATTCTACTCATATGATTTTGAATGGTTGATTTCAAATCGACCGTTTGAACAGTTTTCTATAAGTTGAAGGTTTTATTGTATTGGTTGAAATTATTGTTATGTCATTGGTTATTTGCATCATGGTTATGTGTGTTCATGTGAATTCTGTAACACCACGAGTTTTAAATAAGATTCATTTATTTTATTAATTTAATGGTAATTTTAATAAAATTAATTTGTAAATGAATATTAAATTCATATAATGACAATTTACAAAATAAATTTTTATTTAATAATATTTTTCGAAATGTGTTATTATTTTTGAAATATAAATTATTATTAATAATGATAAATAAATACATGTGTAATTAAAAATAATAAAAAATAAGTTTTAATCGCATTGTATTTATAAATATTTTAAAATACTATATATAAATTGAAATATAAATTTTATTAAATTTATAATATTTTAATGAACCCATTATTGCTGTGATATTTTCAATTTAAGATAAAGAACATTAATGTAAGAGTAATTTTTTTAAATTTTTATATATTACATATTTTAGTATATAATATTAATAATATTTGTAAATAAATTAATATTCTATAAATGATTTATTCATAAATAAATTATTTAAAATAATAATAAAAATGATACTTTTATTATTTTTATTTATAAATTCTTTTAATGAATCAAATTTTGAACTAAATATTATGAATAAAAAATAATCAGAATAATTTTAATGAATTAAAAAATATATCATGAAATATAATTATTTATTAAAATTTTATATAGATAATTTGATTATAAATTATTATTTACATTTTATTTAACTAAAATAGTAATAAATTTTCAATAACTGAAATAAAATTAATATAATAAACTTAAAATTAAAAATTATAATAAAATTAAAATAAATAAAAATAAAAAAGCAGATAAAGAATTTGGTGTTTTAGGATTCGAGTTTCAAGATGGGGGTTGGAGGGTTTCTCCCTTGTTGAGCATATAAAATCGAGTCAAATAGTCTATGGTCAGATCTGGATAAGTTGAAGACTTATTCTTCGTGAGTCAAGGATGGTGCGAGTTACAGGTGTTGGTTCTTCTTCATTTGTGAAGTTGGATGTGAGGTTGTTTTGATTACCAGTAAAAATGAAAACATAGACTTAGGTTAATAAAATTACTCTTATTAGTTCATTTTAAATATGAAATAGTCACTTCATGTCCCTCGAGTTCCATTCTGTGACTTCTCAAGCCCTCTTCCCATGTGCTCAGGGGTGCAGAATTAGGCATTATGGGAATATAACATAGGGGGAGGTATTTTCAAAGTACATTTAAACAACGGCCCATATCCAAGAAAAATTTGAAACTGAAAACAGTAAGTAATCACTGATGAAAATCAATAAGATTACTCATTAAAAGTATTGTGCAAAACTCAAAGAAAAAGGGACCAGAATAGAAGCCCAATTAAAATTGAAATGTACAAGATCCTTTGTCTCATTTATATAATACTCAACATAATGTGTTGACACAATAAGATGTCTGAATGTTGCTAAAGATTAACATGTCTGTCCGGTCAACATCAGTAACCCTATCTTCAGTACACAAAGGACTCCATCAAAGACATTTATTTTCTGGATAAGACACAACATGTGCGGGCGACGTGTGTACAGGGGTGGTCAAAAAAATACATAGTTTTGATCCCAATACACAATGTAATTACACAAATTATTCAAAATGGTATCACATGAATTATACAACAAAAATATCACTAAGAAATACACCATGTAGACAACCAAAGTGGTAGAAGAAATGTAGCCTCTAGGAGGTACAATCAAGAGAGTCACTACAGTAATATCGAACCATGTATATGATTATGGTATGTAAACAATATTGTATTAAGAATAAAAAGTACCCTCATCTTCTAAGACATGAATCATTAGAAACACATAGATTTTTGGTAACACATGGAGTGTTAGAAACATACACAGTATAGGTAACACACATAGTGTGGATAAGACACTGATTAATGGAAACACAAGGAGTATATGAAATCGATGGAGTGTCATCAAAGACTAAGGACCCACACCCTAGTGTAATAGGGGAGTACAGACTCAGTCATGGTAAGACAAAAATTCTATATAAGACATATTTTCTGGGTAAGACATTCTATTTAGGAAAAACACATAGCTTCATGTTCATTACTAGCCATAAGTTGTAACCCTTAGTATGCTCGTTTCAGGAGAACCTACAACTCAAGACAAAATAACATAATCCAACAACCATGACAAACCAAATAGTGTATCTTAAAAGGACCTCCACTTCAAATGGTTTCCAAATTTAAAAATAGTTCTTCAACCAGACACACTATTTGAGAGTTATGGGAATTAAAGTGATAATGTGACAGTTGGGTAGGTGTCATATTTGACCCTGTCGTACTTACCAGACCTGACCCGATCTAGCTCCCACCATACCCGTCCCGAGGGGTCCGACCTATCCTTCCAGGTAACCATGTACAACAAGTACATAGACTAGTCCGTAATCCTAGATATAGAGGGTGCCACATCCTGTAACACCCCAGGTAAATAAAGAATATGAAATTTTCATATTAATCCATATTTGTGAATAAAATATTAATATTACATTAAAGGGGACACGATGCATGATGGCGTACCCAATGCACAACAATGAGTTTATTGGGAATCTTACATTGCACTATAATAATAAAATAATATTATTTGAAATGGTAGTTAACGCCTAGCCGTTGTAATGGCAGAAATGAATAGAACTAACTAAAAAAATGATTATATATGTTTGTAAAAAAAATTTATCTTTACAATAAATTTTAGAGGATTAAAAATGCGAATGAATCCAATTTTAAGCTTAGACATTCTAATATTCTTTAAAAGGTCGATTAACCGCCTTTTGAAGGTGAACCTCTTTAAAATCCACTTTTGACAATTTTATGTGTTATATTTTAGAAAATAAAATTCTTATTTAGAATCGGTACATAAAAATTTTGTTTGTGTAAATATTTGGTATCTTTCCGATAAAGTTCACTTTTTAATGAATAGTGAAAACTGTTGTATTTTAAATCAAAACCTCTTTTTAATATAATTTATTTATATAATTAGATTATCTTTTGAATTTTTTTTAAATTAAAATTAGAATATATTTTTACCATTTAATCAAATAGTGGTTATTGGAATTAATTTCACTTTGAAATTGGACTTAAACTAGTGTCAATCTTTTGATACTTATCGTTTCATAAAAACAAACTATTTTCTCTGACAGCAGGGAATTAGTTATTAAATTAATTAATGAAACTAATTTGTTTTGAATTTTGTTAAATAGAAATCATTTTTTAATTTTGAATATCAAATATAGCTTAGGGTGATGTTTTGTTTTTTTCTGAAAACTTCAATTTTTTATGAATATTGAAACCACTAAGTGGTACTTATAAAAACTGATTTTCCGTTTAAATGAAATTTTACCACCTATGTGTTTTTAATTTAAAAAATCCAACATACATGGGTGTCATTAACAAGTAAAATTTGGTTCAATGGGATTAAAATTATTTTTTGGTGAATAGTAACTTATTATGTATTTAATTGCGATTAGAGGTAATTAGTGTAGTTTAAGGTAAAAATAATGTTTTAATAATATGAGATGAGCTTGAAACATGTCCTAACCTCATTGGATGTGTCATGGCTGACCAAAAAAATCCATGGGACAACTTGGGGACCCCATGGAGCCACTTTGGTTGGGAAATGACTTAAATAACTTTTTATTTAATGTTAAAGTAAAAATGACACAAACATGAGATGTTTTACTAGAAAACATTTTACATGTGGTTATACAAGTTAGATTTTGTACTATAAATAGTAATTGTAAAGATAAAAAGCATTACTACATCATAGTATTTTTCTTTAATTTTTAGACATTAAATAAATTAAATTATTTATGACATCGTGATGATGTAGTGATGACATCATTATTTAATGATTTAAATAAAATGGAATGATAATGTAAAATATAAGACCTCCACATGTCCAAAACCAATTGGATGGATTTATTTAGAACCCTTATCACATTATTATCGAAACACATCAATTTGGGACCATTAAAATCCGAAAATCATTCTTAAATAAAGTAACATTTCTTTAGTTTCCAAGAGTGCCTCTCCTCTCCTCTTATAAAATCCCCCCAACTCTACCTCCTTACCCACACTTCCAAAGCCTTTGGCTCGGCCAACCCCTTCCCATTTTGTCTCTCCACATGCCTCTCTAACCCCTTGAATCCTCACTTTAGGAATATGTCTTCCCAAGGAAACCTTTCATCTCATTCCAAAGGGAGTTACCAGATTTTAAGGTAATGTCTTCACTTGAGTCCTTTTGTTTTATTTTGCTTGTCCAACCCTCTAAACTCTTTTTATTAATTTATTTTGTAACAAATAAAGTAGCTTCAGTATAATAGGATGTTGTTATAAGAAGGATTCTAGCTAAACATACACACACATACATCTAATGGTTAATGAACATACTGTTTCTATGGATGACGAATTTCTCCCTCACGAAACAATGATCGTTCAACATTCTTATAACACCTTCAAAGGTGGCCATTAAGATTACACTATAATTATATATGATATATAATATGTTTATGTTTAACTTAAGCTTATGTATTTTTCATTTATTTCATACCTTTATGGTTTCCATTTTGGGTAAACGCGATATCTTAATTTAATGAAGTGAGGACTACCGCCCCTCAAAGTGATTTGATTCGTTAATACCATATGTGGTACGTATAAAGGATATATTTAATGATATTATATATGATTCCATACTGGATTTAAAATACTATTATGTATCATTGTGTTTTAATTCCATTAAATATGAAATAGAAATGGAAGTAGCGTTCATGCGTACGTACGACTTACCGTCTCCATGAACGATACATTTCATTTATTATCTCAAAATGTTATGTACTATTATAAGTACATATATATAATGGATATATATTTAATATATTACATATAAATTATGGCTATCATTCTGGAATTATAACATATATATATATCTCTCATTTTGTATTAATTCCATTAATATGAAAAAAATTGAAAGTAGTGTTAATGCGTGCGTACGGCCTACCGTCTCCATGAACGGTGCTTTTAATTTTTATCTTCAAATGCTATGGAATAGTATAGAACGAATATATACTGGATATATATGATATTTAAAACATAAATAATATTCTGGATATGATGTACCTATAACTACATGGAAAATTATTTTCCAACAAGTTCAATTTTTGACTCATGTACCAAACGTCGACAAAAACGTCTGATATGAACTCATATTATTAACAAATTATTTTTACATTAAAATATGTGATATGAACTGAATAATAATATTTATAGGAGGTCCTTAAGAAATTATAAATTGAACGATGTATATTATTCAAGAATATAAAGAAACGAACAAGACAAGTTGGACTTGAGGTAAGGGATCCTACTCCTCTCTTTCTTTTTAAGTACACTCTTTTATGTCATTACTTTTAATCTCATTTTTATTGTGATTGGGATGTTATTTTATATTACACTTACTATAATTTTTATGTTCATATGATGAGAGACCCTATTCTCTCTCATCAATCCATTTTGGATGTTTTGAGTGGCACCATTAGGTTGCCGAATTTTCGTAAGAGATCTAACTTCTCTCTTTCTTTTTAAGTACTCTCCTTTATGTCACTTCTTTTAAGCTCATGTTTTTTATGTTTGGGGATGTTATTTTATATTAATCATTCTGTAAAATTTATGTTAATATGATTAGAGACCCTATTTTATCTCATCAATCCATTTTGGAAGTTTTAAGTGGCGTCGTTAGGCAGCCGAGTTTTCGTAAGGGATTTTCCAGTGAGATTTATGCTAAATTTTCCACAATTTCCTTTGAGTGTTGTATGTACTGCCCCTTATTTTACTCATTTTGTAATGTTATTTCATTTATGAGTATTTACATCAATGTTGTATTGTACTTCTTTCACGGGGTGTATGTTTCGAAAGTTACCCAAGTCGGTAAGGGAAACTTTCACCCTCCTATTTTTAAAATACTTATTTTGTTATGTCTTTTAATTAACCTACTATTATGTTGGGATATGTTCTTCTATATCCTTATTGATTTAAATTTTTTTCCATGTGATGAGATACCCTTTTTATCTCCCATCAACTGTTTTTCTGAATTTTGATGTGACGCTGTTAGGCTGTCGAATTTTTGCAAGGGAACTTCTTAACCCAATTTTGATTCTTTGGGATAAACTTGTACTCCTTGAATATGTCGTTCTATTATTATGTGTGAATGTCCTCTGATTGTATTACACTAAATGACCACTTATATTTCATGTATTCGTTTGTCACACATAATTATGTAATTGATTTATCCTTAATTCAAGGATACCGTCTTTGTATTGGACTTCGTCCCAATATTCTTTCATTGAGGCATATTTTGTTTTATACACAACCTTATTTTAAATGGTGTATAAATCCCGTTTTAATTTTACGTTTATTCAAAAGGAATCTTTATTATACGAAGCGTTTACTAAACGACAAAATGGAATGTTTTTGTCGTACATATGCGGCAACAACGACTTCTCCGCCGTCGTGACCATTATTTGAGTTTCGGCTTCCTCTACAAGCCATACCTTTTTTTAAAAGAAAAATAAATACCATGTTTTACATTACTTTTATTTTGGTATTGAAAATGGTTTTCATAATATTTTTATATCAATGTGTTGTATTGAAATCTTCTGATTGAAAGGTGGAAATGTTATGTTTCCTTTATGCATGTTTTATGTGATACGATTATGTTGAGGTTCTTGGGCATTATTATGAATACAGGTGGTTCCGTGATAAAATAAGGGCGGGTGAGCCCGATATAGCTCTCCAATGCATTGGGTAACGCGAAGGAGTGAAAAGATATGGTTTCTCCGAAGAGAATTAGGGAATATACTATGGTGGGTATTCCAAACGTAACCAAGAGGGTTAATCCCTACGTATGAATGTTATGAATGCCTCATGTTACCTTTTATGTCTTATGATTTCTATGATTTATTAATGATTTGATGAGGTATTTTAAAGTGCCTATGATTTATGGGTAAAGTATGATTTCATTCTTATGTATATATGAACTCATGTTTCCTTTCCATATTTTTATAACCATTACTGATATTTTTATGCTCATCCCAAGTTTTTTTGAAATGTTTTTCACAGGTCAAGGGAAAGGTACATGATATTATGATAGTGTCAAGGAGGTTTCATGAAAGAATCCATGTTTTATTTTAAATATGTTTCCGTTGATGGGAAAAAATGAATACTATCTTTATGTAACCACTTTGTTTAAATGTGGAATGTAATGCATGTTTTATGATCTAATTCTCTAAAACTCTAAACCTGAAAATATCCTCAATGTTTAATCTTGTAATAACTCAAGATTAAGTAAGGTTTAAGGTTGTGTCCTTATAGTTTGTATTAGAGGTCGTTTTAGATTACTTTAGAGGTTAGGGTATTCTTTAAGCATAAGTGACATAACCATAATGGTTAGGATTTCAGAAAGAGTCCTAGTTTTAGATAAATTTAACGAGTAAGTATATATTAGTGTTTATCTTCTTCATTAGTACATGATTGTTATGTTGATATAATCACACTGACCTTTTTGGTTTTAGTAAATGGCCGGATCTAGCAGGCACCAAAGTGACAATGGGTTTGAAGGAAACTGTGGTGGTTCTCTGTTTAAGAGACTCGATGAAATGGGGGATTCAATGAGGAATCTCATGGTTGTTCTAAACAAACTATCAAGGAGTCATGATCAACCACTTCAACCTCGGTGAGTTCTCTAATGCATCATGTATGAGATGGACAACTCGGTGTGGAAGTCCAGGTAATAATTATTAAGGTAACCATTAGGGTTTATATGATCCTTACTTTTTAGGTAATTATGGGTTACTCTATGATATGATGGAAAATTAAAGGAATGAGATAAAATTGAGGTTAAAATATTTTATGATCATTTTTGAAGATTTTATATCGTTTTGGGGAATGTTTTAAGAAATATGTAGTTTTGGAAAAAGGACAACACACAGACCGTGTGACAACCCGTCCTGTCGGACAAAGCTGTGGGAATAGAACCAACAAACAAAGTGCGACTGGTATTTATCACCTACCACTAGACTATGTGAAGTCCCTGGTTAGTTTTACTGATTATTTTTAGTTAGATGATTTTATGAATTAAGAGTATGTTAATTTTTGGTTATCTATGGAAATTTATTAACCTATCATGAAGGATATGTGATTAGGTTAATTACTTTTCAATACGAGACATTAAGAGCAACTGATGTTCTTTGGAGATCAATGTTATGATTTAATTTGGAAGACTATGTGACTAAATCCTTCAAATATTTGGGTTTCAATATTAGTTTGGTTTACTTTAAGTAATTTTATAGACAAATTGTTTATCGAATGGTCCTCGTTGAACATTGGGGTTTGTTGGACAAATTTTGGAGATTAAGAATAGATTTTCTTTTTATAAAGGGTTATCCTTTTCTGGATTATCTAATCTTGTACTAACCTCTTTGGTTTTTGTTTTGGATAAAGACTAAAGACATGGGAAGTATATCGTTCTCTTTTGTGGGTTAGGTGATTATCTAGAACTTGATTATAGTACTCTTAATATGAACAAGTCTTTCTAAATACTTGTCTTTTGGAGAAAATATGAGTTTGTGTAAGGAATCTAATAAAAGTTGAAAGTCAAAATGATAAGTGATTGTGTTTAATTATGAATAAATTGCTCAATAAAAAGTAAATTAAAGCAAAAATTTTGTCTATTAACTTTTCCTACTGGGGAATCGAATACCGTTTAACCCATCACATGTTTGTGATTTTCTTGTGGTTAAATTTCTCATAATCATGTGTTATATCACTCTTCATCAAAACATAACCCTATGTTTTCTCCTCCATGTCCATGTTTTTCATGTATGGAATCCTAGTATGGGTTAACTCGGGTGACCTTTGTACTTATCTTTCATTATTTTAAAGTGATTGTTTTACTGACTCTTGTTCCGATGTGGGATTTTCAATGAAGTTTTCAAGCCCAATTTTAAAAATTGCGAGGATGCAATTTCCAAAGGGGGGAAGGATGTAACACCCCAAGTAAATAAAGAACATGACATTTTAATATTTATCCATTTTTTTGAATAAAATATTAATATTACTTTAAAGGGTATGTTATGCACGATGGCGTACCCAATACGCAACAATGAGTTTCTTAGGAATCTTGCGTTGCACTCTAATAATAAAATAATATTATTTTAAATGGTAGTTAATGCCTAACTGTTGTAATGGAAGGAATGAACAGAACTAACTAAAAAATTATTATATATGTTTGTAAAATATTTTTACTCTTTACAATAAATGTTAGAGGATTAAAAATGTGAATGAATCCAATTTTAAGCGTAGACATCCTAGTATTCTTTAAAAGGTCGATTAACCGCCTTTTGAAGGTGAAACTCTTGTAAATGCACTTTTTGACAATTTTATGTGTTATATTTGACAAAATAAAATTCTTATTTATAATCGGGACATCAAAATTTTCTTTGTGTAAATTTTTGGTATCTTTCCGATAAAGTTCATTTTTTAATGAATATTGAAAAATGTTGTATTTTAATTCAAAACCTATTTTTTAATCTAATTTATTTATATGATTACATTATCTTTTTAATTGTTTTTAAATTAAAATTATAATATATTTTTTCCACTTAAACCAATAGTTGTCATTGGAATTAATTTCACATTAAAATTGGACTTAAACTAGTGTCAATCTTTTGATACTTATCGTTTCATAAAACACGATATTTGCTCTGACAGCTGGAATTAATTATTAAATTAATTAATGAAAATAATATGTTTTTAATTTTTTAAAATAGACATCATTTTTGAATTCTGAATATCAAATATATCTTAGGGTGAAGTTTTGGTATTTTTATGAAAAACATCAATTTTTTGATGAATAGTGAAACCACTAAGTGGTACTTATAAAAACTGATTTTCCGTTTAAATGACATTTTACCACCTCTGTGTTTTGAATTTCAAAAATCCAACATACATGGTTGTCATTAATAAGTAAAATGTGGTTCAATGGGATTAAAATAATTTTTTGGTGAATAGAAACTTATTATATTTTTAATCGCGATTAGAGGTAATTAGTGTGGTTTAAGGTAAAAATAATGTTTTCATAATATGAGATGAGCATGACACATGTCCTACCATCATTGGATGTGTCATGTCCGACCAAGAAAATCCATGGGACTACTTGGTGACCCCATGGGTCCACTTTGGTTGGGAAATGACATAAATAACTTTTTATTTAATGTTAAAGTAAAAATTACACAAACATGAAATGTTTTACAAAAACAATTTTTAGATGGGGTTATAAAAGTCATATTTTTTACTATAAATAGTAATTAGAAATCTAAACAGCTTTACTACATCATAGTATTTTTTTTATAATTTTTAGACATTAAATAAATTAAATTATTTATGACATCATGATGATGCAGTGATGACCTCATTATTTAACGATTTAAATAAAATGGAAAGATAATGTAAAATCTAAGACCTAAACATGTCCAAAACCTATTGTATGGATATATTTAGAACCCTTATCACCTTATCCTAGAAACACATCAATTTGGGACCATTAAAATCCGAAACGCAGTCTAAAATAAAGTAACATTTCTTTAATTTCCAAGAGTGCCTCTCCTCTCCCCTTATAAAAGGCCCCCACCTCTACCTCTGTACCCACACTTACAAAGCCTTTGGATCGGCCAACCCCTAACCATTTAGTCTCTCCACATCCCTCTATAACCCCTTGAAGCCTCAATTTGGGCAGAAGTCTCCCCAAGGAAGCCTTTGAGCTCAATTCAAAGGGAGTTACCCGATTTTAAGGTAATGTCTTCACTTGAGTCCTTTTGTTTTATTTTGCTTCCTCAACCCTCTAAAATCTTTTTATTAATTTATTTTTTAACAAATACAGTATATTAAATATACTAGTATGTTTTTATAATAATAATTCTATCTACACTTACACACACAAACATCTAATGGTTATAGAACATACTGTTTTTGTTGATGGCGAATTTCTGCCTCACAAAACGATGATTGTTCAGCATTCTTCTGACACCTTCAAATGTGGCCATTAAGATTACACTATATTTATATATGATATATAATATGTTTATGTTTTAATTAAGCTTCTGTATTTTTCATTTATTGCATACATTTAAGGTTTCCATTATGGGTAACACGATATCTTCATTTAAGGAAGTGTGGACTACCTCCCCCTCAAAGTGATTTGATTCATTAATACCATATGTGGTACGTATAAAAGTTATTTTTAATGATATTATATATGATACCATACTGGAATAAAATTAATATTATGTATCTTTATGTTTTAATTCCATTAAATATGAAATAGAAATTGAAGTAGCGTTCATGCGTTCGTACGTCTTACCATCGCCATGAACGGTACATTTCATTTATTGTCTCAAAATGTTATGTACTATTATAAGTACATATATATAATGGATATATATTTAATATATTACATATATATTATGGACATCATTCTGGAATTATAACATATATATATATATCTCATTTTGTTTTAATTCCATTAATATGACAAAAAATGATGGTAGCGTCCATGCATACGTACGACCTACCGTCTCAATGAACGGTGCTTTTAATTTTTATCTCCAAATTCTATGGAATAGTATAAAATGAATATATACTGGATATATATGATATTTAAAACATCAATACTATTCTGGATATGATGTACCACTAACTACATTTAAAATTATTTTCCAATAAGTTCAATTTTTGACTCATGTACCATACATCGACAAAAACGTCTTATATGAACTCCTATTATTAACCAATTATTATAACATTAAAATATGTGATATGAATTGAATAATAATCTTTATAGGAGGTCCTTAAGAAATTATAAATTGTCCAATGTTTATTATTTAGGAATATAAAGAAACGAACAAGACAAGTTGGACTTGAGGTAAGGGATCATACTCCTCTCATTCATTTTATGTACAATCTTTTATGTCATTCATTTTCAGATAATCATTCTTTTGATTGGGATGTTCTTTTTTATTAATCTTACTATAATTTTTATGTTCATATGATGAGATACCCTATTCTCTCTCCTCAATCCATTTTGGAAGTTTTGAGTGGCGTCGTTAGGCTGCATAATTTTTGTAAGAGATCTAACCCCTCTCTTTCTTTTTAAGTACTCTCATTTATGTCATTTCTTTTAAGATCCTCTTTTTTATGTTGGGGGATGTTCTTTTATATTCCTTTTTCTGTAAACGTTATGTTAATATGATTAGAGACCCTATTTTATTTCATCAATCCATTTTGGCTGTTTTACGTGGCGCCGTTAGGCTGCCGAGTTTCCGTAAGGGATTTTTCATCTAACTTTTATTCCCGTGAGATTTATGCTACATTTGCCACAATTTCCTTTGAGTGTTGTATGTACTTACCATTATTTTACTCATTGTGTAATGTACATTCATTTATGAGTATTTACATCAATTTTGTATTGTCCTTCTTTCACGGGGTGTATGTTTCGAAAGTTACCCAAGTCGGAAAGGGAACCATTCACACTCCTATTTTTAAAAGACTTCTTTTGTTATGTCTTTTAATTAACATACTATTATGTTGGGATATGTTCTTATATATCCTTATTGATTTAAATTTTATGTCCATGTGATGAGATACCCTTCTTATCTCTCATCAACTCATTTTCTGAATTTTGAAGTGACGCCGTTAGGCTGTCAAATTTTTGCAAGGGAACTTCTTAACCCAATTTTGATTCATTGGTATAAACATCTGCTCCTTTAATATGTCGTTCTATGATTATGTGTGAATGTCCTCTGATTTTATTACACTTAATACCCACTTATATTTGGTGTATTTGTTTGTCACACATAATTATGTAATTGATTTATCCTTAATCCAAGGATACTGTCTTTGTATGGGACATTGTCTCAATCTCCTTTCATTGAGGCATATATTGTTTTATACACAACCTTATTTTATCTGATGTATAAACCCCTTTGACTTTTACGTTTATTCAAAAGGAATATTTTTTATACTAAGCGTTTACTAAACGACAAAAGGGAATGTTTTTGTCGTACGTATACGACGACAATGACTTCTCCACCTTCGTGACCATTATTTGAGTTTCAGCTTCCTCTACAAGCCATACATTTTTTTTAAAGAAAAATAAATACCATGTTTTACTTTTCTATTATTTTGGTATTGAAAATGGTTTTCATAATATTTTTATATCAATTTGTTGTATTGATATCTTGTGATTGAAAGGTGGAAATGTTATGTTTTCTTTATGCATGTTTTATGTGATACGATTATGTTGAGGTTCTTGGGCATTATTATGAAGACGGGTGGTTTCGTGATAAACTATGGGCGGGTGAGCCCGATATATCTCTCTAATTCATTGGGTAACGCGAAGGAGTGAAACGTTATGGTTTCCCCGAAGAGATTTAGGGAATATATTGTGGTGGGTATTCCAAACATAACCAAGAGGGTTACTCCCTACATAAGAAGGTTATGAATGTCTCAAGTTACCTTTTATGTCTTATGATTTCTATGATTTATTCATTATTTGAGGAGGTATTTTAAAGTGCCTATGTTTTATGAGTAAAGTATGATTTCTTTCTTATGTATATATGAACTCATGTTTCCTTTCCATATTTTTTATAACCCTTACTGAGCTTTTTATGCTAATCCCATGTTTTTTTGAAATGTTTTTCAAAGGTCAAGGGAATGGTACATGATATGATGATAGTTTCGAGGAAGTTTCAAGAAAGAATCCATGTTATATTTTAAATATTTTTCCTTTGATGGGAAAAAATGAATACTATCTTTATGTAACCACTTTGTTTAAATTTGGAATGTAATGCAAGTTTTATGATCTAATTCTCTAAAATTATAAACCTGAAAAGATCCTCAATGTGTAATATTGTAATAACTCAAGATTAAGTAAGGTTTAAGGCTGGGGACATATACATCCCCTCCTGGTCAATGCGGAAAACCACCAAATTCAATGTGTTTGGTCTTCGTGTGAACATTCCCAAGGCACTTGCCACAATGTCTCACCACAACCCAGCCAAACCATGGTACTACACTGCGTGACATGACTTAGTGTCTTGTTTGGTCAAGCTCAACAATGTCCATCGAGTTGGAAGAACTATCCACTACCTATGGACACAAAACCACAAGGTCCTTGACCACCAGCCATGGAGATCATGGCCTTCAGCTGATGGCTGGTCTCCCCACCACACTCCATCGCTAGTGGACCTCTTTCCATGAGTATCTGGTCTCACTCTAGAGATCTGGTTTTTCAAATGGGAATATCTATGCAATACAATGATAATGGTCTTCACTTCATTTGCATTAATTTCATCTCACTACACCTCAGGGGGGTAAGACTATGTTCATAAAAACTGAAAAATAATGTTGTGACCACAGTGGTCTATTGACAAAGATCACCAAGAACAAGGATATGTGAATCCCAAAGTACACCAGAAGGATAAATTCTTGCCTTGTTAGTTTCAGATGTTGTTAAGCCTATTAGAAAAAAGTGCGATAAACAAAAATCACACATATTAATCTCCCTTCTTTCATTTTGTAAGGATTACCCATCACACGTGCATAATAGAACCACATATCAACATGTTCAAGGGTTGATCCATGTTCATTATCAGAAATAAAAACTATGAAATAAATAAGGAATAAAAATAATCCCCTTACCTCATGGATTGAATCAATCACTGACAATGAACTGTCTCTACATTTCCTTTCATCGATGCTTGATCTACATTCCGACTGAAGATCTGTCTGCGCTTTATTAGATCTCTGATCTCCATACTTTTATTGCTGGTGGGTGCCTTCTCCCCATGCCTCGAATAAATAGTAGGGTTATGATGATAAACCTGGATCTCTGGAAATAAATAATAAAAAAAGAAAGTCCCACTATGTCACCATGTAATGTCAAGTTTAAAATATTTTTATTTAATATTTAAATGACATTTACATCAAAAAACTATCATTCACCCTCGAACCACAACAGCCCAAGAAAGGCCCTACCTAGGGAAAGCAAACCTTCCCCAGCTCAATGGGGGTCTCCAATTCTTAATCTAATATATTTTTATTGTGTTATAAGGATTTAATAATAATGTAAATTTATTTAATTATTTAATATATGGTTACATCCTTTTCATTATTTTCTAAAGAATCCCTATGCCGACTAAAATTAAGTCGCATCTAGGGTAAACACACTGCTCTAAACACTCCGATTCCCTCTGATTATTGATCCTAGAAACCATTTATGAATAATTCCACTTTTCTATGGAAAATTATTAGGTATTTTATTTTAAAAATTTACATTTTTTCACATGACATTCTGGGCACACCGATTCATGGAATCACATGGCGTCTCACCGCATTGTCTCGTTATTTTCCAAATTAATTTCAAAAAAATTCCTCAGAATACAAGTCATTAAATTTTCCCCTCCTCAAGTATTTACATCCTATATTCCCAACCAAGGGATGCCAAAACAGATGAGGGTATGGGAACCAAACTGATCCCCTCCCCTAATTTCTCAACCAGAGATTATTGTGTTGCCCCCAGGCAGGCACTAAAATAATAAACTACCCAGGGAGGGTCCTCTACCGTTGATCTAAGATCTCCATGACAAATTTTCAAAGATATAATCCTAATCAAAATATATTTCCTATATGATACCATGGAGTTGGGATATCTCCTGCCCATAGTTTCATCTCAAGATCTCTATTAACTATCCTCCCGAAAAGCAATAAAGTGGCATAATTATTGAGTTGTTCAATGATCACCTAGATGGAATCGTGTACCTGGATATATGTGATAAACCAGTCACAAAGTACATCAGTATATTTTCCCAATACCTTCAAGGATCCCCAAGGAATAATATAGAAACCCATTCCAAACACTATGGCTAGACATAGTGTGTTGACAAACAACATAATTGATTCGAACAAGAACTCCGATTATATATCAAAAACTACGAACAACATCAACATGTTACTTCATTACAAGTGTCAACCCTGACACCCACATGCATATCTCAAAGAATCTGTAGACTCTAGGAATCCACTACTACTATATTTTTTCCCATGACGGGAATGACATGCTCCCCGCCTTTAGAATATTCATCACTGACATTCGATGTGGAAAGCTATGCACATAAAGGCTCATTATCGATGTCATTGAGTCATTCCTCTATTACTGACTGTATGTTTAGAGAGGAAACAACCCCTGATTGATGGTAATATGCACCATCTCTATGCAATATGAGTAACTATAACATGCCGATTTACTCTGTTACCTTGTTCATTAACTACGAAATCAATCCATGGCTGAGAGAATCATCCCCCATGTTCCCCATCCAAGTTGAATAGACTGTCATAATTTATATTCCTGGAGGAACAATATCCAATAACATTTTCTCACGTTTTAATCCTTCTATGAAAAGATATAACTAAAACTTTTATGGTCTGGGATGATAATAAACAGATTTTCCATAAGGTAGTGGTGTCCCATCCTCAATGCAAATACCAACACTGCCAACACCAGATCATTGTTCAGGTAGTTATGCTCATGTGGTCTCAACTGTCAAGAACCACATGCAATCACCTCTTTATCCTACATCTAGACACAACCAATATATGTATCTGATGCATGTTTGATCACCACATACTTGACACAGTCCTCTTACAGTCGTAGTATGGGGGAACACATCAAACACTGCTTCGTCTATTGAAATTTCTACTAGTACTTCTCCATCCAGATGAAATGTTTCCCATTTTGTGTTAAGGCTATCATGGATTCAACAACTCGAGAAAAATTGGATATGATCCTCTGATAGTACACAACCAACCCATGGAAACATTGCACCTCAGTAACTTTCATTGGTGGCTCACATGATAGAACCACCTCTATCATCATGGGATCTACTAAAACTGCATCCTCCAATATGACGTGTCATAGAAAGAGACACTCTCATATCCAAAACTGAAACTTTAATAGATTCCAATAAAATTGGTTCTCACAGAGTACATCCAGGGAAATCATTATGTGAATCATCTGCTCCTCCACAGTCTCCAATTACACTAGGATGTCATCAATAAAGACCACTAAAAATAGGACCAGGTATTGCAGGATGATACTATTTAGGAGTCCCATGGACCTTATTGGGTTGTTCATCTCTCTAAAAGACTTCACTAATAACTCATAGTGGCCATAGATCCATCAAAAATCCAGTTCTGGGATGAACTCATCCCACATTAGAAGTTGATGATTTCATGATCAGAGGTCTTTCTTTAAGAACCATCTCACTCCATTCAGCTGATCAATGAGGACATCTATCCCAAATAGTGGATACTTTTTCATTACATTCACCTATATTTTTCACCAGAAGTCCTCTTATAACCTCAAGATCTCATCTACTTTATTGGAAACCAAAACATGGGGTATACTCGGTGAAACGTTGGGTCTCATGAATTGCTTCTCTCCATTTAGTTTTATCATTATAACACCCCGGAGGATCTATCTATCACGACCCGTCCTTGGGGCAGGTGTCGTGACTACCCCAAGCCCACCTTCCATAGGCCAGGGGCTGGCGACTAGCACCAAGGCGTAAATCCCAGTAAAATGGAAGGAATTGCCTTTGTAAAGTAAACCAAAATCACCACAGAGAAAGCAGGAGGATGTAAACACTAAGTAAAAACTGGTATAACAGTAAGTGTGGAAAAGTAAGTGGGCCAATATACAAACCCAAACTGAATGTAAAGTACAACTGGAAAGGGAAAACAACAATGGAAAAGTAAAGTCGCAACATTGAGCTATCCACTAGAAATCCCACCTGAAGGGTGGGTACAGATAACCTCCACTGCTCCTCGGGTCCAACCGACCGCTCCGAGTATGTCCCTCCCAGTGGTCCACCTCCAGGTACCTTCATTCTCCGCAATCCTCAATCGCGATCAGCGTTGTCCGTCGTCTGCAACCGAAACAACATAGTGCGAGAATAGCCCGTGAAGGGGTGAGTATAAGCTACTCAGTAGGGACACCAAGACCCCCGAAGGTCTCCCAGAATCCACAAAGGATGATCCAAAAAGGAAAGATACAATCACGAAGTGACATCTGACACTACTTAGGTATATGCCCTTTACATATACCTAAGTAATCAATTATCGTTCAGCTCCAACATCTGAGCCCATGTACAACCCAGTCCACACAGGAAAGAAAAATGTAAATCCATATAGGATAGCACAATCCACAAAGGACAGTAAAAGAGGATTCAGTTCACACAGGTATACTTCTTCATATGACGATAAAGATGACCAGATATTGCCACGGATTCATCTAAGCCATTGGACCCACAAAGGATCGATATGTACTAACCCCCGCAATGACCCACAAAGGATCTGACCCACAAAGGATCGATAGGTAACTAACCCCCACAAAGACCCACACAGGATCTGTAGGCGCTGACCCACACAGGACCGCTGAGCGCTGACCCACATAGGATCGAACCCACACAGGATCAGTAGCACTGACCCAAAAAGGATCGATGAGTGGTGTAGTTATCATTGAATCCACTGAGGATCTCTGCACAGTCATCATCGTCATCGTAGTCGCAGCCAACTCTAGGGTTTTCGCAAACAACAAGCTCGTTCGGAAGGGTCTGCTCCACGATCCGAGAGGCTGATGCATCAACTAACACCTAGTCCAGAATTTATTTATCCAAAAGTTCGGTATTATCAACAGGAACTGAACGTCGCAGACAGCGCGTCAATTGGACGCCTAGTCTGAGAGTTATTGGCTTTTTCATCCGAGGGGCCTGGTTGGTTTTTAAGGGAAAACCAACCCGACCGTACTCCACCTGCCTCCAAACCTTGGGTGGAGTAAGCCAAATGATCCGTCTCACTTAGATGAATCCATCAAAGTCGATGGTACACCAATCGGACGTCCGAAGCTCAAGATATGAGCGTTTCAGCTCCGAGGGCCCGGTTGGTTTCGTGTACGAACCAACCCGGCAGAACCCAAAGTATTCTGAAACCTTGAGTGTGATATACCTAAACGACCGTCTCGATCCAAGGATCGCATCGCCGCTGACGGTGTGTCGATCGGAGGCATGTAGCTCATGATACGGGCAAAATTCCGAAAAGGTCTAAAAACAGGGGGTCTGGGCACGGACCGACCTTGCCGAACCCCCCTGGTTCGACCTGAACTGGGTCGACCCGACCTGGGTCCGACCCGGCTGGGCGTGACCCGGCCCCGCCGGCGCGGGCGCCGCCCAGCCGCCAGGGGACGGCTCGGCCGCTTATGACCGAGCGGTGCGAGGAGCATGCTGCCCCCACGTTAGAGTATCGCGGCCCCGCGTGGGGCCGCCCTTGCCAGCGGACGCGGTAGCCGGCCACTTCCCGTCTCTCACCGGACCCGCGCGGTCACGGGTCTTCCGGCTGCCGCCCGGCTGAAGCCGCGGTGGTTCTCCTCGGCGGCGCGCTGGGCGCCGCCGTGCTGGCGTGGCGCGCCGGCGGTTTGCTCCGCGGACCACCGGATGAGTTCCGATGGACGGAAATCCTTGTCGCCTTTTCCAAAAGTCCTCCTGGGGTCCGTCCTTCACTGCGAGGACCCTGCATCGCCCGTGCGACCTGCTAGGTCGACGTCCGCTGTTTCGCACACCAAGAACGAAATGGGCCGTGGGTTCGGACTTGTTCGTTAGATTGCACCCACCGGGTGAGTGGTTTAAAAGTATCACAATAATTTTAATAATGAAACACCGCGGGTATAAATCACAAAGATTAAATAAAACAAACCCCTACCTCGTCATTGTCATCGGACGAGTTCTTCGTGGAATTGACCATCGCAGAAGAAGAGGATCGTCGGGTCGTGGAAGGGGCGTCACGTCATCGCGGTACACGGCGTCACATCGACGATCTCCGAGGGTTAAAGAATACACACAAATTTAATTTCACGAATTAAATCCATGTTGAGGATAAAATCCACAATAGAAATTTAAATGATCCTCAATCTCCTACCTCAAGGAGGTGATTGAGGATTTGTCGCGTGAGGAGAATCGTGGAAGAAGAACGTCAGGGAAGGAGAATCGTCGGTGTCGCGGTACACAGCGTCACGTCGTCGATCTCTGAGGGTTCGGCGTTCTTCATCTCCTTTCGACGAAGGCCCGCGTTCTTCGCATTCTTCAAGTTCTTCTCGTTCTTCTCGTTCTTTGAGAAGGAGGTGAAGATACACTTTCTCCAAATCCTCTCAACAAGAAACCCATCAACAAAAAGGGTGTAGGTCTTATTTTATTATTATGCCAACAGTATGAAATACAGGTTAAGAAACGAACCATTAATTTGGTGAATTAATGGTAACGACTTAACTATCCTTTTAAAATTATCTTTAAGAGTTTTAGAAAACGCACCAGTTGACTTTCATTAAAGAGGAGTTTTCGCGGGTGCGTTACTTATTGGAAAAGCTATGGTGGGGCTCGTGCGGGCCCCACCTCAGAAATATCCTACCAAGAGGGTAGGATATGTTGGGTTCCACCCTATCTGCTTCAACTCAGCTTAAGCTACTTTTAGGGGCTTTATGTGGCTTTAAGTGAAATAAAATAATGTTGTCGCACCACATTATTTTATTTTCTTCACTTAACCCCAAAAATTAAAAACCACACCCGAGAAAACGGAACTCCAGAAGATGCGTTTCTAAGAAAATACCGAGGTTGCGATTCCATCAGTGCCCTCAGAATTCGATTCCGAGCAATGGTTCAAATGTTAGAAGAACCCGCTCGTTCGTTCACTGAAAGTACCCGAACCAAACATCGGAAAATGATTCCGGGCACAGTGGGCATCAGAATCATGTGTCATCCTGAACTGCGTTCTTGTAAAATTTCAAAGAAAATTAAGAAAAAAAATTTACTTGAAATTTACCGGTCTTTACATCACTCCCACCTCAAGGCTATATGTCCCTGTAAAGATACATCATAAATTAGGGAAACAAATGTGGGTACTGAGCATGCATCTGAGCCTCCAGCTCCCAAGTGCTCTCCTAGATGTTCCCGTGCTGTCATCTGATGCACACTATAGGAATCGATCGTCCACATAGGACTCACTCCTGTTGATCCTAGATCTCCACCGGGACCTCCACAAAAGTCGAACCATCATCAACGTCCAGCTCCTCATGGTCAATGATATGCGTCGGGTCGTGAACGTATCTCCTCAGCTGAGATACGTGGAAGATGTCGTGCACCTGGTGCAACTAAGGTGGTAGAGCCAAGTGATAATCCACCTCACCAATCTTGATGAGGACCTGGAATGGTCTGATGAAGCGTGGAGACAACTTGACGCCTCGGCCAAATATCCGTAATCCTCGTCTTGGTGAGACATGCAAAAAGACGTGGTCTCCATCCTCGAACTCTAGTGGCCTCCTCCTCCTGTCAGCATAAGACTTATTCTGGCTCTGAGCTATCCTCATCCACTCCTGGATGACCTGGACATTCACTGTTGTGGCCCGGACCATCTCTGGTCCCACAAGTGCTGACTCCCCAGGGTCTGTCCAGCACAAAGGAGATCTGTAAGGTATGCCATACAATGCCTCGTATGGTGCCATCCCGATGGTGGAGTGGTAGTTGTTGTTGTACGCAAACTCCACCAAGGGTAGGTGGTCCTCCCAGTTGTGACCAATGTCAAGGACACATGCACGGAGCATGTCCTCGAGAGTCTGAATGGTCCTCTCCATCTGACCATCCATCTGAGGTTGAAAGGAGGTTCTTAGTCGTAGCTGCGTCCCGAATGCCTCCTGTAACCCTTTCCAAATCCAGGAAGTAAAGCGAGCTTCTCGTTCAGAGACGATAGATTATGGAACACCGTGAAGCCATATAATCTCATGAACGTAGAGACGTCCCAAGCTCTCCACTGATCCCTACTCTCTGATGGGTAAAAAGTGATCCGACTTGGTGAGTCAGTCGACAATCATCCAAATGTAGTCGTGACCTCTGGAAGTGCGTGGAAGTCCAGTCACGAAGTCCATAGATATCCCGTCCCACTTCCACTCTGGGACCTCCAAGGGCTGTACCAAGCCTGGTGGTACCTCATGCTCTGCCTTATCCTACTGGCAAGTGAGGCATCGAGAAACGAACTATGCCACTGCCTTCATCATGACGGCCACCAGTGCTGTCCTCTGAGATCCTGGTACATCTTTGCCACTCCAGGATGTACCACCAAAGGAGAAGTGTGAAACTCTCTCATCACCTCCTCCCATAAGGAAACTGGTACAAATGTACATCCTCTGAAAATGATGTCGTGCTCTGCTCCAATGGAGAAACCATAAGGTGCTTGTCCTGAGGATATCTGTGCATGTCGCGTCTCATAGTCAGCATCCCCATGTTATGCCTCTCTGACCTCCTGCAGTAGTGGATGGGATACTGTGAGAGACTGAAGGAAGGCTGCCCCATCTCTATCCATGAAGGATATCTTCAAAGAGGCTAGCTGCTATGTCGCCTCCTCAAGTAGCTGAATGCCCGTCCTCCTGCGGAGAGAATCTTCTACCACGTTCCCCTTCCTAGGAGTATAGACTATCGCAAAGTCATAGTCCTGGAAGTACTGAAGCCATTGATGTTGTCTCAGGTTCAGTTCCTTCTGAGAAAAGATGTACTTGAGACTCTGATGGTCCAAAAATACTATAAATCGCTCGCCCATCAGGTAGTGTCGCCATGTATTCAGAGCGAAGACTACTTCTTCTAACTCCAGGTCATTGGTAGCATAGTTCTGCTCATGTGGCCTCCACTGACGTTATCCATAGGCGATCACGACCCTCTCTTGCATCAGGACACATATTAGTCTAGTACCTGATGCATCGCAGTAGACTACATACCCTACGCCCTCCTTAGGCAACCTCAAGATAGGGGCGCTGGTCAATCTCTGTCTCAGCTCTTGAAAGCTCTGCTGACATCTGTCTGACCACACAAAGGGTTTCCCCTTCTTCTTAAGTGTTGAGAGAGGTGCCGCAACTCTAGAGAAGTCTGGCACAGATCTCCGATAGTATTCAGCTAGTCCCACAAAACTCCGCACCTCCATCACGCTCTTGGGTGGCTCCCAAGCTAGCACTGCCTCAATCTTCGTAGGATCCACCGCAACTCCAGCCTTAGAGGTGACGTGTCCCAAGAAGTGGACCTCACGTATCCAGAACTGACACTTCGAGAGATTTCCATAAAGCTGGTGCTCTCGGAGTGTGCCCAGTACAACTCACAAGTGGTAGGCGTGCTCCACCTCAGTCGTCGAGTAAATCAAAATGTCATCGATGAAGACTACGATAAATCGATCGAGGTATGACTGAATGATCCTGTTCATGAGGCCCATGAACACCGCTGGAGAATTGGTTATGCTGAATGGCATAACCATGAACTCATAGTGGCTATACCGACATCTGAAAGCCGTCTTCTACACGTCCTCGTCCCGAACCGTGATCTGCAGCCTGACCTGAGGTCTATCTTAGAGAACCATCGTGATCCCTTGAGATGATTGAAGAGGTCATCTATCCTCAGTAGTGGATACATGTTCCTCATTGTCACCTGGTTCAGGCGACGATAGTCGACACAAATTCGCAATCTCATGTCCGCCTTCTTGGCGAACAATATCAGGGAACCCCAGGGTGAAACACTGGGTCGGATGAATCCCTTGCCCTGCAAGTCCTCCAACTGTACTCGTAGCTCTCAAAGCTCAACAGGGCTCGTCTGATACGCTGGAGTCAACATCAGGGCTATCTCGGGGTACAGTTCAATATGAAAGTCTACCTCTCAGCGAGGAGGTAGCCCTGGAACGTCGTCGGGAAAGACGTCCGCGTACTGATCCACCACTGCAGGAAAACTAGCACTTCGCACGTCAACTGCTCCTAGGATGAGGTTAGCCAAATGATGAGTGATGGGTTGTCCTCTCCTCTGCGAAAGTCCATCCTGTGCTGCGAAGGCTCCCTTCTCGCCAGTGAAGGTGAACCTGCTCCCGTCGGTGCGTACACATCGCACCTTGTGCCTAAAACAGTCAATCTGTGCATGGATTGTAGATAACCAATCCATGCCCAAGATGACATCATAAGGCCTTGATGCTGCTACAAGAAGATACCAGCCGAAGATCTCACCTCCTAGAGTAAGCTCACACTGCCGGAACCAGTGCGTAATCATCGAGTCTACTCCCATAGGAGTCTCTAGCCTTAAGGATCGAGCCATCGGCTCTGTTGGAATCTCCGAGCTCCGAACAAGGGCAGTGTATATTAAAGAGTGACACGCTGCTGTGTCTATAATAACTGTAGAAAGGGTGGAATTGACACAAATAGTACATCGAATCATCTCGGGCGCACCGTGGTCGTAGGCCTCCGCTGCCTGGAGCTGTGCCTATCTCTGCCCGCTAGCTCCCTGTGGCCGGGGTGGACCTCCCAGTGGTGGTGGTGGTAGAGCCTGAAAGTGTCGCCCACCACCTGCTGCTTGGCCAACTCCTCTGCCTCATCCACCTTCTCCCTGCGGACCGCGATGGTCGAACCTCAGCCTCTGCCTGGGTGGCCCCTCAACCGTCTGCTGCTCCTCAGCACGGTGGGTCGGGCAGTCACGAGCCATGTGGCCCTACCCGCCGCATGTGTAGCACTGCCTGCCTCTAGAAAGACCGGCTCCACGCTGTGTGCCCCGCACTGCGGAGCCAGTGACCTGAGGTTGTCTGTGTGAGGGTCTGGTCTTTCTGGACCCCTGAGTCATCCGTCGACTGCCTACTACAGAAGTCTCTGCTACGTGCCGCCCCGAGGTAGGTCTCGCTGGTGATAAAGGCTCAACAAAGAAGCTCTCGATCAAAAGGGCTCACTCCAGTAATCCTGCCTGGTTCGGATTGCTGAGGGAGATCAGCGATGCCCTGATCTCATGTATCAATCCCTGCTCAATGGACCTGGCCCGGAAGAATGGGTCTCGTACCATGTCTGTCGAGTTGCGCGAGATATCGGTAAATCTTGCCGAGTAATGAGAGACCGTCAAGCTGCCCTACTGCAGCTGAATAAGCTCCTGGATGCGTACCGCACAGAGGGTGGTCGGGACGAACTCTGAGTGGAAGAGGCTCTAAAAGGCTGTCCAGAGAAGAGATGCCTCATCGTGCACCAGGAGCATCAAACTCTACCATCAGCCCGCTGCCGCGTGTAGTAGGCTCGCTACGAGGGTCACCATGAGATCTGCTGGTGTCCTCACTAACTGGTAAACTCATACAACTGCCTCCGGACAGTCCACGATTTCCTGGGGGTCAGTCTCCCCGCGGATCCTAGGCGGTCGCTGGCGCTGTAACTCATGCAGTGCACTAATGCGCCATGCATCGTCAGCGGTTGTGGCTGGAAGCATCGGTGGCTCGGCGGGTAGAGGTACCACCAGTGCCTCTGCTTTCAAAGGGCCCTACACATAGGCCTCGTTGCTCGGTGGTCTGTCTTCACGCTCAACTCTCGGAACCCTAGATGGTTGCCATCGTGGGGCCATCCTGAAAAAGGAAACAGATGCGCCATGGTCAGAACAGTATACCTGGTGAGCGGACACAATGTAATCACAATGAAAACTTGAAACACACACGCAATCAATGTTTTTGTGCATTAAGTCAAAAATCAGAAGTCAGGGTCCTGGTGTACGGATACGTCGGCCGCTGCACCGACAATGGACTCCCTGGACTGATAACCACACCCAATACGCTAAACACTATTGCTTCACATAGAAAAATAACAGAGTCCCAAGTTCTATTGTAGAATCGAACTCCTCTGATACCAATTTGTCACGACCCATACTTGAGGCCCGTGCCGTGACTACCCCAAGACCGCCTTCCATAGGCCAGGGGCTGGCGACTAGCACCAAGGCTTAAATCCCTGTAAAAGGGAAGGCATTTCCTTTGTAAAGTAAACCACAATCACCACAAATAAAGCAGGCGGAGTAAAAACTATGTTAATACTGGTACAACAGTAATTGCAGAAAAGTAAGTGGGCCAGTATACAAACCCAAACTAAAAGTAATGTACAACTGGAAAGGGAAAACAACAACTGAAAAGTAAAGCCGCGACGTCAGGCTGCCCACTGGAAATACCACCTGAAGGGTGGGTACATATAGCCTCCACTGCTCCTCGGGTCCAACCGAACTCTCCGTGTACGTCCCACCCAGTGGTCCACCTCCAAGTACCGTCATGCTCTGCAAGCCTCAACCACGATCAGATATGTCCGTCATCTGCAAACAACAAAACATAGTGCGGGTATATCCCATGCTGGGGTGAGTATAAGCTACTCAGTAGGCACCCCGAGACCCCTGAAGGTCTCCCAGAATCCACAAAGGATAATCCACAAAGGAAAGATAAAATCATGATGTATTATCCGACAATACGTAGGTATATTCCCATATATATACCTAAGTCATCAATTCTCATTCGTCTCAAACATCCGAGCCCTAGTACAACCCAGTCCACATAGGAAAGAAAAACATAAATCCACACAGGATAGCACTATCCACAAAGGAAATCAAAACAGGATTCAGCTCACACATGTATACTTATTCATATGATGATTAAGATGACCAGATATTGCCACTGATTCATCTAAGCCCTCGGACCCACAAAGGATCGATAGGTACTAACCCCCGCAATAACCCACAAAGGATCTGACCCACAAAGGATCGATAGGTAACTAACCCCTGCAAAGACCCACAGAGGATCGGACCCACACAGGATCTGTAGGCGTTAGCCCACACAGGACCGCTGAGCGCTGACCCACACAGGATCGGACCCACACATGATTGGTAGCACTGACCCACAAAATATAACTGAGTGCTTTAGTCGTCGTCGAATCCACTGAGGATCTCTACACAGTCGTTGTCGTCATCGTAGTCGCAGCCAGCTCTAGGGTTCCCGCACACAGCAAGCTCGTTCGGGAGGGTCCGCTCCATGAGCCAAGAGTCTGATACATCAACTGACACCTACTCCAAGGTTGATGTATCCAAAAGTTCTTTATCGTCAACAAGAAGTCAACGTCGAAGACAGCGCGTCAATCGGACGCTCGGTCTGAGAGTTATTGGCTTTTTCGTCCTAAGGTCTATGTTGGTTTTTAAGGGAAAACCAACCCGACCGTACTCCACCTGCATCCAAACCTCGAGCGGAGTAAGCCAGAAGATCCGTCTCACTTAGAGGAATCCATCAAAGTCGACAGTACGCCAATCAGACGTCTGAAGCTCAAGATATGTGTGTTTCCGCTCCAAGGGCCCGGTTGGTTTCGTGTACGAACCAACCCGACCGAACCCAAAGTATTCTGAAACCTTGAGTGTGATATACCAAAATGAACATCTCGATCAAAGGATCGCATTGCCGCTGACGGTGCATCGATCCGAGGCTCGTAGCTCATGATACGGGAAAAATTCCGAAAAGGTCCGAAAACCGGGGGTCTGGTCCCGGTCCGACCCGGCCCAACCCCCCTGGGTCGGCCCGAACCGAGTCGACCTGACCCAGGGCCGGGTCCGACCCAGCTGAAGGCGACCCGGCCCAGCCTGGGTGGCCCAGCTAGGCCTAGGCGCTACCCGGTCCGGCCTCCAGGGGACGGCTCGGCCGGTTACGGCCGAGCGGTGTGGGGGGTATGCTGCCCCCGCATGAGAGTACCGCGGCCACGCGTGGGGCCGCCCTTGCCAGCGGACGTGGCAGCCGGCCGTGTCCCGTCTCTCGCAGGACCCGCATGGTCGTGGGTATGCCGGCTGCCACCGTGGCTTCAGCCGTGGCGGTTCTCCTCTGCAGCGCACCGTGTGCCGCCGCCTTCCGCCACCGGCGCCGCAGTGCCGGCGGGGCGCGCCGACGGTGTACTCTGCGGACCACCGGATGAGTTTCGGTGGTTTGAAATCCTTGTCGTCTTCGCCAAAAGTCCTCCCGGGGTCTGTCCTTCACTGCGAGGACCCCGCATCACCCGTGTGGCCTGCTTGGTCGACGTACGCCGTTTCGCACACGATGAACGAAAGGGGCGCTGGGTTCGGACTTGTTCGTTAGTCCCCCACCACTGCATTAGCATTTTAAAAGTCTCAAAACAATTTTAATAATTAAACACCGTAGGTATAAATCACAATGATTCAATAAAACAAACCCATACCTCGTCGTTGTCGTCGGATGAGTTCTTCGCGGAATTGACCACCGCGGAAGAAGAGGATCGTCATGTCGCGGAAGGGGCGTCGTTTTACACGGCATCACGTCGACGATATCCGAGGGTTAACGAAAACACCCATATTTAATTTCATGAATTAAATCCATGTTGAGGACAAAATCCACAAAGAAAATTTAAAAGATCCGCAATCTCCTACCTCAAGCAGTTGATTGATGATTTGTCACAGGAGGAGAATCATCACAGAAGAACGTCGGGGAAGGAGAATCATCGGCGTCGCGGTACACGACATCGCATCATCGATCTCAGAGGGTTCAATGTTATTTTCCGCCTTTTTTCAAAATCTGGTGTTCTTCACGTTCTTCGCGTTCTTTGAGTTCTTCGCGTTCTTCGGGTTCTTCGCGAAGGAGGATGACGATACACTTTCTCCAAATCCTCTCAACAAGCAACCCGTCAACAGAAAAGGTGTTGGTCATATTTTATTATTATTCCAATAGTTTGAAAAATAGGTTAAGAAACGAACAATTAATTTGGTGAATTAATGGTAACGACTTAACTGCCCATTTAATATGAGCGTTAAGAGTTTTAGAAAACGCACTAGTTGACTTTCATTAAACAAGAGTTTTCGTGGGTGCATTACTTAGAGGAAAAGAAACGGTGGGGATCATACGGGCCCACCTCACAAATATCCTACTAAGAGAGTAGGATATTTTGGGTTCCACCCTATCCGCTTCAACTCAGCTTAAGCAGTTTATGTGGATTTAAGTGGCTTTAAGTGAAATAAAATAAATTTTTCGCACCAATTTATTTTATTTTATTCACTTAACCCCAAAAATTAAAAACCACACCCGAGAAAACGAAACTCTGGAAGAGGAGTTTCTAAGTAAATACCGGTGCTGAAATTCCATCTGTGCCCTCTGAATTCAATTCCGTGCACCGGTTCAAATGTTAGAAAAACTCGCTTGTTCGTTCACTTAATGTACCTGAGCCGATCTTTGGAAAATTATTCTGGGCACACCGGGCCTCAGAATCATGTGCCGTCAGAAACTGATTTCTTGTAAAATTCAAAAGAAAATTAAGAAAAAATATTTCCTTGAAATTTACGGGTCTTTACAATATAGTTTGCAAAATTCCATAACCTGATACCTCATTACTCTAAAGACCATCATTATGGCCATGCCCTAGAATCCTGACTAGCTACTGTTGTTAAATCATCCTGAAATATGACATTATATACCATGGTCAATAGATTAAATCTAGTGATCTTAATATGACACAAGATCGAAATGAGAACACACTCAACTATTATATGATGCAAGAAACATTAATTTTTCATGAAACAAGTGTTTTCATGTATAGATTCAAAGAGAACAATTCAAGGTCATGGTGTATGGATATGTCATCCATAACACCAACACTGGGTTCCTTGGCCTTAAAATCAAACATGAATCACATAAAATTGATCCAAAAACAAGAGTAAAACTGACTGCCCCATTTTACACCACTATGTCCTGAACCTAAGGGACCGAGTGGTGACTACCCCATGCCTGCATCCCATAAGATAGGGCTAGAGACTAATTCCATGTAGGCTTTTCCTACAAGTGGGAGGTATTATCCCTAGTAACTATACAAACAAACCAATATCCCAGAAAAAGATGAATCAGAAAACACTATGTAAATGTGGATTCAAACAACTAGGAAACCCCACCCCATGTAATCTACAAAACAGAAATAATATGTTCCCAGAATACCTTCCTAACTCAAATGTAAATTCAAAAGATTATGGATCTCATAATACCCTACCCAAAAGGTAGGTATAATAATTTGTCTGAATTTAATTGAAGCATAACACATCTATCAGGTCACCCTAAACCACCCATCTGTCCTGTCCACCAAGGACTCCAAATAATATTCTAATCATCTACACATGACATGACTTTTGGGGATAACCTCATAGGGGGGATGTAATATAACATGAATTAGGGACCCCAAACAACAATGGAAGTACACAAAGTAAACCATAAGGAATCAAAAAACATATACCATAAAATAGATCCGTATGAAATAAATCAACCAGATTACCAAAGAGGAACACAAAGTGAATCATCTAAGAGGTACAGTCAATAAAGTCACTAACGTCATCTGACAACAAGTATAGGTCCATGATATGTTAACCCTATTGTTGTAAGAATCCATAATGCACTCACGTAGTTACTGGAGGTTCATTCATAACACATTGAGTGTTGGTAAAAATGGTGTTCATGTAACAAACACTGTTTTGTTATCACACAGTGTTTAGATGAAACATGGAGTATTGGTTATATTGGGAGTATAGTCCAATATAGATTGTATCTTCAAGGAATACAATACTCGCAACCTTGTGGGATTGGGGATTACCGACTCTGTATATGAAAGACACAATTTCTAGATAAAACACATAGTCCAAGTAAGAAACATTTTCAATATTTGACACATAGCCTCTAGGTCGCAACAAGTTGTATGATTAATCAATTAATAAGGTCATTTTCGGTGAACCTAATCTTCAAGACAATAATCTATATGCCAACAAACATGGAAACTAAAAATGAGTATCTCAAAAAACCCATCTTTTCATATGGATCACAAGGGCCCAAATGGATCATAAAATGGACACATTGTTTGAGTGTAATGTTATATTATAAAAAATGGGTTGGTTAGGTCCATGTACGGTCTTACCCGCTAAGACATACCATACCCGATATGACCAGGTTGTTCTGACCCGGATTATAATCAATCTGGCCTAATCAGTCATGGGCCTATATGTTCCCTTGGATATAGCGGGTTCACTATAACCACATGGTCAACATGGTCGACCAATAAGTTCAACGTAGTCAGACATCGAGTGAACCGCCCCGCCGAGGTTGCCACATGGTCTCACCATGGCGCTACTAGATAGTTCTCTAGCACCGCGTGACATTGCGTCATGCAAAATCAGGTCATACTAGTGGCCATTTTTGACACCCATGACCACTGATCCGTGGGGTCCTCCCCCACCATCTCTCGAGAAAGTTGTCATCTCCTGCTGGGTGTTTGTGTCCCTACACGCTGATGGGCTCATCTGGTGGTGGCCCTCTTATTAAGGTTCTCCTGCCTCTTTCATGTGAACTATTTTTTGAAGTAGGGCCATCAACATGATACCTAGTTAGAGTTATTCAATCAATTTTAATTTGTTTCTTCAATACATAAGTCTGGGATTATGATTGTATTTGGATCCTCCTGGAAAATCAGGCCGCAACATCGAGGGTCCATCAGCCACGAATGTTAAAAATGGGTATAAGACAAATACGAAGAACACTCAATGAAAAAATTCATCCTTGTCAGTTTAAGACTTCATTCATCTTGTTAGAAATAATAGAGATAAACAATAATCACAAATATTAATATCCCTTCCACCCTATAGTAAATATTGCACATCTGCATGCACAATCGAACCACATATCATCCTATTTGTGTGTTGGTTTACGTTCTTCATTTGAATCAAGAAAGGGGAAAAATTCAGAATAAAAATAATCCCCTACTCAAGGATTGGATAGATATCTGAATAATAATTGTATTTTATCATCGTTCATCCATGATTGATTTGAATTATTATCGACAATTCTTCTTCTCTATATTTACGATTTCATCTCCCAAATGTCATCACTGGCAAGAGCCTCCAACCCTTGCCTCAGAGAAAATATAGGGATGTGATGATAACCTTGGATCCCTGATGATAGTTATTATAAAATAATATCACTTTTTCAATATTTAACATCCAACTTGAAGTATTATTATTTAATAATTTGATGACATTCTTATCCAGAAACTGACTTTCACCCTTAACACGTGTTAGACAGGGATAATACCTACCTAGGGAAGGAACACCCAGATGAGAACATTGGTGGTCTTGGATGGTTAATCTGATAATCCTGTTATGAGTAAAATGTATCTGAAAAAGAAAATAAATTTATTTCTTAATTTTATTTATGGTTACTTCATTTTAGGGTTTTTCCATAGCATCCCCAGACTGACTAAACATATTTAACATCTATGGTAAACCTACTGCTCTGAACAGAACAGTGAAATTAGATTTATAATTCAAGCAACCATTTATTATTTATTATATTTTTCGATTAATCTTATAATCCGCATTATTTAAAAAAAAATATCATTTTTTGGCGGACCAATCTGGGCACACTGGGAGTCAGAATCACTTGTTGTCTTAGCACCTGGTCTCTTAATTTTCCAAACTAATTTCCAAAAAATACAATTTAGAAAATACGAATCATTATAGAATGGATGTATGAATACATGGTCAACTAATAGAAGTGTTAATATTAGCCACGATTGGTTCTCCTCTTCCTAGTTCATGTTGTACTGATCTTCTTGTAGGTATGATTTTTATATTTCCTATTTACATATCTATATCTGATTTGTAGTTTTAAATTTTGATGTTTTAATTAATCTATTTTTATATTCCATGGACTTTATGTATCAATTTACATATACTTTTTTTAATTTCATCATCCATAATTTGTTAGGATATGTATTTTTTCTAATTTGTAGGATGTTTGAATGTATTGCTGGAATATTTTATTCAACAGATATTGAGTGATTCTTCTTGAATAAGAATCAATGATTTCTAATGGATATATGAATTTAATTATTTTTTGATTCTAGTTTTTTTATTCATGACTTATAAAAATAAATATCTTCATTTAATTTATAAAACAAAACATGTTCATTTATTGATCATGTTTCCTAATTTTAAAGCATTGCACCAGAGCCACTTCATTTATTTGACAAATTTCTTTCTCCAACATTATCCACCATCTTCTAGTAGTGACTTAGTATATAAATATAATCTCATCACACATCCTCTAAAATATTTTTGATAACACCATGTGTGTTTGTGAGTGTCTATTGGAGGAGAGTTCCTTGTTTCTATTTTCACATTATTAGTGAAGGTGTGACACTATGTGTAAGAGATTTATTCTTTTTCTAATAAAGAAGATTAAGAGTATTAATTTTTTTAAGTGAACATGATTTATTGTGGTCATTTTATAAACATAATTTTCTAGTTTTGATTATGGGAATATTATTTTTGAAAGATTTTGTTTATTAGTTCATTTAAATATATATAAATCATGTTTTGTAGTTTTGAGAATTTTGATTAATTTTTAGTAAACTGATGTTATGATTTTTCAGATAGTATATTTAATTATGACAAATTTTGATTTTATTTTTATAATTCAAACATATTTTAGAAGGATCTTCAGATTTCATTTGTGTGATATATATATATGTTTATGTTGTAATTTTATTAACAATTAATTTTATTAGGGGGTATTTAGGTTTATAATATTTTAATTGAAACATGATCTTATTCTGTTACAATGTGACATATACATATATACATACTTTTCAAGTATATATTTATTATATATAAATTATGATTGACAATGAATTCTTATAGTTATTATTTTTTTAATTATGAATTTCATAATTTTATCAGTTACATGTCATATACATATCATAATCATAGACATAAATTAATGATTTAATTTCCATGACATGTTAACATTAATATATGGATACGTATTTAAATATATAGGTATATACTTATAATCACGTGATTTTAAAAAAAATTAAAAAACATGGATTTTTATGGGAATAAAACTGAAATTAAAGGTATGTGGATGATAATTAACTTTCCCTTTAATTATTTAATGTCTATGTATCATATGATTTATTCACAAAAAGTGAAACCATTAATTTATAATAAATATTAGTATTTATATATTTATATAAATAGTTAAATGTAAGAATATTTCGTTCATATATGAATATATATATATATATGAATGTGTATGAAATATATAAAAATTGATTTTATGAGTCTAATAAATAAAATACAATTTCATGAACGATTGATATTATTTTTGTAGCATTCTATGTATTATGAAAGGCATAAAAGTGAAAGTATTCTATAATTCAGAATCATTAAACTGATTTTCTATAATATATAAATATATATATATGAATATGATACTGTGAATTTTAAATAAAAAAAACTAGTGAGAAATGTATATACAATAAAATATAGCTTAAAAATGTCAACCAAAATTCCAAAACATGAATAATGTAAATGTGGAAGGAATTGGGAAGTGAACCCTATAACTCAATAATTTCATTGGTCCATGATATATATCAATGTTTCATGTTTCCAAAATGTTTTATTATCAATATCTTGTGTAATGTTCTATAAGAATAACTGGATTAAATTTAAAATATCATTTATGTCTGTAATTTCAAAAGTTATAAATTATTTAAATTTAAGTAATTTCAATTTTTTTTAAAAGGGTATTTCAAAATTTATTATTATTTTATTACATAATTATTATTTTTAAAGCATATCGCAATGTTATTTAAAAATAAATATTATCTAAAAAGTATTTCCATAACATTATAAGAAATTATTGGGGAATTGAATGCTCACCATTTAATTATATATTTTTTTCACATGTATCTTAGAAGTTCTATTTTTGACAACTTCACTTTTAGAGTTAATGTGCGCAGAAGCATAGTAGACATTCTATTTTATTTTATCTCAACTATGAAAAATCTAACCTATTTTTCAATCCAACAAAACATAGACCAAAAAAATATCAACATTTTTGTTTAGTATTGTGTAATTTTTCAATGACATTTATAAAAAATTCATAGCATTATATAGTACTTTGTCCAGTAGAGCGGGCTCAGTCTGCTATAAATTATAGACCGATAAGAGAAAATATTCTCTTATATCATTAGTGGGATTGATAAGTGTGTTGGATTCCAAAAATCAAAATGGCTCATGAAGTGATGTTATATTGAATATATTACTCACCAATAATATGTATTTGGTGGTCCATGTATTCATGCATGGATGGATGTATGGATATGTGGAATATAATTGATATGAAAAAAATGGAATTATAGAATTGTTATGACAAAATGGAACTTTCATAATGTATTTAATGTATTGTTTGGTTGTTATACTTGAAAGAAATGTTTTTTTGGAAATTTGATTGAAAGGGTGTTTTTTATATTCTTTTATAAATAGTTTTAATGTATTTTATATAAATGAGCTATCATGTTCTATCCTAACAGAATTAGTAGGGATGTCCATTAGGGAAATACTACAAGGTTTCATTGCATATTCCTTCATTGAATCATTGGGTATTTTGTAGATATCATTCATTAGAAAACATTTAATTTCAATGTATCACAATTCTCTATTGAGGAATAGGTGATACTTCGGCAGTTTTGTGGATGTTGAGTATGGAGCATGGTGGGAGCATGAAGTTCTACATTAGAGTTTTTTATTTTTTGGTTAAATCATCTGATTTGTGATTTTGTATTTATAGTTCTTCAATATGGTACATTTTTATGATTTTATTTTGATATCAATGGTATTACATTTAGTTAGATTAAATTATTATCATGAATTTTGTATTGGTTTGATTATTATTTTTGGTTTTATATGTTTATTTAATGAAAGGGAAATCGTCCCACAAATCTATTGATGCACTTGGAAAATTTATCAGCCTTTGGCTCCATGGTTATATCACTTATGGCCATGTAATATCATCCCGCATTCTCAAGAAAATGAGAAGGGGTGGGATATTACATTATATTAGTTGCGAAACATAGGAAAAAATATACATGAAATAATATTGCTCATGATTAAAATTTTGGGACAACCTTGTATTTTCCTCAACTACTTCTAACATCAAATAGACATCTAGATTCCACTCTTCTAACCAGATATCTAATATGAAAATAATAATTTAAAGATATTCATTTATTAGATCATTCGTTTTTATCACTTACTTCATTAAAAAATTAATTCACTATTAATTACACATTTATACTATTCTAAAATACATTATATTGATCATCATAGTAAATAAAATTCCCTCCAAGCATATTCAAAACAAAATACACTATTTATAATGATTAATATATATTCAACATTTTCATTCCATCAATACCAAAACAATGGCTTAAGAATTAATAGATAATTATTTGAGTCATTTCATAATACATCTATTGATGGAATCCCATACTATGTTACCAATTATAGGAAACATTAACTTAAGAACATCTAGAAGCCTCATGCAGTGGGGAAAATTATTTCAAATAAAACAAGAAAACCCATCCATCATCCATTAAACTAATTCCTAATCAGTCATTATATATCTCAACATCTCATCAACAAGTGCTCTTATATGAAACTAGATCTATCAACAATGCTGACATCACAAACACACTCATGAATGCACTAATGAATATCTATATCAATGGAATAATTTTCTACCAAATCTACTTGGACTACCCACAAAAATCCCATCATCCTTCCAATGCTCAGTGATTATAAGATCATATCACATCTATGCCACCCCATCATATATAAAATCGAATTGAGAAGCACTTTATTATAAAAATTCACAATGGGAATGAAATAAACAATCTCATCCAAGTTGATAATATAGGACCTAAAAGGTAATACATCGTTCCCACATAAAATAGATCTTAATGATCTAATAAAAGTACTCCTGACCCTCTCATGAAAATGAAAAAAATAAGGCCCTGATAATCATATTTATCACAAATATAGTTCTCATTCCATCTTTAATTTACCAATTTTTTATTCACAAGTTCCAATGTTATAAAAACTATGAATCCAACTATTATGATATATAGACATATAAACATGACTTGTATCATTTTAACTAGTTTTATAAAACATTTAAAAATACAGTTAGCATATAGCATGACTTCTAGTTCATTATCATCCATAATAATTACCATGATCCACATTATTATAAATTACATAGTTCTTCTGTAATAATATATCAAATTATAAAAATTTCATTTAATCTATGTTATTATTAATGACTTACATCAACCATAAAATATTACTTATTAATGTGGTTTGATATATGATTATCTAAATTTCATTTCCATTTATATAAATAAAACATTAATAATTTAGGATTTTCATGTAAATAAAATTAGTGAAGCAATGAATACCCTACCTAAAAAGAATCAATGTCATTAATATCATAACAGACCAATGTTATGGATCTATAATCACCTCTCATAATGAAAGTATAATATCTTAAAGAATCCATGTGACAAATTCTCTAACAACCATATATAAAACTCATTACAAAAACATTGATCTTTATCCATAAAATGGTAGAATAACATTGAAGAAATGGGATGTATTAGGAATAACATTCTTGGAAATGAATAAATAAATAACCTTGAATCATCAATGACTAAATATTGAATCCAAGGATCGAAATATGTCCATGTAATCACCAAACCCATTTATATCGGGTCAACCTATGATTAGAAAATCAGAGGATCCATAGGGTTTTTGGAAAACAAATCTCACTTTAACCATTATAGGTGGACCACATATGGTATTTACCATGTGTAAAACCCCTTTTCATTTTGTATAAATTTTGGTAATAAGATATCACTAAAAAATCATCAAGAAAATTGATACTGAAATATTATATGCTTTCTATCACACCATGAACAATCCATAACTGTCCATGAACCACTGATCTCCCTTGAATAACACTATTACAAACGATGAAGATGGAATAAATGAACTGAAACATATTTATATTTCATGTAATCTCCCTACATGAATACTTTTGGAGATAAAACCCTCTATACTAACACCATCCCTCCTTCAATAAAAATGAACTTCGTAAATTAATAAAAGTTTAGACTACATGAATCTAGCCATTTAAACTACCACTTCTATGAATTAAATATTAAAAATTACAGTATATATATAAAATACTAAAAAATAATATAATATAATATGTCATAAAAATATTCATAAATAATTGTAATGATTGTAAAACTTCATAAATCAATTATATATAATAAACCTTTCATAGTGTATTTGATGAATCTATTTATTATACTTGTTTTTATATTACCATTTAAATTTATTTATTTCATGGGGATTATGATTAAATTTTTAAAAAGAGATAAGGCATTATTTAACAATATCATAATTATAAATGATTATTTATGTTGAACTCTCCGTTAGGGGGATTGTTTATAAATTAAATTTTAATCTAAATAATTTTAATTATACGACATAAATATTTTAAATTACGTGTTTTCCACCATTTTCAACACTCTAATTATTCGATATACCAAGAGAACATTTTTAGGGGAATAATATATTATATTATACATTGATTAAAAATCATTTTTCTCCCATATCCATGTATTTAAAAAATATATTGAATGAATGAATTAAATATCCTAATATTCGTTTTTGATGAAATTTGTACATATGATTGAATTTTAAATAATGGTTTAAAAGGAATACTTGAGTATTTTTCTAAAAGTGTTTATTTATTACTATTTATCAGAAACTTGAATGGTACATTTAATTTAACAAACATGAAATTAAATGAATATTTCACTAGAATGAACACTCATTTATATGATGTTTCATGATTAAGTGTCCATTATTCATTTGAAATAAAATTATTCCCTTAATATTCTAAAATATTACGTCAAATTTTATATTTTACATGCAAAAGTTGTTTTCATAAAAAATGTTTATAACAGAATTTTTATTGTATTTATATTCATTAATGTCACAAACAGTAATAATATATATACATACGCGGTTGATGTTTTTAATAATACCAACCTTATTATTTCACTAGATAGTTTATGATCTGTCTGACAGGGGATGCAATTTTTATGTTACATTCACCATATTACTTTGTATGGTTTATAAATATGTTTAATTTTTTGGAAAATTAGTAAAAATTAAAATACCTATTTCTAAATAAAAATGATTATATTTTTTATGTTTTACTCCATAATAAGAGTGATCGTTTGGACTGTGGTTGTTATTTTTGTGGCCCAATATATTCCTTCAATAAATATGTATGTCTTGAGACAAAAATGTTTGTGTATTTTTATCGCCTTATTGATTTGAGTATAATGTATTTTTAAGTGGCCTGGATTATATGTTTATGGGGTTCATCATTCCCCAATTATGAGATTAATTACTGATTTCTATATGATTATTTGATTACCTATGACATCCATTGGTTAATGTTATGCAAATATGATTACTTATGTAGAATTATTTGATAAAAATTTATTCCAATCATATTATTATTCAGGTTCAGGTTTCTAATTAAATTCCATGTGATTTCAATTATTTTCCCCTACATATTTAATATTCATATATTTCCCATGATTTATTCCACTGTATGAATACCCTTAATGAGTATATGAACTCACCCATTTCATTGGTTACCCATCCTCATTATGAAATTATGAGTTCTATTATTGATATCTAGGGATATGTTAAAGGGAATAATGTTGTTCTAAAAGAAAATATTGTGTTATATATTATGTTTTTCATATGTTATCTATGATTAAATTATGTATAAAGTTTTCTAAGGGTATTGAACTATTCAGTTGATTTGTATGTGATAAATTGTTTATAGTGAAAATTTAATAGTGTAATCCCAAACTATTTGCTAAGAGATCAAGGTTAATTACAATAGGTATAAGAAAATTTTTATTTTGAAATGTTGGAACTGGATTGAAGTATAAATTGATTGGATAACATAACCTAATAATAAAAATCAAGGAATAATCAATG
This sequence comes from Viscum album, assembly GCA_963277665.1. Classification (NCBI taxonomy): domain Eukaryota; kingdom Viridiplantae; phylum Streptophyta; class Magnoliopsida; order Santalales; family Viscaceae; genus Viscum; species Viscum album. The sequence continues at coordinate 976,909,766 of OY728133.1, forward strand.
TAAATTATAACATAATAAGTTTTTGGTAAGTTAAAAATTATGTGATTTATATATATAAATAACTACATATTCCAAAAAAATGATGATATGGTTGTGTCCTATTTGTGTCTTGATTTCATGTCACTAAATATTGGACATTATAATTTTAATGTTACCTTCCACTCATTCACGAAAGCAGGCCTTAATGCACATATAGTCTGACAGTCATGAAAGATTTTAATGTGTTAATTAACATTGTCATTATAACATCCTAGATTTGTAAATAATAAAACATGTTTCATATTTATTAATATTTTTGAATTAAAAATTAATTTTACATTAATGGCGATGCTATGTTCGATAGCGTACCCAATACGCAACAACGGGTTTCTCTGAAATCTTACGTTGCACACTAATAATATAATATTATTATTTTATATGATAGTTAACTCCTAGCTGTTGTATTGGTGGGATTGAACAATACAAAATACAATATGATTATAAATGTTTTTTAAATGTATTGACATTTATCCAATAAATTTTAGAGGCTTATAATGTGAATGAATCTAATTTGAAGCATAATTTACATTAAAAGGTCGATTTACCGCCTTTTAATTGTGAAAACTCTTTAAATATAGTTTGGTCACATTAATATATTACATTTGACCAAATAAAATATTTCTTTAGAATAGGGACATGAAAACATACTTAGTGTAATGTTTTGGAATTTTTTCCGAAAAAGTTCATTATTTATTGTATAGTAAAAAATATTGTATTTAACTCAAATATGTGTTTTAATCTAATATATTTATATTGTTAGAATTTTTTAATTGGTTTTAAAGTCAAATTAAAATATAGTTTTACCATTTAATCCAATATTGGTCATTGGAATTGATATCATTTTGAAATTGTACATAAACAAGTGTCAATGTTTTGATAGATATTGTTTCTTTAAAACACCCTATTTGTTTAAAAAATGGGAATTAATTTTAAAATTAAATAATACCACTTTAATGTTTTGAATTTGAAAAAATAAAAATCATATTTGAATTCGGAATATCAAATAATGCTTAGGCTGAATTTTTTTTATTTTTTGATAAACATAAATTTTTTATGAATAGTGAAATCACTTAGTAGTAGTAAAAATAACAGACTTTTTCATTTAAATTAAATGTTACAACTTCTGTGAATATAATTTCAAAAATCATAAATACATGTTTGTTATCAGTAGGTAAAATGTGGTACAATAAGATGAAATTAATTTTTGGTGAACCATCACTTTTGACTTTTATTTACCATGGTTAAAGATAAATATAAAAATTCATGGAAAAAATAATATTATAATAAATCAAAAATACCATAAAAATGTCTTAACCTTATTGGTAGATCCATGGCCGACAATGGTCATATTTGTGTCGATTTTGGGAACCCATTAAGACACATAATAGGGGTAATGCCAAAATAGATTAATTAATTTAATGTAAAGGAAAAAATGACAAAAACAAAAATATTATAGCAAATTAATTATTATATGGTGTTATATAAGAAATATTTTTGACTATAAATATTAATTGGAAATATTGAATGATTTGATACATCATGGGAATTTTTTTATAATATTTAGACATCGCATAAATTAAATTCTTTATGACACAATAATGATGTAGTATTTACATCATTAAAATTGATTTAAATTAATAAGATTATAATGAATATAATATTTTCCAAAACCTATCCAATTCTTATTGGATGATTTTATTTCGACCATGAGTCATATTATCTTTGACTATAATGATTTTTAGACTTTTAGAAACCTAATATCATAATATTATAAAATAATATTTTCACACATTCCTAAAGAGCCCCTCCTCTCTCTTATAAAAGGGGACCACTTCTAACAAATTCCCCACACCACTAAATTATTTAGGATCATCGATAATTGGCTAAATTATGCTTTATAAATCCCTCCCTTACATTTATATTCCTTAAATTAAGCATAGGGAACATCAAAAAACCTTTTCAGCTCAAACTAAATGTAGGTACCCAAATTAATTGTAATTGTTTCTCGTAACTTCTTTTCTTTTATTTTACTTCTCCAACCCCTAAAATCTTTTTATTAATTTTATTTATAGCATCATAATTATGCAAAATATAATTGGATGTTGTTATTAGAAGGATTATAACTACACCTACACAATCCTCCATCTAATAAGTGAAGAACATAATGTTTCTGTAGATGGAAAAACTAACACCTCAGGAAACGATGATTGTTAAATTACCTCCTACCACATATCATGGTATAAATTAAGATGGACTTGTATTTATATATGATATAAATTATGTTTATGTTTTCTTTTTTCTACTGTATTTTCCATTTTTATCATTTCCTTATGGTTTCCATTAATGGTAAACATGATAATTTCACTCGAGGAAGTGCAGACTACCGCCCATAGAAAGTGATATGACTCGTTAATTCCATATGTGAGATGTATATAGTATATAGTTAATGATAGTATATATGATATTATATTGGAATTATAATATACATATTTATCATTATGTATTAATTCCATTAAAATAATAAATAAAAATGAAAGTAGCGTTCATGTGTAAGTACGGATTACCGTCTCCATGAATGGTGCATTTCATTTCATACCACCAAATGTTATGTAATATTATAAATAAATGTATATACAAGATATATACGATATATATGATATCCAAGTCATGAATATAATTCTTGAAATAATGTACTCTTGTCCACATGGACAACTTGTAATAATAAGGTGTTCATTTTTTTACTCGAGTAGCAAATATCGACAAAACGACCCTTATTAACATAAAAGATTACAAAATGTCTATAACGTAGTTATAAGTAATATAAAAGGAATAATAAAAATTAAAAAGGATTACTAATCACGTATAATATTAAATTAATTTTTTTATTCAGGAAGAACAAGGAACAAACGTGTCAAGTCGTACACGGGGTAAGGGATTTTCATAACTAACTTTTAATTCCATGGGATTTCCATTGTTCACTAATTATTAATTTCTTGCGGTGTATTGTGTACTGCCATTTGATATATATAATCCTGATTCCCATTATATTCATGGTGTTATGTGATTCATTATGTGGTTATTATCTTTTTTTCATACGACCCAGTTGATTATAACGTGCTAAAGGGTTTCTTCTTACTTTTTATTCTAGTGAGATTCTTGATATATTTGACACTATTTCTTTGTGTGTGGTATATGTAATAGCCATGATTGTACACATTGTGTAATATAATTTTATTTATGATTATTTACTTCTTCATTGTATGATCCTTCTTTCATCTGGATTATTTTTTGTAATTTACCTAATCTGTAAGGGAACCTTTGACCAATCTCTTTTAAAAAGACTTATTTTTGTTATGTCTTATAATTTACATATTATTATGTTGGGATATGTTTTTATATATCCTTCTTGATTTAAAAATTATCTCCAAGTGATTATATACCCTTTTTATCTCATCAAATTATTTTCTGAATTCTAATGTGATGCTGATAGGCTATTCCAATTTTTGCAAGGGAACTTCTTCACCAAATAACAATTCATTAGATTAAACTTGTACTTCTTGAATATGTCATCCTATGAATATGTGTGAATGACCTATGATTGTTTTACACTTAATATCAACTTATATTGGGTTTATTTCTATTTTTCACACATAATTATGTGATTGATTTATCATTTATTTAAAGTTACCATCATTATAAGGGACTTCATCTCAATTTACATTTCCACTGAAACATCATTGTTGTTATGCACCAATTCATTCTTATTTGGTTTATATACTGTCCTTTTTCAAATTATATCATTAATAACATTATTTTCATGATATTATAATGTTCAAATTAAATGTTATTCCTCAATTCATTGTATTCAAGAGTCTCTCAATTTGTTAAATAGTCTTTAACACAAATAGCGTTTTAAATGTTTTAATGATTTATTATTCTAAATCATTATTTTTAATGTCCATGTTTTAAAATTGTTTTGAGTATTTATTTACATAGACATTAATGTTTTAACATTATAAATCCATTAAAATATCTAATGTGGCATGGGAAAATTTTATTCAAAAATCACTTTTAAATGGTTTATGAAAATAGAATGATTATTTCAATATCTTGAAATTACCACTTGTGATTTCAAATGAAATTTTATTAGTGAAATATTTATATTTGAAATATTTTATGTGTTATGATGGTACTTGGACATTTTATGGGTGGTTACATTCTAACCCATATGATGGGTGGTACCGTGATAAAGCAGGACGGGTAGTTACGTTATAACCTCCAATGCCTTGGTTACCAAAGTCGGTCATATGGATATTCTATTTAGTGATATGTGTGGAATTTGACTGTATGGTTAATCTATTTTAGTATGTTTATTTCCCATGTTACCTTCATATGTTATGTGTTCATTATATCAGTTTTATGGTGATATTTTGGTTACAAATGGGTACGCAGATTTATTTTATTTAGTGAAGAGTATTTACTAGTTCTTAAAGGTGAAAAGTATTACGAATGGTAATGTAATCATGGTTTACTTATTGTTTTAAAAAACTAATAGTTTTACAACTTTTTTTATCCATTAATGATATTTTTGATGCTCATCCCATGTTTTTGTAATATTTTTCTTAGGAAATAACCTGGAATAATGTCAAGGGTGGGATCACGGAAAAGTCATGATGTCTTAAACATGGAACTAGAATTAACCCTTTTTTTCAAAAGATTTTATTTTATAAAAAAATTGAAAATGAGTAGAAGGTTCTACTTTGTAATCATATGAGATGTAATAGTTATTTCATAATTCTATAAAACTCTAAACCTGAAAATATCCTCAATGTAAATTATTCATTTATTTCAATATTCTATAATGTTTTATGGCTGGGTCCTTATAGTTGGTATTAGAGGTCGGTTTAGAGAACATTAGGGATTAGGAATTTTTGATAGTCATATGGTTGGTGCATATATATTATTTCAGTTAAAACCTTGTTTTATAACTTTTTAAAATCATGGAATGTCAGTTACAAATGGAAGGATGTGTATCTGAAATGAAATTCCTATCTCTTCCAGATGGCATGCTTGCAATAATTATTGCAATGTCATGTTCGGATGAATGTGAAATTTTTTCTAGAATACATATCACTCGCAAGATATTATATGAGATATCAAACAACTCCATTATAACTCGTTATCATTGTGGATCACGGATTGTATTTAGAAAAAACCAATCATCACAATATTCTCATATGTTCAACAAAAGTAAATATTATCAAGGCGTTTTCAAATATTTTACCTTATCACAAGATTTTGAAGCATATAATTATTATAAAAAAGGTGTTGAATTAGGAGACCCTTTCACAACCTATTTATTTTTTATTTTACAATATATTCTCTCAGAACATACTTACTGTATTTCAAATGGACTGTTAATTCAACGTTTCAACTCAAATTCTGTTCGAATGTTTTATAGAAATCATTTTTTATCAGTTGTTTTGAAATTATATGTCATACATGATTATTTTTGAAAACTGTTTGTCTATGAACACCCATATAACCCTTTTGGAACAATGTGTATTTTGATGGAGGAAACAATTATTTTTAAGGATCACTAAATCATTGTTGAAATGCATGAACCTTCTACCTACATGAACAAGATGACGATGAAACCAAATAGACACCTTGATCAAGGTATGTTGTTCTTCATTTTGGGGTTTGTTTTATTTTATCATATAGTGGTGAAATATGACTTCATGATCTAAGATGTTGAAATCATAATGAATTTTTATGAAAATAAGTTTTATAAGGAAACCAATGAAGATAAAACATGTTTGGGTTATTTTTGAGTTTTATAAAAAGGACAACACATAGCATGGGTGACAACCCCTCACATCTGGAAATGTAGTGGGAATTGAACCCACAACCGAAGGGAGACAAGGTTGATTTTCCTACTATAAGCCTACTTGAACTCTCTAATTATTATGACTTATTATTTTAGTAAAATGTTTTCATAGAACAAAAATAATTTTATTTTTAGACTGCTGTTTTATCAAATGGATATACTTTGTATAGAAAAATTATTTAGTGATGAAGTTCTAAAGGTTATTTGGGAAGAGTTTATCTGTTTTAAGGAAACACTATATGCCTAAAAAAATTGAATACTATGGGATTTAAATTGTGTAATAATGGTTGAAATTTTAGTTTGGTTGAATGTATGTTTTTATTATAGACACAAGATGATTTGATTTAATAATGAAAATGATTAACCTGTCATGAAGAATATGTGATTAGGTTAATTAATTTTTCAATATTATACTTTATGATTAACAAGTTTTACTTGGAGATAAATGTTATGATGTATCTTGGAAGTAAATGTAATTAAATCCTATTGATATTTGGGTTACTATAACAGTTCGGATAAGAGTTGAATAATTTTAGGGTCAATTGTTAATTGAATAGTCTTTGATGAACATTGGGGTTTGTTAGAAAAATTTTAGAGATTAAGAGTAGTTTATCATTATGTAAAAGTTTATACTTTTGGGTATTATCTGATCTTATACTAAATGTTTTGGTTTTAGTTAATATATAAAGATAAGTGAAATATATAGTTCAGATACTGAGGATTGTTTGATTCCCTCAAAGTTGATTATATCACTTCTAATGTAAACAATTCATCCTGAATGCTCATCGTTTGGAGGAAATATTTGTTTGTGTTAGAAATATATTAAAGGATAAAATTCTACATGGAATGTATATGTGTTTACTTATGTTTTTATTTATGTTCATAAATATATTCCACAATGAAAGTTAACATAAAACATGAATCTTTGTCAGTTATCTTTTCCTACTAGGGAATCAACAACTGTTGAACCCATCACATGTTTGTGGTTTTCTGGTGTTTCACATTCTTCTAATTATATTTTCTATCACTCTCCATCAAAACATGACCATTTTTTCTCTCTTAAATATCCATGGTTTCCAACATGGAATCCTAGTATGGGTTATCTCATTAGACCTTTGTACTTCCCTTTAATTAATTTAAAGTGATAGTTTTATTGACTCTTTTTCGATGGGGAACTTTTAATGAAGTTTCCAAGAGCCGTTTTAAAATTACGAGGACACATTTCCCAAAATGGTGAGGGATGTAACATCCCAGATAAATAAGGAATAACACAATTTTCATATTTATTAATATTTGTGAATTAAATATTCATTTTACATTAAAGGGGATGCTACATTCGATAGCTTACCTGTTACACAAAAACGAGTTTCTTTTAAATCGTACGTTGCACACTAATAATATAATATTATTATTTTAAATGGTACATAACTTCTAGCCATTGTATTTGCAGGAATGAACAAATATAACCACAATATTATTATACATGTTTCTTAAAGGTATTTACATTTATCTAATAAAATGTAGAGACTTAAAATTTGACTGAATCTAATTTTAAGCATAATTTACATTAAAAGGTAAAATTACCACCTTTTAATGGAAAAAAAATAATTAAATATAGTTTTGGTCACTTTAATACATTCTATTGGACCAAATAAAATCCTTATTTATAATGGGGACCTCAAAATTTAATTTCTGTATATTTTTTGATTTTTTTCCGATAAAGTTCATTTTTTTAATGAATAGTGAAAAATATTCAATTTTAATTAAAAACATTGTTTTAATATAATTTATTTATATAGATTGATTATATTTTTAATTATTTTTAAAACTTAATTAGAATTTATTTTAACCATTTAATCCAAATTTGGTCATTAAAATTGATTTCACATTGAAATTGAACACAAACAATTGTCAATATTTTTATAGTTATTGTATCTTAAAAACACGCTATTTGTTTTAACAACAGCAATTTATTTTAAAATTAATTTATTAATCTTTTATTTTTTAAATTTTGAAAGTAAACATCAATTTTGAATTCAGAATATCAAATAATGCTTTGGCTGAAATTTTCATATTTTTTTGAAGAACTTAAATTTTTGATGAATAGTGAATCGACTTAGTAGTAGTTAAAAAAACATGATTTTTCATTGAAATAAAATTTTACAACTTATGAGAATTAAATTTCATACATATTACATACATCGTTGTTATTTTGAAGTTATATGTGATTCAATATGATGAAAATAATGTTTCATGAATAGTAACTTTTGACTTTAATTTACCGCGATTAAAGGTTACTAGGGAAATTCAAGGTAAAAAGAATATTATAATAATTCATAATTACATTAACACTTGTAATAACCTCACTTTTTGAGTAATGGACTCCCATGGTCATCTTTGGGTCGATTTTGGGACACTATTAAGCCACTTATGAGTGATAATGACACTTTTGGTAAATTAATTTAAAGTAAAGGCAAAAATGACAAAAACAAAAATCTTCTAGTAAATTAATTTTCAAATTTTGTTATATAAGTAATATTTTTAACTATAAATATTAAATGGAAATATAATATGATTTCCCACATCATGGTATTTTGTTTTTAATTTTTAGATATCGAATATATTAAATTTTTTATGACACAATAATGATGCGGTATTTACCACATTAATAAATGATTTAAATAAATATTATTATAATGATTCAAATTTTATCCAAAACCTGTCCAATTCCTATTTAATGATTTTATATCGACCATGATTCATCTTATCTTAAAATATAATTATTTTAAGACCTTTATAATCTGACAACCATTATATTATAAAATAATATTTTCACACTTTTCTAAAGAGGTCCCCCTCTCCCTTATAAAAGGATACCACTTATAAAAAATTCCTCACACCTCTCAAGACTTTAGGCTCATAAAAAAATTATCCAATTATGCTCCCTACAACCCACCCTTCCACATAGAAGTCTTACCTTAGGCAGAATGCACTTCCATATACTTTTTTGTTCAAACCAAAGGGAGTTACCCAAATTAATGGTAATTGTTTCTCTTAAGTTCATTTCTTTTATTTTACTTCTCCAACCCATAAACGCTTTTTATTCAATTACTTTATAGAAAAAATAGTATCATAAATATATTAGGATGTTGTTATGAGAAGTATTTGAACTACATCTGCACACACCACTATCTAATGGGTGAAGAACAAAATGTTTCTATGCATGGAAAACTAACGCCTCATGATACGATGATTGTTCAGTTACCTCCTACCACCTATCATGGTGGCCATTATGATGGAAATTTATTTATATAGATATATATTATGTTTTTGTTTTCTTTATTCTTCTTTATATTTCATTTATATCATACCCTTATGGTTTCCATTATGGGTAAACGTGATAAATTAATTTGAGGAAGTACGGAATACTACCCCCTCAAAGTGATATGACTCATTAATGCCATATGTGGGATTTATAAAGGATGGAGATAATGTTATTAAATATTCTATTGTAATGTAATTGTAATATAACTATGTATAATTATGTTTACTTTCACTAAAAAAAGAAATATAAATGAAAGTAGTGTTCATGCATACGTACGACTTACTGTCTCCATGAACGGTGCATTTAATTTCATACCTCAAAATGTTATGTACTATTATAAATACATGAATATACTGGATATATATGATATATATGATATCCAAATCTTGAATATCAATCTAGATATATTGGAATCTTGACCACATGTACAACTTGTAATTATAAGGTGTTCAATTTTTTTACTCAAGTGCCAAATATCGACAAAACGACCCTTATTAACATAAATTATTAAAAAATGTTTATAACATGGTAATATGTCAAATAAATGGAATAAAAAACATTAATAATGTTTCTTGATCAATTATACAATTATCTTATATTTATTATTCAGGAATAACAAGGAACAAATTGCTCAAGTCGGACACAGGGTATGGGATTTTCTTATATCATTTTTAATTCCGTGAGAATTCCATTGTTCTCCATTTAGTCATTGCAAGTGGTGTATTGTCTACATAAATTTGATATATATTATCATTATTATAATTATATTCATGCTGTTATGTGATTAATTTGGTGGTTATTAAATTTTGGTCATACAACTCAGTTGATTACAACGTTTTAAAGGGTTTCATCTCACTTTTTATTCCCCCTGAGATTCATGCTATATTTGACACTATTTCTTTCTGTGTTGTGTATGTACTACCCATGATTTTACTATTTGTGTAATATAATTTCATTTATGATTATTTACATATTATTTTTAAGATCATTATTTCATGTGGCGAATGTTTTGTATGTTACCAAATCGGTAAGGGGACCTTTGAACCTCCTCTTTTTGAAAGACTTATTTTTGTTATGTCATTTAGTTTACATATTATTATGTTGGGACATGTTATTCTATATCCATATTGATTTAATTTATTTTTCCATGTGATGAGATACCCTTTTATCTCATCAACTCTTTTTCTGAACACTATAGTGATGCCGTTAGGCTATTCGAATATTTTCAAAGGATCTTCTTAATCCAAATTCAATTATTTGGGTTAAACTTGTACATCTTGAATATGTCGTCCTATGAATATGTTTGATTGAAATATTATTGTTATACACATAATATCCACTTATATTGGGTTTATTTATATTTGTAACAGATAATTATGTGATTTATTTATCCTTTATTTAAGGATACCATCTTTATAAGGGATTTCATCTCACTTTATATTTCCAGTGAGACTTCATTGTTATTATGAAACAATTCACACATATATGGTGTATATACTGTCCTTTTTCATGTTATATCATGGATCCCTCAATTATCATGATATTATAAAGTTTATATTAAATTTAATTCCTCAATGATTTGTTTTTAAGAGTCTATCATTTTGTTAATTACTCTTTAACTAAAATAAAGTTTAAAATGTTTTAAAGAATTATTATTCTAAATCATTATTTTTAATGTCCTTGTTTTAAAAATGGTTTTATTTATTTATCTGTATGGACATTAATGTTTTAAAATTATAATTACATTAAAATCAACAAAGTGGTATAAGAAACACTGATTCAAAAATTACTTTTTAAATTGTTTATGAAAATGGAATGATTATTTCAATATCTTGAAATTACTTCATGTGATTTTAAAATGAAATTTTATTAGTGAAATGTTTATATTTGAAATATTTTATGTGTCATGATGGTACATGGAAATTGTAAGGGTTGTTATGTGATAAACCATATGACGAGTGGTGTCGTGATAAACCAGGATGGGTGGTTACGTTATAACCTCCAATGAATTGGGTATCGAAGTGGGTCGTATTGATAATCCATTTAGTGATATGTGTGGAAGTTGACCATGTGGTTATTCCATTTAAGTATGTTTATGTCCCAAGATACCTTTATATGTTATGTGTTCTTTATATTGGTTTTATGGTAATCTTTTGGTTAAAAAAGGGTAAGTAGAGAACTTTTATTCAGTGATGAGTATTTACTTATTCATAATGGTGAAAATTATTAATTATGTTAATGAAATCATGGTTTAGTTGTTTTTTTTTTGAAAAACATACAATTTTCCTTCTTTTTGTATCCATTACTGAGCTTTTTTATGCTCATACCTAGTTTATGAAATGATTTTCACTGTACATAATGTTGAATAAGTTCAAGAATGGGATCAAAGAAAGGTCATGCTGTCTTAAACATGTAAGTAGGCATGACTCTTTTTTTCAAGAGTTTTTGTTCTATGAAATAATGGAAATTGAGTAGAAGTGTCTACTTTGTAATCATTTGAGATGTAATAGTTATGTCCTAATTCTCTAAAACTGTAAACCTGAAAAGATCCTAAATGTGAATTATTAATTTAATTCAATATTATGTCATGTTTTAAGGCTGATTCCTTATAGTCATTATGAATTACCATTTGTTATTTCCATAAATTCAGAACATGATTTTATAATTTCAAATTTATAGTGAAATTATATTGATAATAATTTGAAAAGACTTATACATAAAAAAATGTTTCTTTATAATAATGATATTCTTCATCACAGAATGATTTATTATTTTAGTAAATGTCTCCGACTCGGATTATTGATTTTAGTGATGAATGTGAAGAGAAATACATCAATTAGGAGAATCCAAATGGGATGATGACCAAGGTAAATGATATTCTAATTAATACCCTACAGCATAACCAACTCCTAGACTCATTAAATATTGAAATAACATATTCCTTTAAGTGATAGAGCGGTGGATTTTATAATGGAATAAATGATTAACATCCTCTTTGTAATAAATGTAGAAATAGACCCCTTAGTTAGGTTATAATTCGTATTGAATAATTATTTATTTTATAAAAATTAGATAATAACAATAATAAATGTTGAGAAATATTAATTAGATAAATATAGTTAAATAAATTTCATCTTAGATATTTGTTTCATTTAACATGTCTAAAATTTTGAGAACAATGAAATTATATTAGTAAATTCCCTCTTTAAATGGTTTATGTCTTGACCATGGAATGACCATATTATTTAAAACAAATTAATGTTGGTGTTAAAATTAATTTATTTTTTTTATTGAGGAATTGTTTTTTAGAAGTACGTTTTTATATATTATATTAATTGAATGATTCGGGAATCATTTAGTGATTGTGTTAATTTTTTGATGAATATCTGATATCATCAATGATTAACATATGAGTAATTGAAGCACTAATTAAATTATGATTTAATATTTGATCATATGCTAAATGGCTTAGACACCAATTCTGTGGTTTTAACTGATGTGATTTTAAGGTGATCATTTATGTTAAGGAAATAAAAGTGAATTAATAGTATTCTTTATTATGAGATAATAATGTATAGTTATCATTTTTGATAAAAAAATTGATATGATAATAAATGATATTATGATGAGGTTCATCATATTATTTTTGAAATAAAATTAGAATTATAATTTTGTAGTTTTATAAAAAGGAAAAATGATATGTTGGGAGAAAACACATCCCATTATTAAATGATAGGATACATTAACATAGATCCAATAGGTGACTAGGGTGTGATACCAACAAATAACCAATGTGATATCTAAATAAAAGTTATTTTTTTACTCAAATTTTATTTGTTATGATACTGTTTTTTAAATCAGGTGATTAAATTTCTGTTTAGATATTAAATTTTTTTATCATAAAAATTGTGCAATTTTTTTGGTGAATATCTAGGGTCATGTGGAAGGAATTTTTACTAAATAATGAATTTTGTGATCCATTATAATTTTATTTTACGAATAATGTATTAAAATAATTCACCCTTTATTTTATTTGCAGTATAATAACATTAATTAGAAATATATTGATATATAATCAATTGATTATTTTTTTTTATGAATTAATTAGAAAAAATGTATGTATATTTTATCATGATTTTACATTTAATAGAAAAATAATTATTCATCTTTTGGGGACTGATTCTTGATATATTCAATTTACCAATATACCATCACTTGTGATGAAATTTCTGGCACTTTAGAATTGATTTATTAAAGGTATAATTGATGATGAATTTATCTTGGCCATGTTTTCCATCAATATATATGGTCATTGGGTATTATTTTTCAAATCTATTTCAATATTAATACATCCCATTAATCTTTTCTTACATGGATTCATAGTTTTATGTTTTTATAGATGAATTCAGAACATCCATTACTCTCCAATTAATAATAATTTTTAAAAACAATTATGATGTGGGTTTTAAAAAATGGTTATACAATATATTAACCAAATTTAATTGTGGGATTCTATTATATTTAGTAGGGGTATAATTTAATTCCTAATTATTTTATTGTATACTCCTCTTTAAATAATTTTTTCGTTGATAAATTTCATTAAATGAAACAAAATATTTAAAAATCTACGATACACAATAAAAATATTAATTCTTTATGTGCCAATTATTAAATTACAATTAAATTTTAGTGTATGAATAATTGTAACTACATTATGAAAATTATATGCTTTAAATTATATGAAAAAAATTCATTTCTTCAAAATTCATATGACCTTTATATAATGACAATTTTAAAAATTAAACTTTTTTTTATGGAAAACATTTTCTATGCAGAAAATATAGAATAATTTTAATAATTTTAAATAATAATTTTTTAAAAAATTATAATTAAATTTATAAATTATATATTCATTAAAAAATTTATTATTATTATTCTTTTCTAATTTTTAGATAATTGTAAATTGTTTTTTATTATTAAAACACAACATTTTTTAAAAAATTATATTGATTATCATTAGAAATTTTTTTCAAGATTAATTTTTTCTACATTTAGATAATATATTTTACAAAATGAATTTTTTTAACAAATCATTTCAAAATCAACATATTGTGATTTTTTTATAATATTTAAAAAATATTAGTTTCTCAAGGAATAGTGAAAATTACAAAATTTTGTTTATAAAATATTTTTAAATCGATGAATTGAACATGTTATATTTTTATTTTACACTATTTCACAAGTATTAATAGTAAAATTATATATTTCATTAATTAAAATTAGTTCATCGGAATCAATATGATGATGAATCATGATTTTAAAACAGTTTTTACATTATAAATCATTATTGTTTAACACATCATTTTTGGTGAATTTTGATGTTTTATATTAAATAAATTTATGAATCACAAATGAATTGAATTTAATAATATTTATTCCACATTATTAATCTGTAAAATAAATATTTTATTTTATTTCCATACAATTTTTTACTCAAAATGAATAATAATGGAAGAGAAAATTAATTGTAGTGGTTATGGTTAAAATAATATTTCTTTCATCATATACACATATGTTAAGATTAATATTAAATATTAATTTGAAATTGAAATTTAAAATCAAAATTAATATTTAAAATAAAATCATTAAAATTAACAATTATTTATCCTTTATAAAGTCACTAATGATAAATTACTAAGATAAATTAAAAAATAACTTTGTATTCAGGAATAATAAATTAGTTAAATTATGAAATCATAAAGGGTAAGGTATTATAATGTTAAAAATTTAAATTTTAGGTTTTATGGGGCCTGAACATCACTAAAATAATTTTTTTTATCAATTTTGTAAAAAACTAGGTTGACAGTGAATCCTCACTATTAAATAACATTTGATATTTATAAAAAACTCAAACTTCCACCATTATACAATGGAACCTAATACACTAATTTTATCCTTATTGTAACTCCATTTAACAGAAAAACCATAAAAACTGTCCTTATTAATTTACATGACCATTTTATCATGGTTCAGGTATGTCAAATATTGCGACTCTAAGTTACTTACTAAGATATCAAAAGAAGTTTTTTTCTATGGAAATGCAATTGTATTTACTGGGGTCTTAGTTTAGTTTTTAAATTATTTCTTACCAACATCATTAATGTATTAATAATTAAAATATAATTTAATAACAAACTTTTATATAAAATAATATTTTAAGGATAATTTCATATCGTATATTTATAATCTCTTCTATCAATTGTGAAATAAAAACATTGATCACATGTAAAGAAGATTCCCACCTCATGAACTGATCATAATTATTTTCCATCACCACTGCACAATTATATATATAATGATTTATTTAATTATTAAATATATTAAATTTAGTAAATAAATTTACTTTTTGAGTGATAATGTCAATTATATCTTCTAACCTTCCAATCCATTGGGATATAATTATTTCCCTCATGAGTACATATAGTGTAACACCTCTATGAAGTGATGTGACTTTTTTTCCTATTTAAATTTTTGGTAGTAATGAAATAATTACGAAATATTTATGATATTTATGATATAATAGTAATTATTTAAATTGAAATTATTATAAATCTTATATACTTTGACATTTCAATATAAATAAAACATCATTCATGCATATGTACAACATTCAGTCTTCATAAATATTATAACCTGTTTTCTATCATTATTATTTTATGAATATTACAAGTAATTATTGTTTCCCTCCTCTATTTTGATAATCTCAATTATGCTTCAATATGATTTGATAATACTAAATAATTTTTACCTTTATAATAATTATTTGTTAAATAATTGACATCATATTATTAAGTTGATAAAATATCAAAATGATCATTGAAATTTGCAAATTAATGGTTATCAAAATTTATACTTGCTTAGATATGTTACTAACTCAATCTGGATATCATTTTCATAGAACAGATAAGTGTTAAGCTTGTGAGTCACTGAGAAAAAAAGCTACTGATAAGGCTATCTACACCGGTACAGAAGTCTACTGATATAGATAAAGTCGTTGATATGAATAACAGCAACCGACAGAGGAAGAGCTACCGATAGAATAAGTCCAGTGGTATGAACAAGTAGACTGATACAGATCTACCGATACAAGACATCGATACAAACAGACAGATATAAATCTACCCATATAAAGTACACTGATACAAATATAATGTCCATCTATACAAATACAATGTCCACCGATACATAATGAAAAATTCCACCTATAAAATAATGAAGATACAGACAGACGACTACCATTACACAGTCCACCAATACATATAGATACCATTACAAAAGAGCTACCGATAAAAGGATCTACTGATAGAGAGAGATACTGATACATAGAGCTACTGTTATAAAGAGTTACAGCTACCGATAAATGTTCACTGATAAAATGAGCCACTGACTGATAAGAAGATCTACCTATAAGAGGAACTTTTGGTAGAAGGAGCTACCAAGTGAAGGAGATACCAATTCAAGCAAGCTTCCTTTAAATGGAGTAACAGCTACCAATGGAATCCAGTAACTATTTCTATAAACTCTATCTATATTTATTTATTTAGAACCAGTCACATTTGATGTTTTTAATACAACTGATATTAATTAATGAGATATGTTGGCATGTAAGGAAACCTTACCTCGTACCTGTAAAAAGGTAATCATTATTATTGACGGAGATCAGGGTATAAAATAAAGATCAAGCTACTGAAGAAAGCGTATAGGATTATAGGTGCATGTCTGTGACACTTGAAGTGAAATTCATAAAGAAGAACACGAGAATAACTCAAAGAAAAGTCATACACATCACACAGAAGTTCCAAACAAGAAGCTCAAGTGTTACAAATAATACATTCTTACTCGATCTGAACACCTACACAGGAAGTGAATAAATAGAACCATGACACTTTGTTTTCCACACAACATCTCAAGAAGAACTCAAAGATTAATCTACATCAATCTGAGGAGTCCAGAGTTTCACTCACAACACATAGAGCATTCTAAAGTCATCTCTATTTGTTTAGATCTATTCTGTTTAATTAATTCTCATTTTGAGAAGTGTGTGTGATCTGTTTACAGACACACACTGACTCCTGAGCATACCTAAAGGAGATCAAAAATCCTCACCCAAACCTTATAAATCTTTTTAGTTCCCACTGTGTATAGTGGTAGAGGTCAAGTTTGACATAGATAGCATGTGTGTTATTGTTGTGTTTTCCCCACGAAGTACTATGGTAGAGGTCTTAGTACTTGGACATTATTTGTACTATTATAATCCCTGATCCATGGTGTGGTTCAATGTTTATATAAACTATTTGAGAGGACTATGTCTCGTCTTGAGACTGAACCTCTTGGTTAAAACTGCTTTCCTTGTTTTTTATTCTTAGAACAGTATTGAATATTCTAATGCTAAAAACATTGAAATACACATATATTTTAATTTTACTCTGATATTTAAACATGCAAGTTTTTTTATTTATTGTAAATCATTAGGTTAGTTTCAAAATGTATTCTAATCTTTAGATTATATTAACTGAGAAATAATCAATCTCTTGAGAACTAAACTGAAAAATTACTATATTACAAATTCACTATAACATAGCTTGTTATTTAATTTGGGATATTTTTAATAGGAATATTTTGAACATAAATTTTATTTGGAACTAAATTCACCCCCCTATTGAGTATCCACTCCAACCAATATTTGGTATTAGAGGTTTTTTATTAGTAAAATATTTCCAAATACCATGTTTTTGGAATGTGATATTAGTTGTATCTTAATGATCTTAAAATATTGTTAGTTCTAAATTTTACCTCATTAAAAATATTTTTACAATCTAATTATGGATAATAGACTAGAAGGTGATGTTACCAATATGCCACCTATCTTTAATTGTGTTAATTCTGAAAAATGGACACTGAAAATGAAATTTCATTTAAAAAGTATGGGATTTCAGATCTGGAATGCTATAGAGACTTAGTATATGTTTCCAGAAACTGAAAGAATTACTTGTGATGAACCTACTAAAATTGCATAAAATAATAATTTTAAAACATTGAATGCCTTTTATTGAGCTTTAAGAGATGAATAATTTAATCGAATATATTCTTGTACAACTACTTATGAAATTTGGGATACTTTGGTTATTTCTCATGAGGGAACAACAAATGTTAATGAAATGAGATTGAATACCTACACTATTAAATATTACATCATTAATATGAATTCTAATTAACCAATTTCTGAAATATATCTCAGGATCAATGAAATTGTAAATAAAAATGAGCTCATTGGGAAAATTGGTTCCAGCAATTGAGCAAATCAAGTGGAAACAAAGATGCCTACTAGAATGATATAGAGGCACATCAGTTTCTATAAGAGAATCATGTGATATATGATCACTTCATTCTAAAGATAATATTGTTAAGTTAATGATGAATTAATAAGAGAAGAATGTAAACATGAAGGAAGATGATGAACCAAAGAGTAAGTTAGTGAAATTTAAGTCTACTACCTTAAAGAGAAATGACAATGAGAAAGTCCACATACCTACTGAAAGCTCAACAAGTGAAGGTTCCAATTCTGATAGTGATGTAGATATGGCTCAAATAGCCAGCAGATTCAAGATATTATAGAGGAAAAATAAAATTTTCAGAAAACCATGTTATAAGGATATGTATGACAAACGAGGTGATTGGAAGAACAATTGGAAGAAAAATTGGATGAAAGATGATAATGATGATGAGATAGTGTGTTATGAAGGCAAAAGGAAAGGACATGCGAAAGCTGACAATCCAAAGCTAAAATACAAGGAGAAATATTATTACAAGGACACCTAATAAAATAAATCTTGAAAGCAACCTGGAGTTCTTCAAAAGACAGTTCAAGTGATTCTGACTCCACTCAGGATGAAAAATCTCAAAAATCTAATATGTGTTTCATGAAAAAAAAGTATAAGTTAACATTGGATACTCCTGCTTTAAATTCTTTTAATTATGGAGATGATTTTGATTCTGAAAACATGTCTATTGATGAGGTATTTAAATATTTTATCATGCTATAAGATACCTGTAATGAGATGAAGGATAAGTATAAAACCATAATGAAAAATCATGTTTTAACTAGCATTGTTCAATCTGCATTAGAATTAAAAAAGGAAAAGAATGATCAAATATTAAAGGGGAATAATCAATATAAATTGTCCAATGAGAAACATAGAATATATTTAGAGATGTTAATAAATAGAAATAATACTCTTACTCAAATGATTATAAATCAATTTTCACTAAAGTATACTACTTGTTTTGGCTATCATCCTAGACATAGACATCATGTTAAAAATAGATTTATTCCAAAATCTGGTTAATATACTACTAGTTCTAGTATTGGAAATTCCTATACCTCAACTAGATATTGACAGTGATTTGGATCAATTTTTTTTATCTTTTATAATTTTTTGAATCTATTGATTGTTTGATACCCATTAGACAAATATGGGTACCAAAATTATTGCTTCCTAACCTATTTGGACCCAAGAAAATCTGGGTACCAAAGTCATTTTCTATTTCAACGTATTTTTTAGGAAACTTGTTTAAAAATATCCCATATGAAGATATGGTACGTAGACATTGGATGATCAAGACATATGACTGGAGATTATTCATGTTTCAAAATTTTAATCAAGGTTGAGAGAGGGCATGTCACCTTTGGCGATAAATCAAAAGGAAAAATCATTGGCTTAGGCCATATTAGTAACACTGAATAAGTTCTAATTTCTAATACCTTATTTCATTATGGATTAAAATACATCCTATTAAACATTACACATTTGTGTGATGATGGCTTCAATGTTTAATTTTAAAATGATTCTTGTAATCTTTTAACTTCTTAAAATGTTTTTGTATTTTTTGCCCCATGAAATGAAAATGTTTATGATATAGAATTAAATTATTTATCCAAACAAAAGGATACCTATTTAAATGATTTTCATAGGGAATCGTGGATTTGGAACAGAATATTAGGAAACTACAATGATCATTCACTTAAAAAATTGTCTACGAAAAATTCAGATAGAGACCTACCTCAACTAAAATTCCCATCAGACAATGTTTGTACTCCATGACAAAAGGTAAAGGAACAAAAAGTTTCATTCAAAATTAAATAATTATGTTAAAAATTATCAACCTCTCGAGTTGGTTCACATGGATTTGTTTGGACCTTCTAGAGTTTAATGTTTAAATGAGAATCACAATATCTATGTCCTAGTAGATGAATTTTTTATATATACTTGGGTATATTTTCTAGCTCACAAAAGTGAAGCTTTCTCTTAGTTGAATATGTAATCCATGTCTGTAGGAATCCATTGTCGACATAAGATTAAGACCATGATAAGTTATCATGTCCATGAGTTTGAAAATCATGAGTTTGAATCATATTGCTCACACAATGGCTGTAATCGTAATTTGTCTACCCATAGGAAACCTCAATAGAATGGTGTAGTAGAGAGAAGGAATAAAACCATTTAGGATATTGAAAGAACTATGATTAATGAGTATGACCTACCTATTTAATTCTGTGCAGAACCTGTAAATACAACATGTTATATTATAAATAGATTATTGATTAGAAATGTTCCAAAAAAAAGACCCCTTGTGAACTGTGGAATAACAGGATGCCTAAAGTTAGTTAAATCAGTGTTTTTGGTTGCAAAGTCTTTACACTCAATTATATGGATAATCTTGATAATTTTTCCTCTAAAAGTTAAGAGGGATTATTTCTAGGTTACTCTATAACCAGTAAATCTTATAGAGTCATTAACAACATAACCAAATGTGTGGAATAATCTCTTCACAAGAAATTTGATGAAACTAATCTACAAGAACCTAAGTCTTCTCTGGAAAATCTTGAAGAATATCTTCCTATTATGGATCTTAATGACATAAATAGTGAACCTATTGTAAAGACAACCAATTCTAGAAGTATTCAAGTATATGTTCCCGCTAAACCTGAACATAGAGAAGAACCTGAAATTTCTATTCCTACCATTACTTGATCAAATAGGATTCTAAAAAATTATCCTTTATATGTTTTTGTTGGTAGTCGTGATAGAGGGACACAGACTAGAGTTTCTCTAAGAAATCATGTTGAACATCAAGTCGTTCTTTCATAGTTAGAACCTAAACATAACAATGATGCAATCAATGATGAATTTTTGGTAATGGCTATGAAATAAGATCTAAAACAATTATAATGAAACAATGTCTGGAAATTAGTTGACATATCTAAGGAGACATTGACTATTCGAACTAAATGGGTTTTTATAAATAATGTTTATTAGTTAGGAAATATCATTAGAAGTAAGGAAAGACTTGTTGCACAAGTATATAGTCAAGATAAAAGAATATACTATGAGGAAACCTTTGCACCTACAGCTAGATTTGAAGAAATTAGGATTCTACTTGCCTATGCTTCTCATATGAATATAAAGTTATACCAAATGGATGTCAAAAGTGATTTTCTTAATGGTTTTTTAATTAAATATGTTTTTGTTGAACAACCACATGGATTTACTAATCCTCATTTTCCAAATCATGTTTTAATCTCTCTAATGCTTTATATGGTTTAAAACAAGCTCCAAGAGCTTGGTATAATAGACTTAGTAGTTTTATTCTTGAAAAAGGTTTTTCTAAAGTGATTTATTATCCAACTCTATTTATCAAAGTAATTTTGACTGTTTTTTGATAGTACAAATATATGTTGATGATATTATTTTTGGATCTTCTAAAAATGATTTGTGTATAGATTTTTCAAAGAGTATGAAAAATGAAATTGAAATGAGTTTAATGTCACATTTCAAATACATCATTGGATTTCATGTTTTTCAAAATAAAAATGGTATTATTTTAAATAAAAATAAATATACTAAGGATCTTTTAAAATGTTTTGGTTTAGATAATATTAAGGAAAGTGATACACCTATGTGTAATATTTGTAAGTTGGATGCTAATGAAACTAGAAAACTAGTGGATCAAACCAACTAAAGAGGTATGATAGGGTGTCTGCTTTATCTTTCTGCTAGTTGACCAGATATCATGTTTAGTGTGTGTATGTGTGCAAGATTGCAAGCTAATCCAAAATAGTCACACTGGCTTGCTGTTAAAAGAATTTTCAAATATCTTAAACATACTGCTAACTTAGGTTTATTTTATCCAAAAGGACAATCATTTGATTTAATAATTTATTCAGATTCTGACTTTGCTGGTTTTATGTTAGATAGAAAGGGAACTTCTAGAACATGTCATATTCTAGGTAAGTCCTTAGTATCATGGTGTAGTAAAAAGCATAATTCAGTTTCATTGTCTACTGCTAAAATAGAATACATTGTTGCTTGTAGTTGTTGTGCACAAATTCTGTGGATGAAACAATTTTTATTGGAATACGATTATTAGTTTATACATGCATCTATAAAATGTGACAGAACTAGTGTAATTAATATCTCTATGAACCCTATATCTCACTCTAACACTAATCACATTGATGTAAGGCACCACATTTTGAGAGATCATTATCGAAAGGGTGATATTACTCTTGAATTTATAGGTACTGAACACCAATTAGCTGATTTATTCAACAAAACCTTATGTTCGGATAAGTTATGTTACATTAGACATGAGTTAGGAATTATAGACTTTGTATTGAAAAAAACATCACCATTAAAAACCTCACCATTAGATACCTCACCATTATAAACCTCACCATTAAAAACCTCACTGTTAGAAACCTCACTGTTAGAATCCTCACCGCT
Source organism: Viscum album (assembly GCA_963277665.1). Lineage (NCBI taxonomy): Eukaryota > Viridiplantae > Streptophyta > Magnoliopsida > Santalales > Viscaceae > Viscum > Viscum album. The sequence continues at coordinate 976,932,864 of OY728133.1, forward strand.
AGAACATCACCAATAGAGTCCTCACCAATAGAGACACCTCGCCGTTAGATATACCTCACCGATAGGTCAACCTCACCATCGGGGATCTCACCAATAGTTATCATTGATATGTATTGCGCTGTAAATTTTTTCTTTTTCTTTAGTCGAAACTCTTATTTTTTTCAGTATATTTTTTATTACATTTCAATTCCTAAATGATAAAACCTAATCCTAGATCACGTTTCAATCCACCATCTAGTTTCCTCTATTCAATCCTCTCTTCTCGAACCCCTCATTTCATGTAAACGCTAGTTTCTTCGATCAGAAATGGAATGAACAAAGATCCCGATAATTAGGGATGACAGTGATCAGCTGAGTGCGAAGAAGCAGAAAACAGGACCTGAAACTACTGGTTGTGGAAGTGGAACAAGGTTGGGAAGGAATGTAGTGAACCCACATTTACATAATAGAGAAATTGTAATAGAAAAGTATCTTTGTGCAAAATGGGATATGTCTAGTAAGTCGTTGATTCTGAGGGTGTTGGAGAAGTCGGGATGGTTCGAATGCTTCATGAACAACAACATCCCCTATTATACCAAGTTGGTAAAAGAGTTCTATGAGTTTGTGGGCTTTGAGAAATCTAAATAGGAGAGTAGAATGGTTTCAGTTATAAATGGAATGGAAATATATTTTTCCTCTATTTAATGTGTTGAATGCTTGAAAGTCTCAAATGAATGTGTTTTAAGGTATTTCTCGAATACAATTCCTCTTACCAGTGACATTTTTTATTATAAGATTTCCTTGGAAAAGATCACCAGTTATGGAAATCGAAGGAACGTAGTGGCTGTAGAGATGGGTGGAGAAAATAAATTGCTTTTCATGTTCACCCAACATGTGCTAAGTCCATGGAGTGGGGACATTTCAAATCTGAAGTATCAAGATATATACATGCTTCATCTATTAAGACATAGAGTTAAGGTGAATCTGTGCAGACTGTTAATGATTAAAATTGAGGATATGACTAGGCCCATATCAAAGTACAAGGTTTTATTCTTTGAGAAATTAATTTCAGTTATGATCAAAGTGAAGGATGTAGTAGTGTCTCAGGATGAGACATTGGTACTGAGGAACACTTTTTTCATCAAAAGAAGAGTTTTTAAATACTTGAAGATTAACTGGAATCCATGGAGAAAAGAATAGGTTAATGATGAAGGGAGATTGTATGATAAGTTTAATGTTGTGGATAATCCTTCTAGGCCTATGGATATGAGGGACCCAGGTCTAGGAACTGATGAAGTGGAACCTCAGTATAGTAATGATATTGATGAATAGGATACCTATATATCTGATGGAAGGGATCCGGACATGGCTCCATGTACTGTTGTTGAAGTGGTATCATATGGAAATGAAATAGTCAGAAAGAAAGCAATGAATAAGCACCTGTTGATGAAGAAGACCAACCTAGTTCAGATCATGAGGAGACTGCCCTAGAGAATGAATAAGAAAAACAATATGAAACTGAAGTATTTGATTCTACTTACATGAGTCTTAGTCTAATAATTGGGCACTCCTCAATGGCTACTGAGGATGTTATTGATTTTGAAATACCTGCATCTATTCCCGAGGAGCCCCATGTTGTTGAATTTTAGATGGTTGTGGAAGATTCTTCTCAGGACGATCTTCCAACTGAAGTTGATATTAACGTACATATACAAGAGAATGCACAGATTGATGAGGAGAATTCTATGAGACATGGTACTATTTCAGTTGCTCATGAGATTGAAGATTGGTCTGAAGACCCTGGATTTGTAGTGTTTGGGTTGGATTATCCTGACTCAGAAGATGAGACACCCAAAAATAGAGCTCTTGTCACTTATAATCTTATTTCTGACCCTTTACCTGAGGACATGATAAGAAAATCTAATTTAAACCAGTTGAAGTCTTCTCTCCAGGGAGCATTTTTGGAAGAAATAAAAAGAATGGAAACTTTTTTAGTATCTTCTTTTATGTCTTTGATCATTGAATCTAAATCTGGTTTTTTGGATGAAGTTAAGGCCTTCTGGAGTAAAGTTTCAATCTTGGAAGAAGATGTCGAATCACTAAAAAATATGTTGTATCTCTAGAATCCTATATAATCTCCAAATATCAACCAGAGAAAGACATGGTTTTTTTAAAAGTGTATTTGACGAGATGGTATCAGTCTTTGAGGGATTTAAGAAATCAATGGAGCATCATGTCAACACCCAGGACTCACATGTGAAAAATATCATAAGTGGGCTGACTAAATGCTTTAAAGAAACAGTAGCATTTAATGTTGCACCTCAGAGTTCTACCAAGCCTTGTTTAGATATTGATCGGATTCGAGTTGTGATGAGAGATGAGATTGGATACTATTCTACCAGTGGCCCTGCAGACTCTACTGCTATTACCCAAGTGGTGACTACGACTACGGATATAGATCAAATTGTTCATAATTTTATGAGAGAGGCCACTGCTTCTAAAAAAGTGGTCAAAGACAAAGTGAATTTCTGTTTCAAAGGATCTGCACTAATCATTAGTTGAACAATCATTTCAAACTTCTCTTAAAAAACATAAAACTACCCATAGTCACTTAGTCTTTCATAGAACAAGTGATCAAGCTCAGGGAAATGACTCCTTATCTAGACAAGTTTATGGAGAACAAGGAATAATTCATTTATTTTATGGAATGAGTAAGACAGATGATAATAGAAATCAGGAATCTGTAGTTGTCATTTTTTCATGGGGATAGTACTCCAATCATTTAACCTCCACCTTTACCTACCTCTACTCAGTCTGCGTCCATTCCTCAGATGAATCTATTCCATTCAATCTGGAGCCTCACTCCAATGATCACACAGAGAGCTGCAGACTACAAGCTAGGAACAATCTTTGTTGATCAACCTCTATTAGTGCTTTCTAGAATTTCCAAGACTTATACTGAAGCTCCCTAGCCTGAGTCTACCTCTGAATCCAAATCCAAATCCAAAGTGGACATTCAGAGGGTGGATTGATTAGTGTCTTGGACCATTGATAGGAATCACGTGAATTATTTTTGGTTTAATTATGTATTTTTTGTAATTTTTCTTCAAGTAAAATATACATAGATTCATTATCTCTTACATTCAATTGCTTTTCTCACCATTTTTTGCTTGTTTTTTATAATCACAAAAGGGGAGAACTGATATGGATAAATACGTGAGTACAAGGGGAGAGAACTATGATATGACAAACCATTATATTTTACCTATGATACATTTGTTTTATATTTCAAGTAAATTGTTTTTATTATTACCTTTGATACTATGATACATTATTTAGCATTATAATTCCATAAGTTGTGATTATAAAATTGGGGAGATTATTGCCATCACATGTTTTGATAATCTAAAATATGTTTCAATATAATTTGATAATCCCAAATAATGTTTATCTTTATAATAATTATTCGTTCAATCTATGACATCATATTATTAAGTTGATAAAATATCAAAATGATCATTGAAATTTATAAATGAATGTATATATATGTTTATACTTGTTTAGAAATGTTTCTAACTCAATATAGATATCATTTTCATAGAACAAAGAAGTTTTAATCTTGTGAGTCACTGAGACAGACAACTACTGATAAGGCTAAGTACACTACTATTGAAGTCTACTGATATGGATAATGTCAACAATATTCAAAATAGCTACCAATAGAAGAAGCGAGACCAATAGAATAATTCTAATAGTATTCACAAGTCGACTGATACAGATCTTCTGATACAAGCTACTGATACAAACAGAAAGACAGACAGCTACTGATATAAAGTCCACCGAAACAATTATAAAGTCCACCGATACAAATAAAAAGTCCACCGATATAGAAAGACAAATTCTGTTTATACATGTGTGATGATACAGACATACGCCTACAATTACGCAGTACACCAATATAAACACATACCATTACAAGAGAGCTACCGATAAAAGGAGCTACTAATAGAAAGCACTAACGATACAAAGAGATACTCTTATAACGATTTACAATTACCAACATATGTTCACTAATACATCGAGCCATCGACGGAAAAGAAGAGCTACTGATAAGAGGAGCTACTGATAGAAGGATCTACCGATAGAGGGAACGACCTATTTATTCAATCTACTGTTACAAGGAGTAATATCTACCGATGGAAACCCGTCACTATTTCTCTAAACTCTATACCTATTTATTTATTTAGAAATAGTCATATTTGATGTTTTTAATGAAACTACTATAAAATAATAAGAGTTGTTTGCATGTAAGGGAACCATACCTATTACCTGTAAAAATGTAATCAGTCCTATTGAGGGAGGTCATGGTATAAAAGGATGATCATGATAATGAAGAAAACATATAGGATAATAGGTGGAAGTGTGTGACATTAGAAGTTAAATTCATAAAGAAGAACACAAGAAGAACTCAATGAACATTCATACACATCAAGTAGAAGTTCCAAAGAAGAAGTTAAAGTGTTATAAAAAATACTCTCATACTCGAGATGAACACTTACACAGAAAGTGATGGAACATAACCACACCACTATGTTTTCCTCACAACATATATAGAAGGACTCATAGCTTCATCTACATCAATCTGAGGAGTCTAGAGCTTCACTCACAACACATTGATCATTATAAATTCATCTCTATTTATTTAGCTATATTATTATTCATTTATTCACATTTAGAGTCATGTGTGTGATTGGTTTTTAGACCAACACTGACTCTTGAGCATAATAAGAGGATATCTAATATCCTCACTCAATCCTTTTTAATCTTTTTATTTCCCACTGTGGATAGTGGTATTGGTCATGTGTGACCTACATAGCCTGTGTAACGACCCAAAGTTTTTTAATGGAAATTCCATTAAAAGAATTTCATAAAATCATATAAAAATGAAATAGTATGAGATAAGTGACCTTTAAATATAATTTTGTCACTTATTTGTTTGGAATTTCAAAAATCCGGCATACACGTTTGTGTTCAAGGTGTTTTTTTGGAGTCTAACAAAAAAAATTGTGAATAGTAAACTACCCTAATGATAGTAAGATACCCTTATGAATAGTGATATAATCTAATGAATAGTAACCTTTCTTATGGTGGTATAAAAATAATATTAATATTTTATATTCAATATACCTATAGTTTATAATGAATTAATGAATACATTAAAGCTGGTTTTGATAATAAATTCTATTTTTATTTAAATAAGAAAAATAATATTTAGAAAATAATATTTGAAAAATGGACTTCATTTTTGGATTCTACACATCAATAAATGGTTGGGTTAAATTTTTGGGATTTTTCTAAAATACTTGAATTTTTTAGGAATAGTGAAATGCCATAATTTACAAAAATATGCTAAATAAGCTAATTATAGAGTCGTGTGTGATGTTATGCTGATGTAAGACCACTTGGTTCGGGATTAAATTATAAAATTAATATAATTGGTCATGAAAGACTCACTTTTCCTTGTCTTTTGTGGAAATAATAAACTAATAAATTTTATATTAAGGAAACCTCTCTCTCCTCCACCATAAATACCCTATATCCTTACCTTTTTCCCTCACACCTATCAAGCCTTGTGGCTAGCCAAATTTCTGCTCAAATACCATCTCAAGCTAATTCCCCATGTCTGAGGCTTACTGGTCCTTCCAAAAGTCCAAAACTAAAGCCCCTAAGAGGAGTCTCAAAGAGAGGAGATCAAAGGGTAAGAACCCTCTTTTGTTTTCAAGTGTTTTGTTTTCATTTTTGTTCATTCCTTATACCCTCTTCCCCATCCCTTATAAAAAAGGCATGAAAGATCCATAATCTCATATATTCTTGGATTATAATCAGGTTTATGGAAAATTTCAAGCATCATACTTCTCCTCCTCTCCCTCATGTTCTAGAATTAAACATCATCCGTGATGGGTCAAATTACCGACATCATGGATAATGTGTTTTCAAATTCTCATATATTTTTGAGTCTAGTCATGAAACCATTTATGTTATAGTTGAAACAGATTATTAAATATTATATATGTCCTATTTAAGGTTATTTATTCCCCATTCACTCAGGATATAAATCAATAATACAAAACAAGTAAATTATGGAAACAATGGTTAAAATTAATTCAAATGTTTATCATTAATGATTAATGTAATGGTTCTCTTTCCCTATAATTAACCAAATGAATTTTTAACCATGTAACCTAATGTATTTTCACTAATGTTATTAACTTAAATTATGGAAAACCACTTTCATCTTACAATTTATTTGAACCTAAATACAATTGAACCAATCATTAAAACAAATGAAACAAACAGACCCGAACAACGAAATTGAACCTTGTAATCAATAAAAATGGTTATAAATGAACATAAAAAGGGTATAATGAATCGTATAAATTTATATAAGGTTCTTGAAATATTTATTAATAATCCTTATTTGACTATTCAGGTCATTATTATCAAGTGGAGAACACCAACGAACCTAAGGTAAGAGATTCTCTCAATTTCACTCTTATTCAAGATTGTTCATTATGATAAGACATGTTGTGTGTAATTATTAATTATGAGGTATGATTTCACACCTCCCCCATAATGCCCTGTTTATTTATATGTGATTATAATTCCTTTTTTTCTCTCACTAATCCCCCTCAAGTACTCCCGATACAATGCAGAAAATCCGTAAAGAATTCTACCTGATCCTATTTTATTCCTTCGGGTTGCGTTATCTCCCTTTCTACCAAAATGATGTTATATTATCTTTTCTTGAAAATAATCTAAATGTTTTTTAAATTTTCCTAGTATATTTATCAATACTCTTTCATCACTTTATTTTGGGGATATGCCTGATTTTAAGTGAATATCTCCTCATTACTCCCCGATAAGTAAACCCATTTTAAGGGAACTTCCCGAATTATTTCCTATTATCACGTGTACTCTATCCCTTGTTTTAAGACACCTTTGTCCTTATAAAATCAGTATTTTTATTATGAAAACCCTCCTGCTTTAATTATGGTTTTATATAAAATATTATACCACTTTTCGTTTTAAGAGAAATTTGATGTTTTCTTAAACCGCACTAAAATGTTTTGAATCAAAGATTCTAAAAAACTATTTTTTCATGTTTTCACATAAGTTTTCTATCTCATGTCATGATTTATTCCTTTATATGTAATTAATGTCTATTTATGATTTAATTCCTTTCTTTCAGGAACACTTGTATGTTATGCCCCTTTTTATTATGCTTCATAACGTGATCATGTGCCTATTTCTTTCCTAGGGTATTCTTATGATTATGTATGATTGAGGTTCCTTATGTGGAAAGAATATACATGAATAAGATTAGATGGGTGTGCCCAAATAGTGCTCCAATGCATTGAGTAAAAGTAACGTCTCATGAGAAGATTATGGGAAAATTTTCTAGGCTATTAGCCTTGGTTTGTGCTACTATGGGAAACGAGATTAACGGTTAGCCTTGAATCGAACTAAAGACATGTTTAAATTTGCTGCCACCTCTTTATGAAAATATGCATATATGATCTAATTCTTATATGATCCCATGATTATTTCATTCCATGTTTTTATGATCCCTTGTTTATATGCTATGATTCCATATGTTTCGTGATTCCAATAGCATTATGTCAAGCCTCCTAACTCAAGTGCTTAAAGTTTATTCATATGTTATTTCCCTTACTGGGATTTTTATCTCAACCCATTGTTCATGTGTTCCCCAGGGTACCCTATCCAGATGTAAGGGATCAGAAGAAGTTAAGAGCTCATTATGAATATTAAATAAAGTAGCATTTTTATCCCGTGTTTTATGTTATATGTACCTAGTCTTCCAAGACACTAGACTTAACGATCCTTGGATTGTACTCTGATGATGAATTATGTTTAAAATAATGAACTGTTAAGTGAAAAAGGATAGGGTCACTATAGTTGGTATCCGAGTATGGTCTAGTTATTTTTAGAGATTAGGAATAGAGAACCTTAGTGAGAACCTTATGGATGAGACAATGTATTTCCAAACATTCCAAAATATTGGTGAGTATTGAGTAAGTGGTTTATAAAAAAAATACATCCCTGTCTGGATACGAGCAGGTAGAGGTGGCTCTGGAAAATATGTATCATAGGGGTAAAACCTGAAAACAACGCTTTGAGCTATACTCGAACGAGAACTAGTGCATGACAACAGGTCTTACTGGACTCTTGGTTACGACACTCTTGGGGGATATTCATTGGGAGATTCAAGAGCTTAGTACAAACAACTGTTAGGGTAAAAATATATTAAGAATATAAGTTATGAAATATATTGAGGATAAAATAGATATAAGCCTAAGGAATCACAAGTCATGATATATGTCTTATTTATAATTTTATCCTTTGATGTTCAAAGTTTCCTTTCTATGCTCAATATATAAGTATTCAAGACCTCTAATTATACGTTCTTTTTCTTAGTTAAAGGGGGGAAATAGAAGAACACATTCCAACAATCAATGTGATAGGCAATGTGATGATTGCCCTAATGACATGCCTGATTTGACGGAAGCGGGTGCTCAAAACATTGTGGAAGTACATGCTCAGCTGGCTCAAGTTATGAATAACAACGTGAATCAGGTGGAACTTCCTCCTCCTCCAAGCAAAGAGCAAGTTGTTGTGGAATCAATCATGCGGCAAAGTCCTCCCATGTTTAGCGGATCTTCTGATCCCCTCCTCACTGAACAATGGATTAACTCCATTGAAAATATATTCTTCATCCTCTAGTGATCAGATGAAGAGATGGTGGTACTGGAGGTTTATAGTTTTGATGGGGAAGCTGATCAGTTGTGGAAACTGATCATGAATATAATGTCCCAAGAGTAAATCGATTCCATAGATTGGGAGGAATTCAATAGGATGTTTTTAAGCAAATATTTTCCTCAAACCCTCCATCTCACGATAGAAAAAGAGTTCATTAGACTCAAGTAGAAGGAAGATGAGTCCATTGGGGAATATGAAGAAACATTTACCAGGCTAGGAAGGTACACCTCTGGCTTTTTCATGAACACCGAAAGCAAGGTGGATCCCTTCTTTAGCGGACTAAAGACGAGTCTATGAAAAGAATTGGCGATCCGAGACTTCGACAATTATGAGGACATTGTCCGTTGTGCCCTCAAGGTGGAAATTGAGATTGGAGACTCTCAGTTGTCTCATGGTCCTGGTGACAAGAATTGAATGATGGAAAACAACATGGTTTTTCCATGAAATAAATCCCATGATGGAAAGAATCCCAACATTCCCCATTGATATTTTTTTGGGAAGAAGCATCCTGGTAACTGTTTGAAGGGAACCAAGAACTTCTTCAAATGCGGAATGTTTGGTCATTTGGCCAGGAACTACCGAAGGGGTTTGAAAATCATGCTAATGTTGAATAAGAAAGGATGGTTCAGATCAACACTTAGCCTGCAGTGTAGTGTTATTACTTTATTGACCTTGGGAATTATGCGAACAATTTCCCGAAGCTGAGTGTTGTTGGAGGAAATCAGCAACAACCTCCAAGGCTACCAGGAAGGTCTTATGCTATCACTACTACTGAGGTGGACCCAGAAAACGATGTGGTTACAGGTAAGTTTGTTATTTATTCAAGAATAGAAAATGTACTATTTTATTCTAGTTCCACACATTCTTTCATATCTTGCAATTTTAGAAGAACTATTCAAACACCACCTCAAAATTTAGAGGAAAAGTTATCTGTTAGAATAGAGAATGGGGATATTGTTGCATACATGGTTTATAACACCTCTCGGGTTATTGTTTGTGTGCTGAACCTCCAAGAAAATATTTTCATACTTCCTTTTGTGTAATTTGACGCTATCTTGGGCATGGATTGGCTATCTTTGTACAAGGACAACATCAACTGTCAGAAAGGGAGATTACTCTTCACATCCCGAAGCATCCTCTGATTTTTTCAAGTACAAGGAGTAAGATGAGTCTCCTTTAGAATCTTCATCTCATGTTTGGATATTTATTCTTTATGGGAATGAATATGTAGATCAAACGATTGAGACAAAGGATAGAATCATGCTTTAAGACATGCTCATCCTGAGGGATTACACTGATGTTTTCCCCAAAGAGTTTCCTGGTCTTCCTCCAGACCGAGAGGTTGAGTTATCAATTAAAATTATCCCTGGATATCTTCCAATATCAAATGAACCTTACAGAATGGCCACCGTAGAGAAGGAAGAGATGAAGAAGTAGTTACAAGAGAATATGGAGAAGGGTTTTATACACCTGAGTGATTCACCATGGGGTTCTCCAGTCCTCTTTGTCAAGAAGAAGGATGGATCAACGTGCCTATGCATTGATTATCATGAGCTCAATAAAATCAGAATAAAAAACAAGTATCCCCTTCCATGGATAGATGCCTTGTTCGATCAACTACACATGGCTAGTTATTTATCTAAGGTGGACCTTCGGTCAGGATATCACCAACTAAAGGTGAGTAAGGAAGATATTCCCAAGACTGCCTTTCGAATGAGGTATGGACCCTATGAGTTCATAGTGATTCCCTTCGGACTCACTAATGCTCTGGAAATATTCATGGCTTTAATTAATATAGTCTTTAGAGATTACCTCGACAAATTTTTAGTAGTCTTTATTGATAATATTCAGATATACTCCAAGAACAAGGAGGAACATGAGAAGCATTTGTAAAGTGTGTTAAAGACTTTGAGAAGGGATAAGTTGTATACAAAGTATAGTAAATTTGAGTTCTAGATGGAGGAAGTATCATTCTTGGGGCATGTTATCACCAACAAAGGGATATATGTGGACCCTTCCAAGACAAAGGCAATTGAAGAGCGTCCCAGACCAACTTATGAAATTGAGATCCACAGCTTTTTGGGTCTATCTAGGTATTATCGATGATTCGTGAAGAACATTTCACAACTTTGAAACCCAATGACCATTCTGACACGGAAGGGAGTAATGTTTTTCTGGACAAAGGAATGTGAAGACTGTTTCAAGGAGTTGAAAAAGAGTTTTATCACTGCGCCAGTACTCACACTCCCTACTAGTTGGGAACTCTTTGTGGTGTATAGTGATGCTTCTAAGAAAGGATTAGGTTGTGTTCTGATGAAAAATGATAGAGTGATATCCTATGCCTCAAGGAAACTGAAAATCCAGGAGAAAAACTATCCAACACATGATCTGGAGATAGTGGCTATGATCTTTGACTTGAAAATCTGGCGGCATTATCTCTATGGGGAGAAATATGAGATATATACTGACCACAAGAGTCTCAAGTATATATTCACAAAGAAAGAGCTTAATATGAGCCGTCTAAGATGGATAGAGCTCATCATGGATTACGACTGCTCAATCCACTACCATCCCGATAAGGCAAACAAGGTGGCAAATGCTCCATGTAGAAAGGATCAGACATCTTTATCAATGATGAGAATCGAAAAGGATCCAGTATTTTTATATTTTCAAAGGATGTACATGGGAATCATTAACGGAGGAACATCATCAATACTTTCGCGAATTATTTCTCAACCATTCCTCTTGGAGAAAATAATGGTTGCTCAAAGAAAGGATGTGGAAATTTAGAAAAGGGTAGAAGCTGTTAAAAATGGGAAATCCTTTCAAAATTGATGAGGAAGGAGTTGAAAGTTTTGGGACAGGATTATGTGTACCATCTAATCCAGAGATAAAGAAAGATCTATTGAATGTTGCACATAGCTTGACCTTCTCTATCCATCCTAGGAGTACCAAAATGTACCGTGATCTCTGAGAACACTTCTAGTGGGATAACATGAAGAGGGAGATTGAAAAATATATATCAACTTGCATGGTATGTTAGCATGTTAATGATGAGCAACAAAAGTCCAATGGTATGACATAACCTTTGCCTATACCCATGTGGAAATTGGAAAATGTTACTGTGGACTTTTTAACGGGTCTCTCAAAGATATTGAAGGGAAATCATGTGATATGAGTTGTGGTTGACCGACTCACTAAGACATCAATTTTATTCTGTATTCAGGAAGATCTCTCGCTTGAACAACATGCAATGATATATGTGAAGGAAGTGCTAAGAATGCACGGTGTTCCACTCTCAATTGTCTCTGACCACAATCCAAGGTTCACATCTAAATTCTGGTAGAGTCTTTAACATTCTTTGGGTACTGAATTAAATTTCAGCACGACCTATTTCCCCCAAACCGATGGCCAGTCTAAAATAACTATTCAGACATTTGATGATATGCTTAGAGCATCCTCTTTAGAATTCAATGGTGGATGGGATCAACATATACCATTAGTTGAGTTCACATACAACAATAGCTTCCAATCAAGTATTTAGATGTCTCCATATGAAGCTCTGTATGGAAAGCGAAGTAGACCTCCAACCTGTTGGGATGAAGATGGAGAAATAAAGCTACATGGACCTGATCTTGTTCAAGAGATGACAGACAAGGTTCAAGTCATCCAGAAACACATCAATTCTGGTCAAAGACAGAAAAAGAGTTATGCTGACAACCATCGAAGGGATTTGGAGTTTGACGTTGGAAATAAAGTCTTCCTTCGAATATCTCCATGGAAGAGAGTCATGCGATTCGACAAGAAAGGGAAGATAAGACAAAGGTATATTGTCCCCTTTGAGATCCTTGACTACATAGGAGACGTGGCATATCTAATTTAACTTCCACAGAATCTAGCTCGAGATCATGATGTTTTTTATGTATCACTCTTGAGGATGTACATACCTGATCCCTCACATATACTAAACTCAGAGGTGGTGTAGCTGGAAGATGATCTCTCCTAAGAGGAGTAGCGAGTAAAGATTCTGGATCCGAGAGATAAGGTTCTAAGAAACAAGAAAACCGATCTTGTCAATGTGTTGTGGAGGAACCATATGTTTGAGGATGTAACACGGGAGCTAGAGGAATCAATGAAGGAATAGTACCCACCTATGTTTTTGGCCTAGAATGTAAAATGAAATTTTGAGTGTGAAATTTCTTAAGGGGGGGAAGAATGTACCGACCCAATGATTTTAATGGAAATTCCCTTCTTATAAATATTCCATAAAATCACATAATAATGAACTAATAAGTGATAAGTGACCTTTAAACATATTTTTGTCACTTCTTTGTTTTGGAATATTGAAAATCTAGCATACATGGTTGTGTTCAAGGTGATTTTTTGGAGTCTAATAAAAAATAATAATAATTTTTGTGAATAGTAACCTACCCTAATGATATCAACATACCCTTATGAATAGTGATATACCCTAATGAATAATAACCTTTACAATGGTGGTATAAAAATAATATTATTGTTGGATGTTTGATATACCTATAGTTTAAAATGAGTTAATGAATACTTTAAAGATGGTTTTGATAATAAATTATTATTTTATTTCAATATTAAAATAATCATATTTAGAAAATTATTTTTGAAAAATAGACTTCATTTTTGGATTCTACTTGTCGAAAAATGGTTGGGGTAAATTTTTTGGGATTTTTCTGAAATACATGAATTTTTTATGAATAGTGAAATACCGTAATTTACAAATATAAGCTGAATAAACTAATTATAGAGTAATGTGTGATGTTCTTCTGATGTAAGACCATTTAGTTTGGGATTACATTATAAAATTAATATACTTGGTAATGCGAGACTCCCAATTTCTTTTCTTTTATGGAAATAATAAACTAATGAATTTTATATTAAGGAAACCCCTCTCCCCTCCACTATAAATACCCTCTCTCCTTACCTTTTTCCCTCACACCTCTCAAGCCTTGTGGCAAGCCAAATTTCTGCCCAAATACCCTCTCAAGCTCATTCCCCACGTCCATGGCTTACTGTTCTTTCCAAAAGGCCAAAACCAAATCCCCTAAGAGGAGTCTCAAAGAGAGGAGATCAATGGGAAATAACCCTCCTTTGTTTTCAAGTGTTTTGTTTTCATTATCATTCATTCCTTATACCATATTCCCCTTAACTTATCCAAAAGGCATGAAAGATCCATAATCGCATATATTATGGATGATAATCATGTTTATGGAAAATTTCAAGCATCATACTTCTCCTCCTCTCCCTCACGTTCTATAATTAATCATCGTCGTGATGGCTCAAATTACTGACATCATGGATAATGTGTTTTCAAATTCTCTTATCATTCTGATTATGGTCATGAAACCATTTATGTTATGGTTTAAACATATTTTAATATGTGTAATATTTCCTATTTAAGGTTCTGTAACCCTCATACACTCAGGATATAAAACAATAATACAAAACAAGTCAATTATGAGGAAAATAATTAAAATTAATTCAAGTGTTTATCAATAATGTTTAATGTAAAGGTTCTCTTTCACTCTAATTAACCAAATGAATTTTGTAACTGTGTAACCTACTATATTTCCACTAATTTCATATGACTTCAATTCTGGACAACCACTTTCATATTACAATTTATTTGAATATAAATACAATTGAACCGATCATCAAAACAAATGAAACAAATAGACCTGAAATATGAAATTGAACCTTGTGATCAATCAAAATGGGTATAAATGAATGTAATAATGGTATAACGAATCTTTTAAATTTATATAAGTTTCTGGAATTATTGATTAATAAACCAAATTTGACTATTCAGGACATTAATATCAAGTGGAAAACACCAACGAACCTAAGGTAAGGGATCCTCTCAATTTCACTCTTATTCAAGATTGTTCACTATGAAAAGACATGTTGTGTGTATTTATTAATTATGAGGCATGATTTATAAACTCCCCCATAATTCCATATTTATTTATATGTGATTATAATTCCATTTTCTCTCTCACTATGCCCCATCAAGTACTCCTGATACTGTGCCAAAAATCTGTAAAGAATTCTACCTGATCCTCTTTTATTCCTTTGGGTTGCCTTATCTACCTTTCTACAAAAATGATGTTATCTTATCTTTTCTTGTGAATAATCTAAATGTTGTTTACATGTTCCAAGTATATTTATCAAGACACTTTCATCACTTTCTTTCTAGGATATTCATTATTTTTAGTGATTCTCCCTTCATTACTTCCCGATAAGTGAACCCGTTTTAAGGGAACTTCCCGAGTTATTTACTATTATCAAGTGTACTATATCGTCGTTTATAAGTCAAATTTTTCATTATAAAATCATTATTTTTATTATGAAAACCCTACTGGTTTACTTCAGGTATAAAAAAAATATTATTTCGCTTTTCGTATTAAGAGATATTCGATGTTTTCTTAAACCGCAGTAAAATGTTTTGACTCAAAGATTCCTAAAATCTATTTTTACATATTATCACTACAGTTTATTATATCATGTCCTGATTTATGCCTTTATATATTATTAATGTCTAATTATGATTTAATTCCTTTCATTCAGGGATTTTTGAATGTTACGCCCCTTATTATTATGCTTCATAACGTGATTATGTGCCCATTTATTTCCTTGGGTACTCTTATGTTTATGTATGATTGAGGTTGTTTATGTGGAAAGAATATACATGAATAAGCTTAGATGGGTGCTCCCAGATAGCTCTCCAATGAATTAGGTAATTTAATGTCTCATGAGAAGATTATGGGCAAATGGTCTGGGAGGTTATGCTTGGCTTGCGTTACTATGGGAAACAAGATTGGCAGTTAGACTTGACTCGTACTAAAGACTTGTTTAAAGTTACTACCACCACATTATGAAACTATTCTTATATGATCTCATTATTATATGATACCATGATTATTTTATTCCATGTTTTTATGATCCCATGTTTATATTTTATGATTCCATATGTTCCATGTTTCCAATATCATTCTGTCAAGCCTCATAACACATGTGCTTAATGTTTATTCATATGTTCATTCCCTTAATAATATTTTTACATCATCTGTTTGTCCATGTGTTCCCCAGGTTACCCTATCCAGCTGTAAGGGATCAATGGAAGTTAGGAGCTCATTATGAAGACTAAATAAAGAATCATTTTTAGAGCATGTTTTATGTTATATCTACCTAGTCTTCCAGGACACTAGACTTAATGATCATTAGATTGTACTATAATGATGAATTATGTTTAAAATCATGAATTGTAATGTGAAAAGGGCTAGGTTATCCATATCATGTGTGATATTTTTTTTGTTTTTTGCACGAAGAACTATTGTAGAGATCTTAGTACCTGGAAAGTCTGTGTACTATTGTAAATCATGATCTAGGGTGTGGATCGAAGTTTATATAAACTGTTTGAGAGGACTAAGTCTCAGCTTGAGACAGAACCTCTTGGTTAAAATTGTTGAGCTTTTTTTCCTGAAAACTATATTGAATATTCCACTTCTAAATAATTTGAAATACAAATCTATTTTAAATTTACTATGATTGTTAAACTAGAAAGTGTTTGTATTTAATGTAAATCATTTTGTTAGTTTCAAAAGGTAAACTATTATTTAAATTAGAATAACTGAGAACACATCAATCTCTTGAGAACCTAACTGAACTTTTACTGTATTAAAAATTAACTGCAGTTTAGATTGTTATTTAATTTGGGGGATTTTTAATAGAAATATTTTTAATAGAAATTTTTACTGGAACTCAATTCACCCCCCTCTAGAGTATCCAATTCGACCAAAAATTATATAATTAAAATTTTACTAATGATATCATGATTAATGTTAATGATATGATGAAATAATTATTAATGTACAATTTATGAAACTACATAATAAAAATATATATTAACAATAAAATTGTTTTTTTCATAGAGTGGTGATTTTATCTAAGATGTTTTCATCAATGGGAAATAAATGAGTATAATTAAAACATATATTGTTTGATATATATTACTATGGTTCTTTAATATATGTATTATAAATATATATTCATAATTTTTTATATTTTAATATATAAAATGGAAATCATATATGTAATAAAGGTTTCTCGTCTCATCTTCACTTACCTGAGACATATGCCATATTCAGGACATATATCTTTTTTGTGGTTTATATAAATCCACTATATGATGATATATCATGTATTTCATAATATTATATTTTTATAATATTTTATTTTTTGTTATTTATTTCAAGGGGTTATGATATGAATGATATATAAGTAATGAATTCATATCTCAATATCCCATTATTATTTATCATTGATTTTTTTTAAATATATATTGGGGGAGTTAATTAATCATCATATAATTATTACAATATATTTACATCTCCATTAAAATATTATATAAATTAAATATTTTAAAAATTTATCCCCCCATTATGTATTCAATACTCCAAAATATAATATTTCAGGACTGCTAAATTTATTTATTTATTGATAGAAAATCTTTACTTCCCCCGTCCATATTTTCAAGAAATTATTTGAAATATTAATTTAAAATATATCTATAAAGTTTTCATCATTAATTTACCCATGTTTTACATGAATTTTTTTTATTTTTATATAATAATTATATTCAGAACAATGGATGTTTCACATTTTACAAAAAATGATAAATGAATCATATTATAAATTAATTTTAAATGAAACTAATTCCCCACTAAAAAAAATATATTTTCACTGATGAAGACTCTAATTTTATACATGATTCATTTTAATCACAATGTATTTCCTTTTATTTTCAAAAAAAATAGTGTTTTTTATTTTAATTTAAATGTGAAAAGGGTATTTTATAAAAAAAAATTCTAATATCATCTTAATGATATTTCTATTCATCAATGACAAAATCACTGATTTAACTTATTGTATTCCAGTGTTATATTTCTGTAATAAAAACCTATTTTTATATATATATTATGACATATTCTACAATGGATTTATGATTTTTATAAAATTCATTATATTTCATTATTCGATTTATGATTATGTTTATTGATAAGGAAAATTATTAATATTTTATATGATTTTTTAAATTTGAATTTTTATATTTTCTAGGGTCCACATATTTAATATGTTGAATTTATTTAATATAGTATATGAATTTTGGGGGCATTTATAGCCTCTCAAGGAATAAGTGTGTCTCATGATAGAAAAATGCATTGATACATTCTATAGACATTACCATTTGGTAATTTTTCTATGCATTATTCCATAATAAAAAAAGATTTATGTGTTCCCTTATAATGATATTAGATATTGATATCATTGATATAATTTTTTAGTAAAGATATACATTTTTTATCATCCTACTAAATTGATAATTTATAAATCATTATTTGAACATTGTTTATTTATCTGTTATATTTATTAATTCCAACATTATTTATTATATGAAATTTTATTTTAGATAGATACCATGGGATATTAATTATTTCTAATGAATTAGTATTGAATATTTGTATGGAGATACCTTAACTAAAAATATAATGACCACTTTATTATGTTTTCTTTCCCTATGATGGAAAATATTGTATTAAAATTGATTTGGAGAGATGTTCTAATGATAATATTTTTTTAAATAAAATAAATTGTTTTGATTTTATTTATTTTTTAATGTCATATTCAAGTGTGTATTTATATTTCAAATACTACTTGATTATTAAATCCATTTAGGAAATCTAAACTAAATATATAGAAAATTTAATAATGTTACATGAAACTCTAGGTAACTATGATAAATATCTCTACAAAATACCCATATGATGTAATAGTAGAGATAGTGATGAAGAAAAAAATGTATCTAATAAATTGTTTTACTATTTATCTTCAGATTATTTAACATAGAAAATGGTTACTATTAATATAATATCATCCCATGATACATTAGGGATATCATATTGCATAAAAACTATTTAAATTGGTTATTTAGAAATAATAATTCAGTTCCCATTACAAATTTAAATTAAGAGAGGATCCATAGTTTCAGACATTGTTTTTATATAAATGGATAATAGTTATATGATTTTTTATGTGGATTTATATTCAAATTATAATTAATTATTTTACAATCGATAATGGGTATCACAGGCTGTGGAGATGGAAAATAACTTCTTATTTTTAGTGGAGGTAATTCATTACGAGATTCATATTTTGAACAATGTCTAGTAGATATTCAGAATAAAATTAATGTATGTGTATCCTTATATTAGAGGATGTGTCCATTCTACAAGTTTATATTGATGTATTTTATATGAAATTATATGATGAACACTAGACAAATATTTACAAAAAAATACACTAAATAGAATAGATCTGGTTTTATTTATTAAATTATTTTAAAAAAAATTAATGTTGTGGAATAAGGAGTAATACAACCAATTTTAGCTCCTTTTAGAGAACCTATTTCATTTTAATGAGTGAATGAATAGTTCTAAGTTCTTATGCATTGATTGGTTTTATATATTTAACTATAACATTAATTAAAATTATTCATTACATCTCATTGATTTTATGATTCATTAGCTACAACGGTCTTATCATTTCCCAAATATTTTTCTACTTTTCATTTATGATAAATTAATATTGAATAAGGTTTTTATGTAGAAAATATATTTTCCTAGAATGTATAAGAACTTTGAGACCCTTAAAATGCCTTTTGGGTTAGATAATCCACCCTCTGTGTTAAAAGATTTTATGAATATATTTTAATGTATTATCTTGAAATTATTTTATTGTATTACTTGATAATATATTGATTTACATATAGAGCATTAAATAGAATAGATACCATTTATGAATCACCCCAGCTATTCTACCAATTGAAGTTTATGTATAGAATATTTATCAAGATGGTATAATTTCTATTAGAATTTAGTTATTATTTACATCTTGTCTCTAATTATAAAATATCGATTGATCTCATAGTCCGATTTTTTTAGTAATGTAACACATAAATTATTATTACGAATACTTATATAATAATTCATATATCTTGTCAATAATATGTTTTTTGTTGATAAATTTTACAAATTATGAAATCATGTTAATTATTTAAAATATAAAGGAATAAACATTAAATTTTTTAAGCTGTCTAACTAAATATTTTTGGGGAAAAATTAGTGATATATAAATTATGAGGTATGTCCATTACTATCCTAAAAGTAAGTGTTTTTTGTATGTATTGATTTATAAATTAATGTAGTATAATGTATCAGATATGAAAATTATATATTTGTTTTTTTACCTCAATGAAATATAAGAAAAATGTCTAGAACTATTTAGTCGTGATCATTATCCTATAGCTGTGCTGATCTAATTAAAAATATGAAGAGATTATTATTATGGTTATTAATGTGAAATATATTCTAATCATATTTTTTGGATTATATATTAAATGGAAAATAGAAAAACATAATTCATAGGAGATGGTCAGGTTATTTAAGGAAAATGGATATAATACACATTATCTCGGCAGGAATGTAAAACATGAGGCCTAGGCATTGGATATAAAGGATCATTCTGTCCTATCATATATATGGTGATATAGAAAGATACAATATTCATTTATTTATTAAAACTAGATATGCAGATTAGTAAAGGAGGGGATGAATCACCATATTGCATTATAATTTCTCAACCATCATTACAAGATATTATTATGATGTCTAAATAGGGACAAATGGTTTTACAAAAAAATATTAATGTATTAGATGTTTAGATATTGACATAATTTATCTAAAATTATGGTGTATTAATTATTGAAAATAGATTATTTCTGTAATGTGCACATGATATAAAAATAAATTTTTTTATTTTTTATTTTGAAATTAATTTCACCCCATTGCATCACCATGATTTATGGGGCCCTAATTGACAATTTCCAGGTGGAAACACAAAGTTATAAATTGAACATTGTGTGTCATGATTTATAATTTTCATGAAACTAAAAAAATTAGTTTTATAATTATGTGAGAGTTCTCACCAATAGATTTTACCTTGTTGAATTTGGATAATATCTCAATTGAATTTATTTTTATATCATCAAAATACATTAATGAAGAATTATATTTTATGTTTTATTTTGGACAAAATCATGATGTATCCAAATTTCTCGAAATAATGGGTGATTTTACGCCCAAACATCTTATACAACATTATATCATTGAATTCATGAGGATTTATAGTCTACCTATATATATATTATGTTTTATCTGAACACACAATCCAACAAAAAAATGCCGAGTCATAGAGAGGCTTTGAATAGTAAGGGAATTTTTTCACTACATTCCTTCATCCAATATATAGTTAGCCTTAATAGAATATCCTAGCTATAAAATAAATAATAAGGTCATGGTTAATTTAAATCCATGAAACATTGTACTAGAATTGTCATTGGTGGAATTATGAATAATCATATCATGTATTTGATTATAAAAATAGATCATTAAAATGCATAGTCTACTAAAAAATAACATACACCAACCTAAAAGGATGTAATTTTGGGAAAGAGTTATTTGTTTATAAATCATTGATAATAAAATTACTATTTGAGATCTAAAAAAAATCATATTAATCTAGACTAGGGTAGAGATAAAATATATGATGATAATTGAATAAAAAACATGTAATTGAATGTGGGGATAATGTGTTAATAAATGAATCACAATGAATGTTAGTTGTAATTTTTTTATAAAGGGAAGATGTTTTATGGTATATTGGCATTTCAATAATTTTATATAGAATTAATTTATTTTATTATAGATTAACAATGACATCCAACCAATATAATGGCCATTAATAAGTCCAAATCATGTATTTTAGAATATACATGTAAGACCCAATTCACTACCCACCAATAAGGAAATATTGTTTTAACATGACCAATCATTTAATAAAGAACATTTATAGGATGTTTAATTTTAAAATGACTTATTGTGAAATGAAACAACTCGATTGGTGAAGTAACATTTGAGGAATACAATTTTTTATTAATAAACAGTTGAACCTTATATATAAATTACAATTAACCAAAATTATTATCATATGAGTAAACATAAATGTAAAAATTTTAATGATCAGTTTGATGGAGTGTCTAACAAGGTATGAAAAGAGATTCTTCAATAGTAGGTAAATATAATTACACTAAAGGTATTTCACAATACATATTCAAATTAAATATAATTATTATATAGTACAAATGCATTTTTCTCATAGATATATTGGAAATTCATATTTCAAATTTCATAAATCATAAAATTTCTTTTGATTTTTTGATTATCAAAATATGAATAATGTGAATGTTTCATCAAATGTATTTTTAAATCAAAAAATTAAATATATATCCATTTTAAAATTTCTATAATATAATTTTAAATATTAAAAATAAAATTATTTTGACACCTTTAATGTGTAATTAACATGTAGTAGGAATTAAAAAAATTATTGTTCTTGAATATTTTAAATAAAACAACTAAAATTATCTTATGATGTATATTAAAGGTTAATTTCTATTATATATATTTTAATGTAATGAGATTAAATGAATTCATTATATGGATTCATAATTTTATATTTGTATAGGAGGGGTTTTCAAATATTATTAATATATAAATATTTAAAATGGTAAAAAATTTATCATGGTCAACAAGAGTAAAATATGGTATATTAAAGTGGTTATAATATCAATATATTGACATTATAGATTGAGAATAAATAATTTTTTAAAAATATGGAATTTTATATAAAAAAATATCTCCTTAATTTCAACACCTAACTAATCAATATCAATTATGGGTCCATATTTATACCTTCCCTAATAATCCATTAAAAGGGAATGCCCAACTTTTTTAGAAATAATAAGATATAGTATCAACTAAACAAAAAACACATTATATGTTCAAATTAATAAATACACCATTATTAATAAATTTATAATAGATATATATAACACAATTGAAAGGCTGCAGAATCAGGAATCTGTCATATAGCCGTTATTTAATGTAAGAATTTCATAATATGATTATATTTATAAAATTTGACATTATCTACTAAATAATAATATTATCATGATCATTTTAATTTAAACTATAATAATACTAATAATATAATTTCATAAATATCATTTGAATAAATATATTTTATTATATGAATATAAAAACACTATTTTACCTCTCATGGATTTGTTCGAAAATGAAAAGGTTTCATGTGTTATATCTGTACTACCACCTAAAATAATGACATAATTATATTTTTAATCACATCTATTAATGGACTTCCTTTGAATATATATATTTAATAATAATTAATTTTATGAGGTGATTATATTTTTATAAACATAAATCAGTTAGTTTTTTAATAATAATAACATTAAATTTTTATTCATTACACGTGAATACTAAGAGAAAGTCTATTTTATGTAAGTAAAATATATATAATTCAATTTTTCAATTTTATTAATTATAAAAATATTTTACATTTCTAATAATATCATTAATAAAATTTAAATAAAAATGAATTACTTTTTTTACTTAAAATAAAATAAATTAATAATCTTCCTGTACATACTCACACATATATTATAAAATGGTTTTGTTTATGTTGGTTAAAGAACCTCTATGGATGAAGTTATAAATTTATATAATGGATGACTATAAAATTATAAATGGTAATATTATTTTTTTAATAAGATATTATTTTGATTCATTATGTAAATTTAAAATTTATATTTAATAATATTATTAATATTGTAAATTTTTTCACAATAATTAATATGATGTATATCATCACCATTTTCTACTCAATGATTCATAAATAAAACAATAATAGAATTTAAATAAAATCATATATATAATTAGGCTATATATATTATAGTAAAATTAATAATATTTTAATTATGAACATAATTTCAATGATGAGGGATCATTATTATAGTTTTAAAAAATATATGAAATAATCATATGAACCAACAAATGATTATGAAAAGAAAAAACATGCAAATGATTGTATAATGAAATATAAAAAAAATATATTATATTTGGATAATGTTGATAATGTATTTATTGTGATTTTTGTCAATAATATATAGGGGTTAAAGAGATTTGTAGATGTAAAACATTAATTTAAGGAGTAATATTTTAAATATTCATTCCATGAAAATATTTCATATTATATACCTATTTTTTTATACATCCTTATTTATCATTTATATAAAATATTACAATAAATATATGTTATTAAAAAATCCATTAAAATTTATATCATTCAAGAAATTTTTTCAATAATTCACTAAAGTCGTAAAGGTTTTCGTCACAATTAAAATTCATTAAGTTATGTTTCATTACATAATCCAATTAATTTTTCATATATTGTATATAGTACCCAATTTTGGTAAATTACTATTAATACTATTTGATATAACGGATTTAAATATAATTTTATAAATTACTACATTATAATTTATTAAAACATTATTAGGGGTTTCTATGATTAACCCTTCTGTTATTATTCACTTCAAACCCATTAAATTTAATTAAAATGAAATTTCAATTATTATTTATTTTTTGAAATTTCTTATCTTTTTTTCAGGATGGAAAATATTACAACCTAACACAATGTAACTATACACATCACCTTAGTTATCCCAGGAAAAGGATCAAGGTATGTCCCCCGTCACCCTAGATCAGATAATTATTTTTGGATATTAATGAAGAAATAATTAGGAATTTTTTCATTTTAAACAACATGCATGATCCTTCATGCGAAAAATTTCTATAATAAAAAACCATAATAATATTACAAATCTTCCTTATATAAATGTATTGATTAGAGTCAATATAAACAGAATTACTAAATGAATATATGAAAATAAAACTCGATTCCTGGATAAAAATGATAAAAAATAATTAGTAAATCATAGAATTGTCAATCAATTACATAATGAAAAACAAAAATATCCAAAATATAGGGGATCCATCAAGGTTTAAATAATATATTTCCTTGTATCCCATGGTTTCCTAAAATCAATTTCATGAAATATTCTATGAGAATCATGATTCTCTTTTAAGGGATGAATCTCGTTTTCTATTCCTCGAGACAAACTATCTGTTCTAGATATGTGTTATGAAATACTCAGTGTGAGAGAGAAACCAGCCTACAATTCCACCATGAATCAAAATACAACCATTCATAGTAGAAAAAAAAACAACGCAAATTTAAATTCAATTAATTATATCCATTTCTATGGATATTCGTCCTATAATATATAGGCTTTGAAATCAGTCATAAAATAAAACACATGGTAGAATTGAACTATAAATATTCTTAAAAAAATAAAAAAAAATTCATCACCTAAATTAATGATTTAATGAATTAAAATTGACGTGATAAATGGGGTATCAACAAACTATGTGATATATATGTTTAGTGAACATTGACATATATCTTTTCTAGATTGCTGGACCTATTCAAATAATATAACATCCACATTTTAAGGCACCTAGCATCGAAAAATAGAGTGGTCATTATTGGCGATAAGGTTGTTTCCATCCTAGAATATAAACAACCAGGGTCACACAAGTTCTCCTAAAGTAATATTAATCTTAGAAAAAATTAAATTCAACCTAAAATATTGTGTTCATTGTAATCATCATTAAATTTTTATTTGATATAATATTTTAATTCCAAAATTTTCATTAATTATATTTATTTAATACTCAATATGTTTAAAATATATTTTAAATTTAAAGTAACAATTATTCCATGAATTTTCATTATCATTAATTATATTAAAATTTAAATTTATAAAATTCCAAAATAATTTTTATGAACATGGTAATTAAATAAAAATCAATGATATAAAATTTGATCTTAGGTATTTCCATCGAAAATTAGAAGTACATATAAACACATACATGGAATGTGAAAACATTATATCCACCATATAATATTAATAAAATATATGATGAGATCTCTCCAAAATATAATCCTAAAAAAATTCAATTCCCCACCCAAAACACATGGTTTGCTCAAACCGATTTATTATGGTTAGAAAACACAATTAATGGTAGTGGAAAATGGGAATAGGAAGTAAAGATGATAAATGATAAATAAATCATTATTATCTATGAATAAAGATACAAAACTAAAAGGCTATAAAAATTAAACTGATACGATAATAACCCTATGGATATGGGATGACATAGATAAACAATGAAAAAAATTGGTGGATTCGACAAAAAATTGATATTTTTTAATGTAGAAATCTGATTTTTTGACTTTTTGGGGAATTTCACATTGTTCGAAATAATATATGGTAATTTTATTGGGTATATATTCCCACTACCAAATGACTATTTGTTTTCATGGATGAACAAAATAATTTGTGTAACCATTTGGAGACCATTAGAAATTGAAATTTATACCTCATCCCACTTTTTAATAGTCTATCACTAATTTATTATTATTCATTCACTGAGCATTCACACATTATAATTTTTTTTAAATAATGATGTTTTTATCTACAAAACATTGATTAATCTGAAACACATTATATGAAATGAAAATATAATTCCAACACATAATAGTGATCGAAAGGGTTTCAAAATTCCCATCATCATTTAACATTCATCACCCATAATGTAATTGAGGATAAAATTCCCATTAAATAAGAGGCGACAAGTCAGACATAATGGCCTCACACACACTCATATCATGGATATCATGGGAATCCTACTATAATAGAGAGAAAAAATCAATATAAAATTTATTCTTCCTTTTTACACAATATTATAGAATATTCATTAATTTCTAAATGATAGAGGTGTCCTACTATATTCTAACACATCATGTGTGATAGGATAAGATAGTTTATCTCCATTTGGGAAATTTGTAATCCATAAGTGATATCATTTGAGTTCGAAAGGATAACTAATTATTCAACGTCATGGGACACTATAAAATCGAAAAATTCCTCGCAATTTCAAGATATAACTTACATTATTTGGAAAAATAATTGAACAGTGAGGAGAGAATGAAATTAAGAAATATGTGGAAAATTGATATCATATTTTTAAAGTGATGTTTATGGTTAGTGTAATATTTACTGTTACATTGAGAAAAAACTATATTATTTATATCATATGTATCATGATCATTTTCTCTAGAATATTATATTGTCCAAATAATGTTTTCTAAAACAAATTTTCATTTTATAAACTTGACAAGGAAAACTCTGCATATAAGACATTTAAAACATCTAAATTTATCATGTAATGATTTTTATTTATATGAGAAAATAGATAATAATCAATGTTACTCCAATGATCCATTTCTATAAAGGATTAATTCTCGAGGTATAAACTATAAGATATGGAAATATTTCATCATATGTACAGTTGTCTAAGAATTATAAGGAGAAAAAATGTCTACTACGATGGAAAATACACATTATTTATTATAGAATTATGTGTATGTAATGTTTATGGATTAGTTTTAATTAATTAATAATATTAACAAAATGTTCTTGACATAAATTTAGACATAGAGTTATCCAATATCCACTACATTTGTCGATTAATAAATATAGATAACTTGAACGGGTGTATTTTTATTTTATATAATATCACATATCACATCGTTCTTAGTATGTAATGTGAAAAATTTGATAATTAAATCTATAGAGATAATATCCCATTTTAATACTAGTTTTGGGAGAATCTCAAATGTCCAAGATGGGTTTGGGTCCCACAATTGATTACATAATAATTTAGTCATTAAAACTCTTGAAATATCCATTTTATCCTACTCCAAAAATATCATAATTTAAAATAATATAAAACCATAGTATATTACAGGTGAATGAAGCTTCTAGAGTTGTGAGTGATATTCATCACATCATACCTGAAAAACAATAGTATAATAAACTACATTTTAATATTCATAACTCTGTTTGGAATTCGAGATATGTAACTTGAGGTAACCAAAATATTTAAAGAAAATAGTGTCATATGACAATTAGGATATATATACTTCATAATGTAGATATACTTATCAATATAAGAATTAATTTATCAAATAGTAATGATGAATCATTCATTATTCTTATCTTATCTTATGTGAATATCAACAATCAATCTTTTGGTCCCATAATATTTTACATAGTATTAAACTATGTATATCAATAATATATATCATAGTGTATCTACCACTAAATTTCCTTTCCAATAAGTGTGTTTTTTATCATAATATATATTATAAAGGTAGTATATCCAATGTCACTACCTATTATTTATATCATTTTTCTATAGATGTTTGTTGAGAATTTATGATTAGAGTATTTTACGAAATTCCCCCATAGTATGTTGTTGATCCATGTCATCAAAACATGAACTACCACTAATATTTAAATATAATCAGTGGTTAGATCTTTTTCATGGGATTTAAACTAATGTAAACTGTAACATAACACAGGTAATTCTAATCAAAATACAAACCCAAACCTATTTAATGAATCATTAGGATAATCATCATTACATATATCTAGAACTATTAAGATCTACATAGGTTATACATTAAATAACACATTGAAATTATAAATATACTCTTGGAAATTTTCATTCTATTAAATCATCATATCATTCCATACTTTATCAATCAAAATAATTTATATCCAATTGAAATATTTCTTGAACCAAATATAATATCTTTTCTAGCCTAAGAAAAATATGATATTTATATGTTCATGGGTCCTTATAAATATAATATAGCATGGAAATTATCTATAACTATTGAAATACATCTATGAAATACATCATGGTCTTGGAAACTCACCCTAATGTTCTAAATCTAAAACATGAATAACATTTTATAAATAAAATTGTCTATAAGGTACCTATAATAACATCTAAATGGTCATTATACTCTTCATTCATATTTTTGAAATATAAAATAACATTAATGAATACCAGTACATTGGATTAACAATTTTTATGATGATTATAGTTAAGAGAGGATATAAATATATAATGGGAGTTATTGGAATCGATTTTCATAATAATGTGATTAAAATGTTCTTTTTATCTTTAGAAAGAAGTCTTTATAATATCAATTCCCCTCACCCATAAGTATTTGTACATTGTTTATCGGATTATATTTGAAAAATTGTATAACCCCTAGAGTAGATTAAATATTTCATCAATCCAATTAAATGTATAATTATTATTCTTTATCATGTAATTTTTTTTCATAGTCGATGCATATTTGATGTCATGATTTTTTTTATTTTAAAATTTCACTTGTTATGCGCATTATTATATAATTAGTTGAATGAACCATTTTAAATTTAAATCTTCATTCTTATTACATTATCACCATGAGTCATACAAACTATATTCAGTAATATATAAAGAGAAACATTCCATTAAATGGTGTTGGTCGATAGATAAATATAGTCTTATATGGAGATGAAACACAAAGAAAAAACTAGGAATGTCCTAGGGGTATATATCATCTACCCATCAAATCATGTTATAATATATCTACTAAACATCATAAATATACAAGTTATATCAATAATATTAAAGGGAAAAAATATTGAAATAATGAAAACATTTTATCATAAACTGGAGTCCCACTCACATTGAAAAACATGATTGTATCTATTAGAAGATTAAAAACCATATAGTGGGTGAATTCTAAATAATACTTGATTATCACTGTCTAACCTAGGAAAAATATTTGTAAAATGTATTCTAGATATAGTACTATGGAGTCTAAACCCACCAAATATTTGAATATGCTTACACTATACATATAGCACAAGAATACCTATTATAACCTTTACCTGATGTTCCTGAAGAGATCTATACAAATAATATCAACTTCGACCACAGTCCAGAGGAATAAGAATTATTGAACATGATAAAATAATATACTATACTAATATCATTAAAATATGAATATATAGAATAATAAAAGATCAAAAAAGCTGGTTTCTGAAAATACCATTAATTTAACTAGGTACTATTTCACAATATAATTGAACAAATATTGAGTCCTCTAGTTGGTTTCCAAGAATTATGGAAGTCCCTTTTCTATTAGTAATTATAACATACCACTATGAAACATATACCTTGAAATAGAAACCCCTAATATAAGATGAACTGAAAATAATTTCCATAGGAATGTACAAGAATTAGACTTAATGTAACCAATGGGTCCACATAAATGTATGTTTTTCCATTCTTATTGGTAGTACTAGAGAGTATTCATCACATAGGCACATTAAAATCATATAAACAATCATCACCCAATATGTTCTATTTCGATAGGATATTAGTAACACATATCACTCCGACAATGAATCCTCATAGTTTTTCATCAAATAGATACTCTTACATAAACTAATGTTTCTAAATAAATATATCATACAGTTTCATCCACCAATATATTTCACATACATAAACTCATTTTCCACAATTGAGAATTTTATTTATGAATAAAGGGGAAAACATGGATCTAAAATCACGATGCTATCCTATCATGAATATTATTCTTTTTGATGAAGTAAATTTTTACTAGATTAGGTGTCATATAAACAATCTAAAACATATAGTGGAATACACTATCACTGATTAGAAAACAAGCGCTTATTTGAAAAATTTACTAGGATTATCCACTCTTAATATTTTGTATTATTCGTAGTGGAAAATTATCTTAAAAATATTCAATGAAAATATTTTATTTTGAAAATGTCTCAGAATTTTATAAATTGAATTCCATTTTGGAATGAATAAATTCATTATTAATAAATAAGTTTATATGAACAGAATGAAATTTTTTTGTAATATTAGAGAGTTATAGTGTGTTGGATTTAAAATGACAGTAATAATGAAAAATATTAAAAATATAGTCAATATATTGTGATCATTCCCATTATTATATAATATTTAATGATAAATCACAATTAATATAGAGCAAAACATCGATATCCTTTACATCTTAGATCAAACCCTTAAATTTTTTAATAATATAATTTGAGGGAAATATCATAATTTATAATTTTCTTTATATGATTCCCAAATATAGATTAAATAAATAAGGAATTAATTAAATGATTTATAGTAGAATTTGATTCGCATCGGGATCATGACCAAATTATGTTCACTAAACCACCCTTGGAAAATTTCACCCTCACACACCTTACCCATAAAGAATTTTATTGTGTAATAATGAGATATTGTTCAGGACATTAATAGAAATAATTATAATATTTTAATAATAAAATAATATATTTTTATCACCTTTTTATTTTACTTTTTCAATGATTAAATAAAGTGTTTCTTAAATTATATATTATGATATTTTGAATGAGTAATTTAGTTTTTTTAATATATAAATTATAATCCAAACCCTCAATATAATGAATTTAGGATCTTTTGAAACAAATGATATTTAAAAAAATTATTTTCCAATGAAATTTATTAATTACGAATAATAATATCATTTTATGAACTAAAATTTATTTTTTATATTGGTAATATAATATTTACAATCATAAAACTATAATTTTAAAATTAGGGGCGAGTTTTTGATTTAGAAGTGTAAATTATCATATTTATAGAATTTCAATGATAAAATAAATAATATTTTTGTAATAAACATTATTATATTATCCAAAGGTTATATATTAATAATTTTTTATGTAAATTAAATTTTTGGTAAATATTAAATTTGGTAAAAATATAATTTATGAATTTGGGAAACATTACGTCACAAATGTTTTTTAATATGTTCTTTAAAATGTATGTATGAAATAAGTTATGTTTCTAATTTATTTAAATCTATTATAGGTGTACTTTATTTAGTTTTAAATAGCCTTAATTTTTCCACAATATATTATATTATATATAGCATCTAATATGTGGTGCATTGGATGTTATACTATGAACACTATGTTATTTTATCTTGGTAGTTAGCCATGTATTTTTTTTCAATGTAAGGATTTGTTTTGTTTTTACTTTTCCATGTTTCCATTATTCTACCACATCATGCCTTATTCATCGATATTATGAATATCAAATTTTTTAAGATACGATGAATTGCATTTTGGTTATGATGTATAAAATTACCTTATTCTATGATATTTTTTTCCCTTAATTTTATTTATTGCTCAACCATTTGTTATATAAATCCTAATGTTTTCCTCTGATGTTTTAGAAGTGTGATGGAATTTCAGATTCACCTTAAGGATATTTTCAATAATGTGGTTTTTTATATATCACATTTTATTACTCTCTGTACGTAATTTATAATAGATTGTAAGAGTCAGAATCAACAAGTCTATGCTATATGCTCCTATTTGTAATAAATCATGGAATTATGTGTATTAAATATATGGGTTCTGAATGTTGGTACTAGTGGAAAGAATAATTATTTTTTTATTACGATTATAAAAATATAGTTAAAACCATAGATATAAGACTAATCGTAGGGAAACACCCCAATTTTTTAAATTATTGATAAACTAGTTCTCATGATAATACCTCCCTTTGTGGAATCTACATGTTGATTTTCCCGTCACAAAAATTTGGATTTTTATAATATACATAAAATTGTTCATTTAACTGGAAATGATCACCAAATGGTGCATGATAATATTCAATGTTTAAAACTTAGTTCAACACTCCCATGGGATACGATTTTAAAAATTTATATTTTTCATATGTAAAATAAATAAGTGGAAAAAATCTAATGATTCTAAGTTATGAAAAATATCATGGGTTTCATATATTAAAAAAAATTCATATGTTAATAAATATATGACATTTATGAGTTATCCATTTAATTCTCATAGACTCGAATTTAGTCATTTAATGTTTGAAAAATTATCAACACTATATTTTTTTGGAAATTATCAATTATATAGAAATGAATTGAAAATTGTAGAGATGAATTATCATCCAATGTTTATATACATTATGTTATATTAGTAATCTTTAGTATAACAATTAAAATACCACCTCAGAACATTGATAATATGTTCTCATTTGAGACATAAAAATGGGATAATTATGGAATACAATGGTTTTGAATAAAGTTTGTTCAATTTTTTTGGAAAAAGAATGAAACTGAATGTGATGATATTTCAATTATCATAATTTACAAAATTTTGTGTAGATATTGTATTTTAATTTTTATAACCAAGTATAAACACAATGAAATTGAACTCACTCTATATTGTGAATCTAAATTTGATTCTATACAAGTTCAAGGATAATGAAAAATATTATTTTCTATGGACATGTCAATAATGAATATTATTACTTTTTATAAATCATATCATGATCAGATAATTGCGCCTATAAAATCATCCACCATTATATTCCCATTCTAATGAAATTCATTAATTTGTTTCCTAAATAATTTCACAGTATCCCTACTAGATCTGGGGTTTAATTCTAAATTGAGGTCATAATTAGACACAAAATAATACCTATGACTCATTATAAAATGTGCACTCTTCAACATGAGGATTTATAGAAAAAATTACATCAAAATATTTATTCTAATTTTATAAACCCGTTTGCTTCACTATAAGGTTCATTTATCATCATTATCTATAAGTAGTATCAGTCAATGTGCCTCTATATTCATTATCATGAACCAAAAATGTTCATGAAAATGAATAATTATCCTATTCTATTGAATAAATTACTTTAAGATCACATTTATCGATCCCAATATTCTATGAAGGTATTTCTTCGTTCAATATATTATCATGTAATTTGGAGAATGATGATATCCCCAAAAGTACATTTCATATTGGGTAGATTCTCAATGAATTCATAGTTAATACATTTGGAATCTCTTATACAACAGATCAATTCATGTACGAAATGAATTATATCACTAGGTATTACCTTGAATTATATTTGGTAGACATTATAAAGGATAAATTTATAATATCAAAACGCGGGGAGGTAAATGATGAGAATTCAAATATAGAAAGTTAGACAATGTGGAAGAAAAATTTACATGCAAGGTATTGTAAATAATAGTTTAGGATGCATAATGTGACATTCACGGGGAATGTTTTATCTAAAAATGGGTTATTTATGGATCTACCAAAATGATAAGTAATCAATGGAATATCCAATCTAACATCTGTGACAAAAATACGTCATTTATTTGGACTAAATGGGATCTATTGTCATTTATTGTTAAATTTATATTGGTTTTCAAGTCATCTAATCATATATTAAATTAGAGGAAGAAAATATATTCATAATGATAAATGATTAAAAATAATTACTTATATCATGAAAATGAAAATCAATACACTAGTTCTATCATTACCCAATAATAGGTAAGGATATTTAATCTAAATTAAATCCTCAAAAAATGATTGGGCTGTATACACTTGCAAGATGAAAATTTTATAGCTGATTTCTCCATCCTTTTAATAATCAGTGAGATTAAGTACAAAACAATTATCTATAATTTAATATATTTATCATATAATTGAATAATAATGTACATATTCACACAAAGGAGGATAATTTTCATAAATTATAGTGTCTAGTGATGATCAAGGGTTATCAATATTCAATGCATTTCTATCTTGGGAGGGAGAAAAAAGTTGTACATAGATATTGTGTAAGATCTATATCCTTGTCAGTAATGAAATAATTTCATGTAATAATGAAACAAGTATAAGTGTATGATAAAATCATCTCCCATAACTGTATATAAATGGGAAAATAAAACCATGGAATTCATCACAACACTCCCCGAGACCCCAAACCGAATTAACACAATCAGGATTGTATTTGATATGTAGAGTCCTTTTGTTTTACATATAAGACTATGAAATATATATATATATATATATATATGTATATATAATATTTAAAATTCATGTGTTAAGATGACGAATGATTTGGTGGAATGGTGTGCAAGAATTTATTTTATTAAATTAATATATATTTTGTACATTTTATTGAATTTTTTTTTTCAGGAAAACGTTTATAACTGATAAATGGAGTCATGGATAAAATATATGTTGTAACATTTAAATTCATAACATTAGGATTACACTATGTGTGACCCAATGATTTTGGATATGGGGAACATAAATAAATTATCCATTTTTGGTTCATTTCAAAAAAAAAAATTTCAATATATTTCAATTAAAATACCAAAATTTGTCCCTATAGAAATATGCTATTATTGTAAATTGACATGGTTACCCATAATAACTTGGGACTATTGAGAGAGTGCATCATTATACCTTGTAGGAGAATCAGGATAAGAGATCAATCAATAACCAGATCAAATATAATCGAGACACAATGAATGCAATATCTCAACATCAATATTTGGTGATAATGATAATTATATACTAAGGATCCAAATCAATGTAACAATCATCAAATGTGGATTTCCCCAATAATTATTAAATAATTGAGAAATGTTATTCATATTTTAGTGTTCTTCATATTATATTATAATTTTCAAGTCCTCATGTATCATATTTGATATCATTATAATATATACAACATTACACCAATATTTCTCAACACCCATATACCCATTACAATTATTTGGGCCAAAATTCATTGCTAATGATTATTTTAATATTTTAGTCATTTTATTCCCCCCATTGTTATTTATTATTTTCACTAAAAGGATTATGTGGTCCTGGTTATATATTTTCAATGTGCATTCAATTATGATCGATCCCCAGGATTCATGAAAAAATATTATGTGACATATAGATCTATTATCATAGGATGGATTGGGATTCATTTCATAATAATATGAACAATTATTATAGATCATGTGATTGGGACCAATCATCAATGACATGGTGGAGAAACTATTACACACATGAATTGTGTGAATGTATAAAGATTCATTTACAATAACCAGCTATCCATAATTGTGAACTAGAATTTGATACCACTGATATTTGGTTGTCAATGGATGGAAATTTTGGTAGGGTGACAGATCAGGATCTAGTGAAACAATTCCATATTTAGGTGAAAAACCTGACTGCACAATGTGTATTCTATGTAAAAAAATTTAAATAGGCCCTAGGCTGATGTTACCATGGTTTAAAATATGATTTAAATAAAAATGTTTCTTGGGGACCCCCACATACCCTGTGTCGTGGTACTAGAATACCAATTTGTTATATGGGATTACATGGCCTCAACCTTTACTAGGTACATGACCGTTGTACATAGATACATCCATAAGTATAGGGGCACTTCCTTGGGACATATATCATCCATATGTGGCTAGGACACACCATGTAGTCCCCTTACACATTTTCTATGGCTACATGGACATAGATACCTATACTATTGAAAAAACAAATTCTTAGTACGGAGGGTCAACATGTTGGGTGGGTCCTCATACATTTGAGGTACCATCCTTTTATTGGGTACTTATACCTATAATATATTTTTTGGAATTCAATTATAATATCTCGAGTTTATTCCCCAGGATGATGATCTTAGGGTTATTGTGTATTTTGAGATATGATGTTATAATATTCATGAATGATTCTTTTTTAGGTGGTAGATATCATAAACAATTATTATGCATGATCATCAAAGAGACTATACTACACTCTCCAAATAATAAAGGGCATCGTTTCTCATTATAAAAATATAGTTGTACCATCATATAATGTTCGGTAATGGTTCATCATCCATTAGAGTGGAAACCACCATTCGGGACATGAAATGTGTCCTCTAACTCAAATTATAGTTGAACCATCCTACTAGTATAGGCCATGAGTAATATTTGTTCTATCAAAGTGGAACCCATCCATAGTATCGTGGAATGGGTCCTCAAATACCGGGAGACTCCTTCTGTAAGGTAATGAAAATTGGTCCTCAATAATCACATATATTGGCTCACTCCAATGAAAAAATGGCATCGTTCATCGACTATTAGAGTGTCACCCTCATTTTGGGATAGATAATGAGTCTTCTATTTACAATCGGAGTGTTCCCCCACTCTATATGGTGTTTGGGAATGTTTTCTAGAAAAATATAGGTGTAACCTCTAACTGGTACATTTCATGGGTCCCCTATAGTACACAAGAGTGGTACCCACTTGTGGTGATAGGGAATGGGTCCTGGACTTTTAGAGTGGAACTCTTTTACAATAATATTGAATAGGTCATCAATATAATATTATAGTGGTTCCAACATGTTATGATAGATCATGAGTCCCATCCATAAGTGTATAAAATTATTATATTACCAAAGAATGTGTCATATGCCTAGAGGTTATGTCCCCATATATTTGATACATTGTGGGTTTGTGTGTGTACACATTGATGTTTCTTCAGGCATACACACAGTATTCTGGTCATTATTGATTGGTATATAGAACTGATTGAAGTTTATTATCCAGTGATATCCTTTTAGATGTATATACCAATATTCCATCTAGTTATTGATTATATGTTCATAATGTCACACTATTCATTTTTTTTTCATTTCACTCTTTCTATTGGATTAGCTATTAACTAATTTCATGTCACTTATTTCTCCCCCTCTAGATTTTTTGGTATCCTATTTTGCAAGTATATACTTACCCATTCATGTGATTTTCATGAAAGTGTCTTTTCTTATGAATATGGAAAACGTGTAATGACAAAAACAATTTAATATTGTGATACCTTGGTACATATAAACAAATATGGTGGTCAATTATTTGTGATCTAGATCGGGTTTCTCTCAACAATTCAATTTCTAGTATTATAAGTTTTGGAAACTGCACTAGTTGGGCATAAGTTTTTCAATTCACTTTTAATATTATGATGTCAACTGTTATTCATTATATATATATTACATGAATTGGTAGTTATCTATATATTTCATCATTAAATATTATTACCTTATACTTATTCATGAATATGGTTCTGTTTGTGTATTGGTACTTGGTCAAATGCCTCCTATATTAGTTATATCATTCGATGCATCTCCACAACAACTGATCTATAGAGATAAGCATGGGGTAGATACTACTAGAGACTTGTTGGGTCTGGTTTTGATCTGGGTTCCTCTACCAGATCGGTGTTCACACTATGGCCCTCAGCTTCATCTTGCAGTTCTGGTGGACATTAGATTGTGGATGCTCTTCAGGCATCGACAGTCCAAAGTCTCAATGGGTTGAGGTGTTCTTCGGTATGGTGGTGGATTTCATCCTTCGGGAAGCGGTGTGGGTGGTCTGGATGAGTAGTCTTCTCTGATGGAGATAGTTTGTGTTCTCTCTTGGCACGATCATCCTATTTCTCATCCTCATCTAGGTACCCCCTCCCTTGATCATCCTGTTTGTCCTTTATCTGTGTTTTTCCCACATCGGATCTCATCTTCATTGATGTTGTGACGACGGTGGCCTTGGCATCTTGAGTTTGTGGCTCTGCACAAAGATCTCTGGTGGTGGATTTTCACTCCTTTACTTTTGACCGGGTCCCTTGACCTGTTCTCGTCGCTTCGTCGCTCAAGGATGCGCACTCAAGGATGACAGATGTGTGGAGATCGACTGATCTGTCATTGGACATTGATTTGGTGATGCGCATTCTTTGTTGCACCGATGATTTGTAGTTTGTCTTTAGGAAACTACTGCTTTCTGTGTTGCACATTTGGCTGCTTCGGTTCATACCATAATGCACATCAAATTCCATTGTTACTGTTGTTTCATGCGGCTAATGAGGTTTGAGGTTCGATTTGGCCCAAAACAAGAGGACATATTTGATTGGCTTGGATGAATTACTATGTGCCATGGTGGAACTGGTTTTGGGGCGGCTACCTATTATCTTTTGTTCGTTCTATTTATTTCTCTCAAGACTGCCGGTGGACTTATGGTTTGCTCTGTGTTTGACTCCTTCACATGAGGATTTTCTCCAAAGTGGTTGTTACTGGATTATCAAGCATTGGATTCTTCCTCGTTTCATTTGGAAGGCATTTCTTTATCTTGTAGTTTGGCATCGGGTGGGCGACGTCGAAGAGGGTTGGGTATGATGAAACTCATCATCAGTTATTTGTCCATTTGGATGGATGGGAAATTTTTTGGATCTTTTGCACTGTGTTACTGTCTAGTTTTGTCTTACATAAGGTTGATAGTGCTGTGTTTTTCCACATGCATTGTCAGGTGGGCGGCTCGAAAGACAGATAGATGTGCTGGCATCTATAATCTGGTCTTCCATCTGCATCTCGGTGTGGGTTGGGAGGGTGATATACCGCATTGGCTTTCCAGCATGACACAACTACTTAGCGGGGGGGTGTGAGACATCTCCTTCATCGGATCTCACAATGCATGTCCTAACAGTGGGTGATGAGGTTCTTTCTGATGCTTTTATTTTTCTACTTCCTTTTTGTCTTTAAAGAATTATGTAAGCCTTCAGGCTCTGATATATGGTCATCTTTTCCCTTTTCATGTAATCAGTTTCCTCTTCTGACAGTCCATTTAAGAGGTTGTTTATTTCTATTTCAATAAAGAGGGCTTCCCCTCATCCTTTTATAAAAAAATGGATTTTGGTAAATATTATCAAAGTTTTTGGAGTTCATCTTTCAGACCAGGAAACCCATCAT
This sequence comes from Viscum album, assembly GCA_963277665.1. Taxonomy (NCBI): domain Eukaryota; kingdom Viridiplantae; phylum Streptophyta; class Magnoliopsida; order Santalales; family Viscaceae; genus Viscum; species Viscum album. The sequence continues at coordinate 976,972,385 of OY728133.1, forward strand.
TATTGTGACAGATGTCGTATCCATTGACCAAGAACATGAATACATGATTGTTGACACATCATATTGATACATTGGTTGATATGATCAATGGTACATGCATCATATAGTATTGACTATTTTTAATGTACTTTATGATTCCACTCTCGGTACGTATATATTCACATATATATATTGAACAACATGATTGAATTATAAGTATCCCTACATGATAATAGTTTTCTAGGTTAATATGTTTGATTATGATGATGAGGTAATGTGTTTTGATACATTATTTAAGGTTCCATCATGAAGTATCATTCCACTATACATATTGGTAGGGGAACCCCATCATGTTGAGATTAATATAATATCACTAGTGTTGGAAGAGGATTTACATAGTTTTTGAGCACTATATGGGTCTCAATACTAGTAGCCACGAAGGTTATATGGTGAGATAGATCCCTAATGGGTGGAGGGTTAGATAGAGTGAGTGATGTGGGTTTTGTTTCTTATCCAAAAAAAAACGGATCAAGAGGTTCACTCGCATATGGCATTTTCCATAGTGCAGTTGGATGCTGGTTAATTTTAGTCATGTAGATGCATATTGAATCACCACTAAAATTGAAGGACATCCATATTCATTCTTATGAAAAGTAATAACCTATATAATTGTTTTTAGTTTGATTTAATAATCATCTTGATCCACATTACAGAGGGACATCTATTTTTTAATATGCAATTTGGTTTATAGATCATACACAGCACTCCATGCATATGATTCATTTTGGATACTTTTTGGTACAGATGTTTGATTAGGGAATTTGAGGAGACATATGTGTCAATTTGGTATGCTTATACAATACCATTAGTTTCAGAGTGTAGGGGCAGGCACTAGTGATGGAGATATTTATTTCATAGGGAATCAAAGAAAGAGGAGATTCGTGTGGGAATTATAGGGAAAAGTCATCTGTAGTAGCTAACAGGGCCGAGTTGGTTAAATATTAGTGTATATGATCCAAATATGATCATAATTGATCATATGGTTAGGTTACAAGAAAAATTAATTGTTTAAAATAGTATCATGATGAGGATGTATTTTATTCTTGTGATGGGTGATGTCATATCTAATGAGATTCCTTGAACTAACATATTAGTGATTGTATACATATAATGGATTGACCATAACATAAGATGCATTTTCCTAATAATGGATCTCCCATTAAGGTATATGGTGGCCCATAGGTTGGTATATCTGGAATAGAAGAAGTTTGGGACACAATAAGAGTATAAATAGTTGGTTGTATATGTTATGATCTCCATCCACCTCCACCAATAGGTGTTCCACAACAGGCTCATGTAGCTGGCAGTCAGGGTCATGGGAAGCTATAAGTTTTGGAGGTATCAATGGTACAATATATGTCTAGTATACTAATAATTTTTACTATTAGTCATATTTTTGAGTCATTCCTCTATATCATTACTCCTGGTGTGATTGTGGGAAATTCCTATTGATACATTGCACAAAATCATTTCCTAAAAGTTTATATGAAGAATATATCATTAATATCATTTATATGATTGAAGTGTGTCTTATTTAGTTTTTGGGATATAGATAAATATGGTACCTTTTGGAATTAATAATGAGACATTATAATGTCTTAATTAGTATATACTGTGTTTCTTTATTATGAGACCTTGTTCATTGTCACTACAGAGTAGTCGTATTCCTATGCACTTGTGGGAAGAGACTCTCCCTTGTGGAAGAGAGAGATCACATGGTAGAGTGAGCATGGACTGAGTTTAGAAAGCGACAACAAGTTAAATATTATTTATATATTTAATCCCTTATCATATAATGATTATTATGAATCTAGTTTCCTTCAGTTGTGTATGATTATATGGATGTATTTCCCAAGGACATTATTCAAATAATTATGAGGAGGGATATTAATTTTTTCATTGATTTGAATCACATTTATTCTATGATATTTTCAATGACATATCGTATTTAACCTATATATCCCTAAGATATGTAGTTATACTTTGATATCCATTGGAAGAAGCGTTTCATCAGACATTGTTTTTCCACCTAGTAAGCTCCGATGTTGTTCGTGAAAAATGTTGACGGAAGCTTGTGTCATTGATTAGATTATCAGTTTTGAACCTGGAAAATATAATGAACATGTATCATTTGGGGATGATTGATTTCACCATTCATCAGTTGTGAGGGGAGATATAGATCATAATGATTAATTATTGGTTCGAACACCACTTGTTTCAGTATCATGATGATAATATTCCAAATCATGAATTCTGATGTCACAACATACACTATGAGGTCCTAGTGATTCCCATTTGGCATGATGAATAAAATATGTTGTTTGTGGATATGATTAATCAGATCATCAATTGGTAAATAGAGTAATTTCTTTCATCAATGATGACATACTCAACTACAATTTGTTAAAGGAGGATATTCATAGAACATGAAAATTGTCAATGATTTTTTTCATTACAACTATTATTATGGTGTGTTCATGAAATTATATTACGGTATATAGAAGATTCACTTACTAGGGAGTTTAATTTATTATAATTTATTATCATTGGACACAATAATAATCGATGTTGTTATTTCTCATATGCCATTATTGTGAATTTCATGGGTCTGGAATATTCATTTCATGGTTGAGTATGATCAAAATTTTTTAAAAATATTTATCTTGGATTTAAACACCATTAAACACCCTGATGTGGAATGTATAGTAACATACCATAAATATGTTGTAATATAGATCCTTCATGTAGTTGAGGTTGAGGTTGTCAGGTGCTATTATATTGAGACTGATAGAGCAGGGTGTGGAGTAACTATTGTATTACAATTATTCTAGACATGGGATCACGATTGTATGGATTTAGTTGATTGATGATATCAAATATGGGTTGAGTAAGTTGAGGTCCCCTGAGCTGAATTATGTGACTCATGTCCAAGAGACGGATGTGGTATCCATCCCTCTAGTGATGTGGAGGCCCTTCAACATGGGAGAGATTATTTTTTATGCATCCAATTGTCGTCTGACATATGAATTCCCATAGATATACTTGAACAAAAGATTGAGTTAGATGTTTTAGTACTTAAATGGGTATTAATATTACGAAATATAGAATCATGGATGTTCATCATGGTTGATTATTCTATTAGTAGAAAGTTCTTGGTCAATTTGGTGAAGGGGGCATTAGAGAAGTTGGATTCCTTGTAGTCACCTGTTCTTATGTTGGTGGGTGAACAATTTCTTTAGTTAATTTTGATGAATTATTACCTATTGTGATACATCAATTAAGTGTTTTTATGTGACCATACATCATCAGGATACTTTCATGATTTTTTTTGAGTGTGGAAATCAGGTCATCCTATAGTAGTTAGGAATGGTGGTCCCAGTGATGATATATGAGGAGTCAATGAGGGATTTCCACAAATATTCAATGGATATATTTCATATATTGAGGAATATTTACAAAGAGAATTAGTTGAAATTTTAGTGGGCTGAAATGAAATGGAATATTATTGATTTTATCTCTTAAGGCCACACTTGTCATCTTGGGAAGGCCAATCACTCAGTTATAACAACCATGTTGCTTCCGAATGAGGTCCAAGATAGAATATGGAATGGAATATTTATGTTATAATTTATATGTCATCTATAGACAGTGGTAGGCCATGATTCCTTTTGTGTCATTTTATATCAGCTTACAAAGATTATGACATCCATTCAATTCGGGAGTAGTGTTAGGTGGAGTGTTTGGGGTAGTTGTACTTATGATAGATCATCCTACTTAATGGGGTTACCTATACGATTATATATAAACATAATGTGAGGTACAAATCGTCAATCATGAATGGAAAAAAGGAATTTTTGATTTCTAGGAGGATGAGTAAAAACATCCCCCAATATAAATATGGGATGACTAAGTTTACTATCCACGAGCCATATGATATGTGGAGGGCATTCATGTTAGTTTTGTGGTTGGAGATAAGTGGATCAATTTCATTGTCGATGTTTTCTTATAATAACATATTCCACTCAATTATACATATTAAACCTTTTGAGTACCTATATGAGTGACCCAGAATGTCACCCATATACTACACATATATTAGTTGGGATGTGTTGTTGGTCTCCAGATGTTGAAAGTTATTAAGGAAAATAACCCAGTTATCTATGAGTGGACAAGGAAATATTAGAGTATGCTGAATTCATAAACATATTTATATCTTAGTACCTTGTAATTCATGCCACGATACATTGTTTTTCATAGTGTATCCCCATGATGAGGATTTTGGAGATTCATATTAGGAAAAAATTTGTCCTTGAAGTTCATTAGTCGATCTATGATACATTAGAGGGTTGTGGAGGATTTTTACCACATATCCTCACCCTAGAGTTGGAGTGGGTTCCTATTGTCTTCCATGAGATTCCATTGTGGAGACACCTGCATGACTCCATGAATTTAGTTAACTGAAGATATCTATATAGTAAGGATGGACCCACTTTTTGGTGATCCCATTATTGATTGAGGATCTTTTGGTGGGTTCCATTCATGGATATACATTTCAATTGGTTTGTGGGTTATGGTAGAGTATGAGAATTCATGACAGATCATTTGAGAAGGAGAGCTAGGTATGGGCTACATATCACTTTCTTTATTTTCAATGATGAAATTATGGATATTTGTAATAATGCATAGAAAATGTCTTCAATTGAATGAAATTAAACTATTTATAGAGATATCTCTCGATCAAACCATTGAGACAACATATAATTTCATGGATTATTGTCCAGTAATTTATTTTATTGAAATATAAAATTTATTTTATATTACATAGACACAATTTTCATGAAAAATCCCTTAACTCCTAAATAATTTCTAAGATAAAACATCGAACCCCATCCTCAATTGAATCCAAAATTCGAGTATTACCAATAATGTTAATTAATATTAGTCATCACACAACTTTTATATAAAGTGGATGTCAAAAGGTTTTTTAATTAGAATAAATAAATTATTGTTATTATTTAAAAAAATATGATTACATTGATTCCCTATAAAAATATTCTATATTGTAATATCGTCATTTTTACCAACATTTTCCTTGGATCGGTAAGAGGAGGGGCTATTGTTCCATATTTGTAATTAAATACTGGTTGATAGATCAACACTTAGATCCAGATGAAATTTGTAACAATGAACATAATAGAACATCACATATTATTAGGGAGTATTTTCTTCACAAATGAATCATCTAAAAATATAAATTCTAATAATTTGATTATTTCCCCTACTTAGGTTAATAAATTGTCCATTTTAATTCCAATTTCATTGATTTGTGTTAAATTGGATAATTTCAAATAACTTATCCATTAGATTTAATTTACTGACTCTATTTACTTAATTGATTTTTGTTTTCTTACAATATATATCCACAATATTATTCATTGTACATGAAAACATGTAAAAATATCTTTTTTTTCCTTAGGTTTATGTCATTTTACAACTATCGTTCTTCTCCTTCATCCCTGATAAGACTATGGGGCGTGGATTCAACATTTTCTAGGTGGGATTGAGTGCTGCTAGATCCTATGATTCTAATAAGATTATCATTTTTGAATAAATTTACTATCAAAGGATGCATTGGGATTCATATTGGGATTTATTTTATGAATTTCATGAAAATGGAAGCTATGAACAATAAAATATGACATGTAACAAAATAAATACACATGGGATTTTTTTGGGAGGATTTAGAATACATATTATGAACCAGAGGGACAGAAGTAATGATGAATGAAGAATTACAGAAATTTAGAGTGGCCATATGAAAAAATATTTCATTCATTAATGGATCTATAACATTGTTAACAGATCTAGATTAATGTGAAAACCAAAATTACCTGTCATATATATTAATTAAAAAGGACTTATTGGCCCCTATATATGGTGGATTTGGATTCATTGTTTGATTAAATTCACATTACATGTGTGACACCATATACTATTTGAATCAGTTTTTCATACTCAAAATTTACATTTAGAGTACATGAACATGGGAAAACCAGTGCACACAAACACGGTCTGAAGGACATCAACATAACTAACCGAACCCAACTCATCCTCAGGTGGATGAGATATTAAATTTTGTCCTCTTAGACACCATGTAGGGGTACAAAGAAAATTATTTGTCTACTATATATGACATGACTATCATGTACTATGGAAGAACGTGAAGTTTTGGTCCCCTTACATGTTTTTTACCCTCCATTTTTATGAAACATATACAAATCATATTTCGTTCATTTGGAATTTGATTTTAGAATGAGAGATTCCTATCATGAATTTTTTCAATGTGGATAGTTATTTTTCCAATTATGTTTCATCTATGGAATGATGAGATATGATTCCTTAATGATGATTATTTAGGTGCCCTATATTGATGGAATTGGTTGAGACATATTATTAGAGAGACTAGAGTGGAATGATCCTACTATGATATGTCATTTTTGCTTAATCTCCCAATACAGTGAAACCCTCTTATGGAGTCATGTAATGTGTTCTAGACCATTTTAGTAGGCCCTTTAGTTGATAAATATAATGATTCCACAATCAATAATCATATTGGAACACTCATGTTGGGATATGGATTTGGTCCACTATTTAATATTAGAGTGGAACCAACCTTTTTATCCGAGTATGGTTCTGTGAATAATACAATGGTTCCTCATCTTCTTGGATAGGGAATGGGTTCCATATCATCATATGTATTGTAAAATTATATATTTGATAGGTAATTTTTCCTTCACTATTAGAGTGTCACCATCCTACTAGGATATTGAAGGGTTCCTCTATCTATATTAGGAGTGACACTCCCAGTAAATATTAGGTAGTGGGTACTGAACTAGTACTATGGAACCCTTCTTCTAGGAAAGGTCACAGGTCAATACTTATTTGAGTTTCACCATCTTGTTGGAAAATTAATGGTTTCTCTATATACTATTCAACTGGAACCCTCGTGTGGTGTTAGTGCATGTCCCATAAACCATTAGAGTAGAAACATCTTATTGTATTGTGGAATGAGTCTGTTATATAGACATTCCCCTAAATGTGGTTAATTTAGGAGTGTTGTGACAAGACATGGTTCTATCACCAATAAAAAATTATTGATAAGCTAGGCGTCCTTGGTGTTCCATTTGAAATTTTGGCATACTCATTTCTCAGGATTGAATGTGAGATGAAAATACCCTTTTTCTATCACAATTTTGATTCTTTTATAATAATATATCCCTATTAGTCTGTTTTCATTTATATCATTATATGTGTTAATTAATTAACTTTTGTTACATCTTTTACTACCCCCTTAATTTTGGGATCATTCTACAAGGTATGTATATAGCCACCAATTAATGGGCCTTTCTCACATGTCTCATGTCTTATGAAAAAATCAAAAAGGTCAATAATGATTGTATAAGATCATATTGATACCTTGGTTCATTTGAACATGTAAAGTGTTTTTGGATAAGAGGTATAGATATGGTATCTCTCATAATATACATTTCATGTCTAGTTATATTGTGAAACAATTAATGTAGTGATTAATTTTCCCCATTAATTTAGAGATTAGGATTTCGTACTCTTGTGCTCCCTATAGGATTTTAATACAGGGTATATTTCATGGTGGTTTCATATGTTATTATTATTCATCCATATTTGTTAATTGTGGTGGCTATGTGTGTTCATATAAGAACATAGAAAAATATTGCCCATATTCTTTTTACCTTTTGACTCATGTCGAAAACCACTGTCAAATAGAGGGAGCCTTGAGGTAGTTTTGGATTTATCGACATTTGTTAGGATCATTAAATAACCACCATATCTAGGATGTTCATTTTATATCTAAAATATATATATCATAATTAATTAAATCAAAATCATATACATATTATTGTTAGTATGTATACAAGGAATTTCACATTCTATTATATCAAACAGATGTACAAGATTTTCCTTAGGGTGTTAGAGAACCCTTCACCATGTATTGGATTCAAACCTGATATTCCCTATTCCATATCACCGTATGATGGATGGTAATTGGGAAAGAAAATTTTTACTCTCGGGGATGTATTGAGATCATGTTATATGAATTTCCAAGGATAACAGGACAAACACCCTGTTCAAGTGTAATTCTCATCATATAACAATTTCATTCTAGCATAGAAATATAATCATATGATTATATGTATGGAAGGTAGTGTCATAGTTAGACATGATGTGATGAAGAGAGAGTCAATGGTAGATTATGAGACGTTATCTTGTCTAATAGATCATAGTCAATGTTTATCAATTAAAAATCCTATGAAATCCAAATAATGTAGATACAACATCTTTGAACACATTCATCGATGAGACCTGGATTTTGATGATGTAATTACTTTTTTATTTATATATCATTTTCGAAGGAATTCAATGGTTATGGGATGAATGGAAAAAAAATTCAACATACATTGGCTCCATTTAAAAATGTTCCCAATAAAGAAACAGTCCACTGATGGATGATTATTGGGGATGAGTTGTGTGCAATCATTCATGTTGGGTTATCTATTTTCAGATGGAATATAATGAGTTCTGTCCCCACAGCTTGAAACAGACGATGGTTTTATATCAAAGATAACACAAGGATCTACATTCTAATATAGTAACTCACTAGAATGTCTTCCAATGGTTCTAATGAAATCACATTGGTAATGGGGGTGGGAGTTCAAGCCATTCACAACATTTTATGGTAAATTATTTCCTAATATAGTAATCTCTTTTAGATTTAAGATATTTTAATTAATGAAGTATTTATTCAAATGTATGATGTTGGCCACTGAGAGTTAACAATCAATTACTATCATGTTTAATGTTATGAATAATATGTATTTATTTATTTTCCATCATTAATGAAGACATATGTATACATCCATGGATCCTCATCGATGTTATCTCGTTATTCTCAAATCATATATTATTTTTTCATTATAACGATGATGGTTCTCAAGACACATAGTGGGGTGATGTACACAATATTTTCATCCAAGGTGATGGGAGTCGTTTTGATATTGAGATCATAACCATATATGGGTTTTATACATTTCCATGTGATAGAATTTAGAATTAACATAGTCAGGTGCCTCTTAATGGGGATAATCTTACCTTTTAAGTGCATGTGATAAAGACCAAATAGTCTATTTTATTTTCATGTGGTAATGATTAATAATAGGAAGGTTCCTATTCAATTATTGGTGTGGGACTTATGTAGAAGCATCATATGGATCCTAGAAGAGGTATGAGTATCAAAGTTGAACTTTACCCTACTGGGAATGTTTCACAAATAGAATATGGTTGATATAAGATGTTGTGTTTGGACCCTAACAAGGCTTCTTATAAATCCCATTTGAAAGATAATTAAAGTCAATGCATTTTTGTTTTTCTTACATGGTAATGTGGACCTTCTAGGGGATTATGTTAGGTATTACAATAAAAAATGATTCCCAAAAAAATAGTTCCTCTATAGATGTTTCATATCATGGTGATTTGGAATCTTGTTCAGGGATTACCCAAATGAAGGATCCCTATTAAGATCAAAAATTAGGAAGGGATCTTATGTATCATAATTATCGTAGGAATAAGTGTTATTAATGTTCTTGAAAATTATATGTCTTATAAAATATGGTTTTCTTATTGAATTGTGTCATAGAATATGTCAAAATCTGTAAGAGGAATCCCTTAATCTATCGGAGCAAACACTTGGAATGAGTTCAGAAGTGTAATATAGTTTGGGATTACTCTTGAGTGGGATTCTTATGGATTGGTTCGTGATCAAATGGGTGAAATGAACAAATCCAAAATCTAAGGCAATATAAGTCATGCTCGGAGAGAGAAAAAAGAGAAAACATATGATCTGGGAAACCAAAAATCTGATATTCCCTTTCGCTGGATATATGCCTTTTAGTACACATGATGACAGAGCACTCTAAATTACATAGGGAGGCTAATTCAATGAATTATTATCTTCTAAAATAGTAATCCCACTATATGGACTCCATAATCAGGGTTATCCATAATATCCACATGGGTAAGGATGATTTATAATTCAATATGATGAATTAAATGAATTCAATGACCGGGAAAACATCACTACTCTCATTACACTATTGATATAGGTCAAGGATACAAGAGAGAGATATAGGAGTGTACATAATTTCCCATACCCTCTCTGACCTAGTAGCCCTGGTCAATGATAGGGTAAATCAATTAATCCTCCTCATAGAAATGGGATGGGATTCATCATAAATGGATTCCATGGAATTGTTTCTATAGTGGGAGAGCAACATCTCATTCTATGATGAATGGAAATGAATCATAATCCTCACCGTCCTCTATTAGAACTATATACTTTGGGTCGTTATGTATATAATGGATAAACATTTTCATATCCCTATTATTTAAGAATGATAAATCCATGAAACTATTAACAGGGTTGAGTTCCTCATGGCATAGGGAATAAAAAAAGAAGCACTATGATGATCATTACCGTCTAGTAGGATAAACTATTGATATCCTCTTACCATATGAATAAAAATCATAATGAGAGACGCATGACTATACCATTTCTCATTTATTTTTTGGTCCAGTGGTTTTTTGGAGGTTTCAATTTGGTATTTATTAGAAAAGGTTGAAAATGTTGGTACACCCTACCATGGATGGACATGGAGAGGGAATGAGTAAATTCATGCATATGATAGAGGATATTTAGAGCTATTGGAGGAAGAAAAATGATGGATATGGTGATGAATTCATGACTCGCACTAGGAGATCTTTACTCAATTGTAATTGGGATAGATGATATTACATTGAATTATAGACTACATGGGTAACAACACATTAGAGAGCCATTTATCAAGCATCCAAGGGTGTCAATAGTTGTTTTGGGATGTGTCTCATGTAGGACCCTAGATATAAAAGGTGACCATGCTCTAGTGTTCATCAACCATGGGGAGATAGTGCCTTAAGAAGGTGTTGTGTATATTAATCCCTGATAAGAATTCAATTTCATTACCCCACATTAATTTCCTATTCTGATTGCATTAGAAGAGTTCCTAGAAGGTTTTGGAGGAATTGGCTGATGTACTGGGGAAAGTAGAGCATTGGGAGGTGTTTGTTAAATTAATTCTATAAAAAGCAAAGACCTAGGGTCCTATTTATAAGAATTTGTAGGACCATGTTAGAAGGATATATTCCATATAAAAGTTTACAGCCTGTATGTTTCACTTGGTCTCTCTCAAACCAGTCATGCTTGCTTTTTCACATGAACCCTAAGCACCAACACTAATTTATGGTACATGGGAGAAATGTTTTTATAGTACTTTATGATAGTTGAACTTCTTCATTTTTATTATTATATTCTTACTGTGGTATTTTAATTTTTATCCTTATCATGCATGTGAGAAAAAATCAACAAAACAATGCACTCAGGATTGGAACCAACTGAAATAAAAGTGCATGATACTTAGAAAAAATGATTTAAATGGAGGAAGGATCATAGAAGTCATCCACTCAAGTAAGCCACTTAGGGTGCCCCTAGGAATTTTTGGTATATGGGGCTTATACATGGGAGATGAAGGGTGATTATTTATCTATAACAAGGCCTTTATTTATACATTGGAAATTGACAATTAATAATCATTGGCCTCACCGTACATGTATTCTGCACATATCATTTTCATAAGAATATTAACAAATAATTATTCTTGCAGTCAATGTGTGTTCAACCCAACATGGTGCATACACCTTGTTTAATGACATTCACTAGGACCATAGGGGAGGTACCTTCTTGAGGCACATTAATGATTGACCTAAGTGAGTTCATGCATTTCACAATTTTTTTCTCTTCAACAATTTTTATAGAAATTAGACTATAATTAACAAAAAAACATGATATTTCATTTGTAGCACCAATGGATTGTACAAATAATAGATTTTCCTATGAACCTCTAATAATTTAAATCATGGAATTGGTAATAGTAATTGGACATTACAATTTTAATAGTTTTGATATTACACAACCAAATTTTGCGGGACATCTAATGAAACAATGTCATGAAATTACTATGAGTAATTATCTAAAACATCATTGAAATAGTCATATGAATGATATTTTAACAATAGTTCCATGGAATTATAATATAATATCTTAGTTCCAAGCAAACAAAAAATTTTAAACTATCAATTTTTTCCACAATGGGTGCATATATCAATGTCTGAACATCATATGAATCATGTTTCATTCACCATAGCAAGTGTTATCTTGACTTCAAAACTCACAAACCTGACTTGAAGCTAATTTATTATCGATCATCCTTCTATTAATCAAAGATATATTGGTCAAAGGGTTTGAGAAAATAGTATGACTTCTTCCTATGAGTAGTTTCAATGAATACATGGATGTGGTCTTACTAGTTTTTCCAAACATGTGCATTGTCCAAGAAGAAGCTGCAATATGTTCAAATATATGAGGGAATTTAGTTGGGGAAAACATATGTATACAAGAACACCGATTTCATAATATATCAATTAATATGATGGATCATGATGATGAATGTTTTCAACTTGTTTAATGTGGAATTTGTTATCATCTTTTGTAATTCCCACAAGGTCTATGGGGCTCCGATCATTGGAGAAATGTATGCTGAGTTCAACCTTTTATAGGTGACATGGGATGACGCTGGAAGGATGCATCATTTAACCCATGATATGATGAAATTATATCATGATATTATGAATAAAAATAGCATCCATAAGAGGGATATCCATGATGAATAGAGGATTAATACATTCCTAGTGCCAATGAGTGAAGTACACAATAGAAAAAATCCATCTTGGTGTCCTAAATGGTGAAGTAGAGTGATATCGGTACATTCTGTGCAACAACAGAGATGACAGAGTATGATAAATGGTGGTACAATCCTATGTTCAATGATTATACAAATACATGTATCACATGATTTTTTTCAACATGTATATCCATAATCCTTTTTCCAATACATGATTCCAATGGCGGAATAAGGTAGGGTACATTTGTCTTATAGTCCATATTGGTCAAGAAAAATCTTATGGGGTTGGAAATACCTATGAAGTAAAAGATATACTAATGTATACTGCATGTACGTGTTGGGAAAACCCCATTCCGTATTGCTTGAGCATTCCATGTACTTTCGGGATGGGTTTCATCCCAATTTTTACCTATTATATGTTTTTTCGGTTTTATATTCCCAAGAGGAGGTTTTTGACCGCATGTTCATGCCATTTATTTATTCTACCATTTTCACTAAATCCTAACAAGACACTATTGTGGCTAAGAATTTTCAATGACTTCAATCTCATCCCATATGGGGAACCACTGAATATATTTTTCACTGATAATGGGAAGGATAAAAGTGATCTATGATCATATACGATGGACTATTGAGATTGTGATCATGGGACTAATATCAATGGAGAAGATATATGTGAGGATAATTCTCCATATTACTCTTCAACACAATTCAACTGCCATTAAAAAATTTATATACTCCATTGTATATATGATATGAATAATTATATTATAAAACAAAAATTGTGCATTCTGATAGATAAGGAGTTGACTCAAATAGTGGAAAACCATTATCTAGTGGATGGGACCAATGGATTATCTCCCATGTATAATGATGTGTGAATTGAATCATGTCCAAAGGCATTGTTGGTCAAATCCAATCCACGAATTGCTACTACGAAAATAGCCACTTGTAGATATTGGGGTAGAAAGGCTTCTACTCCCACAGTTGATGTTTCTTCACCCCATAGAGGATGATTAGTTCTCTTCATAAATTGTTGATTTTTAGGTCTTGATTTGTCCCAAATGACCTCATAAATATCATATTTCTCTCGGTAGAATAAAAATGGATAAAACTTGTGATATTTCCCCTATATGGTCTAGTTGTCACCATCCATAAAATGCCTAGGTTGTGATATATCATGCTTCATATGTGACCCAGTGGATGGAGATGACCATGATTTCTAGGTATATTGAATTGTTTTATGGTAGGATATGACAACATCATAATTCTTGTGCCCATATGTAGTACAATGTTGGTAGGAAATTTTCTTTGATATAGAAATCACATGTGCACTTCTTCATGATGGGTAGTAGATTAAGGGTATAAAAGATTCTTGAGCACCACCTGATTTTCAATTTGAGGGAAATCCTGTAGAGGTGAGGATTTATATCTAAGAATAATATCTGCTAAAAATGAAACCATCAACTAGATTCTTTCCATGAAACAGATGGAGTGCATGAAAAGATGTGGTGGTATAGAATGAATAAGAATTCAACTATTTTGGAATGGATTGAATATATCAATACCATGGATATGAGTACTCATTTTCTTCTATTAATTTATATCCTTAATTACATTTTATATAGAACAAAGAACATTATTAGAGGTGATTTACACTTTGATTTGAAGCAGGCCTAGAGGTGTCAATATTTTGATAATTGGAAATATTATGGTAAAGCTTCCTTTTGTAGGGAAATGAAAATAATATTTATCCTATAATTATTGAGCTTAGTGACTTCCACTGTACTTTTTGATGGGATCCTAGACACGCCATCAAATTAAATTCCCTTGATTTGATGGCCATATTGAATAGATAATATTATTTAATATGAATATTCATTATTTAATGATATCTCTACTTCAATTGGGCATCTTCCAAGATAATCTTCAAATTAACATTCTGCATAATGAATTTTATATTATCTTTCTATACAATGAGTTCCCTACCATGCGAGATATTCTATCAACATTGGACGACTGAGGATATATTTGAGTAGGTAATTTTGGGGGACCAATTCAAATTTATAGTGTTCTATATAGTGCCTAAAATTTTAAACAACAATGATTAATTCCAAACATCACTTATCGATATTTTTATAATGAGTCTTATTAGTGGGCATGGTTTGACATATATACCAAAATCCTATATTCAATCCCAAAATAATAATTTTTCAAGGGATGATTCCAAATGATAACTCCAACTAAATCACATACATAATGAGTGGTTTTACATAAAATTTTTTAATTAACTTGTGTGGGATAAAGTGGTATTTTATACGGATTAGAAATTCATCCTAGTAGTCATTGGTCAATTAATAAGTGACTCACTTCATCATTAATCTTTTGAAGGGTAGACACTTGACTCTGTAATATTTGTATTTTAATCAATATATGTAAGACAATTATCCTTGATGTACTCTAGACTCATTTAGGTTTTGAGGGGTAAAATGTCCTGGATGAAATTTTTTTCCTGGATCAACTTTTATTATGTAATGGCATAGGATGAATCTAAGAAATAACCCTATGGTTAGCTCGAAAAACATTTCAAGGGAAATGTCTTCTAGATATGGGTTTTAGATTAAAGAATATGGTTTCCATATAGTAAGAGGGTCAAACAATTTCTATGAAATAACCAAATGATCAAAAATATAGCGACCAATAGACTACTCTAATAATGGTTTGATGATGTGATTCATAGATCTTTGGTATGTTGTGATAACATTCATCATGATTATAGGGATGGAAAAATAGAATAATAATCTTTTGGGGAAACATAATATTCGATGTTTTACATCTTCTAGTGCCATATTTATTTAGTTGAAAAAAGAATATACTTCTAGGATGGAGATGAATTGATAACCATCTCTGTAATGACCCAATTTTATATCATGGGAATTAACTTTTTATAATTATGTATTATTATATAATAATTTAAAATTACATATAGAACCGAATAAAATTCATATAAATAGAAAATTAGTGAAATAAAAGTTATCTCTATAATTTAAATAATATATACGAATGAAATAGTAACTTTTCCATTGGAATATTAATGTGACCTTTTGAATAGAAAACCATATATAGTAATAGTAACACCAATAATTAATGAATATATATAATTTACCTACATTATTTGTGACATTATAATGTAATTATATAATATTTTAATTGAATAATTTTATTAAATATATTTATTAAATAGTTGGTATTTTTGTATGTCGTGAATATTTGATGTGATATAAAAGGATTGTAAAATTTAAAATTTCTGGTTTTCATGTAAATTATGACTTTATTTAAAAATAATTTATATCATATTTAGAAAATTATTTTCATAAAATAGTGGTCATTTTTGGTATTGTACGCACCATTAATGGTTGGGGGCAATTTTTTTATTTTTATGAAATACATGAATTTTTTAAATAGATAATACGATAATTTATCGAATAATCTAAATACATGATTTATTGAGTCATGGATGATGTTATGCTGGTGTAAGAACCCTGGGTTAGAACTCCGATGTACATTTTACTATCTTTTTTCAAAATAATCATTATTATTTCTTGTCTTGAAGAAAATAATAGATTAATTAATAAAATATTTTGTAAACACTCAACTATATCAGTAAAAATACAAACCCTCTTTATCTTATTTAATAAAAAATATCATGAAATTTTCCTTTTTGAAAACCAACTAAAATCTCTTCCAAATCCCTTCTCCCGTATACCTAATCCCTTGGCCTCTTCAATATTACAATTCTGATCATTTAAATAGGCTCTCAATAATGTTATATTCAATATCTAAACTCCCCTTTTCATTCCATTTACTTTCATTCATGTTACATTCTAGTTTTTTCCTTTCCTTGACTCCATTAATCCAAATGTTATGATCACTCCCTTAAATTACATGTAATGGAATGTTTTTTTTTGATACTGTAATATTTCATCATCATGCCTCATTTCCCATCCTTTTATAGTAAAAATGAAAATACAATCCATGATATGTTCATTTATAAAATTCAAGGACGACATGATTTCAATTTCTATTACCATTATAAATTATTGTCATGAAGTGATTTTTAAATTGATCTAGACTATAATATACTAAATTTGTCTAATTTATGTTTTTTTAATGTTTTATAATCATAATAATTATTTGTAAAACAAATTTGTTTCGATGTGATAAAAAAACCCTTTAACAAAAACAGTTATGATTAATGGTTCATATAATTATTCATCTTCAATGAAAATAAGAAAAAAGTAGTTTATGACTATGAAATCTTATGGATGATGACTAATAATATATAATATCCATTATATAAGACCATTATCATTTTATACGTTTATCCTTATTTGAATATAACTAAACCAATGATGGAACCCATGGAAAAAAAACACGAAACCAATGGACATGAACCTCATAACCCATAAAAACTACAATGAATGAAATTAATAAGATTATAATAAATATGTTACATGAAGAAGGGGTTTTTTTAGTTTTAATTGAAGAATTTAATTTGGATAACTAGGTCATAAGATCATGAGAAGAACAACATCAGACATAAGGTAAGGGACTCAACCCGAACCTCCATTATTTCTTCGGGATTCCTTATATTCCTTTTACCCATATTATGTTATCTGTTAATTTTTTTACATATTATGATTGATGGTTACATTATCTAAAATGGTTTATCAAGGTTTATTCTTTATTATACATCGATGAAATACATGTTTTTATGTGTTTCGCTCATCAATTCTTCCTGACAACAAAACATGTTTTAAGGGAACATCACAAATTCTTAATCAATATCACATTTAATCTATCATGTATTTTAAGACACCATAGATTGTTTATAAAAGCAGTATTTCTATTAAAAAAATTGTTTCACATTTGTATTTATATAAATGATGATTAGTTTTTCTTATTTAAAGGTATCATTAGTATATTCATTAAACCACAATAAAATGTTTTAATTCTAATGTTTATTAAATGGTTTTATTTAAAAAATATAACATAAAATTGAGATAACATATCTTAATATATGCATATTCTAAATTATTAATGTCTATTAAGGATCTAATTACATTATTTCATGGACACTTTTATGACATTCTCTTTTTTTATTCTTAATTGCATGAGTTTGATAATCAATTCATTTTGATGTCTAACCCTTTAGCGTAGGTATGATTGATTTTGGATGATTCTATATCTGGTATGAATATTCATTATTGATTTATGATCTTTGTGCACAGATAGCTCTCTAATTAATTGGATAAAGTTTAATCTCATGAAATGTTACGTGTAATGGTCTTAGGGGTAGCCTTGACTCATAGTACTATATGAAATGATCTCGATGGTTAACATGGATATGTGATCAACTATGTGAAAGAATCATTGAATCATGATAAATTCAGGTTTTATGGTCCTTCCCCATTATTATGACTCCATGTTTATATGATCTCAAGTTTATATGATATGATTTCATATGTTCTATGACTTTTTATCATTATGTCATGCCTTTTAAGAAATTTTATAAACCCTTATTATTATTATTTTACCCAAACCAGGATATTAGCTCATCCATTTGTTCATTTTTCCCCAATTTATCCTAGGAATATTTTTATTCTCAATTGAAGTTAGGATATCTTTATGAAGATAAAATAAATAAATGTTTTATTTAGTGGCTTTTTTTTGGTTTTATGTTACTAGTATTCCGAGACACAGACTTCATGATCCTTAGCTTATAATATGAATTTTTATTATGCATAAAGTCATTTATTGATAAGTGTAAATTTAAAGGTATTCAATAGTTAGTATTAGAGGATGGTCTAGTTATTTTGTATATTAGGAATACATACCTAAGAAAGATCCTTAGAGATAATACTCTGAGTAAGAAAAGTCCCCTTAATTTTGTAAAATAAAGAGAAAGTGGTTTATCATGAAAATACATCCATATGTTGATACAAACAAGGGGATGTGGCTTTGAAACAGATGTATATAGGGTTAAAACCCAAAAACACTTATTTGAGCTTTACTCGAATGTGAATGGGTGAAAGAAATAGGGTCTTCTTTCACTCCTAGATTGACATCCTCAGGGGATATTATATGGTAAATTGTTAAACATATTATAAATCATTAATAAATGAAAAATATATAATAATATATATTATTAAAAATATCATGGGAGACCAAGATTGAAAACTATGGAATCACAAGTTATGATTTACTAATTTTTTAAGCGTTTTCCCTTTTTATGATTACTAGTTACGTGATCAATCACACTAATTGTATGTTATTTTTCATTGTTAATGGAGGTAAATGGATGAACACATGCCAAAAATTAATTTTATAGTCATTGCGATTATTTCCCTAATTAAATGTCGAATATAATTGTAACAGGTGCTCAAAACATTCTAATAGTACTTTCTGAACCAAATCATGTTATAAATAATAACATGATACATTTGTAATTATTTTATCCTTTATGAAATATAAGATTATTAATGAATCCTTAAAGTTGAAAATACCTCACATGTTTATTATATATTCATATCCTTTCTTCTTGGAATAGTGGATTTACTCCATTGAAATGATATTTTCGTTCCTCCGGTTCGTAGAATAATAGAAATTCAAACATGCGGTCCATAATCTTGGTGGAGAAGCTGATCTGTATTGGAAAATGATAAGTAATAATATGTCCACAGATGAATTTGATTCCGTGGATTTATAGGAATTCATGAAAATGCTTTCCAATACATAGTTTCCCTGAACCCTCCTACATAATATGAGATTAGAGTTCCTGATACTGAAGAAGAATTAAGATGATTCCATTAGGGTGTATAATGTGTACTGAACAAGGATTGTGAGACAAACCTTTGGATCTGCCGGGAACACTAAAATAAAGCTGGATCACTTTTTTATTGGACAAAAATATTGACTATAAAATGTGTTAGTGATTTATGACTTCGACAATTATGAAGAGACAGTCTACTGTGCCCTCAATGATGAAATAGAGATCATATTCTTTCAGTGGTCTTGTGGTCCTAGTGATAAAATAGAAAAATGAGTCTAATATGTATTGTTAGAATAATAAATCTCATGATCGAAAGAATTTCGTACATCTTACATGTCCATATTTTGGGAAGAAGCATCATAGGAACTATACAATGGGAACCAAGAATTGCTTCAAACGTTGACTAATGTGACAACTCACTATGAACTACCAGAGGGATATAATGCATTCCACTAACATGTAAGAAGAAAGGATGGTTTAAAAGAACACTTAGCCTATAGTGAAATTTATTAACATTAAAATGCATGGGAATTATGAGATCAATTTCCCTGTAACATGGATTATTAGAGGAAATAAAAAAATCTACCACGACATCATGGGAGGGTTTATCCCATATATACTGATGAGTTGCTTATGGTGAATGATGTGGTGACAGGTACACTAGTTATTTGTTTAAGAACAAGGAATGTACTTTTTGATTCTAGTTCTATGCATTAATTAATATACTATACTATGAGTAGAATTATTCCAAAACCACCTCAAACTATGGATATTGAGTTATCTATGAGAAAATAAAATGGTTAAATTATTCCATCAATAGTATATAACACCTCCACGGTTAATGTTTTAGGACTAAAGCTCCCAGAATATAACACGATACTTATTTTTGTGGTGTTCGAAGTTTTCATGAGAATTGATTATATATCATTATACAAAGACAACATCAAATATCCAAAAAGTTATATCATTATTCACATTCTAATGCATCCTCCAATTATATATACTATAATGTGGAAGATGAATATAGTTTTGAGTAATTATATTTTGTGTTGATATTACTTCCTTATGAGAAATCATATATTTCTCAAATGATTAAGACAAACGAGACAATCAATCTTCAATACATTACCATTGTCAGGGATTAAAATGATGTATATCTAGAATAATTATATAGTCATCCTCATGATTTAGAGGTAGAGTTCATGTTGAACTTGTTCTAGGATATTTTTCTACATCATCAACAACTAATAGAATGGACACCATAGAGTTGTAAGAGATGAATAAGTAGTTACATGAGAATCAAGACAAGGTTTTTATATCCCCAAGTTCTTTTCCAATGGGAGAACTAGAACTCTTTCTCTAGAAGAATGATGATTCAATCATGCTCTGAATTTATTATCGTGAGCTCAATAATATAACGATAATGAAAATGTATACCATTCAATATATATATGATTTGTTAAATATGATTCATGGAACTAATTGTTTTTCTATAGAGGAGATTCTGTCAAGATATCACCAATTAATGGTGAGGAATGATGGTATTCACAAAACTACCTTTAAAAATAGGTATATATATATAATGATTTCCTAGTGGAACCCTTTAGACTAACTAATACTCCATAATTATTCATGTATTCAATGAATAAATTCATTCTAAATTACCTCAACAAATATGTGGTTTTCTTTATCGATGATATTATGATATACTCCATGAGAAAGGAGGAACATGCAGAGAATTTGAATAATATGATGATTACATTGAGAAGGGAGTAAAATATTGAAAATTATAGTAAATGGGTGTTTTGGATTAAGATGTATCATTATTGGGACATGTAATCACTTGAAAAAGAATATATAGTGATCCTTCTAAGAAAAAGGAAATTGAAGAGTGGAATGTTCCAACAAGGGTAACAGATATCCAAAATATTTTGTGTCTAGCCTGGTATTATCAATGATTTGTGAAGAAATTATCTTGATTTTAAAACCCAATGATAAGGATGAAATGGATGAGGTGTGGTTATTCATAACTGTCAGCATATCATAAAGGACCTCAAAAAGATGTTTATCAATGCACTAGTACTCTCACTCTCGTTATGTAGTGAAATATTTCTGTTGTAGAGTGATTCTTCAAAACTATTTATTCAACTATGTGCCGATGAAAAATGATAATGTTATATCCTAAGCCCCAAGGAAGAATAATTTCAATGAGAAAAACAATCCCATGTATGACCTAGAGATGGGGTATGTGATCATTGCATTGAAAATAAAACAATATTATCTATATGGGGAGAAGAGAGATATATATACTGATCACAAGTGTCTAAAATATATTTTCACATAGCTGGTGATGAAGATAAACTAATAAATATGGTTAGAGGTCGGCTTGGATTATGACTACCCAATCCACTACAATCTGGATAAGGAAAATATGAGGTCAAATTCTCTGAATAGAAATGACCATGCTTCATTATAAATGATGATAAATTAAAAGTATTGAATATTCCTAGATATGAATAGGATTGACATGTGAATCATTAATGGAGTAACATAATCATTTTTCCCAAAATTTTTCTCAACCATCCTTTATTGATAATGTAAAGGATTATAAAACAAATTATGTGTAAATTCTAAAAGTGAGGAAGTTGTTAGTAATGGAAAAATTTTTGAGTTCAAGATTGATAAGGATTGTATTGAAAGATTTCGGTAAGGATTATTCATACCATCTAATCCATAGAAAATGTGGGTGCAGGATAATGATGCATATTTCACAGCCTTCTATATTCAGCAATCGAGCACAAAGATGTGTCATGGTCTCTAAAAGAACTCTTGGTGGGACAATATGAAGAAGAATATTGGTTATTATACATCTATTACCCTTGTAATAAATCATGTGAAGGCTGAAAAACAATAATTTATGGGTATGATGAAACCACTATCCACACATACATTGATGTGGGAGTACATCACCAAGGAAATTGTCATCAGCATATAAGGACATCCATATGAAACCATTTTTTATGAGTAATTTTCAATCGTCTTACCAAGAAAGCTAAAATTTTCTCAATTCAAGAGGGATTCTAATTTGATCAACATACAAAAATATATTTCATAGAGTTGGTAAGGTAGTTTGGAGTACTACTATTTATTTTATCTAATCGATATCTGAGATTGACCTTGATGTCCTTGAAAATTATCCAGTATTCTCTAAGAACTGAATTGAACATCAGTATGACCCATCATCCACAAAATAAGCGCAAATCTGAATGAACTACTTATACACTAGAAGTTATGATGAGACTATGTTATATGGTCAGTAATGGGTGGTGGGACAAACATCTTACATGGGTTGTATTCTCCTATAACAACGGTTTCCTCTCCAGCATCCGAATAATAGCATCTGAAGTCCATTATAAGAAAATGTACAGAGCACTATCATGATGTGATGATTTCAGTGAGAGTAAGATTCTAGGACATGAAAGGGTAGATGAAATAGTGGATATGGTAAAAACCATTCAGGATCACCTCAAGGTAGCCAATTGGTGACAAAAGATATATGCGAAAAATGCTCAAAGGAACCCTGAGTTCAACGTTGGAGACATGGTATTCCTCTACATATCTCCATTGATGAAGGTCATGATATTTTTGGAATAATGGAATGTTATTTCCTAGGTACTTCAGTGCCTTATATATTTTTTATTATGTTAGAGCTATGGACAATTGAAAATAACTTATACCTACTATACATGATGCCTTCTATGTATTCCTCTTATGTAAGTACATTCCAGATCCTTCACTTGTATTCTCTTCAGGGAAGATACTGTCGGAGAATTATCATTTCATACGAGTAGAATCCAATGAAGATTATGGATGGAAGAGATAATGTTATATTAAATAAGAATAATCACCTTGTCAATGTAATATTTCACAACCATAAGTATAAAGAAGCTACATTGGTACGTGAGGTGTCAATATCGGAAAAGTACCCACAACTATTTAATATGTAGAATGTAAAACATAATTTTTATTGAGAAATCTTATAAATGATGAATAATGTAATGACCAAATTTATAACAATGGAACTAAAATAATATAAAAATGTTATATATTATAATCATATAAGATTAAATATTGAAACCGGTAAAATAGTATAAATAATTAATGGGTGAAAAAAGAGGTATTTATAGAATTTAAGAAACAGACACTGATAAAATATTAATATTTCCATCAGAATACTAGTGTGACTATTATAAATAGTAAACCAAAAAATGTAATAGAAAAAACACAAATGAAATTATAAATAAAATTTATCCACCTTATATGTGACACTATGATGATATTATATTACAATATAAGTAAATAAATTATGATGAATTATTAATAAAATGATTGTATCTTTTTATTTCTTCTATAATTAGTTAAAATATATTAATTAATTCCATAAATTATAAGAATGTTTATTTTTTTAAATGAATTTATAAATTATTACCCTATTAGATTCAGATCATATGATAATTTTTGGATGCGTTAATAATTTTTTTACAATGTGATAGAATATTAGTATTAATTTTTTAATTTTTAATTTTCACATAGATCATATTTTTATTTAAAAATTAAAAATCTCATATATGTAAAATTATTTTAATAAAATGTTGTTCATTTTTATACTAAACACATTGAATAATCATTTGGGTGATTTTTTTCCGAAATACATACATTTTTGGGGAATAGAAAAATATGTTAATTTAATGGATATTATAAATACATGATTTATTGAGTCATGGATGATGTTATACTAAGCTAAGAACCTTTGGTTCTAACTCATGTTCACATATTACAATTTTTGGTCACTATAATCCTTGTTATTTCTTTTCTTGAGAAAAATTATAAAATAAGAAATAAAGTATTTAGAAAAAATTCCTCTCCTCTACTATAAATAACATCATTAATACCTATTATAATTAAATATCACAATCATTTTTTCTTGTATAAATTGATCTAAAATATTTTTCTTTTCCCCTCCCCCACATCCATCATCCCTTGGTCACATTAAAAGGAGAAATCATATCCCTAAAAGATGTTACCAAGGAAGTAATTTTCCCATGGTAAACACCTATTTTCATTCCACAACTCCATTCATCCAAATGTAATGATAACACTAATACCATACATGATATATAATTTTTTTTAATTGATAAATTCATCATCATAATTATTTTACCATACTATTATACTACATTTCAAAACACTATCCAGTGATTTTTAATTTATCAATTTCATGGAAAAAAGGTTTTTAATTTCTATTACCATCTTTAATTCTGGTCAATAAACCATATAGATAGTTAATAATGACTACTATATATTTTTTTCTAAATAAAGGTTCAGGAATATTTTTTACACATGATATTTATTTATATTTCAAAATTTTTTCAATGTGATCAAAAACCACAATTTAACCCAAACGATTATCGTTAAAATTTTATATAATAAGTCATCTACACTCCAAATAACCAAATGAATTTTATGACCTTGTAATATTTTCTTTTTTCACAAATAACATAAAAATTCATTTATGGACAACCATTTTGATCATAAATAATTATCAATACATGTATTTACGTAAACTAATCATGAAACAAAATGAAATGAATTATCCCAAATAATGGAATTTAACCTCTTAAACACTCAAAAAGACAATGATATAACATATTAATGTTATTATAAAATATTTACAGCTACATATTAATTAATGAATTTTATTTGGTTATACAGTTGATTGGGAAAAAGTGTAGAACACCATCAGAATTAAGGTAATGTATCAGACTCTATCCTCCATTATTTTTTCGGGTTTTTCTATCTTTATTTTTACCGAAATTATGTTATCTATTTATTTTTATCTAATTCATGTTAATTATTTTTACATGATCCAAAATAATTTATCAAGGTACATTCATTATTCTACTTCATGTACATACAATTTTTATGTGGTTCCCCCTTCAATACTTCCCCATAACGAAACCTGTTTTATGGTATGTTCCTAAATTTTTAGTCAATTTCATGTGCACTCTATCATCTTTTTTACAAATTTTTTTTTATAAAATTATTTTATTATTATCAATGAATTATTGGTCCAGTTCAAATTTTAAATAAATTATTATACCAGTTTATATTTTAATGGATCTTTCGTATTTTCCATAAACCCCACTAAAATGTTATAATTCCAATGATTCATAAATGATATTTTTTTTAATATTATCAGTTAAAATTTACATCACATATAATTAAATATACCTATTCTACTTTATTAATGTCCGTGAATAATCTAATTCATTTCCTTCAGGGACACATTTTAGATATTCTCATTTTTATGATTTTTGTCATGATAATGATACTTAATTCATTTACGCAGGTAACCCTTATATTTATGTGTGATGGATTATGTATGAATATGTAGGTGGAATTAATAATCATGAACATGTTATTTTTTGATAACCTAGATAGTGCACAAATACATTGGGTAAATCTGTGTCTCATGAGAAGTTATGTGCAATCGTCTTGGGGTTAGCCTTGACTCATGCTTGCACGTTAAATAGTCCTAGTTGTTAAAAATGACCTGTGCTCTTTTGTGTTAAATGTGCACTGAATTGTTCTAAACTGATGTTTTTATATTTACTCAACATTATTATGAATCAATGTTTATATAATCAAATGGTAATGTGTTATGATTTCATTTGTTCCATGCATTTTTTGTATCATTATCCAATGCCTTCTAACCCATATGTAAATGAATTATTATTATTTGCATTAGCATAAAAGGAATATAGTTAATCCCATTTCATGATATCCCCAGGGTTTTCTATGAATATGTATGATCACAATTAAATTATATAGTTATTAATGATGATAACATAAAGAAATATTTCATTTATTCCCATGTATTCAGTTTTATGTACCTTGTCGTCTAATAAAATAGGAATCTTGATCGATTGGATTGTAATATGATTCATTATTATGCTTACAATAATGTATCAATATGTTAAAATGGATAGGGTCTCTATAATATGTTGTATAAATTTTGATTTGTTTGATTAGAACTAGAATGTCCTTTTTATCAAAAAAATCCTAATTGATATCTCTAATGTGAATGTAAAATATGATATATCTTCTCATATTCTGCATTTGGAAAATATGGGCCATCCATATTGGATAATATAACTATTGAATGAAGATATATTTATTGATTTTATCCAATTCATACAAAATTTTGGGGGAATGGGTTTGATGTCTTCTTTTGGTAGCCTATTTGTATCCCCAATGGGGTTCAAGTAAACCCAAGTGATGGGTTTCCACAATGGGGTGGATGCTATTATATATAGATATGTAATTATAGGGAAACAAATATTATATTTTCATCATAAATAAAGTACATATCAATCATACTTCAGATTTAATTACATCAAAGAACATATTTAGTTATGGGTCTCCATATGTACCTTGTTTTATTTCACTAAATTCATCAATTGTGGTGGAGATACCATCTTATAAATATGGAGGCAGTATATATGAGGACTTATTGAAAACTCATATTCCCAAAAATTTACCAAATTAATATTTTATATGAAATTTGGTGATAATTAATGATTCATGGAGTGTGGGGAGAATTAATTATTTAGATATTCAGAAGATGAATAGATCATTTTGGTATCAATCGATGATGCACTGCATTTTTTGGAGCTTTGAAGGGGGGATGGTATAACGAGAATGAGACTCATTGTTTCTCCAATATTCATGATAAATTCATCTAGCCTTAAAAACAAAACATTGATTTTTTGATGCTAAGGGGATGAATAGTGATATTTTAGTTAGGATTTCATTATATTTTATAGAGTTGAAATATTAACTAATACTATTTGTAATGCCCAGACCCCAAAATCTACGAGCATGTAAATTATTTTAATACATCAGAATGATTTCAAGGAATCATCTCCCGAAGGACCGATCAGTTTAGTAGTCTTGGAAACAAGACACATACATAAGTTCAAAACAACAACATGAAAATAAATCCAACACTAATTTATTCCATTTGAATCATCCAAGCATCCAAGATTATTCTTGCATGCCCCTAATAACTATCTTCTTCATATCATGGGAAAATGAATAATGAGAATGGGGTGTGCTCAAACGCTCATTAAGAGTGTGTAATATAGTGCAAGATAACATTAACATTAGGCATGATGAATAATAGAAAACACATGCCATTAAAAATAAAAATCATGAACAATTCATGGTCGGAATATGAGAAGAGTATATAATGCCATAATAAAAACTAGTCATGGGTATTCTAATAGTCAAATAAACCCATGAAACATCAATATATAATCTCAAAATGATGGAATGCATAAGGTCGGACATCATAACCACAAAGTCAAGGCCTCGTTCCAATACTACAAATTTTATTTTTTCAAAGACTAGTGACAAGACATCATTTTGTCTCATGAGACCTATCGATGCTTCTAGTAGCTATAGCGGGCTCCACCCATAACATACTAAGTCCAATTCATTCCTCATATGAAAATGGATAAACATAACATAAACATTCGTATTAAAACTAGAGTACGTAATTTCAATACATTATCTATAAACCATGAATGGTATAAAAATAGCACATCCATAGACAAACATAACTCATTCAATACAATATAGAAGATTGTATTATAATAGATTAACCTCAATCGAAAATAATAAATGATATTTTCATAAATGAAAAAATAATCATAACTATTTGAGAGAAATATCGCCCTTTTATTGAAATCATTTAAAAGTCTCCCAATTTATCAAGAAGTCGTTTAAAATATATTTGTTGAATCAAATTATACAATACCAAATTGAAACATTTAAAATGAAATTTATTTTGAAAACATTAATTTTCATATAAATAAAACCTTAATACCATTTTTAAAACAAGGACATTACAAACAATGATTTAGAATAATAAATCATTAAAACATTTAAAAAGATATTTTAGTTAGAGGTCCTAACAAAATGAGAGACACTTGAATAAAAATTATTGATGTAATAAAAAAATTATAATATCATGAGAATAAAGGGATTCATGATATAATATGTCAAAGTATAGTATATACACCAAATAAAAGTGAACTGGCACATAACCACAATGAAAACTCAATGGAATATAAGTTTGAGATGAAACCCCATATAAAGACCATATCATTAGGTTAAGGATAAATCAATGACATAATTATGTGTGAAAAATATAAATACACTCAATATGATTGGATATCCAGTGTATATCAATCAGAGAACAGTCACACATATTCTAGTAAAAACAACTCCAATGAATTGGTTGTTTAACTCAACTAATGGAGATCGTGTTAAAATTACTCTTATCAGGTTCAAATTGATGACATGAGAATTTAAAAATGGAGTGATTTTGTGTATAAAAAGTATATCCACGTAAATATGAGTGTAAACTACTACATAAATAATAAACACTAATTCCACACATAATATTTGAGTAAAATAATCAATGGATTATGTGTAAATCCCAATGATTGGAAATTGAAATTTGAAATTGCCTTACCGATTTGGTAACTTATGAAACATACACCCCATGAAAGAAGGGTCATATAATGAAGATTTAAATACCCATAAATTAATTTATATTACACCAATAAGATATACATGGGTATTAAATACACAACACAAAAGGAAATAGTGGACAATATATCATGAATCTCACGGAGATAAGAAGTGAGTAAAAAATCCTCAACACGTTGTAATTAATTGAGTCGTATGAACAAAAGTTAATAACCATCAAATGAATCATATAATAAAATAAATATAAAAAATAGTTATAATATATATTAAATGGAATTACACAACACACCACATGAAATAAAAAAGTTGCGACCAATAGAAATCTCAAGGAATTAAAATTGAGATAAGAAACCCCTTACCTCAAGTCTAACTTGTCTTGTATGATCCTTGTACTTTCTGATATAATAATAATAAGTAAATTTATACAAGAATAATAATATATTTCATGCTTATTATTCATTTTATATGACATATTACCTTTCTATAATAATTATTTAATTATTTGAGTTCATATTGGATATTTTATCGATGTTCGGAACATGAGTAAAAAATGAACTTGTTATAATTACAATTTTTCAATGTTGTCAAAATTACACTATCTCCAAAATGATATACATGATTTTGATATAATATATACAGATATATATTATATTCATTATATATATTTACTTATTATAGTATATAACATTTGGAGATAAGAAATGAAATGTACCATTCATGGAGACGGTAAGCTGTATGTACGCATTTTAACTAATTTCATTTATATTTTGTATTTTAATGAAATTAGAACATAATGGTACATAAGTATAATATAATTAAAGTATAATATATTATATAATACCATTAAATACATAATTTATATTTCCAATATAAGGAATTAAAAATCATATCATTTTGAGGGGGCGGTAGTCCGCACTTCCCCAAATGAAATTATCACATTTTACAAATAATGGAAACCATAAAATAATGATATAAATGGAAAATATAGAAGCTTAAAAAAAATAATACATATATCATAAATTAATACATTTCCAAATTAATGGCCACCTTGAGTGGTGGTTAGAGATAATCGAACGACATCATTTTGTGAGGTGTTAGTTTGCCATCCACAGAAACAGTATGTTCTTCACCCATTAGATAGAGGTGGGTGTAAGTGTAGTTTGAATACTTCTCATAAAACAATTTTAGCATATTTTGGATACTGGTGTTGGTATAAAATAAAGGAATAAAAAGAGTTTAGGGGTTTGGATATGTAAAATAAAAAAAATAAAACAAAAGTATTTAAGAGAATGTGTTACCTTAAATTTGGGTAACTTCCTTTAATTGGTACCAAAAGGACATTTTGAAGTTCCTTTTGCCTATAGTAATGATAATAACAGGAAGAGGGGGATCTTGAGAGAGAATTTGGGTAGGGGTTGGAAGAGACAATGTGGTTAAGAGGTGTGTGGAATGAGTTATAAGTGTTGTCTTTTTATAAGTGGGAGGATGGGTTTTTAGGAAACTGTGAAAATATTATTTTATTATATAGTGAAATTCAGTTTCTAAACGTAAAAAACTAATTATAGTTGAAGCTAATATGACCCATGGTCGAATTAAAATCATCCAACAATAATTTAACAGTTTTTGGATATTTTTTTATATTAATATTATTATTTATATAAATCATTTATTAAAGAATTTAATACTACATCACTATGGTGTCATAGATAATTAATTTATTTGATGTCTACAAAATATAAAAATTTACCATAATGTCAGAAATATTTTCATCTATCAAATGATTTTTTATAGTCTAAAATATGACTTATATAACCCCATGTAAAAATTAATATACTAAATGATATTTGTTAATGTCATTTTTGACATTACCTTAAGTTAATCAAAATAAAGTGTCATTATCAATATTAGGTGTCTTCATGGGGTTCCAAAATCTACCCAATGATTCCCATTGTTAGAAATTACTCATAAAATATGGTTTGGACAAGTGGTAAGGTAAATTTATATTATTATTGTTTTTTTACCTTGAATTACCCTATTTACCTTTAACAGCGGTAAATAAATGTCAAATGTTATGATTCATAAAAAATTATTTTCATCTTATGGAACCAAATTTTATTTACTAATAAAAACCATGTATCTTGTATTTTCGAAAATGTATTCACAGAAGTGGTAAAATTTCATTCAAATGAAAAAGTCGTATTTTTAACTACTACTTAGTGGTTTCACAATTCATCAAAAATTGAATTTTTTTAGAAAATTGCCAAAAAATCAGCCTATGATATATTTTATAATCCTATTTAAAAAATAATATCAATTTTACCAAATTCAAAACATAGAATATGGATAAATTAATTTAAAATTAATTCCCATTGTCAAAACAAATTGTCTGTTTTTATGAAACAATAACTATCAAATGATTAACACTTGTTTATGTATAATTTAAAATTGAAATTAATTCCAATGAAAAAAATTTGACTAAAGGTAAAAAATATAATATAATTACAATTCATAACTATATTAAAATAAAATCTAACGATATAAATAAATTAGATTAAAAAGAAATTTTGATTTAAAATAATGTATTTCTCACTATTCATAAAAAATGAATATTATTAGAAAAATACCCAAATTTCATCCAAAGATAATTTTGATGTCCCGATTCTAAAGAAGAATTTTATTTTTTAAAAAATAATTATGAAAAATGTTAAAATATTCATTTTAAAAAGGGTTCTCCAATAAACTTGTTAAAATTTATTTAAAAAAAATAATTATTTTATCTGAAAAATTGGATTTGTTATTATAATATGTATAACAAACACATAATAAATAATTTAAAATTTTAAATATTATATAAAATTTAAAATCCAGTTAATTATATTCGTAACTGCTTTTGACCGGCTAGTTTGGTAAGTCGTGGTGCTCTCGAACTTAGTGTTGCGTGTAGTGCAAGATATTGAATTTAAGGAAAATAACATACTATGAAATCTTATTGTATTACATTCTCCCTTCATTCAATGAATTTTATCCCTGAAATTTGAAATTTTTCATTGAAAATAAATGGTTAAAAATAGAAAAATAACAATGTGGAAAACCCACATCAGAATTTGGGTTAATAAAATTTAGTCTTAATATGAGGGAAAATGAGATGAAAAAGTCACAACCAAATAATGATCTCAATTAGGAGAATATTTTTGGGAATTAGAGACACATAATTGGAGGGAAAACGTAAATATATATATTGAGTGATTGAGGTAATCAATCACAAACATGTTTATAATTGATGGCTTCAATGCCATTAATCTGAGACGATTTAAAATATGATCTGTTAAAAAAACATAAATCATTAGGATAACAAATTTTTTGTTTCAAACCCCCTTACCTAAAGTTTAATAATTAATTTATTCATATAATAAGAAAAATAAAATATAAATGACATGTAGAGTTTATCCTTCATCTAATTCTTACCACAAACACATTGTTCACTCCAAATTATAAGTATTAATGATTACATGGTCACACCTAATGCACTATAATAAACATATATAGAATCACATTATCCAAAATGGATGAACGATAAATTTCCATTTTCTTTAGAGATTAATGAAAAACAAAATGGTTATAAAATGATCAGATGATCCAAAAAAAAGTTAATACATTAGAGAAAGAAATAATAATATTAATTTCTAAAATTATACAAATAATACACAAATTTCATTAAATACCATTGAATAAACAATTGTCCATAAAATATTTCACTATAATACAAACTAATAATGAAACGAAATACTCAAAAGAATTTTCTTATGTAT
This sequence comes from Viscum album, assembly GCA_963277665.1. NCBI lineage: Eukaryota > Viridiplantae > Streptophyta > Magnoliopsida > Santalales > Viscaceae > Viscum > Viscum album. The sequence continues at coordinate 977,005,549 of OY728133.1, forward strand.
TCTTCTATGTTAAATTGTGTCTCCAAATAATATCGACTACTCCAAAAGTCACATACTTAAATGTAATTAACCTAATCACATATTCTCTATAATAGGTTAGTCACTTCAAAAAATAAACCTAATCTCTATAAATCGAAAATAAAAATAAAGGTAAAAACCCCACAATTACTCTTCAAATGAAATCTCATAGAATTATTTTTTCCTTAGACATAAAGTTTTCTAAATAGATCCAACATCTTCCAAAATAACATTTATTACTTAATCACCAAATAATTTTCCTATACAAAGGATATCCATTTTATAAGACATCATATCCCAACTAATATTATTATTGATAAATAGAATAATTTAACTAAAAAAATTAGTCACACTAACTAGGGACTTCACGTAGTCTAGTGGTAGGCGATAAATATCAATCGCATTAGGGTTGTGGGTTCGATTCCTGCTGCTTTTTCTGCCACGATGGGTTGTCACACGGTATGTGTGTTATCCATTTTCAAAAACTATATAATTTTATAATATTCCCAAAAATGAGTTATATTCCTAAAAATAACTGTAACATAACTTCATCACAAATGTTATCTCAAACCTCACATTTTCATTCCAAAATTTAATAACATATAATTTACTCAAACCCAATGATCATATAAAACCAAATAGTTATTTATAACTATATCCACAATAGAAAAGATAATTCTTCCTCAAATATCATTTTCAAATGACAAACTAAAAGGTTACAATTACAAGAGAAAAGTCTTCCAAAGTAATCCCATCATCAAACAGAACTAATAAATTTTATTCGTTTCACCATCCATGTATTTCCACATTGCTTCTTCCTTAACCAAGAAGATATCCTATAGAATAGAGTATCCACTCGAGTAATGGCCAAGTCCCCTACATTTATCCTGTGCAATTCATTAATTTATGTCATTATTTCCCACACATAAAGAATTTCTCTATTCCATTAAGAGATCTTCAAAATTGTATCTTTCAAAATTTCATTCATGATAGAAAATGATATTTATTTTCTCCGTGGTCTTCACTACTGGAGCTCTAATCATTCACCACATTCCTTTTCCTTGTTGAGTCTGGGAGATTGTTAATATATATGTTATTGATCTTATTTTTGGAAAATATATTTGGCATGAACAAGATATCTTTTATGCCTATCAACGTTCCATTTTTTTCTCTTTTCCTCCACCATTCAATCCATGTACATCATGCTCAAAGTTACTATGACTTCCTTGTAATCCAGCCATTGACTAAAACCAGAAAGCATTATTTGAGTTATAATTGACCTAAAATCATTTTTAGAATATCATGACAGCTTATTTTTAATTTAAAACACATTAGTATTAACCGAGGTCAGTAATTCTAATCTTATATATAAATCCTTCAAATATGTTTGTAATGTAAATTTAAATTATCCTAAGAATATCTCCAAAGAGTCTCGTAACCATGAGTAGAGAAAGGCCCATTGTCGTGTACCAGGATACCCCAGGTCAATCCTGAAACTCCTTTTCAGAGTTTTTACTCTTAGGTACATCTGTGCCAGAGTCGCCACTACTTTCTCGTATCCAGATAGGGATGTACTACTTGGGAAATAAACAAAATATCCATAATACCAAGATTCATGGAAGTTATTCTATACTAATCCTCCATGTATATCTTATGGTAATGTTCTCTAGTAAGAGTATATCTAAATCTAGTTTCCATAGATTTTAATATACTTCCTCTAATAGAAACTGGAATGCCGTGACCCCAGAATCTAGGAGATGGTGCATTATTTTAATACGTTTGCATGATTTTAAGAAATCATTTCCCAAAAGACCGATCAGTTTAGTAGACTTGGAAACTCCATTCAAAACATCCAAGCTTCCATGATTATTCCTGCAAGTCACTCATAACTAACTTATTCATATACTGGTATAATGAAACATGAGAAATGGGTATGCTCAAATTCTCAATAAGAGTAAGCAATATAGCGGAAGATAACATAAACATTCGGCATGATAAATAATTGGAAACGCATTCAAATAAAAATAATAAACATTAACACTTTATTGCGAGAATATGAGAGAGTAAATAATGCCATAATAAAACATAGTCATGGGTATTATAATAGTAGAATATCCACATGAAATATCAATATCTAATACCATAATGATTGAATGCATAATGTCAGACATCATAACCACAATGTCAAGGCCTCGTGCTAAGACAACATATAAGATTTTTCCCAGGCCTTGTACCAATTCACTAGTTTGTCTCGTGAGACCTACCGATGCATCGAGGATCTATAGAGGGCTCCAACTATTACATTCAAAGCCAAATGAATTCCTCATATTAAAATTTTTAAAAATGAAATAAACATTTTTACTAAAACTAGCATACGAAATTTCAATACATTATCCATAAATCATGAATGGTAAAAAAAATAGCACATCTACTATAACACATAACTCATTAAATAAAATATGGAAGATTGTATTATAATATATTAACCCCTATAAATAATAATTAAGTATATTATCATAGATGAAAAAAATAAAAACTATTTGAGAGAAATATCCCCCTTATTCTTGAAATCATTTAAAAGTCTCTCTATTGATCATGAAGTTGTTTAAAATAGATTTTTGAACAAAAGTGTCCCATAACACAATGAAACTTCTAAAAGAAATTTAAATTTTAAAAAATTTACTACCATATAAATAAATCCTTAAAATAATTTTTAAAATATAGACATTCTTGAGAATGATTTAGTAGAATAAATCGTTAAATATTTAAAATAAGATTTTATTTTGAGTCCAAACCAAATGATAGAGAGTTGAATTCAAAAAATTGATGCATTCAAAACATTATAATATTATTAGGAAAAAGGGATTCATGATATTCTTTGTCAAAGTACAGTATATTGACCAAATAAAAGTGAATAGGAACATAACAACCAAGAAGACTAAATGAAATGTAAGTTGGGATGAAATCCCTTATAAAGACAGTATCTTTATGTTAAGGAAAAACCAGTGACATAATTTTTTGTGAAAACTATAAATACACTCAATATGATTGGATATTTATTGTAAACCAATCAGGGAACATTCACATATACTTTTGTAAAAACAACACCAATGAATTTGATGTTTAACTCATTGAATAGAGATTGAGTTAAAATTTCTTTTATCAGGTTCATATCGATGAGTTGAGAATTTATCAGTGGAGTGATTATGTGTATCAAAATTATATCAATAGAAATATGAGAGTAAATTTCTATATAAATAATAAATATTGATTCCATTGGGCGTAGGGTACTGTAGCAGTACTGTAGCAGCAGTGTACTGTAGCAACGGCATGCACTGTAGCGGTGGCAGGGCACTGTAGCAGAGGCGAAGTGTTGTATCAGCGGCGAAGTACTGTAGCAGCGGTGGATACTGTGCAGTACTCTAGCAGTGCAGGGTACTGTAGCTTTACTATTCACAGAATGGGCTTTGGGCCATGAAAATGGGTCTACGGGCCATGTAATGGGCTAAATGCCCACTGGGACTTCGGGCTATGTAATGGGTCTCCCTCTACCCAGTTAAAAGAGGTATCTTCTTTGATTTAATAAGAAATGAGGATTCTGTGTAATGACTAATGTGTGGAAATTGAAATTTTAAATTCCCTTAATGAGTTGGTAACTTATTAAACATACACCCCATTAAAGAAGGGTTATAAAATGTTGATGTAAATACCCATATATTAATTTATATTACACCATGAATACAATAATTGGAACTACCTACAACCCACAAAATGAAATAGTGGCCAATATAGCATGAATGTCACAGAAATAAGATGTGAGATGAAAACTCCTTACCACATTGTAATTAATTAAGTAGTATGAAAAAAATTTAATAACTGACCTAAACCGTCATTGAAGCCGGTCAATGTTTAATATTTATATTACTACTAACTAGATTATATGTGGCAAGCAGGGTCGAACCCACAGGGATGTTAAATTTGGAAACTACTAAACTAAAAACTTGGAAAACTCCACTATTGTCAGCAGCGGAGTGGTTTTTCTAATTTTCACTTTTTATATCTTTATATTTTTTAATTTTTTTATGATTTTATGTAATGTAAATTGAAACTACACATCTATTGTAAACATGTTCTACCTATACTAAAACAGAGTACATCTGTAAAATAATGTGCATCAAAGAAAATAAAATGCTGATAAAGGACAATAGTAATTATTGCTCGGGGATCATTCTAGTCTACTGGTTTAAATTGTTTTTTTTTACTTTTCAGGTAAAAGTACTACTTCGTACCACTGAATAAATGTGACTTACTTCCCTGACAAGGAGTTATGTCGCAGAAGTTATAAAACATAGAGTTCGCCACTCCAAGTAGTACAACTTCAGAAAAATGAATTAAAAAGAACAACAATACGAACTCGCCGTAAGTATTGAAGTTTCATTATAATTTGTTTACTAAAAATATAAACCCACAACCAAACTCACCGAATGATTATAAAATTTTGAAGATTCAGTGTTTTTGGTCCGCAGAAAAAATATATAATTAGAAATGATCTCGTCGATCAATTCTAATTACAGAAGAAGTGTTTAATGAAAAAGGATGAAAATGATTACTAGTAGAACTAAAACTCTCCCCAAACAGAAAATTTAGATAACTATACTATTCATTATCAACGCAGAAATAGGAAAAATTAAAGAAATAGAGTACAAAATTTTAAATAGTGAGGGAGAAGAAACTCCCTAAGAATGCTCTGCTACTGAGTTCCTGGACTGCAATGCTCCGGATGAGAGAGAAGCTCTCAAATCTTCAATTCGTCACATGTTGTTCGAATCAGAATCCCCGTCCCCCAAAGAATGCTGATTTCTCTGCTTAATTAACTCCTATCATCCTTTGTATGTCACAACCACATCTTCCACCGACTTCAAGAGTTCTACACCCACACATTGCACACGTGCCCTTAACCCGCGACAGGCACGTCACGCAAATTTTTCCCTCGTAACTAACTCCAGATGAGTTAGTTGTATGAACCTGGACGTTTTTAAGTCCCTTGAATGAACCTGCCAAGTTAGATGAGTCATATAAATAAAAACAAACACAAAGAATAAAAAATTGTTAATTTTAATGTTTAGTGTTAGATTAACTCTATATTAGTTAACTAATGTAAATTGAAATTTATTTACTTTTATATTAATTATTATCTATGATGTAAACGTAATGTAATTAGTAAGTTATTAATTTAATTAGGTTAATAAATTTAATCACTAACATATTAATTTTATCCATCTTCTAAGTTATTAAATATTAAGAAAATAAATAAATAAATAATTAAGTTAATAATGTTGAGTGAATGAATAATTTAATTTTTACTATCAATGAAATTAAGTCATTAGATTAATTAATTAGTTAATGTAATTAAAATTATTACATAAGTTTCAAGTATAATTAATTTATTTAGAATAATTTATAGTATATTTATAATTATTATTGATTCTAAATTAATTCTATTAATGCTAAATTAATTTATTATTAATTAAGTTTTACAATTTAATTTATAATTTATTAATGTCTTAAATTACTAACTTTTATTGATTACTATTTAATTTATTTGACTTAGTTAAAGTATCTTTAACTTTAACTTTTGTTTTTTTTCTTACATTACATTATACTTTACTTTTTATCATTATCTTTATTGTTTTTTTTTTGTTTTTTTTAATCATCTTCTTCCTCCTCCCCCATTCCACGCTACAAAGGGGGAGGGGTTTTTTTGTGCACTGCTTCTTCCAGCAGAGCAGCAGTGCACTCCCTCCTCATCTCGGCTCCAGCTCCAGCGGCACTCCTTAAAGGTGGTGCGATGCGGCTAAATCTTTCTCGTCTTCACGCAGTTTGGAAACATGGTCGGACTTCGACTAGTGCGGCATCTTCCATCGGCTGCGAATTTAGAGATCTGCGTTGCACTTCACACAGCAGCACAAGACTATGTGGGTTCATCCGGCTTGAAATCTCCTCTCTTCCGCAAGGCGCACCGGCTCGAGTTCGGACTAAACTTCTAACAGCCTGCACCGGTTTCAGGATTGGTCGCGGTGATGGTAGAAAAGCGTAATCCTAAAATTATGATAGGAAACCATGTTAATTTTAGATCTAGGTTGAGTAATGTTTGCTCTAGATTTGAGAAGAGTTTTGTAAATTGAATCTTATTTTGGAATCTGGTATGAGTCTATGTCTGTGGTGGAGAATGATGTTTCAGTCTGGGATTGAAGACGATGGAGAGAAACAATGAAAAAGAAAGGTTGGATAGAAAAGGATTCGGTGTGAAGGATAAAAGTGTGTGCGAAATAACGGTGAAATACTGGATGAAAAGGAAACATGATGGATGGTTGAAACGGTTCCATGAAAGATGTGGCAAGAGACTGTCGGTAGTAAGAAGAGGATAGATCAGTGTAAAAGAGATTGAAATGCGATGGAGACTGAACATCAGTGTGGAGAACAAGATGTGAAACCAATCGTGATTATGTATGTTGTGCATCAGTGCATCGGTGGATGGAAAGGATGGTAAAGAAACTGATGTTTTACCTGTAGATGAACAGGGGAAAACACTTACCAATAGAAAAAATGGGATGAAGGGGTCAACTGAGACCGTTGAGGATCGATATCATAAGAGGATCGGTGAGACATCAAAGAAGTGAAACATGGGTGGCACCAATAGTTTAAAAAAAAGTTGGATCGGTAGCAGAAAACAAAATTGGAAATGCTATGAAATTTGTAAAACCGATAGTAGAAATTGATCGGTGAGTCATTGACTCACCGATAGAAGAAATAAATATCGGTTTTTACAAGACAAAACAAAAGTGAATGAAAAATGAGAGACTGACAGGATGATAAAAAAAATTGTGAAACCGATAGTTAAAATTTTCAATTGACTCACCAATAAAAGAAATAAAAATCGATCGCAGAATAACAAAATAAAATAAATAGAACGGTGAGTGATGAATCGCTGAAAAATAATTCATCGATAATTAAAATATTAAAACTAAATCGCCACAATGTGAAACCGACAATGATTAATGATATCAGTGAGTCATGACTCACCGATAGATAGAAATAAAATAAGACGCCAAAGTCACAAGAGACCGAAAACGATGGAAGGATCGTTGCGTCACAACAACGGTCCGATAGAAGGATCGGTTCATCACAACAGTGGTGCATTGCGAGAGACCGATGGCGTTTCATAGAAAATGGTGAGTCATGACTCACCGATAGTTATAAAAAAACATCGGTGTGACATTCAATGACAGTTAATAAATAAAATTGATAACAAAAAAAATTAATTTACAACAAATATTAGAATGAATAAAAAATTAATTAACTAAATTAAAAAATCAAATTAACAAAAATGTTAAAGACTAATTAATTGATTGTAACTAAAAACTAACCAAATTTTTTTAACAATTAAAAAAATAAAAGCAACTAATTATTTACTATGAAAATAAAAGTTATAATTAATTTAATTTATGTCTAAACAATAGCAGAACACTTACAATTAATTAACTACAAACATATATTTAAAATAAATAGAATTAACTAGAGTTATTAAATGACAAAAATAATTAAATAGATGACAAAATGAAACTCTAACATTAAAAAAAATTATTCAATTAAAATTTAACTTAACCCTATAAAAAAATTAAATTATTAATTAGATAACACTTAAATTAAAAACTAATTAAATAATAGACTACAAATATGAAATACATAAATAATAATTACAGAAAGAACTATTACAATGTAGCAGTAGGTGAAAATGAGAAGCAACAATGATTCTTTATTTCAACAAAATCTATTATCTACCTCACCAATAGACTAAAATAAAATAAAAATGAATTAATAACCAATTTGAATACATAAAATAATATAATTAATGTTTAAAAACTATTAGTTAATTAATTATTTAAATATTTGAACTAATAAACATAACAGCGAACAATTTAATTTAATTAAAAGCACATATTAGATACTTAAATGATTGGAAGAACACATTAATTAACATGTTAACCTATTCTATTGTAACTAAATTAAAAGAAAAATATTAAAATAAGGTCTATGTTAATTAAATTGAATTACATAGATTAAATAATTGTTTATAATAAATATTAACTATTATAAAGTTAAGTATATTTAAATTAACCAAACTAAATAAGACATAATTAATGTTGAATAGTTTAGAAATATTAAAATTATTAATTTAAAGACTAAAAACACATAATTAATTATAAAAAATGATTAGTTAATATATTTAGTGATAAAATTACAAAAGTGCCAATATTAATTAAAAAGTATCAAAATAATTAATTAAATTGATAAAAATTAAATAAATGATGTGGCAAAACTATGTTAAAATAGAGCCACATTAAATTCCCCCACATTTAAACATTGTTTGTCCTCAAAAAATACCATGTTTTATTTTCTTTAAAAACAGAAAGTATATTATGATTACATCCTCAAAATGTAAAATGTCCAGCACTTTAAACAGAGGAAAATACCTAACATTAGATTTTAAGAAAATGAGTTACTCATATGAATCTTGCCTAAAACAACTACTCACTGGTAATTAAGAGCAAAAAGACCATCCATCAAAGAATAAGTCATGCCTCATATGTGATACAACTTAGTGACTCACATCAATTCAGGCTCAAGTTCTAAATATAAAAATGACAGAGGAAAAAATTTCAATGGAATTAAAACATTACCCAAGGAACTATGCACTTTGACTTTTTCACCGTGGTTCCAAAAATAATTAATACTTGTGCGAATCACCTTAATAATACAACCTAAATGATTTCCATATAAACCATTTGATCCCTTATTCACTTGGAATTCATCCTTACCCTCACCTTAATGATCCCTTTTTGACCCTAGACACTTTATTTATTTTTCCCAAGACATGTATCATGTGCTGAGCACTGTGCAATGCACTTATTCAAAGTGAACAGAGGGCTTTTAGTTAACAGAAATGCACCCAGCAAGTATGGTCTTAGAGACTCACTATGGGATCCCAGATGCCCAAATTACTCCAGTTTCAAAATATTTATATAAAATTCATTTACATTGTCTCATTAAAGAAACTAATCTTTCAAATTAAATAAAAACAAGTCACCTATGATCAAAATCAAACTTCTACTTCCAATGGTTATAACCATACCTCCATAAACATGTAACCAAAATCACTTCTAGAAGTATACTCTATACAAGATTTCCATCAATTCACTAAGCAAGATCACTCAGAAATCATCCAAACTCATTAATTTATGATTCAATGCAAATCTTAACTTCCAACAATATACTTGTCCTATGGCAAGACCCAAATGAGAAAAACTGTAAAGCCTACAATTATGTAAAAATTTTGAAAAAAAAAATAACCGCTTTTAAAAAAAGTTTGAATTTGTAGTGGGAATTGACGGGATTTCAATTAAGCACAGTGTAGCACAGTCATGAATTGACCCCCTCCCCCACACATAAAAAACAACTTTTTCCCCAAAGTTGAATTCTAAATACGAATAAGAACAATTAATCAATTAAGGTTCAAAATAGATTTTCAATTTAGTAGTTTATGACATGAATAAAGGAGTCTCAATGAATTTCAAAAATGATGTTTGCCACAATGAATAAATAACCAGCAGGTTCAAATCCAAGTATTTGCATAAACATTTAGTCTAGTAATAAAAAATTTCAATGTAGTACAAACAATTTCATGTAACACTTGTGGGTGAACAATGACAAGGGTGTAGCAAGTTAACAGATTGGGTTCAAATGTGTTTTAAATAAATCCTAATGATGCATGCTACACACCCATCAGCCAAAAAAATTTCAATGAAACTAAATTTACACTATTCATGTACCCCCCCCATACATAAATTCAATAAGTGAAAAAATTTATCAATGAGATACATATTCTAAAAATGAGGTACAAGCAGATTTTTTTCTTTTCTAATATAGAGACATGCATCACAAATTTTATTAAAAACACACAGAATTTATTAAATCACATAGAAGCAGAAAATAAAATCCAGAGAGTGAAAACATCCCTGGAATGAAGTGTCTTCATAAAACCTCCAACATGGGAATTCTACTCTTTAGATGACAATAGAATCATCCTAAAGACACAGAGTATGTAGACCAGGAACAAGTATCCAACAAAAAACAGAGCATATATGAGCATGCAAAGCAGCACTTTATTCAAAGTAAAATAAGAACAGAATAAATGTAAACACAACGAAAGAGCATGGGTTGACTCCCATGAAGCACTGAATTTAATTTCTTCAGTTAGAATTTATTTGATTATAATTTTTTTATTTATTAAAAAAACTAAAAATAACCATGGGTTGCCTCCCATGCAGTGCTAGGTTTAAAGTCCCCAGCCAGAATTCATTCAAGAAAAGTGAAAGCATCCAATCCCTTTGGCTACCCCTCAAAATAAAGTTTTAGTCTTTTCCCATTAACCAGCATGGGTTTATTAACTTCACCAACTATTTACACATCTCCATTCTTCAGCATTCTCACAATAGTAAACAGTCCAGACCACTTGGAATTCAGCTTCCCAGGAAAAAGTTTAAGTCTAGAATTACAGAGAATGACCTTCTTTCCAGGTTTGAACTCCTTGTTTTGAATGATATAATCGTGAATGATCTTAGTCCTCTACTTATAAATTCTTGAGTTATCATAAGTCTCTCTTCTAATCTCATAAGGTTCAATAAACTCAAGCAATATCCTCTCACCAGCACTCTTAAAGTCAAAGTTCAAAGCCTTAACTTCCTAATAAGACTTATGTTGCAACACCACAGGTAAATGACATCATCTCCCAAACAACAGCCTATAAGGAGAAATACATATCGGGGTCTTGAAAGCAATTCTGTAAGCCCATAAAGCTTCATCCAGATTAAGAGACCAGTCTTTCCTAGAGTTTGACATAGTTTTCTCAAGAATTTGTTTCAGTTCCCTGTTAGAAATTTCCACTTGTCCACTGGACTATGGATGATATGGAGTTCCAGTTTTGTGAACAAAACCATATTTTTCCATTAAAGATTTAAACATATAGTTCTTAAAATGTGTTCCATTATCAGTAATAAATGCTCTTGGGACTCCAAATCTTGTAAAGATATTCTTTTTCATAAATTTTATCACACTATTTGCTTGATTGTTGGGCAGAGCTCCTGCCTCAACCCACATTGACACATAATACACAACAAATAAGATATACTCATTCCCATGAGATGATGGAAATGGACCCATGAAATCTATACCCCAATAATCATAAATTTCTACCTCCAAAATACCCTTTTGGGGTAACTCCTGTTTCCTACCCACATTTCCCAACCTCTGACACATGTCACACCCAACCACAAAACTCCTAGCATCCTTAAAGAGGGTAGTCCAATAAAAACCAGACTGTAGGACATTTTGGGCGGTCCTCTCACCCCCATGGTGACCTCCCCAAGGTGAAGAATGATAATCTTCAAGAACAGACATCATCTCTTCCTCATGAATACATCTCCTAAGAATACCATCAGCACACCTCCTAAACAGTAGAGGGTAATCCCAAAGATAATATTTTAGTTCAGAAATGATTTTCTTTCTTTGGTTAATAGAAATATTTTTGGGAATGACACCTACTGCAAGGAAGTTGGAAAAATATACAAACCAAGAAGATTTCCTGACTGAGACAGTGAGCAGTTTTTCATTTGGAAAGGAAGAATTACTCTCCCCATGATTTTCAGATTCAGATTGGGTAACAGGAAGCCTAGTTAAGTGATCAACAACTATGTTTTCATCTCCCTTTTTATCCCTAATCTCTAAGTCAAACTCTTGTAACAATAAGATCCATCTAATCAGCCAGGGTTTAGTTTATTTTTTAGACATCAAGTATTTCTAATCAGAATGATCAGTGAAAATGAAGACTTTTGAGCCTAACAAGTACTGTCTAAACTTTTGCAGAGCAAAAACAACAGCTGACAACTCTTTTTAAGTGGTGGTATAATTATTTTGAGCATAATATAGATGATTACTAGCATAGTATACCACATGCAACCTCTTATCCCTCCTCTTTCCAAGGACATCACCTACAGCCATGTCACTAGAATCACACATATGCTCAAACAGTAGATTCCAACCAGGTACAGTGATGATAGGTGATGTAGTGAGTTTCTCCTTAAGCAGATTAAATGATTTCAAGAAGTTTTCATCAAAATTGAAAGGTGTATCCTTGACCAGTAAAGAACACAACGGATTTGTGATTTTAGATAAATCCTTAATGAAACTCCAGTAAAAACCGGCATGCCCTAAAAAACTTCTAACACCTTTTACATTAACAGGAGGAGGCAACTTCTGAATAACATCAATCTTAGCAGTATCAACATCTAAACCTCTCTTGGACACCTTACGACCAAGCATAATACCTTCAGTAACCATAAATTCGCATTTATCCCAATTAAGAACAAGGTTGGTTTCAATGCAGCTCTCCAAAACTAGCTCAAGATTTCCTAAACAAGTATCAAAGGTACTCCCCACTATAGAAAAGTCATCCATGAAAACTACAATGATTCTCTCAATCATATCAGAAATGATAGCCATCGTACTCATTTGAAAGGTGGCTGGAGATCCACACAACCCAAAGGGCATCCGCCAGTAAGCGAATGTTCCAAAGGGACATGTGAAAGTGGTCTTCTCCTGATCCTCTAGATCAACATGTATTTGGTTTTAACTAGAATACCCATCAAGAAAACAAAAAAATCATTTCCAGCAAGCCTCTCAAGCATTTGATCAAGGAAGGGCATTGAAAAATGGTCCTTCCTAGTGGATGCATTAAGCTTCCTATAATCAATGCAAACTCTCCATTTTGTGGCTTTCCTAACATGGACTTCTTCATTTTTTTCATTTTTAACTATAGTGAAACCTCCCTTCTTGGGGAAAACCTAGACAGGGCTGACCCAAGCACTATCATAAATGGGATATATCATACCTGTTTCGAACATCTTTATTACTTCCTCTCTCAAAACTTCATTCATATTAGGATTTAATCTTCTTTGACATTGTACCCTAGGATTATGATAAGGCTCCATAGGAATTTTGTGCATACAGAATGAGGGACTAATACTTTTTATGTCAGAAATTTTCCAGCATATGGTAGATTTAAACTTTTTCAAAACAGTAAAAAAATTTTCTTCTTGGTTTGCATTTAGTTCAGTAGAGATTATTACAGGAAATGTAGTGTTCTCACCTAAAAATGAATATTTAACATGGACAGGGATGAGATTCAGCTCAGGATCAGGTGGTTCTACCCTCGAAGGAAGACTCTTAGGCCTGGGAGGTCCAAGATCTTAAAAATATTTATTGTAAGGAGAATTAAAATATGAATGAATTTAAATTTCCAGATCAGATTCAGAGATAACAGTCATACTATCCAAGGTGGGAAGTATGCTGTCCAAACATTCCATATCATATTTTAGTAGGTTTATCAAAGAAGAATCATCAAGTTGTCTTAACAATTCTCCCCCAGTTTCATCAAAGTGTTTAGAAATGTTTGTGTTAATAGAAGCACCATCAAATTCACTCATAAAACTCCTATGTTCAGAAACATAAGACTCTCTTACAACAGAAACGGGATAGTTGTCCTGTTCTGGAAGATTTACCAGTTTGGTTGTCATAGTAGAATTTTCAAAATCTAGAACAGATTCACAAAGATTTTCAGCTTCACTAATGTTTTCTTCAACAGAGGAATGATTTTAAGATTTTTCCATGAGTTCAAGTTGATTTTTATAACAACATTCAGCTTCAAGAGACTCAATTTTTGAACAGTTTTCAGAATAAGTTGGTCCCTTAATATTTTTAAAAACATTGAACTATTCTTCTTGTTCACCAATTTTGAAAATCAACTGACCCATAGACACATCTATAACAGCACCACATGTGGCCAATAAGGGACTACCCAAGATGATATGTACCTATTGATCACACGCCATATCAAGAACAATAAAATCAGCAGGCAAGAATAAATTCCTAACTCCAACTAGTAAGTCATCTACTCGACCCACAGGATGAGTGAAGGATCAATCAGCCAAATGTAGTATGACTGTGTTGGGTTGAAGGTCACCCAGCCTCGACTGACGAAACAGTGAGTATGGGAGCAGGTTAATGCTAGAACCTAGATCACACAAAAAATTAAGCTTACCTAAATTTCCTAGGGCACAGGGGATTACAAAGCTACCTGGGTCTTTCAATTTAGGTGGGATTTTCTTTTGGAGTACAGCACTGCACTCTTCAGTGAGGTTGTAGTTAGAAAATCCTTCAAGAGTATTTTTATTTGAAACAATTTTATATAATGATTTCAAATAGGATGGGATTTGAATTAAGGATTAGATAAAAGGGATGTTCACTTGAAGCATAGAAAGAAGACCATAGAACATATGTAGTTTACCCATGGTGTTACTTTGAGGTTTCAACTTCTCAGGGAAAGGGATGGGTGGGGAAAAATCTTTCAGAATAGTAGGCATGTCCCTCACCCCTTCCATGACTTTTTATTTTCCTTTATTCTTTTGATTTTTAGAAGAAGTTTCAGCTTGATTTTCAGGTGACAAGTTCAGATTCTCATCATTTTCAACATCTTTCTGTGAATTTTCAGCTTGTGAACAAAGAAGATTTTCATTTCTAGATTCAAACAGTTTCTCATTTTGTGCATTTTTTTCAGTTTTTTCAGCAACATTTTTAGTATTCAGACCACTTCTAGTTACAACAGCCATAGTACTCTCCCTATGGTTATGTTCAATGGTACTAGGAAACCTACCTTTATCCCTAGAAGTCAAATATCTAGATAATTGTCCTAGCTGTGTTTCCATGTTCTGCATTCTCGCATCATTTTGCATCTTGTATGACTCATATTGACTTTTCTGTTTATTAAGTTGAGTCATGTACCTTTCCTCTTGTGAATTTATTTTATTCAAGATCTGGTCCAATTTAGAAGACATTTGATTATCATTACTTCCTTAACATTTGAAGACTCTCCCCTTTGTTGATTTTGAATGTTTGGTCTTGGTTGGTTCTGATAATTAGGGACAGTTTGTTGGTTAATAATACCTTGGTCCTTCCACGACAAATAATGAATTTTCCTATACCCTTGATTGTAATTATTAAAAAATGGATCTTCTTTTTGAGGCAACCTAGTACCGTAATAAACAAAGACTGAGGTTTCAGATTGTTGAGCAGTTAGATCAACATTAGGACAAAAACTTTCAGAGTGCCCAAACATACCACAATGAGTGCACTATTGCCTAAGAGATTTATACCGATTGTGGTTTTCAACTTGGTTAATAGTTTCTTTTGAATTATGGTTCATTAATGTTTGAAGTTGGTTTGTGATTTCAGCTATTTGAGCTTGAGTTTCATTCATTGAACCAGTGTTTGAATTAACATTTCTATTGACTCTTTTTTTTCTTGACTTCTTATGTTGAGAAATAAGGGCCATATTATTGAAAATTTGTCTCAAATCCCCATCAGTATTATCATTGTAATTACCCCCAGCAGCTGGATCCACTAAATTCTGACCAGAGATGGAAAGCCCTTCATAAAAGGTATCCATGAGGAGATGTGATGGGAGTTGATGATGAGGACACTGCCTAAGCAGATCCCTGAATCTATGCCAAGCTTCATGGAAAGCTTCTCCATCCTCTTGATAAAAACTAGTGAATTTAGTTCTAAGTTCTCCTTTTAATCTTTAGGGATAAAATTTCATAATAAATGAGTTTTACACTTGATCCTAATTTTCCAAAATGTTTTCATCTAGACATAAAAACCAGTTTCTCGCATTACCTTTAAGACAAAAGGGAAAAACTCTCATCCTTAGTACATTATCAGTGAGTCCTAAAAGTGGAAGTTGGTGCACAGTATTGTGGAAGTTTTTAATGAAGGCCATAGAGTCCTCATTAGAGAGCCCATTGAAAGCAGGCAGCAGTAAAATGTGTGATTGATTTAGTTCATAGTTTCTGTCTCTAGGACTTAACCTAATGGATGATGGGTTGCTTGATAATTGAGGGAGTTGGAACTCCCTCATCCTAGGCCGTTAATGTTCATCTAAGAGTTCTGGATGGTAATTTTGGGAGTTATTATTAGGAACTCTATTTTTTGGATTTTCCATTTCAGTTTTGTTCTTTCTTCATAGAGCAGCTAAGTGTTTATCTAATGCAGGGTTTAGAGGCTCTAATCAAACAGCAGATGTTCTTGTGCTCATACATACAACAATAGATTGTAACATCAGTAAAAACTCAGAATGTAAAGTAACAGTTTTTTTATAATGTTTTCAAAAATTTCAAATTTTTAATGATTTTTTATATATGTGTTTTTCATTTTAGAAATGGCTCGTGCCTTCCCCGGAAACGGTGCCAAAAACATCACCTAAACTGTCGCAGAATCCTGTCAAAGTTTAATATTTATATTACTACTAACTACAGTATATGTGGAAAGTAGGGTCGAAACCACATGGAAGGTAAATTTTCCCACTACTAAACTAAAAACATGGAAAACTCCACTGTTGTCAGCAGTAGAGTGGTTTTTCTAATTTTTAATCCTTATATCTTTATATCTTTTATTTTTTTTTTATGATTTTTTGTACTGTAAATTGAAACTACACATCTATTGTAAACTTGTTCTACCTATACTATAACAGAGTACAGCTGGAATACAAAGTGCATCAATGAAAATAAAATGCTGATAAAGGACAACAGTAAAGATCACTTGGGGTTCATTCTAGTCTGCTAGTTTAAATTGTATTTTTCCTTTTCATGTAAAAGTACTACTTCGTACCACTGAATAAATGCGACTTACTTCCCTCGCTAGGAGTTAAGTCGCGGAAGTGATACAACTTAGATTTCACCACTCCAAGTAGTACAACTTCAAAAAAATGAATAAAAAAGAACAAAAATACGAACCCGCCGTAAGTATTGTAGTTTCATCATAATTTGTTTACTAAAAAGCTAACTCCACAACCAAACTCGCTGAAGGATTATAGAGTTTTGATGATTCAGTGTTTGTGGTCTGCAGAAAAAATATATAATTATAAATGATCTCACCGATCAATTTAATTACAAATGAAGTGTTAAATGAAAAAGGATGAAAATGATTACCAGTAGAACTAAAACTCTCGCCGAACTGAAAATTTAGCTAACTATACTATTCATTATAAACATAGTAATAGGAAACAATACAGAAACAGAGTACAAATGTTTAAATTGTGGGGGAGAAGAAACTCCCTAAGAATTCTCTGCTCCTGAGTTCCTAGACTGCGACACTCCGGATGAGAGAGAAGCTCTCAAATCGTCAATTTGTCACAAGTTGTTCGAATTAGAATCCTCATCCCCCAATGAATGCTGCTTTCTCTGTTTAAGTAACTTTTGTCATCCTTTGCATGTCACCGACACATCTTCCACCGACTTTAAGTGTTCTTCACCCACGCACTACACACGTGCATTTAACCTGCGACAGGCACGTCACGCGAATTTTTCCCTTGTAACTGACTCTAGATGAGTTAGTTGGATGAACCTGGACGTGTTTAAGTCCCTTGAATGAACCTTCCAAGTTAGATGAGACAAATAAATAAAAACGAACACAAAGAATAAAGAATTATTAATTTTAATGTTTAGTGTTAGATTAACTCAATATTATTTAACTAAAGTAAATTGAAATTTATTTACTTTTATATTAATTATTATCTATGATATAAACATAACTTAATTAGTAAGTTATTAACATAATTATGTTAATAAATTGAAGCACTAAGTTATTAATTTTATCCATCTTCTAAGTTATTAAATATTAAGAAAATAAATAAATAAATAATTAATTTAATAATGTTGAGTGAATCAATAATTTAATTATTACTATCAATGAATTTAAATCATTAGATTAATTAATTAGTTAAAGTAATTAAAATTATTACTTAAGTTTCAAGTATTTTTAATTTATTAACTATAATTTATAGTATATTTATAATTATTATTTATTATAAATTAATTCTATTAAAACTAAATTAATTTATTATTTACATTTATTATTAATTAAGTTTAACAATTTAATTTATTATTTATTAAAGTCTAAAATTATTAACTTTTATAGATTACTTTTAAATTTATTTGACTTAGTTAAAGTAGCTTTAACTTTAACTATTGTTTTTTTTGTTTTTCTTTCTTACATTACTTTATACTTTACTTTTAATCATTATCTTTATTGTTTATTTTTTTTATTTTTTTAATCATCTTCTTCCTCCTACCCCATTCCATGCTGCAAAGGGGGATGGGTTTTTTTGTGCTATGCTTCTTCCCGCAGAGCAGCGGTGCACTGCCTCCTCATCTCGGCTCCAGCTCCAGCGGCACTCCTTAAAGGCGGTGCGATGCGGCTGGATCTTTTTCATATTCACGCAGTTTGGAAACATGGTCGGACTTCAACTGGTGCGACATCTTCCATCATCGGTGGATTCAGAGATCTGCACCGCACTTCACACAATAGCACATGACTAGGCGGGTTCATCCCGCTCGGAATGTCCTCTCCTTGGAACGGCGCACCAGCTCGGGTTCAGACTAAACTTCTAACAGCCTGCACCGGTTTTGGGATCAGTTGCAGTGATGATAGAATAGTGTAATCCTGAAATTAGGGTAGGAAACCAAGTTAATTTTAGATCATGTTTGAGTAATGTTTGCTCTGGTTTTGAGAAGAGTTTTGTAAATTGAATCTTATTTAGGAATCTGGTATGAGTCTGTGTCTATGGTGGAGAATGATGTTTGAGTCTGGGATTGAAGACGATGTAGAGAAACGATGTAAAAGAAAGGTTGGAGAGAAAACGATTCGGTGTGAAGGATCAAAGTGTGTGAGAAACAATGGTGAAATACTGGATGAAAAGGAAACATGATGGAAGGTTGAAACGGTTCCATGAGAGTTGTGGCAAGAGACTGTCGGTAGCAAGAAGAGGATAGATCAGTGTATAAGAGATTGAAATGCGATGGATAATGAACATCACTGAGGAGAACTAGATGTGAAACCGATTGTTATTAGGTATGTTGAGCATCGGTGTGTCGGTGGATGGAAATGATTGTAAAGAAACCGATGTTGTATCGGTAACTGAACAGGGGAAAACACTTACCAGTAGAAGAAATGGGATTAAGGGTTCAACTTATACTGTTGAGGATCTATAACATAAGTGGATCGGTGAGACATTAAAGAAGTGAAATAGGGGTGCCACTGATAGTTTTATAAAAAAGGTGTATCGATAGCAGAAATGAAAATTGGGAATGCAATGAAATTTGTAAAACCGATATTGAAAATTCATCGGTGAGTCACTGACTCACCGATAGAAGAAATAAATATCGGTTTTAATAGGACAAAACAAAAGTGAATTAAAAATGAGAGACCGACGGGATGATAAAAAAAATTGTGAAACTGATAGTTAAAATATTCAATTGACTCACCGATAAAAGAAGTAAAAATCAGTCACAGCAGAACAAAATAAAATAAATAGAACTATGAGTGATGACTCACCAAAAAATAAGTCATCGATAATTAAAATATTAAAACTCAAACGACACAACGTGAAACCGATGATGATTTAGGATATCAGTGAGTCATGACTCACCGATAGATAGAAGTAAAATACGACGCCAAAGTTACAAGAGACCGAAACCAATGGAAGGATCGGTGCATCACAACAATGGTCTGATGGAAGGATCGGTGCATCGCAACAACGGTGCGTCGTGAGAGACCGATGGCGTTTCAATGCAAACGGTGAGCTACGACTCACCGATAGTTATAAAAAAAAACTTCAGTGTGACATTCAATGACAGTTAAAAATTAAAAGCGATACCAACAAAAATTAATTTACAACAAATATTAGAATGAATAAAACATTAATTAACTAAATAAAAAACAAATTAACTAAAATGTTAAAGACTAATTAATTGATTGTAACAAAAAACTAACCAAATTATTTAACAAAGTAAAAAATAAAAGAAACTAATTATTTACTATAAAAATAAAAGTTAAAATTAATTTAATTTATGTCTAAACATTTGCAGAACGCTTAAGAATAATTAACTGCAAAAATATAATTAAAATAATGAGAATTAACAAGAGTTATTAAACGAAAAAATTAATTAAATAGATCACAAAATGAAACTCTATCATTAAAAACAAATTATTCAATTAAACATTAACTTAAACCTATACACAACTTAAATTATTAATTAGATAACACTTAAATTAAAAACTAATTAAATAATAGACTACTATTATGAAATACTTAAATAATAATTACTTAAAGAACAATTACAATGTTGTAGCAGGTGAAAATGAGAAACAACAGTGACTCTTTATTTCACCAAAATATATTATCTACCTCACCAGTAGACTAAAATAAAATAAAATAAAAATGAATTAATAACCAATTTTCATACATAAAATAATATAATTAATGTTTAAAAACTATTAACTAATTAATTATTTAACTATTTGAACTAATAAAATTAACAACGAACAATTTAATTTAATTAAAATCACATATTATATACTTAAATGATTGGAAGAACACATTAATTAACATGTTAACCTATTCTATTGTAACTAAATTAAAAGATAAAATATTAAAATAAGGTATAAGATAAATAAATTTAATTACATAGATTAAATATTTTTTTATAATAAATATTAACTATTATAAAGTTAAGCAGATTTAAATTAACCAAACTAAATAAGATATAATTAAAGTAAAATATTTTAGTAAGATTAAAATTATTAATTTAAAGACTAAAAACACATAATTAATTATTAAAAAATGATTAATTAACATATTTAGTGATAAAATTACAAAAGTCCCAATATTATTTAAAAAGTGTCAAAATAATTAATTAAATTGATAAAAATTAAATAAAAGATGTGGAAAAACTATGTTAAAATAGATCCACATCAATAACCATCAAATAAATCAAAGAATACTATGATTATAATTACAATCATGATAATATATATCAAATGGAAGTAAAAAATACACCACATGTAATAAATAAGTGGCGAACAATGGAAGTCTCATGGAATTAAATGTGAGATAAAAAACTATTACATCGTGTTTGTCTTGTCTTGTATGTTCCTTGTTCTTCCTGAATACTAAACCTAAGTTAATTAATAAATGATTAAGAAAAATTTTCAAGTTTATTATTCCTTTAATATCACTTATTACATTTCCATAACAATTAGTTAATTTTTTGAGTTCATATTGGATATTTTATCGATGTTCGGAATTTGAGTAAGAAATGAACTTGTTATAATTACAATTTTTTCATGTGGTAATAATTCCATTATATCCAGAATGATATATATGATTTATATATCATATATTTATTATAAATCTATTATATATATTTATTTATACCAGTATATAACATATGGAGGTAAGAAATGAAATGTACTGTTCATAGAGATGGTAAGTCATAGGTACGTAAGCATACTACTTTCATTTTTATTTTGTAGTTTAGTATAATTAAAATATAATGATACCTAAATATATTATAATTAACGGATAATATCATATATTTTATCATTAAATAAATCCTTTATACGTCCCACATAAGGCATTAATGAGTCATATCATTTTGAGGGGGGTAGTATGCACTTCTCAATTGAAATTATCACGCTTTACCCATAATGGGAACCATAAAATAATTATTTAAATAGAAAATAAAGAAGCATAAAGATAACATAAACATCATATATATATATATATCATATATAAATACAGTTATATCTTATTGGCGACAATGAGAGGCATTATGAGATAATCAAACAGTCATCGTGTCGTGAGGCGTTAGTTTTCCATCCACAGAAACAATATGTTCTTCACCTATTAGATGGATCTTTGTGTATGTGTAGTTAGAATAATTTACCTAATAACATCCTTGTATATTTAGAATAATGTTTTTTATAAAATAATGGAATAAATAGAGGTTAGTGTGTTGGATAGGTAAAATAAAACAAAATAAAAAAATGAATTTCAGAGAAAGATTTACCTTTAATATGTATAACTTAATTGGCTTGAAAGAAAAGGATTTCTTGATGTGCCTTCAGCCTAAGGTAAGGCTTATAGACGGAATAGGGGGATCTTTATAGATTATTTTGGAAAGGTTTGGACTTTCCAAGGGGCTTGAGAAGTGTGTGGAATGGGTTAGTTGTGGTGTCCTTTTATAAGGGGGAGGATGAGTTAAGTAGGAAAGTGTGAAAACAAATTTATATCATGATATTCGGTTTATAATGGTCCTAAACTAATTAAGTTGAATATAATATCACTAATGGTATAAATAAAATCATCCAATAAGAATATTACCAGTTATGGATATGGTTTTAATACTAATAATCATATTTTTTTTAAATCATTTATTAAAGAGGTAAATACTATATCAATATAGTGTAATAAATAATTTAATTTTTCTGATGTCTAAAAATTATAAAAAATTACCATATATAAGAAATATTTTTTATATTCCAATGAATTTTTATAGTTTAAATTTTGACTTATGTAACCCTATGTAAAAATTAATATAATAAAAGATATTTGATAATGTTAATTTTGTCTTTACGTTATGTTAATTAAAATTAATTGTCCTTATCATTCTTAAGTGGATATATAGGGTCCCAAAATAGACCCATGGATGCCCATAGTCGGCCAGTACTCATCCAATATGGTTTGGACTAGTGTTAAGGTAATTTTGTATTATTATAATATTCATTTTATATTGAATTACCCTATTTACCTTTAACCGCGCTAAATAAATGTCCTAAGATACCATTAATCAAAAATTATTTTATTCTTATTGAACCACATCATATTTACTAATAACAACCATGTATCTAAAATGTTGGAAATTAAAATCACAGAAGTGAAAAAATTTCTTTTAAATGAAAATGTTGTTTTTTTAACTACTACTTAGGGGTTTCACTATTAATCCAAAATTGATGTTTTTAAGAAAAATACAAAAAATTCAGCCTATTCTATATTTGATATTCCAAATTCAAAAATGATATCTATTTTACCAAAATAAAAACACAGAAGTTGGATTATTTAATTTTAAATTAATCATCGTTCTCAAAAACAATAGCGTGTTTCTAAAAAATAATAACTATTAAAAGATTGACACTTGTTTGTGTATAATTTCAAAGTGAAATTAATTCCAATGACTAAAATTGGATTAAATGGTAAAATAAAAATCTAATTTCACTTCAAAACCAATTTAAAATATAATCTATCCACATAAATAAATAATATAAAAAGGCAGTTTTGAAATAAAATATATTATTTATCACTATTCATAAAAAATGGATATTATTAGAAAAATACCAAAATTTCATCCAAATTTTTTTATGTATTGATTCTAAAAATAAATTGTATTTTGTCAAAATGAATATGAAAAAATATAAATTATTGGACTTAAAAAGAGTTATCCATTAAAAGGTGGTAAATATGATTTTTTAAAAAAAATACATTTTATATCTGAAATAGGCAATTTGTTCTTATAAAATATCCAAGAATCACATAATAAATAAGTTAAAATTATATGGAGTATATAAAATTTAATTTATAGTTAATACTATTCATAAATGCTTTTGAACGACTAGTTTGGTAAGTCATGGTGCCCTCGAACACAGTGTTGCGTATAGCACAATATATTGAATTTAAAGAAAATAACATAGTATAAAATCTTTGGGGGTTACACTTTCATGATCAGCTATCAAAATTTACATCCCCGATGTAACAAAATGTGTGATAAAATTTGATCCCCATCACTTGATTTGGATGATAGGGAAAACATACTCTCCTATGAGCTGTTTAAATGGGTTTATAGAGATCATATCTAGACCATTTGGGGAATTGATCAAAGTGACATTATCATCCATCAACTTCATCCCCTAGGTATGGTATATTCCATCACCAATATGTTATGGCATGTTGGGTTTTATTGGGACCTTGTCACAATAAAATATACGGATTTCTCTATGGAAACAATATATGAATCATTTATGGTATAACGATGAGATTCATGCATACTAATATTAAAATGTCAGTCCCATCCGAATGTTAAATTTTGCATCTGATCTGACATACACGAATTCTATGTCATATAAAAATCGTAGAGATGATTCATATGTTTGATTTACCCAACAATATTATTCTCATTATTTACATAATCATTTAACATTAGAGTGGATGAGGAAAAGTGATATTTATTGACTCCCATCTGACATATGACTTAAATTAAGATTAGTTTGACTCTTGAAGATTTTAAATGAAGGTTCATCATATATAAATGCCATTAATCGTACTAGAAGAATACAAGTTTTGGAAGTGTCCTTATATGAAAACATCACTATCCAAGTTTGTGAAATATCTGAGTATATGAAATTCTACTGACTATTCATTGTACGATATACATCACCAAATGAAACATCTACTTTGTACTCTTGAGGGATTGATGTGGCTTCAAAAATAGCATCTCAAATATATTGTGATTTACATTTAGAATCCAAGAATAAAAACATGGTTGGCACCAAGGATGATTAAATTAGAAAATCATATTTCTGACCAAATGTCTCACATTTCCCGGTATGTGGTTGTTATTTTATTGGAAATTTAGGATTTTAGGTTCATGATTTTGGGATTTCGTACCATGGAATTGGAGATGATAGTGATTCCCCTCTTTTTGGATTAAATTATCGTGTTCAACCTATATAACATGATTGGTTAGGCGATGTATTATCCTCAAACTAGTATTCTAGGATGATCATGTTAGGGATGATCCTATATCATGTTGGGGAAGAACTTATTTTATCATGTGGTGCTTGGTGCATATCCACCCCAGGAGACATGGCCACATAAACGGTTCTAGAAAGTGTCTGTATACAATGTTGACTCATAGATAAATAAATCCTCCCATGTACCCTCGACTCTGATGGCTTATTCTCCTAGGTACAAAATCATTAGTTGGGAAAGATGTTCATAATGAAGCTGATAATTTATGAAGGGATCTATTATGTGAATCATTTTAATGGAACTGATGATCAACTCATTTTCTGATGATGATTCTATTTAATAGGTAAACTATTTTTGTAATGTTTGGTATGGTGGTGATGAGATTTTGATAAGTAGGCATTACATATTATAATGGTAAAGATAACCTAATATTTGTTAAAGTGTTTTATCTAATGTTTTCTTCTTTATCATTCCACCATTTCACTATCTAGAGTAATGTATTTTAGAGGAATGAGTTGTCGAGGAAATTTGTTGTGTTATAGCATAAGAAGTTGAGGATAGAGTTGGAAATTTTAGGTGTTCACATGGGATATCTTTAGTTTGATTTATTTATTTTCTAACCATCATGTCACATAACATCTTTATAATCTTATTATTAACTAATATTCATTCATTTCCTTCTTCTAGATAAATGTTTGAAATAAACACATCATGAGTAGGTGAATTTTTCATCTTCACCTAAAGAAAATATACAATATTTTGTTAGAGGAATGTAAAAAAATCATGGATATAATTCCCTAGAATTTTCAGGAAGCATAAATAATTTGTATGATCTTATTCTCTTTCTAATCTAGGATTTTTAGGATTTGGAAAAATTATTATGTTTTTTCCAATGCCTATATGAAATACACATTGACTTCATCATTTCTAAAAAATAGACCTTTTAATTCAAATTAATCATTTATCACCTATATTATCATTGATCATCCTAAAAATGTCATCATTTATGAAAACATCTAGATATTGAATCTTCATTATAGTTGATAAATTTAATATTTAAGTGGGTACATGGGATTTTTAAATAGTAATTGTATAGGACTCTTCTGTACCATCAATTTTTCCATGAGTTGATTCAATTACTCAAAACATAGATTTGGTCTCTTTGATGATGTCTTCAAATCATTTAGTGATTCTAGAAAGGATTTTATTCCATTCTGTATATTTTCTAGGGATATTTTTTTCAACTCATCAGTGTGATAAATATTTTTATGGTAAATAACTCTTTATAGGGGAGTGGTAGGATCAAAGAGTCAGTTAAACATTTCTATTATAAAATTAAATATATGAATATTTCAGTACTCCACAAATTACAGTCTGAGATATCAAATGGATCTATATTATATAGTCTAGAGATGAATTGGAAGTAAAATATATGATGGATGTCCTCCCGTCTAGTTATTGAACTAGACTGCAAGCTAGTGTAATATAAGAAATTTGGTCCCTCTAGTGATTATATGAATAACCTAGGTTTCACATTTTCCCACTATCCAAGGGTCCTTTCATGGGATTACGGTGACATGAGGAACTTATCAAGTTCTTCTCTAGGTCTCATGGTATATTTAATATTGGAAATGTTGGAATCACAATGTTCAACAGGGGAGGATTTGAATCCATCAAATCAGTGCAAGGATTAATTTTTTTACTATATTAGTTGACATTGGTTATCCAAAACATTAAATCAATATGTTTGTGTTAAAATGGATTCTGTAATCATTTTAGGATTTTTAGGAAGAGATTGATCATGAAAAACTTTTTTGGATGATTCATGAATAGGTATAGAAACTGGTAGGGTCGTAAGTGGCATCATTGTTGGTATCAGTCACGGGTAACCAATAGGGGTTGGAATGTATGTATGTTCATAATGCTTAACTATTAGTGAACCATACATAGATAATTCATGATCATATTCAACGGAATCCAAATATATTTGTGGTTGGTATCCCACATTGATCGAATGATCCTACTTTACTTCAGGTTTTGTAAAAAACCTTTATTGTTGATCTACTTTAGCAGGAATTTTGATTTGACGGTATACATGTATAAAATATTCACTAGGATGGATTTCTTGAGAGTAATTTTACATTGATTCATCTCAATTATATCATCCCTTTGTACATCATGGAAAATATTTATTTAAATGAAAGGGTCTTATCTCCATAGAGAGTTAGGTGAGGCATAATTTTACCGTTCCATTTTCCCACTTTTATTCATTTTGATGGACTAATGATTGATTTTATGATAGAATTCACATATTCATGGAAATACTACTGTTCAGGTAATTACACCACCTATAATTGTTTTGATGTAGACTATATTATGAACACGAACATACTCTTTTGATTTTAGTGAATTGTCCAAGTGACCTATTGAATCGTCATGTGTGTTGTTGATGAAAAATATTAAAAAAAATTAATTACATACATTCTAGTAGTTTCATTGAGATAAATTTCACTTCTACTAACTTCATTAGGGTTTTACCGTAATTTTTTATTATCTAAGATATGTTTGGTGGATATTAATCCAACGGAATCTCCCAATAGTTTAGACTACTTGTCCCCTAGGGACCTGTTGTGACTACCCCAATCTAGAGGATTTTTCTGTATTTAAAACAACTGAGGAGGCCCATTAAAGTCAATGAATATGAATGTGTAATATATATATTAGATATAGTTGGAAACATAGTTCTCATAGTTAATTATATTATCACATATTACTTAAAAAATTTTAAATGTTGAATCGAGGTTTTGAATGAGGACTAATCATATGGAGGGTGGCCTTAATCTATTGGGTATTATAATTTTAATGATTCCCAAAGAATAATATAATTGTTTCTTACTCATGAGAAGGATTCCTAAGGATTTCCTTGATATTATGTTGGTAATTTGACCACCGTAAACCTATAATAACATGTGAGTCATTATTTATGAAATAAAAAAAGGTAATGTATTATATGGGAAACTAAACAATCTTTAGTGAACATAGGTTGGATTCAGGTCCTTGAGGACACGTGTGAAGGTATCTCTCTAATGGAATGTAGGATTATTATTCAATGGATGGTAATATTCTAAATAATTATACTGATAATGTGGGTGTTCTGATCATGGTCCTCCCCTTCGTCCACATGAGCAATTTTGAGAAATTATTGAATGTGATGGAAAAGAAAAATTCACTGATATGGAAACCCACAGATATCCTCCTCGTTTGGTGGAGTAGGCTGAGGGTATACAGGATTCTATAGAGGAATATGGTTCACATACTCTATCTTATCCAACATCTATGTGGGAAGATCAAATGTTTCAATGAATCCACCATAAATAGAGACTAATCGATTTCTCTATTTGGGATTCCATGATGTTGTTTCTACAGTGGGAAGGGAGGATGTCAGTGCGTGTATAATATAAATGAATGTGTAATCATCTCACTGCTAGATTAGAGCCATAGGATTAATATCTAAGAGATGGTAATGGTATAAAATGGTCCATGACCTAGAATATGAGACAATATACTCTTTGACACCATTACATGACGTTAGGTCCTTGTTCCCTAGAGAATACATATCCAGACTCACCACTAGGATCCTGATCATTATGTATGACATGTGACTTTAAACCAGGATATTAGGAATAAAAATACAAAAGGGAGAAACATTAGTGTTCATTTTCCAATTGTTTTCCAAGTGTGGTGGTTTTGGTGGTGGTATTAATCTGGTCTATCTCAAATAACAGAGACTAGTAAATAGATTCAATGACATTGGTTTTTTTAAATAAGAATAGATAAGAGGCTCACATAAGATATAAGATTGGGAATTCAAAGGGTGGCCAATACAGAGAGTTATTGTTCGGGGAAGGGAGAATCCCATAGGACAAGAATAACCATGGTTTACCTAGGAGAGGGGATTTTACCTTGGGCAGTAGACCACCTTGGAAAAAACACTTGGTAGTGGTTTTCCGAAATCATTAGTGGTCTCCATAAAATTTCATATAATTCACTCGCATATGTCCCTAGTTATGTATGGGGACCTAACTATTGTCCTCTTCCACTACGGGGGATAGAGATCATCAGATAGGTTTTTTGTATTTTATACCATTGGAGGAATTTAATTTCCCAAGCCCTCGTTAATTTCATATTTTTCAAATATTATAAGGTACTATTTTTTTGGAGGTAATTGGAAAAGGATTAGGTTGACCATAGCATTGAATGACCATCAAGAAAATTAATTCATAAAAAATGAAGACCCAAATGTCTTATTTATAGTAAAATATGATACGTTGGGTGATGTGGATCTTTTAATTAGGCATGACCTGCAATTATTTCATTAAATCTCTTAATCTGATTGGTCAAATAGATTGATGTGTAGGTACCATCAATGTAGATGTTGCATTGGTGTGCCTCGATTGATGGAAATTGGAAGTCATTTTAATTATTATCCGTATACATTTATATAGTTCTCTTTTTTATAAAGAATTTCCATTTTATATCATTTCATCCATGTAGAAAAATTGTGTGTTAATAGACATTCCTGATCGCATTGGAGTGTTATCCTATTGACTAGTTATTTGGACCCAACCCCAGTATCCTGGAGTAGGTGTATACATTTTTACATTGGAATATGATAAGATGAATCACATCCATTATTACATGATGGTTTAATAATATATGGGAATAGTATATTAACATTGAATTCTTATTACAATTTAAAACATCAAATACACAATGTATTATATGTTTATAATTCCATTATTCTACTTTGATAATCACATCATATTGATCATAATATATTTACCTTTATCCTATAGAATATATAACATAAGAAATTGGTGGGGTAATATTCTCAATGAGAGTATTATTAAGACAAATTCTATGTATAAATAAGGCATAATTCACAAGGCATGTTAAATAAATGAATCACATACCATTAAATCAATATCATCAACATAATCTGGTAGGAATAGACAATGATAAAATAATTCCATATAAATAACTACATTAATATAGAATTTAAATGTGGATATTATAACTAATCAAATAATCAAATAGATTATCTGCAATTGGATTTATAATAATAATGTTTATAATTGTGGTCATATAAATATACTGTTGAGAATATGTTCCTAGAAATTCAATAATTTTGAGGACTTATTCAAAGAAATATATATATATATATATATTGTATGTCTTAATCTAAAACCCAATCTACTTTTTTCATTATACCTACATATTCATTGGGGGGGCTACATTTTAATCCAAAATTCCCCAACTATGTAAATTTAATTCATTATAAGAAAGGGGTGAACCACAATTCACAGAAGTATTCTTATAGAAGATATCTTATGAAATGTAAATAACGTCACCGGTAAATAAATTATATAAAAAACTATCCAGAGTAATGTGAATTGAATCATCATATTTCTTCCCCATTAAAATATATTATAATCATTCCCAATATATAATAAGTATGGTATAATACAAAAAAAATTCTCGTTGGTGTAACAGTATAGGGTTTTTTCAGTATTAATATAAATAACATAATGATTTCTCTAAAAACCATAGAGAACTATTTTTATTTTTCATATTCATAATAAAATTCATAAAACAACGATAA
Source organism: Viscum album (assembly GCA_963277665.1). Classification (NCBI taxonomy): domain Eukaryota; kingdom Viridiplantae; phylum Streptophyta; class Magnoliopsida; order Santalales; family Viscaceae; genus Viscum; species Viscum album. Next base: position 977,036,043 of record OY728133.1, read on the forward strand.
AATAATTTATATATATATAATAGATAATAGGAATTTAATAATATAAATGATTCTTCAAATCACTAACAGGTCATGCCATTAGATATTACATTCATACAGAGTACATTAAAACAATTAATCCTTTCACATTTGTGGTAACTTCCAAATAAGAGTTTTTTTTGAAAATGATTTGATTATTAGACTGAAAACTAATCATAAAAAGTTAAAATGTTTTAAAAAATAATCCATAAATAAACTCTAAATTTTTCAAAAAACAATTAAAAAACATTAATAAAAATTGTAGTTTTTGAAGGAAACCTAATTCAAGCTGAAGATATAAATTAATTAATAAATTTTTAAGGACGTTTAAATAATTTTTGAGTACCAAAAAGAAAAAAATGAACTATTACTTGATAATAATCATGAATAACCATATTTGACTAAAATATAATTTTATAAAGATATAAATAAAATATATTTACTATAAAGTGTATTTATAAAATGACAATTATGAATAATGAAGTGACTGTGAAATTAACTTTACAACAGTAGTATGCTTTTAATTTTTTTTCAAAAGATAGACATATAGTATTAATGATGAAGATCAGTATCCATACAAAAGAAAAGCCATGGAGGGAAATTGTATAGCCAGAGATGGCTGTCATCGAATGGGCATGAGGCAGCCAGCTGATGAGCCGCGTTGTTTCCATCACTTTGGTAAAGGACAAGGTGAATCCAGAAAAGCCTTGGCGAAGTGAGGGAATTCTCATGATAATGAGGCCAAATGACTGGAGTCATGCTTCATTGTGGTTAATAGTATCGACCACAATGAGGCATTAGGACTAAATGATGATATCCAGCCATCCACATTCAACATCGAGCATCATACCTACAGGGACGGTCGAGGCCTTAGAAATTGCAGGTTCCCAGAAGGCGTGATGTGATTCATATTTCGCTGCAATGATTTCCACAGATGAATTCAGGCTAGGAGACGGATATCAACAAGCTCATCCTTGGGGAGAGATGCGTCCACATTAATCATAAGAGTCCCTTCTATTGGGGGGTTCCAATGTGGGGGATAGGAGGGGGATACACCTGGAATAGAGTGATCATTGTGTTCCTTCCAGCCCTCAATCCATGAGATGGCCCGTTCAATCCATAATTCGGAAGGTTAATGAATGTGGTGAAAAGAAGAATCGTTATGCCAATCCCAAATGATCCAGGCCAAGGTTAAAAGATAACTAACCTTATTCGATGAAAGAGTGGACCAACAATGAATCAGAAGATTGGGGAGGTTAGAGGCAATTTCCATAGAAGCATCTGAAACTGGGCCACATAAATTCCAAATATCATTAGCACCCGGGCAGTGAATGATGGCGTGTAAAGGATATTCTGGAATGTTCAGGCAGAAAGGGTAAGACTCAACACATTCCATATGTCGATAAATGAGCATACTCATGGTAGGGAGAGTGGACCTTCACACCTGCCACCAAAATTGGTGTATTTTTTGGTGGACATTAAGCTTCCAAAGAGATTTACATGGTCCCCAATCCCGGTCGATAGCGTTAATGCCAAGCGCCATTCTCTACCCAGATCACTCCATATATTCGCCTAAAATGTAATTGGTCCAGAAAAGATTATCAGGGACTGCATCAGGGACCCAGGGGGTTCTCCGGATAATTCTTTGGTCTCTTTCATTGAAGCATCCACAGATACTTTCCAAACACCACCTCGAGCCCTAATCTGAAAGGAGGTAGTTGACAGTGTCGTATTCAAGACCAGGTTGGGCAGGGGATATATCCCACATACCATCCTTATTGACAAGACATGGATCTTTCTAGATGTTGACAGATGACCCATTACCAATAATCCAGGGCAACCCTTTTTCCACGAGATTTCAGGCCCCCTAAATGCTTCTCCAGAAGAAGCTTGGTCAAGGGCCAAGAAAGGAAGCAGCGAAATCCGTGTGTGAAAAGTATTTAGCTTGGAGTAACCGCTCATAGAGGGAATATGTGCGATTAATAAGGAACCATCCCTGATTGGACAACAGTGCGTCTTTGAAGAGAAGAAGATTTCTGAATCCCATCCCTCCCATTGACTTGGGTTAGAAGAGTTTCTCCCAAGCCATCTAGTGGGGTCTATTCCTTCAATTATTTTCCCCCACCAGAAGATGGCAGTATGTGAATGAATCTGATTGACGATGGTTTCCAGGAGCATAAACAGTGACATAAAATATATGGGGATATATTGGATAACAGCTTTAATAATAGTTTCATTTTCTTCTTTAGAGATGCTTTTTGGGGTCTATCCTTGAATTTTTTTCTCAATCCAGTCCACCAGTGAAGCAACAATTTATTTTTCGGACCGGCCAATCACTGTGGGATGCTCGAGATAATTCTGGTGTTTATCAACCATGTGGATGCCTGATGATTCACAAAGTTCATTTCTCATGGCAAGAGGTAGCCCGACCCAGAAAGGGATTTCCAATTTACCGTAGTTGATAGACTTTCCAGACACCCACTGATACTGCTAGATCGCCTGGCGGATCACCCGACATTCATTCAATGTTTCTCTAGAGAAAATGAAGGAGTCTTCGGCGAAGAAGTGATGCGACACTAGTGGGATTTCACGGAATACATTTTCCCCAATAATAGATTTAGAGGAATCATCCCTCTAGTGTCAGAAAATTTGCATCCATATGGTTTTTATAAACACATGATATAATTTCTCTGACATCTGGTTGAAGCATTCAGGTGTAAATACCTTGAATTAGTGTCGCCCACTTTAATGTGGATGTCCTGTACCCACCTAGCCTAGCACCTTTCCTTAACGCGCAGGGCCTCATCCAACTATCATTGAGTGGAACCAATCCTAGAGAGATTTCAATTGGATGGAGGTTTCGTGAATAAGTTGTGCAAGTTCTATTCTAGGACATCAAAATGACTGTTAGGGTGGTGGAATTTCTTTTTACTCCTAGATCTCAGATCGTGTGAAACCTGTTGGAGATTGAGGCCAACATCATCATGATAAATCTTACCACTTGATAGGACCAACTATTTTCATTCCTGGTCTATTGGCCAAATTCTCTCAAATTTGAAGTGTCTGCATTGTTGTCAATTACGTTTTCCTCACGTAAAATCAATGAGAATTGGTCAGTGGTCCGAATAGTTGAGGGCCATGTCGATTACATGAAACATGTTGAACCTATTAATCCAGTCAGAAGGTCCTAGAAATCTATCAAGATGCTCAGCAATATAGGAGTCTTACATGTTGCCTTGGACCCAAGTAAAAGGATTACCTATGTACCCCAGATCGACCATGTTCTCCCTCGAGACAGTGTCTTTGAAGGTGGACATCAATGCTGAGTGTCGTATGATTCCACATCTCTTTTCCTTATGTAACATAATCTCATTAAAATCACCTCCAAAGGGAATAGGGCTCGGTATGTCATGCTGCATATTGCTTAGAAGGTCCAATGATATCAGCTTGCCATTATGGGATGGCCAGCCATAGAATCCCACAAAAGTCCAGGGAGCGTGAAAGTCCATTTGAATAGTCACTACCACATGGTGCATGGACAAGGAAAAAATATTGATGTCAATATAGTCTTTCAAAAGGAGAAAGAGGCCCACAGAATGGCCTTGTATGGGAACCAGAAAGCAGCCATGGAAGCATCACATCAAGTAAATACCATTGGTTTCCTTGTTTTCCAGTATGGTTTCAGAAAGGAAACCCATATTAGGGTGACTTTGAGCACAATTTCACTGAGTATGAGAAGTGTTTTTGGGTTTACAAGCCTACAACAGTTACAGAAAATCAAAATCATTTCCCTATGCGGGGCTGGGTCTCGTCTGCCGCCACCTTTGGTTCCACCATACTTGTTTCTCCACCTATCATCTTCCATCTTTTGGAGGGGTTCCTCTCTAATTGGCATGTTTCATTTTGTCTTTTCCTAACCCTGGGGTTAGATTCTTCTGTTTGACCATCCCTTTCTCCTCATTTCACCATTTTCCAAATTTGATGGGTAATTGGGCCCAACAACATTAGTATTATAGTTTCACAGACTTGTAGAAATAATATCTTCAAAATAGAATATATGGTTTCAGCTTTTTGTAATCCACTGTTAAATTATCAGTGTGAATTTTTTTATTCTTTAACATTATTTGTCTCCAAAACCCCACCAATGTTGATTTATGGTGTCATTTATTTTAAAAAACAAATTCTACCAATGGGAATACAACATTGGTTTTTATTAAAACTAACACGGTAAATAATAAATCCTATTTGTATCATATTTAATGAAAACTGATGAAATAAATTAATAAAAAAAAACAGGGATCAGTTTTATTAAAAACTGACATATAAATTTTTTTAATGAAACACTAGATCACAAAAACATGATATTTTTAGAAATTGGAAACCCACTCTTGAATTATGACAATACCTATTGTGACCCAGTGATCTCAGTGGTGGTTTTTGTTTATTTAATAAAATATTTTTCATTACTTCATGATATGTGGTCTCTATTTTTCATCTATGGTCATTATATCACCATCTATCCAATTATTTCCCTTTTCACACCATTTTTCCAAACATAATTTTCATTTTTATTTTGATTCATTGTTCTTGTTTTTTTATTATTTCAAAAAATATATTTGTTTTATAATGATTTTTTTGTTCGTCTAAGGAATTTTATGATGAATGTTCAAATCAGTGATCCTATTTTCATACTAAAATCTAAATATTTTTTGTTTTTTTTAAATTTAAAGTTAAATTATTTATTATTTATTTATATGGTAGTGTAGGTGTATCAATTATTCATATATAATTGATTATTAATAAATATTATTATTATTTTTTCTATATTTTGATAAAATTTTTATTTGATGAAATAATCAAATGGGCATAATGACATATAATGAATAATTTTTTTGATGTTATGATATGTAAAATATGTTTCATTAATATTTTTTTACCATATGATTCATTTTAAATATTGATTAATGTTTTTGTGAAACCATTGGGATAAAGTGGATGAGCATGATCTATTATAATGGAATGCTAGGAGAGGATATATATATATATTTAATGTTTAATTATATAAGATAACCAATGATAGGTGGTTCTTATTCATCCACTAATAATGAATTATAGATTAATTTATAATATTTAAAAGAGAAATATAGTTGATGATCAATAAATTCAGCTAAATCATGTGGTTTGAAGTAGAATATATGTTTTTATCATCTTATCAATAATGATTATATTTAAAGTGGAAATGAAATGATGGAATGATCTTCTGACATAATGAACAATATTATAATATTTTTTGTTGGGTGGTCGATGTGATTTAATATGATAATATGGTAAATTATTTTTTGATAAGTTTTTTCAATCATTGTTAAGATATTTTTATTTTTATATAATATGACAATTTGTTCTGATAAATATCACTACATTATATATTATTGATTTAATTATTATGATATATCACATTGATTTTATATTTAGATATTTATGTGGTATGTATGAATGTTTTATTCTACTAGGGGTGTGGTATTCCTTATAAGAGTAGAAGCCAATTTTATTGATTTTTATATGAATCCTTCTTCATATACATATAATTAAATTTTTAAATGTTTTAATATTTTACCCAATTATATTTAAATAATAGGTATAGAATGGATCATAATTAGAGAGATTTAGGAAGAACCAATAGTTAATATAAAAAACGAGTTGATGAATTATTGAAATATTCTTCATGACATCTTAAAAAACTAGATTTCATTCTCTGTCTATGCGTGATGTGTTTGAATATGAAAAAGTTAAAATCTACAGAAATCATGAATAATCTCTTTTTTATTTGGATTTAACCATTATTTAACATGTAGAATTTCACATGGTGATAGAAATGAAAATTCACCATCAAATGTTGATGAAAATATCCATAAATAGAAAACAAATCATAATTACATATTAATTCATGATTTTATTGATGAGAACATCGTAGAATAAGATATTTTTAATGATTTTATAATGATTCAGATAAATAATTATTCCCATGTTATTGTAAATATATAGTTTTATCAACAATTTGGAGATTAGTTAACATGAATGAAAGAAATGGATGGAGTGATAAAAGTTTATCTATCTTACTTGATCTTTTAAAAGTTATCCATTAAATGAAAATGGGATTCGATATTCAAATTATTAGGTGAATTAAAACAATGACCAATGGGATTGGGATATAAAAAAGATAAATGAATTCCCTAATGATTTTGTGTTGTATTGGAATAAATATGAGTATTTATCATGTTTTCCTACATGTGTGACATCATTCTATAATACATATGGAAAAGTAAACACATATAAATTTATAGATATTGATATCTAGCCTCATGAAAATTATATATTGTACTTCATAATTATATCAACCAATAAATCCATTATACAATTCTGGTAATTAAATTATAACTTTTTCTTATGTAATTGAATAAATAGTTCATCTAATGCAATTTTTACATTCCCATATTTCATCATTTGAATATTCTATAACAAAAAATCAATTTACACAGAAAGGATAATTTGGAAATCATAACGGAGATTCCTTGATGGTGATGTACATATCCCAAATGATTCAGAATAGTGTATGTGATTTGATAATCGATATTGTGATTTTGGAAGTGAGATTAGAAATCTCATAATTGGATTGTGTAGTGATGGAATGAATCCATATCAGAGCATTGTATCCCAAAAAAGTTCAGGGCATATTTTTTGGTAGTTAACAACATATCACCACATCAACCTATGAAGAAAAATATGTTATGATGAGCGTGATGACTTTTAGACCAAAAACAAAAATATCGAAGAAATTATATTTCTATCTGTCTTCCTCCATTGATTCCTGATTTCAAAATTCTTTTGGGAGAAAAATGATAATGTTTTCTATGCATAAAAGAATGAGTATTATATTTTATCATGGTATGATAATGTTCACATTAAATGGATTTCCATCCTATAACAATTTAACTGGATACTGTGTTAAGGGGAAAAAAGCATGAAAAATTTATGATGAAGATACTTCATAATATCAATTTCATAATATATTAATTATTGTGATCTGGGGACATCAAATATTCTTTCAAATTGACTATCCATATTGTAGATAGAAAATTTAATTAGATAGTTTAAATGAATATTATCTTCCACCATGACCATTTTTAGTTGGAGAATATTGTAACATAAGATAAAATATTGACTTAAGCTATGTAAACAAATGAAGTTATGTTATTCATAAGAATATCCAGAAGAAATAGTCTTTCATTTTCAAAACTCTTTATTAGAGATTTTTTGTGATAGAATATAATATCAATTTTATGATTGTTGAAACAAAACGTATGTTACAAGTTTATTTGAAATTTTTTAAATATAAATGGAAGGACAGAAATATTTAATTCATTGTAGATTTGACATTATATCAATGAAAATATTTTTAAATTAAGCTCCCACTATAAAAAGAATTTGAAAATATTTAATTTCATCATGTCACACATTTAGAAAGATTGAGATGATGGATTTTCGAGAGTATCATCATGGTATTAATACACTAAGGGTGTATTCATCTAAGGTGAAGATTTTAGAGACTTTAATGAGTTTTTAATTAATTGGTATGAAATCACATAATTTTCATATATTGATGAAAGATATCTATCGTCCACACAATATAGTACATTTTAGACATCATTCATAAAACTATCATCATGTTATGTAAATTTTTATTATCCATTTATAAAAAATTATATCATACAAAATTGTTATATGTATTGGATAATGATGATAAATATTTTATTATTCTAATTGTATTTTTTTACAGGCAATATTCTTTAGTATAATATTTATTCTTGTGAATCATTTAGTGTGTGAGATAAGAATATGTGGGAATTTATATTTATTATTGATGTTTCATTTTCAACTATATATGAAAATTATAATGGGTTATGTTAAAAATCTTTATCGACCCGAGACCTTTATTGTTAAAAATATGTATCGGAAGATGTGATTGAGTTTTTTCTGATTATATATATTAAGTGTGGAATATTAGTTCCCCTTTATCTCAACACATTATAGTTGATATGGATGGTAGATGGATTCTAGGACTAATTGTAATGGACAATCCAGGTGATGCATGAACATTTACACAATTAGATTAACATAAATGATTTTAAATAATATATATCACCACATATTTCCAAATTTGAGTTATGATATTTGGATATAAATTAAATGTGGATTATGATAGAGAAAAAAAAATTTGGTTCATGGATTAATGAAAACATCATCACACATATACGCACATCAAAAACATTGAAATTATTAGTAGGGGACTATCTTTTAAAATGATCAAATGGTCTAGATTTGATTATATTGGCTAAAAGTTTTACACAATGAAGCACTAAAAAAAGTAATATTCATAATTGTGGTGTAATGGTCATCACTGAATTTATTCATTTTTCATTTGAATAAGATAAAACCCAATTTATGCATCAATGTTATATTTTGGAGTTTTTTAATACATATTTGAAATATATTATATTAAATATCATGTCACTATTTTAATGTATAATTGGGTTCCATGTAATCGTAGTGTGAATGATAATGAATATGGGTTTAAACTGGTAGGTTTGAAAAGAATTAATTACAATGAGGAACCATTTATCATGGAATCCCATGATATAAAAATATTTTATTTCATCAGTACATTGAATGGGAAGTGGTCCATCATTTTCCAAGTGAATTAATCCAGTTGGTTGATGGGTGTGATGATGATGTTATTTATTTATATGAAGATTTTTCATCCATTAACAATTTCTACAAAAAATGAAAGTAAAAAAGTTATAGTGATGGAAATAAGAAATAATCACGGTGAAGTAATATAATAAAACACTAAATTACTCTCCTAATTAGTATTGAAATTATTTACATGATATTTATTATTTTAATTTTTCATGTTAATGAATTATATTATTTAAAAACTATTAGATAATTGATTATTTATATTCGATTATTTATATTTGATTATTTTTTTTATTACTAATGTTAAATTATGATATTTAACCATTATAGTTATACTTTTTTTTCATTGAATTTACTAAAGAAACTATTATATTTTGTTTTAATTTACACATTTTACAACACCTCCCCAAAAAATTATATTTAAAATTATAAATTTTTTTATATTTTTAGAAGTAGTTTTTATATTTCATAGGCATACTAGTTTACTTTTGGGTTAATAATAATATCAAAATAATTATTTTAAAACATACACATTATGGATATCTTATTAAAAAACATGTTTTTATTTTCATATTTTCCGATGACTGACTTGTCTACTAATATTCATGCACAAAAGATCTTCATTAAAATTTCCCATTATAGTGAATGACATGGTTATAGAGATTGCGGGATATCTACTAAGGTAATTATATTTTTTTACATTATTATATATCAAAAAATATAATTATTCAATGAAAGAAAATAATTGTCTTTCAGAAAATTATTTATCAAACGACTAATGAGGTTTTAGTTAGGGTTTCTTCTCCTTTTAATATTTGTAATTTAAATTCTCGAGTTGGTAAATTTAGACTATCATTTTAAAAAAAAATCACTTTCTTGTGGAGATGAGTGATTTCAAATTATTTTTTATGATAACAAAAATATATCTAGCCTGAATAAAACATAGTTAATCTATTATATCGGCATTCATAGTCATTGTAGGATTATTATTTTATATCCTGAATAAAATTCTGTCAACTAGACAGAGGTAGATATTCTTTGGGAGTACATTAAGGTGAAATATTGAAATTGACTTATTTTATCTCATTTTTTTAATATCATATATTAGAAATGACTAATATTTAGGATATGAAATAATATAGGACATTTAATTTTTTGAAAAATAAAAAAAATTAAGAAATGCTTCCATACATTATGAGTGGTTTGGTGGAGAATTTCAAAAAACTTGTTGACCAAATATATTGTGTTCAAATCAAGAAAAAAAATGAAATCTCATTCTTTATGTATCCATTTTTATAAGAATTTACCTGGATTATATTTTTTCCACAAAACCTAATAAAACAATTTATGTTTGATAATTATATTATATTATAATGTAATATTTCAAATATATTTACCTATTTAATTATTAGTTTATTTATTATTTTATAGGCCTCTAGGAAATAACATAAAAACATCCAATTGTAGAATGTAAACCTTCATATTTTATCACATATATTGTATCTATATTGAAGTGAAAATTATTATGGAAATGTTTAAATATCTATGATCATACAACATTGTTGGTTCTGATGAGGTTAAATATGGTCATTCATCTCCACAACTACCATGTGAAATGAAATAGAGAGAGAAATAAAATATGAAAAATTTCCTTCCGAGAAATATAAGGATGTTGATAAAATTATTTAGGTAAATAATTTAATTTTTTCATGATTTTTTTAATTTATAACTAAAAAACTCAAATATACAGTATTCATATTTCTTTTCAGGAAAAATTTCTGGTGAAATCAACATAGAAAAAATTTATCATAGACGGTAGTATTGACAACCAAGCCAATGATATAAGAAATATAAAACACCTCAACCTCTTATGATAATATGATACATGTGATAATATAAAAAATGTTTTTTTCTTCTAAATAATCAATAATGTTATGAGGAAATGGAGTCCACGAAATCACCACAAAAAGTGATGAAACAGTCTATGAGAAATACAATTAAATTAGCTTTGTTATAGGTTATTTTTTTTAAAAATAAAGATATTCTCATAACTAGGATAGCCTTCCCAGCCATCCTATATTACCATACCTACCTAATAGGATCCTCTACCTCTTCAAACAGATTCTACCATATACTATGAGTTTTATATAGGATATCCTAATGTAAAAATTGTAGTATTCAAATTCATACCTTTTTTGGTGGATTTTTTACATCCACATCATATCCATATAGATCAGGTGAGTGTATTGATACATGATATTATTGATCTACTACTCTATTTTCATTACGTACAGTAGTGATTACCAGAGTTGGGGTTTTTATGGGTTCCTTTTTTTACTTTTTTCCATATTTCCTTTTTTCTTTATATTTAATATGAGATATGTGTTTTTTAAATATTCATATATTTTTTTTATAATTACTTATAATGTTCTCTATAATAAAACATATATAAGAGTATCTAAACTATAATGAAATGGAAAAAAGGAAATAAAATGTAAGGAAACAAATAATTATAAATTCATAAAATATATATAATAGGTTGAAAATATTTTCCATATTTCTTCTTTGTAAGCTAATATCTAAGAGTTTCATATGCTATTCGATATATGTGGTAGATAAAATCCATTGTGAATTTTATAAAATGTTATCGTAAATTTAATTGATTTTAATGATCTCAACATGCATGTGTTTTCATTTATTCCCATGTAACAAAAATAATGTTTTTGTTTTTTATTTTTTTAAAACAATGATATTTTAAATTGACTCAGTATGTTACTTTTTTATTTAGGTATCTACAAACCCTTGTTGATAAAAATTAAATCATTGGTTTTTTTGTCTTATTGATCCAAAATATATTTCAAAATAATTAAAATTAGTCTTGACTAAATATAGAGAGGCATATATTTGTGAGAGGTTATAAATGATTCATATTGGGTGTTTTTGTCCATTTCTTGATGGGTAATAGAAGAAACATAATTATTGGCTAATGTTCATTATAATATCATGAAATGGGAACTTATTTTATTTTTGTGGTCATAAGATGTTATGTGTATTTGGATTATGTGAATTTACATAATATTGGTATTTCTATTTTTTGGTGGTCTTTGTAAGAAAATTTTCCCCCTTCTTAAATGAATATATTTTTTTGTTTTTTATATATTGATTATGTTTAATTATAATAGTTTTTTAAATATATTATTTGTAGAAATATATGAAATTGATGGTCATAGAAAAAATGTAACAATGATAACTTGTCAATAAAGATTCTAAAATATAATCAACTATGTTGATGTAATTATTACTATTGATTATATTGGATATTATTTTATTTTTTGATATATATTTATATACATATATATATATATATATATTTGTTTTTATTATCATGTTAGTGTTTTATTACCATAATTGACTTCAATAGAAAGGATATGTCGAATGTGGTTATTATGTTCTAGGATTCATATATTAGATAATCACATTTGGGGAAATAAATGATAATGATCATGTTAGAAATATTATTAATTTTATATCTTCTATCACAGTATTTTGTTTTTTAATTTAATATATTTCATCATTGTTGATGATGATCAATGATGGTGATTCGTATATGAATGATTAAATAAATAGTTTTATATCTAAGTATTTTTATGTATGATTTCGATATTAGGTATGTATATTCTTTTGTTTTTTATTTGTAATGCATTTTCCAAAAAACAAGTGTTAAAATATTTTTTTTGTTTTAATAGGTTTTTTAATTTAATATTTACAAATAAATTCTTTAATAATAACATAAAATGATCATGTTGAATATTTTAAGTATGTGTTTTTTTATTCTAATATATAATACAAATGTGTTGATAATATTATTATTAACTTGTCAAAAGTATGTATGTTTGTATATATTTCTATTAAATGATACATAAATATTTATTATTGTATGCTATTTTTCAATTATTGGGATTCTTATTTGTATGGGGTTGTAATATTTTATTATTTTTTATTTTTTTAACTTTTTGAATTGGTTTATTATATAAACTAACGCAAAAAATGTCAATTTTCATGGATTTCAGCTTCGATTTATTAAGGAAACAGACAATGAATATAGTGAATGCTTACATCATGGGAATTGTTTTAAAAAAATCTCCAATGGGATTATTTTTATCATCACCTTTATATATTTAGGTTAGAAACAATAATTAGAATTGAAAAAACCCGATGTAAAATTATATTTTTGAACATGTGAAAATCCCGATGAAATGAATAAAGTTAAATGAGAAATTAAAAAGAATTATTTTAAATTATTTCATCATTTAACATATAAATATAGTAGTAGATACACCACACTAATGATATATATGGTTACTTTTGTATATGTCTCACATAAGTAAAATTGAGATGATTAACCTCTATATTCATTCTGACTCATCATGTATGTTATTTATCATTGCAAATAATAATAATTTATAAATTTTTTATTTTTAAAAAACCATTAAAATATTTATTAATCAGCTTACTTCACTTACTACAAGGTTTATATGTGATTAATCAGTCAATTAATTTAATGTAAGATGTTTTGATGATATTTTTCTTATGTTTCATAAATGACTTTGGTAGGTAGTAAATGCTCTAACAGTTCGTTATTTTAAAATATAAAGCACAATTTTCATGAAATAATCATCATTTTTATCAATCAATTATAAATTTATTACTAATCATTTATCACTACTATGATAAATGATGTATGTTATGTAAATAAAAATTTTATGTCATATGTATACATGAGTTTCATTTTAATTTTTTTATTCATCAACATGGAAAAGATGTAAGTAATTATAATTCCTTCTATAATAGTCAATATATCATAAATAAAATATTATTTCTTCAAATATGCTTATATATATCATCCATGGGGTGTGGGGATGAATGGGGGATGTCTTTGCTTCGTGAATGTTGGAGTCCACATATACATGAATTATATCATCATCTTTCAGTGGGTGGAAAAGAAAAAAATGAAATATTTCGTTTTTAAAATAAAAAATATTTCATTAATATTGTAATTAATTAATTTATATGACATATATTCACCAAAATTATCTTTATCAAATTCTATATAACGAGTTATCAAATTAATAATATCATCTCTTCCCGAGGCGATAGTCCATCACATACAAAAGAGGCATTATCATATTCTCTAGAGAATGGAATATATAAAAGGTGTATGTATAACACACCCAAAACTATTATATAATTCCCAATGTATATGATTTTATATTTTGATATGATACATGGAATCACATCTAAAATGATGATAAACATTAGTATTATTTGTAATCATGATACACACATGAATATCATAAAAAAATTTATAACCTTGAATAACGAAATAATAATATTTTATAATTCAATAAATACCCATTTTATCAGTGAATAACTATTATAAAACACATAATCATTCTATAAAGAAAATAAAACATATTAAACGGATGTGATCAGAAGATCTGTATGGGTAAGGGTACAAAAGAAGCTATGATTAAATAGTGATTAATCAATATGGGAAAGAATAAAACTAGAACATGTTAAATTTATCTATGAGATAAGAATAATATTATATAAATAAATTATGATAAAATATTTCCTTATAAGTATTACAATGATCTTAAAACATAATCATGGATAATTAAACGAGTAGAATAATTACATTCGAGATATATATAACTAATGGAACTGCATTCTGCTAGTGGTCTGAGAAATATACTCTATTGTTTCCTTATGTATCTTTTATGGATAAATATATTCACCTCCAATCAAATTCATTCGTTCATCCTTAGTAGGTTGACCTCCTATGGTAGTTCCATAGGGGATATCTCATCTATGGAACATAGATAATTATCATGGAATTGACATGTTCATGCATTTATCATGGAATTTTTATTCTTCATTGCCTAGGTTATCCCCTATCACTTATCATTATCCTTTGGGCCTCATATCATCTTATTTTTGGATGACTGTATTTTGGAAAAAAGTTGCAAAATTTGTTATGGATAGATATACGTTGTTTTGTGGAATATCCATCATTATACTTGGAATCATCAATATAAACAAAACAACATGAATTCATTCATTTTTTTGTGATCAATTCAAAGGATATATCATTGTAGAAAAGGCCACTTGATGGTCATTATAGAGATGATCCGTAGTGATGGAATTATATCAGTTCATTGATCCTTTATATTGTATGAATTAAACATGCATAATTAGAAGATATTTTTTGTCGATCTGGTTCTGATTTGGTATAAAATGGCCATGTAATTATATAGGAAGTCAAGAATTGTCTTTTATTGGTAACATTGTGGATTATTTTATTTTTCCCCATATGTATTTCTATTGTATAATTCTCTATTTACTGGGACCATTTGTTGGGTATGATGATGATACCATTTCGAGTATATCTTATTGACTTTTTTCATTTACTACGGTGTATACTTTTTTAGGTGAACTCAATGGAAGGATTAGGGTGTTGACAACCATCATATACTATATTTCCTCTTACATGATAGAAATATGGGTACCATGCAATAGATATTTTTTAACAACCTTAAATTTTTAATTCTATTGTCATTATGATGTCATTGGGTTGTATTACTTTATGCTTTTTCTGGTGGGTGAATCAAAATAGAAATTGTTCTGCTAAACCATATCATATGGTTCTCCACTAAAATTTCTATTTTTATTTGAAAGGAGGCATTTTTCATGGTTTTGATCAAAACGAAAAAATAACATAAATTGGGGAGGGTATATATCATCATCAAATTAGTCAGCTATTTAATTTCCAATAGGGGGTGGGGGAAAATTCTTTTACTTATTATTGTTTTTTTATTTTATAACCATTAGTCACTACGAAACATGATAAACATATATGTCATATTTCATAAATACAATTATTCCTCTATTTATTGTGTTCCCTTTATACACATTTATCCAAAGGGTCTTCTTATTATCTATATAATTCATTTGGAATACCCCTGAACCTTTAAAAATTCATAGTATCTCAATAACTAAATTCATAATAATGGAATGAATAAATATAATCCTATAAATAATTTCATTTAGTCTTTTTCCATTAAAATTAATAACATTGAGACCTTTTCCAAGAAAAATATATAAATGGGTAAGGCCTAAGCCAAAACCAAATCTATATTATCTCATGGGACCTACCAATGCATCAAGGGGATATAGTGGGCCCCAATCATCACATATTATGTATAGTTTGTTTCTCATAATAAATGGGTGGTTAATAATTGTCAAAACATTTGTATTTAAAAAATACATTAAAATTTTATAATAATAACCCCGATAAAATAAAATTAATCACAAACTATCCGATGTAATATGGGCAATGGTAATAAAATTTTACACCCTCAATTAATATGGTCATAAAAAAACCCAATCAAAGAATAAAGATGATATCAATAAAAAAATTAACTAGGGCATCATAATGAAAATAAATTGTTCATGATATTTATGAATTTCAATTCCATAAAAATATAATAAAAATATTTTTTTGGAAAAAAATATTTTTAATTATAAAAATAAATATTTGAAATAAAATAATTGAAAAAAATTAAAAAAAACGTTCTACAAAAATCACCAGGGAAACATATAATGAAATATTTAATAAATGGTGTGGTCATTAACAAATTAATTTATATATATACCTTTTAGGTTTAAAACAATTATTGCATTCATATTTGATATAAAATCTAAACATAATTTATTTCAAAGAGTTAAGATCACTAAATTAATAAAAATCGCAAAAAAATCATAAAATCATCATTTATAAATCAAATTTTAAAATTTTGATAACATTTTTGAAAACTATTATGGGGAAAACTTCTCTTGGTTAACAATGATTTCAAACGTAAAAGTGATATATTTTATTATTTTTGTGAGCATTGTTTGAATATTTTTACAATCCTATGAGTAGAAAAATTGTACTATTAGATGAAAAATTACTTTAATAACTATAAATTAAGAAACAAGATTTATTTTAAAATTTAAACAACAAATTAGTTCAATATGATATATACAATCAAAAGAAACTGTAGATATTGATGATATGATGAGACAAATCATTACATCTTGGGTATATTTGAAATCGTAAGGCCTAGAAAAGAAATCATATAAAATGAATCATTAATTAAAATTAATTTTAATTGATTCATGAAATAATATATCAGTGTTTCAGTACATACACCACAAAATGGATATATGTTATGAATATAGAATATTTATTACGGAAGCAAAAGTTAAGTGAGAAACACTACTGTTGATACTGACACATCACGTACATCCTTTTTTTTCATGAATAATAAAAAAAATTTGTTTTTTTAACTTTTAATTACTATATTAAATTATATTACCCCTTTTATTGTTCAAATTATTATTTTAATAATTTATAACATAATTATTTAAGATAATATTGAATGTTATGATGATATTTTGTAAATGTTTTGAAAATGTATTTCGTATGATAACAATTGTGAATGAAGTAATTATTTAAAACTATCCATAATAACAAAAATGATATCATTTTCATATTAATAAATAAATTATAATTTTAAAACCAATTATGAATATATATTTTTAAAAAAATTCTATGTTAAATTCCCATATATTTTAGATTTTACAGACACAAGTATAATGTTTCTATATTTTATAGACCATTATGTAAGGGTAGAATGTAATCTTTTACCTTTAAATATTGTTTTTAATATCATAAATTTTATATTACATCATTAAATATTATTATATTTATTTTCATCTTAATTTGTTGATGAAAATTGAGTGTCATCGCTTTGTGAAATGGATATTCCACATGCACATGAATGATTTTATCATTCTTTTATGAGTGAAAATATTAATAAATAAGTATTTAACAATAATGATCAATAATTCATGTATAAGAAATAATTTAATTTACAAATAAAATAAGCATATTTTTTATCCTTGTTACATTCCATTTAATACATTATGTGATGGTTGAATCATATTGCTTCTTGAGCCAATAGTCATCTGTGCACATAGTTTATGTTATTATATCATCTATTTTATATAATGTAAAAATGTATATATATAATAAGAGGAATATAAAGTTATAATTAATTTAATAATATCATACAAATATTTTAGATCAGTTTCCACACTCAAACATGATATATATTATTGGATAAATAATTACATTGGGTCGCAAGGCCGTTGTTCTCCATGAAAATGAATAATGATTTAATCACCCATTTTATGGATAAGGGAGTAGTTATATGTAACACCCATATAAAATAAATAAAATATTATATTACAGATAATGGTGTTAATTTAAAATAATAAAATATTATTATTATTATTATGTCAAAAAATAAATAAAAAAACACATTGGTAGGAATTTTACCTCTTCTTAGAAAAACTCATTAGGATTATACCTAATGTGTTTTTAGTATTTCCCTATGATCAATTAGGGAAATATCAATTAACAGTATGGATGTATGTATGTTATTTATATAGGGATTTCCATTATCAAAATTGCACAATTGTCTAATTAAGACTGAATAGATGCTGGAAATTGATAATTGAGGTGAGTGGAATACATAATTTTTTTAGAAATAAAATGTTGTAACCGCGTTTAAAAAAATAATTTAAAATAGATTATTCATTATACTCATACATTATAACGTAAAAATGTGACAAGAAAATTGAATTTGGATAGTTCTTATGTCATTTTAACACTTATATTTTTATTTTCATCCCTTGTATAAGCATTTTTGACATAATCATGGTTACTATTTTATAATAATTATTCTATTCATTATGGTAAAAAATTATATTAACATCAATAGATAATATAATTATTTCTGATAAATATATGTAAAACATTTCAATATAATACTATAATAGGAGTTTATATTTCAATGTTAAATTTTATACTCTAGAGGGGATGAGAAAATTGGTTTTTAAAGAGAATCCTTCACAATTTTACAATGCTTTTATATAAATATACATTATGAAATTGATTCCAATGACCAATAATTATATTTATATTTATATATTGAAATAATAGAACTTTTAATAAAATTAATATATAAGTTATCATTATAAATTTTTAAATGGAAATGTGATATTCAATTAAAATTCAATATTTTTCATTATTAATCCAAATTTGAATCATTTAAAAAATCTGAAATATTCAACCAAATATAATTTTTAAATTTAGTTTTAAAAATTGATGTTCTTAAAAAAATCATAATGTGGTAAAAAAAAATTTTAATTATGTTTTTAAAGAGTGATTAATCTGAGATTTAAAAAATAATGTATTTCAAAATATATTATATTTATTTAAAAGGGCTGTAATTTTATAATTGATAAATTGATTTGCATTTTCATAATTTTTTAAATCATATATTTTTAAAAAACTTTGAATAATATTACTAACATCTGATTTATTATTATGTGTTATTGGTAAGGTTTATATAAAATTCTCTAAATAGAGATTCACATTTCATTCAAACCCAGTGTTGTATGCATTGCTAGACATTTTAAATATTAAAAACATATATCATAATTTATAGAGATGTTATATTCACATAAATTCATGTTGGTATATGTTATACACATAATGGAGTATGATTTTCATAAAAGGAAATCTCAGTTCATTACATTTTATCTTATCATAATTAAATTGTGTGATTTCAATATAAACATGATCATAGTAATAAAGGGTTTATAATTTAGAAATTATATTTTTTAGAAACCAGAAGAACAAAAGGTTCAAAAAAACACAAACTCTATAGGGGTAAAAGGGAAATTCAATGGTCATTTTGAATAACTATTAAATAAAATTTCATATATTAGGTCATTGAAGGAAAATTATGATATGAACATATGTGAAAAAAGTAATGATTATTTAGAGTTATAGAGGTCATTCATCACATGAAATATAATGATATTTGGAATACCAATAACCTCAAAACCCTAAACCTTGTATGATTTAAAATACTATTTAGTCAACATTAATAAATGTTTCATGATATCATATTTGTTCAGTATCATTTTACTAGAGATGGGGAATTACATTATAATATATATTGGGAATGTATGAAAATAAAATTACATGATATATCTCTATTTCATAAGAAAAATTTAATATTATGGTTTTTCGTTGATTTTATCTGACAACATTTATTTTTATAAGAAATGAATATCCATGTTGAATTTATACATCCAGTTAAAATGAAATTATCTTTTAATGGTTTTCAATATTTATAATATAATAGTAGGACATTCCTTCAATCACTAGTTTTTATTATAACAATATATTTTGTACAGGTTAACCATTATCAAAAAATCATCATATGATGAAGTAAAACATTAACATTTAAAACCACAATCAATGTTAAAATTATACCATTTCATAAATAGTTCATAATTTGGCCCATCTAAAAGAGTATGATACAAAATTTTTGAAAAAAAATTACTAAATTTCCAAAATTTAATTATTATTAATCACCTTGAAAATATTAGGTATCTTATTATAGTCCCATACAATACACATGATTAACTTTATCATATATTCCTATGAAATATTACAATAACATGAACAAACATAAAATCATAATTAAAAAATATTATTTTTATTTCATAAATAAATAATATATTCATGTTTATATTCTATCAATATATTTTTTCTTCAGATTTTCCAATGATATGATAATCCACATCATAAATAATTAATTAATTATTCAATGAAATCAACACTGACCAATTTCCATATGCATTTTAATCATCTATCGTTCCAATAATCATAAACCCTACATCAAGAATATATTATGTGTTATCTTTCCCGCAGTAATTTTTTTATTATATGTTCAAAATTACATTAAATTACATTTCATGGTCATCGGTGTCATTCAATATACACATTATATAACAGAATAAAACTCTCACTCAAATATCCTATTCTAAAATTCAAGGCATTAAATGATGAACTATGATGTTGATAATTATGTCCCAAATATTTCATCCATCCATACAAAAATATATTATAAATTAACATCATGTAAATCATGGATGGTGTTTTAGGTTAGTATTTTTAGATAATTTGGTAAAACTCCAACATAAATTACTTTTGTGACATTAAATTATAATTTCACACATTTAACTAATCTATTATCTTTTGATATTAAGTCATATACATCAAATCCATAAATCCATTATATACCTAAATTGTTCATCATTATTATTTAAATCCTAGGGGAAATGAATGATATAATGGTTGAGCACAAATTCTTAGAAAGTGTAAACATATTCATAGTCCCTTTAATGTCATAATTTACATAGGAATATCCTAATTGTATTATGATATAATAAATGTTCATATGTATAACATATGAATATTAATACACATAAATGCATTGATCATCAAATATTTACTCATATAATAATTCTGTAATAAAGGAAAAGTCATAATAATCAATAGTTATATTCCAATTGTTATCAATCATGATAACAGAGCATTATTAAACAACAAAAAAATTGATAAAACATATTTATATTTTGTAAAATCATCTCATTGAACCCTTACAGTTCCCTTCAAGAACCCTTTAATATCCCATACAAATTCGAATTAACAAAAAACTAAAATCCAATGTAATTACATTGAAAATGGCATTATTATCCACTGTAATCAAGTATTATCTAGGTGCACTGATATTACCAGGTATAACTATCAAACTCCTTGAAATATACATGAACCAATAATTTATATCTTTAAAACCCGAATAATGAATAATTCACATAGAGGATTAATTTCCTCATAACTATTTGAAACAAACAATATTATTCTTAGAACATGACTAACACATAGAATGGATACAGGTTCTAAAAAATAACATTGAAACATGGGTAACCTGTAGAAAGGAAATGGGATCCAAAATAATATCAATGAAACATGGATTTCACGTGGTAAAAAATAAGTTTTATAAAAATATCATTGAAACATAATTAACACGTCAAAAAATAAACGAGTTCAATAATGATCACATTAAATCAGGATTACCCCAAAGAATACAAACATGATCGATAAAGATCACATTGAAAAATTGGTTAAACTATGGAATAGAATTGGGTTAAAAAATTATCTATTATCAAAATGTATAAACCATGGAAAAGAAATGGGCACCATAACAATATCATTTAAATACAATTAACACATGATGATGAAATTTCTTCCATATAAATTTTTTGAAAAATAGATATCACATTTAATGAAATGAGTTCCATAATCATCCCATTGAATAATTATTAACCCATTCAAGGTTAATTGGTTCAATAAAAAATATTGTTAAATTTTTTTTAACCGCGATGATGAAATTACTTCAAAAAAAGTATATTTAAAAAAAAAATCTACAGAAATAATGGGTTTGTGTGGTGTAAATATATAATATACCCATTGGATCATCAAAAAGAACTCTGCAATTCGAAATTTATTAATGTAAATAGAGTTTATAGTTAATTAAAAATATTTATTAAAACATTTTTAGGTAATATATTTTTAGAAGAAAATTATATTTCAAAACAAAGAGTTGAATAATGTGTGATTTACATAAAAAATCTCAATTATTATAAGTAAAAAATAGTGTAAAATTTAGAATATAAAAGGAAAGTATACTAAATAACCCAAGGGTAAGATAAGTGATGATAAATATAAGATTTCATTGATACAAACCTTATCCTACACAATCCCACTAAATGATAAGATTGCAACAAAATACTCTTACTACATTAGTAACACAGATTGGTGAACCATAGGAATCAGTATCACATAATGAAATAATGAATCTATTTGCAATTATGACATTCATGATTTAAAATTTCAATGAGTAATTATACATAAATTATAATATAATATATATATGTATAACATATCTAACATCCCTATGAATGATAACTACATGAAAATCTATCAACACATTACTCATATTGAACCATAAACCCAATGAATAAGATATAAAAAACTAGAAATATAAATCCCCAGAAATTTATGTATTAGAATAAAATAATACTTTAATGGTATGTATATACACCAAAAAATAAGTGGTTAATATGACATAAATCTCATCGAAATAATATTGGGCATATAAATCCCATTACTAATTGAGTAACATTTGAATCGTTATCCCCACAGAATATTAATGTAAACAAAAAAATTGAATAAAATAATATAAAACATATTTTTGAATTACATTTCAATTGTAATTTTATAATCAACATAAAATAATAATTTAGAAAAAATGACATGTAACTCACAGATATAAAAATTGAGAAAAAATTCCATTACATTGAGTATGAGTTGTCTTTCTGATTATTTATCGTCTTGAATTATAAAATTATGTTTTTTTACATTCCTGATGACCACCTCCATGTATCGTATTACTTATATCAAAATACTAAACTTTTTATATGCACTTAATTAATAAACTTAATTTTAGTCAGATGTTTTTATCATATTCTTTATAGGCATCAAAATTAAATTTTGGTTGATTGAATAATGTCAATGAGGTTATTATTTAGAAATATATATAATAAAATTCAATAAATAAAAATAATAATTATTCCTATATAATTATTTTAAAACCAATTGTGTAATTGTTTTATCACAAATGAACTAATGTTACAATCATAGAGACATTAGTTTGTACCGATTCGTGAGTAACATTCATATATTTCAATGTGAATTATGAAAAGAATGTATGTAAAATATATTTTTATAGAATATCAATTTTATAAAAAATTAATATTTATTACATCATACATAATTATATATATCATTATTTTAATGTGGTGGTGAAAAATAAGAATCAAATTTCATTCTGGATGTGGTAGTCCGCATGTCAACAAACAACATTATCACTTTTTTATTCGGTGAAAATTTAAGAGAGAGAGAGGTATATTAATATTAAATTATGTTATTTATGTAATTAATATATTTTATTTTTTCTATATATCACGTATTTTAATTTGACTCATCCTCAATACATTCCATTAAAAGAATTAATGTATCACATCACATTGAGGAGGTGGTATTCCACATGTCCCCAAATGATGATATCTTATTACCAAAAAATGAAAACTGTGAATTTATGTGTCATTTAATGATTAATAAATCATGAATAAATCAACAATATATATATATATATATATCACATAAAAAATTATGCACATCATTATTCACATCCTTCTATGTTGGTAATGGATGAATGAATGACATCAATTCGTGAGGTGGTAGTTATCTATACCCCCCGACGATGAATGTGTAACCATTATGATGGGAGTTTATTAAGTATACGTAGAACCATTAAAATAATTAAATATTTTTATATTTAATATAGTAAGGTTATTTTATAAGAATGATATAAAAATAATTTAATCGGTGGAGAAAGAATTAAAAAAAGTGCACATTGAGGTATGCTATTTGTTCTTTGGGAAACTCATTATCGTTTTCACCAATGGGCTTATTTGGTTTTTAATCATCCAATTAATAATCATATATTATAAGAGTATATGTGATTTGAATTTATTTTTTCCTTTTTGTATGATCCAAAAAGCTCTACTGATCTCATTAAATAAAGGTGTGAGTTCCC
The DNA here is from genome assembly GCA_963277665.1 of Viscum album. Taxonomy (NCBI): domain Eukaryota; kingdom Viridiplantae; phylum Streptophyta; class Magnoliopsida; order Santalales; family Viscaceae; genus Viscum; species Viscum album. The sequence goes on from OY728133.1 coordinate 977,060,504, forward strand.
TTTTATAGTTGAGGGGTTGTGGTATTCTTGTAAATACAAAATGTAAACAATATTCGGAGGTATTTATTACATAATATTCCTAAAATAATAATCTAAATAAGATATTACTGGGTATCTAGTAGATATATGGCAATAACATGTGTTTTAGACTATTTTCTTGGCCATTTGGACCATTATGATTATATTTTAAGCAAGGTGTACATTTATTTTTATATTAATTTTTGTAGATAATTTTTATCACTTACAAAATTATTTGTTATAGACACTATTTAAAACATAGTATAAATTAAAAATTATTCTATTTAAGAATATTTAATCCATTTTTAATATATTAATCCTAGTATTTTAAGATCTTAATTTATATATAATCACATAGATGTAAGGGGAAGAGGACTTTTATGAGAAAATCTTCAAAAGGTTAATATGTTTTGTTTTCTATTTTAATATGAAATCGATTCAGTTTTCCTAAACTAGTTTATTAGTTTTATAATTTTTTTAATATAAACATAAACCCAATATAAAATTTTGTTTACAATTAAAAATAATTATTAGAAAATATTTTTTCCTATTCAAATATATTATTTTTTACTTTTCCTACAAAAATTAACGTCCATAGAAAAGTACAAAAATTTCACCCAAATATATTTTGGATAGTCCTCTATAGTAAAATATTTATATATTTTCAAATAATATTTATATTAGGGTCAATATTTAGTTTTAGTTTTAGTATTATATTAAATGGTGAAAATCTACCATTTAGAAAAATGTAGCTTTTTATGTTTAATATTATATGTATTATTATATAATGTATACTAAATATATTTTGTGAATTGAAAAATATAATATTTATACTTTTAAATTTTAATTGGATTATAACTTTTTACTAATAGTAATTAATTTAATTTATTATGATAAAAATGATTTTTTTTTGGAAAAACAATAGTGTTTTCATAAAAAATATTTTACATTCAATCCATTTTTATTAATTTATATAAAATAATTAACAAAATAGTTCACTATACAAACATGTGAATACAATACTTTTCTAATAGAGTTCATCTTATCCCTTCAATCTATTCTATCTACTATATAAGAAATATTATTTCAAATAATAACACTCAATGTATATTGTGGTATGGTAATAATATTCTTTGAATGTAACAAAATTTATTAAGGAAACACAATGTTATGTGACATTCAAGATTAACATGGAAATTTTTATAATATAATATAAACTATTAATTCTTTTTAAATCACGAAATCAATGAATTTAAATTAATTTTTAAGATGATATTTTATAAAATAATGGGATGTAACATCCAAGTCCACATAAAGTGTATTCTTAAATCAAAATTCAACATTGTTTCCAAGAGATTTAATTTTTTTGAATTAATTTTTTAAAACACAAATCAAAACATCTATGTAAAGAAAGAATCCATAAATAATGGATATAATAAAACCTAGGGATGCCTAATGTTATGAATTACTAGGACTCTCTGTCCAAGGAATGATTATTAGAATTTTAAATATTGATTTGAAAAGAAAACCTAATTCTCATGGAATAATAACGAGTTATAGATAATGTTGACGAGAGGAAGATATTGACTACACAAAAACAATATATCAGTGAAAAATATCATTAATATCCTACGAAATTATGGTATTATGATCAAATTTTATTTTAATATAACATTTCTAAATTTGAAGTATTTTATTCATAATGTATAATGATATCATAAATAAATGTACATTATTTCAAAGTAAATTTATTTATTTAAATAATTTAAAGAACAATCTCATATTTTTCACCAATGGATGGTCATTCAAGTTGAAATTTTCACACTTGAAGCCCTAAAATAAAATTATATACACTACAATACCATGAAAAAGATAAAAATCTATAATCTTATAAATAATAATTATAGTAATGTAAACTGTTTACAACAATTAATTACCAAATGTAATATTCATTAATATTGTAAAATAATATTCAATATTCAACAATAGTACTAAAAGATGATACTAAATCATTCCATAACCCTAAATCCAAAATAACCCCAATATCCTCATAATTAAAGTGTTTTTATCATCAATGATCATGTCATACCTTTTATATTTTAAAACAAAAAATATAGAGATCTTGACTAGATGTAACATTAAACAACCAGTCACCAAAACACTTTTTAATCTAGTAATAATATATATTATAATAAAAATTTTCTGTTAATTACATCTATATATAATCTAATATAATCCCTAAAGGTTACCAATACCTAAAAATTTATTTATGAAAATCATAAAATTAAACAGCATATCAATCTAATTTTTACCTATATTTCCACACGCATTAATGTTTTCAAAAAAATATATTTCGTTCCTTAATTTTTTTACTAAAAAAAACCATCAAATAAAGTGTTCCATAAATTTATTATTTTATCATCCAAAATAATATATACATAGTATGTTATCCATAAATCATAAGATAATGAAACATGAAAAAATATCATAACATCCAAATTTATATAATTTTTTCCATGATACCAACTCTATCATCATAGAACACACACTCCTAGATCTAATGTGGAAATCCATAACATTACATTCAATGATTTGATATTGATAATTGAGAACCACATTATTCATCTAAAACAAATATTATTTAATGATAAACATGGTTCAATGAGAATATGGGTGACCATTTCTATTAGGAGTTTTAGTGAATTAGGATAAATTCGTAAATAAATAATTCACTTGACATTTAATGAGAATTTTCCCATTAAACCATTATTTTATCATATCGTGTTCTATCATCATCATCATACTCATGAATTCTATTAGAAACATAAATCATTCACCATTAATATTAAAATTATAGAAAAATGAAGCATATGAATGGTGACATCAAATGAACAGTAAATGAATATAAAATAATGAAAATGTACATTTAATCAATTAACATAGGAATAGAATATGGATATAATGACATAATAAATGTGCATGTGTATAAAATATAAATATTCAAACCCATAACACCTGGATTATCAAAATTGAAACATATAATAAAGAAATATCAAATGAAAATTCATAGGAGTCAATAATCATTTGGCATGTGGTTTAAATCATCACTCATTTAACTTCATGATCCCCTCAAAATAATATATAAAACATATTATAATGTATAAGAATATTCCCATTAACCCATTATATTACACAATTTTTTTAAAAAAATTAGAATAACCATATGGACAAAATGAAATATTTTTTACTAGATAAAAACTCCATTATCCTAAGAATTAGGTCATTATCTAGTCCCCTACATAATTTATGTAATAATGGTCTCAATCAATGAAATTTGGGTATACAGTCACATATAATTTTCCTGAATCGAATAATCAATTACTCAAAATGAAATTTATTTAATCAGAACTCATTGAAACAACCATTATAATTTTCAGAGCAGTATTAACCTGTGTAATCGAAATAGGATGAAAATAAATATAATTGAAACATAGCTAACACTTGTATAAGAAATAGGTTCCATAATAACAACCATAAATCATTGTTAATCAATCGAAAATAATGGGATCTCTAAAAATCTCATTGAAATAGGGTTAACCCATATATAAAAAAAATTGGTTGATGATAGAGCATAAAAGACATTTTTCTTGGTTTAATAAAAAATTCATTACATATAAAAGTGCATCTGAAACATTGAAATGGTTGGTAAGGGGGGCCATCTTGAAAAATTATCCAATGGTCTAGTTTTTTTAAAATTGGGTACACATTTTATATAAGGAAGCTGGATGACCATATAACGTTCAAATTAGTGGTGTAATGGTCTTCGTTAAAGTGCTTCATTTTTAAGTGCAAAAGGTACATTTTAATTTATGCATCAATGTTATATTTTGGAGTTGTTGAAAAAATATTGGAAATTGATTATATTATATATTATGTTACTTTTTTTATGTATAATTGTCTTTCAAGTAATTTTATTGTAAAACACAAAGAATATGGGTTTAAACTAGTCAATTAGAAAATAATTAATTGCAATGTGGAACAATTTATTAAGGAATCACATGCACTGAAAATATTTTATATCATAAATTCACCAAATGACCAATTGTCCATCATTTTTCAAGGGAATGAATCCATTTTGTTATTCTGGTTGATGATTAAGTTATTCATTTAGATAATTCTTCTTCATATATTAATCAATTTCTTGATAACAATGATTATAAAAAAGATATAGTGGCTGTAATAGGAAATAATCATGGTGAATGGATATAGGAAAACACTAAATTAATCTCATAATTAAACATGAAAGTATTTAAAATATATTTGTTTTTTGATATTTATATGTGTAAGAATTATATTATTTAAAAACAACATGATAAATAATTATTCATATTTTATTATTAATTTCATTATTAATCATAAAATTGATATTCAATCATTATAGTTAATTTTTTCTCTTTGAATATCTTGAAGACAACATTCTAATTTGGATTAATTTACACATTTTATAACCCATTCCCAAATAATTATATTAAAAATTTTAAAAGTGTATATATTTTTATAATTCATTATTTAATTTAATATCTCTACTAGATTATTTTTTTGGTTAAAAATTATAACATAATTTTAATTTTAAAACATACACAACTGTTCCACGTTTTTTATATACATGTTTAATTTTTCTTATTTTATATTGAATAAAATGTCTAATAAGATTCAAGTTCACAACAATTTCATTACATTTTCCCATTATAATGACATTTATAGATATATAGATAGATTATAATCTACCAAGGTATTTGGATTTTATCATATTAATAAATTTATAGTAAGATAATTATTCAATGATTTATAACCATTAAATTTTAAAAATTAATTGTCAAAATTATAATTAGACATCAACAAGGGATTCTTATTCTTTTAGTATATTAAATTTAAATTCATGAATTAGTAAAGGTGATCTTACAAATCATCCCACACTTCAACTTTATTATGATGATGAGGTAATACATAATATATTTTTTGATAATTATAATATATCTTGCCATAATAAAACATAATTTTCTAGTTATATTAGCATTCAGAGTCATTGTAGTATTACAATTATATATCATGATTGAATGAATTTCTACATTATTGAGAGAGATCTTCCTTGTGAGTCCATGAAGATAAAATATTTAAATTTATTTATTTTATCTCAATTTTTTATGTAAAATATTCGTAATGACTAATATATAGGTTATAAAATAAAATATGACATATAATTTTGAATAAAAAATAGAAATTATGAATTGAGATCTTACAATAGTAGTTGTTCGCTGGAGGATTTCAAAAAAAAAACAAAAATTTATGTGTTTAAATGGAGAAAAAAATTAAATCATATTACCTAAGTATCCATTTTTATAAAAACATATTTGGAATAAATTTTTTTCAACCCAACATGATGCAACAAATCAGTTATGATAATTATGTTATATTATAATGTAAAATTTCTGATAAATTTACCTAATTACCTATTAGTTTAATTTTTATATAATTGGACCCTAGGAAATTCCTTAAATTCATCCAAATGTAGAATTTATACCCTCTTAATTAATCACAAGGTGGGTATCTTTTATTGATGTAAATATTATTAAGGAAATGTATAAATCACTAAGATATAAATAAACTATTTGTTCTTATATAGTCTAATTTGGTCCTTCATCTCCATCCCTACAATGAGAAATTAAATAGATACAGAAGAATAAAACATGAATAATATCCTACAGAGAAAGATAAAGAAGTATATGAAATAATTTTATATAAATAATTTTATTATTTCATGAATTATTGTAAATTATAAATAAAAAATATATAATTAATGATTTTCATTCTTCATTTCAGGAAAAACCATAGGAGAAATCAACTTAGGGAATATTTATCCCTGAGGGTAGGATGGAAATCAATGCCAATTATTTAAGAAAACTAGAACATGCTGGCCACTTCAGAAGATATTATATGAGTGTTAGTATACATAATGATTTTGGACATCTACGTAAACAGTCAAGAGACATAGAAATCAAATGCATAAAAAATCTACTAAAAGAGATGAAATATTCTTTGGGAGATAAAATTCATGTAGATTTGTTGCATGCTATTTTAAAACATATGACGAGACCCTCACAGTCTGTGCTGCCTTATCAACCTACATAGACTGCCAAGCATACCTAATCTGATCCTCCTCCTCCTCTCACTTACCCAACCATATTCTTTGGGTTGTATAGATTATATACTGATGTATATATTATAGTATTCAGATTCATGCATTTTTTGGGTGGTTTTATACATCCCCATCCCATTCATAGAGTTTTGGTTAGTGTGATGATACATTATATTATTGATCTATTACTCTTTTACAATTCCCTTCAATGGGGATTACGAGAGATGGGGATTGTATGTGTAGTTTTTTACATTTCTTCATAGCATTCTTTTAATATTTAAAATGAGTTAGGCATTTTTTAAATAAACATTAAATTCTATTTTTAATTACTTATATTGTTTTATAAAATTTAATATATGTAGTATAGTAAATAAGATCTAATGAAAAAGAAAAAATGAAATAAATTGTAAATTAATCTAGAAATATAGATACTTCAGATATTAATAATAGCATAAAAATATTATCTCACATAAATTCATCCATATATAATATCTAGGAGTTTCATATGTTATTAAATATATGTGGAATAGACTATCCATTGGGAATATTATGTATTGTTATCATATATCTAATTTTTTTTAATGATCACAACAAGCATGTGTTTCCTTTGTTATGTAAGTAAAACAATATTTGTGTTTTTAAAATAATGATGGTTTAAATTGATAAAATATTTTAATATTTTTAATGAGGTACCCACACACCGTTATTGTAAAAAATGAAATCACAGTCTTTTATCATTTTATTTATCCATAATACATTTCAATAGATGTAAAATTTGTGTTGATTAAATATAAAGTGTCATATATATGTGATAGGTTATCAATGATGGATATTGGGTGTTTGTTTTTTCTATTTCATGATGGGTAAGAGACGAAACATAATTACAGACTAATATTTATTAAAACATCATAAAATTGAAAATATTTCTATATCTAGGGAATATGATTTCACATGTAATCTACCTAAGTGAATTTACATTATATTGGTTTTTCTATTTTTTTGGGGGTGTTTGTAAGAAAATTATCCACCTTGTTAAAAAAATTATTTTTTTATATGGTCATTATGTTTAATTATCATTTTTTTGTAAATGTATTATTTGTTGATATATATGAAAAATATGTTCACTAATTTTTTTTAGCAATGATACATTTTCAATAAAGAATCAAAATTCAATGAATTATGTGAACATAATGGTTACTATTCTATATATTATATATTATTTATATATTTGTATATATATATATTAATCTCAAGATAATTTTTTATTAACATCAATGTCATCATCAACAGAGATATACCAAATGTGATTATTTTTTTATATGATTCTGGTATAAGATAATCACAATTGTGGTTATGAATGATTATGAACAGGTTAGACATATTAATTATTTTATATTTTCTATCATTTTATTCATTTTTTTAGTCTAATAAATTTAAAAAATATTTTAGATGTTCAATGAAGGTGATTAGTATACACAATATGATATAATCCCTCCTTTATATTTGTTTGGGAAGTATTTTTTAAGTATTATTTTGATTTATGGTTTGTATATTCATATGTTTTTTATTGGTACTATGTTTTTCTAAAAAAAGTGTTTAAATTTGAATATTTTACAATTATTGGGTTTTGATTATATTATTCAAACATGTATTCTTTAACAATAACTAACAATGATCATGTTGAAAATTTCAAGTATTTGTTTTTTCATTATAATTTATAATAAAAAAGCAAAAATAATATATTTATTAACTTCTTAAAAGTAAGTATGTTTGTATATATTTTTATTCAATGATACAATTAGTATGATGGTTGTATACAATTATTTTGTTATAGGTATTTAGATTTGTTTTGGGGTTGTAATATTTATTTATTTGTAATTTTTTTTAACTTTTATCATTAGTTTATTAGATAATGTGAGGCTGAAATTGTCAGTCGGCATGAATTTCGGAATCCATTTCTAATGCAAACTAATGATTAAAAGAATGAATGTTTATATCATAGGAATTTTAAAAAAATCACCAGATATATTATTTTTATCATCGACATTATATATTTCGGTTAGAAACTATCATTAAATTTAAAAAACCCGATGTTAAATCATATTTTGATATAGTGATAATCCCAATGAAAAGAATAATTTTAAATAAGAAATTAAAATGTATTATTTTAATTTTTTTCATGATTTATGAAAAAGATATGTTTGTCAATACACCACACTAACGATATATGTGTTGAATATGGTATATGTCTCACAGATGTAGAATTGAGATGATAAACTTCTATATTGATTCTAACTAGACATGTATGTTATCTATCTTCCCATATAATAAAAATTAGTTCTGTTTTTTACTTAAAAGGAACCATGAACATTTTAATTAGACATTTTACTTCACTTACTAACAGGTATATAAATGAATATTAAATTTGTTTATTTAATTTTAGATGTTAGGATGATATAGGGATTATGCTTCATAAAAGACTTTGGTTGGTAGTTAATGTTCATAGATTTCATTTTTTAAAAATATAAAGAATGGTTAGCATGAAATAATAATCATTTTTATGAACAAATTATACATTTTTATCTAATAATTTTTATCTAATATGATAAATGATGTACGTTATGTTAATATAGATGGAATGTCATATGTATACATGAGTAACATTTTAATTTTTAATTCATCATTAATGAAATGAGTTAAGTAATTTTTAATCCATCTAGAATGGAAAATATATCATTAATGAAATATTATTTATTTTAACATACTTATATATATCATCCATGTGGTATCGTGAAAGTTGAGGTTGACATGTACTTGACTGACATTATCCTATTTCAGTGGGTGGAAAATAAAAAAATGAAATATTTCGTTTTTATAATAATTATATCATTATTATTGTAATTATTTCATTTGTATCACATATAATCACTAAAAATATCATTATCACTATCAATATTAAGTGTTATAAAATGAATAATCTGATCACTTCATGAGGAGGTAGTATATCTTATACACAAGATACGTTATCCATTTCTCGATGAAATGGAATGTAGAAAATGTAAAAGTATAACACCAAAAATTCTTATATCATTACCAATGTCCACCATTTTGTATATTCAAACGAAACAAGGAATCCCATTTAAAAGGATGATATTGACTAGTAGTCCTGGTAATCATGATACCTACTTGAATATGATATTAAATTTCAAAATCTAAAATATAGAAATAATATTCATTTATAATTCAATCATTGACCTTTTTATCATTTAATATCAATAATAAAACTCTTCCTTATACTTAATGGAAATTTGAACATTATAAAGGGATATGATCAAATCTCTGTATGGGTAAGTGTATAGTAAAAGCTATAAATAATCAGTGAACAATATATATGGTAAATAAAATAATTGGAACACGATACATTTATCAATAACATAAGAACATTATTTTAAATATAAATTTTGATCGCATAATTCATTTTAAATATTAACATTATCTTAAAACATAATCATGGATATTTTAACTGATCAAATAATTACATTAGAGATATATAATAATGGAACACATTCATACGACAATGTGATTCATATCCTCTATTGTTTCATTATGTATCCTCTACGGAGAACTATCTCAATCTCCACTCATTTTCGTTCATTCGCCCTTAGCAGGTTGACCTTCTTCCATGGTTCCAAAGGGTTCTTCTCATCTATAGAACTTGTATAATTTTTGTGGAATTGTCCTATTCAAGCATACATAAAGGACCACTCATTCATATTCATCTAGTTTCTCCTCTAACACTTCTCATTATATTTTAGGGCCTTTATAATTTTATTTTAATATAATGGTGTTTTTGGATACATTTTTTTGGAATCTTTTTTTAAGGACAAATGAAGGTAGTTTTGATGAATTTCTCTCATTAGATATTTCTTCTTATATATCTTCAAAACATCATCGAATCCTTAAATATTTTGATCACTATAGAGGATATCACTTTATGGATAATGAATATTTATGGTCATTTGGGAACTGATATATAATAATGTATTTATATCATTTCATAGATTCTATATATGGTAGGAATTCAATGTCTATTTTTTGTAGTTATTGGGAGTGGATATGGTTCTGATTTGGTAGACAGTGGCCAGGGAATTATATATGAAATTTGGAGTCTTCTTTCATAATTCACATTTTCTATTATTTTAGTTTTCCTCATCCATATTTGTAATGGATTATTCACAATTTCTTGAGACCATTTTTCTTGTTTGATGCTTATATATTTTTGTGGATAAGTTCATGACTTGTTGCATTTATTACAGAACATATTTTTGTGGGGGACCTCAATACAATGATTTGGGAGTTGGAAGCCATCATATTCTAAATTTTCTCTCACTATATGGGTACCATTCCCAATAAATTTGGATCAACCTTTTATTTTTGGATCTATTTGAATAATGATTCCATTGTGGTGTATTACGTTCTACATTGTATGGTTGGTGATTTGAAAGAGATATTAGTCTGCTAGAAAAATATTATATTTTCCTCCACCAACATTTCTTTATGTATTATAATCGTGATATTACAAATTGTTTTGATCAAAATGATTTACTATCAAGTAATGTGGAAGAGTTATAACATCATTAAATGATTAATCTATTGCATTTCTTATAGGGGCGGTTGGAAACAAGTCTTTCACTGATTGTTGATTTTTTATTTTCATACAATCAATCATTCCAGACTATGATAATCATAAATATCATGTTTCATAAAGGCATCTAGTAATCTATTTATTGTATTACATCTATACACATTTATCCATAGGTCTTCTTTTCATATGTTTAATTCATGGGTAATATCCCTCTACCATTAAAAAAATAGTGGATCCGAATTACTAAATTCATAATGATGGAATGTATAAATATCATCATATAAATAATAAAATATAGTTTTTTCTAATAAAATTTATAATATTGAGACCTTATTCTATTAAAAATATTTATATGGGTATGGCCCAAGCCAAAACCCTATCTACTTTATCTCATGGGACCTACCGATGCATCTAGGGGATATAGTGGGCCCTACCAATCACATTCTATGTATAATTTAATCCTCATATTAAATACAGGAATTATAATTATCCTAAAAAAATTTATTTTAGAAACTAATATAAAATATTATAATACAAACCTCGATAAAAAAATTCATCAAAGATTATACCATGTAATATTGCCAATGGTAATGAAATTGTACAAAATCAATTAATATGATCATTAACAAACCAATCAAATAATAAATATGATATCAATAATATATTTTACTAGGTAATAATAATTGGAGTAAATTGTTTTGGAAATTAATGAATTAAATTTCCATAGAAATCTCCATAAAAATATTTTTTTAAATATCATTTTCATTTTAAAAATAAACTTTTGATATAAAATGTTTTCAAAAAATATTGAAAAAAAAACTACAGAAAAAACTATTGAAATATATAATGGAATATTTTAATCAGGGAGTAGTCAGTAATGAATTAATTTCATTACCTTCCAAGTAGGATTACAAAAATTATTGCCTTTTTATTTTATATAAAATCCATGCATGATTTGTTTTCTAAGAGGCATGATGATTCAATTAAAAAAATTGAAAATATAAAATTCATAATAATATCATTTTTAAATCATTTATAAAATATTGGTAACATTTTTGAAAACATATTTTAGATACATTTCCCTTGGAGAAAAAAATATTCCAAATTTTAGACTAATATATTTTATGATTTTTTATGAATATTGTTTGAATATTCATTACTACTGATGAGGGGGAAAATGTTTAGATACATGAAACATTTCCTTAGTAATTATATATTAGGAAACTATATTTATTTTAAAATATTAATATCAAATAATTTTTCTAAGGGAGATGTAATCCAAAGAGACCCTAGATAATGACGAGTTTGTGAGAGAAATCATTACATATTTTGTATATTCAAAATCGTCAGACCCATAAAAGAAATAAATTAAAATAAATCATTATATAAATTAATTTAAATTGATTTATTATATAATATATCAATGGTTTGATAGATACCCCACATGATGAATGTATGGTATGAATATGGAATATTTCTCACGGCAGAAAAACTGAGATGAGAAACCACAGAATTGAGACTGACACATCACATAAATTCTTTATCTTCATGAATAATAATAATAATTTTTTTTTATTTTTTTTAAACAATAAAATATTATATCACCCAAAATATTTTAGTTCTTATTTTTTAAAAGTATACAACACAATCATTTAACATAACAATGAATGTTTCGACGATATTTTTATAAAATGTTAAAAATTCCTTTTGTATGTTGACTATGTTCAATGAATTAATTATTAAAAATTTTCCAGAATAATAATAATGATATAATTATACTTTTTATTACATCATCTATAATTTTAAAAAAAATATGAATGTTTTTTTTCAAAAAGGATTTATGTTACTTTTAGGGATATTGTATATCATGCATACACAAGTGTAATGTTTTCAAATTTTAGGGACCATTATATAATAGTGTAATGGAATATTTTACCATTCTATAACAATTATAATATCATAAATTATATTTTAATTAACATAAAACACTTTAATTTATTTTTCATTTAATATGATGATTAAAATATACTGTGATTTCATCATGAAGTGGATATTCCACATGTACATGAATGATTTTGACATCCTTTTGTGAGTGAAAATAGAAGAACTGATTTAATTTATTATTTGTTAATAATGATAAATATGTCATGAATAAAAAAATATTTCATTTATATAAATAATAAACACATTGCTTGTCTCTGTCACATTCCATTTGATATGTTTTGTGAAGGTTGAATGAAATTGCTTTTGGAACCAGAAGACCTCCGTACACAAGGTCGTCGATATTGTATCCCCTATGGAATGGAATGTAAAAATTTATATATAATATATGGACTATATATGTATAATAATTTTAATAATATCAGATAAATAGTTTAGGTCAGTCATCATACACTCCCTTGAGATATAATAATGGATAAATATATGACATCAGTTTTCAAGGGGGTGGTCCGCCCCGTAAATTAATGATGATTTAATTACTCATATAATGGAATATGGGGTGGTTATAGGTAACCTGATTATGAAGATTATATTAAATTATATTATATATAATTGTGGTAAAATATAATAATAATATAATATTATTTTTATGATGTCAAAATATAAATAAACAAAAACACGTAGTTTTGAATTTTACCTCTTCTCAGAACAACTCTTTTGGTTTATACCTAATTTATATTCAGATTTTATCTATAATCAATTAATGTCATATCGACTTACTGTATGGATTTTTATATTTTTTTTATATAGGTATTTCCAATAACAAAATTTTACTATGGTCTTATTATGATTTGAGATATGTTGGCAATCAATAATTTAGGTTAGTGGAAAACTTAATATTTTTGGAAATAAAAAGGGGTAACCCCATTTTTTCAGATGCAAAATGATTAAAAATTTATTATTCATGATATATATGCATTATAAGGTATAAATATGTCTGTATAAGTTAATTTATACAATTTTTTATGTCAGTTTAGCAATTATATTTTTTATCCCCTTATATATTAATTGTTAACATAATCTTGGTAAATATTTTAAACTATTTATAGAATTCATTACTGAAAATTATTACGCTTACATTTTCAGATAATATAATTATTTCTGATAAAATTATATAATAAATTTTTACATAATACAATAATTGGAATGTAAAGTTCAATATTTAAATTAATACACTATAGGTGATGAGAAAATAGGTCTTTAAAGAGAAACCGTTATAATTTTACAATGTTGGTATATAAATATTCACTATGAAATTGTTTCAAATTAAATATATTTGATAATTATTTATAAATTTTAAATAATATAACATTTCAAAAATTTAAAATATATGTTATCATTATTAATTATTTAAATATAAATCTGGTTTTCAATTAAAAATCTGTATTTTTTACTATTCATCTAAAATTAATCATTTAAAAAAACCCAAATATACAACACAATATACTTTTAAATTTTAAATTTATAAAATGATGTTTTTTAAAAACAATATTATTTTTCAGGTAAAAATAGTTTATAAATTAATTTTGCAATGAGTGACTCAACCACCATTTAGAAAACTATTGTTTTTTTAAGTCGTTATTTTTATGTCAAATAGTTATAATTTTAACAGTAATAAATCCATATACATTTTAATATTGTCATAATTTTTTCAATAATATCTTTTAATAATATAGTGAGTAATATTACTGACTTATGATTGAAAACTAGTTTATATTACTATGGTTTATATAGAATTTTATAAATTGAGTTTCACCTTTCATTTAATCCAAGAGTTGAATGCATTTATGGCCATGTCAAATATTACATACATATATCATAAAGTGTAGTGATGTTATATTCACTTATATTCATGTTGGTATAAGTCATACACATAATGTAATTTGATTTTCATAAATTATAATCTCAGGTATTTACATTTTATATACCCTTAAATAAATTGTGTGCTTTCAATTTAAACAAGATCATAGTAATAAAGGGGTTTTAATTTTGAAATTCCATTGTTAAGAAACCCAGATAAAAAAAGGATTAAAACCACCCCTGTGATAATAGATAAATGTAAATTAAATGGTAATTTGTAATGAAAATAAATATAATAAAAAATATGAGATCATTGGTGGAAAATGATGATATGAACATAGAAGAAAAAAATAATTTTTATTGAGAGTTAGGGAGGTCATTTATCAAAAGAAAAAATAATGATATTTAGAATATCAAGAACCTCAATACCATAAACATTGTATGATTTAAAAAACTAATTTGTCACCATAAATAAATGCATAATTATATTATATTGTTTCAATATCATTTTACAAGAGATTGGGAATTCCTTTATAATATAGATTGGGAATATATGAAATTATAATTACGTGATATATCTCTATCTCAGTGAAAAAATTTCAAAAAATGGGTTTTCATTTACTTTATTCCAAATCATTTATTTCTATAAGAAATGAATACAAAAGTGGAATTTCATAATCCAGTGGAAATGAAATTATAATTTAATGGATTTTAAAATTCAGAATAAAATCATAATGCATTTCAGTAATAACTTGTTATTATTATAACAAAATTATTATTACAAGTTAACCATTATCAACAAATCATCATATGATGTAGTAATAAATTTACATTTAAAACCACATTCAATGTTCAAATAATACCATTTCATAAGTTGTTAACCATTTAACCCTTCTAAAATAGTATGATCAAAAAATTTAGAAAAAAGGTACTAAATTTCCAATAATTAAATTATTTTTAATTTCTTAGACAATACAAAGTATCTTATTATAGTAACATACAATAAAAGTTAATAACATAATCATATATTTCATTGACATATGCTAATAACCCGAATTATAATAAATTCATCATTAAAAAATTCATTCATTCATATTCCATAAATAAATCATAAATTAATGTTTATATTCCCTGAATCAGTTTTTTTTTTCAACAAAAACAATGATATGACAATACAATTTTAAAATAAATAATTAATTACATGAATTTTAATCTACACTACAAATTTTTTATATCCATATTAATCATCTATTTATCAAATCATCATTATCAAAACATCAGTAACATATTATGTGTTTTCATTCCCAAATTAATTTACCTTTAATATGTTCAATGTAACATTAAATAATTTTGCATGGTCATTGGAGTAATTCAATATACACCTTATATAACACAATAGAACTCTGACTCTAAGATTATATTCTAAAATCCAAAACATTACATACCTTATTATGATGCTGATAATTTTGTTCCAAATATTTCATCCAAACTATAAAAAATCACAAGGAAAAATATCATCACTTAAATTACAGATGATCTTTTAGGTATAGTGTTTTTTATTATTTGGGAAAACTCAAATATAAAAAACTATATGTAAATCGTTAAACATATAGTTAAATCGTTAAACATATCATTTCAAACACTATTATGACATATCATTTCAAACACTATTATCATTAAACATATCATTTCAAACACTATTATGACATATCATTTCAAACACTATTATCATATCATTTCAAACACTATTATCGTTAAACATATCATTTCAAACACTATTATCATTTCAAACACTATTATGACATATCATATCGTTATTCATAGTGTTTTTTAGGTATAGTGTTTTTTTAGGTATAGTGTTTTTTAGGTATAGTGTTTTTTCATCCAAACTATATGAAAAACTATTATGACATTAAATGATAATTTCTCAAATTTAACTCATCTCTTATAATTTATTATTATTTCATCAACATCATATCAAGAAATAATTTATATATGTAAATCGTTAAACATTATTATTTAAATCCTAAGGAAAATAAATTATATTAAGGGTGAGCTCAAATTATCACTAAGTGTGAAAATAATCATAGTCAACTGTATATCATCATTTATCATATGAAGTTCATAATTTTACAATAATTCATTTTCTTCTTCATTGTTAAATTATTCATAAAATTTTAATTAAAAATGTATGACTTATGAAAAATGAAAAATATTATATTTTCACTTATAAGAAGGATTAATTTTATTAATACTTTCTTTGGTAAGGTTAATATTCAATTACCAATTTTCTTACTCATAAGAGTCATATAACTATTCATAAGGGTAACATTACTATTCCAAAGGGATTTATACAATTCAATGAAAAAATTAAGTTTGTATTATCAGAGTCAAAGCATCTTACTGATCATATCAGTTTATGTTAGATTTTGGAAAATAAAATCAAATAAATGACAATATTATGTTTAATGGTCAAATTTTAGATATTAGTTTATTGTGTGGATATTTAATAGGATAATATTCCATTTTTATAGGAAGAAAAAAAATTTGAGTAAACATCGTTGGATTACATTCTTCCCCCCTTCTGAAATTTTGACAAAAAAATTTCATTTCAAATAAAAATCAATCAATATGTTCGGGTACTTTTCCTTCATTTCCCCCTCCAATTCCCATGTTTCTTCTTCTTATATTGTGTTCCTCCATAGTACATGGCCAAGTGAGTAGTCCTATTACATAGAACTTTGTCTCTATGATCCATGATCTTCAATTTGTTCTTTTCATAAGAAATATCTTTATCTAATTGTATGACCACTTAATTTAGTATATGTCAAGGATTTCATACGTACATCCATAATAGATATACATCAAAGACATCATGTACACTATACATGCTAGGTGGAAGTGTTATTCGATGGTCCATAGCTATAACGTGATCAAGAAATTTGGTGGGACTGATATACCTAGGATGTAGCCTTTATTTATTCCCAAACCCCAAGAACATCTTCCCTATAGATAAGTGGAGGAATACCATCTGTCCATCTTTGATGTCAATTTTATAAAAGTTATTGTATAAATAATAGTTCAATTGTATTTTGGATACCTTGATGTGTTATAGATTTTGTTTAACCTTCTCCACCATTTCTTCAAACATTTCATGTTCTACTCACTTACTCTCACCAACTTCATTCCCTCATTCTAGTGTTATTCACTTTTTCCCATAAAGGTCTTTATATTGTGCCATTCAGAGCTAGAGTCGAAACTATTATTCTATACGAATTCAACCAATGGATGATGTTAGTCCCACCCACATTTGATGTCCATAAAAAATTATCTCAACAACTCATCTCTTGTACATATTGGTCACTCGGATTAGCCATCAGATTGAGGATGATTGGCTGTATCGATGTTCATTTCAATGCTTAGAGCACCTTGAATTCATTTCCAGGTCATTGGTGTAAATATAAAACCTCTATCGGATACTATAGTTATTGATACACCTTGAGCCTTTTCCACCTTCTTGATATATAACAATGAATTCTTATCCAATGATAATTCCACATGTATTGAGATAATGTAAGATGTATTTATAAGATGGTCTATAATTACCCATATAACATTGTTTCATATGGATAACCTTGGAAGTCTAGTGAAACATTCCATGGTGATATTCTCCTGCTGCCATGTTGGTATGGGTAGTAGTTGTACCATCCCCTTGTACATCTATCTTTCAGCTATCACTTATTGACATAACATTAACTTCAATATATATTCAGTAATCTCCTTCTTCGTATTGTCCCCTCAAAAGTTCTCTCAGTGATCTTGATACATCTGTTTGAACCATGGGAGGATATAGAATGTTGAGATATGTGGTAATTAAAAATCCCATTCTATATCTTTGGATATGATGGTACACATAACCATGACCCAAATATTAGATCTCAATCTTAATCAATCTTGAAATTAGAGGATTTACAATTTTTAGTAGCATCCATCCGTTTCTAAATTTTCATATCTTTTCATTAAGCATCCAATATTTTCACCATGAGGGATGGTTAAGAAATAAATTTATAAAGGATTGGTGATTTTACTACCTTAATTATTCCCATCAACATCCTCTACAAGACATAGAATATAAGATCCTTTTCAAATTGCATCATTGATAGTGATGTGGGGTCCTTTCTACTATGATCATTAGCCACATTATTTACATTAACAAGATGGTAGTGGATTGAGCTGTAAAAATCATTGATAATCTATAACCATATTTTCAAGATTATATTAATAACTTTATGTGTGAATATATATTTTAGAGTCTTGTGATAAGTATATATCTCACACTTATCTCCATAGAGATAATGTTGCTATATTTTCAATGCAATAACCACAACAGCTAACTCTAGATCATGGGTATGATAGTTTGTCCATCGATTTTCATCTCTCGTGAGTAATAGGCTATCACATTCTCTTATTAATTATCACATATCCTAATACATTCATTGATTAATAATGGTAAAACATAATGATATATCTACTTGTTGGGAGTAAGAGTAATAGTGTAGTGATAAGCCTATTTTTTGAGCTCCTTAATGCTTTCCTCACATTCTTGAGTACAGACAAACATCATTCACTTCCTTGTGGGCTTGGTCATTTGGATTCAAAATCATTATATGTTATCCAAATTTCACTTATAATACCAAACGTTTCCTATAATACTTCGCATCTCCTTTATAGATGATGTACTGGGCTATTCGTCAATTTCCTTTGTATTGGAAGGGGATACAATTATCCCTTTGTTGGGGATTACATGATATAACCACAATATATTCTCTATACAAAACAGATTTCATTGTACATTTCATATAGTTTCTCCTTTCACAAAACCATTTTCACAATATTTAAATAGTCCACATGTTTTTCCTTGATTATGAAGTATATTATAATATCATCGATGAAGACAACCACAAATATTTCAAGGTAATATCTAGAAACATGATTGAATAAATCCATTAGAATTTTTTGTGGAATAGTGTGTTTGATGGGAGTCACTGTGAACTCATAGTGTCTATAACCTATTTTGATGGAAGTATTGAGAATATGTTCCTTCTTCACCTTCAATTGGGGATATCCTAAACAAAGGACCACCTTAGATAAATAACTGGCCCCACGAAGATGATTTAACATGTATTCTATCTGAGGTAGGGGGAATTGTTATTTATCTTGATTTTATTAATCACATGATAATCAACGTATAGGCACATTAAACCGTTATTATTCATAACTAAAAGTTCTAGTGCACCCCATATTGAAGAACTCGGGCATATAAAACCCATCTCCAGAATCTCATGTAACTATTTGATTATCTCTTCCTTATCTATAATAGAAATCCAATAAGGATTCTTTGATACATGTATGGATCTAAGAATTTATTTCATTTGATAACTCAACCTATTTATTAGGAGGAATACCATGAATTTCTTTTATGAATATATCAGTGTAATTGATCACAATGGGTTATATTCAAGAAGTATCATATCATATGTCATAATAAGTTGATCTAATAATGCTTACTCATATGGTAGTAATATTTACTCTTGAGACAATGATTCTAAAAGAGAATCATATTCCACCAAAAACTTTTACTAAATTGGGGGATTCTTCAAGGTGTGAAGAGTGATATCCCATTACCAATATTTAATGTTGTATTTGAATAAAGATAACAAAGAAATTCACTAAAGTAAGTATAACAATATTTATATGGAAGTTCAGTCCACATAAATTAATATGGATGGAGTTTAAAAAAAATGGATGTACTAGTTTCCCCATTTGTAGTTTTCATTGAAAACATATCCTCCCAATTTTGAGGTGGTGTTTTAATAGTTCAACTAAACATTCGAGATATGAAAGAATGCAGAGAAATATAATAAGATAGTATGTTTTCTATTATTAAATGAATATATAATGTACATATCACAAAATAATTCTCTATCTTCACCTCATCAGTAATGATAGCTTATCCCTTCCATGTTTTTTTTGAAGATGTTGTTGATTTTCTCCGACAACCCTTGTATTGGAGAAATTGTTCATATAATTCACATTCTCCTTGAAGTTGTAACACTACACTAGAAGATGTGTGTTGATATGAACATTCCTCTATTATTCCATATTAGTGGAATTATTCGTATCCATTCATCAATTATTTTCTAGATAACCCATATTTATACATTTTATTCAATTCCTAGTTCAATTTAGATAGTTTCTAGGATACATCTTCTCCCAATTTTGACATGTGGGATGTTCGATCTTCCATCCATAATGTGATTTATTTTTTAAAACCACCCATATTAGACATCAAATTACACTTTTTTAGCACCAGGGCCACAAGACCACTATGAGTCAACGATGTCCATTTAATCCACGAAAGTCCAATGAAACTCTCCTCATAACTGCCAAAATACCTAATCAGAAAATCAATTTTTAGACATGAATTTATTCCACTATAGATTTGTTCCACATTGTTTTATGTGTCCATGACAATGTCATAGGTATATCATTCATTCCTTGTGATGTTTTCATTATATACACAAATGGAATCATCTTCATTATGCATGAGTTTGATGAACTCTCTTTCCATATTGAGGTGGAGGGTTCGGGGATAATATTTATTGAAATACATTTTACGGAATTCCATCGAATCCATTGAATCAATTTACACTACAGACGTTATATTATTGTTTATCATCAACCAATGATCTTAGTCCCATAAAAATGGTGGATTTGTAGTATGAAATTCTCTTCTTCTAAGAAATGTTGGATGCCAAATATCTACTCAGTGGAGTTAATCCACAATTCTATGACAGGGTATCAGAAGATCCACTAAACAATGGATACTTTTTCCACATGAAGGATTCAACGAAAACATTCTATTTACTTAGAGGAGGAAGGATTTCCACATGATTCATCTAATAATTCATAAATAGATCCAACTGAAATAGTACTATCATGATGTTTTGAGAAGCTATTCCAATTATATTTGGAATATCATTACAAAAATCATCACATTAACTACCAAATTTAATTTTTATCATCTGTTCTAATATTTCCTTCCATTAACAATTTAAAGGAACAAACAATTTGGGACATGATGACATAGATATTAAGAATAAAAAATTGTAACATTAAATATAAAAGGATTAACTATTAATGGGAATGTATATTCTAACTTGTGATTCTTTAGGATTCAATCCAAGTTATCAATTATTTGTTACTTAATATATATTATTACGGTTTCTTTGTTTATTCCCATAATAATGGTTCCAAATTAGATTATAAATTTACCAAATCATACCCCAAATAATTTCAAACAAAGTGTGTTTTGTGGATCGATGGCATGCACCTATTCCCATAAGATTCTCTCTAAATGTTGTGTTTTATGTTTTACCCCAAGATAATTCTATGTGTGGGGCACATTCTATTTTTCATATGTAGATACGAATTTATTTTCTTAGTAAACCACTTAATATATATATTTATAAATTTATGAATGTGTTCTTATCCGTGGTCTCATCAGTATGGTTAATACTAAAGTTCTTTATTCCTAATCTCCCAAAATACTATTCCTTGCTTTGATACCATCTATATAAACCCTATCCTTTTACATCTATCATTACATGATTTTAAGCAAAATAAAACATCATTTTACAAGAAAATGATCAATATGTATAGTGTGTTGAAAGTCATGGTACAAAAATCTAAGAACATGGGACTAAATAAAACACCTTTTTATATAATCTTAATAAATTTATCCTTACTTCAATTGTTCTCATACATCGTCATAAGGTAACCTATAGATGAGATGAAAAATGGGACGAGCTAAAATCCCATTAATGGAGTAAGCATAATAATAATTATTTCAAACATGGGTTAGAAAGAATTGAATAATGATATAAAAAGGCATGTAACATGTGAAATCATAATATATAAAAAGGGATCATATAATCATGGAACAATAATAATGGTGAAGAAACAAAAAATGTTTCTTCAGCATGATTCATGTGCCATTGGACATAGAGTAGCACATATCTATGTTAACCATCATGAATGTTGCACATGGAGGCACGAGTCAAGACTAACCTCCAAGATGTTTGCACATAACATCTCATGAGACTCAACATTACCAAATACACGTGATCTAAATCTTGGTGTATCCATTATAAAATTTTCGTGAGTATTCATTCCACATAAATAATCATACATACACTGTCATACATAAATATAAGGGTACCCATCGGAGAAATTGGATATCATAATATTTTCATAGAGAATAATAAATGGGAGTGTCACACATGTTTCCATGAATGAAATGAAATAAAAAATATATAGAGAATAAAATGTTAAAATAGTAATATGTCATTGTATGATATCTCAAATAGTATTTACAATATACATGAAGATTTTTTAAGAAATTTTATCATTAAAACCCTTTAGTATAGTTTTAAGAAAAATCCAAATAGAATTTAAAATAGAAAATGGAATTATATTATATTTAAAAATAGAAGTGAACCATTATGTTTTTTAATGAAAATACTGAATTTATAAAAACAATAGTGTCATAAAACATATTATATAGTGTACTTGAAATTTTGAATGAATTCTGAAAGATCCCTTAAATAGGTTTGCATATCAGGAATTATTTATGAGACAATCTTTTAAAAACATGTATATCCAAATAAAATAATGATGAATGGATATTGATGCATGGGTTTTTAGAAGATTAAATTATTTTAGAATATGGTAATGAATTAAATAGATAACATAATTTGGGTAGAAAGATAGATATAACAACCCGAATGAATAATGACGGTTCGGGTATAGTCCCTTACCTTATTTGTGATGGTGTCATTCACATGATTTTAATGTCCTGGATAACCAAATTAAATTAATTAATTAATATTTACATAACGTTTTCTTCCAGAATTTTTTTTAGTTTTATTTAGTTCATCCATGACCTTTTAATGGGATAAGAGGTTCAATTTTATTGTTTGGTTGCATTTGTATCATTGGTTTTCAGGATTGGTTTTCTTATATTCATGTAAGGAAAAAAAGTAAGATGAAATTGGTTTTCCATAATTAAAGTTGTATTTTATTAGTGTGTAGCCAGAATATGACATGGTACAAAAATTCATTTTTCTGTTTGGAGTGAAGATGAATTGTTATTTAAATCATTAATAATAATCAATTTTCTAAAATTTTGAATTTTAATAACATCAAAAAAATCGTTATTAATTAATAACATATGTAAATAAGATTATAGAACCATAGATTACACCTAATAAACGTATTTCATTTTTATTCAACCATACAAATGGTATCATGACATGAATTGGATATGGTAATAGAAATCGGAAACCTGTCATCCTTGAATATGATAAATTAACATATCTCAGATGGTGTATTTATAGTATAAAAGGAACAGAAAAGAGAATTGATGATGAGTTATTCCATTGACATTAAAACATTATATAACATGTCTGTTATTGGATTTATCATAACATTTTTATTAAATGAGGTGTGGAAGGTAAAATAATGAACAAAACAAGAATAAAAACATATGAACTATAAAGAGGAGTTTTCCACCTGAATATTACATCATTGAGAACCTCTCAAGGAGAGAGGATATGGACATTTGAAGAGACCAAGTGTTGTTGGACATTAGAGAGTGGATTAGGGAAATATTTTAGTAGAATCGTGACAAGGCACAAGGCATGATAGGAGTGAAGGGAACATGTATAGAGGGGTGGAATTTATAATGGAGGAGAGAAGGGGTTTCCCATTATTTTATTCATTAGTTTAATATTTTTTCTCTAGACAAGGAATATGCATGATTCATTTGACAATAAATTGTAACTAGTGCTTGTGAGTTTGAATCATTGACCATTTACATCATCCATGTATCAATCATGATGTCGAAATTCCGGTTTTATCACTTATCATAAATTATCATATTTTACTATTCATACAAAATTCTAGTATTTCAGAAAAATCCAAAAAATATCCCTAACCATTCATCAATGTATAGAATCTAAAAATGAACTCCATGTTATGAAAATAATTTTCCAAACCTATGAAATTTTATTTCAAAAAAACATTCATTTATATGAAAAATACATATTTTAAATTTATAAAATACTTTACAATATTTTGAAAATTTAACCATGGTCTCATAAAGTTATAATATAATTTGAAGACGTCGAAACAATAATTTATGCATAAATATTAGGAAAATACATTTCTTTATTATTAAATTATTCTTACATTTTTAATTCAAAATTTATGGAATTTAAAAATACTAGTGCTATCATATTGTCAGTTATAATAAGGATAAATTTTATTTATATCATTATCTAAAATTTCACTATTTACATGGACGATTTATTATTCCTAAAGGTAAAATTACTATTCATATTGGTCAGTTAGTGTTCAGGAAATATTATGTTTATCTTATCAGCCCCCAAACAAGTCACCGAAAGAAATTGTATATCTTATATTTATGAAATAAAAATCATAAAAGTATTGAAAATTTGGTTAATTTCATATATTTCATAGTGATTCATTTTGTCGTTATTTCATGTGATTATATGACATAATTATAAGAAGGGAATTCCCATTGAATAAACATTGGGACATTACAATGAATATATTTATAAAATTAAAATTATATCCTTAAATCAATGTTACTTAATTATATCTTCTTATATATATATATATATATATCATGTTATGTGGTTGTGAAAAATGTAGAATCACATCACCTTTAGGACGTAGTTGTCCAAACATTCACATACAAGTTTATCATATTTTAGCATGATGAAAATTGAGAATTACATACATATATATATATATATATTATAAAAATATAAAAATATAATTAATATCATATAGATATCATTTATATAATAAATTTTTTAACACATCATATAACCCTTCCGTCTATATCTTGAATGAATCATATTTCTATGAGGGGAGGGTAGACCACACATACTCAAACGATATTATCATATTCCCAAGAAATGAAAATAATAAAGTTATGTCTAATATATTAACTAAATATGAATAAATTTATATTATATTTTTTTTCATTATTCCAATCCCTGAGATATGTTAATGAAATAATAGCTAACATCGGTTTGGGAGGCGCTAGTCCGTCATACGCAAAAATGATGGTTGTGTATCCCATTTGATAGAAGAGAATGAGGCTGAAGGTAATATCTAAAACAGAAAAAATATAATTATATTTATCATAATTATTCTATTATATAATCAGGACATTATTATAATTGAAGGAGTGGGGAAAGAAATAAAAGAATGTGAAATTTGAATAATGTAACCACTTAATCAAGTAACTTTTCATGGTTTACACCAAAAGAATTTTTTTTCATTCATCAATAATTTAGGAATATAGTTTGTAATTTATAATTTGGGTTGTCTATATTTTCTTGGTTTTTTCTATCCATAATTCATCATAATTGGGAATTAGTGAGGGGGTGGAGTTCCCTCGTATTATGTTGGGTGAGTGGCATTCTTGTAAATACAAAAATGGAAACACTATTAGAAGGTCACCCATAAATAATATAGCTACTTTAAAGAAAAAACTTATATAAACGAGAGTTTATTGTTTAATTATGAACATAAAAATGATTTTTGACTTGTTTCTAAGTCATTTGGTTCAATAAGATTATCATTTATCCACTAAGTAAAAATTTAATTACCTTAGTAACTATACACAATTTTCCATTATTTCACAAAAAATATTTGTAAAATATAATTTCAACTAACAAAACATTAAAAAATATTATAATTCCAATTATTTAAACCATTATTTAAAATTCCAAAAAAATAATTAGAAAATTTTAATTTTAATTTACTCCCATATATGGGATGGGAAAACAGGATTATAATGTGCAAATGTTGAAAAAATTTCTATACATTTATATCCAATTTAAATATGATATTAATTCCAATTTAATCAATTTATTCAAATATTTATAATAGATATTATATTAATTTAAAAAAATTAAATATATCTTTAAATATTATAATCTATTAATATGAAATGTCTGTTTTCAATTAAAATTCATTATTTATAACTATTAACCTTAATTTCAATATTCTACAAAACAAAACAATAAACCACTCAATGTTATTTATAGAAGCCTAATTTCATAAAAGGAGATATTAATTTAAAATAAAATTTATAAATAAATCAAAAATAATTTTTAAAATAATACTTCCATTTAATGATGGAAAACTGTCTTTTAGAAAAATATTGCTTTTTATGCTTAAAATGGATTTATTCTTATTTTTCCTATAAGACTTATTGGATAAATTTTAAAAAAAATTATTAAATATATAAAAATAATTATATTAATATTCACCTATAATAGTAATTAATTTAATATATTAAGATTAAATACCTTTATTGGACTAAATATTTTCATAAAAATAAGACCCTAACATAAAAATTGTTTTCAAATTTCCTTTAAAATTATTTTGTTCAAAAATAATATTTTATAAAAACATATGTGGATCATATTTTAATTATTTAGGTAATATTGTTAATTCCCACTTTTCTAAATAATGGGTTATAACAGTCATGTCAATGATTAACATTAAAATTATATTATTCTCTAAGAACACTCGGTCGTGGATGTGACTCATGTTATCGATGAAACTCGATATTTTGTACAATGAATGATATACATGGTTTTTTATAATGAATGATAAGATATTAATTTTATTATGTAAACATATGGAGGAATAAATTTAATATAAAAGAATATATTTCATAAAATATGAGTATGTTATATATTAAAATCCTTATTGAAAAATTACACTAGTACAATCCCAATACATTTCTCATTTATTGTATCAATTATATTATTTATAATGTTATCAAAATAGCTAATTCATGAACCCAATCAGAATGTCCTTAATCATTCCAAATTATTTTTTGAAATATCATAATATATACAATGATCAAATCAATTCTTTTTAGGTATATTACATTGAAGTTTAGATATTCCATATTATATTTCCTCCTCTAATTGCTCTATATGAAATAATTTTTTTTTTAATTTTTTTTCCAATGAAATATTTAAATTGGATTCCATTCTCTACTCACATGTACCGAAATAAAATTCCCATTTTTATGAGTGAAAAATGGATTATTTCCAAGATTGTAAGATGTGGGAAAATCATTCATTCCTTTATTCCATTAATTTTGTTTCCAAGATGCAATAAAATTATTATATTTATTCCCTTAAAAGTAATATGATTTGTAAAATTACTTATCTATTGATATAACATCTAACTATATCCTCATATTTTAATAATATATGGGAAACTAGTTCCCTTTGGATGAATGACTTAATTTCATCAATGAAGAGTTCAATATTTATCTTTAGATAATGTATATTGTTTTCATTGGGATATTATAAACATTAATAGTATTAATAATAAATATATATAATTTCCTTTATATCGATCCTAAATTAATGTATTTTCCGTCCATATCTACTCATAAGTCAGGAGGAAAATTTAATACAAAGAAGAGTACCTTGAAATCCTTCGACTCTATGAATTCAATTTCCACCTAATTCTAGGTAATATTAATAAATAACCACTATCGATCCTTATCCCCAAACAGATGATAAACCGTCCTAAAAAATATATCATATTAAATACATCATATATTGAGAAATGCATTCTCTAAAGAAAATATACATTTATCACCTAAAAATATATTTGTTTCAACCATTTAATGATGGATCCATTTGAGACATGATGCAATATAACTTGATTACACTATATTTTGAATCAATAATACTTTACCAAAGAAGAATGTTAATATTCATAGCATATGTTATATACCCCAATATGGTTATAATTCGATCATTTAAAACTACAAATGTATCTCTAAAATACTTATATTTCTGTACATGGAAATTATTATATGGTGTACATGAACTAATATTATGAAAATTTTATCTTGTAGGTTACATTTATAATTAACAGAATACAAAATATCAGTTCATAACATCATGAAAAATAATGTTTAATCACGTAGCTAGTGAAGCACATAACATAAATTAGAACAATTTCATCATATATATAATAGTAACCCTAAACATGGTTTCCTTGGGAATGTATTTAATTTTTACACATTCATAATGAATTTTAAGGAAAATTTGATATATCCTATGAAAATATATAGGGTTATTCAAACTATGTTCATAGTAAGGCCTTTTTTCATTCAGATGATGTTGATCCATTCAATCCCCATACACCCTTTTCCAACAAAATACCACTATGTACAATAATTTCATAAACACTTCCTGTTTTAGAATCCATAAATGGAATTATTTTAAGAAAAATAATAATAATCTATTTCTTAATAAATATTTAGAAAGTACATATATATATTTATCCTCAAATTATATCATAGTGTTGTGATACCAAATCTATGTTATCTTAAGTATAGTTGTAATGATATCTACTAAACATCCTCAAATACAAAATGTATCTCCCCCACTCCATGTTTCCTAGTAATAGTGTTTACATTGTTTTATTTAAAAAAGATATGGATCAATCTGACTTTTTTAGGTAAGTTAGTAATTCCAATGTAATTTGAATTTTGGAATTTTGTGGGTGGTTCATTCATTGAATTGAGATTCTAAAATAAGTCATGAGAGTTGAAATAATTAGATGTGTTGTTTTTTTAAATTGGTAATTAACTTTTTCATTATTTGGGATATCTATAGTGTATCAAGAGCATCAGGATCTGAAAACATTAAACACATGAAGGAAAAGACAAGAAGATCCTATTTTATAAATTCGTGTGGCCCAATAGTGCATATTGGTGGCTGTAATAAGAGACCATAAGATCCCAACATGGGCTGCACATAGTTTTACAAATCATGAGCAATTATCATATGGTTAACTTTGATTAGGTATGGTTTTTCACAATTCAATTCATGTTTGTCACATCGTTACGGAAAAGCATTCAACACAACCATGTGATGTGAGATCCCTAGAAAGTATGTGCCTCACAGTTAGAACACAGTTTTAAAAATCATGTGATGTAGTTTATGTGTTCAATTTCCCAAATTACCTTAATGCAGTTATACCCTCATTTTATTCAGTTCTTCTCCTCCTTTAACCACATGATTTGTCCTCCATGGAATGGATTCGTTCTCCACATACCTATTCGAGGCATGATGATAACTCATTCATCCATCTTCATATTCGAGGATAGTCATTCCATATGATTTCATCATTTTAATCAATTCCTTCCCTTTAAAACGTTACCATTTTAGTTTCCTCTTGACCATGTTTTCATTTTTTGAGCCCATGTTCCCTATATTTAGGGTAGATGTTCATTTCATCAATTTAACCCAAACCAAACCCAATCTGACATTAATATTTGACTTATAGTGAATCCTTTGTATGAGGTAGTTGGTCTATGTCCCTTTGAAATTACTTCCTTTATTCTAAAACAAGTATTATTTTTTTGTGTACAAGCCCTTTCTGTATGTCACCCTAAATTATAGTTCTTCCTTTTTAAATTTCATACACACATTCATGTACATCCTTTGGTTAATGATTATTAAATTGTGGATATCTACCGTGAATATCGACACCCCATGGGTGTTTTTGAATATGATTCTTATTATGAATTAATTTATTTAAAACATGGAATTCATTTATATAAATTCTTCTTGGATTAAAATTATAATTTCCTATGTAGCGAATTTCTGGATGATAATAGACCCTCCAAATTCTTTATTGAACCAGAATTTATTAAATTTTTATATTGGGTTTTTTTTTCTAAAATACACCTTTAATGTAATTTTTTTTATGATATTTTAATGCAAGGAATTAATTGGGTTGTATTTATTTTTTTGATAAAAATGTCATTTTTGAATAAACCCCATTAAATGAGGTGGGTTGTCTATAAAATTATAATGTCATGATTTCTGTTATAAACCTTGAGTGACCTTATTTCATTAGTGATTACACAAATCCTTTTTTATTTATTGATGTATGTCATCATTTTTTCATGTTCAATTTGATATCCATAGGTGGAGATTCCCTCTTTTAAACTCTCTAGAGTCCATCCACATTATTTTTGGCTTGGAAATCCTTGAATATATGTCAAAATGGTATGATAAATGAAAATAATTATTAACATTCAAATGATTACTATGAAATTGATTTTTTAGGGTGGCATGAATTCTCACATTCTATATCTAATAAACATGGAATAGGTTAACTGTATTAGAAGAATTGGAATTGATTGTCATGATGGATTTCATTCCTTGAAAGTTTAAAATGGTAAAAATGTTATAATATAACTTTATGGATTTTCATTATGTATTTCCATATTTTAATATTACAAATGTTATAAAAGTTATGATATATATATATATATATTACAATGCCACATGATGTATTTCATTTAAATGAATGAATTTAAATGTGTAATTGATATTTTTATTAATGTAATGAAAGGACAAACAAGATGATTCTTATTTAATAAAATTTAATTATTGAAATAAATACACATTAGTATGCTTTTGAATTATTATCATCACGAATGTGAGGTAATACCTCATGGATATTGATTATAAAAATTATTAATATTGGATATGGTCTGTGGGATGATTGTAAGGGATCTTTTGAGCATGGCTATATAACAATCTCATATATTAAAAGTTCAGCATGATGTCTCACACCATTGATAATATGTGGATGGTGGACATGGTGCACAACATCCATTGTGAGTAATGATTTGATAGAAGACTCACTACTAATAAAATGTTGACATGATGGAAAACAAAACATATCAAGTTATTATCATGAAATATCCTCCTAATATTTAGGTGTATGGAATATACCATTTTACATGAGATTTTAAGATCATTGGACTAGATATGGATGACTGAGTGATGACATGATCCATACTACTCCATGTATTCCATGTATTTGGACACATACATCTGTCTGTAATATTTTTATATTGGTGGATTCATTATATAGTTACACTCAATATTTAAATGTATATTACTGGATATATAGTTACAGGCATGTAAATCAAACTATCAATGAGTCAGATATAGAAGATCTGTTCAGGTGTCCTATTGGAACCTTAGCTGATGGGTAATTATTTATTTCAAAATAATTATTCATTTTTCACTAATACATTCAATCTACATTAGAATATATTAAAGAACGTCATTTATCCATATAGACTTTGGGTGGTGGCCTAATGAGGTAATATATCACACCCTGATGATGTATTCATTTCTCTAGGGTAACGAATAATATCTCTTGTTTATAAGACCATGGATTATTGGTAGTTCTAAAATGCGTGTTCCTGTGAGTTAGGTGAAATGGAATAAGTTAGAGCTCAGAATTCTATTTGATATTTTCTATAGTGATTTATATTCTATTCCATATACTTTATCCTCCTCATATCATGTATGATTTTTTTGTATACTATTTTATTTATGTATAATCATATGTAAATTCATGCATTATTGTATGTAAAAATAGGGACAATTTTATATTCAATTTATCTTATACTTCTACTGATCTATCATTAATTATCATAGTACATCATTTATTTTCAGTTATTTATGGTTTGATACACTATTATACTACTCTAATCATGATGGTATAGTCTCCATATTATCACCTCCATAGGCCCGTAATGCATGTGGGATACCTCTGGAATATAGGGAGACATTCTTGAAGCCTTGAGGTGACTAGTATGGATATTGTTTTTGTGTTATGTGGGTTGGGACATGACAATTTGGACTCATAGCTAATTTTTTCGTGGCCTTTAAATTTCGGGGAGCGTAGATAGTATATTCGGAATGTGTTTAAATGTACTGAATAAACATGCATGGGAGTGACCAACACACATAAAGGGATTAGTACAACTATCAAGGGATTATATTTAATGTTCATTCAATTTTAATTTATATATGATTATTATTTAATTCTGAGTGACTGCTTTACATTCTATTGCATGTTTATTTAGGAAATTATGGTATTTTGACATGGTTTTGATATGATGAGGTTGTTTAACTAAGTTCATCATTATATGCACAAAGAAATTCAAATTCCAGGAATATGGAATTCCATATATTTACAATTGTAGAATTTATACTATTTCTGATTGGGTTCCTCATGTGTTATGCAATAATTTTAGTTTTCGTTGTCATTTATGCTTATATGACATGTGATGGTGAGTATATTCCATTCATACTGCTGATTTGGTATTTCATGCCTATATAAAATGGTTCTATAAAAATGAGATCATTTCACTATGTTTACTAGTTATTATATCATTACTTTTTTTGATTATGATACATAATTGTTTGCATGGGTTTAATATACCATTGAGATTAAATGGTAACAAGTCATCATTTGTAAGGCGTACGGACAGATTATAATTTATGAAAGGTAACCCATGTGCTCCAATCATATTTAAATATTTTTATATATATTTAGGGTCCATTTTTATAATGGGAATTGATCTTATTTTCAATATTTAAAATTGAATCGGTTCATATCTATTGGAACCAAATGCCAATATGTTAACTGCATCGGTGGATTATAGACTGATAGATGGAAACCCGTATAATTGATACATTATTCATATGACCATGAATTTTCTTAAAATACATATATTGTAGGAGATGATTAATTTTGACCTTAAATGAATCTATTTACTCTATATAGGCATGAAACTCTGTCACATTGGCATGAAAATCCTTATGATTACCTTTATAAATGAACATATAGAAATATGTACTTCAGTTGGAAAAGTTATTTATGGGATAAAACCTGATGTTGTTTATGAAACATTAATAATTAAGAAGAATCTATTACCTTTAATTCTTATAAACCCATGTTGTAACGTCCTCGAATCATAAGACACAAAATTGATGCTTCGTTCCAGGTCTCCACATGATCACATATGTGCCTCCAAGTATTCCCTAGGGTTTATACTAGTGGAGAGGTTATGATTAGTCACATTCTAAAACTATACCCTCATTATGGGAGTATGAAACAATAGATAATAGATGAAACTATGTCACTAATTTTAGAAAAACATACAAATTTCAAACCAATCTCTATGTATGGTACATACCATAATGAAATAGTAAATTTTTCATGCCATGAAAACAGTGCCAAAAATGATGGAATAACCAAAATAAAGACCAATAGTTGAATCCAAATATGGAGTTATGACTCCACATCCAGATCATCTTCCGTGTACTCCCCAAGCCCATCTCAACTGCACAACATATTGCCTTTTCCATTTCCCTCACCTATAACAATTATATCTGCTTGGGTACCCAATGACAGACTGAGGGGCATGTGAATACCACATGGTAGGCCACCACCAATGGCATCTAAAAAAATTTCATTCTAAACAAATAGTGTATTCAAGTGCTAAATAAATAACAACGTAGATAATACTAATCCTGTACTATTGTGTAATAATGTTTACATCACCCTATCACATCATTAGTTCCATGTTCATCATTTAATAAATCTTCATCCCTTAATTTATTTACATTAAATATTATATAAGAAATACATTTTCATTATTTACAAAATAGAATAATCCATTTAATTACTAAGCATATGGGTTAAAATCTATTTCCCTTTATCTCTTCCGATTATAATTTTATAAATATTTATATCACGAATACCGTGGAGCCTCGGTATAGGTAGTCTCATAAAATGAATCTATTAAAGGTATATAGCATTATCTTCCTTCTATAACCCATGAATTATTATGAGGTGTTTAATTCTGTATTCTAAACATACATGTTAGCGTAGATAATATATTCATATACACCCACAACATCCATTACATGGGAACATACCTATATATCCATTAACCACATATACCTTCTCACAATCCACACAAAATCATTAAATATAAAATTTATATCTCATAATTATTCAATATGTGAATTAATTTCATGCCACAACCGAGTAGCACAATTACAAATTATAATCCCTAGCTCATTTAACCCATCTCCAATTCTCTTGCCATAACCCATTATTTATTTTCAAAAAACCATATAAATTATCTCCTTTAACATAGTCATCAACTCCAATATATTATCGCATTTAATACTTTTTTCAGTTCACAAGATTTTACCCATTTGAGACGTTCACCATTATTTTTTAATTTACCCACTAATGATTTTTGTATACATTTTATAAATTACATATCCCAATTTCATTATTATTTCCAAATCAATTTTGTTTAACCCATTAAATACCATATTGCATTATCAAACACTTATAAGAACCACTATTTTGACAAATGTAAATAAAGTATATATTTCAACACTGTTCATAGGTGAAATATCTCAATAAAATATAATTCAATATCGACACAACCATGCTCTGTGTTCAGGAATGTTGGTGCAACCCTTGGGTGTCCCTAAACTAGTTAATTAATCCTCAATGCATCCCATAGGGATCATTAGTGGTCTAAATTATAATTTATCAATCCTTTAAAAAAATATTAGTGATGATACTAAAATATGATCAAGAGGGGAGAAATATCACAAACACATATAAAGAAGTAGTCAATAAAACAATTGGATAAATCATAATGACCACCTACCCAGAATATGATTCTAAACACACTCTTAAAATTTCAATATTTTTTTTCAAGAACCCCATAAACAAAAATTTAAATATTCATCATTTAATGGAGGTTTTGGGGAATCGAAAGAAATTGAAATAATCTATAATCCCTAATCCATAAAATGGGAAGCAAGAGGAGTGTTAGACAAACCCGGGTCATGGATCCACAACCAATATTGATCCAATCGATCTAGAATCGAATGAGAACCACCTTTATGTAGATTTGGGACAGTAGGATAATCATTAGGGTTGAGAGGATATGAGGCGAAGAAGAAATTGGCTATATAAATTCAAATATTGATGGATTTTTTAAAAATTAACACTTCAAAATGGGAACACTATTTTGTTTAATGGTTTCACAAACAGTTCACATCCCATGTGCTAGTCACAGTCCAATAAGGGTTGAGGTTGAATAGAATCATGTAGAGATATACATATTTTAAATACCTTGTAAAAACTGTGTAGTGTTCATCCATCAAATCTCATATGGGTGGTCTCTCCTCACATGTATTGTCTTATTCATTTTTCACCCCTCCCCTTAGAATTAATGTTTTGGGTGAACATTTTTCCCTAACATTGGACCAATCATGATACATGAACTAGATTTCAAAAATCCCATTCCATTTAATAAAAAACCCCAAAACACCACATAACATTTTCATACAACTGGTATTCTTTCCATTACCCATATAAGTGTATATTTAAACAAAAAATTTACCACTATATTTTCTCCAATAATCCCAAGATCAAACAATATCCCCAACATATAACTTTTGTTCCTCAATCCACGCATCCCAACCATCATAGGGCTTCTGATGCAATGATATTATGACACTAAGCATGCACACATGACTCGCATAACCATGTTTCCTCTTCAACCTTACAGTGCTCCCATAAAAATCGATCCAATGGATCTTTCATTCCTCACAATACTTTCTCACTATGATCGACAATGAAAAAATGAATCACCTCAAAGGATGCTACAACGACAAGCTTGACATCTTCAACATCAACAACAAGAGACATGTCGTGTATATTATTCTAAATATGAGGCACATGAAAAAAATCATACATACCATTATACCACTGTGGATGTGCCAGTTGTTATAACACCTTTTTAATCATTTCCACAATCTCAAAAGGACCCACATACATTGGAGCCAACTTACCCATTTTTTTAATTTGAGGTAGAATCATTCATGGGATACTAGAATGAAAAAAGCGATGACCCATAAAAAATTTATATGGTCTATAATGATGATATTATTATGAAGTATTCTTACTTACAGATATTTAGATATGTCACCAAATCAACTAAACCGATTTCGACGTCTCCTACGTGAGAACCAATATTGATAATTCTGATTTCGCAACATCCTTATAACAAAAATATGATCAAAATGGTCTACTACAGATCCTCACAATTTTTTCCATTGGAATCATATCCCATAAACCTATTATTGTATGTAAACTCAAAAAGAGATAATTTTTTCCCACAATCCTCAAAAATATAGGACGTATGCTATCATTATATCATATAGTTCTTGAATGGTACATTGTGATGACTCTTCTATTTTATTGTTGAAGTTAATGTTCCAAAAACACATGAATACCAATCGTTATCTATAATTTGGGATAGAAGAATGATTGAAAACAAGGATCTCGATATAAAAACATTGCCCATGGTACTCCATGAAAACATAGTATTTCACGAGCATATGACACAGCCAACAGATCCTTGGTGAAGTCCTCTTTAATTAGTAATATATGTTCTACCTTGGTTTACTAATCCACTACCACACAAATATAATCATTATTTTGAGGTTTCTTCAAAAGACCTTCCACAAAATCCATAATAATGTCATTCTATTTCTATTATGGAATGGGTAATGGCTACAAAAAACAACCAGGTCTTTGACACTTACCCTTCACCTATATATATGTATGTAATACAACCACACTACCTACAACATATTTCATCATCCTTGTCCACTAATACAACCAAATAATTATCATGAATCATTTTGGTCAATCTATGATGAACATACCAATTCGATGTATTATACTAAAGCATAAAATATTCTCATACACATGTTGGAAAAACCAAAATTTCATGAAAAAATGAACCCATAATCATCAATATTCATATTGGATGGATAATCCCCACCATTAAGAAATTATTTTATATTGAATAATTTTTAATCCCCGTATAGTTTTTTCTTTGACCCTGGTTAGAAGAATGGAATAAACAACTAATGATGAAACTGTCATCTGTCGAGCACCATACAACACATTGAGATTCATCTCAGAAAATAACTTCATTTTTTTCACTCCAAAATTTATTCTGGAACCGCTGGGTTTTGAGTCTTCTGACTCAAAGAATATACAAAAATATATCCCCATCAAAGTTTGTACTCTAACCCATAAAAAAATAATTCATATATTCTTCCCATCCTCTCTAATGATGGTTAAAATCATATTTAGATAAGATTCAGTTTATACCTTTTTGATCAGTTAACACCATAAATAAATCTCCAAACAAATAAAGCAATCTCATACTAAACCACCTCCAACAGACTCGAAAATATTGGTGAAACTCTAAATCAAAACACGTTAACCATGGTATTAATATTCATCAGAATGAACTCGCTGATTTTCCAACTGAGTGCACCAATTCGGACCTTCAAACTAATCTTATGCATGAAATAGACATTGCGGTCAAAATCAATTCCTTTCCAAATATTATGAACAATATGAGAAAACCAGATTATAAAGATAAATGGTTAACTAATGGTGACATAAATACCAAATTCTATCATTCTATCCAAATATTTAACAAGGCATGCAGACTTCTATCCATTATAAAAGAAGGGGATAATATTAAAAACAAGGATGACTACATAGCTCAATATATAGTCTCCTACTATGTGACCATCATCAATGGCCCTAATATCAATAAATAAATCATTCATGAGTTATTTTATATAGTGATCACTGATCTGGACAACACCTTCCTTCTAAACCCTCTACTAGATCATGAAATCAATGATATAGTATTTAGTCTAATTCGATATAGTGTGCCATGTCCAAATCGATGGAACAATGTTTTATTCAATCATTATTGGGATGTGGATCATATGGATCACTGTAATCTTGTTAAATCCATTTTCACCAAAGGGGAGCTTCCGCATTCTATTAATGCACAGACCCTCAACATGATTCCTAATGTTTCTAATGCCTCTGAGATTCAACTGTTTATACCCACTACTATTATAAACATTCTTTAAAAATCATAACAAAAATCATTGCTAATATTCTCTCAACTATTATTAAAAAAATTGTCTCTTGGAAGCAATATGGATTTATATAGGGTAGATCAATTCAAGACAGTATTTGTCTTTCCTCGGAGAGTATCAACAACTCAAATAAAGCTAATAGACGAGGTAACATTTCTATTTAACAAGACATCCAAAAATAGTTTGACAACATGGACTGGATTTTTTATCTTCAATGTCATTCAAAGCATTGGTTTTAGTGTGACATTTGTCAATGCTATTAGAACTATCTTCACCATGGCCACTGTCTCCATTTTGATCAATGTTTCTCTAAATGGATACATTAAATGCACCAAAATTGTCAGACATGGTTACCCCATCTCTATCATTCACTTATTAATACCGGATGACTACCTAAGCCGTCTGATCAATTGTCTGGTGTTCAAAATAATGTGAAACCAATTCATGTATCCACGAATGTAAATTCTCTCACTCAACTCATTTATACTGATGAAATCATCATTTTCATACATGGTTACAAAAGAAACATTATCAACCACATAATTTCCCTCTCTCACTATGAGGAGGTTTCTGTATAGGCGATAAGTTGTGAAAAATACTTTTTTTGGAATGAACGTAGTCTACAATGGAAAACGTAACATTATCAGTTAATTATGTCTAAAAGAAGGATTTCTTCCCTTAACATACCTTGGTGTCCCTGTATTTTGGGGTAGACCCATGTCTTTCCACCTTCGGACTATTGTTAATCATGTTTTAAATCAGATATTCGCTTTTTGTGGGAAATATTTTTCTATTGTAGGTTGGACTTACTAGTTAAATCCACTATTGTATCCAAAATGGTATACTCCATGATGGTCTAAAATGGCCTATTAGTCTAATAAAAAAATTAACACAACATTTAAATATTTCATCAAGACTATTAGTATTATATAAATAATGCTTCTGAGAGTCCCTTGGTCAACATGTTGCAATCCTATAGGGAATGGTGTAATTGGCATAAAAACATAATGTTCATTAAAGAAGCAATTCAAACTCAGATTACTTGGAAGAAGATTCTAAATTCTTCTAAAACTATCACCATTCTCAAAAATATATTTATGACACACATAAGACTTGAAATTTGAGATTTATTAATTCTCCCATATGGCCTTGACATTTATTAATTCTCTCGTATGTCCTGCCATCGAGAACTCCATAACCATCATTATAAATAACACTACATGGATGGCCTCTAGTGATTTCTCCATGAATCTATGGAATGAAAACTGGACTAGGAAGCCTTTATTCTGTATGATTTATCCTAATAAAACTCTTCAAAAGTCCAATCAATATATCAAAGACCCTTTAAATTCTAAACAAGATCATCTATTAGATATTATTTTGAATCTTGTTGAAATCAATCACTTCTCTTAAAACAATGATTTATTAATTTTGGATCTTTCTCAAAATGGAATGCTTACCTCAAAAAAGTTCAACAATCATATACTCAATAACACTAAGAATGATTAAAATAGGATTACACACCTAAAAAACCATGGATTCGGCCCTCAAGATTCAAACTGATCTATCGCCTTTCTCATAATAGAGTTCCTAATGATATATTTCTTCAATCGTTTGTAAGTAATCTTTTCTATGAGTGTAAAATCTGTACTCAACATATTGAAGATGATAACCATGTCTTCCTTTTCATTGATACTACTTCTTCTCTTTGGAATAATATTTTTGACATATTCGAAGGTAGATGGTTGAATCATAACTCTATCAAAGTCACCATATGAAATGTGTAGAGATTGAAGGATCTCAGGAAATTATGAACCATTTCTTTGATGTGGTTGTCGAAATCAACCATGTGATTTGGTATGATCGAAATGAAATTATTAACAAAAAATAGAATCAAACAATTTTCAGGACAAATCCGGACCTTCATTTCTACATATGAAGTTACTTTGATACGAAATGAAAATTTCCACAAAACTGTGCATGACATTTGTATCCAGAAGCACCTATGGATCGATGACAATTTCTGACATATGCATCACACTCTGGAGGTGTTTTGGAGATCCCCCCTTTTTAGATGGATCAAAATTAACATTTAGGGGGCCTCCAAGGGATATCCGGGACCACCAATGTGTGGTGATATTTTTAGGAATCACCTCGGTCAGATTATAGGTTTCTTCATGGATCATTGTGAAATTTCCACCTCCATTGAAGCTGAGATGATGGGTTTGATTCATGGGACTAATTTTTCCATGTTTTTTGGACGTAAAAACCTATAGATTTAAAAGTTACCCATTGAAAATCGTTCAAGAAATTTGGTATGGTGTAACTCTTCTAGCTTGGCCAATTACTACATGTTTGATGTAATGTAACCATGCGCTCAATGATTAAAACTGTATCATCACATATGTTTATCAGGAATAAAACATGGTTTTTGAGGGTCTGGCCAACTTTCCAGTTAATCAAGAAACAACCTTGTGTGAATACCTATCAACTGTTCTTATTCCCTTTAATGAAAAAATAGTAATATGATCTCATGAATTAGTGTTTTTTAACCTTTCTTTTACTAAAATTGATGCTTTTACTATTTGGGCTAACGCATCACCTTTCAACAAAATAGAATGACTCTATAATTTTACAGCATGAACCCCCATGTAAAACTCAAGATCATGTTCTGGGAAGTTTCCTTTGTCTGAAATCATCATTCATGGCCCATATGATGCAACTATATTATCTTTCATCCACACTATTCATTTCCCAACACCGAACGAATCACAAAAAATGTATATTTCTTACCTACCTCAGTTAAGATCAGAATCAATGTGGTGGTCAATAACAACGTTAACACATTTAAATCATTCAGACATGATTTTGATCATTCAATACTGAATACATTTTGGTAAAACATAACTTTTTTGTTGAAAAATGACATAAATATTTAATGAAACCTTGGTAATTCTGGGAAAATTTTAGAATATGTAGTATATCCAAAAAATATTGGGCTATAAACAAGATAAATCATAATGTAATTTCATTATGTCCGCTAACACAACTTCTAATGAGACTTTGTGACCATATAAGATCACCATATTGATTTAGAATTGATATTTAGATATCTTGGTGTATAGCCTATTCTCTCTTAGTGTAATCAGAATGATTTAAAGATGCTTTCCATGATCATCATGTGTCTAAGAGTAAACCAAAATATCATTAACAAAGACAACTACAAAATAATCTAGGTAAGGGTAATGCATTAAATTAATCAAGTCCATTAACACTTTTGGTGTATTTATTAACAGAAATGGAATTAATAAAAACTCAAACAACCCATACCTACTCATGAAGGAAGTCCACAATATAGTGGAAGGTCTCACACATAGCTGATGATACCCCAATATGAATTAAATATTGGAGAATACATATTCACATAATATATGGTTAAACATATCATTGACATGACGAATAGAGTATCAGTTCTTAAATTTCATCTGATTCATCTTCCTATGATAGGCAAAATTTGCAACTACGCGTCATATTTCATTGAAAATAGAACTAGAGATCCCGAAGGTGACATATTTGGGACTATGAACACCTTATTATATATTTCCACCTATTATGTTTTATTCCCCTTTGAGTTTTATCATGGTTATTCTTTATGGTGTAATGTAAATAGGTTATGCACCATTTAGAAATTCTATTGTGAACTCAACAACCCTCTTAGTTGGTATCCCCAATAAATCATCACCAAACATGTTTTTCAATTGATCCACCATGGAAAGAAAGAAACGATAACCTAATAAATTTTCATTACACATGAGTCTAGCCACATGGGTTGTGAGTTTACCAAAAAATGACATTATGGACCTACACAGCTACCTTCACATCACATTCACTATGATGGATATTTGTGTATCCATCAGGAGGTGATAACATTTCCCAATTTTAGTAATAGTGGATATGAGATTTTTATAAAAGTTTCATTCCCATGACCAAAATTATTTCAAGATCGAACATCTCATGCATGAATGAGACACATAAGAAACGATACCAACTAACCTCCAGTACAATCACCATAAACTATCTGATATAATCTACTTTCACCCTTAGCGGAAAATCAGTCGACATAATCCCAAAGAATACTTACACCTCCAAGACAAACACAATAATAATCAAAGAATAAATAATATAATTTGAGGATCCTGTGTCAAATAATGCATTACCATGGGAGGAATCTACAAAGATCATACCATTAATTTTAGAACTCACTGACTCACAAAAAATAGGAATCAACTGATCTACAAGAATATGACCTTCACCTCTACAGAATAACCCTGTATAAATGTCCTATGTTGCACTGAAATGATAATATAGATGCTCATGTCTATGGGTACAATATATGCCTCATCTACTAGGTTTGACTGTTAAAATCCAACATCCTATCAAATAAGTGGTTATTGTTCCGCTACCTATATACATAATTAATTCAATTGGTTCATTTAACTAGAACAAAAATCCCACTACATGAAACCACCTCTATGTTCCCTTCTTAAATAATGGTATGATCCACCATTTATGCAAACCTTTATA
This sequence comes from Viscum album, assembly GCA_963277665.1. Lineage (NCBI taxonomy): Eukaryota > Viridiplantae > Streptophyta > Magnoliopsida > Santalales > Viscaceae > Viscum > Viscum album. The sequence goes on from OY728133.1 coordinate 977,103,783, forward strand.
AACAATAATTTTTTACCTATGACTTAATTCCTTGTCTAAGACTACCCTCGAAACATCTTTACACTATAGGGTAGTCTCCTACCAATGTTGGAACAAAAAATTAAAATTCTATTAAAATACCTATGTAGTCTATTGTTTAAATCATTCCCTAGATCAAACTCATAAACACCTAATCCCTCTACGACCTCAATATTTATTAGTAAAAGTGTTGTAGAAATTTTTACGGGAATTCATTCCATAGAATACTATATTCATGGTTGGTTTCTTCCAAAATACACAACAATCACTTCACTAGTCACCATAATATATTCTATTCCAAATTCACTATCTTCACTACATGAATATCCATGTGATAAAAATATTTCTCGATTGAATCTATCTAGAATTCGGTAGCCTCATGTAAACTATCTCTAGAAATCATTGGAGGTTGTTACAACTGAAACTATCAAATCATATAAAAAAAACCACAACATTAGCCACCCTATTTCAAATTCCATCTTCTAAATAATACGAGAAATATTCTAACAGAACAACACCCCTCATTTATTACCATGAACAATATTAATTTCATGATCCACTATTGGAGGATGATTGTGAATGGTTTCCTCTTGTCACCAGACCAGAAAACATCGATGTAGAGGAATATTCCATCAATTCCAAGAATATGATTATGAACATGTAACATAATTATTCTATAATTTACATAAAATAAGGTTCTACCATAGACACAATAACTCATCATGCACACACTAATGCATATAACATCATTACACCTTGAACAATACCCTCTATCATCTCTTAAAAGGGTGATGTATAACATGATTAAACCAACATTCATATTCAAAATTCTTTCATTGGACACAATTTTAATGTCATTCCCACACAAACAACACAAAATATTCTTCCATAGGAACATTTATATTTTTAATGCTCATCATAGCTAATGATTTTATCATATAGATAACTCATTATAACAAAAATTTTACCTTTTTACTCCCATTTATTAAGAAGATTATTAATACCATTCATTGTCTTTTTTCCTATATACACACTTGCACATTATTTATTTTACCCCATTTTCGTCAAATTTTCATGAGAGTTAAATGAACCATATCATTCTTGTCCTATGCAACCATTCCGGGTATTCATATAATGATGCCTACAACCATTATCACTTTGTGACTATAATGATATATTAATGAAAAAATTCATTTTTTTATGTCCACATGAAAAATATAATAATAAAGTATCATTAGAGAACAAGTGCATCACCTAATTGTGAAATCTACCTCACCTATAACAACAGCCATCATGAAAAAAATTCCCACCATGGGTGAACCGGAATTCCCCCTTATAAGGTTTAGATAATCACATTCATGAGTTTATTGAAAAGTCCCTACCCTTATTAGCATCTTATCTACCATTCCATGAATCAAGGAAACTAAAAATAACTGCTCTAATACCACATTACAACATCCCCATCCTAGAATCCACTAAACATGTGCTCTGAGCTAGGTCTCCACAAGACCCCAATTGTGCTCATCCATACACCAATGGTTAGAAATTAGCAGTGTGGGTAGGATAAGTTACATGGAGAGACTATAGAATCCTTAATATATTAAGACACATCATATATCTTACAAAATTATGGGAAATACTATGAAAATAAACAAAAATATGCATTTCCAACCATTTTTCAAATAGGGTACAATCCAAAACCTAATATTAAATATGTAATTACATTTAAAAATGGGAAATATGATAGAAAACAGAAAATGATGACCATCAATTGAATCCCCCAAATGGGTCTTGACTTGAAGACAATATCCTCATTTATGTACTCCCCATGCACAACAGAACTCCCAATGACATGCACTTTCCCCTTATATAGGCATAAAAACATGAAATTATCATTGGTACCCAACAGTATACTGAGAAGGAAGTGAGTAAAATAAAGTGGGCCACCACCAACTATGACTCTGAAATATACATTATAATCATATAGTCCGTGTAAGGAATAAATAAATAAAAATGTCTACATGTATACATGGGTACCATTGGGTAACAATGATTAGTTTACCCATTCACTTCATTAGGCCATTTTTCATCATTTGGATCATCTTCATCACTTAATTTACATCAATTACATGTTCCATAAGCTATTCATTTACATTAATATAAAATGGCACATGTCAATCATTTATTAAAAATAAAGTTATAAATCATGTTCCACATTTATCTATGGATTAACATTTCTTATGAATTTACATCACACTTAACATGGATCCTTGGTCTAGGAATTCACATCAAATTCAACCATTAGATGTATAACCCTTGTTCCCCTTCCCTAACCCATGAATTATCAGGTGGGGTATATAACCATATTGAAAACAAAACCATGGTAATAGACCTTGACATTCAATACACAACAACAACCTAGCCATGTGCACATGCTTGTTTATCTTTTTACCAAGTATAACATATCATAATACATAAATTATTATTAATCATAATAGTCATATCTTATAATTATTCAATATGAGAAATGACATCAAGACTAAACCCACTAGAAAATTTACAAATTTTATTTCAAGTCCAATTTAACATATTTCCCTTTCTTATTTTATTGTCTATTATGTATTTTCAATAATACATATTTATTAGACCCATTAAAATAGTTATATATTCTATTATGTTATCACATTTAACACATTTATCAATTCACTATAAATTAAAAATTTATCATGTTCACCATTCCATATTCATTAATCCAATTAGGACGTTGATGTATATTTTATAACTCACTTATCATGATTTCTTAATTTTTTCCAACACAATTCATTATAATCCAAAAAATTCCTACTTCCATTATCAACCACTATACCCAAACAAAATTTCTGCCAATATGTATCTTAAACTAACATTTAAACATCTTTATAATGGATATTATATCAAAGTATTTTAATTTCATGTGTTAGACTTCTATGCATTATGTTCTGAAATGTTGGCACACACACCCCATATAAATAATGAGGGGTCTAGTTCATAATATTTGCAACATTTGTACCACATATTAGTAATAATACAACAATATCATCAAGATGGAAGCAATACCACAATCATAAATTCACAAATAAATAATAAATCTATGGGATATAATGTATATACCACTAACGTCGAATTAAATGATGAACACACACTTAAAATTATGCATAGATATTGATCCAAGTACCCTATGAATCACCCTTATAATATTCATTAGGAGAAGTAGAGTTTTTGGTATTTAAATGAAGATGGAAAAATCTACAACCCCTAATCCATAAATCCTAGTAAGTGGAGAATTAGACATAACTGAACCTTTCATCCACAACCAAAGGCACTCAAAATGAACTAGAATCAATGGAGAACCTGTATTTGGATGATTTTAGAGATTATGTTCATCACTCTGTTTGAGATAAGATGAAATGTGAAATAAATTTTGTAATTAATGTAGAATATTTAGGGGTAAATATTGTAAATTCAGACTTTCTAATGGTGGGCATATATTTTCCTCATGATTTCCAAAGAGTTTAAAACCTATACACCAGCCACTATCAATGAGGGGTTACTGTTTAATGGTTTTTTGGGGAGATTCGTACTGTTTGTTAAACCATACACCCACCATAAAAAAAATCTATTATCCAATACAATATTGATTTTCTCTACACACATTCATGGTTAGATTATCCATTAACCACTAATTTTGGTATGAATGATTTGGGATTGTGGTTATCTCAAAATTTGCACCATTTGTGCAACATGGAGTGGACGGAAAATTTCTTTTTCTATCACGTCCCAAACCCAGAAACACTCCCACACTGCCTCACACACCGGGTAAACATTCCATTGTCCAAAATTATGTGTTGTAAACCAAACAATAAATAATTACATTCCAGCACAATGTTTGGGATCATACATTGGCTAAATTAATGAGACCATCATTGGCATCATTATCATTACCAAGTTTTTTTGATTTATAATTAGTACTTGTTTGACAGTTTCAAACCATCTAACTATTCAATTATTAAATGAGATCTTATATTGTAATTGAAAATATAATGTTAGTATGTATCTGTATTTTGAACCCTCAATAAAGGGTTGTTTCAAATTCTATTTGTGTATACTTGGAATGAAAACATGGGAATTTTCTATAACAATTTCCATTTTATGATGTTCTAAAATGAGGGTTGTATATATTAGTGAAATATTTTTAGTATGAGCGTGAAATTAGTTCAAGGAATATAATTTTGTAAAGGTCTAGCCAGAGGTGGGATGAACATATATAGATTAAATTACATGCTAAATTAATTTTTATTTTTGAAATATAGTACAGTTCGGGTGTCATTATTCCAAATATGAGTCCTAGATTTGAAATAAAATCCTTTTTTATTTGGGTGGTGATTGTATCTATAACCATGTAACAAATTGGAGCATTATGTTATGATCAAATATAGTAGCTTAGACATGCCAAGGGAAATGTCATCCACCTAGTAGGTCATTTTACTATTTAGTCATTCTTATTAATGAACGAAATTGTATTTTATTATCTAAAATAATGTTTGTATGTATAAATAAGTATCTATATTAAATCTATTTTATTATCTACATAATACACGAATGGATCTGGTGGAAAACCTATGGATTGAATTTTGTATATTTTGTCTTATATTTTTAATCCTTAGGGTAGTGTGAATTCACATTCATGATACCCATCATGTTTCTAAATTATATAATTTACAATGTAAGTTTGGTGGAAATGTTGAACCTTTTCCTGTTGAGTACATTCCAAATGCCTCTCCCCAATATATTCACTTATGCATTAATGGAATCATAATCATCCCAATGATCAGACTTCCATTCAAAAAGGAGTGGGTGTTTTGGAATGCATATATTCTTGGGTGTCTATTCATTACCTATTCTTTTTGTGTTTGGGATCTTGACTCTGAGAAGTGTGAAATGTGCGTTTAAGGTGATATTGATCTAGCGTTCTCATGAGAATTTATTTTTTCTCATTATTATAAGTAATTGACCGTCCAATTTTTGAGAGTGTAATTTTTATATTCGATGAATTTTCATTCTTTGTATAAGTAAAAAAACAGAATAATACCTTGGGAAATGGTAAATTTCTCATAATTTTACATAAGGATTGTATGTTTTTAATCATGTTGCTTCTTTCCTGAAATCAATACATTGTTGTGGTGGGTTTTTTAATCATTATAAATACACAATTTTTCATGAATGAACCTATGTGGGTATGTTTGATCCACCATGTGATGTCTTGTTTGGTAAAAACATAATGGTTGGGAAGATGATTCATTAGTAAGGGAAGCTTATATTCATTCATCGGATGTCAAATAGTAGGAGTTCCACTTCTTCTGCTTGTTGATGGCTGTGAATGCTAAAATGTATCACCCTAAAATTCATCATTAGTTTAGTATAATTTTCTCAGGGACCTTTTTTGAAATATTGAAAACTTCTTTGTGTGCTCCTTCTTAAGGACGAGCATTTCCCCATCCAGGACATCACCATATTTTCAAAGATAAGGGGTCATTTTTATATCATGATATGATTTAAATGATTTTGAGATTGATAAGTGGTATCCTTTATAGTTTCACTATGGAAGTCTAGTATTATTATTGATTCCTGGTTAGTCATATATGATATTTTTGGTGGGAAGATGATTCATCATGGACGAGCTCTAGGACACCAGCTGCATTCCACTATCTTGATAGATATGTGGTCATTGTTGTAGGAATAATCCAAACTCTGACGTGGATACCATGAATTTTATTAACCTTTAACATGTAATAATGCATTATTGACCACCTAGGGTTTTTTTCTTGTTAATTAGATTAATGAATCTTAAAATATCCCATATTTGTTGTTAGTATCTATTTTTTTCTTAATTGGTGATGATTCTTGTGAACTAGGTTTGGGATATTATCTTTTTTCATTTTGATTTCCCCAAAAATAAAATATTTGGGAGATGGATTGAATATGGTACATAAAAAATTTTCATTCATGGTATATGGTTAAAATTCATGGTGAAATTGTAAAATGCATTAGAGAGGAATGTGTTGTAGTTGTATTGGAGTTTCCCAGATCACCTAAGCAGAGCATCTGGAGAATGGTTAGTATGAGGTTTCTCGACATGTTGTCCCTTTTATTCTAGGTGTATAGTTTAATGATGTGTTTTAAATCACATCATGGGGTTACGTCATGTGTTGTGTAAGGGTCGATATTATCTTCGAGGAATGATTACACTACTAGTTCTTGATAGGCCAGTCATAATTTTATTGGTTCGTTCAGATGAGGTCCATCACATAGACATGGATTTAATGAGGTTTTCATAGTTAATGAAATCACTCCATGAACATATCTATAATTTATGGAGTCATTAAGTATAAATAAAATTTCAATGATGTAGGTATCATGTCTTATAATTGTACCCTTTAAATGAAAAAATCCTACAGTTGGAAGAAACATTGACCAAGTGTTTAAATAAAGGAAGAACTGATCATCTATCGTACTAAATAGTATTAGGTAAACAACATTTATTTGTTTATAGATTTAAAAATGATAGTTATATTGGTTTTTCATGGATTAATGTTCATTTAATTCTGTATTCATTCCAAGTATTTTGGGAAATCAGGAACACAACATGATTGTTTGAATAAGAAAAGAAATAAAATCCTAGATCATGCGATTTTGTTTCTGCCCAAGGATTCCTAGGGAAGACAACTTCCATATTGGGATGGTTTTATTGACAATTTGTTTTTTATTCAAAGCATATATTCAATGGAAAATTGTATTTATTCAATATTGGAAGGGTAATTATCTTAAATAAGGATTAGAAGACAATTCTTGGAGATGGAACACATAAAATCATTTTTTATACCCATTGGTAAATGACTGAGGGGTTCCTTGGGTTCTCAATTGTGTTTTGAGAGTTTTAGGCTTATAAAACATAAAACAATTGGGATGGAATAGATAGAGAAAAAAATTTCACAAAAAATTGTAGAAAATTAATGAAAACAACACAATTTTAGTAGCTGGGAAATAGTTCCCTGCATGCGCTATGCACAGTTCCCTAATCAATGTGCCAATCATGGTTATTTATCATAGATTTGCATGAATTTATTCCCTATTAATCTCACAGTTGGAACCCTATTAAAAAAATCTATGTGGCACAACCGTGCGAGGTGGGTTTCCTAATCGGTGGGAGCCACATGGTTGATGTGTTGTTTAAAAAATCTATGCCCAAACCATGCAAACTAGTTTTTAATAGAGGTGTTTTCAAAATTGCTTTAATAAAGATATATACTTATTTATATCTATCTTTTACTCCTCCATCCACAATATTTCCTTTTCATTGCTTTGTGGGTTCCATCCCCTCCCTATTCTAGGATTGTTGATAAGTCCTCTATCTATTTTTAGATGTGAATAACAACAACACCTATGGATTCCTCTATGAAATATATACATCACTTTTGAATATTTATCTGATTAATATATTGTTAAGAATATTATCATGTGGGAGATCCTTTTTCTTATTTTCCTAGTGGATGTGTATTTATTTTATTTCATTAATAAAAGAATAAATTAGACCATTATATTGGATGATTAGAGAAACATCTTTATAATGTACGCGGTTTATAGCTATTTCCGCTTATCTCCGTTATTTTATAACCATTATATTTTTCCATGTTCCTACCATTACCGAGTATCATCCAACAAGTTGATTTCTCCCTCTTTAAATAACATTAACACCTTTTTGTACACACATTGATTGATATTTATTTATGTGAGGATGTTTGACATGAATATTTACACCCCATGGATATTTCTAATTATATTTCATCTTATGAATATAATTATTTTAAGCCTGGAATTCCCTCTATGTATTGGAAATGGATTAATAATTGAATTGTGCCTTGTAGGGAATCACTGGATGATAATGGTAGCTCCAATTTAATTAGTAAACTATGATAGATTTTATTTTTATTCTCGATGGGTTTTCCAAAAAAATACACCATTAATGTGAATTTTGTTTTCATTACTTAATGTTTTGGGTTAATTGGGAGAAATGTATTTTTTTGATAAAAATGATATTTTTTTATAATCACACCCCTCAGACAAGGTGAACAAAAAAATAAATTAAAAAAGTTGTTACTTTTGTACTACATATTGAGTGGCCTTATGGAATTGGTGATTACCCATTCATTATTTAGTTTTGGGAGATTTATGGAATATTTTCTTCAAGACCTCATTAATATCATTATGTTGAGATACCCCCTTTATAGAATTTTAAGGACCTACAACATTCTAAGTTTCATTCGAAAGCAATGATATAATATCACATTTACTTTATAAATGAGATGACTTGTTTACATTAAAATGATTTAAATTTAATTAATGTGATTTGGTGGAATGAACTCACAACATGATATATATAATTAATAATGTCCGAGTTTAATTGTATTAGATGAGTTAGAATGGATTGTCATAATGGATTACCTTTCATGAATGATTTATATGGTTTAATGTTTCTGATATATATATATATATATGTTTGTTTGTTTATGTGTCTATATATATATATATTATTTCACGCCTCATGATATATAACATTACATTAAATAAATAAATTGGTTTAATTTACCTGACTAATATTAGGGATTATGGCCACACTGATTGTTTCTTGTTTAATTAAATAAAATTATTGAATTCATTGCCCTTGATTATGATTGGGATATATTAATATAAATCATTTGATAAAATTTCTCATGTATATTGATTATAAATTTGATTATAAATTTATATGTGAAACGGGATTATAGGAGAAATTTTATTGGGAATGGTGGTATAATGAACCCCTAAATCAGTTAATTTGAATGATGTCTTAATTCAGTGTTGTTGTGTCGTCTAGACTCGACTACCACTAAACAGTGCCCTGAGATGGTCAGCCACATTCCCTTAAGAGAACCTCCCTTTATGCAAGACAGTGCTGAATAATAGTTAGGGTCTGATAAATCAGTTTTGGGAGAATATACCCTCGTTTATGAGAATAGAATTCCAACAGAAGAAAATAACAATATTAAAGTGTGGAAGCATATAAAAGTGACCAAAAAAACTATGTCAAATCATTGCTAAAAAATACTAAATTGAAAGGTAAAACAACCTATAATAATTCATTTTCCATGTATCTACAATGCATCTAAATGTAAGTACTCGAAGACTCCAAAGTGGGTCCCAAACCACATTTGGTTCACTCTCCCAAGATCCAATCCCAATCAAAACCATATCCGGTGGCCATTCCCTTAACATATTTTCAGCAGCAAACTATATTTAGGTACCTATTAGGCACCCCTATTAGGGTGTGAATACCACTCAGTAGTTTCCTACCAATGGTGTCTAAAATGTGTCCAGTCTAAATATAGTTCATATAGTTTTATGAAATAATAATTACATTGTATAATTATTACAGTTATCTCATTGTAATTTAATCTTTAATAATCACCATAGTCCAATTTCAATTCATGTTTCCAATTTTAATCATCAGTCATATTCATTAATCATTTGGTGTAGGGTGTCATTTCTAGCACCCTAAATGTTAGTTGAATCATCATTCATTATCATCACTCATTTGGTGTAAGTCATCATGCCTAGCACCATAATCTCTTTGAATCACCATTCAATACTATCATTCATTTGTTTTGGGTCATCATGTCATCCACCATAATCTAATTGAGTGTAAGTCATCATTACTTGCACTACTTTTCACATTTGGTATTTGTCATCATGTATAACACCCCATAATATCTAGATTGGATGAAAATTGGGGTGGAAAGCCAAATCCAAGTCCCTACTTTTAATTGGTCATGAACTACTTGTCTAGAACCACCAAAAACTCAGTCATTTTATCATTAGTTAATTCACTAGAATTTTCCACATTGTTTCATTACTAAAACATAAATTCGTTAAACATTAAAAATGAACATTATTTAAATCTATTATTAACTAATAACATAACCTATTAATTATAAAATCAATTAATTAATCAATTTCAAAAAATTCTCAGTACATATGTAATTACTCAAAATTATTTATGCATATAAAATATCTACTTGCAATAATTTATTCTCATAATTAATTATCATTGATAATACCCATAGAACATAATTAATTCACAAAATTATTTATCTTGGGGAATCATTATGGAAAATAATTAATTCTATCAATTAATAATATTAGGCCAATGCCATTGAACATAATAAACTATCATAATAATTTATCTTAGATATGAAAACATAATTTCAAAATTAATTCAGCCAAATTAATTATCATATAACAACCAATTCAATATCTCAATTACAATATATGAACCCATAAAAATTATCAAAAATATCTATTTGGAAAACCCCATTTATTTTTTCCATTAATAAAATATAAATTAATCACCAAGTCTATCTCAATTCAACTCCACTGTCCTAGTTAATCCAATATAAAAATAAAATATCAAGGAAATCTAGAAAATGATAAACTAATATAGAATTATAAAAATAAAAACTATTTGAGTTCGATTTAGACATCCTATATTAGTTTATGGATGCTAGTTAGAAAAATAGAAATCCCCTATAATTAGAGTGGCATAATTTCATCGATCAAGATTCATATCTAAATCCATAAACCAAAATTAAGATCAAAGTCCTCAATATCATGAAAATATAGATAGAGATCTAAAATATAAGATCTATATTTCAACTCAAAAGGTTTATATCCAATAAAACATGAGATAAATTTCATGAACATTTTGAGAAAATATAGAGGGAATAAAAAGAGAAGCAACAAGATGAAATCCACTTACTGGGAAGTGATCGGATCTTCTATACGGGCTTTCGAGCATAGAGGATGGTGTTCTGATTGCCCTGGAATATTTTTGTATGACACTGAGATAATGAAAAAATATTTTGGCCTAAGCCTATGTCTAATTAGAGGGTTTCAGTGGTTTGGATGTTTTTTCAACCAATTTTAGGATTAAACTACTCCACATGCATAGTTTCACCTCAGATGTTGTACGGTTAGGCCAAACTATGCACCAACTCTGTTGTATTCCACTGTATGCGTAGCTCGATGGTTCATGGTTAGAAAAACCATTCACCAACCATGTCGTACGACACTTCCCTCATGGATTGGACAAACCGTGCACAAAGCTGTCACATCCCCCCTCTTCTAACAGTGCATAAAAATTTCACTTAAACACACCCTAGGTCTTACCCAACACAATGGTAATTAAAAACAAAAAATATTACCTTGAAATCCACTCTATATTACTCCCGAAGAGGCTATGATATTTCAATATCCCCACTATAATAGCTTGTCCTTGAGCTTCACTCCCATACTTCTCTAAGATTCTATGCCAATAATATTGGGCCCTTGAGCCCCTATGTCTGCTTCTCATTCCCAATATTTATCTTGAACACTTCCATATATCCAAAACACATAAAATATTGGCACGGTCGGAAGAAACCCAATGTTTTATCAATTTATTTAACTTATTATAATAATTCCATGAAGTATAATCCTATTAGGAAACGTATTGAAATGATACTAAAAAAATGTGACCATTAAATATATTTTTTACACTTTTATGTTATTAATTTCAAAAATATGACATTAAGGGTTGCGATCAGTAAGATGATTGGAGTCTGATAGAACAAATAATTTTTTTGTGAATAGTAGCCTACACTTATGAATAGAAACAGATGAATATGAATAGTAATATGACCATTAGGATTAGTATGTCTTGAAAAATATTAGTAACCTTACCACTGAATGATTAAATCATATTTTGGAATCATAGATGTGATAATTTGACCATAAGTATTATTATTATTGTATGTTATCTGAATTTAAATTTATAAAATTAATTAATTTAAAATAAAATTTACATTCCATGAATTTTTTCATAAATTATAAATTCAATGTCTTATTTTATTAAGATAAATTTATATGACCTTATGAAATTTTTTAAAGTCGTGTAAAAAAATTTTAATTATAAAAATTGTAATTTTCCAGAAATTTATGATTTTAATTAATAATAATATAAAAAATATTTAGAAATTTGTTTTTGAAAAAAGGAATTCATTTTTTTATGTTAGAGGTCGATAAATGGTTTGTGTAAATTGTATGGATTTTTGTGAAATACTTGAATTTTTGGTAAATAGTAAAATACCTTAATTTACCATATTAATACATTATAATCGATATCCACTATTCCCAACATCACAAGTGATGTACGCTCATATGTCTCAAAATCAAATGGCTTATTGACTTTTCATGGTTATGGAATTATTTCTATTTTTTATCATGGTGGAAATTAAAAAAAATAATGATTACATTGTTAAAAAGAACCCATCTCCTCTCAACTATAAATATCGCGATACACACCCTCATTTCCTTACACCTATCATGATTAAAGACAAGTTTAAAGTTTCCCAAAAATAATACCTAGCCCCTTAACCACTTCTATGTGTTTATGTTCTAATCAAAATTCCAATCACAAGTTTCTTAAGGAGGATCATAATAGTAGGATTCAAGAGATAATTCTCCTCTCTTTATTGTCCTTTAATTTCATTTCAATTCAATGTTCTTTTCATAATATTTCAGGATATATCCTCATCCAAATGGTATGGTAACTCTAGTATCATAAAAATAATGAAATGTGATGATAATAATTTGATAATATATCATCATACCCCCTTCTTCTCTTCATTTTAATTTAGAGAAGAAAATGATGTCTGTGAGGTGCTAATTTTTCTCCATCACGAATGATTTTTTTTCATTTACAAACTAATAATCTAGTATAAATTTCATTTCATGGTTGAAATTGATCATATTATATGTATTATAATCTATTTTATGTTCTGGAACTTTCTTATGTACACATTACTAAATGATTAAATGAAAGAAGTCTATTGTGGTCGAAATCCCACAGAAATTAACCCAACTAATCATCATTAAATTATTATGTAATGATTCATCCAGAAGTTATTTAATATAATTAATTATATAATCATTTAAAATTATGTAATATCATTAATAACATGGAATATATGTTTTGTATGCTTATCCCTGTTTTAAACTAACTTCAATTTAGGAAAACAACTGAACCGCTTAAGATAACTAAAAAAACGAACACCCCCATAACAATTTATTTAAAGACTATAACTCATCCTAAGGCCCATAAAATATCGAAATGAAACCATAATGAACCATATTAAAGTTAAAAAAAATTATTTATTGGTTAATTAATGAATATAGTGTGGTTATATAGGACATTAATGTAAATATAGCGTTCAGATACAAGGTAATGGGAGATTCTCTAACCCAACATTCATTTTTTGGATCCTCCATCATTCACTCCATGTACGGAATGGGTTTTACATAAAATTCATTTATTCATAATTATATTATATCTTCTGATATATAAATTTTCTCTAATATATTTTATTAAAAACCCAATGTTTTCCAAATTAACTCTTCTTTCAAATAAACACACCATTTTTAATTATTGAATAATACTTCACTCTTCTCACATGGTTAACGGTTCTATGCCAAGAATAATATTCCCTCTTTATTTTGAGGAAAAAATTGTTATGAAATTAATATTTATTATTTCTAACACATTTATTTCCATGATTTTTGTTATGTTCACTTTTTACATATTTTTAATGAGGCATGCATATAATGTATATATAATGATGTAATGGGTGCACATGAAATTATATAGTGTAATATGAAATATAGAATGTGACATGTGCGAAAAAAATTATACAGTGCTACAATGCATTGGGTAAAGTGATTAATATCACGAGTAAAATGAAAATTATGTGTGAACATGATGCTACCATTTTTCACAACTATGTGTGGTAGAAAAAAACTAAGACATGATGTTCCAATTTTTAGGAATTTTCACATTTCATGTCATTTTCTAATGATTCCTCTCTTATTAATAATCCAATGCCTTTGTTATGATTGTTCTCACACATTGTTATATTTTTCATATATATATCCTCTTACTAGGTTTTTAGCTCGCCCCTTTTTTAAATATATCCTCAGTTGACTACATGTACTTATGTGACGTCAAGATAAAATAAGAAGTAAGAGAAGAAGGACATAAATATATGTTTATAATTAATTTTATAAATGATATGTTTGGTCCTAGATTTCCCAGCACACTGAACCTATGAATCCACATTGTATAATACTATTATGATTTTTATCATTATAATGATGTAATATTAATGTATGAAAATGTTGGGTCTCTAGAGTTGGTAATAGAGGTAAGGTTCAGTAAATTTTGGAATTAAGATTAGTGAACCCTAGAGAAAACCTCTTGTGTGAGACTAACTACAAATAATCACACAAGATTGTTTACATAGGTATCCCCTATGATATTCTTTTAGTGAAAATTTTAAAATTGAATAATAATTTTATTCATGACTTTTTTACTTATACTTTGTTCTATACATTTCAATTTTATAAAATGGTGGGATCCAGGAGAAACCCAGAGAACAACCTGTGTGAGGGACAATAGAGTGATTTCTTGAACGACATCCCCAATGCTTTGGGAGGTGGATTTGAAAACTTATTGTGTATGATTTACAAAATATCTTATGTTGTGAACAATTACCATAATAATGGGTAACGTCATCATTAAACAAAGAGGTTGAAACTATATATCATGTGTTTAATGTTGAAATCAGCACTGATGTTTAGTGGATATTCTGAACCACTAGTTGCAGAAAAATGGATCAACGCCATGAAGAAATTTTTTTCCTGCTACACTGTTCTAAGATAGAGTAGGTGACATTAGACATTTATCTTCTAGATGGAGAGTCTGGTCAATGGTGGTTTTAATTAAGAAAACCATGACTAGAGATTAATTTGAATATATGGAATGATATGCCATTAAGATCACGTTTCTTAACAAGTATGTCCCACAAAATCATTATATGAAGATGAATAGATAATTCCTAGATCTCCTAAAAAGTAAGGGGAATCTATCATGACCTACGAAGATTATATCTAACGGATTGAAATGTATTCTTCTAGTTTTGATATGAAAATTTATAGATTCTTTAGTGGGATAAAACCACACCTTTGAAAGGCTCTTGAAATTCATGACTTTTGGAGTTATGAATTAGTTGGTCAGTGTGATCTCAAAGTGGAGATAGAGTATGGAGAATGATCCAATGGATATGGGGGTATGAAATTTAATTTGGAGTTTCAAAATGGTGGATTTAATGCTAATGGTTGGAAGAAAACTCTATGACCCACATGCCAAAAATGTGGGAAGTTGCATAAAAGGAACTGCCTCAATGGGATGTCGAAAGCATCAAGTGTGGGAAAGAAGGACACCATGATCAAGAGTGTCTAAAATAAATGAGAAGGACAGATAATGTAGAGGGAGAAAGGGGAGCAACATCCTTTGCTCAACATAGTAACTATAGAGATCATGTGCACTATGGAAGCCAGTGCACTAAACCTAGAGTCCTCTAGTGTAACCAGCTTCAGTAGCCACCAAATCCAAATGAACAAGGGAAGGCTTATGCCACCATTACTATGGAAGTGGTGAAAGATAATGAAGTCGTACAAGGTATACATCCTATTTACTCAAGAATAGAATAATTCTTATTCGATTCTTTTTATATGCACTCCATTATATCATTCCAGTTTTCTATAACTATACAATCGAATCCCTGAAACATTTAAGTAGCGATATATATAAAAACACCAAGTGGTGAAATCATTGCAATCCAAGTTTTTTACTTCTCTATTTTTTAATTATGTGGGAATATTATTCCATAGAATATAATAATACTTCCTTTGGTGCAATACGAAGATATTATAGGAATTGATTGGCAATCGTTATATAGAGAACATATCAACTGTCAGTAAATGGAATTATCTTTTCATATTCCGAACCATACGTTGATCTACTAAAAATGCATGGAAGGTAATGAATCTTATATAAGAAAATTTCAATGGTGTGGGTGTTGTTTACCTATTATAAAGCATACCAATACCAAATATTTGAGTCAATGGAATCATCCAACCTAGTGGAAATTCCAATCGTGAAAGAATACAATGATGTATTTCCTGAAGAGTTACCAGGTCTTCCCCTGGATCATTAGGTAGAGTTCTCAATAAAACTCATACACAGAGCAACTCCTATATCATAGATTCCCTCTATGATGTAACATGTTGGACTTGTGAAGTTAAAGAAACATCTGCAAGTGAATTTTGAAAACGGGTTCATACACCCTAGTGCATCACCTTGGGGTGACCCAGTGCTCTTTGTGAAGATGATAGATGGATCAATGTTTTTGTGAACCGATTATGATGAATAGAAATGATCAGCATAATGAACATGTATCTTCACACAAGAATTTACGACTTGTTCGATTAGTTAAGAGGAGATAAATAATTCTCAAAGGTTGATATTTTTTTTAATATCATCATCATTATGTGAAAATGGAATATATTATGAAAACTACCTTTTTACAAGGTATGGGAACTATGAGTTTATGTTGATTCCCTATGTACATACTCATGACATTCAATCATCATTTATTTGATGAATAGAGTCTTCAGATATTACCTGAAAAAATTTGAGGTATTTTTTATTGATAATATTATCATATACTCCAAGATAAAAGAGGAGCATGAAAAACATATATGACTTGTGTTAGAAACATTTAGATAGGATAATTTGTGTACCATGTTCAGGAAGTGATACTTTTGGATGAACCAAGTCATGTTATTGAGACATGTGACCAAAAGAGAGGACATTTATGTGGACCCTTAAAAAACAAATGTGATTAAGGAATGGACCAGACCATATGGTGTCACAGAAATCTATAGTTTCCATGGATTAGCTGGGTACTACTGATATTTTTTGGATAAATTTTGCATGATTGTACAACACACTAACTATGTTAACAAGGAATAGGGTAAAGAATGATTAGAAAATAGAATGTAAATGAATCTTCATGGAGCTAAATAGATAGTTGAGAGCTATAATTTTACTCACATTACTAAAAATTAGAGATTGTTTCTATACATACAATGATGCTTCAATGAAATTCATGGGTTTCGTACTCATGAAAAATGATTATGTTATAGACAAATACTCACATAAGATGAAATCCATGAGAAGAACTATGAAACACATGATCTTGAGCCATTGACCATGATTTGTTTTTTGAAAAAATGGTTTCAATACCTTGATGGTGTGGAGAGTGACATATACCATGACCACAATAGCTTAAAGTAGATATTCACATAAAAGGATCTCAACATGTATCAAACTAGATGGTTAGAGCTAATCAAGAACAAAAATTTTTCTATACACTATCATCACAGAAAGGAAAAAAGGTAGTTGATTATTTATATAGATATGAACCTGCCAATTTATCCATGTTATAGATTGAGAAAGACCGTATATTCATGGATATGCAAAGGAGGTTTTGGGAAATCATTTGGGTAAGGGATAAATCCTTAATTTCCCAATGGAATGTGCAACTATCTATCCAAGAGAATATTAAGGTGGAAATAAGTGAAGACCTAGATTTATAAATGAAGGTGAATGCAGTAAGGTAAGGGAAGATACATGGGTTCTATATCGATTATGATGATGTGATTCGGTTTGGAACACATATTTTTGTTCCTTCATCACCAGGGTTAATGAAGGGGCTATTGGATAATGCACCTAGCTCAACATTCTCTATCCATCCTAGTAGTACCATGATGTTTGTGATCTCTGAGAACATGTCTGATAGGAAATTATAAACATAGAGATTTAATAATATATATCAAGGTTCTTGGTATGTCAGAAAGATAAAGTAGAGAAAAAAAGACCAAAGGGATGATGCAAACATTGGCGCTACACTTTTAGAAATGGAACAATGTCACTATGGACATTGTTTGGGATCTCCAAAAGACGTCTATGGTAAATAATAAAATATGGGTTGTGGTTGACCGACTCAATAAGATAGTCAATTTCATTGCTTTTTGGGAAGATCAAGCGATTGAATAACATGCAATGATATATGTGAATGAAGTGGTAAGACAACATGGTGTTCCACTATCGATTGTCTCTGGTTAGGATCCAAAGTCAACATATAAATTATGGATGAGAATTAAACATTCTTTGATTATTGAATTAAATATTACCAAGGCCCATCACCACCAAACTGATGGCCCATCTAAAAGAACTATTCAAACACTTGAAGACATGATACGAGCATACTATTTAGAATTTTATGGTGGATGTGATCAATATATCCCATTGGATGTCTTCTCATTCAAAAATTTCATCCACTCTGGTATTTAAGTGACTCCATATGACGCTCGGTATGGAAAGCGATGTAGACCTCCAACCTGTTGGGATGATGTGAGAGAAAAAAAAGATACATGGACCACACCATGTGGAAGGTATAACAGAGAAGGTTCAATTCATCCAGAAACATATCAAAACAACTCGATGCTGTAAAAAGAGCTACGCTGACAACCGCCTAAGGGACATTGAGTTAGACCTTAGTGATAATGTATTCCTTCAAATATCACCATGGGAAAGATTCATGTGGTTTGGAAAGAAAGGGAATCTAGTCGAAGGGTACAATGTCCACTTTAGATCCTTGAACGCATAGGATTTGTGGACTATTGTCTTCCACATACACCGAATATGGATCATGTTCATGATTTGTTTCACGTATTACTCCAAAGGAATCACATTAATGATCCCTCAAATGTACTGAACTCAGTGGTGGTACACATAGAAGATTATATCTCTTATGAGGAGCAGCCAATGAAGATTCTAGATTAGAAATATAAGGTAATACAAAACAAGACAACTATACTTTTCAAAGTGTTGTAAATAAACCATAAGCTAAAAGAAGCAACATGGGAACCAGAGGAGGCGATGAACGAAATTTACCCTCACCTGTTTGTGTAAATGGAAATTTCGACAGAGAAATTTCATAAGGGGGAAGAATTTAACACCCGAATGTTATATCAATGTAATTACCATCTTATAATAATTCCAGGAAGTATAATCACATAAGGAAACAATTAAATGATAATAAATACTATGTTACCATTAAACACATTTTGTCTACTTTTACTCCAATGGCCCGAAAGACATCATTTTTTATTGATTTTTGATAATTATCCTTTCAAGTGATGAGGTGGAACCCTTACAAGGGTCATAGGCATAAGTATTACATGGAACTTAGGACATAGAGAAATTAATTGATCGTAGGCTTCAAACATTAGATACATCCCAGACTAACTACTTAGAACTGCTCCTCCAGAGCATCTTCATCGTGAAATCATCTCTCCACCATCGCATGGATATTCAGCTAGGCATTCCCGTGCATTCACAGGCATGTCCCGAAGGTAGGCATCATACCCTCTCATTCTTTCATTATGTTTAGCTTTTGTAGTAGTGAAACCTATTTTTTCATCCTCCTTGTAGAGCTTGTTCCTTGTAGGTTGTCTGGTTTACATCAGCACTTAAGGAGGCCCGAAGGCCTTGAGGTGGCCCAAAGGCCTTACTGACCCGAAGTCTTGGGTCGCCCGAAGGCCTTACATGACTCAGGGACCAAAATTGGCCCAATGCCCCAAACGGGGGCATATTCCAAGCTGCTATAGTGCCAAACACTGCCTACTATAGTTCTGGCTACAGTACCTGCTACTGTACTGCACAATTCCCACAACAGTACCTGCTACAGTACTGCTACAGTACTACTATAGTAACCCGGAAATTCTTCCTCTACATAGATTTGATCCCTGGTCGCTTGGATGCACTTACAGAATCCTTACCAACTGGGCTATGGCCCAGGTTCTTGTCTACTTTTATGTTTTGAATTTCTAAAATCCAACATTCATTGTTGTGATCAGTAAGATGTTTGGATTCAGATTTGTCAAAATAATTTTTTAGTCAATAGTAACCATACTTTGTAAATAGTATCCTACCATATGAATTGTAACATGAACCTTATGATTATTAAATCATCCAAAATAATAGTAAACATACCCATGAATGATTAAATAAAATTTAGTCATCATAAAAGTGACAATTTGACTATAAGTATTTGTATTATTGTAAGTCATAAATAATTAATTATAATTATTATGTTTATCAAAAAGAAAAATATATTTTCCTTGTATGTGTTCATATATAAAAAATTATTTTTTATGATTTTATTATAATTTAATAAGACCTTATGTAGTTTGTTAATGCATTATAAAATCTTTTTTAATTTTAAAAACTATATTTTTCAATTAAATTATGATTTTAAATAAATATTACATTAATCATCTATATATATATATATATATTCGAAAAATGGGATTCCACATGTATGTTAATGGTTTGGGTGATTTTATGGGATTTTTATGAATTACATGGTGATTTTTCAAAGGTAAATTACATTAATTTACCGTATAATTACATTATAATCTAAACCAACTATTCCTGACATCAAAGGTGATGTAAGAACCCAAATCATGAACTCACATTCTCTATTTGTTATTTGTGGTAATATAATCATTAATTTTTCTTATCATTGTGTAAATTAATAATAATATGAATAAATGTTATGAAAATCCACTCTAACACCCTCTATAAATACCACCCCTCACACACTCATTACATCACACCTATCTGGTTTCATGTCTTGTGTAAACACTGCCGAAATTTTTTCCCTATCCCATCACCCACGTCCAAGTGCTTCTGGTATCATCAATTGACCAATACTAGGTTCGTTAAAAAGTATCACATTTGGTGTATTAAATAGGTAATTACCCTCTCTCCCTTTTCCTTTATTTTCCTTTAAATTTGAAGTTCTTTTCTTAATCTATCCCCACCTATCCTCATAAAAATGTTATGGTTACTACAATATCATACATATAATATTATTTTATTATTATAATGGGATAATATATCATCCAAAAAACATTCCCACTTCATTATATTTTAGAAAAGATAATAGTGTCAGTGAGATGTTAATTTATCACCTTCAAGAATAACATGTTTTAATTTTCATCTACCACCATTGAATATGGTCATAAAAGAATTTTTAAGGTTTAAGAAGATTATATTATATGTATTATATCCTATTTAATGTTATGGATCTAACTTATGTACATATTACGATGTGATTCAACCAATCAAATTTGTTTTGGTCGAAAAATAGCCTGAATTAACCAAAATATTCATCATTAAATTATTATCTAATGATTCATCCACATGGTATATAATATAATTATTTATATGATCATTTAAAATAATATAATATCATTAAATAATTGAACGATAAATTAAGTATGTTTATCCATGTTCTACACGAAATTCAATTTATTAATACAAGTGAATAAGTCAAGAAAACCATTAAAATGAATATTCCCGAACAATTTATTTAAACAATATAATTCATCAAAAGGCCTATAAAATAACATAATGAAACCATAAAAACAATATTATTGTACACAAGGTTCTATAATTGTTAATTTATAAATATAATGTGGTTATATAGGACATTAAAATGAATAATTCATTTAGATACAAGGTATGGGAAAATTGATGAACCCATCATTCTTTCGTCATGTTCTCCCTCTTTAACTCCATGTTCGGTATGGGTTATCCATAAAAATAATTTTTTCATCATTACCAAACGATTTATGGGATATAATTGTTCTATAATGGATTTTATAGAAACCCTAATTTTTTTCAAAAGAAGTCTTCTTTCAAATAAATACACCCTTTTTACAGCTTGAATATTGTTTCACTCATCACTCATTGTTAATGATTATATGTCAAGAATAATATTCACTCATTATTTAGGAAACCAAATGTTTATTAATGTATGATTTACTATCTGAAACCCTTTTCATTCCATGGGTTACTTTACATAAATGTTTTATATATTTTTAATCTGGCATGAATGATAATTTATATGTAATGATGTGATGGGTGCACCATAAATTATATAGCACAATATGAAAGTTTGAATGTGACATTGGACCCTCGAATTATAAAGAGATCTGATACATTGGGTGAAGTGATGAATCTCACTTGTAAAATGGGAATGATTCGTGAACCTAATTATAGCACGGTTTACAACAATGTGTGGTAGAAAATAACTAAGACATGATGTTTCATTTTTTATGCATTTCCACATTTCATGTTTTTTATTAATTATTCCAGTCATGTTCATGATCAAATGACTATGTTGTAATTGTGAAAAACAATTTTCATATTTTTCAAATATATTATATTACTAGGATTTTATCTCCCAACTTTTTTGTGTACAACCTCAGCTGACTACATGTACAAACCATAGCTCAAGAGCCAATAAGAATCTTAAGAAAAAAGAATTAAATAAATTTTTTGGAATGATGTTGTAAATGTTATATTTTTTATATGTGTACCAAAGAAACTAATCAATTACAACCTCATTGTTTTAAACTCTCATTTTTTATCATTGTAATTATGTAATTGTAATGTAACAAGAGGCTGGGTCGGTATACGGTCTTTCCCAATAACACTTTCTCAATGCAACCCAGCACAGATAATAGACGCTACATAAATGATGCCTATATCTCATGGTCAACATCATACACAAAAATCACAAGAGAGTGGTTGTGGTGGTATAGACGTAGTTGTAATATGTTGAAAATCTCATGAATAGCAGTGAATTTATGTCCATGTGCTAATTGGTATGCCATTAACCTGATTCTCTCCATCACCTTAAATGGTCCCTCAAATCTGGTTTCTAACATTCCCTACCTCCATATCTTTTGGTGACCCAATCTAGGTGACACCGTAAGAAATACATGATCACACTCTATAAAATCTAGGGGCCATATCCATCTATTCTCTTACAACTTATGCATACTCTGAGCTGTATCCATACGTGTCTAAATCAACTGCACCTACACCAATGTCTCCAGGATGAGACTTGGAACCGTCATCTCTGACTCATATGACTCCAACAAGCATAGCATTAGTCTAAATGGTCTAACATAAAGTGCCTCATATTGTTCCATATGATTAGGTTCCTAATAATTTTTGTTAAAGGTGAACTTTAATAAACCACATTTCCTCTCCCAAGAACATAAAAATTCAAGTACATGTGCTTGAAGCTGATCTTATAACACATGTATGGTACCCTCTGACTGCCCGTCTATCTGTGGGAGGAATACCATACATAATAAAACCTACACACAATAATACTTCTGTACGCCCTTCTATAAACGTGATGTAAAGTGTGAATCGTGATATGAAACTATTGTTGGTGGCACCCCATAAAAATGAACTGTCTACCGTACACACAATTATCTTAACTATTCAACTTTAATGGTTTCCCTAAAAGGAAAGAAGTGTTCTACCATTGTTAGTTTATCCAAAAAGTCCCAAATAGCTTAATTATAGATAGTGTATTATTATTTCCTTCCATGAAATCAATAGTATTTCTATACCACTTCAATTCTAGAATAGTAATGGCTAACGAAGGCCTCTAGGTCATTGATTCTCTTCCTTTACCTACTGACAGCTTCAACATATAATTTTGAACACTACTGTCTCCTTTTTCATTCCTGGCCATCGAAACTTTTTTCATAGGTCACGGAACATTTTTTTCACCCAAGTTTTTACTGACCACATTGAATCATGAAATTCTCTTATGAGGTCCACTCACATACTCATAGAAACAACAACCTGATATTTCATATTGATGATCTCATCAACATCTATTATCCAGTCAGAAGGTGTCTACCCACTATCAAGGATTTCCCTCTTGGATAATCATTATAGATCATCATATTTCATTTCCCAATTCATCTCAAGAGTGTATACTCCATTATTATAGAAACCATATTCTTCAACTCCTGACACTCGTGAACTACCACATGCATTTTTGCCCGAAATGTCATCATATTCTCCTATGTACTTGACTCATGTACCAAATATTTTTGAGTTTTCATACTGAAGGATTCAGTCACAAAAGTAACATTTCTAGGTGTATATGCATATTCCAAATCAATGGAATGCATATATTATACACATATTCGCATTTGAAGATTCAAGTCAGATAGTGAAAATATATACATCAATGAATTTTTATTTGTTAAAGCTGTAAACATTTCACCAAAAATATAATGTCTCAAAAAATTAAGATAAAAAACCCATTCTGTAAACTCATGGCTATTTGTAGGGTAATTTCATTCCTGATGCCTCAGCTGCTAAGACCCATAATTAATGGCTTGATTCCCTTGCATCAACACAGATCTGAGTATGATCCCAAAACCATCACAATACACCATGTACTACACACCCGACTAAAGTAATTTCAAAATTGGTGTCGATTTCTATAACATATTTAACATCTGTATATAATTATCTCAAACATCTATTCAAAACAAAATTATCCATTTCTTTTTCAAACTTTTAAGTAGTTCTACCTATCAGGAAAAGTATTGGTTTAACATCTTGTAATATTCAGATAATCCCAAAAAATGTTTTACAAACTATAAATAAGATTCTGAAATGTTTGAATTTTCATTAATTAAATATTATAAAGGTCGTAATCTCAACCATGTGGCCACAAAAGTTATAGATAAATTTAAAACTAGAAAATAATTTTATTAAGATTAATATAATAATATATATTAACTAATTATTAATATTAACCTCTTCTATATCGTGATAATAATATTAACGTGATATTTTGACATTTCTACCCTCTCACAATCATTATACAAGAATTTAGATATTCCACCTATTATATTAATGTAAATGAAGTTTATAGGAATAAAAATCAAAATGAATACATAATATTTTACATATTTTTCTATGAAGGACTTATTTTATCTTAATTAATATTTTTTGGATACAAAATGTGACTTTTATAGTGATGTGAAGGAACTACATCCGCATTGGAAATGATTTTCTTTTTTATTTTGCAATAAATTTTAATCACTTGGATTTCTATTATTTTGTGATGATAATTATAGTATATTTTAAGACATGAGTAATTCCATAGTACACCTATTAATTTATATTATGTATATATCCTGGATATATCTAATAAGTTAATTCATTTTTAAAAAAGTTATATTTAATTACTCACTAAAAACATTTCTTAATAAGTTATTTTTAAAAAATTCATAATAGGATAATATTGGATTAGATAATCCAAATATAAATTAAATGTCATGAAATTATATTCTTATAAATTAAATAAATAAATTTTAAATACGTTCTCAATATTTGAAATAAAACTCTTTTTATGAAAAATGAATTTTTTTTCATAAATATCTCTTTGGATGTTTAAAAAATAATTTTATACTAAATTAAACAATAAAAATGATTTCAAAGAAAAAAAATAATTTATTAATAATTTTATAGAGCTAACAAATGTTTACATAAATTTCAAAATAAAATTCAGTTTCAAAAATGGTTGAAAGAAAACATAGTTTTGAGTAAACAACAATATCATTAACTATTCACCATAAAATCAATCTTTTCCGAAAAATCCAAAAATTTCACACTGTTAATTTTGTTATGATGATATGAAAAATATTATTATTTTAATAAAATAACATGTCTATATAATTTATAATTTATTATATTATAACCTCATGAAAAAAGACCCAATTTTTAAGAAAACAAGTTATTTAATGTTAATAATAAATACTATAAATAATAATGTGATTATTTTTTTGTACTTAACAAAAATTAATATTTATGCAGACATATATTTAAATTTAAAATATTGTTTTTCCTCTTTGTACATTTATATTTAGTAGAAATGTTAAATGGTGACATTTACTTTTAGGTGTTCTTTGACTCTCATTGTGCCATATTATGCATGCAATCGAACATAATGCTCCCTTTTGAAAATCTCTAGATGTTACATTGTGTCCCATAAGTTTAATATAATACGATTTAATATTATAAAATATAATGGTGTGATATTATATATGATATAATGACTCTATAGGTATATTTATGTTATAAAAATCACATATATATATATATATATATATTAAATCAATCATTATACCCAACTGTGAGAGGTGTTATTGGAATAATGAATGAGATCATTTTGTATAGTTGTACTCTCCTATACATGAATGATAATTTTGGGCCCAAATTTATTGATATGGGGATTATATTTTGTCATTATCATAAAATAATAATTTTTTAATATATGAAACACACTAATGATATTATATCATATTTTTTTAATAAAATTTTTTTGTGGTAGAGAATGAAATAAAATATAAGCGATTAATGAAGAATGTTACATCTTATCCATGTAACCACCTTGTGTTTTAACCAAAATCCATCATATAATGAATTTATGTCCAAGATAATGATTCTAGGATAATACGAGGGATGTTTTTTAGGCATTTTCGAATTTATTGGAAAAAATAGGTTTCATGGTTTGAATAAGGGTTGATATGTGGTGGAAATTTAATGGTGTGGCGTGTGGGATAATGATACTTCTTTTAACGAAAATGGTGTTCATGTGATTTTTAAATGAATTAAGGGTAAAAATTGATTCTTATAGAGAACTTTATTCTTAGTATCAAAAAAAGAATTCTAAATTAATTTCAGGAGAATTTTTTGGTAATGTTAACACTTAATTTTTTAGTTCAACCCTTAGTAAATCAGTTCTAACATTCCCCAATATATATTTTTTTACTATTATTATGATTAATTGTAAGAAAAGGTATAATAATTTTAGATTATAATATAAATTCATATGATTCTAAATATTTAATCCATTTTTTCCAAATTATATTTATATAATTCTAAAATCAAAATTATAATTTTATGCTTTAAATGTTTCTAAAAAGAAGGTTTTCAATGTAAAATTTTTAAAAAATCTATGTTTTTATAATAAAAAATTATAAATGATTAAAATATCATAAATATGATTAATAGATATATATTTTAATTATTTTTACTATTACATCAATTTATAATATAATTTAAAATTATATATAATTAAATCCAAAAGCTAGTTTTTAATTTAAATTTTTTATTTTTTATTTTTTATATAAATATTAATCATTTCGAAAAATTAAAAATATTAAAAAAAAATATTTTGGATAGGATAATTTAATAAATGATCGTTTCATTTCCTAAATAATATTTATAAAATTGTAAATAATTAATTCTAAATTTTCTGTTCCAATAGTGGCTAAAAGTTCAATTAGAAAAAAAAATTTCCCTAAAAAAACAAATTCTTTTTAAAATAGTAAAAATGTTATCTATATTAAATAAATATCTATAGTATTTATTTAATAAAAATTTAATCCAAATAATCTTCTATATTTATTTATTTCAATTAATTTCATCCAATTCTATATATATGTTTTAACTATAATGTTTATATAATAATATTTTACTATTGTATTGAGTTTCATTCAGACATGGTGATTTCTGCACTACATGTTATTACAGAAATAGAATTTATTTAAAAATAAATATATCATAATGTGTTGGGTTTCTAAATTATTTTATATTCTTGGTGTTTTATGTAATACACAATATCAAATATAATATTATTATTTTTTATTATTTTTTTGTTATCATCTACCCCCTTAAATAGATTATTCAATCTAAATTTAATATTAAACTCAATAATAAAGGTATTTCCATTTGAAAATATTTTACCTCAAGTCCAAAAAAATAATAAGTGTAAATAATTAATATCAAGGTGATTAGAAATATATATATTATTCATTTATACAATAACAAATAACTAACATCTTATGTTGGAGAATATTGGTAGAATGTGGATATATAGATATGGATGAAAATGATAAAAATAAATGAGTAATGATAGAGAAAATTAATCATATGAAAATGAATAATTTGATGAATGTAATGAACCGAAAAATGTAAAATATATATTTATTTTTGAGATCATATTTTTAACATACATTACGGTATTCTGATATCATTTTGTTTCAATATACCTTTTTAGAGACGATGAATTGCATTACAATCTACATGATTATTATATGAAAATATACTAAAAAGATGTATCTCTATTTATAAGGCACAATTCATTATATTTGTAGATATTATAACATTATCCACAAAATTTCATACAATAATAAATTAATAACCAAGATTATTTTTTATGCATGAATCCATAAAATTTAATTCTATCATGTAATTAGATCTATAATAGAATTATAATTCATTCTTTTGATCTGTAGATATAATTATAAATAAATGGTATGTAACATTTATCAAATATTAATAAATATTAATATAGTGCAGTAATAAAATAATCATTAAATCCTCATCCAATGTTTAGCTTAAACCATTTCATAGATGGATATCCTTATGACCGTAAAAAATTATAAATATCCAAAAAATTATAAAGATGGTTACTAAAATTACAAAATTAACTTATCATTAATCCAGAAAATAATATGAGGTATCTCTTAATCATCACATACTAATCATTTGAATACATTAATAAGTTATTATCTTGATCAATTATAATAACATGAAATACAATTACACATTACTGAACGTATTATGAAAAATTACTTTTAGAAATAATCATTAAATCAATACCTCGAACATATTTTGAATTATCATTACCTCAATAATGTGTTTTATAATATGATCAAAATTCCAGTGAAACATTTTTTTCATCATTAACTTTCAACAATCATATTCAAATACCTATTTAAAAATTACTGAAACATAATCCTTATACATTTCTAAATTATTATAAACAATAAATGATTGAAAAAATACACATGTGATATGAATCATGAATCCAAATATGAGCTTATTAAAATTTACATTTCATCTATGGTAATAGTATATGATTAACAACGAATGAAATGTTACACATAAGGATATTCATTTGATTCTTAGGATATTGGTATAGGAAGTTCCTCTTATCCATACAATATTAGAGTCAATAAATAGAAATCTATTTTTATCCCATACACTCAAGAAAATAAAATCATTTCTCTCTACAAATGTTGAAATCACCCATTATATTTAAAGAAGTACCAATTTGTTTCTGTCAATAATTATCAAATGGGTGAATATTATTCATTCCCGTCATTCCTTTATAAAATTTTTTCTCTATAATTTTCATAACATCATTAATCCATTTAAAACATATTTCTATATTTTTAGATAATGGTTTTATCTGATCGAATTATGATATTTTTTGAGAGTCTAGTTACCAATGATGTATTAGATTTATCCATTCAATTAAATGAGAATAATTACACATAGAATATATTGCATTATGAAATTCACATAAAACATACTAAGGGACATTTATAAATGATTTAATACAAAAATTTAGATATAATTAGGATACATCATTTATAATCCCAAAAAATTGAATTACATAATAAAAAATGAAATAGTTATGCATAAATAATATAATAATCACAAACACAGTATATAAGGTAATTTTATAAAATCAATAAAGCATTTTCAAATTATCCTCAATGATATGTAAAAAAATATGTGTCTTAACCAATGAATATCCCCTAATAGTTTAAATCTAATGAAACAATAAATATTGTTTTTCTACATCATGTGAAGTGTAGGTGAGGGCCAATGCATCAATTTCATTTTTATTACCCTTATGAAAAATTTTCGAAGAACCATATCCACTAATAGTATACAAATATTGATTTATTAGTTTTAAAGATCAACATAATATCATAATTTCTCAATCAATATAATGATCATAAATAATTATCCTCAAATTATATCATAGGCTTATGATAAAAAATATATGGTTTCATAAATCAACATCTTATGGTTTCTAAAAATCATCCTCTAATACTAATGGATGTGACCTCACCACGATAGCCTCTAACATGTTTATTCCCTATTATATTGTTATTACATTTAAGGTATCACATCATGAAATACTGGATAAATTATTATAATCATAAAACAATATAAATGCATGAAATCATAATTAAATTTGATAAAATAAAATAAAAAAATTATATAATTTGAGATAATCATTATTACCCATATTGTATCCCTAAATATCAATCAATAAAATAACATAATTTCCTAGGGAAAATAAAACATATGATTGAGGTGATTTTAAAATATTTTCAAGGGTATAAATGTAAAAACATATTTTATGAAATAAATATTTATTTTTATAGAAAGAAAAATATTGAAAATACATTCCATTTTATAAATAACATGATCATAATTTGGTTTAAAAAATGATGGTCAAATAATTTCAATACTATAATATAATATTCATGAATAATAATAATGGATATTCTTAATTATTTAATTTCCACATGGAATATCAATAAATAAAATCAGAATGATATAATTCAAAATGATTGATGTCTAAAAAACAACTAATGGGCTATATGAAAATCTATCTATTACCATCGAGCCATTTTGAAAATAAATTTATATAAATGGGGAATACCTCAAGAAATCCAATTCTTGTTTATCTTAGGAGACATAACTATAACTCAAGGGTCTATATAGGGGACCTCCCATAATTCACAATGAATAATTCCTTCCTCATATTGAAAAGTTTACAAAAAAATCACAAACACATATGTATTTAATCTATAATAGGATATTTAGTCATTATCCGTAACCGGTATGCATAATCATATAACATCCAGAGAAATTTTAATGGTATAAACAATGTACATACCAATTAAATATGATCATAACCCATACAATAATGTAATAAATATTTTATCATTTCTACACATATGAATTTGAGTAATTTTAATGGGTTGTTATCATTTATCAAAAAAAAAAACAATGAAAATTACATTAAAAGTGTTGTTGAAGAGAAGTACCTTTTTCTTTTTACAAATATCATTTTTAAACTAAAAATTAAGAAAACAAATTTAATTTAAATTTTTATGAAAATAACCATTGAATTGTATAATATAATAATTAAGAAATTAATTTTTCTATAATTTAAGAAATTTCATAAATGTTGACTAAATTAAAACATTTATTCCTATAAAATTTTTGTAAAAGGATAAATATATATTATTTTGAAAGTGTCTTCAGGATTATATACAAATATTATTGATAAATACAAATATTTGGTAAATATTCATTAATAATAATTTATAATGGGTTAAAAAAATTGGAAGCATTTTATAAAACATGGTTTTAGAATAAAATATAGTTTTTATTATAAGAGATAATTGACGTCATGTTTTTTTTAAATAATTTCACATATAATTTAGTTATCAAAGAGTTTAAAAATAGAAAAAATATTGGAAAAAAAAATTAACAATAATCTGGAATGAAAAAAGATTAATTTTAAGATATATGTTTAAAATAATAATAAAAAATGTGATATAGAAAATAAATATTGATTAATTATGAGATTGTGAAATAAATTGTTTCCACATTAGTAAATTTAGTGTAATTAGACCAATAAAATAAATAAATATAAATGAAACATTAAATAACATGAAGATAAATTAATTCATTATAGTAACTTCTAAATTTTTTTAATATACACAACATAAATGGAATAGTTATTGAATATATAGTTTGACTCACTAAAGTATATGTATTTTAAGACATACATACATTGAGTATGAATTATGAAATATATTCCATATATTTTGGAATAAAAAATTTATGTACATTAATAATATTTATATAAACATTTACCATGTTTATTATTCATCATATTTCACTAATTACATTGTTATATAATATTACATTATAAATTACTTTTATTTCAAATATTTTTATGATATTTTGTTTATGTTCCAAAAATGAAATTAGTGTGTATACTTCTGTGAAAGATGAAATTATTTAAATATATATATATATAAATAATTAAGAAATTATTTTATTATTAATAAATCTATGATAACATTTAAATATATCATGATATTTGTTTTGACATTTATCGTGGGTTAGGATCATGGAGAGGTTATGCCATACATATGCACGTGTAATGATTCAATTTTTCAACGATCATAATGAAAATGATGAAGGTAATATTTTTTCCACTCATAATGATAATAATATCCTAAATACCATATTTGTTATTTTAAATATCTTTATATGTCATATATGTGGTGTGGTGATGAAAAAAGTGTTGCATCACATAACTATAGGTGTAGTCCATTTGTTTATGAATAATGTTATCATATTTCGGTGACTAGAAAAGAAAAAAAGAAAATGATATATTACCATTATTGAAATATAATTATTTCAATAATATAATAATAATATAATATATATCATATGTATTAATTAATTTTATAATTATGTGCTTCCGTGTAATGCATTAGAGAATGACGAATCATATGGCTTCGTGGGGTTGAAGTTTTTGTAAACACGCGGTAAATTATCATATGATCTACAAAATATATAATAAAATGGTATATATTATATAATATAAAAATAGGTATAATTATATTTTAAATATAAATTATATCTCTTAAAATTTTCATCATAACCATCCATGGTATTGGTTAAAGGAGAAACGAATTAGATCATTTTGTGAGGTCGTAGTACGCTTTACCCAGAAATAACTCTTTCATAACACATTGATTGAAGTGGGGCTGGTTTTATGTAAAAATAAATTAATTGGAAATATATCAAAATACTTTTGACACTATGTTCATCATATATTCATTTTCTAATAATAAAATAATTTGTTTGAGGAATTAATAAAAAAATTATTGTAGAATATTTATACATCTTCATCGAGCTACCTTGTTAATTTAGTTCAAAAGAATTCGTTATACAGAATTATTCCAAAAATATCACGTAAATTATTA
Organism: Viscum album; assembly: GCA_963277665.1. Taxonomy (NCBI): domain Eukaryota; kingdom Viridiplantae; phylum Streptophyta; class Magnoliopsida; order Santalales; family Viscaceae; genus Viscum; species Viscum album. The sequence continues at coordinate 977,136,711 of OY728133.1, forward strand.
TATGAGTTCATTTTTAGTGTATTCCGAACCAATGAGGCAGGATCGGGTGATATAGTTGTCTTAGTTGGTGTCCTATTGTTAGTGAGTTGACTAGCATTCTTCAAATTACAGAACATCAAAAGTTGCATCTGACTATTTCACAAGACCATATGGTAAAAAAATTGTTATTATTGTTCCATGTAAATTTTAGTGTCTGACAACATCAATAAAATATATTTTATATGTGTATATCGGACATTTCACTACGGGAAAAATGAGCAATTGTGACGGGTTATTTGCGACGGGAATAAATCCCGTCGCAAATAGTCATGTTAAAAACTTATTTGCGACGGGGGTATTTCCCCATCGCAAATAAGGAGGCTTTTGCGACGGGATTGCTTTCCCCGTCGCAAATAAATTCATATAAAATATTTTTTAATAAAATATTTCTCCAATTTCACTATTTTTAATTATAATATGATGTTTCTAAAAAATCACCAAATAATAAAAAATATGATCTGTTTTTTCAAAATTTCTTCCTTTATATTTTTTTAATCACATATTTAACATCTTTATCTATGTACATGACATATTAGAATTTAACACATTGAAATTTGATATATTTACTATAAAAAAGAAAAAGATCAGTGGTTGATATTATAAAACATATCCTATATTTTTTCCAAAACATTTGATGTTTTGAATTTTTATTTCATTTAAAAAATTTATTATTATTATAAAATATCTATAATGAAAATACATAGAACTATAAATTTATTTTAATTTAAAATAAAATTAAAATATCTAAAATTACAAAAAAATTCTAAATAATTACAATGTAATTATATTCAATAAAATGATATAATAAAATTTATTATCTCATATTATAATAATATTAATATTTTTTACATCATTTATTTTAATTTACCATTTACTAATAAATTACAATGTCTGAAATGTATAAAAATATTAGACTATTACTAATCCAGTAAAAATAAAAAATAAAGATGAATTATGAGGATGGATATTTTTTCTTCAAAATAATATTTATAGTCAATAATATCATCTTGATAATATCATATTAAATATATTTCATGTCAAACCCTAACCTCTGATACTCCTTCTTTTTATTTATTTCTTGATGCTGGATCTTTTGGTTGAGGTTCGAAATGATTGTCCAATAGAAGTCCTTGTGTTTTGTGATATTTGTTTTCTTCTAAACCTATTCGTGTTTATTGGGATTTTTTTGTGATGAATGTGGCATGTTGGAGAGTTTATTATGCTTTTTGTGTCTCCAGATTGTGTTTAAATCATTCATGGATCATTTGGTAAACATCCCTAGTTTTTGGGGTGTAATTTGGGGGTTTTCAGCCAATTTTTTGGTTGCACAATTTGAGCACGGCCTTCCCAAACTGTGCAACCTAACCAAGTGAGGTTGATGGCATTTTCCAGTATCCCTCGCACAGTTTTCCAATTGTTTGACAAACCATGCAGCAAAATAGTTCATCCACTTGCGGGCTTTATGACTATTGACATATAGCTCCGATGTAGGTGATTCCACCTCCAAAATGAATCCCTCTCTGTTTGAAATTGACAAGAGGAGCCTCCCTCTCATTCCTTCTTTTCTTAGGGGCTATTTTCATGAGACTTATAATGGAATTTCGGTGATTCTTCAAGTTTCCTTCACCAATTATTCTCTCCTTCGCGTTCTATCTTAGTTAGAGGGTTTCTGTTGGAATTTTTCTTCCATGGACAAACCCTAATGTCTAGTTATTATGTTTGGTTCGTTTCTATTTTGATATAGGTTATGAAAATAGTCCATGGGTATTATATCTCTCCAAAAATGATGTTTCATCGCACACACACATGGTTGAGGTATCTGTTTCCTTCTTTTTTATTTCCCAATACACTCCACATGCACTTGTGTGTTTTCATTTAATCATTAAATTTCCTTATAACCTCTAATATATCTATTTCTTGATGTGAATCATGATTTAATGATGGAAGAATTTACTAAAAATTTGTTTTCAAAGGGATTTGTGTGAAATACCTTGGTTTATTCCACTTAGGGTTATTGTTTAAAATTTCATTGTTCTTTAAAGTTAAATTGGTGTTTTTAATGATATTTTTAGCATTTATTATGGTATGATGGTTTTTATTGTTTGTGGACTTGATTTTGTGTGGCTACGTTGGTAATGATTTATCTTTTGAAATGTGATAAATCATTTTGAAAAGGGTTTTTTGTTATAAGGGGAAAATTTTATGTTCAACAAATAGTCTGGATGGTTGGATGTGGTTTTAAAGAAAATCATATGTTTTGTGGAAATTGTTTTTGGGTGACGACTAGTATTTTTGGGGTACCATCAAGTGTTGGCACATCCATTGGTGCACTAGGTGCACACAAGATTGCGCCTCAAATGATGATGGTTCTTTAAACAGGTACTCCTAAAAATATAGGTTTCAAAAATGGTTCTTGTTTTCTAAATAATTTTGTGTCCTTCTTGTGGTATCTATAATTGGTTTAAAAGGGAATCTCATGGGGTTATGCTCATATGGATTTTTCTGTGTGTGTTTGTGAAAATGGTTGTCTTGTGGGGCTGTTTGGAATTTGAGACTTGAAGATGGTTTTAGAAATGTTTTGGAAATGATTTGGTAAATTTATTTGTGTGGGTAAACATAAAGGCCCATTTCGTATGTTTCTAGAGTTTCATGTTTTTACTAAAATGTGGAATGTCTTGTTTAAAAAATTCTAAGGGAAGTGGTGTTCTTCTGGGTTTTAGAAATGATTTGAAAATTCTTCGATGTGCAAAAATTTTCAAAAATGGGTTTGTGATGTGAAAGTGGTGGCCTATGAAATGTGTTGATTCGTTTGGTTGAATAATTGTTTAAGTGGAATCATGTGATATGGAACTTTATTGAACACAAAGGGAATCCTGGGTATCTAGGTGGGTCGACTAGTACTAGTATTCTAGTGATCGTCTTGGGTTTGGCCCCTGTTTCACGTAGCATGTTTGACAATGGCAACACATACTAATCAATGAAGATGATGTTGATGTAGGGGACCACTAGGATATGGATATGTTACCCACTAGAGGATCATGCACGAGAAAGGATATTGTTATGATTACATTTTCACCGAGATACGAGGTACATAGGGCCCACAGCTAGCTAGTTCCTTTGGGTGTTCCCATGACTATTGCTCAATGATTATGTTGCACCCCCGTCGGCATAATGTTGCTTGGGTTGGTAATTTTAAATGTAACTTTTTTTTATTTAATGTCACATTCTTTTAAATTGTTTTCCATTTAACGTTGTTCCATTGAAATTTGTTACTAGTAATGTTTGGGTTGGGATTTTGTTATAAAATGAAATTTTTCTGGTAAAATGGAGGGTGGCATGTGTTGTCCTTTGAAATGGGAATGGTATGGTTGTTTAATAAAATGTGAAAAAACTATTTTTATAATAGTATTTCAAACTAGTGTTAATGGACTGTTTTGGGAAAGGAAACTATTGGAATCTGTGGTAATTTCCTGCTGAGCTGTTAGCTCACACCCTACATATACAACTCAGTGTTGGTAGACCTGAGATATATTGCAGGATTAGGATTTGATCAGGTTTTTCTAGTTCTAGTTATCTCTTGTAGGAGGGTTGTCTTGTTGGTTGAGGTGACCTGGAGGTCACAAGTAGATCATGTTATTAGTTGGTTGTTTATTTTATCATAACTCCTAGACCATTCTTTATTAGTTTTATTTAGTTGTATTTTTATTGGACTAGATTGTTATTTTATTGAGATTCAGTTGTGGTTACCTCTGCTGCATTTTCAATGTTTTATTTTTTATCCTATTATTATTGGGATTTATCATTCCTTCTTGTTTAATTTTGATGATCGACACTTGTTGCCAGCCCATGGGTATCAGGAACACCCTTTGGGCCATGTTAAGGACTGGTTTGGTGTCGGGTCAGTTGGCATCCCAACTTGGATCGTTGGAAAATGATATCGACTAGGTTCTTGATATGTGGGTTGTCCTGTAGATTGAGACTCAGGTTTTCATGACATGGGAGGTAGGTGTGGGGAGGGTGTCATGAACCCTTGCTTGTTATGAAACTCGAGTCACCAGGGGTAGTCCAGGATTGAGACTTGTGTTTTGAGTTTTTTGTGAATTGAGGGATGAAAATGGAGGAGATTCGGGATATGTTATGTACTTACATGGGATAGTGACCCATGTGAAGTCCATGTGCCTAGTATAAGGACCTCCTAGTGTTATTTCTTACTTGTGGAATGGCTCACCACCATGTCACGACCCTTCCTCAGGGCCCATGCCATGACTACCCCAATCCCGCCTTCTATAGGCCAGGGGATGGCGACTAACACTGAAGGCGAATCCCTGATAAAAATGGAATGCATAACCTTTAATCCTATAACACACACAGACTGAACACAAGAAGTAGAAGAAACAAGTACTAATATAGAAAAGAATGGTGTTCTGAAATTATGTGGTCCGGTATAGAAACCCAACTGAACAACAATAACAAGTAAAAAGGGAAATCAGCTCCTAGATCATCCATTGGGGAATCCTACTAGAAGGGTAGGTACAAGTCTCGAATAACTCGTCCTTGAGGTATGTCCTGTCTATTCCAGCTCCTAGTAGCCTCCCTTCTGTCTCCCTCAACATCCATCACTACTGAACGTCGTCTTCACAGAACACAACAAGTTGCGGGTGAAGCTCGTGGATGGGTGAGTATAAAAATACTCAGTAAGGGACCTCGAGACCCCCGAAGGTCTCCCAAAATCCACTAAGGACAAACCACAAAAGTTAGATAGAATCACGAATTATCAACCATCACTACTTAGGTATATGCCCATACATATGCCTATGTTACCAATCACAGTTTAACCCCAACACTCGAGCCCAACCACAACCCATTACACAAAGGCAGTAAAGTCAATCATCTCGATGATAAAAATTGAATGTCATGACTCAGCTCAAACAGTTATAAAAATTATGTAGAGGGGTATATATAATTAGATGTATCCATTGAATAATCTCCTGTATCAAACCCATTTAAGATACTAGAACAGTATCAGCACTGTCGAACCCATAGAGGATCCCGGTACAGAAGTCATCACTGTCGAACCCACGGATCATTCTGGTCTAGTATCATCGTTGTCGAACCCACGGGGGATCCTGGTACAGTATCATCACTATCAAACCCATGGAGGATCCTATTAGAGATGTAGGTCCATGTAGGATCCTATCATCTCAGTCGCAGCTAGCCATAGGATTCCTACACACCGGACGCTCGATTCAGGGAGGGTCCGCTCCTCGAGAAAATTGTTGATACATAAACTACCATGAAGACTTGATATGATTTATCATGTCATTCCTTATCATCACAAAGAACCCAACGCGAGAGACGGTACGTCAATTGGATGCCCAGATGGTGAGTTATTAGCATTTCCATTCTAAGACCCTATTGGTTTTTAGGATCAAACCAACCTGACCATACCCCAACATAGTCCAAACTACCAGTAGGGTATGCTAAAAGTATCGTCTCATTCTAATCTTTATATTTCTTTAGATGGTTCATCGATTAGACACCCATAGCCCAAGATACGGACGAAAGGTGTAAACTGGCAAATCGAGTCTGGTATGGAGACCGACCCGGTCCGTGGGTCCGACCCGGTCTGAAGGGGTGGCCCGAACCGAAGAAGGACGCCCAACCCAAAGGGGATCCCGATGCGACGGGGCCCGCCCGAAGGCTACCCGACCAATGGGCGTCCCGACCAAGGGCTGCCAAGAATGAAGTGGGCCAGCTATGGGTGGCCCTACCGAAGGCGGACTGGAAACCTCCCCTAGTCACTCCCACAGGGGGAGGAACACACCCCCTGGTACCTGAACGGTTGAACAGTCTGGGTGGAACAAAAACCGGTACCAAGTGGTGTCGGTCCAGCACACGCAGGCCCTCATGGAGTCCCTCTCCTCCCAGCTTGCCCGAGCGGTCGGCCGCTCCATGCCACCAGCGCAGCACGATGGCGCTGCACCCCTCCATTACATCCCTCCCTGGGCACAGCTTCCCAGCTCCGCCACCACGGCGTGACAGTGCCACACCCCTCCGTCGGGCCCTCCCAAATCACCGCCCTCTACTGGCCTCCATGCGGTGATACAGTGCTGTGCACCTCCATCGCCGCCTGTCGTGGCCATGTCTCTCATTCCGTGCAGCACGACTGTGTCGCGCCCTCTTGGACACTTTGTGTCCTTATGCCACCAGTTTTCTTCATCATCGGCTCGATGCCAACCATCATTGCTCCGCCTCTGCCATCAACAGAATGAGAACAACAACAAGGGTGGAGGGTCGGACCGTGTTTGTAAGGTCCAAGCCCAGCACGTTATGATGATATCAATCAGAAAAAGGATATCATCCAAACAATGATGAACGAAGGGTAAAATGCATACATATATCAACACCTACATCGTATGACGATGATCGTTGATGTTGTCATGGGAAAAGGGAAGATGTCGATTCATTGATGTCAGGAAGTGTCCGGGGTAGGAGACAAAGGAAAAAGTGTCACAGGCGTTCTTCATGGTCGACTCCATCTATTTTGGCACGGTTGAAGATCGATGAAGATGTTTTTCTTTTTTCATTTGAAGGATGAAGGTCTCCAAGGGTTCTGCAAATATCAACCAAAAAGAAGGTTCCTACCAAAATGATGGGTTAAGATAACCCATTATATATTTGTTGGACAAAATAATTCGAAAGAATTCAAATGAATTTTAATTAATTAATAGAAGGAGATAAATTAATTAATAGAGGGGGTTTCCACTTTGATGAAGGGAGTTCAAGAGCCTTCCCCCACTTATCGGGAGTTCAAGGAGGTTTAAAGCCCGTGTGGGCCCCATCACTTAGATTCAAATATGAGTAAAACTTCGGGTGGGACCCACTAAATAATATCCTCCTGAGGGAGGTTATGTGCTTGTGGGACCTACCTCTTACCTTGACATGGTGGTTTTAACAACCAACAATTAAAAATAAGAACACCTTATTTTTATTTAATTTTATTTTAAAACCTCAAAAACTATCTTCCATTCTCGAAAGAGCGCAACTGCGGTGAAGGTATCACTAAGCAATCAATGACACTGTGATTTCAACGGTGCCCTCAAATTTCAATTCCGAGAACTAGTTAAAAAGTTATAATATCCTTCTCGTACATTTACTGAACGTACCCAAAAAAACATCAGAAATAGATTTCGGGCCCACGTGTCTTCAGAATCAAGCACTGTAAATTTTCGCTAACTCATAAAATTACAATGTCTTTAAGAAAAACATTTCAACAGAAATTCTGGGTCTTCAAATTATTTCCACCTCAGGGGTTTACATCCACATAAGCTACAAATCACACTAAAGGAACAAATGGGGGTACTGATCATGCATCTGAGCCCCGCGCTCCCATGTGCTCTCCGGGAGGTTCTCGTACTGCCAAAAAATGCACACCAAATGTATCTACCGTCCATGAAAGTCCCTCTCCTGTCGATCCTCAATATCCATTGGAAACTCCATGAATGTCGCCCCGTAATCGATGTTTAGCTCTCCATGGTTGATGATGTGGGATGGGTCATGCATGTATCTTCTCAGCTGATATAAGTGGATGACGTCGTGCACCTGGTGCAACTGAGGTTGAAGAGGAATGTGGTAAACCATCTCACCTACTCTATTGAGGACCTAGAAAGGTCTGATGAATCGTGGAGACAACATTCCACTACGGCCAAATCTCCGTAGACCTTTCCAAGGTGAGACCCATAGAAATATTTGGTCACCATACATGAACTCCAGTGGTCTTCATATCGTATAAGCATAGGACTCATGCCCGCTCTTTGCAGTCTTCATCCGCTCTTGGATGATCGGCACCTTCTTCATCATAGCATGCACCTTCTCTATTCACATATGTGTGGACTCCTATGGGTCAGTCCAGCACATAGGCAATCTACAAGGTCGGCCGTAAATTTCCTAGAAAGATGTCATCCTGATGGTGGGGTGATAACTGTTGTTATACGAATACTCTACCAAGGGTAAGTGATACTCCCAGCCACGACCAATGTTGGGGGCGCATGAACGGAGAATTTCCTCAAGATTTTGAATGGTCCTCTTTGTCTGACCATCTGTTTGAGGATGGAAGGCAACGCTCAAGCAATACTGCATACCAAAATCCTCCTGCAAGCCCTTCCATAATCGGTAAGTGAATTGAGTATCTCAATCGGAGACGATCGTCGACTACACACCATGAATCCGTATGATCTCCTTCACATAGAGGTGTCCCAATATTTCTACTAAGACCTGCTCTCTGATCAGTAGAATGTGGGTCGACATGGTGAGTTGGTAAACGATCACCCATATAGAGTCATGTCCTCTGGATGTATGTGGATGTACCGTCACGAAATCCCTCTATATCTAATCCCACTTCCACTCTGGGACCTCTAAGGGCTAAACCAAGCCTGTAAGTACTTGGCAATCTGCCTTCACTTGCTGAAAAGTGAGCCATTGAGAGACAAGCTCTGCTACCACCTTCTTCATATCTGGCCACCAGTGCTGTCGTCGATGGTCCTGGTACATCTTCACCACTCTTGTATGTACCGCTAGAGGGGAATTGTGGAACTCCCTTAACACTTCCTCCTGAAGTGCAACCAGCACCAAGGTACATCCTCAAAAGAGGATCACATGCTCCCCACCTTCATAAAATCCATCAAATGCATGAACTGTAGGTATCTACGCATGTCGTGTCTCACATTCAGCATCTCCAAGGTGTGCCTCCATGACTCACTGATGAAGTGGAGGAGTGAATGTGAGAGACTATAGAAAGGTTGTGCCATCTCTATCCAAAATGGATATCTGCAATGTAGCCAGCTGATCTATCTCCTCTCCGAGCAGCTAAATGCCTTATATCCTCCTGAGAGCATCTGCTACAACTTCACCCTTCACAAGAGTATAGACTATCTTGATTTCATAGTCCTGGAGGAACTCAAGCCAACACGATGGTCTCAGGTTCAGGTCCTTCTATGAGAAGATGTATATGAGACTCTTGTCTTTAGAATAGACTGTAAAATGCTCAACCATTAGATAGTGTTGCCGCATCTACAAGGTGACGACCATTCCTGCTATCTCCAGGTCATGGGTAGCGTAGTTCTTCTCATGTTGTCTTAGCTGACTAGAACCATAAGATATCACTGCTCGCTCCTGCATCAGGATGCATCCGATCCTGGTCCATGATGCTTCATAATAGAATACATACCCAACTCCCTCCTACGGTAGCCTCAATATGGGTGCACTAGTCAGCCTATGCCTCAGCTCCTTAAAACTCCAATGGAAACTCTCTGACCACAAGAAGGGTTTCCCTGTAGAGACCCGAAGCCTGACGTACATTGACATTACATTACTTTTGCGGAATACTTAGTACATAACAAAAACACACACACAAGGACCGTAATAGTTTAGTGTCTTTGGAAACTTGGAATATAATCTTCTAATCGTGGTGAAAGATCTTCAATATCTCCCATAAAGATCTTCCCCGTTTTTTTTACCTAAAAACCTTTCTTTATATCCTGGGGAAAAGAAAACATAAAAGGGTGAGCTCAAATGCTCAGTAAGGGTAATCAAAAGAAATATCAATCACATCATATACATAAGAATATAACTTTTGGAAATCTTAACCTGCAAAAGAGCTCAAAATATCATCACATGGGATAAATCATAGAAGTGAAAATGAGATTCCCATAATCATAACATAAAACTTGAAACTTTGTGTCATGCACACATAATCATGGAAAATCATTTCTTGTTAGTCATGACTCATTGCCAAGACTATCTTAGTGGACAAAGTCCCTTTCTGAACCGAGTTCACTCCTCGTTTCAGTCCTGTATCACTAAACCGAAATAACCTTCCGTTCCAGCCATGTCTATCTCATGAGATATAAAATCATTACCCAATGCATTGGAGGGAGATATAGGTCCCACCCATCTTATAATGAATCCTTTCTTATGTGTGCCACATAATCATAAAACATACATCATCGCATAACACATGTAACAAAAATGGGATTCTTGAAACATCATGACATCATAAATCAATTCATATAAGATAAAGGAATTCATAAACATAATTACATCACAACATAGTCAAATCAATGTAAAAATATGGATAGAAACAGAACCCTTTATTATCTTAGATGGAAAATAATTTTGATAAAACACTTGAATTAAATTCTTGAGGAAAATATCCTTTCTTCTTCAAAATCAATTTCTTTTCACAAAACATCATGCAATTTTAAAAGAAAGAGATTTTATTGAAAATAGTCATGAAATATTTTAGAGGAAGCTTAATGAAAATAAGGCTTTATAAAACAGTAGAAATCCGTTCGTGCCGTATAAGTTAAAAAAAACATTCTTCGTACTTTTGTCGGAAAAGTCAAAACGTACCTCGTACGAAAAACGACAAAAGATTCCTTTCATACGTATTACTAAAAACTCACCGAAGGGTAAAAATGGATTTAAACAATTTTAGGTGGATGTAAATAATATTACATATTGAGTAAACATGGATGTGGATGATAAAATACACCCCAGTAAATACTTAGGAATAAACAATCTCGGATAAAAATGAGATTGTGATATTTCCCTTACCTTAGGTCCGACTTGCTTTGTAAGTGTCCGAACCTCCTGTATAATGATTTAAATCATGTTATTGACTTATTACAGAATCATATTCATTGTTATGATATCATATATGGTTCACTTATGACATTATATTACCCGTTCTTTTGTAAATTCCATGTTAAAGAAGCGTTTTGGGTAAAATCGTTTCATTTATCGTAGGTGTTTTGACTTGTTGTTTTTGACATCATTATTACTTTTATCATGATTTACTTACTTCCAGAATATAAAATATGATTTATATATCATATATATTCAGTATATATATATATATATATATAATAGGTAGATAAATAAAATGAAAAACACCGTTCATGGAGACGGTAGTCCGTACGTACGCATGAACGCTGTTTTCCTTTCCTTATTGTCTTGAAATGGAAGTAAGTAGATGACATACATATGTATACATATACATAAATCCAGTAGATTTATAATGTAATATATTTCATTATTATTTCTTATATATACATTATAATCATTCTTAAATGGTTAACATGAAGAATGAATCTCATCGCGTCGTGGAGACGGTATTCCGTACGTACGCACGAGCGATGATATCATTTCTATAAATATTGAATTGAATTGGAGTGTATTATACAATATATCAGAATCAATATGATGTTGTAATAACTATGTATAGTTATTCTTTACACCATTATACCCATCCATGTAAGGTGGTGGTGGAAAATAGATTAAACCACGGCGTGGAGACGGTATTCCGTACGTACGCACGCGCGGTGATTTCTTTTTCCGTAGGATGGATAGATGGTGAAATAGGGTTGTTTCATACATATAATAACATATCAGTATATGAGTGATACTGATGTTATTACTTCATAATGAAACAACCTAAGAAGAAGAAGTGGAAGAAGAAATAAAGATGAAAGAATTGGTAACGGTAATTACCTCTTCTTTGAAGTGCCTTTTTGAGACCTCCTCTTAGGGCACTAAAATTGGTCTTTGAGGAAGACCAGAACCTCTAGGATGTTTATATGGAAGTGGAGAGGATAAATTGGCAGGGGTTGGCCGAGCTTGAGTGCTCAAATTGGTGTGAGGAGGAGTGGGAGGAGGTGTCCTTTTATAGGGGAGGAGAGGGGCACCTTAGGAATATCTCAAAATATTATTTTATATTAAAGTCACAATCGGTTTATAATGGTTCCAAAGGGTCTTATTTCGAAGATAAAGTGGGGATGGGTCGAAATCCTATCAACCAATAGGATTTAGACAAGTTTAGGGTATTATTTTAACCTTATCAATTAGATTTAACTCTAAGTTAAATAATTTAACTTTTACCGCGTCTTTTTGTTTTCTTTCACTATATGGTTAATAAACTTACTATAACATGCCAAACGAACACCAAATTGTATATTATTAATACATATATCCTTATCTAAGTCATTTGGCCGAACCTTAGATTTTTAGGAATAAAATAACAATTAATAATATAATATTTTATTTAAAAACTATTTTGTGTCAATTTTGACACTATTTGATATATGATTTTTGTGAAAGTCATAACAGAATTATATGTTCGAAACAAGTTGATTAAATCAACACTAATATATCATAGTAACCTAGAAAATTAGTGTAATTCATAAAAAGTCTTAAATTACATTTATTTTGGTATTTATATTATCAATTATGTCAATATTTCATTAATAAGATAATTACTGCATCATTTTTGTGTCATAAATAAATTATATTATTTGATGTCTAAAAATTACAAATAAAATACCATCATGTAGGAAAGATTTTTAGCTTTCTAATGAATATTTATAGTCGAATTTATCTTATGTATAACCCCATATTAAAAATGATTTACTTATTAAACTTTGATTTTAACTATTTTAACCCTTCTTTAAATAAATTAATAATAAATGTCCTAATCTAATCCAAGTGGGCCTAAATGGTCATATTTTATTCCTAAGTTTGTTTTTGGTCGAATTACACTTGTCCAATAGATTTAGGACATGTGTTAGGGTAATATTAATATCATATTTACCCTTAGTTACCCTATTTACTATTAACCGCGGTAAAAAAAAGTAAAAAGTTACTATTCACCAAAAATTATTTTTATCTCATTGAACCACATTTTACTTACTGATATCAACCGTGTCTGTCGGATTTTTGAAATTCCATTCACAGAAGCGGTAAAATTAAGTTTTATGCAAAATTCAGTTTTTAACCTACCACTTAGTAGTTTCACTATTCATCAAAAATTGATGTTTTTCAGAACAATGCCAAAATTTCATCCTAAGCTATATTTCATATTCCGAATTCAAAAATGAAGTCTATTTTACCAAATTCATATCATAGAATTTGCATTAATTAATTTTATAATTAAATCCCGCTATTAAAACAAATAGCGTGTTTTAAAGAAACAATATCTATCAAAAGATTGACACTTGATTATGTCTGGTTTAAATGCGAAATTACATCCAATGACCAATATTGTATTAAATTGTAAAAATATATTCTAAATATACTTTAAAACCACTCAAATTAATAATTTATCACTATTAATCATTTCGATTAAAAAAGTTGTTTTTAATTATAATTTAGTAATTTTCACTATTCATCAGAATATGAAAGTTATCCGAAAAGTACCAAAATTTCACCTTAGGCTAAATTCGATACTTCGAATCCAAAAATGAAGTTCATTTTGAAAAATAAGATTTACAGAGTTTTAAAAAGTGGTTATTACTATTCATAACGGCTAGTTTTAATAGCATATCATTGTTTAGTGAAACTCGGTATTGCGTATTACACACGCTATCGAGGAAGGTCGTGATTGCGTGTAATGCAAGGCAAGTCAAGGATGCGTGTTGTGCAAGCTCCTTTTGGTGTAGCGTACAACACAAGACTTTAATAAAATTAAAAAGAATATTTTTTTATAAAATCTTGGGCTGTTACATTCTACCCCCCTTAAAATGAATTTCGCCCTCGAAATTCGTCGGGGTTATAAATGGTTTACTATTCGAAAGTTTCTTTAATAGAAACCCACATCGTAAAAGGGAATACCAAAACTTGGCTTTAAAAACTAAAGTATGAAATGTAACGATTACCCAAATAAACTAATCACTGGGTTTCCACATAGGTGAAAATATGGATATGGAAGAGAAATCTAACCATCATGTTCTGATGGAGAGTGGTAGAGAACATGGCTATGGAAAATCCAGTAATCACAAATCCATAAATTTGTGACGATCTAAGGTACCATCTGATTCATCAGGTATAAGATCACTAGGACAACATTTTTGGTGTTCAAGATCATTTCCCTAAAGTTGAAAATTTGAATTAGAATAAATACTTTATTTTCATACAATATCACTGTTGTTCGTGCCTTGAACAATTTCCACTTCATCTCTTAAATAAATGAAGTTGAATTTGTTATTCGTGAAGTGTTAGCAGATCATGTGATAGAATGACGGGTCATTCCATCTGTCTCAAACAAAAGGTTAGAAAAAATTATATACATAAGTCGATCTATAGTGAGATTAATCATATATAGTTCCTAAAATGGACTTATACTTCATATATCATACTGCTTAATATAATAAAACTAGTTTCTACTAAACAGGGACTTCCTGTAGGCCAGTGGTAGGCGATAAAGGCCAGTCGCACTTCGGTTGTGGGTTCGATTCCTACAGCCTTGTCTGAAGCGATGGGCTGTCGCCCGTCCTGCATGTTGTCCTTTTTCTAAAACTACGTTACTATAACATCCCATCAATAATATCGAAAATCTTCTATCCTTAAACAATACTAACTTATGTCCAACATAATCCATTCCAATCTTTAGGCTTATCCATAATACTGCAGTCCATTCTCATAACATAGTGAAAACGATTACCAGAGATTTAATACCATCGTTGATCCCCATATATCATAAGATATATCTTGTTGGTCACATTCCAAACATTCAAAGGCCTTAATCTTGTACTCTCTTGAATAACCATTGATCCTTATTGAAAACATGAATTCTATTAAAAGTTAACTCTTTCCACATACCAAAATCCTCCAAATTCTATATACTCAAACCATGATATCACTTAGTCCTTATATCGATCATGAGCTCATTAATACTGTCAAATATTTCATTTTCGCATTTTCCCTTCATTATGCGCATATCATCTTTTTTCCAAAAATACCTCAATCACTTCGAATACCACATTAGAGCAATACATAAATATTCCAATACACCATAAAAGTACCTCAACAACATTATTCTTGAATACCAATACATAAACACTTCAGTCCATCCACTTCAATGACTGTCCTGGAATAAGTCCTTCCTTGATTTAGAAGTATCTTTTTAGGTCAGGGCATTGAGTTGGGTAATACCCATGTTCTCCACAAATAAGACATTGAACTCCATAACAATCTGTCACTCTATGACCCTTTTCTCCACACAGATAACATCGGTCCCTCCATTTGAGGTATTCCTCAAGGTTCTTCTTCCCTTCTTTAGAAATCTCAATCTTCCTTTCTTTATGCTCCTCAACATGCGAACATGCATAATAGTTTATCTTCCTCTTCTTTGATGAATTAGTCATACCACTAAATTTCACCTTGTTAATCATATATCGCGATGACTGATTCGGCATAATCACAATATCTTTATCTCTAGGCATCACACAATTTTGTTGCTCATAGTCACAAATTTGTCCATTGGATTCAATGTTAACCGAATTCCTTCTGGTTCCCTCCATTAACTAAAACACAAAAAGAATTTTGTGAGAGGCGAAATCATGCTAGGGAAGACAACATAGTAAAGGGGGAGCACCCTCAATATCTAACATCTTAGGTTAAATTCTAAGATCGTTACCGTAGTTCTAGAACTATATCCTATACGTATACTTATCCTTAGGGACATCCCTAGACATACCTTAGAAATATATCTAGGGATCTCACTAACGTTCTCACATCCTAGTTTCCAAAGGTTGACTAAACCTTTCCTCTGATACCAACTGTAGAGACCCGAAGCCTGACGTACATTGACATTACATTACTTTTGCGGAATACTTATTACATAACAAAAACACACACACAAGGACCGTAATAGTTTAGTGTCTTTGGAAACTCGGAATATAATCTTCTAATCGTGGTGAAAGATCTTCAATATCTCCCATAAAGATCTTCCCCTTTTTTTTACCTAAAAACCTTTCTTTATATCCTGGGGAAAAGAAAACATAAAAGGGTGAGCTCAAATGCTCAGTAAGGGTAAACAAAAGAAATATCAATCACATCATATACATAAGAACATAGCTTTTGGAAATCTTAACCTGCAAAAGAGCTCATAATATCATAACATGGGATAAATCATAGAAGTGAAAATGAGATTCCCATAATCATAACATAAAACTTGAAACTTTGTGGCATGCACACATAATCATGTAAAATCATTTCTTGTTAGTCATGACTCATTGCCAAGACTATCTTAGTGGACAAAGTCCCTTTCTGAACCGAGTTCACTCCTCGTTTCAGTCCTGTATCACTGAACCGAAATAACCTTCCGTTCCAGCCATGTCTATCTCATGAGATATAAAATCATTACCCAATGCATTGGAGGGAGATATAGGTCCCACCCATCTTATAATGAATCCTTTCTTATGTGTGCCACATAATCATAAGACATACATCATCGCATAACACATGTAACAAAAATGGGATTCTTGAAACATCATGACATCATAAATCAATTCATATAAGATAAAGGAATTCATAAAGATAATTACATCACAACATAGTCAAATCAATGTAAAAATATGGATAGAAACAGAACCCTTTATTATCTTAGATGGAAAATAATTTTGATAAAACACTTGAATTAAATTCTTGAGGAAAATATCCTTTCTTCTTCAAAATCAATTTCTTTTCACAAAACATCATGCAATTTTAAAAGAAAGAGATTTTGTTGAAAATAGTCATGAAATCTTTTAGAGGAAGCTTAATGAAAATAAGGCTTTATAAAACAGTAGAAATCCGTTCGTGCCGTATAAGTTAAAAAAAACATTCTTCGTACTTTTGTCGGAAAAGTCAAAAAGTACCTCGTACGAAAAACGACAAAAGATTCCTTTCATACGTATTACTAAAAACTCACCGAAGGGTAAAAATGGATTTAAACAATTTTAGGTGGATGGAAATAATATTACATATTGAGTAAACATGGATGTGGATGATAAAATACACCCCAGTAAATACTTACGAATAAACAATCTCGGATAAAAATGAGATTGTGATATTTCCCTTACCTTAGGTCCGACTTGCTTTGTAAGTGTCCGAACCTCCTGTATAATGATTTAAATCATGTTATTGAATTATTACAGAATCATATTCATTGTTATGATATCATATATGGTTCACTTATGACATTATATTACCCGTTCTTTTGTAAATTCCATGTTAAAGAAGCGTTTTGGGTAAAATCGTTTCATTTATCGTAGGTGTTTTGACTTGTTGTTCTTGACATCAATATTACTTTTATCATGATTTACTTACTTCCAGAATATAAAATATGATTTATATATCATATATATTCAGTATATATATATATATATAATAGGTAGATAAATAAAATGAAAAACACCGTTCATGGAGACGGTAGTCCGTACGTACGCATGAACGCTGTTTTCCTTTCCTTATTGTCTTGAAATGGAAGTAAGTAGATGACATACATATGTATACATATACATAAATCCAGTAGCTTTATAATGTAATATATTTCATTATTATTTCTTATATATACATTATAATCATTCTTAAATGGTTAACATGGAGAATGAATCTCATCGCGTCGTGGAGACGGTATTCCGTACGTACGCACGAGCGATGATATCATTTCTATAAATATTGAATTGAATTGGAGTGTATTATACAATATATCAGAATCAATATGATGTTGTAATAACTATGTATAGTTATTCTTTACACCATTATACCCATCCATGTAAGGTGGTGGTGGAAAATAGATTACACCACGGCGTGGAGACGGTATTCCGTACGTACGCACGTGCGGTGATTTCTTTTTCCGTAGGATGGATAGATGGTGAAATAGGGTTGTTTCATACTTATAATAACATATCAGTATATGAGTGATACTGATGTTATTACTTCATAATGAAACAACCTAATAAGAAGAAGTGGAAGAAGAAATAAAGATGAAATAATTGGTAACGGTAATTACCTCTTCTTTGAAGTGCCTCTTTGAGACCTCCTCTTAGGGCACTAAAATTGGTCTTTGAGGAAGACCAGAACCTCTAGGATGTTGCTAGGGAAGTGGAGAGGATAAATTGGCAGGGGTTGGCCGAGATTGAGTGCTCAAATTGGTGTGAGGAGGAGGGGGAGGAGGTGTCCTTTTATAGGGGAGGAGAGGGGCACCTTAGGAATATCTCAAAATATTATTTTATATTAAAGTCACAATCGGTTTATAATGGTTCCAAATGGTCTTATTTCGAAGATAAAGTGGGGATGGGTCGAAATCCTATCAACCAATAGGATTTAGACAAGTTTAGGGTATTATTTTAACCTTATCAATTAGATTTAACTCTAAGTTAAATAATTTAACTTTTACCGTGTCTTTTTGTTTTCTTTCACTATATGGTTAATAAACTTACTATAACATGTCAAACGAACACCAAATTGTATATTATTAATACATATATCCTTATCTAAGTCATTTGGCCGAACCTTAGATTTTTAGGAATAAAATAACAATTAATAATATAATATTTGATTTAAAAACTATTTTGTGTCAATTTTGACACTATTTGATATATGATTTTTGTGAAAGTCATAACAGAATTATATGTTCGAACCAAGTTGATTAAATCAACACTAATATATCATAGTAACCTAGAAAATTAGTGTAATTCATAAAAAGTCTTAAATTACATTTATTTTGGTATTTATATTATCAATTATGTCAATATTTCATTAATAAGATAATTACTGCATCATTTTTGTGTCATAAATAAATTATATTATTTGATGTCTAAAAATTACAAATAAAATACCATCATGTATGAAATCTTTTTAGCTTTCTAATGAATATTTATAGTCGAATTTATCTTATGTATAACCCCATATTAAAAATGATTTACTTATTAAACTTTGATTTTAACTATTTTAACCCTTCTTTAAATAAATTAATAATAAATGTCCTAATCTAATCCAAGTGGGCCTAAATGGTCATATTTTATTCCTAAGTTTGTTTTTGGTCGAATTACACTTGTCCAATAGAATTAGGACATGTGTTAGGGTAATATTAATATCATATTTACCCTTAGTTACCCTATTTACTATTAACCGCGGTAAAAAAAAGTAAAAAGTTACTATTCACCAAAAATTATTTTTATCTCATTGAACCACATTTTACTTAATGATATCAACCGTGTCTGTCGGATTTTCGAAATTCCATTCACAGAAGCGGTAAAATTAAGTTTTATGCAAAATTCAGTTTTTAACCCCTCACGTAGTAGTTTCACTATTCATCAAAAATTGATGTTTTTCAGAACAATGCCAAAATTTCATCCTAAGCTATATTTCATATTCCGAATTCAAAAATGAAGTCTATTTTACCAAATTCATATCATAGAATTTTCATTAATTAATTTTATAATTAAATCCCGATGTTAAAACAAATAGCGTGTTTTAAAGAAACAATATCTATCAAAAGATTGACACTTGATTATGTCTGGTTTAAATGCGAAATTACATCCAATGACCAACATTGTATTAAATTGTAAAAATATATTCTAAATATACTTTAAAACCACTCAAATTAATAATTTATCACTATTAATCATTTCGATTAAAAAAGTTGTTTTTAATTATAATTTAGTAATTTTCACTATTCATCAGAATATGAAAGTTATCCGAAAAGTACCAAAATTTCACCTTAGGCTAAATTCGATACTTCGAATCCAAAAATGAAGTTCATTTTGAAAAATAAGATTTACAGAGTTTTAAAAAGTGGTTATTACTATTCATAACGGCTAGTTTTAATAGCATATCATTGTTTAGTGAAACTCGGTATTGCGTATTACACACGCTATCGAGGAAGGTCGTGATTGCGTGTAATGCAAGGCAAGTCAAGGATGCGTGTTGTGCAAGCTCCTTTTGGTGTAGCGTAGAACACAAGACTTTAATAAAATTAAAAAGAATATTTTTTTATAAAATATTGGGCTGTTACATTCCCCATCTTTTTCAATGCTGAAAGTGGTTCTGTAACTCTGAAAAAGTCTGGCACAAATATCTGATAGTACCCTGCTAGCTCGAGATAACTTTTTACCTCCATCACACTCCTAGGTGGATCCCATGCAAGTACTCTCTTGATCTTCACTAGAACCACTACAAATCCATTCTCTGAGGTGACGTGTCCCAATAAGTGAACCTCTCGAATCCAAAACTGGAAATTTGAGAGCTTACCTTAAATATTGTGCTCTCATAGTGTGTCCAGTACCACCTCCAATTGGTGGGAATGCTCCTCCTCAATAGTCAAGTAGATAAAAATATCATAGATGAAGACTAAAACAAAGTGATCAACTTATGGATAGTAGATCCTATTCATGAGAAACTTGGATACTATTGGAGGGTTGGTTACACCGAAAGTGAATAACCAAGAACTCATATTGGTCGTACCGACACCTAAAGGCCATCTTCTGCACATCCTCGTCTCGAACTCTGAGCTGGTGATAGCCAGATCTGAGGTCTATTTTTGAGATCCATCGTGCTCCCCTGAGTTGATCAAAGAGGTCATCAATCTTCGTGAGTGGGTACTTGTTTTTAGCAGTCACCTTGTTCAGGTGATGGTAGTCGACATAGAGCCTCAATCTCCCATCTGCCTTCTTGGTGAAAAGAATCAGGGATGCCCCGTGAGAAACACTAGGCCAGATGAATCCGTTGCAATGAAAGTCCTCAAGCTGTACCCACAGCTCATGCAGCTCAGTGGTAGCCATCTATTATTCTTGAGTAGATATTGGTGTCATCCCAGGGTACAAGTCTATGTAGAAGTCCACCTCTCTATGAGGAGGTAGTCCTGGAACATTGTCAGTGAAACCATCAGCGTACTGGTCCACCACTACAAGATTAGTCGGACTCTCCACATCTACTTCTCCGAGGGTATGGAAAACCAAATGGAGAGTGATCGGATGCACCCTCATCTAATGAAGTCCATCCTAAAACAGAAAGGTTCCCTTCTTACTGGGGAAGGTGAACCTGGTCCCATCCATGCTGACACACTACACTTTGTGCCTAATATATTCAACCTGAGCATGGATGGAAGATAACAAGTCCATACCAAAGATGACATCATAAGGCCTTGACGCCGCTATGAAGAGATCCCAGCCAAAGGTCTCACCTCATAAATTAAGCTCATACTGCTGGAACCAATGTGTCATCATCAATACTTGTCCCATATGAGTCTCTAGCTATAAGGATCGAGTCAACAGCTCCGTCGAAATCTCAGAGCATCGAACAAGAGAAGTGGCAATAAAATAATGACTCGCACCTGTGTCTAAAAGTACTGCAACAAGGGTGGAGGATACATAGATAGTACCTCAAATAAACACAGGTGGACCTTGGTCATAGGCCTCGACTACCTGGAGTCCATCCCCCTATTTCCTCAAGCTCCCTATGGCCATGGTAGACCTCTTGGTGGTGGTTGTGGTAGGACCACGAAACATCGTCCACCACCTGCTACTTGGCCAGCTCCTCGACAACATCTGCCTAGTCCCAGAGGATCACCACAGTTGAACCTATTCCTCTTCCTGAGAGGTCCATATATTGTCTGCTGCCCATCTGTATAGCGAGTCTGGAAGTCACCAGCCATGTGACCCTGCCCGCTGCATGCATTGCACTGCCTGCTCCTTGTCTTTCTGGCTCTGTCTTGTGTGCCCCACACAAATGAACCTGTATGCTGGGATTTCCCACCTAATGTCCTGGTCAGCCTAGACATTTGTGACATTTGTCTACTACCGGCTACAGAAGACTCTGCTACATGTCGCATTGTGGTTGGTCTCGCAGCTGGTGACTACTAAGTAAGAAAACTCTCCACTATAAGTGCTCGCTCCAGCACCCCTGCATGCATCAGAATGCTAAGTGGGATCATCAAAGCCCCCATCACATGTCTGAGTCCATGCTTGAAGTTCTGGGCCCAGAAGAATGGGTTCCGTACCATATCCGTGGAGTAGCGTGAGAGGTCGGTGAACCTCGATGAGTACTGTTCCACCATCATCCAGCACTGTTCCAAAAGAAGTAGCTCCTGAATCTTTACCAAAAGAAGGGTGGATAGAAAAAACGTATACTGGAAGAGACTCTCGATGTCTTCCCAGAGTAGTGATGCCTTGTCATGCACCTGGAGCATCAGGATCCACCATCGCCCTACTGCTGCCAATAAGAGACTCCTGGAAAGGATCACCATGAGGACGGCTGGTGTCCCTAACAATCTGAAAACTCTCACAACAGCCTCCAGTGAATCCTTAGCTGTATGTGGGTCCGTCAGTCCCCTAAACATGGGAATCCTCAGGCGATAGAACTTTTTCAATGCACTCAGACAGCATGCACTCTCTGCTGCTGGAGCTGGTGGTATCAGTGGCTCAGTGAGTATTTGTACCGTTGGTAGCTCTGCAGTTATGGAGCCCTGCTCGAAGGCCTTGTCGCTCGGTGGTCTACCATCTCATACAAAACACAAAACCCTAGTCGACTGCCTACGTTGGCCCATATGGAAAAGAAATAGGTGTTCCATGGTCAAAACAATATATCTGGTGAGCTGACACAACATAATCATGAAGAAAAAAATTCAATGGAAACACACATGTAATCAGTGTTTTCGTGCACTGGATCGGAAGTTAGAAGTCAGAGTCCTAGTGTATGGATATGTCGGTCGCCACACCAACACCGGTTTCTATAAATAGATCACCATAACAAAAACACTTTACCCTATTTATATTAAAAGAATCAAAGTCCTAGTTCTACGATAGAACTGACTCGTCTAACACCAATTTGTCAAGACCGTTCCTCGGGGCCCGTTCCATGACTACCCCATGCCCGCCTTCTATAGGCCAGGGGCTGGCGACTAGCACCAAAGGTGAATCCCTAATAAAAAGGGAAGGCATTTCCTTTAAACCTATAACGCACATAGTCTGAACAAAAGCTGTAGAAGAAACATGAACTATCATAGAAAATAAAGTTGTGTTGAAAGTAAGTGGGCCAGTATATAAACCTAACTAAACAACAAGTATAAGTAAAAAGTGATATCAGCTCCTTGGTCGTCCATCAGGGAATCCTACCTGAAAGGTAGGTACAAATCTCGACCAACTCGTACCTGTGGTATGTCCCGTCTTGTCTAGCTCCAAGTAGACTCTCTTCCGTCTCCCTCAGCATCGATCAATGTTGATCGTCGTCTGCACAAAACACAACAATGTGCGGGAAAAGCCCGTGCAGGGTTAATTATACCAATACTCAGTAAGGGACCCTAAGACCTCTGGAGGTCTCCCAAAATCCACTAAGTATAAACCACATATGTAAGATACAATCACAATGTATCAACCATAACTACTTAGGTATATTCCCAAACATATACCTAAGATACCAATCATAGTCTGACGCCAACACCCGATCCCAAGAAAAACCCATTCCACAAAGGAAGTAATGTCAATCATCTTGATAATAACAATTGAAAGTCAAGACACTGGTCACACAGGTATAAACCTCATGTATAGGGGTAGAGATGATTATATATAGCCACTGAATTAACACCTCTGTCGAACCCACGTTGGATCTTGTAACAGTATCAGTGCTCCCGAACCCACGAAGGTTCCTGGTATAGAAGTCATTACTGCCGAACCCACGGAGGATTCCGGTCAAGTACCGTCCCTGTTGAACCCACGGAGGATCCTGGTATAGTATCATCACTGTCGAACCCATGGAGGATCCTGGTATAGTAGTAGGTCCACGTAAGATCCTATCGTCTCAATCACATCCATCCGTAGTGTTCCCACACACAGCACGCTCGATTCCGAGAGGGTCCACTCCTTGAGCTAAGTGTTAATTCATCAACTACCATGAAGTATCGAGTAGATGTATCCCATCATTCCGCCTCATCATATGGAACCCAATGCGCTAGACGATGCGTCAATCGGATGCCCAGTCTATGAGTTATTTGCATTTCTCTTCCAGGGTCCCAGTTGGTTTTTAGGTTGAAACTTACCCGGTCGTACACCAACTGAGTCTGAAACTCAAGTAGGGTATTCCAAAAGTATTAACTCATTCTATGCTTTCCTTCACTATAGACGGTTCATCGATCGGACACCTGTAGCCCATGATAGAGATGAAAGGTGTAAACTGGCCAATCGGGTACGGTCTGGGGTCTGACCCAGTCTGCGTGTCAGATCCAGTTTGAAGGGGGTGGCCCAGCCTACGACGGCCCGACCGATGGGGGCGTGGCCAAGGGCAGCGTCACCGGTGCCGACCCAGCTGAGGGCGGCCAAGACGAAGGCAGTCTGTCGGCCTTCCTTAGCCGCGCCCAGGGTGGGAGGCGCACGACCCTTGGCACCCGAACGGTGGAACCATTTGGGTGGAACCGAAACCGGTGTCAGGTGGCACCGGTCCAACACAAGAAGGACCAGACGGTGTCCCACTCATCCCGGTTGGCCCGAGCGCCCAGTTGCACAACACCACCGGCGTTTTGCGACGGCACGTCACCCTCTACCGTGGCCCACCCTAGATTCGGCCCTCCTCTAGCCTCCGCACAGTGTGACGGTAAAGAGCTCCTTCACTGCGGCCCGTCATGGCTGCTGCTCTCCTTCCAGGTGGCACGATGGTGTCGTGCCCTCCTGGAAAACCGGAGGCCCTACGCCACCGGTTTTCTTCACGGTCGGCTCGATGCCGACCACCGTTGATCTGCCTCTATCGTCAGCACAACGAGAACAACAACATGGGGGGAGGTTAAGACCGTGTTCGTGTGGTCTGATCCCTCCTCCTTAGGATGATATCAATCGACACAAGGATCTCAACAAAATGAATAAGAACTGGGGGAAAAAACTCATACATAAATCAACCCCTTCATCATATAACGATGATCGTTCACGAAGTCACGAGAGAAGGGTGGACGTCAATTCTTTGACATCAGGAAGCATCCGGGGTAAGAGACCATGGAAGAAGCATCATCCGCATTCTTCGTGGGCGACTCCTCCTAATTTGGCACTGTTGAAGATCGATGAATAGGTTCGTCATTCTTTTTTGAAATTATGATGTTCTCCAAGGGTTCTCCAATGATCCACCAAAAAGAATTTGCCAAACAAAATAATAGGTTAAGATAACCCATTATATAATTGTTGGCCAAAATAATTCAAAATAATTCCAATGAGTTTTAATTAATTAATTTAAGGAGATAAATTAATTAATAGTGGTGGATGTAACTTTAATAAAGGGAGTTCAAGAGCCTTCCCCCACTTATGGGGATTTCCAGGAGGTTTAAAGCTCGTGTGTACCCCACCTAATTGATTGGAAGAGGTGTTAAACATCGGGTGGGCCCCACCAAATAATATCCTCCCATGTGAGGTTATGTGCTGGTGGGCCTCACCACTAACCTTCACATGGAGGTTTTATCCACCAACAAAAAAAAATAAGCACACCGTATTTTTATTATATTTTATTTAAAACCCCCCAAAACTATCATTCATTCTTGACAGAACGCCACGACGGTGAAGGTCTCCCAATTAAATAACTAACACTTCGAGTTCAACAGTGCCCTTAGATTTTAGTTCTAATCATTTGTTCAAAAGTCATAAAATCATGATCGTACGTTAACTAAACCTACATGAACGAAACTTCAGACATTTATTCCAGGCACACCGGGCCTCAGAATCATATTCCTTAAATTTTCCCAGACTCGTAAAATTATCATGTATTTAAGAAATAAATTTCCACAGAAATTTAGGATCTTTACACACCATGTTTTCAGGCAAGTCATAGGCACTAGTCCCCCGTTCTGGTGGTCCATTGTTGGCTGGGTTTCATTTTGGTTTCAATTGGTGTAAGTGTATATTGAAAATGAAATTGTTTTTTGAAATGAAAATGGGTTTAAAAATGGAAGTTTTTTCCATGAAATTGTTTTATTTGGTAATGTTGGTTTTAAAACATAGAGGGTGTTTAGGGTTTGATAATATTAGTGGAATGTGGCCCTAGTTATTTCATATAGACGTTAACAAGTGTGTGGGAATGTGTGAGAAGTGTGTGTCGACATGTGAGGATGGGAATGGACGAACGCACATGTAACATTTCATGGGATACCATGGATTGGGTTTTAGAATCAAAGGCCTAACATGGGTTTCCAAAAGTGGATTTGAATGAGAAAGTGATTATGGGATTTTTTTTTTGAAAAAATGGGATATTGGGACCTAGGAATTACCCATTAAAGAAGGAGGTTTATATTTTAAAAGGAATGGGATGGTTTTGAAAAATGATATTATTTTGGGGTTTTGTTTACTTGTCTTCTAAGCCAGTTGGTTTTTGTTTGATTTTTTCCTCTATTTTTTTGTGCTTCGGTTTGATGTTGAATTTGGTCTATGCTTTTCATGTTGTTCAGGAAATTCCACCTAGAAAGGTCCTCAATGATTCTAATGAGTCATGCATTGTTTCTTATTATTCAAGAGTGTAACCTATCTTTTGTGGTGTTTGAGGATTGTTAGCATCGGTGGAGTGGATTCAAGAGTTAGATAATGCCTTCATGTTGGTGGGAAATCCCGAGGTTGTTATAGCTTATGTTGTCTAGGGGTTGATTGAGGGTACACCAGTGGAAGTAGGTTATCCCATCATCGTAGGATGTTTGGATGAAATGGAATGTTTTTATTGTCAAATTCATCCAATGGTTTATACCTGAGGAGGTGAAGTTGTGGGAAGTGGTAGAGATGTGGGTTGTGGGATGTTCGGTAAGGCCAGCGGACATTAATGTTTTACATTGACCATTTTATGTGGATGGTTCCCTATTCCTTGGAGGCAGTGCCAAAATATGAAGTAAAAAACCCATCTTTTTGACTGGGGTCTTCATCCAAAGATTTCAAAGAAAGTACTCCCATCCATTGAAACCTATTTCGAGAAGTTGGTGGATGAGGCGTTCATAGGAGAGAATATTTTTAGGGTGGATTTAATGGTTGTTGGTTATCATGAAGGTTCCCCATCTGGCATGTAGGGTGTTCCAGGGGAACCGGTTTCGGAAATACATTATATATCGGCTCTGACTTTCATTTCATCGGAATGTTCACTTGTGTGTTTCTAGTATGGCTTGATTGGTCACTCAATGTCATCTTGTCGTATTCCATCAGAGACGTTCCACCGCTATGGCCATTGGAGTAATTTGAAGATGTTATGTAGGGGGTGTTTTTTAAAAATTATGTCTTGATTAGAGGATATGTTGCTTGACCGTGACGCAAGAGATGATTCAACCATCAGATCCCCAACCACAGTTCTTGGGGTGAATCTCACGCATAGTCAGGATTGATAGTAAAAGTGGGTTGTGAAACCCAACATAGTTTTTTTGTGTTGGGATGTAAATTTTTATCATCTCCTTGTTCTTGTTGCCTTGATTTTCTAAGTTAATATTTTGTGGTAATGGTGAGATGAACTAAATAAATTGTAACCAAAATGTTGGATTCAAACAGAAGGTGACCCTTGAAAATGTTCATCTTCCAATGAGTGTGTCTTGACATTGTGTAGGCTGGTTGATGTTTTATCATTCAGCAATTCTCATTTCGAGATTCTTGAGTTTTGAATAATTTGTTTATTGTGGGTTCAGATTGTTTGGGTGGTTCCCTGTTTATTATTGGTAGTGTCCAACTTAGATGTGGAAGTCCAGGTTTGTCCACAGTCTAGGTTTTTGGTTTCTGGAGTATTGAGATATTTTTACATGGGGAGAATGGTTACCACATAGTTACCGCCCGACTAATTGAAATTGTGTTTCCCTAGCCCGGTAGACAGAAAAAACAGCATGGCAAGCATGAGACCATGCAGTAGGTCTTATTAGTCTGTGGTTTGAGTTATTTTTTGGAAGATGTGTTGGCACGGTTCGCACACAGTTTTGAGACCATAAGACCATTTCATGTAGGGTGCCCCATTCTTCCAGTAGCTCACACACAGTTAGAGCACGATTTGGAAAATTGTGCTTCAAAAATGTGCATGCTATCCAGAATTTTAAATATTGAATCCTCTCGTCCGAGTTGCAGTGAGGGTGTTGTTTGTGGTTTAAATGTTGTTCGAATTAGTTGACTTCTTGTGGTACAGAGAACACTCTAATGTTCTCCCCCTATTCTCATTCAGGTTTTGTGTTTTCTTCTTGATCGGTCGAGTGTGACATGTGGAGTGATTAGTCACCATGTGGAACACAATCTCTTAAAATTTATTGGTCTTGGATGTTAGTTTTGGTTATCTTCTGTCTGGGTGACTATCTAGGGGTAGAAAGTGTCTGTGGTGGGGAGAAATGTCACACCCCGACCTCGGACACTCGTTCCTTTTATTTATTTCTCATTGTGGTAACTTTTGGATGATGTTCGGCATAGTATTCCAACAAAAGTCATTTCTTTTTTGTGGTATTGGTTTTCTTCTAAACCTATTCTTGGTTATTGAGAAATTAGTGGGATGAAAGTGGCAAGTTGTAGGGTTTATGATATATTTGGTGTCTCCATATTGTGTTTAAAACATTCAAGGATCACCGGGTAAAATTCTCGAGTGATTTGGGTGAACATTGGGGGGTTTTGTCCAATTTATGGGGTTGCACAGTTTGGGGACAATGTTCCCAAACCGTGAAACGTAGACATGTAATGTTTCAGGAGTTTTCCAGTATCCCTCGCATGGTTTGAGCACGGTTTGACAAATCGTGCATCAAAATTATGGCGCCACTTGCGGGCTTTATAACATTTGACACCGAAATTCGATTTGGGTGATTCCACCTCCAAAATAATTCCCTCTATGTTGGGAATCGACCAGAGGAGCCTTCATTTCTTTCCTTCTTCCCATTGGGGCGATTTCATAAGAATGTTTGGTGATTCTTCATGTTTCCTTCACCAAATCATCTCTCTTTCTCTTTCCCTCTTTGTTCTATGGTTTTTTTTGAATTTTTCTTCCATTGACAAACCCTAATGTCTAGGTATTATGTTTTGTTAATTTTTCTTTTGTTCTAGTGTGTGCGAATGGTCCGTGGAGAATATATCCCTTCACCCTTGATGTTTCATCACATATGCACATAGTTGAGGTAGGAATTTCCATAATTTTCCTTTCCGGAACACTTTAGGAGCACTTGTTTGTTTTAATTTATTTTTAAAATTTTGTTCTCTACTTTAATATATCTATGTATTGATGTGAATCATGATTTCCAGTTGGTATAATTCACTAAAAATAGGCTTTGAAACAGATTTTTGTGAAATACCTAACGTTATTCTACATAGGGTTATTGTTTAAAATGTCATTGTTATTTAAAGTTATATTGGGTGTTTTTATGAAATGGTTCGCCTTAATTATGGTGGGATGGTTGTTTATTGTTTGTGGTCATGATTTGGTGTGTATGGTTTGGTAATTATTTTTCTTGTGAAATATGTTAAAATGTTTTGAAAAGGGTTTTGTGGTTATAAGGGGATATTTTTATGTTCTCTAAATAGTATGGATGGTCAGATGTGATTTTAAAGAAAATGGTAGTTTTTGTGGAAATTTTTATTGGGTGTCCTCTAGGATTTTTGGTGTACCATCGAGTGATGGTATGTCTTTGGGTTCATTAGGTGAACATGGGATTTTCCCTCAACTGAAGATTGTGTATTTAACCAGCGCTCCTTAAAATATTGGTTTCCTAAATTGTTCTTTTTTTATAAATAATGTTGCTTCCTTAGTGTGGTTTCAAAATGTGGTTTAAAATGGAATATCATGGGGTTAAGATCATTTGGATTTTGGTGTCTGTGTTTTGGAAATTGATTGTCTTGAGGGGCTGTTTGGCATTTGACACTTGAATATGGTTTTAGAAATGTTATGGGAATGTTTTGGTAAATGTATTTATGTTTGTAAACATAAAGGCCCATTTGGCATGATTCTTTAGTTTCATGTTTTTACTAAAATGTGGAAAGGTTGGTTTAGAAATTTCTCGGGGAAGTGTTTTTCCTCAAGGTTTTAGATGTGATTTGAAAATGTTTTGATGTGTACAAGGTTTCAAGAATGGGTTTGTGATGTGAAAGTGGTGGATTATGAAATTTGATTCATGGTTTTGTTGATTAATTGTGTAAGAGGAATCATGTGATGCATAACATGTTTGAGCACAAAGGTAAACTAGGGTATCTACGTGGGTGGACATGTACTAGTGTGCTAGTGATCCTGTGGGGTTTGTCCCATATTTCACATAGCATGTATAGCGATAACAACACTAACTAAAATATGATGATGATGATGATGGGGACTACTATGTTATGGGTATGTTCTATACTAGTGGATCATGCACGTGAAAGGGTAATGTATTGGTTACTTTTCACAATGATATGAGATACCTGGGGCCCACAGCTAGATAGTGCCTTGGGGTGTTCCCTTGACTATAGCTGAATGATAATATTGCATCTCTCATCGGCATACAGTATGTTGGGTTGGTAATTTTAAATGTAATTGTTTTGTATTTAAATTTAGCTTCTTTGAAATTGTTTTCCATTTAAATTTTTTCCATAATTAATTGTTACTAGTAATGTTTGGGTTTGGTTTTTGGTATAAAATGATAGTCTTCATGAAAAATTCATGGTGGAATGTGTTGTCCTTTCAAATAGGAATGTTTTAATTTTTCAATAAAATATGAAAAAATTATTTTAAAATTGTATTTTAAACTAGTTTTAATGGACTTTTTGGGAAATGAAACACTTGGAATCTATGGTGATTTCCTACTGAGGTGTTAGATCACACCCTACCTATAATAGTTAGTCTTGGTAGACCGATGTTGTTTTGTAGGATAAGGTTTTGATCAGGTTTTTCTTGTTCGAGTTATCTCTTGGATCAAGGCGGTCTTGTGGTTGGAGGAGACCTGGAGGTTACGTGCAGATCATATTATTAGTTGGATGTTTTATTTTGTTGTAGCTCCTTGTTATATCATTGTTAGTTTTATTTAGTTGTATATTTATTGGACCAGATTGTTATTTTATTGAGATTCAGTATTGGTTAGCTCTACTTCATTTTCAATGTTGTATTTTTTTTATCGTACTATTATTAGGATAAATAGTTCCCTCTTGTTTTATATTGATGCCTGGCACTTGTTTCCAGCCCATGGTGATCAGGAGCGCCCTTCGGCCTATGTCGCATATTGGGTTGGGTTCCAGGTTAGATGCCATCCCAGCTTTGATCCTGACATTTCACTTACATAAAATAATATTACTATATGTTTGATTTTTCATTAAGAAAATAATATAAATGTCTTTCTCTCATTGACATTCCCAAAAAATTCATAAATAAATTTTAAACATTAACATAATTTTTTGAATATATGTTTATCAATTTAAATTCATTAAATATTAATTTTAATTGTTGTCTATATCTTGATAACACAAATTCATTTTTATTTTGACAATATTATCCTTCCACAATCATTATAAAAATATTGGGATATTCCAACATTTATATAACTCTAAATTTATTTTGTAAAAATAAAAACAATAACTAATACATAATATTTAACATTTTAGATAATCAAATTCACATATCATCTAATGTACTATTTTTAGGATACTAAATGTGACATTCCTAGTGACTTTATTTCTCTAAATCAATAGTGGAAATGATTGTCTTTTTTGATATGGAATAAATTGCAATCACTATGTTTTCCATTAATTTTTAATGATACTTATTGTATATATTCATAAATTTTTATTTATATATTATTAAAAAAAATTATATTATTTATTTGGCATATTGATATCTTATAAGATACATCATTTCACAAATAGTGAATTTTATTATTATTTACCTAAAAAGTTCCTTATTATTTTTAATTGAAAAAAATTATATGATATAATTGGATTACATAATACAAAAATAAATTTTATTACATGAAATTATAATCCAATAATTTTATAAATAAATTTTAATATAGGTTCTCAAGAGGCGATATAAAACTCATTTTAGAAATTTCTTCTTAAATGGGGTTATTTATGTTTAAAAATATATTTTTTACCACTTTAAATTAAGAAAATAAATATAAATGAACATAATTTCATAATTAGTAATATAATAGAGATATTTTGTCATAAAAAAAATTCAAATTAATTTTTAACATTAGTTTTTGATGAAACAAAATATAGTTTTCTATAAAATAAATACTTTAACTATTAACTTGAAAATCAATCATTTCAAAAAAGAATTATTTCACAGTATGTTAATTTATTTATGCTAATATAAAAATTTTAAATATTTTTTTTTAATAAAAGTTTTATATTTACCAAAAAATATATTATAAAATTATTTCATAAAAAACAATATACCCCATTTTTGTAAACAATCATTATTTAAAAAAAAAATATTTTATAAAAATTTATGTTATTATTTTTTCAATAACATACCAATAAATTCATATTTATGTGTACCATTGTTTTCATTTCATATATTATTAATTCATCCCAATACCTACCAATTTTACTGAATGGTTAAATGGTCACATTTACATTTAGTTTTTCATTCATGCTCAAAGTGTCTTATCTTGTATGGTATCGAAAACATCTTTTCCATTTACAAATCAATATATGTTACATTAAATTTCATATGTGAAATCAGTTAAAATTTTCATATTTTAAAATATAATGATGTTATAATATATATGATATAATGTTTCTAATGTTCTAATTAGGTTATAAAAATAATATATACAATGTTTACCCTTTATTATACCCAACAATGATAGGTGGTAATAGAATAATGAATGAAATCGATTTGTGAGGTGGTACTATTCTGTACACATGAATGATACTTCTGTATCCAATTTTACTAATTTGGGGATTATTTTTGGTAATTATCATTAAAAATAATTATATAAAAAATGTAATATATTGATTGTATTATATCATTATATTTTAAGATATTTTTTTTGTGGTGGAGAAAGATAGAAAATAATAATGATTGATTAAGAATGCAAACTGTTATTCTGTTAAACTCTTTATGTTTGTCCAAAAATCATTTATTGGACGGATTTATGTCCATGATAAGAACTATATGAGGTCAATAAGGGATATTGGGTACAGATTTGGGAATTTCATGTGAAAAAATAGGATTGTGTTTTGGAATAATAGAGATGAAGAGGTGGACTGTTAAAGATATGGTGTGTGGGTTAAATGTAATTTTTGTAAACAAAATTGAAAAAAAAAATATTTAACCTAAAATATGTGTCCAAATTATATAAATATTGATAATTTTACTATTATTATCTAAATATTTCAAAGAAAAAAATCAGACAACTGTTTTGGTCATGTTAACACTTATATTTTTAGTCTAACCACAGGTAAATCAAATCAATCCTCAACCACTATAATATTTTTACTATGGTTATGATTCATTATCATAAGAACATAATTTGATTTTTTTACTGTATAAGTTTATATGATTTAAAAAATTTAATCCATTTTTCCATAAAATAATTCATTGAATTGAAAAATATTAATATTAATTTAATAAATAAAATATGACTAGAATATAGGCTTTCAAAGTGAAAGTCTTAAAAAATTGAAAATTTTCTATAAAAAATATATAGTAAAATTATAACAAAGATATAATTTTTAGTAATAGAAATATATTTTAAGAAATTTAACATATAATTAAATATTTTATAGATTTTAAATTATAAATAAATATTTAATAAAAATCTTCTGATAGTCATATTTGGAATATTTATAAAAAGTTGATTCTTTTAGAAACATCAAATAAAATTTACCATAAAATAATTTGTAAATTATTATTTAATAAACTAACATTATTTTTCCACATAAGTATTCTAAATTTTTTTATAATTAATTTTAAATAATTTTTTCAAATTCTGGGTTAATAAATAATTTAGAAAAATATATTGTTTTACAAAAATTCAATTTGAAATGGTTAAAATATTATCCATATAAATACTTATCCATAATATTTATTTTATAAATTTTTAAACTGAACAAGTTTCATAAATTATTCATTACAATTTATAAACACAAATTTAATAGAAATGTTATAATTGTAATTTTTAAATAATAATATTTTAAAAGAGTATCAAATTTCGTTCACGGATGGAGTTATGTAAACTACATGTTATCAAAGAAAATTATTTTATTTTAAAATAATGATATCATAAAATCTTGGTTTTATATATACTTTTATAGTCTTCTAGTTTCATGTAATATACACTATAAAATATAATATTCATATTTCAAAAAAGTACGGTGTTCTATTTTACACCCTTAAATAGATTGTTCCATCAAAATTTAATATAAATCTCAATTATCTGTGGATATTAATTTAATAATAATATTCTTGAAATAGTAAATCATGATAAGTGTTATTAAATCATATATTAGAAATATGAAAGATAAATATAGTTCTCATATTTAGTAATGGATTATTATCCTTCTATGTAAGAGAACATTAGTAGATTGTTGATATATGGACATGAAAGAAAATAATAAATAATTAGTAGTAGTGGTATTGGGCATTGATAATATGAAAATGAATTATTAGTGGATTTTAATGTACATAAAAACCTAAAATATTTAATCATTTAAAATATCAATGGATTAACATAAATATATGTATTTTGATTTAATTTTTTCAATATCGTTTTCTTATAAATGACGAATTCTATTACCAACTACTCAATGATTTGAGGAAAATTTACTAGATTTATATATCTCTATTTCGGGTGTATAGTTCAATATTTATGTTGTTATTAGAACATTCTCTACAAAATTTCTTAATATAATAAATTAATATCGATGTTGAATTTTTTATTTATGAATCCATAAAATTTAATTCCATTGGATTATAAGATATATAATCGAATGAAAATTAATTTCATTGATATATAGTTATCATGATAAAAAAATGGTTAGTATTGGTTATCTAATATTCATAAATCATTATATAATGAAGTAATAAATTAATCAATTAATACTCATCCAATGTTCGACATAAACTATTTAATAAATTGTTATCCTAATGTCCCATAAAATATATAAATATATCTAAAACATTAGAATTTGGGATACTAAATTAAAAAAAATAAACTTATCATTAATCCCCCAAAGAACACCAAGTATATTTCAATCATCATATACTAATCATTTGAATAAATTTATAATGTATTCTATTGATCAATTTTAGTAACATTAATTTCTAGGAAACATTATTTAAAGCATTATAGATTAATTAATCATTACATAAAACAGATAATATATGATATATTCCATAAATACTAAATCATTTTTAACCCTATAAATGATTAAATAAACCACTATATCAAGGAATCATTATATAGTTACAAGTTATTACATACTCTCAATTTTTTTTCATAACAATTATCACATTTACCAATCACCATTATATCAACACTCGGATCATATTATGAGTTATCATTCCCTCAAAAACATTTTTTTGATTATGTTCAACTTTCAAATGATTTGTTTTTTGTAATCAGTACCATTCAACATACACATTCAAATCATTAATAAAAAATAACAACAACATAATCCTTATACATTTTCTAATTTATATAACTAGTATATCATTGGAAAAATAATCACATGAAATATTTCATGAATCCAAATATAAGAAAATTTATCATTACAGTTCATCTATGATAATATTATATTAATAACCATGAACAAATATTTTTTCTGTATATACATATGATTCGGAGGTTATTGGTTTATTTCATTCCCCTTACCCATACATTCTTAGAGTCAATCATTTGAAACATATTTTTATACCATTAAATAGAGCATTAAATCCTTTCCCTCTACACTTGTAGAGATCTCATATTAACTTCTATTATGTAATCGAGTTTCTCCATCCACAATTATCACATGTGGGATAATTATTATTTACCATAATTCAATTATCCAAAAAATTTCTATATCATACACATCTTGTAATTCATCCATTTAAAACCATATTACAAAGAGACTTATTTTTTTATATTTTTTTAAAATTATTTTATCTAATAATATAATGATTATGGTTTACTATTTTGTGACCATATACGGATTGGATTAATTCATTCAACAAAAAATAACAATATTACATATTTTATATATTAATTGATGATATTAACAATACTAATACACTGATACATTTCTAAATGAATGAATACCCCAAATTATATAAAATGATGAAACATCATTTTATATTCCAAAAAAGTGAACTAATTAACATAAATTGAAATGTATATGAATAGAAAATAATGTAATAATAATAACTATTTATTTAATGATTTTATAAAATAATTAAGTTTTTAAATCATCAAAAAAAAATTTCATATAAGAGTTCATTTAACCAAGGAATATACATTGTTAGTGTGAAACTAGATAAACAGTAAGTATGGTTTTCCTACATCAACTAATGTGTAGGTCAGTGAAAATCCATATTTTTTTGGTTTATCACCCCTATGTAAGTTTCTTCTAGATTCATATTCAGATAATGTGTTTTGACATATATTTATTCATTAAAAATCAAAAAAATAATATCTTAATTTCAAAAAATGTATGATGTTCTTATGTACTTCTCCTTCATGTATATCACAGGATTATGAACCAGAATCATTGTTTTCATAAAACTACTTCCCATGGTTTCTGAAAATCATCTTCTAATTCCAATGGAATTAATATTAGTCCAGTATTCTAGAGCAAGTGGATTCATTGTTATATTGGAATAAGATAGAAGGAATTTAATCCACAATGTCTAAATATTTAATTATTATTAGTAAAATATATAAAATTAGGAAATCATTATTTTAATTAAATACACAAATAAGAAAAAATATTTTATTTTAGTTAGTCATTATTACCCTTACTGTATCACTAAATATAAATAAAAAATTATCTCGTAGTATCCTAAAGAAAATAACACATATTGAAGGGGTCATCTAAAATTGATAATAAGTGTAATAATATAACAAAATATATAATGAAATTAGGAATAATCTTTATAGAAAAGTAAATAACTGAATCATAATCCATTAAATCAATAATAATATCATAATATTGGTGGATGAAATAATAATCAAATAATTTTTAAAAAAAATAAACACATTTTTATGAACCTTCACAGTAGATATTCTTAATAATAAAATTGTTACTTGGAATCACAATAAATAAATTGAAAATGATTTATGGCATAATAATGGAAATCTAAAATATATCATGTGGGCTACATGATAATCCATTTATTACCATCAATGAATTCAACCAATAAATTTGTATAAATGGAAAACACCTCATCAAAAACCTATCTACTTTGTCTCATGAGACATACCTATATATAAAGGGGTTATTGTGGGGCACTCCCATTATTTACTATGATTTATTCATTCTACATATTAATGAATTGATTCATTATACACATAAAATGATTTATTTAATGTAGAATAAAAAATTAAAATACTCCTCTAATTCAATAAACATAATAAGACCATCCATTCTAATTTGAATGTTATCAATATAGATCATCCCTATTAAAAATGATCACAAACCATTCATATGAATAATAAATATTATATAATTCCAACATATTGCCATTTTATTATGTGTAATAGGTTGTTTTCCTTAATGAATGTAAATAACATTAAAATATCTCTAAAAACATAGTTTATGAAAATATCAATTTCATTTATAATATATTATTTCTTTAAATAAAAATTCAAAATAATGTATTTGAAAAAATTTAAATGAAAATAATAAATAAATAATCCAATATTATCTTTATGAGGTTAATTTTTCATGATGTTTGTTATTTTTTACATGCCCTGAATGTTTAAACAAATATTCCTTTATAATTTTTGGTAAAGGCCAAACAAGACATGTCTCCAAATTTCACCATTAGTACTTTCTAAATATGTTATTAAATTAAAAAATGTGTAAAATGTATTTAATAATAATTTAAAATTTTTTTAAAAATTTTGATATCATTTTAGAAATCATTGTTTTTTATGAAAATAGATTTTTGACCAAAGAGACACAAAAATTCATTTTTTATTAAAAGTATTTCACTTTTATTTTGAGTACCAAAGAGATGAAAAATAGAACTATTATTTGAAAATTAATATTATTAAAAATTGGATAATGAAAAATAAATATTTTATGATAAAAATATAAAATAATTATCCATAATGAGATATAAAAAAAATAAAACAAAATAATGGTGAAATTGTTAAATTTACTGTTACCACATTTATAAATTTATTATAATAATTCCATCAAATAAATAAATTTATATAAAAAAATTAAAAACAAGATGATAAATTAATTAAATATAAAAACAAAACAAAAATTGTTGATTATTCACCACACAATTAAAATAGTTGGTGAATATATAGAATGTTTCACTAGTTTAATTGCTTGACGAGATATCATTACCTTGAGTCTAACATGTCACATACATTCATTGTCATATATAATAATATATTTAAGTTAATTATTTATACTCCTCTGAACATTTTCAAGTTTATTATTCATTTCTTCACCATATTAACATGTTATATGATATTACATAATAAATAACTATTATGTCATAAGTTTTAATGATATAATAATTATATTCAAAAAACAACATCAATAGATATACTACGGTTAAAGAGGCCATTATAAAAATATAGATATAATAATAATCATGATTAATTTTCTAATTTATATATCTATTTTACTTATTTAAAATAACATGATATATGCCTATAGGAAATAATGTATGTTATAATCATTGAGAGTATATTCTATATATGTGCATGAGTAATGTTTCAATTTTTTAAGGATCGTCATGTAAATGTTGAAAGAGGTTTTTTATCCCCTGGGAATGATAATAATAGAATAAATACCATATTTTTATTCTTAATATCCTTATACATAATCCATGTTGTTTTCTAATGAAAATATAGTCACATCACATCACCAGGGATTTAGTCCACATGTACATGAATGATGTTATAATATATCGGTGAGTATAAAAGTAAAGAAAAAATGATATATTATATATTTATAATTAATAAAATTTCATTAATATAAAAATAATTTAAAATATATCACATGTAACAATTAATCTTTTCAGTATCACCTTCCAAGTAAAGAATTATTGAAGGTGAATCATACAACTTTGTGAGATTGTAGTTTGTTGTTCACATTAGCGACACTATCGTATTCACTAAGGAATAGAATTTAAAAATTTATATATTATATAATCCATATATAATAAGAATTACTTAATAAATATCAATTATATATCTTATATACATCTTTATAAACATCCATGGGAGTTGTTAAAGGAAAAAAATACTAAAATCGGTTCATGAGGCCTTAGTCCTATCAACACTGAAATTGTGATTTCATAACTCATTGATGAAAGTGGGGATAGTTTTACGTAATATAATTTAAATTAATTTATACCATATTATTTTATATACAATTTTAATTACATATTCATTGTTTTAAAATAATCTACTGATGTAGAGGAATTAATAAAATGAAATTTTTTTTATGAATTATATTTTTTTCGGGTAAACATATTGGTTTGGTAACAAAAGACTTCCCTAGATGGAATTATTTCCAAAATATGCCATAAATTATTAGTTGAGATAATTTTTAAGTAATATGTTTGGTTCTTCCTAAGAAATTTGTTTTAAAGGTGTGATGGAACGTTATGCGTTTCATTCCTTTTATTGTGAGGTGACTGGCATTCTTGTTATTTTAGAATGTAAAAATATTATTCCCACTAATTTACATGACAAAATGGTAAATAATTGGATATTGTTGTGAAATATAAATTATGGGATCGAAAAAGAATAATAAAATATATTTCATAGAATTGGTTTTATGTTATATTGACCCTTATTGTTTTATATTAACCCACGATAAATCAGTTTTTACTATAACCACACTAAATAATTTTTACTCTTTTTATTATTTATTTTGTTAAACAAAATTTAAATTTATTTATCACATAATATAAATATTTACTATTCCAAACATGTAATCCATGATTCTAAATTACATTAATAGAAATTGATTTTTTTTCAAATTTATACTACTGAGATGACGAGAAATCTTATTTTCAAAGAGAAATTATTCTAAATATCAATAATATTATTCATGAAAAATTAATATTAAAATAGTTAAAATAAATAAATTAGATCAATAGATATAATTTTGAGATGTTTGTTGATTATATAAAATTTAAATAATAATTAATATTAATAAATAATTTAAACCATAGTGTTTTTTTAATTAAAATACAATATATTGCACTCTTTTTAAAAAACGAACATCTCCAAAAATAAAACAAATTAATTTAATATAATAATGATATTATTATTTAAAAAGTTAATTTAATTTAATGAAAAAATTTAAAAAATGTGTAAATAATAATTTTTAATAATGTGAACAAGGAGCGACTAAACAACTATATGAAAAATCATTTTATCAATAAACATTTATTTTTATATGAAATCATTCCAATTTAAACTATAGTTATTAGGAAAAAATATTTTTGAATTTATAAATTTTTAAAACATATAATTTTAATAATTATATAACTATTATTAATACCCACTGATTTAATAGTTGTGTTATATTCATAATTTTTAAATAATAATATTTTTAATGAGTGTCTTGTTTAAATCAAACCAAGTATGGCATGCATTTCAATATATTGAATTGATGGAATTAATTTCAAAATTAATATATAATAATATATTAGTATTCTGTATTCCATTAAAACCTTGTATTTTTTATTCAAATACTCTATTTAATATGATTATAATATTTTAAAATAATGGTTTGTTATACTAGCAATCCACCAATACTATATGAGGTACATGATGTGTTCAATATGACCTTCATGGGAATGTAAATACAAAAAACCTCACATATAATGAATACATATGTGGTACAATTTTAGAATGGTATTTAATTCAAGGGGAAGCCAATGAATACTGTGGATCATAAAGACAATTTTCTATCGAACCAGAAAACTCATATGATCAATGTTTTTTGGGGGAACCACATATTTTAGCAAGCAAAATTATAACTACAAGATGTTATGAAGTTGGAGTAACCTCATATGTTTTACTAAATTAACTAAAATCTTTATTGTTTAACATTCAGTAAGGTTGAATAAATGAAGGGAATGAACATTTATAAATGATATATTCTTTTGGAATGAATAAATTCACTATCAAGTAGTTTAGTTATGGAAAAATATTAAATACTTTAATTGTTTATCATATTTATTTTCTATTGGGTTTGAAATACAAATAAGAATAACAAATGATGATAATATATCAATTTTATATAGACTATTAGTTCTAGTGTATTATGAGTTATGATATTCTTCAATCGACATTGATGGAAGAAGTGATAACCTTGACCTGTATGACCATACA
The DNA here is from genome assembly GCA_963277665.1 of Viscum album. Lineage (NCBI taxonomy): Eukaryota > Viridiplantae > Streptophyta > Magnoliopsida > Santalales > Viscaceae > Viscum > Viscum album. The sequence goes on from OY728133.1 coordinate 977,178,004, forward strand.
TTATAAATATAATTTATTAGATATTCTAAGGGACAAAATATGTTTAGATATTTCATTTGAAGAGTCAATTTACTTTATTCCCCAACTATATGATGATAGAAAACATTAATGGGATAATATCATGATAACCTGGTTCATGGGTAAAACCATGTTCAACGAACCTGCCCAATAAAATATCACCATTACACACCATACCATTAAGGAGTTCACAAGTTTAATAATGGGCTTCATGTATAGTCCCTAACTGAAACTTTTTTTTATTTTATTTCAATAAAATATTTATTATATTTATTACTTTATCATATTACTTTTAAATGATTAATAAATTATTTTGATAAGAATTGTATATTTATATTATGTAATTAGAATTGTATTTTTGAAAAATATTTACGTTCAATCATGACTAATTTTTTTGATATGTGATTAAATAAAATTTGATGTTAATTGGTCTATGTACAACAGTTATGCATATACAAGACTTAAATGTGACTGGTTGGCCTAGAGTTATATATCCCTAGAAAGAAATGGATAATATATTGAACACATGAGGTTCCTCCTAAAATATGTGATAAGATATCTTAATCACACTATGATATCGTGTCCTGGTGGTAAGCCATGAATTATCATTATGAATTCCATTATAATGTTTTTTATACATTCCCATAGTTCCTTTAATATATCGTAATATTCCTAATTGTTGATAAATATGATTCTCACCACTTTTAGGATAGATTTATATTCTAATTGGATAACATGAATTTATATACACTATTATATTAATTTTTTATTACCATACTATTAATTATAAAACCCACATTTCTTATGTACGTCCCTAGGTAAACTTGTGTAATATTAGAATAATGATGGACTATTTGAATAATGATAATTAATATTTCGATAATGATAAATTACATATATTGGATATTGTTTTGTAATGTAACCAATTTTCGAAGTTCACATGGAATAATAATTTTTTTGGTTTCACTATGTGTGATTTTTTAGTATGTCACAAAGTACGGTTTTTTAATTATTTATATTATCAGATGAATCATAACAATTATATCCATTTCTAAAAACTGTTTTATCAACCCATCCTATGCATAGAAAAAGATACACATTATACATATCATTTGTTTTGTGTAATAAAAAGATGATATCAATTTTATAAAAAATGTATTTACCATGGGGGCTCTGGTAATCCCAAAAGGCGTGAATAATCATCTTTATGAACATATATGATTGATTTATTTATAGGATAGTCCATGTATCCCATTAAATATTGAGTTAAAGAATGGAAGTGGTTACCGATTCAATAATAAATTATTCCAAATCTAAATTGGTTGTAGAGCATTATATAGGGAAACTTACCTCTTATTTATAACACTAGTTCATGGAAAAAAGATCAATGAACATAAAAATATACATTTAATGCAAAAACAACAAACTTAAAAATATAATTAATTAAATATGATAAATCATCCTAAAATAATATATTAGAATATATAAATTCAAAACACATAATATTTATCATAAAAATCACAATTATCTAGGTAACATGAAGTTTTTCATACGGATGATCTATAACATTTGGGGTAATTAAAGAATAATATATATTTCATATTTATTAATATATTTGAATTAAATATTAATATTACTTTTAATGGGTTGCTATGTTCGATAGTGTACCCAATACGCAACAATGGGTTTGTTTGAAATTAAACGTTGCACACTAATAATATAATATAATTTTAAATGGTAGTTAACTCCAAGGATTTCTATTGGAGATAATGAACAAAAATAACTACAATATGATTATACATGTTTGTTAAATGTATTTAAATTTATAAATAAATGTTAGAGCCTTAAATTGTCAATGAATCTAATTTTAATCATAATTTACATTAAAATGTTTATTTACCACCTATTAATGGAAAACCCAACATTAAATATAGCTTTAGTCACTTAAATAAATTATATATGACCAAATAAAATCCTTATTTATAATTGGGACATCAAATTTTACTTTGGGTAATTTTTTGGTATTTTTCTCATAAAGTTCATTTTTAATGAATAGTGATAACTACTGTATTTTAAATCCAGATTGCCTTTTAATCTAATTTATGTATATGGTTTGATTATCTTATTTATTGGTTTTAAAGTATTATTAAATATATTTTTACCATTTAATCCAGTTTTGTTCATTGTAAATAATTTCACTTTGAAATTGGACATAAACTACTGTTCATCTTTTGATAGTTATAATTTCTTAAAAACAGTCTTTTTGTTTTGACAGTGGGAATTAATTTTGAATTTATTTCTGACACTTCTGTGTTTTTAATTTGGAAAAATTGATTCCAATTTTAAAATTTGTATGTTCAAATTGTGTAAATATGTATCTTTTATTTTTATACATTTTATATATTTACTTTAGTAAATATTTTATTTACTGTGGTTAAAGGGTAAATCAAGTAAATAAGGGTAAAACAGTAATATAATAATAATATAAAATTACCCATAAATGTGTACTAATCCTATTTTTTGATACATATCCGACCATGGTCATATTTGGGTCAATTTTGGGCCCCCAACGAGGCACTTCAGAGTGATAACGATACTTTAGAAAAATCGATTTAAAGTAAAGGTTAAATTGGCATAAAAAAATATTCTAGTGAATAAATTTTTATATGTTGTTATATAAATTATATTTTCAACTATAAATATTCATTGGATATATACAAATATTTCGTACATCATGGTATTTTTTTATAATTTTTTGACATCACATTAATTAAATTATTTCTGACACAATAATGATGTAGTATTTACCTCATTAATAAATTATTTAAATAAATAAGATTATAATGATTAAAATAATATCTAAAACATGTCTAATTAAGATTAGATGATTTTATTTCTATTATTATTCATCTTATCTTCTAATTTAATTATTCTAGGACTTTTAGTAACTGAATATCATTTTATAATAAAATAATATTATCAAACATTCCTAAAGAGCCCCTCCTCCCACTTATAAAAAGAAGACCATTTATAACCAATTCCACACACATCTCAAGCCTTTTAGCTCTTCCAAACACATACCAATTAAGCTGTCTATATTCCTTTACTCTTCCTAGAAGACTTCACATAGGGATAATTCAATTGAAGTAGTCCTATGGTTCAAACCAAAGGGAGTTACCCAAATTAAAGGTAACAATTTTTCTTGAATTGATTTCTATTATTTTACTTCTCCAACCCCTAAAATATTTTTATTACTTTCTTTAGTAACAAAAAAGTATCCTCAATATACTATGATGTTTTTATGAGAATTATTCTAACTACTCTCCCACAGAGCTCTATCTAATGGATGTAGATCATAATGTTTCTGTGGCTGGAAAACTAACGCCTCACGAAATGATGATTGCTCAAATATCTACAACCGCCTCTTATGGTGGCCATTATGATGGCACTGTATTTATATATGGTATATAATATTTTTAATTTTTCTTTATTATTATTTTAATTTCCATTTATATCATACATTTATGGTTTCTATTTTGGGTAAATAGGATAATTTTATTTGAGAAAGTACGGACTACTCCCCCTCAAAGTGATATGACTCGTTCATAACATATGTAGTACTTATAATGGATATATTTAATGATATTATATATGATAAAATACTGTAATTATAATAATACTATGTATCATTATGTTTTAATTCAATTAAATATGAAATAGAAATTGAAGTAGCATTCTGGCATACATACGGCTTACCGTCTCCATGAATGGTGAATTTCATTTATTACCTCTAAATGTTATGTACTAATATAAATAGATGTATATGATGGATATATAGGATAAATATGATATCCAAATCCTGAATATCATTCTATAAATAATGAACCATTGACCACATGGACATCATAAAAATATAAGGTGTCATTTTTGACTCAACTACCAAATATCGACAAAACGAACATTATTAACATAAATGATTAAATAATGTTTATAAAAAGGTAATAAGTGATATGAAAGGAATAATAAAATTGAAAAAGGTTCTTAAGAACATAGAAATAAACCTTACATTATTATTCAGGAGATTAAAAAACAATCAAGTCAGTCGGACACGAGGTAAGGGACTTCATCTCAATCTTATTTCATTGAGGAATATTTTCATTTAACAAAAAAAATTATATGGTGTATAAAACCCTTTGAATTTTAATTTTATTCAAAATGAATCTTTTTCTATGAATGGTTTTACTAAATGACAAAGAGAATTTTCCTTTTAATGTAAGCGGTGACAATAACCTTTTCCACCTCTGCAAGTATTATTTGATCTTTGGCTTCCTCAACCAAGCAGTAATGTTTTTAAAAGAAAATAAACACCATATACTCTATTATGTATTTTGGTATTAAAATGGATTTGATAATGGATTTGTTATGTTAATATATTTTAGTGATATATTGTGATTGAAATGTGAAAAAATTTTCTTTCCTTTATATTTTTTTGTGTCTTATGATTTTAAAATGGTACTTGCACATTTGACGTGTGGTTACATGCTAAACCAAATGACGGGTGGTGTCATGAATACCAGGACGGATGATTATGTTATAACCTCCAATTCATTGGTTATGTTAGTTTATTTTATGGAGATTCCATTTAGTGATATTTGTGTAAGTCAACCATATGGTTATTCCATTTATGTATGTTTATGTCCCAAGTTACCTTTATTTGTTATGTTTTCTTTATATGGGTTTTATGGTAATATTTTGGTTAAAAAAGGGTATGTAATGATCTTTTATTTAGTGAATAGTATTTACTACTTCATAAAGCTGAAAAGTATTACTTATGTTAAAGTATTCATGGTTTAATTGTTATTTTGAAAAACTAATAGTTTTCCTTCTTTGTGTATCCCTTACATAGATTTTTATGCTCATCCAATGTTTTTGAAATTTTTTTCATAGGACATAATGTGGATTAGGGTCATGTATGGGATCATGAAATTTCATTCTATCTTAAACATGGAACTAGACATTATTAATTTTTTCAAGAGTTATTATTTTAGGAAAAAAATCGATACTGGTTAGAAGTGTTAACTTTCTAGTCTTTTGAGATGTAATAGTATGCACTAATTATATAAAAATCCAAACCCTTAAAGATCCTTAATGTGAATTTTTAACATAATTCAATATTATGTATGTTTTAAGGTCGGGTCATTATATTTGGTATCAGAGGTCGGTTCAGACAACATTAGGAGTTAGAATATTGTTATATTAATTTTCATAAATTAAATTGTGTTAATATTGAAATGCTATTGCATTTACAGATTACCATATTGATTAGCCAAATATATTTTTGTGTTCATAATGGTTTTCCACTGAGGAAACATGACAGCTATGATGGGAAAACATAAGGAGAAGGAAAACCTTCTAAATTAGCAACATGAGATGGTCGGAATCAGAACTGAACAGTTTATTGTAGTGATGGAACAGTTGAATCAGGCTATAAATGGTGTTGGTATTCATACACAAGATCAGCTAGATCATCCACATAGAGACATGTTATTAGTGGATAATTTCATGAGGCAACATCACTCATCATTTAGAGGATCATTTGATCTTGTGCCTGCAGAAGGATGGATTAATTCAGTGGAAAAGATTTTTGATGTCATGGGATGTTCAGAACATCAATAGGATAGTCTCGTTATTTATTGTTTTGAAGGTGAAGCTTAGCAGTGGTGGTCGATGGTGAAAAATATTAGGGACAATGATGAGATTGATGCTCTTGATTGGGATGAATTCAAGGTTAATATTCTTCAGAAAAATTTTCATAAGGTGTTTTATCTTATGATGGAAAACAATTACCAGAATTGAGGCCGGAAGATGACTTAGTGGCTGCTTATGAAGCAAATTTCAGTCGACTGGAAAGGTATTCCCCCAATTTCATACGAGAACTTGATTGTAAAATCAAACATTTTTTCTCAGGATTAAATCCAATGTATTGAAGTGCATTAGCCTATCGTGGGTTCAAATTTTATGAAAAACTTGTTCGATGTGAGGAGAGGTGGAAATATAGTTTGCAGATGATCAGGTTTTCTTTGAAAAACAACAGAATAAGTGGTCTAGTTTGCAGGCAAGGGGAAGAATTCATCAAAGAATCTTGGTGATAATAAAATTGAATATCTATCTTGTGATAAGTGTGGTAAAAATCATCCTGGATAATCTTTATCAAAGTCTAGAATGTGCTTCCGGTGTGGTAAGTCTGGTCATATTTCTTGTAACTGTAAGGAAGATGATCAAGAAGGCAATGAAAATCCATTGGTAAGATGTTTTATGTGTAATGAAATTGTTCATTTTGAAAATGGGTGGGTAGAGAAGAACTAAACTGAGTGAAATCATCCAGACTACAGACCAAAATGGGTGGTGAAATCCTTTGCGCCTACTTCAGTAGATGTTGGGCCATATAAAGAAGTAGTATCACACACACTGTTTGTTTGTTCAGATTATGCCAATGAGCTGTTTGAATCAGTTTCTATAGACTCTTTAACTTCTGATAAGTTTTCATGTAAATTGGGAATTTCATCCCATGATATTATTACTGAACATATGGTAAATTCACCAATAGGAATTGTTGAGACCAAAAATAAATTATAAGAACCTTCTTGTCCTTGTGTGCGGAAAGATCCTACCTGCAAACCTTATCTTTTTTACTCTAGTATAGTTTTATGTTATTTTGGGAATATATTGGATTTATCTTTATCATTCTTAGTTTTATTACAGAGCTAATGAGGTTTATTTTCAGAATTAATTATAGTTTTGGTATAGGAATGAACCATTTCTTCTGATATCATATCAGGAAGCTGAAAAAACATGTAAAATATGGAAATGAATGTTACCTTGCACATATTGTTGAAAATAAAGGAACTGTTCAGGTGAATGATGTGCTAGGGGTAAATGAGTACCTTGATGTTTTTCCTGATGAGTTTCCAATTATAATACATGATCGTGATGTCTAATTTACTATTAACTTAGTTCCTAATGCTATGCCAATTTCCAAACCCCCTTATCGAATGCCTCAAAGTGAACTTCTAGAGTTAAAGAATAAATTGCTGGAGTTAATAGATAAAGGCTTAAATTGACCTAAAACATGACCATGGGGTGCTTCTGTATTGTTTGGTAAAAATAAATATGGTTCAATTAGAATTCTTATTGATTTTAGAGCATTGAATAACATCACTGTTAAAAACAAGTATCCTTTTCCTCATATCAATGATTTGTTTGATCATCTCTATGGACCTCAGTATTTGTCAAAGATTGATTTGAGGTCGGGGTACCATCAGTTTAATGTAAATGAAAAAACACATTCTAATGACCACGTTTTTTACTAGATATGACCATTATGAATTTTAATTATGCCTTTTCGGTTAACTAATGAACCTGCTATATTCATGGATCTTATGAATAGAATATTCCGTGAGTTCTTGGATATGATTCTGGTTTTATTCATTGATGATATTTTGGATTATTCAATAAGTAAGGAGGAACATGAATTTAATTTAATGGTTGTCTTGAAAACCATGAATAAAACGAAACTATTTGGGAAATTCGGCCAGTATGAGTTCTGGTTAAAAATATTTATTTCCTTGGTCACATGGATTCAAAAAATGGCATAACTGTTGATCCTATAGAAACAAAAGTTGTTAAAGAATGGAAAATACACACAAATATAACCGAGATTCGTAGTTTTCATGGTTTGGAAGGTCATTACCAAATGTTTGTTGAAATATTTTCACAGTTATCTAGTCCAATGACTAAGTATACTAGAAAAGGTGATATGTTCATTTTGACAAAAGAATGTGATGAATTTTTTTAGGAATTGAACAGAAGATTATAAAATGATCAAGTTATAGCACTACCTTCTAGAAATGGTGAGTTGATTATCAAATGTGATGTTTCGTTGAAGGCACTCGGTTGTGTCCTTTTGCAGAATGATCAGGTAATTTCTTATTCTTCACTTCAGATGAAACCCCATGAGTTAAATTACCCTACAGATGATTTGGAATTAGTTTTTGTTGTTTTTTCTTTAAATATATTGAGGCATCATTTGTAGGGAGTGAAGTGTGAAATATATACTGATCACAAAAGCTTGAAGTATATATTCACTCAAAAATAATTGAGCATGAGACATAATAGATGGTTTGAATTAATCAAGGATTATAATTTCACGATCCATTACCATCCACGAAAATCAAATAAAGTGGCTGATGCTTTGAGACGAAAAGTAATGTTTCAGTAACAATCGTACATTTGGAACAAGATCCATTGGTTTTTGATTTGATAAACTTTCTCATAGAAGTCGTTGGTGAAGAAAATTCTTCTGTTTTGTATTAGTTGTCAGTTACATCATCTATATCAGACAAAATAATGCAAGTGAAGAAAAAAGACAATGAGATAAAGAAAAAGGTAGTTTTGGTTCATAAGGGTATGTTTCCTGATTTTAAGATTGATAGTGATTGTGTTTTAAGGTTTGGAAAGAGATTTTTCCTGCATTTTGATTCACAGGTGAAGAATGAGTTGTTATGTGAAGCTCATAGTTTCCCGTTTTCAGTTCATCCTGGATTTACTAAGATGTACAGATATCTTTGAGAGTATAACTGGTGGGATGGATAAAAAAGAGATATTGCTGATTTTACTACGATGTGTTTGACTTGTTAGTAGGTTAAATCGGAGTGGCAGTTACCAAAAGGGATGCTTCAGCCTTTAACGGTGCCAAAGTGGAAGTCGGAAAATATATCCATGGACTTCGTTGTGGCATTATCGAATACATCTTGAGGGAATAATGCAATCACGGTTATTGGTGATCAATTGACTAAATCTGCTCATTTCCATTTTATTTGAGATACATTGTCTCTAGATCAACTTTATCGGTTGTATGTTAAAGAGATAGTCCGGTTGAATGGAGTTCGCCTCTCCATTGTATCTGATAGTGATCCCAGTTTAACTTCTAACTTTAGGAAAGGCCTTCAGAAGTCATTGGGTACTGAATTAAATTTTAGTACAGCTTTTCATCAGTAATAAGATTGGAAGTAAGAACGAACAATTAAGACCATGGAGGGTATGCTACATGCTTTTTCACTATATTAACAGAGAATATGGAACCAACATCTTTCTTTGGATGAATTTTCATATCATAATAGTTTTCATTCGAGTATACAGATGGCTCAATTTGAGCCATTATATGGAATTTGTTGTCGAACTATAACATTTTGGGATGTAAGAGGTGAAAGGAAGCTTATGGGACCAAAATTGTTAGAAGAGATAGTAGAGAAAGTTCCAATGATTCGGAATCACGTGAGAATAGCTTAGAGGAGACAGAAAAGTTTTGCAGATAACTGAAGGAAGGATCTTTTTTTTCTGTAGTTGATCATGTCTTTCTCAATGCTTCCCTATGGAAAAGTGTGATGTGTCTTGTTAAGAAGGGAAAGTTGAGTCCGAGGTTCATTGGACCTTATGAAATTATGGAGAAATTTGGATCAGTATTGTATAGAGTGGATTTAGCTCCGTGTATATCCCATGTAGATAATGTATTACATGGTTCGATTTTGAGAAAGTATATGCCAGATCCATCTCATGTTTTGAGCCCATTGGTAGTTCAGTTAGAAGAGAATCTCTTTTATGAGGACTAACCAGTTCAGATGCATAACTCTTGGGAGCAAGTGTTTTGGAATAAGGAAATTTAGAAGGTAAATGTTTTGTGGATAAACCATATGGTTTAAGAGGAAACGGGGGAATCTGAAAATTCTATGAGGGATAAATACCCCCACTTATTTTGACAAGTAAAATTGAGAGGATGCAATTCCAAAATAGTTGGAAGGATGTAACATCCCAGGTAAATAAAGAATAAGGCATATTTCATATTTATTAATATTTTTGAATTAAATATTAACATTACTTTAATGGGGTTCCTATGTTCCATAGCGTACCCAATATGCAACAACACGTTTCTTTGAAATATTACATTGCACACTAATTATATAATATTATTTTTAATGGTAGCTAATTCCTTGTCGTTGTATTTGAATTATTGAACTAAACTGAATAAAATATGATTATACCTGTTTGCTAAATGTATTTACAATTATCCCATAAATAATAGAGGCTTAAATTGTGAATGAATCCAATTTTAATCACAATTTACATTAAAATGTTGATTTACCACCTATTAATGGAGAACCCTCATTAAATATAGTTTTGGTCAATTAATACATTATATATGACGAAATAAACTCCTACATTATAATTGGGATGTCAAATTTTACTTTGGGTAAATTTTTTATATTTTTCTGAAAATTATCATTTTTAATGAATAGTGAAAAATAATGTATTTTAATTCGAGATTTCATTTTAATATAATTTATGTATATGGTTAGGTTATCTTTTTAATTGGTTTTATAGTTTAATTAAAATATAGTATTACCATTTAATCCCATTTTTGTCATTGGAATTAATTTCTCGTTAAAATTGGACATAAACAAGTGTTTATCTTTGGTAAGTTATTATTTCTTAAAAACACGCTTTCTGTTTTGATAGATGGAATTAACTTTGAATTAATTTATGCCACATATATGTTTTGAATTTTGAAAAATGGGTTACATATTTGGAATCTGGAGGTCCAAATTTTTTAAATATGTAACTAGTATTTTTAGTCCTTTTAAATATATACTTTAGTAAATATTTTATTTACTGTGGTTAAAGGGAAAATCATGTAAATAAGGGTAATAAAATAATATAATAATAATATAAAATTACCCTTAAACGTGTACTAATCCTATTGGTTGATACATATCTGAGAAGGGGAATATTTGGGTTGATTCTGGGACCCCATTGAGCCACATATGAATGATAATGACACTTTAGATAAATGAATTTAAAGTAAAGGGAAATTGACACAATCAAAAATATTTGAGTAAATTTATTTTTATATGGTGTTATATAAATTATATTTTCTAGTATAAATATTCACTGGAAATCTATTAATATTTAATACATCATGTTATTTTTTTTATAATTTTTAGATATCACATTAATTAAATAATATATTACACAATAATGTTGTAGTATTTACCTCAATAATAAATGATTTAAATAAATAAGATTATTATAATTAAAATAATATCCAAAACTTGTCCAATTATATTTAGATGATTTTATTTCTAATATGAGTCATCTTATCTTCTACTGTAAGGATTCTTTGACCTTTATAAACCGAATATCATTATATAATAAAATAATATTATCACACTTTTTTAAAGAGCCCCTCCTTCCCCTTATAAAAGGAGACCATTTATAAAAAATTCCACACACCTCTAAATCATATTGTCTCGTCCATCCTCTACCCAATTAAGCTCCCAAAATCTCTCTCCTCCTCCTAGAATCCTTACCTTAGGTTGAAGGCACTTCAATAAGTCATTTGGTTCAAACCAAAGGGAGTTACCCAAATTAAAGGTAATAATTTCTCTTAAATTGTTTTTTTTATTTTACTTCTCCAACCCCTAAATATTTTTTATTCCTTTATTTTGTAACAACAACAGTATCCTCAATATAATAGGATGTTGTTATTATAAGGATTCAATCTAGACATACACACACCTCCATCTAATTGATGATGAATATAATTTTCTGTGGATGGAAAACTAACACCTCACGAAACTATGATTGTTCAAATATCTCCAACCGCCTCTCATGGAGGAAATTATGATGGCACTATATTTATATATGATATATATTATCTTTATGTATTTTTTATGCTTCTGTAATTTCCATTTATAGCATACCTTTATGGTTTCCATTATGCATAAACACGATAATTTGATTTGAGGAAGTGAAGACTATAGCCCCCTCAAAGTGATATGACTCGTTCATACCCTATGTGGTACGTATAAAGGATAGATTTAATGATATTATATATTATAAAATAATGTAATTATTATAATACTATGTATTATTATGTTTTAATCCCATTAAATATGAAATAGAAATGGAAGTAGCGTTCATGTGTACGTTCGGCTTATCATCTCCATGAATGATGCATTTCATTTCTTACCTCTAAATGTTGCGTACTATTATAAATACATGTATATGATGGATATATATGATATTAATGATATCAAAATAATGTATATCATTCTGGATATAATGAACCTTTGGCCACGTGGACAACTAGTAAATTTAAGGTGTTTATTTTTGACTCAAGTACCAAATATCAACAAAATGATCATTATTAACTAAAATGATTACATATTGTTTATAACATGTTAAAAAGTGATATAAAAGGAATAATAAACATGAAAAAGTTTTTAAGAAAGTATAAATTAACTTTAGTTTATTATTCAGGAGATTAAAGAATGATCGAGTGAAGTCGGACACGAGGTAAGGGACTTCATCTCAATTTCATTTCATTGATGAATATTTTCATTTATACACAACTTACTTTTATACAGTGTATAAACCACTTTTACTTTTACTTTTTTTCAAATGGAATCTTTTCCTACAAAGTGTTTTACTAAAAGACAAAAAGAATGTTCCTTTTAACGTAAGTGGTGACAACGACCTTTTCCATCGCCGCGAGTATTTTGTGATATTTTGATTCCTCAACAAGCCGTAATGTTTTTAAAAGAAAATAAATACCATATACCTTTTTATATATTTTTTAATTTAAAATGGATTTGTTATGTCAATATGATTAAATGATATATTGTGAATAAAATGTGAAAATGTTTTCTTTCCTTTATATTTTTTTATCTTATGATTTTATAATGGTACATGGAAATTTTACCGGTGGTTGCGTGATACACCAAATGACGAGTGGTGTCGTGAATACAAGGATGGGTGGTTACGTTATATCCTCTAATTCATTGGGTATTGAAGTTGGTCGTATGGCTATTCCATTTTGTGATATGTGTGGAAGTCGACCATATGGTTATTCCATTTATGTATGTTTATGTACCAAGTTACCTTTATATGTTATGTGTAATTTTTATGGGATTTATGGTAATATTTTGGTTAAAAAAAGGTATGTAATTATATTTTATTCATATAAGGGTATTTACTACTTCATAATGCTGAAAAGTATTACGTATGTTAAATTATTCATGGTTTACTTGTTGTTTTGAAAAAATAACAGTTTTCTTTCCTTGTGTATCCCTTAGATTTCATTTTATACACATCCCAATGTTTTTGAAATGTTTTTCATAGGACATAATGTGGATTAGGATCAAAGAGGGGATCAAATAAAAGTCACATTGTCATAAGCATTGAAACAGACACGACTCGTTTTTTCAACAGTTTTTATTTTATTAAAAAAATGGATACTGGGTAGAAGTGTCTACATTATGTAATAGTTATTTACTAATTTTCTAAAACTATAAACCTGAAAAGATCCTCAATTGGAATTATTTACCTAATTCTATATTATATATGTTAAAAGGTAGAGTCTAATCATGACCCGTCCCCCGGGGCCCGCACTACCCCAAGCCTGCCTTCCATAGGCCAGGGGCTGGCGACTATAACCAAAGGCATATTTCCCTAAAACTTGGAAGGAATTTACTTTATAAAACATGAAAACACTTCCAGAGTACAAGCATAAGAAAACACTATGCAGAACTGTATACAGAAGATGTGATGGAAAGTAAAAGGGGACGGAAATACAAGCCCAACAGTAAATTACATGTACAACTGAAAACTAATAAATCAGCTTCGGGGTCATCCACTAGGGTTCCTACCTAAAGGTCAGGTACATATGTCCTCCACAGCACTCCACGTCCGTCAGACTCCACCGTGTACTGATATGTCGAATGGTCCTCCTCTGAGTACCATCTAGTCCTAGTGCTCTCATCCTCCGTCAGCGTTGTCCGTCTTCGGCATCCAACACAACGAGGTGCACGAAAATCCTGTTAAGGGGAGAGTATAATGATACTCAGTAGGAACCTCGAGAACCTCAAGGTCTCACAAAATCCAACAATGATAAACCACAAGGTATGATATCAACGGATAACCATTACATAGGTATATGCCCATACATATACCTAACTTATCGAGTAACACATCTCAATCATGAGGATAACACAAATTTCATTAACTCAGGTCAAACTAGGATTTTCATCAATGAAACCATGACAACTGGATAAATCCTCCTATGTCTAGTACAATGGCCTTGACACGACTCTGAGGCTCTACTCACCAACCATAGACTACTGAGGTACTCCTCCTATCTATTACCGTGGGACAACTACGTCACACAGAAATGCTTACCACCTGGGGTCTGTCACATCACACAGTAGCACTCCCCTAAATAGCCTATAGAGGTACTCCTCCGGTCAAGTACCACAGGTCTACCACCTCACACAGTGGAGATCCTCCGCCATGGTTTTGCTGCCTCACACAGTAGCGATCCCCATTGGGCCAGTCAAGTCACTTCGAAATGAATCGGTCAAGAATTCGTCATGTCACAGCCAGCTACTAGGTCTCTGTGCTTTGCACGGTCACCTCCAGGAGGGTCTGATCCATGAGCTACAAGACGATTCTCCAAGTGTCATGATGTCCCAGGATTAAGTATCCCAATGTTCTTCCACGTTATTAGTGTCTCAAAGCAATAGACAGTGCATCAATAAGATGCCTGGTCTGTTAGTTATTATCATTTTAGTCTTCGGGTCCTGGTTTGATTCGGGTACGAACCAACCTAGATGTGACTCAAATATACCCCGAACTCTAGTAGGGTATACTCCAAGTGATATTTATGCTCCACTAATATCGGTTTCATTGATGGTTCGTCAAACGGATGTCAGGTGCCAAAGGTATGGTCCAAGAAAGTAAAAGAAACAGAATGGGGCTAGGTGTGGTCCGAACCAGTTGGACCAACATGGCCCAAAAACGTCTGGGTCATCCTGGTCTGGGTAGACCAAAATAACTTGTTGGGTATCACATGGCCCGTTGGGTGGTTCAGTCTGCTCAGTTCGGCCCAGTCCGCTGGGCCCGACCCAGTAGACTGCGTGGACAATTTGGGCCAATGTCTCCTCATGGGTGACTCTGCCCGAAGGCGAGTGGCAGGCCGCGCGTGGTGCGGGCAGGCCGAAGGTGCAATAGGAAGGGTGTAGTATGGAGAAAGGGCATCAGTCATGGCATTGGGGCATGCTGGCAGGGCGTCGGGGCATGTGGATAGGGCATCGGGATGTGCCGGTCAGGGCGGCCTGGGCACCGGGCACTGCGTCCGGGGGGTGTCAGGCAAGCGGATGAGGCATTGGGGGGAGCTACACAGGAGCCTGGGGAGCCAGGTAGGACGTCGGGGGGCCATCAGGCTGGCGGCTCGGGCGCCGGGTGGCACCAGGCAGGCAGCCGGGGCGCGGGGCAGGCTGCCTGGGTGTAGGGCAGTCGGTCGGGGGGCATCGGGTAGGTGTCCTGGGCACTAGGCGGGTGTCTCGGGCACCAGGCAGGGGACAGAGCATGCTGACAGCACGCGGGGCATGCAGGCAGGGTGCGGGCAGGCCGGGAAGGCCGTAGTTTTGGCCGAGACGCAAGCCAGGCAGCGCGCGGGTCGGCTAGTTGGGTGTTGCCCGGCTGGCAGTGCGGTTCGCAGAGGCCACCGGCATCCTGACCATTTCTAACCGTCTTCTTCTCCTTCACCTCATTTCCATTTCATAATTACATTTCCATCGACTCAAGGTTCTGAAACAATAATGTTTGCGAAGGGGTCAGGCCGTGTTTGTTCATCCCGTACCCTCCTTGTTAGAACGATAGTAAGTGGCTCATGAAGTTCATTCAATATGAGAGGATAAAGAGTTAAACAACATTCAACACACAACTAACTTTTTAATTTTCGGGCGTTCGTTCATCACGGGGGGAAACAATGTTGTCGACGTTCTTCGTACGCTTCCACTTCCGAGCTTGTGCGTCGGTCCGTTGACGATGAAGAGGAAGGAAGAAGGTCCGTCGAAGAGATCCCACATTAGAAGGGGGTTCCGAGGAAGAAGTCGAGGAAGAAGTTCCATCATCGGTGTCTTTCCTTTCTTCATTGGAGGATTCTATTCTCTCAATCTCTCCACTAAAAGGAAAAAATGTTCAAAAATAATAGATTTTAATCTATTATGCCAGTTGGCATGAATTAATTGTATGGTCCCCACTTAATTAAGATCATGACGTTGGTAGAATTATTCAAAATTCAAAAAGAAATGTGTGGCTCTACCAATCTAATTGCACGAGAGGTTGGCATATTAAATTTGTTGAGTTTTGAGGGGGTTAGAGGCCTGGGTGGTTCCCATCTAATTAAACGTGAAGCGGGTCAAGGGGGATTCCTTCAATTAAATGGGGGTTTTGGGGAGGTTGTATCCTCCTCCATTAAGTGGGGAGTTACAGACCAAGAGGATCCCCCTCATTAATTAGGGAGGGTTGAGAGGTCCCCCCACCCGTCCAATTAAATTGGGGGTCAAGCCCCGTTTGGACCCCACGTCATAACCTCTCATGGGAGGTTATGCTGCTCGGGTGGTCCCCACCCAAATTATCCTCCTATGGGAGGATAGGGTGTAGAGGTACCACCACCAAGTACCAAGAGGAGATTTTAACCAACATTATAACATGGAATGTGTTCAACAAATATAAAATATGCTGCATCTTATTTTATTTTATTAATCCATGTGAAACCAAAATACCAACTCTCATACCCAATCATCTGACGTTATGGTGAAAGTCTTCATAAGAGAAAACTGGTGCTACAAGTTCAACAGTGCCATCATATTTCAATTCCGAGAACCCATTCAAAAGTTATAAAAACCCACCCGTACTTTTCTAAACGTACCCAAACAAAACATCAGAAATTGATCCACGGCACACCGGGCCTCAGAATCAAGCGCCGTAAAAGTTCACAGACTTATAAAATTCCCATGTATTTAAAAAAAATTCCACAGGAATTCTGGGTCATTTCAATCTCCCCAACTCAGGGCTTTACATCCCTATAAGCTACAAATCAAACTAAGGTGACAAAAGGGGGTATTGAGGATGCATCTGAGCCTTCCGCTCCCATGTGATCTACTGGTGGTTCTCATGATACCAATGATTGTGGACCATATAAATCGACCATCCACATAGGACACGCTCCTGTCAATCCTCAATCTCTACTGGAACCTCTGTGAATGTCGCCCAGTCATCGATGTCCTGCTCCCTGTGGTTGATGATGTGTGAATGGTCATGCACGTATCTCCTCAGTTGGGATACATGGAAGACTTTGTGCACCTGGTGCAACTACGGTGGAAGATCTTGGTGGTATGCCACCTCACCTACTCTGATCAGAACCTGGAATGGTCCAATTAATCTTGTAGAAAACATGTCACCTCAACCATATCTCTGTATACCTCGTCGAGTGAGAACTGTAAGAAGACGTGGTCGCCATCCTCGAACTCCAGAGGTCTCTGTCTCCTATTAGTATATGACTTCTGCCTACTCTATGCAGTCTTCATCTTCTCTTAGATGATCTGCACCTACTCTGTGGTAGCCCGAACCATCTCTGGTCCCACTAGTGCTGACATCCATGTTTCTGTCTAGCATAGTGGTGATCTACAATGTCATCCATACAAGGCCTCAAAAGGTGACATACCTATGGTGTAGTGATAGTTTCTGTTGTTGGAAAACTCCACCAATAGAAGGTGGTCCTCCCAGCTGCGATCGATTTCGAGGACGCATGCGTTGAGCTTGTCCTTGAGGGTCTAGATGGTCCTCTATGTCTAGCCATCTTTCTGAGGATGGAAGGTGGTGCTAAAGCGAAGCTTTGTCCTGAAAGCATTTGGAAAACCCTTCCATAGCCAGGATGTAAACCATGTGTCATGGTCAGAGATAATAGAAGATGGTACTCTATGCAAACGCACAATCTTCTGCACATAGAGGTGTCCCAAGCAATCTACTAAGACCTGCTCTCTGATCGGTATGAAGTGGGATGACTTGGTGAGTTGGTCAACAATCACCCATATCGAGTCGTGACTTCAAGATGTACATGGAAGGCCGGTCACAACGTCCATCGATATCCTATACCACATCCACTCTAGGACCTCTAAAGGCTGAAACAAGCCTGCTGGTACCTGGTGCTCTACCTTCACTTGATGACAAGTGAGGCGCTGAGAGACTAATTATACTACAACCTTCTTCATAACTGGCCACCAGTGTTGTCGTCGAAGGTCCTGGTACATATTTCCCACTCCTGGATGTACCTCTAGAGGGGAAGTGTGGAACTCCCTCAACACCTCCTTCTGATGTGCAGCTGGTACCACGGTACATCCTCTGAAGAGGATGACATGCTCCCTACCTTCAAAAAATCCATTAGGTGCATGCCCGGTGGATATCTGAACACATTGCATATCACAGTCAGTGTCCCCAAGCTGCACCTCCCTGACTCGCTGAAGAGGTGGGTGAGTGACTATAAGAGACTGTAGATAGGCTTCTCCATGCCAATTTCCAAATGATAACTGTACGACTGACAGTTGCTCCATCGCCTCACATAGCAGCTGAATTACTGATCTCCTAACGAGAACTTATGCTACTACGTTCCCCTTCCTATGTGTATAGAAAATATTGAAGTCATAGACATAGAGGAACTCAAGCCACCACC
This sequence comes from Viscum album, assembly GCA_963277665.1. Taxonomy (NCBI): domain Eukaryota; kingdom Viridiplantae; phylum Streptophyta; class Magnoliopsida; order Santalales; family Viscaceae; genus Viscum; species Viscum album. Next base: position 977,196,650 of record OY728133.1, read on the forward strand.
ACTGTCTCAGGTTCGGGTCCTTCTTAGATGAAATACATCTGAGACTCCTATGGTCAGAGTACACTGTAAAACGGTCATCCATAAGATTGTGCCGCCACATTTTCAAGGCAATAACCACTGCTACTAACTCCAGGTCATGGGTAGCATGGTTCTGTTCATTTTGTCTCAACAGCCGAGAACCATACACGATCACTTTTTAGTCCTGCATCAGGACACACCCGAGTCTGGTCTGTGATGCATCGTAGTAGACTATGTACCGTATGACTTCCTTTGGAAGCCCGAAGATGGGGGAACTTGTCATCCTCTTCCTCTGCTCTTGAAATCTATTTTGGAAGATATCCGACCAAACGAAGGGTTTCCCCTACTTAGTCAAGGCTGATAGTGGTGTTGTAGCTCTAGAGAAGTCTGGAACGAATCTCCAGTAGTACCCAGCCAAGACCCTGAAACTCTGTACCTCTGTCACACTCCTGGGTGGCTCCCATGAGAGTACTACCTCTATCATTACTGGATCCACTGAAACTCTAGCCTCTGAGATGACATGTCCGAAGAAGTTATCCTCTTGAACCCAAAACTAGCACTTCGAGAGCTTACAATAAAGTTTTTTCTCTCAGAGTGTCTCTAGTACTACCTGTAAATGATAGGCATGCTCCTCCTCATTAGTTGAGTAGATCGGTATATTTTTGATGAAGACTAAGACAAAGCGATCGAGGTATGGCTGGAAGATCCTATTCATGAGAATCATGAACACTCCCAGAGCATTGGTTATTCCAAGGGCATAACCAAGAACTCGTAGTGGTTGTACCGACACCTGAAGGTCTTCTTCTACACATCCTCATCTCGAACTCTGAGCTGTTTAATTCCTGATATGAGGTCTATCATTGAGAACCATTGTGCCCCCGTGAGCTAATAAAAGTGGTCATCAATCATCGGGAGTGGGTATATGTTCTACACAGTCAAATGATTCAGGCGATGATAGTCGACATAGAGCATAAAAACTCGCATCTGCCTTCTTGGCAAATAGAATCAGGGCTCCCTAGGGAGAAACACAGGGCCGAATGAATCCCTTCTCCTGCAAGTCCTCCAGTTGTACACGAAACTCATGAATATTAGCGGGAGCCATCCGATAAGCTGGATAATATATATGTGCCATCCCTGGGTACAAGACAATGTAGAAGTCCACCTATATACAATGAGGTAGTCCTGGAACATCATCGAGGAAAACATCTGTGTACTAGGCCACCACTACAGGATAAGTCGGACTCTCTAAATCTACTGCCCTGAGGGTAAGGCATGCAAATTGGTGAGTGATCAGTTGTACCCTCTTCTGAGTAAGTATTTCCCCTACAGAAAAGACCCCCTTATAGCCAGTGAAGGTAAACCTGGTCCCATCCGTGCGGGCACACCCTACTTTTTTCCTAATATAGTCGATCTGAGCATGGACTGTAGATTACCGGTCCATACCCAAGATTACGTTGTAAGGACTCGAAACCACTACTAGAAGATCCCAGCTGAATTTATCCCCTCCTAGAGTAAGCTCGCACTGTCAGAACTAGTGTGTGATCGTTGAATCAGCTTTCGTATGACTCTCTAGCCATAACGATTGAACTACGGCTCCTTTTAAAATCTCTGAGCTCTGAACGAGGGAAGTGGCTCTGAAAGAGTGACTAGAACTTGTGTCTATAATAATTGCAGCTAAAGTGAATGAGACATAGATCGTACCTCGAATCAACTCTGGAGCACCGTGACCATAGGCCTCAGCTGCCTGATGCTATGCTCTTCCATGTCTGCCTACACCCTGTGGTCGGGGTGGACCTCTTGATGGTGGTGGTGGAAACACCTCGTAACATCGTCCACCACCAGCAGCAACACCAACTCCTCTACCAAGTCTTCCTCCTCCCTATGGACTTCCTCGATCAAACCTCTACCTTTTTGTGGGAGGTAACTCAACTGATTGTTGATTTTCCATGTGGCGGGTCAGATAGTCACGAGCCATGGGACCCTGGCCGCCGCATGAGTAACACTGCCCGACATGTCTGGTTCTGTATCAACTCTGGGTGCCCCACACTAATGATCATGAGTTCTGCGGTTGACCACTTGTATGTCTGGTCCTTTTGGACCTATGCATCATCCGTCTACTTCCAGCGGTAGAAGACTCTGCTACATGTCAACTAGTGGTGGGTCTCGCTACTGGTGAGCGCTCAACAAAGAAACTCTAAACTAGATGGGCTCGCTCTAACTCTCTCTTCTGGGTCAAGATGTTGTGAGAGACAACTGAAGCTCTGATCTCTCACCTGAGTCCTTTCTCAAAGGTCTGGGCACTGAAGAATGGGTCCCATACCATATCTGTGGAGTAGCGCAAGAGGTCTGGGAACCTCACTGAATATAGTCCCACTATCATGCTACCCTGCTGTAGATGCAGTAGCTCTTGTATCCACACTTCTCGAAGGGTGCCTGAGAGATACTCCACCCAAAATAGGATCTCGAATTCTTCCCAGCGTAGTGTCACCTCCTCGTGGACCTGAAGAAACATCCTCCACCATCTACCCGTTGCTGCATGAAGGAGGCTGGTAGCAAGGATCACCATTAAGTCTGCTGGTGTCCCTACTATCCTGAAGACTCTGACCAGAGCCTCCATCCAATCCCCAACTGCCTATGGGTATGTCTATCCTCGGAACCTGGATGTCCTCAAGAACTAGAACTCATGCAATGCGCTCAAGCGGTGTGCATTGTATGCTACTAGGGTTGGTTTCATTGGTAGCCCAATGGGATGTAGTATCTTTGGTGCCTCCACTGGTGCCTCAACTTGAAGAGGGCCACATACGGAGGCCTCATTGCTCAGCAGGTTTTCGGTACATACAGCCCTTGGGGATCAAGCTGGTCATCCATGGGGAGGCATCCTGGAAGATACAGATGTGACGTGGTCAAAAGACTATACCTAGTGAGCTGACCTAGTTGAGCTAACTTTAAGTAAAACTTTTGAAAACATATACGCAATATGTAATTTCGTCCACTGATTCAGAAATCAAGAGTCAGGGTTCTGGTGTATGGATATGTCAGCCACCCACAACAACACTGGACTCCCTGAAATGAAAACCAGTCTTAGTACCCTTAAAACTATTACTTCACAGAAAAGAAAATATCAGAGTCATAAGTTATGTGGTAGAACCATCCTCCATCTAATACCAATTTGTCACGACCCATCCCTCGGGGCCCATATCATGACTACCCAAGACCACGTTACATAGGCCATGGGATGGAGACTAGCACCAAAGGCGTATTTCCCTAAAATTGGGAAGGCATTGTCTTTATAAAAAGTGAAAACACAACCAGAGTACAAGCGAAAGCAAACACTAAGAAAAACATTATACAGAATAAGTGCTGGTAAGTAAAAGGGGTTGGAAATACAGGCCCAATAGTAAATTATAGGTACAACATAAAACTAGTAAAGCAGCTACTGAGTTGTCCTCCAGGGTTCCTACCTGAAGGGTACGTACTGATGGCCTCCACATTACTCCATGTCTGTCAGACTCCACCGTGCATCGATACGTCGAATGGTCCTCCTCTAGGTACTGTCTAATCCTGATGCTCTTGGCCTCCGTCAGCGCTATCCATCATTTGGATCCACCATAATGAGGTGCGGGCAAAGCCCGTGCATGGGTGAGTATAACGATACTCAGTAGGCACCCCAAGACCCTCAAGGTCTCACAAAATCAAACTACGATAATCCACAATGTAAGGTTTCAACGGATAAACATTACTTAGGTATATTCCCATACATATAACTAAGTTATCGAGTAACCCATATCAATCATGAGGATAACACAAAGGTCAATGACTCAGATCAAAACAGGATTTTCATTAATGAAAGCACAACTACTGGAGAACTCCTCATCTATCGAGTATAGTGGCCCGGATGCGACTCCGAGGCGCTACTCACATACCTTAGACTACTGAGGTACTCACCCTGTCGAGTACCATGGGACAGCTATGTCACACGGAGATGCTTCCCACCTGGGGTCTGCTGCATCACACAGTAGCGCTCCCCCTAATAGCCTACATTGGTACTCCTCCTGTCGAGTACCATAGGTCTTCCGCCTCACAATGTGGCGCTCCTCCTCCAGGGGTCTGTCGCCTCACATAGTACCGCTCCACACTGGGCTAGTCGAGTCACTCCGAAACGTATTGGTCAAGCAGTCGTCAGCTCTCACCCAGCTTCTAGGTCTTCATTCTCTTCTCACTCATATCCAAGAGGGTCTGCTCTACGATCTACAAGATGATACTCCAAGTGTCACAATGTCCCACGAAGAATAATCTCAATGGTCTTCAACACCATAATGTTCTCAAAGAAACAGACTGCACGTCAATCTGATGCCCGGTCTGTTAGTTATTAGCATTTTAGTCCTGGGGGCCCTGTTGGATTCGTGTACGAACCAAACTAACTGTGACTCAACTATAACGTGAACTCCAGTGGGCTATACTCAAAGGGATGGCTATACTACAATAATACTAGTGCCGATAACGGTTTTTCAAACGGACGTCTGGTGCCAAAGATATGGACCAAGAAAGTAATGGAAACAGTATGGGCCCGAGTCTGGTCCAACCCAGTCGGACCGACTCACCCAAACCATGTCTGGGTCAACCTAGTCTGGGTCAACCCGGACAAACATGATGGGTCTGACCCAACCCATTAGGGGGTTCTGTCTGCTCATTTCGGCCCAGTCCAGCAGACTACGTAGACAATTCGGTTCAATGACGCAACGTGGGCAAATCATCTTAAAGGCTATTGGCAGGTTCGTCCGGCGCCGCGAGAGGTGCGACTCGGGTGGCTCAGCCCGAGAGGGCGACGTTAGGCTGCACGTGGTGCAGGTTGGCCGCGGGCGCACCGTGAAGGGCACGGTAGGGCAAGGTGGCACCGGGGCATGCAGACAGGATGTCAGGGTGTGCATGCAGGGCGTCAGGACACACCCGGGAGGGCGACCTGGGTGCGGGGGCTCCCGGCAGGGTACTTGGGGGGAGCCGGGTAGGCGGCTGAGGCGCCGATTCGACATCCTGGGCGCTGGGGGGGTGCCCGTCAGGCAGCCCGGGGTGATGAGCAGATGGCCCATGTTCTAGGCGGGGTGCGGGGTGTGTCAGAAGCATGCAGGGCACGCCCGCAGTGTGCTGTCGTGCCAGGCAGGCCGTAGTTTCAGCCAGGGTGTGCGCCTGGTAGCGCGCAAGTAGACTGGTCAGGCGTTGTGCGGCCGACGGCATGGTTCGTGGAGGTCGTGAGTAACGCGACCTTTTTTCCGTCTTCATCGTCGTCGCCTCATTGTCATGTCGTCTTTAATTCGTCGTCGACTCAAGGTTCCAAAACCAGAAAGGTTGCAGAGGGGTCGGGCTGTGTCCATTTGGCCCGAACCCTCCATTTTATAATGATAGAAAGCGGCTCATGAAGTTGATTCACCGTGAGAGGATAAAGTGCTAAACAACATAAAACAAACCCCTACCTTTTTATTTGTCGGGTGTTTGTTCATCGCATGGGGAAATGATGTTGTCGTCATTCGCTGTACGCTTCAACTTCCAAGCTCATGCGTCGGTCCTTTGACGAAAAAGAGGAAGGAAGAAGGGTCATCGAATAGATCCCACATCAAAAAGTGGTTCAAAGGAAGAAGCTGAGGAAGAATCATCATCATCGGCATCTTCATGTTCTTCATTGGATTATTCTATTCTCTTGTTGGCGTGAAATATTTATGTGGGACCCACTTAATTAAGTTCATGATGTTGGAAAAAATATTCAAAATTCCAAATTAAAGGAGAGGCTCCACCATATTAATTTCACGAGAGGTTGGAATATTAAATTTGGGGAGTTTTGAGGGTGTTAGAGGCCCGAGTGGTTCCCACCTAATTAAAAATGATGATGTTCGAGGGGGTTTCCTTCAATTATTTGCGGTTTCGGGGTGGTTTTATCCTACTCCATTAAGAGGGGAGTTAGAGACCAAGATGATATTCCTCATTAATGAGGGAGATTTGAGAGGCTTCCTCCCCTCCCATTTAATTGGGGGTAAGCCCTATGGGGACCCCATGTCCTAATCTCTCGCAGGAGGTCATGCTGCTCTGGTGGTCCCCACCCCAATTATCCTTCAATGGGATGTTAGGGTGTGGCGGTCACACCACCAACTCCCAAGTGGAGCTTTTATCCAACATTACCACATGAAGTGGGTTCAACAAAAATAAAATAAATTCTCACTTATTTTATTTTATTAATCCACTTGAAACCCAAAAACCAACTATCATACCAGATAACCTGTCGTTGAGGTGAATGTCTTTTTAACCAAAAATTAGTGTTGCGTGTTCAGCGGTGCCCTCATATTTCAATTCATCACACCCATTCAAATGTTATAAAAACTCACTCGTACGTTTACTGAACATACACAAACAAAACATCAGAAATTAATCTCGGGCACACTGGGCCTCAGAATCAAGCATCGTACAAATTCGCGGACTCGTAAAATTCCCAAGTATTTAAAAAATATGAAATTTCCACGGTAATTCCAGTTCTTTGATGGTCCATATATGATCTCTATAGGAACTCCTCCATAACGACACATTATCCCATATAATCCAACTCCACAGTACCATAGTATTTTGTTAATAGCCATGACTGGAAACAAGCACAAGAGTCTCAATTATAAATAAATGTTAATGATTTCAGCCAAAAATTCATAATTGACCATCTATAGGATATATTCCTAATGGAATAACAAACACAAACAATAGGAAAAAGGAAAAAATGTGTACAAAGAAATTATGTAATGATAATATTAATCAAATTGTTACATGAAAACACACTAGGAAAGCTTAACTATCATTGTTAAATATTATAGTCATGTAATATCAAGCTGGTGTGGATATAGTAAGACCAAAATAATAATAATTAGGGGATGTATTGTCGAGATACCACAAAGTGATCCTTTTGTAACAACCTTCTTATATCATATAAGTGGCCATATTAATCTAAATGGAATACTAGAATATAAAACACTTTTTCCTTTCCCCGTGGAAAATAGTACAAAATAATCAAAACTAACATAAAAATTCATTGAGTTATAAACGTACTATTAAAACATCGTAATGAATCCACAGAAAACCATTCGTAACGAAAATAACTATTATTAGTTTGAAATAAATTATTTAAATATCATTTTGTTTATAAAATATTCCATAAATCTATTTATTTTTGAAATAATAATAATATACAATAGATTTAATCAATAAATAAAAAATAAAATAAAAAATTAATAAAAATATTGGTATGATATAAATGTAATCTATATAAAAATCTCATATTATGTTCTACATATGGGGGATCTGACCATTAGTGGTGGGAATTTTGAATCAACTCATAGATAAATATTCCAACCGATTATAAAAACTCTGTAAAATTGGTCTCTCTTAGATACACGAAATATAACCAATCATGCTCATGCCTATAGCTACAACATCACTCATTAAGAAACCCACTAACTGTAGTCACTATTGTGCACCCATAACCAAATTAATCAAATTCTATGAATCCAATAATCATTCAATTATGTTGTAATAAACTCCATTTCAATTTTTTATTTTAAATCCCATTTAATAGAATGAGTTTCGATGAATTAATATTATTAAACAATTTTATGAAAATGAATATTTCATAAGGAGAATCCAATGATATAAATTGTTTTATGATATTTGATTAAAATCAAAAATAAATGTATGACTACCCAAAATAATAATTCCAAGAAGGATACTTCAAAAACATTAATAAAAAATAATGATCAAAGGGTTTTCAATGGTAAATTTTTATGTATAGAAAATAACATTAAAAGTGATAAAATTTTAATTGTATTTAAAATGATTAAATTTTGGTATTAACAATGATCCTCACTGACCTAAGTGCACTTTAAATTCCTTAAATCCTTTATAAACAATACACATTCATCCCTCTAAGTGAAAATTGAGTAACAACACATAGAAAATAAAGATCATCATGGAAGGAGAAGATGGAATGAGAAGATATCAAGATGATATCATGACAGAATATGATATAAATAACAAAAAATCAAGGGGAACCCACAAAAATAAAGAAAAAATGCAGGAAATATTTAGAATGAAAAATATATGATCTAAATAGAAGACCTATGGGGGTTAAATTAAGGAATTACATGTGAATATATTAAAAATAAAACATTATATAGTTTGTAGGTAATGTTCATAATTTGGAATCATAGATTTCCAAACATTGAAGCAATTATGAGGGTAACTATGGAAACCTATTTTATTTATTGGATGTATTTTGAAGTATTATATGGAATGATAAACCATAAAGAGACTACATAAAATATAAGTTTATCCACATGTCCCAACAAAAATAGTTAAAAGTTAGATTACTAGAAACTAGGATCAAAAAATGTTCAAACCTTGTTTTCTCAAAAAATATAGGTTTTCTCTCTTGAATAATCATAATATTTCCAAACAAAAAAATGAAAATATAAGTTAAATTCATATATGTGAGTTGATACGTTTCAAATATCACTGTCACCTTTCTTTATACTACCATAAATTGCCATATCATTTCTAAAATATCCCATCATTTATAAAAATGAAAAAAACATAACCTAAAAAGGGTGTAGTTCCAACAATAAAAAATACATATATGGATCAAAAGAAGATAAGGAATTTCCTAGCTAAATACACATATGGGTGAAAAAAAAATGATTCAATGTGTAATAACATGATGTTTACTCGGTTCACATCTAATTTCCCTAGATACATACATGGTTTGACATTCATAGGCAAATGATTGGGATATTATACATGATTATTTATAAATTACAGTGATGTAATATTTTATACTAAAAACATTACACTATGAATATAACTTTTAAAGGATATCATTATATAATCTATTATAATTTGAATCCACTAATCATACAATGTCAAATAAAAACTAAGATACACTTATAAAATAATAATATTAGCCTTAAAATGAAATAATTTTTTAAATATATTATATTAAATTTAATATTTAGATGTTTAATATTTTTACAAATTAGTATGAAAAACAAGAAATTATTTAAATAACTATTCATTAATATAAGTGTATTATCATTATATTTTATGCATTAATTTAAATGATAAATATATAATTTTATATATAATATAATTTTATAAATATATTATAATTTGTAGTTTAGAATGTAAAAAATCATTTTAATATGAATGTTTATAATTTTTTTAGAAATATTTAATTTTTACATTAATAATGAAACATAAATTATATTGTATAATTTTGTCAATAATTTATTTATTTCGAAATCAAATATTATTGAATGAATTTTATATATGACTGTATATAATTACTTAATGTATTTAAAATTTCAATTTTACATATCCATGATTTTTACTTCTCTATAGAAACCATAAATTATTATAGATTATATTTTAAAAAATATTATATATTATAAACTACATGAAAAATTCCACTTATTTAGATATTAAATTATAAGAAATCTATGAAAAAAAAATTATTTTTTTCATTACTTTTTGTGAGGAGGCTCACCTTATATATTACTAAATATTATCAAATATACATTTATTTTATAATTAATAATTTTGGTTCATATGAAAAATCTATTTTGGATGGAATTTTACTTGTATTACTTGACTAATATATCAGTTGGAACTTGTATTGTTGGTTGAAATGTCTTATCCTCATATATTTACAACCATACCACACCTAACTCAACTAAATTTTATGTACTTACATTATGAATCATTAATTATTAACATTATTTTCCCTTATATAGTTCCCATTTCATCACTTTTAATATTATACCATGTATACCCCTTAAATAGTTGTAATAAAACTAAAATTAAACATCTATATCATCCCTAATTACCAAACATTGTATTATATTAGTCATTAATAGACCCTCAGTCACCATAATATTGGATATCTACTCTATTTCCAATATGATATTCAATACAATGAGGAATGTCCCGATAAATTATGACTCTTTTCAATACCATATTTATTATTCATTATTTCGTACAAAAATTATATTATATTATATACATAAGATTATATTGTCATAAATACTTTTTTTTATTTTAGGTGTTTATTATAATTTTGTATCCATTTCATTTATTAATAAAAAATCATGTAGAAATTTTTAAACACCATCATTCATATGTGTATCCTACCCCACCCATGCACAATGTGACCATTTTTTCATAACTACATTACATGGTTGGTAAAAAATCGAATTTACTGAATTAGTAGTTATTTTTATCATGATAATTATTATAAAATTATAATCAATTTCCTACCAATATCACACAATTTCTATAGAAAAAAATTTATAGAGTAAGTGTCTTGGATAATATCCTCCTCCGCATAGTAACTGTTTTTTATTACTATTATATCTGAACATGAATGACATTAAGAATGATTATAATCTAAAAAATGATATTTATGGAAGTAGTTTTATTAGAGTGGTTTTCAATTTAGTTTTAAAAAAATTAATATCCATGGTTAATATGAAAAGAGGTTCACATAAAAATGAAACAAACCACGTTTATTAATGAAATAAGTAGAGAAAATTTAATTAATAAATTAAATATTAGAATAAATAGACTTAAGAAAACAAATGATGGATGAATAGTTTCATATTACATTTTTTAATTTATATAATTTAACAATACAAGATATTTAGAACATCTAATGAACTGTTATTGATTTAATATAAAGGGATCCTTCGAACTCCCCTCTTAACTTACAAGTAAGAAAAAATTATTTTTTCAACAAAATGTCATCATATTATCATTAAATTTAATTATATTTATATATATGACTCTTATATCCATAATTATTTTAATATCCCTTCTACTTATGAGGTTAAACTTGTTTTTTGTTCTTTCTAAATACCATCTTCTTCGGATACATGAATTAATGCAATTTTAATATTCTTATATCCTATTAACGATCACACCATTAAATTGTTATAATTTATGAATATAATTAAAATTTCATCTATAATTTTTATTTCACCACATGGGACCGATTTTAATTTTAATGTACAATTATGATCCCTTCTCTCTAAAAGGGAAATTACTTATTTCAGAAAAGTAACACCAAAGTGGATAATTTTTATTATTAAACCTCAAAATATAGTAATGGATATTTAAACCAGGGGTATACATTATAAATAGTAATGTGACATTAATATATGTATGTATAATGAAATTTTATTCAATTATTACTATGAATTATTATTATGTAGCATAAATAATGATTTTAGAGATGATAATGAAATAATATTCATTCTCTATAGTTCTAACAATTTTTAAGAGATATGTAATGTCTAATTTTCCACTGGTGGAAAACATATATATTAACTAAAATATGTAATTAGTGGTAGAATAATTATATATCCTTCCAATTCACTGGGTTATTGTTTTCATCTCATGAGATTTCATGGTTCATGTGTTGTGATCAAAAAAACTATGGTGTATGGGTAGTTAGTCTCGTCAAATATGGTATGACAGTGAGGAAAAAGATATGACATATACATATGGGGACTTGTTTATGGTTCTTACACATTATAGTGATTTAATGTTATTTTGAAATGATCTTGTTTACTTAATGATCCATTGTTATCGTTTCCTTATTTTGTGGTTTAATATTGATGATAATTTTATTTACGTTGTCATGTCACACCTCCAAAATTATTATATTTATTCTTATTTATTACCTTAATATGATTTTTCAATCATATATTATCCTATATATTTATTCAATGTTAAATTATATTTATATAACATGACCTTTTTGATTTAGTATCAATCAATGTTTATTGAATATATATAACGATGTAATGTATTAGGATGTTGTATTTATATGTATAATCATAAAAAAACATGAAACACGTGATACTTGACTTGTTTTTGGATTACACTATTTTATGATATTTGAAATAATATTTTCTTAAGGACAAGATCACCATAATTTGTATTAGAAGAATTTATAACCAATTTTTATTATTAATGTCGTGGCTTAATTTCATTTCAATTTTCCACATCTATTTTAACTATTTAATATCTTTTTTCTATTAAAATAATATATTACTTTAAATTATTATAAATTGTAGAATTTTTTAGATTAAATATTTGTAAATTATTTTTTCTCATAAAATTTAAGTATTTTAGTGGTTAATGTGATTTTTTATAATTTAATATTAATTAATTATTTATGTCATAACATTTATTGTTTATTGTTTTGTGTTTTTTAATTATTTATTTTCTAATTTTTTTTTTTAAAAAAATATTCTATTAAATCATTAAATTATTTAATTAATCTATAAATAAATATAATTTTTATTTTAGTTTATAGTACATTAAATAATAAAATTAGTTTTATGAGATTAATTACATTGTTTGATACTTTTATATTCTTATAATTATTTTATATTAGAAAATATTTAATTAATTATGTTGTTTATTAACATATTGAACTACATTTTGGAGTATTATGTTTTTGTTTTAAATTTATTGGGAATAAATTGTATTAGGATATCGAATAAATTGAAATAATGATTATTTTTTTATAAATATTCTACATGTGATTTGTTTATTTATAAAAAATTCATTCTTATTTAGTTGTATAATTATTTAGTTTACTAAATTGGATGAATCATTTTTTAACATAATGTAATTATTTATTGTGTTATAGGTGCAACGATACCACCATTTTCCCAGTCCCTGAAACCACCCATCAGTGACTCATGTCATCATTCATTATCTTTTCCATTTTTGAAGGAGTCACATAAACTGTTCCCATAAAAATCATTGCTAAAAATGGTGACTCATTGATTCACCATTCATCCAACCCACACACACCACCCATCGGTGACTCAGAGTCACCAATCATCCAATAGTCATTGATTCATTCTAACAACAAAATCACCATCTTTTTCTTCAGATTCAATGTACCATCCCAACCCCACTAATCATTTTCCTCACAGTTGTGGCTTAGGTTGCGATGCTGACTCGTAGCACATGCTCCCACATTTCCTTCTCCCTTTCCTAGGCACCGGTCTCTCCTTCCACAATCAATCCCCTCCTATACGCACTCACCATTCATCTACAATGATGAGTGAAATAATCGATGTCATCGCATCGACCCGTGACTCACCACCGTCAACACAATTTACAACAACATAACAAAATATTCCTAAAATAGAAATATTTTCTTTATATTGAAGAATAACCCAAACATAGTTAAATAAAGCTAAAACATTTCAAGAACTATAAAAATTAACACCACATCTAAACAATTGAAGACCCACCATGTATGAAAAAAAACCAATCATCATTTAATGATCGGATACAGCCAACTACAATTGAAGAATGATACCACATATTTTTTGAATAGTTTATCCATCATAGACCTTTTTATCTACTCATATTCCAATCCTTCTACCTCACCGTCGGTCGCAACACCTAGTCTCACATCATTGATCCCTTCTCCCACCTAATGGATATGTTTTACCCCCTTAATGTTCATCCTTCGTATCACTGCAGACCACTACAAAATCCTCTACGCCTTGCCTCACCACCAACCGAACCCCCATGTTAAACCCCTCCATTGTGCCTCACCATTGTCCTTTTTCTGTTCCTTTTTTATATATTTTTATTATATAATATAATATCTATTATGTAAAATATTACATATAAAATTTCAAATATAATATATATAATAATGTTTATTATAATATATTATTATAAAAAAAATACATATTATTAGAATATTATAATAATATAATATAACATATAATAATATATATATAATAAATAAGAATAATAGCTATATATATATAATATTACATATTTTATTATATGTAATGGTAAATATTAATAATGAAATATAATAGTTATTATATATATAACAACATTAGTAATTAATTTTTATTACTAATAAATATTTTTACTATATATATATATATATAAATATATGTCAATAATATTAAATATAGATATTTTAAACATAGGAGATAGGACCCTGCTACTCTAAATTCGTCCGTCATCTGCTTCTCAGTTTTAGTTTTCATTTACATTTTGTTTTCTATTCAAAAAATACAACTTTTGTGCTGAATTTGTTTCACTGTAATTGTGTTTTGTTGGTTATAATTATGTATTTCTATTATTCTTCCTTAATATCAAGTTGTGATCATAAATCTCTAACGATGGAGATTTAATTTGCAAAGGAAGATACAATTATGAAACCCAATGTAATTTGGATATCTGATCTTCATCGCAATCAATATTTTCTTCTTCACCTTAGTAGATTGTGAATGGGAAATGGGGTGGGTGTGATAACATTCATTAAGTTAATCCATTTATACTTTCATAACATATCACTTCTCCCATTAAAATATAAATTTCATAAATTGGGCGAGAAAGAGGAGTTGTACAATATGACAAACTGAAAAAGATCATTTTTATTGGTCACATCATGGCCATGATGAGTCATTAGATAGAATTAGTTTTCAATTTAATGAAATGGTTTTGAACTAAAGACTATTGGTGTAGGATTTTTAACATTATATGTATGGGTGGAGTATATTCTAAATTAATGGTCATGCATTATGACATGATGAGAATTGTTGATTGATTTATTATTTAGATCAATTATTAGTAGTTGAAGGAAAATTTCCATTCTTTTGGTCTTGTTCTTGTATATTATTCTATGTCTTATATATTTTCATGTTCTACAATTTGTTTTTTTCCTTGTTTTTTTCTATTACTATTTTTTTCATTCACAGTTTCTTCTCTCATTCTGTTATTTTAACACTTTTATCATTTTTCTTCTTTATTTGATGTATTAAATTTAATAAAAAAGAAAAACAATATTTATAAAAATGAACAATGAATTTGACATTGGATCCTTGAAAAGGACCCCAATGATATACACTATACTATATCTTGGGTTTTTTTAATATAAATTTTTCGTTCACAAAAAAATGACATCGTCAATAATAATTAGAGAAAAATACTAAAAATTTGATATATAATTCTATATATTTTAGAACACCACATAATGTAATTAATATATGGAATGTGTAGTTTTCTTCTCAAAAAAATCAATAGATATATGTTGGGATGTGGATTATGTATGGAAAAAATGCATCTAGTGGTAATATAACTAAAAGGAGTCTGTCCAGAATATATTAACAATCATTATTTAATAACATAAAATGACTCTCAAATTTCAGAAGGAGATAAATTATCAATTAATATGATCTAGTTAGATCAAATTATCATCACAAAGAACTAAGAAATATTTAATCAAATTTTTATAAATTTAATATGTAATTAGGGTTATAAAATCTAATTATATGGTAAATATGGATTAGAAATAATGAGACATAGGTATTCCAAAGACATTATATCTTTACAACTTATGATTATCTCTTTTTATATTAATTTTTTATTTTGTAAAAATTTAATTAATTAATTATTATCATACATATATTTAATTCATGTTATGGAATGTTGGTAGATTGTATGTACAGTGGTAATTATTATTGAAAATGGAAATGTAATGACTTCCCAGATGTAATTCCAAACATGATGTGAATGATAGTTATTAACATTATAGATACACTAGAAAAAATGAATCTTAACATGAGTAAAAACATGTATTATAATGAAAATAATCCCATAGAGCCATATGATGTTGATTACATTACAATAAATTAACCTCTATTATTTATTTGATTGAATAGTTTCATAATTTAAAATTTTTACTACAAATAATAAAGACATTTTATTCTTTATACACATTGATCTTATAATTAGAAGGTTTCCAACGAGCTCATACCTGAGTGGTAAGGGCTCCTTCTTGGTATCCAAGAGACCCAAGTTCAAAACCAGGTGGATGTGAATTTCCCGTACTATAGTTGTCACTATTGTAGTCATTGTAGCAGTTACTAGTCGGTACTCTGTAAGTTAGTACTATTCACCCTATATGGGCCTTCAGGCCTCCGGTTTGGGGATATAGGTCTCAAGGGCCTTCGGGTAATCAAAGGCCTTCGGGCCACAGAGACCATGGAGTATCCCAGTTCACATAGAACATCCCCCAAAAGAGGATCAGAGCAAAAAGAGTCGCAGCCACCATAAGCAGAGCTAACTAGATTAGAAGAATAAGAGGGTATGGCATCCACCATTAGGACCAGGCACCCTGCAGCTTTATACAGGGAAATGATAGAAGATCAGCAATGCAAGGTGGGGATCAAGGTGATCAATGACATAGATGCTGGGGAGGGGATGTTCTAGTGGGTTGGGTAATGGGTCATATAATGGGCATGGATTGCCTCTAGGCCTTTGGATCATGTATTGCGGATCAATCAGGCCTTGTTCCATGTGCTTACGAGTCATGTACGGGTTCCCCTTAAACTAGTAAATGGGGGATTATCCATGATAATATATAAATAAGGAATTCATGCCATTCGGGCTTACAATGAAAATGTTTTTATGGAACTATTTATATTATAGGAGATGTTGATCAGTGGGGGAAAATTATTAAACATATTATGTGTAGGGAAGTAATACAATCCATGGAGAGAGAATTATTTAATAGTAGGATTTTAACATGTATATATTATGTACTCTACCTCTTAAAAATGAGGGGGAGTGTATTTCTCTAATGAATATTATGTTGAATATATTATTTCTAATTTGGAAAACATCATGAGACTTTAATGGTGCTCAAATGAACTTTAGATAGTCCCTAAAAATAATAATCATCATTTCATTAGTTTTATTAATTATATATAATATCTATAATTTTCATTTCATAACAATGAAATTTCTTTAAAAAAAATTATATTTAATGAATGTTATAATGAAAATGGTCGTTCCTTATTATATCGAATATAAGAAATGAAAAATTGAAATTGATGTAGGGGAATTGCTAAATAAAATTGATGATGGTAATATGTTTTTTCATCTGAACTTATGAATGGGTTTGATAGAACAACCAAGAATTTTTTTCATTGGGGCTAGAAAGTGCATCATATATTGAATGTTGGGTCATATTGCTAAAAAAACACATCATGAAAGGAAAATAGCAATAATTTGAATGGGGAAAAAAATACATATCACTACATAGAATAAAATATATACAATTTCATCCTCAAAAAATATAGAAATTGTGATAATAATATACTTTATCCACATGTTATCAAAACTAACCAACAACTACGTCCAACATGTCCCAATGAGAATTGGAAGGCTTATGCTATCAGTAATGTAGAAGTTGAGAATGAAAAATATTCAATGATAAATATTATTCTTTTTAAAAAATTAATATGTAGTGTAATATTTTCTTCTATTTCTACTCATTCATTCATATCATGCATGTTTGAAATTAATATTATAAAATTACCAGAGTACATATAGGTAAAATATTGAATGAAAACCTCTTGCAGATAGAATATTTTATGTCAATATCAAAACTCATCTTGAGTGGTTATATGTTGGATGAATATTCTAATAAAACATTCAATAAGTAATTTATTTTAATTTAATGTTATACATGGAAAGGACTGGTTTTCATTCAATAATGAAAACACCAACTATTTAGAAAAGGGAATGACATTCCCTATTAATAATTATACATAAATTATAATTCATTTTGATAGTGTTATGAATACATCTTGAATTATTATTCCAAATAATTTATATTTACTTATATGATAATTTTTATCTATCTGTTACGATTGAATGAAATTATATGTTGACACTTAATGATATGCCCATTTTAAGGGAGAATGTTGGTTTAATAAATAAAATGATTCATGATCTTTCTATAGATTGAGAGGATCAATTCTCATTTTAACATATACAAGGATACAAAATCATATAAAAGAGTCCCTAAATAATTAACAGTACATAAATTGTAAAATGATAAAAAAAACTATTAAGATAACTAGGGTTGTGGCTCATTTTACATTGTACATCACTGTAGCCAACAATAGTTCTCTTTATAAAGATTAAGGAAGATTTGATGTGTCTCAATATTTATTTTCCTAAACTCAACATGATGAAATTAATGAATTCTTAAATATTACAAAAAAATTGATGTGTTTTTGGTACATATCACAAAACACAATACATCTCTAATGGAGAATTTTATTTAGAATTTCATTTAGTAAAGGAAATCAAAAATGATATACCTAAATCATTATTTCAGAAAAGGTATAATTATTGTTTCTCCCTAGTCACTTCATTGAAACTCAAAATGTATCCAAAATACATTCCTAGACACAATTAATAATTTTTTTTAATGATTATATCCATTTTTTTGGTTATGTTGTTAAAACATTATTTTCATATA
The DNA here is from genome assembly GCA_963277665.1 of Viscum album. Lineage (NCBI taxonomy): Eukaryota > Viridiplantae > Streptophyta > Magnoliopsida > Santalales > Viscaceae > Viscum > Viscum album. The sequence continues at coordinate 977,215,071 of OY728133.1, forward strand.
AACACCGCAACCATGGAGGATCAAAAGGGGAAATTGAGTTATATGATTATAAAATGATGGAAGGATAAGTAAAATGAAATGTTATATTAATGTGAGTTTTGATAGAGAACGAGGAATTCTAGTGGAATAATATCATATCAAAGTGGATTTATATATAAATATCTTCGGCTAATGTGTTCCTTTATTGTCCTTGACCATCGATCTTAATTGATAATAAAAAATCACGCAGACTATATGGGTATTATTGTAATTTTTTTGGATTCTTTTCATGATTTTGAAAAATCAAAACACTAATTACATATAATGGATTTTTATATAAATATGGATGGTTTAATTTGATGTGATATTAATGAATATAATGAGTATTTTAAACACCATAATTGATATGATCATACCCAAAATGAATGAATGATTTTGGATTTAAAAATATTTTTAAAAAAGTTCAAGGGTTAGGTAATTATGTTCAATAAAAAAATTTATCCCATTCCTCATGGTAGTATTTTGTTATTTTGATAATCTATCGATAAAACTGTAATTAGTTTTGTTTAGAAAACATTAAAATGATATTTTTTTGAAATTATTGCTATTTAAATAAGTGTTATATATATAAGGACCATAATATCATGAAGAATATACTGAAATATATTTTCCTCAACATTTATAAATTAATGTTGTCAGAAAAGATAAAATTTTACTACTAAACAATACACTACAATCATGGAATGGAAAGATGAGTTTCATATGTTATAAATTACAATGATCCCTACATAACATCCATGATTAGTACATAAAAGGATATAATATTCATTTAAATGCAGAGGATGGGAACATGAATCCTGCAGAATGTAACATCATCCATCATTTCTCAAAATATTTATCATCCAACACAACATTATAAGATAAATAATGGTAATTTATTGAGATATATATATAGGTGGATATTACGAGGAATGCAAAAACCATTAATTTTAAGGTTTATGATAATCTTGTTATTATATTTTGGAAACAACTGCATTTTTTTACTAAATTGAGTGAAATAAGGATATTTTTTATGATGTACAAATAATTTTATTCTTTATCCTCCCAGGTAATATGAAAATTTATTTAGATCATAGAGACCAGTAACAAAGAAAAAATATACACAATAATATGGAATGATTTATATCAATGTTTCATGGGTTTAAGTAAATATTTTTTTACTGGAAGTGTTATAAATGGATGACAAAAACATTTTTAGTCTGATTATGAAAAAACATTGTCTCTTTTTCTTTTTTGATGTGTCATATAGTAAAATAAGAATGAAATAATTGTATATGGGTTTTATTAGAAAATAATATAAATATTTATGATTTCCTTTGCATTCGATATGACATTTTACTTGATCACAATGAAAATATATATATATAGAAGCATTTAAAATATATGGGAAACCTCCATCGATTTTATTTTATCAATATAAGAGGTTCTATTCAATAACGTGTAAAATAATTTTGGACACTATAAACACTATGATTAACATTATTAGAAACTATCACACAAAATAATATATCGAATCCAAAAGAAATATCACTTGATTTTATATTTATTTTATTTTATATAGAAATCATTGAGAGATGGGACTATCAACATTCTATGGTTGTGTTCTCCAAAAAAAGGTTTTCCCTAAATTATCCAAATTTCTCAATAAGAATATATAAATATGGAAGTAGATTTAGAACATTATTATTTTTTTATGATGTTAGTTAAATAATATTCTTCAGCATGAGAGGATATATAATGTTGGGAAAATCATAATGACATCTCAATAACAAATCAAAGTAGCACGTACTCATTGGAAGATATATTAAAATAAAAATTAAGGAAGAATTGATTTATAGGATATATAGGAAGTCTTTATTTTAATATCAAAATTGAATAGAGTAGTCATTTTTTTGGAGAAAGGTAATCTTAGTAATAGATTCATTGACACATATGTTATCACTGATTACATTATTGATACGGTATATTGACTTTCTCTCCCACCCAAAAAAAAATAATCATGATGCATTCTACATATAACTTTTGAGTATGTAAATATCATACCCCACACATGTACTAATTCCAACATTTGTTAAAAAAAAGATGATGATCCCTATTATGAGTACTATCTAGTTCAAATATTGTACTATAGGGATAAAAATTTAATCAATAAGAAAACTCACCTTGTCAATGTTCACTGGAGTAAATTAATGTTTGAAGAGGAAACATGAATACCTGATGATAACATTAAACCAAAATACTACTGTATATTTTGAAAATAGTATTTTTTAGAGTATTTTTAAAAATAAATTTATAATGGGGATGTAGAATCCTAAATGGATTTTAGTATATATACTCCATTTAAAAGGGTTACTTTAGTTAAATACACTAAATAAATTACGATAATTAAAAACTTATATATTTCATCATTGAATTATTTTTTATATCAAAATATTATAAAATATAATAAAATTCCTTCAATTGTATTTTTTATGAAATTGTATTAAAATGATACAATGATTTAAATGACTATTGTTTCATAAAAAATTATTTTTATTTATATTTTAAAATTATATTATATAATAAAATTAATAATTTTTTAAAATATAAATATTTATAATTAACAATATAATTAAATATATAATGATTAAATCAGATTAGAATGTGTTATTTATATTTTGTTTTAATTATTTATATTTTATAGGAATATAGATTGATTCCACAATCCAGCCCAGGTACCCTGGTAACCTGCTATCTAAGAAACAACTAAAGTAGATCGAAGGTAATTCTTGATCCCCATAGGTCGGTGACTAGCAGCTGTAATCATAAAAACTGGATGTGGGACCAATTTTTTCACAAACATTTGTGGAAATAAAAGATACAAAATAGTATGGATAACAAAATATTGTCCACGTGTAGTTATGTACCATAAGTAAAATGGGAAAGAATTTCCAATGTACAATACACAAAATAACCAAAACATAGAAAACACCCCAAGCTCCAAATCCTATAGCACCCACCATTTCCAATGTTTTGTAGCTAAATCCACCTCCATGAGACCATTTCCCTTTAGTCGAACATGGAATGAGTTGATCTAAAAACACATAAATACATAGGTATAGTGTGAACCAAAGACAAGTATAATTCCACTAAATATTCTATAATGAGATGTGAATATAAAATTTACCAATTATATTCTTTAAATATAAAATAAACTAATTTTAATATAAAAATTAGTGTTTAAACTAGTAATTATTTACAAATTAGGAGTTGGAAATACATTTTGAAACTCATTCTTTACATGGAATATGATGGGAAAACAGATACAAAGATAGAACTTACACTTAAATCAATATATTTCTTACAAAAATGGAACATTTCAAATAATATCCTTAATAAACTCATTTATAAAAAATAGTTTATATAAATTATCATGGAATATAAAATAGTGTACAAAATTTGAATATACATTTGAATGAAAATTAGTGAACAACATAGTCATGTTCTAAATAGGTATGATAGTTCATGGTTATAGGGATCCAACACTGTGAAATATAAATTATGTACATACACCCCTTTGGGTCTAAGGAAATGGGGACTCATCACCATCACCTATGAAATTTGATGTTCAAAAATGATATTTTAATACCTTATATATTATAATGTGCCACCAAAATAACACACAAACAATATATGTATTATATTAGATCAAGAAGAAAAAAATGTTGGAAAATTAATTTTAATACTCCTACAAATAAAGCTAATTCACATAATACATATCAAATATTCCAATTTTCCCATGAAAATTCATAATAGGGGTTTAATCAAAAACATATCTTTTAACCAAGATGAAAACACAAGGTTTAATTCAAAACACTTTTATGTTATTTTAAGAAAATATGTATTTGAAACCAATACATGATATTTCACAATCCATTTCACAATTAAATCCAAAATTTAAAATTTAAAAAAATCCATCAATTCCATTATAAACACCAAATTCATTGGAATTGAGGGTTTTAAAAAATTTCCATCATATCCATTTCTTCCATTAAATTAAAAAATTTAATGGATTCAATATATATCAAATCCAAAATTAAAATTTAACAATTTTCTCATCCTCAATTTCTAATTCAATTAAAAAAATCCATTTTTCTTACATCTACCAATTTACTATGATTTCATTTTCTAACAACCAATTGAAATCCATAAAATCCAAATCCCAAAAATATCACTTAAATTAAAAATATTTATATTATAACAATGAAATTGGGGAAAATAAAAATTTTGTATTTACACGGAACCACCTACCATAGAATCAATGGTTCTTATATGACCAAATTCTTTTTGGGCTTCAAGAACGAAGAATGAAAACCACCATATATAGATGTAAATGAATAAAAACATGGTTTAGATACCTAAAATCTAGAATTATATCCTCCAAATCAATATATATTAATAAAAACCTTGGAATAATGTGAGAGATCATGGGAAATTGTCAATAGTGGGAGAAAACTGACCATAAGGAGATAAACTGATGTTTTCCTAACTTCAGATCGCTAACAGGAGGGATATTAGCGAAAAATAAAAATCCATTATAGTTGTAAATAATTAATAACTGATTTTGGTTTGAAAGAGTTCTGTCTGGGCCCTATAATTAGGGATTTTGAATTTTGAACAAAAAATCGGATCTAATAAAACCCCATCCTCATGGATTCCTAGGAAAAAATCACGATATAGAAAATCTATGGGAATGACATTCACCCAATATAAATCTAAAACATGATTTTTACTAAGAGAGAACACAACTTGATTAACTATGCATTGATTATTTGGAGCTCTCTATCCCAAACCTTCTATTTTTTCTTAGTAGTGAACACATTTTGGAAGATCCTGCTCATGTAGTGCACTAACATTGTAGTATCCCATTATTTTTCAGGATTCTAATATTATCACCATAAAAAACCCCAAAAGAAACCCAACCACATGTCAATTAAAATAGAGAGTAAAATAATAATAAAAAATTGTAAATGGAAGTTACAACCTCTGCACCATATGAATTTTTTATGTAAAGAATCCAACGAACGAGACTCCATTTCAAAAATATTATGCTATTTCTCTCCCATTACTGCCTCTGTCCACCACATCTCTGGATATTCAGAACCAGGCTACCATTGCACAAAAACCAATGGTATCATCTTCCCACCAAGTAACATTATCACAAAATCAATAATCTAAATTGAACTATTAGTCACAAATAAATCAGGTTACACATCATGTTCTCTCCAACTCAGAACATGTGATGAGTCAAGTAAATATTTTCAAAACTGAGAAACGTGAAACAAATTATGTATCAATATTAGCCATGGTTTTAGTTCCAAAGGATATGAAACATTCCCTACATTCTCAAAAACATATAACTATCCAAAACAATGAGAAAAAATATTCACATTCCTCTCAAGCCACCGAAGACCCAGCAGAGGTGAAACCCTTATGTACACAGGTTCTCCAATAGAGCAATCAACAGGGTTATAATGATGATCAAAATAAGTCTTGTATCAGGCTTGATTTAAAAAAATTCTTGAACAAATCAACAAAATATTGGTTGTCATCACCTGGGCCAAGATCCGTCTAATAAAGCAACTCTCACCAATCATCGACCAACACAAGATATATTTATAAGGCTGGTAACACAAGGCCTTAAATGGATGTATCATAATCACAAACTAGTAACTAGTGTTATATGTGAACTCAACCGGTCCCAAATGATATTCCCATGCTCCTCCAAATTTGATAAGATAATCCTAGAGCATGTCCATGTGAATATGTATAGACCTTGTTTTCCGGAAATCCAAAAGTGGATGGTATTCTGTACTCAAATGTACAAGATATCATAATTCATCAAAAATCCTACAAAAAATCATTAAAAAACTGAGGATACCTATTAGAGAATATAACATAACAGACTCCATGTGTAATGACCTGCAATTTCAAAGGAATTTTTTTTAAATTCATTTTAATTTTACGAGTACGTAGTTTCTGACGGTGCTTGATTCCGAGGACTGGTAGGCCCGGATTCAATTTTCAAAGATTATCACAAGTACGAACAGTGAAATAACGAGCAGGTTTGTCTAACGTTTGAACCGGTGCTTGGAAGTAAAATCTGAGGGCACCGATGAACTCGCAGCGCCGGTAATTGCTTAAGGGGACACTTACCGTAGTTGCATTCACAAAAGAGGAGAAGTTAATTTTGGGGGGTTTATTTAAGAAATAAATAAAAATAATCAAGACAATTTTTATTACTAAAGGAGTTTATTCCCTCCCATGGGTAATTAAGGGTGGGGCCCGCAGCCACTCAATTACCCAAGTGTGGAGGTTAGAGAGGTGGGGACCACACGATCCCCACCATTTAATTTCCCCTGACCTCATTAATTCCTCTGCTATTTCCTTTGAATTTCCCCACAATAATACCCCTTGTTTAATTCTTTGGTAATTCCACATATTGATTATGTGGTGCCTTCAAACCACATTCATCCTCATAAAGGTTCCAACCGATTAATTTATGTTAGCGTAAATTAATTTTGCACCGTGTCCAAATTAATAAGAATTTCTTAGAAATTCGATTAATTAGTGAGCCACATAAATCATTTTGGTGTTGGAAAAATTCATTGGAGAAAGAATTTTGGAGAATTAAGAAGGGAGACGAAGCATTATTCATCATAGAGGGACTAAGAACGCCGGTACCTCTAAGAACGACGATGCGCCACCAATCCTTTCCCCGCGACAAGAATGGAGATGCCACTTCCTTCTCTACGCTTTCCGTCAACACCTAATAACCCCTTTTTCGGTGACGCCATCTACCGCGATGCTAACGATCGCATTCTGTGTAGATGTAGGGGTTTATTTTTAGAATTTTTAATATTCCAATGTTTGTTTTACTCTAAAACATGAACGCAGATCAACTCATTATCAAGTTGACCCACGAATGATTATTATTTGAGGGTTGGGGATTATTATTTGCAGGGGAATTGTTGGGAATTAAATTCAATCCTAACTAATTTTTGTGCCTCGTTTTTCGTTGAACAATGTTTGTTGTTCGACCATTTTTGTTATCAACTAACACGGATGGCGCGGGCCGAACAAACATGGTCGGCGACCCTACCCAGTTTGTTTGACTATGCGCATGTTGATGGGAGACAACAAAACGGGACCTCAACAGCGTGTGGAAGCCTTCACAGTGAAGAACGGGTCCCGGGAGAGCTGTAGGTGTAGACAGTGGAAAAATCGGACTAGCAGAGCGCGTCTGGTGGTTCGTGGAAGGCGCTGCTGGCGTGGCGGCACCGGCCGCCAGAGGCGTCGGCCGGAATAGTCCGTCATCTCGGAGGCGGCAGTGCCCCGGTGCGCCACTGGCAAGAGCCTCCACGGCTTAAGTCGCGGTGGCAGCCAGACGCATCCCGGAGCCGCGCGGGATCCAGTGGTGGACGCGCCACCCGCCGCGTCCGCGGAGCGAAAAGGGAGGGGGACGACACCCCCCCCCCCCTACTCGGACCGCTGGCCGAGCCAGCTCAACCCCCTTGGCTGGGCCGGGGCGGGTAGCGCAGACCAGTCCAGGCCACGCCCCGCCGGGCCGGACCCGGACTCAGGTCGGGCCGACCGGGGGGGTCGGGCCGGGTCGGACCGGGCCCTGACCCCCCACTTCGGACCACTTTCGGTCTTTTAACCATAATGTAAGCTACGGACCCTCGATCGATGCACCGTCAGTTGTGTAAGAACCCTTGGATCAAGACGGTCGTTTCAGTATACTACACATGAGATTTAGGTAATGTTTGGGTATGTCCGGGTTAGTTCGAAACTGAAACCAACCGGGCCCTTGGAGCGGAAACAATTATATCTCAAGGACTGGACATCCGATTGATGTGCCATCAATTGTGTTGCTATCCTTTTCTTGAGATGGTCCTTTTGTCTTACTACTCGTGAGTTTTGGATGAAACTGGAGTACGGTCTGGTTGGTTTTATCTTAAAAACCAACTAGGCCCTTGGAAACGAAATAGCCAATAACTCTCAGACCGGGTGTCCGATTGTCGAACTATCTGGCATTGGGATTCTTTTTTCGAGGTAGAAATTTGGGATAGATATAATCCGGACATCATCACAGTTGATGTATCAGCTCTCTTTTTTCAAGATGCGGACCCTCCTGGAATCGAGCATGCTATGTGCGAGAAACCTAGATCTGGCTGCGACTGCATCGACTTCTTGTACTGAAATCCTCAGTGGGTTCGACAGTGACGATGACTGTACTTGGATCCATTGTGGGTTCGGAAGAGATGACGACCATACTGGAATCCTCCATGATTACGACGGCGATGAATATTGTTCTTGTAACCTATGTGGGTCCGGTAGTATTGACCTTTGTACTTGTATCCTGTGTGGGTACGGCAGAGTAGCTGGTCCTGAATCCTTTGTGGGTCCAATAGCTTAGCTGGTCTTGTATCCTATGTGGGTATGATAGCATAGATAAATTAGTGACTAAATCTATTCATCTCTATCACCATATGAAGTGTATGCCTGTGTGATATGAGTCTTGTATCTCAATCATTATCATTGATGTGGTTGACGTGCTTTCCTTTGTGGACTGGGTTGTGTTTTTCCTGTGTGGACTGAGTTGTGCTATCCTTGTGGACTGGATTTTATCTTTCCATTTTGGTTTATCCATTGTGGATTCTGATAGACCTTCGGGGGTCTTGGAGTCCCTACTAAGTATCATATACCCACCCCTGCATAGGTTATGCCCTCACTACATTGTGTTGGTTGCAAACGATGGAAAGCGCTGATCGAGGTGGAGGCTTCTGGAGCTGGACGGTACCTGGAGGCAGACTACTTGGCGGGACATATACAGAGCGAACAACCGGACCCGAGGAGCTGAGGAGGTTATCTATACCCACCCTTCAGGTGGGACGTCCAGAGGATGACTCAGAGTTGCTGTTTACTTACTACTATTGTACTTTCCCTTTCAGTTGTAATGTACTTTCAGTTGGGTTTGTATACTGTCCCATTTACTTTTTCAGCACTTATCCTATACTCAGTATTACTTAGTTCATACTATACTTGTGTAAAATGTTGTGTATGTACTTTCATAAGGGAAATTCCTTCCCTTATTTTGGGATTTACACCTTTGGTGCTAGTCGCCAGCCCCTGGCCAATGGATGGCAGGCTTGGGGTAGTCACGGCACGAGCCCCGAGGATGGGTCATGACAAATTTGTATCAGAGGTTCGATTCTACCGCAGAACTAAAGACTCTGATAACTACTTCTCTGTGGAGCAGTAATGTTTAGAGTAATGAGTATGGTTATCAGTCCATGGAGTCCAGTGATGGTGCACCAGTCCACGTATCCATACACCAGGACTGTGACTTCTGATTTCTGACTTAGTGCATGAAAACATTGATTACATGTGTGTTTCAAATGTTATTCTTATGATTACATTGTTTCATCTCAGCAGGTATACTATATTAACCTTGGCGCACCTTTTTCTTTTCAGGATAGCCCAATGATGGAAGCCAGCTAGGGTTCCGAGATTTGTGCAAGACGACAGCACACCGAGCGACGATGCCTCTGTGCATGACCCCTTTATAGTAGAGAAACTGACAGTACCTCTACCCTCTGATCCACCGATGGTACCAGCCCCAGCAAGGGATATTGCACGTCGTCTGAGTGCATTGCATGAGTTTCAGAGGTAGATTACACCCATTTTCCATGGAGATATGGATCCTCAGGCAGCCGAGGATTGGCTGGAGGCCATCGTCAGAGTCATCAGGTTGGTAGGGACACTAGCATACCTCATGGTGATCCTCTCTGCGAGTATCCTGCATGCAGTAGCAGTTAGATGGTGGAGCATGATGCTCCAGGTACACGATGAGGCATATCTACTTTGGATGGACTTCAAGAGCCTCTTCCGCTCAGATTTCATTCCATCCACCCTTTGTGTGGTGCACATCCATGAGTTACTACAGCTGCGGCAGGGATTCATGTCAGTGGCCCAGTACTCGTCGAGATTTACTGACCTCTTGCGCTACTCCAAGGACATGGTACGAGACCCATTCATCTGGGCTCGGACCATTGAGCAAGGGTAGAGGCATGAGATCAGATCTTCGATGATTCCACTCAGCATCCCGACTCAGGCGGGGGTTCTAGAGTGAGCCTTGCTAGTGGAGATCTTTCTTTCCGAGCAGCCATCACCAGTGAGAACCACCACAGGATGGCACAGAGTGGTGTCTTCTACAGAAGGCAGTCGATAGATAATGTAGGGGTCCAAGCGGACCAGGCCTTCAGGTGGATGACCGTAGGATTCAGGTTCAGCTGTGTGGGGGCACATGGCACAGAGCCAGCCTTCCGAGGAGCAGACAATGTTATGCATGCGGCGGGTAGGGCCACTTGTCTCGTGACTACCCGACATGCCATGCAGATGAGTAGTAGATAGTGGAGGGACCTTCCAGGCAGAGGGAGAGGTTTGACTGTGGCTGTCCACAGGGAGCTGGGGGACAAGGAAGAGGAGCTGGTCGAGAAGCGGGCGGTGGACCTTGCTTCGAGGCTCTACCACCACCACCCCCAGGAGGTCCACACCGACCACAGGGAGCTATCGGGTAGAGGCAAGCTCATATTCAGGAAGCGGAGGCTTACGAAAACGGTGCACCCTAGAAGATTTGAGTTACTATCTGTGTCTACACCACCCTTGCTGCAGTTCTTATACACACATGTGTGGTTCATTCTTTTATTGCTGCTGCTCTTATTCGGAGCTCTGAGATTCAAACAGAGTCGTTGGCTCGATCTTTGCAGCTAGAGACTCTTATGGGAGCAGTCTCGACAATTCCGCACTGGTGCCGGTAGTATGAGCTTACTCTAGAGGGTGAGAACTTCGGATGGGATCTTCTTGTGGTGGCGTCAAGGCCTTACGACGTCATCTTGGGTATGGAGTGGATATCTACTGTCCATGCCCAGATCGACTGTATTAGGCGCGAGGTGTGGTGTGTCCGCATGAATGGGATTAGGTTCACCTTTACCGGTGAGAATGGAACCTTCGCCTCATAGGGTGGACTAACGCAGAGGAGAGAGCAGCCGATCACACATCAGTTGGCTAGTCCCATCCTCAGAGCAGTTGACGGGTAGAGTCCGAGTTTTTCTGTAGTGGTGGAGAAGTATGTAGACGTTTTTCCTGACGATGTTCTAGGACTATCTCCTCGCAGGGAGGTAGATTTCTATATAGACTTATACCCCATGACATCACCGATATCCACTCCAGCATATCGGATGGCTCCCGCCGAGCTTCGTGAGCTATGGGTACAGCTGGAGGACTTATAGGGGAAAGGTTTCATCAGACCTAGTGTTTCACACTGGGCTTCTCCGGTCCTATTCGCCAAGAAGTCATATAAGGGATTGCGAATGATTCTCTATTACCATCTCCTGAACCAAGTTACCATGAGGAACAATTACCCACATCCGAGGATTGATGACATCTTTGATCAGTTCAATGGAGAACGTTGGTTCTCCAAGATATACCTTAGGTCAGGTTATCATCAGCTTCGAGTTCGGGACAAGGATGTGCAGAAGACGGCCATCTGGTGTTGGTACTTCCACTATGTGTTCTTGGTCATGCCTTTTAATGTTACCAAAGCTCGAGTAGTGTTCATGTGTCTCATGAACAGGATCATCCAGCCCTACCTCGATCGGTTTGTCGTAGTATTCATTGATGACATACAGATTTACTCGACGACCGAGGAGGAGCACGCATACCACCTACGGGTTGTACTGGATACACTCCGAGAGCACCAGCTTTATGGTAATCTCTCAAAGTGCCAGTTCTGGAGTCGAGAGGTTCACTACATGGGGAACTTCATCTCTGAGGTGGGAGTTGCAGTGGATCATGCGAAGGTCGTGGCGGTACTTGGTTTGGAGCTACCTAGGAGCGTGATAGAGGTGCGAAGTTTCCTAGGTCTGGATGGGTACTATCGGAGATTTGTTCCATACTTATTTAGAGGTTCAGCGCCGCTCTCAGCTTTGAAGAAGAGGGGGAAACCCTTCGAGTGGTCTGAAAGATGTCAGTTGAGCTTCTAGGAGATGAGGCAGAGATTGACCAGTGCGCCCATCTTGAGGATACCAGAGGTGGGCGCAGGGTACGTAGTTTACTACGACGCATCAGGGACTGGAATCGGGTGTGTCCTGATACAGGAGCAAGCAATGATCACTTACGGTTCATGACAGTTGAGGCAACATGAGCAGAACTATGCTACCCATGACCAGGAGTTAGCAGCAGTGGTCTTTGCCCTAAAGATGTGGCGGCAGTACCTCATGGTCGAGCACTTTATAGTCTTCCTAGACCCCCATAGTCTCAGGTACATCTTCTAGCAGAAGGACTTGAACTAGAGACAGTGGTGATGGCTTGAGTTCCTCTAGTATTATGACATTGAGATTGTCTATACTCCTGGAATGCGGAACGTTGTGGCTGATGTTCTCAGCAGAAGATCGGGCATTCAGCTACTTGTGGTGGCGATGGAGCAGTTAGCCGCTTTGCAGATATCCTTCATGGATAGAGATGGGGCAGCCTATCTAAAGTCCCTCACAGTCACTTCTGATCTTCTTCAATGGGTCAGAGAGGCATAGCATGGAGACTTTGGCTGTGAGGCGCGACGTGCTCAGATATCATCAAGGATAGCACCTAATGGATTTTCTGAAGGTGGGGAGCACGCCATCCTCCTTCGTAGATGTACGATTGTACCAGTTACATTGCAGGAGGAGGTGCTGAGGGAGTTCCACACACACCCTCTAGCGGTACATCCTGTAATAGTGAAGATGTATCAGGACCTCAGACGACAGTACTGGTGGCTGGGTATGAAGTAGGTTGTGGAAGAGTTCGTTTTTCGATGCCTCACTTTCCAGCAAGTGATGGAAGAGCACCAAGTACCTACACGCTTGGTACAACCCTTAGAGGTCTTGAAGTGGAAGTGGTATGGGAAATATATGGATTTTATTATGGGACTTCCACGTACTTCCAGAGGACTCGACTCCATCTTGGTGATCGTAGAACGACTCACCATGTCGGCCCACTTCTTACCCATCATAGAGCAGTGGACAGTGGAGGGCTTGGGATGTATCTATGTTTAAGAGATCATACGGCTCCATGGTGTACCATCGACTATCGTCTCCAATAGAAATGCTCGCATTACTTCCCGACATTGGAAGGTGTTTCAGGAGGCGTTTGGGACACAGCTACGCCTGAGCACCACCTTTCACCCACAGACGGATGGTCAGACGGAGAGGACCATTCAGAATCATGAGTACATGCTCCTTGCATGTGTCCTTGACTTTTGTCGCAGATGGGAGGATCACCTACCCATGGTAGAGTTTATGTACAACAACAGCTACCACTCCACCATCGGGATGACACCATATGAGGCCTTGTACGACCGACTTTGCAGATCACCTCTGTGCTAGACAGACCCTGGGGAGTCAGCACTCCTAGGACCAGAGATGGTTTAGGATACGAAGGAGAAGGTATAGAACATCTATGAGTCGAGGAGGACTGCTCAGAGCTGACAGAAGTCCTATTCATACAGGAGGTGGAGACCATTAGAGTTTGAGGATGGCAGCCACGTTTTCTTACGATTCTCACCTCGGTGTGGATTACAGATATTTGGCAGGGGCGGAATGTTATCTCCATGCTTCATCGGGCCATTCCATGTTCTCGCCAGGATAGGCAAGGTGGCTTATCACCTGGCTCTTCCACCTCAGTTTCACCAGTTGCACGATGTCTTCCACGTATCTGAGCTGAGGAGATACGTGAACGACCGACGCATATCATCAATCATGGGGATCTGGAAAACGATGACGGGGTGACATTTGCAGAGGTCCCGGTGGAGAAAGAGGATATACATTAGTTGGTCCTACGTGGATGGTCGATTCCTCTAGTGTGCATCAAGTGGCAGCCCGAGTACCTCCAGGAGAGCACATGGGAGCAGGAGGCTCATATGCGTGCTCAGTACCCTCATTTGTGTCCCTAGTTTATGTTGTAGCTTTATGGGGACATAAATCCTTGATGTGGGAGTTATGTAATGACCTAGAAATTTCAAGGAATTTTATTTATAATACTTTGGAATTTTACAAGTACGCAGCTTCTGACGGCGCTTGATTCCGAGACCTGGTGTGCCCAAAATAAATTTTCAATGTTTAGCTCGGGTACGTTCAGTGAACGAATGATCGGGTTTTTCTAACTTTTGAATCGGTGCTCGGAAATAATATCTGAGGGCACCGATGAACTCGCATCGCCGATAATTGCATTAGGGGACACTTACCGTAGTTGCGTTCGCAAAAGAGGATAAGTTAATTTTTTGGGGTTTGTTTAAAAAATAAAAAAAATGTTGGGACAAATTTTATTACTAAAGGAGGTTATTCCCTCCCATGGGTAGTTATGGGTGTGGACCACAGCCACTTAATTACCCTAGTGTGGAGGTTAGAGAGGTGGGGCCCACATGAGACCCACCATTTAATTTCCTCTGACCTCATTAATTCCCATGCTGATTACTTTGACTTTCCACCCATTAATAAACATTTTTAAATTCTTTGGTAACTCCACATATTGATTATGTGGAGCCTTCCTACCTCCCTCATCCATTTAAACATGCCAACCGATTAATTTAAGTCAGCAAAAATTAATTTGGCACTATGTCGAAATTAATAGTAATTGCTTAGCAATTATCTTAATTTGTGAGCCACATAAATCCATTGGGTGTTGGAAAAATTATTTGGAGAAAGGCTCTAGGAGAATTAAGAAGGGAGACAAACTGTTCTTCAATGAAGAATGACGAAAAATTCCAATTCCTCGAAGAATGACGATGCACCACCAATCCTTTCCCTGCAACACGAATGAAGGCGCTGCTTCCTCCCTGGCACTTTCTGTCGACCACAACAAACCCATATTTCCGTGATGTTCTCTACCATGATGTCGTCTACCGCGACGCCGTCTACCGTGATGCCGACGAATGATTTCTATTTTGAGGTAGGGGTTTATTTTTAGAATTTTAATATTCCCATGTTTTTCCACTAAAACATGAACACGGATCAACTCATTATCATGTTGATCCGTGAATGATTATTATTTGTGGGTTGGGGATAATTATTTTCGGGGGAATTTTTGGGAATTAAAATCAATACTAACTGAATTTTGTGCCTTTTTTATCATTGAACATTGATTGTTGTTCGACCCTTCTTGTTGTCAACTAACGCGGAGGGCGCGGGCCAAACAAACACGGCTGATGACCCTCTGCAGTTTGTTTGTATGTGCTCGTGTTGACGGTCATCAATGGAATGGGACCGCAATAGCATGTGGAAGTAGTCGTAGTGAAGAACGGGTCCCAAGAGAGCCATAGGCATAGACGGTAGGAAAATCGGACCACTGGAGCGCGTCCGGTTGAAGCTGCGGCGGCGGGCTGCTGGATCCTGCGGTCGCGCAGGATCCAGAGGAGGACATGGCGTAGCCACATCCGTGAAGCGCAATGGAATGGGGGACCACATCCCCCCCCCCTCTGTGGCCCGCACCCTACTGGGCCGGACCCGGACCCAGGTCAGGCGTACCAAGTTCAGGCCGACCTAGGGGGGGAGGGGGTGGGCCCGGTCGGACCGGGCCCAGACCCCCCACTTCAGACCGCTTTTGGTCTTTTACCTATAACTTGAGCTATGCAACTCTGATTGTTGAACTGTTAGCTGGTTAGGAACCCTTGGATCGAGACTGTCGGTTTGGTATACTGCACTTGAGATTTCGGCAAAGTTTGTGTATGGTCGGGATGGTTCGAACCCGAAACCAACCGGGCCCATGGAGCGGAAACGCTTATATCTCAAGGACGGGACATATGATTGACGTGTTGTCAATTGTGTTGGAATCCTTTTGTCGAGATGGTCATTTTTGCTTACACCGATTGAGGTTTGGATGCAGCTGGAGTATGGTCGGGTTGGTTTTAGCTTAAAAACCAACCGGGCCCCAAGAACGAAATAGCAATAACTCTCAGACCGGACGTCCAATTGACACACCGTCTATCACGTTGGGTTTATATTGGCGAGGTGGAACTTTGGGATACATAAACTCTTGAATTCGTAAAATTTGATGTATTGACTCTCTTTGCTCGAGAAGTGAACCCTCCCGGAATCAAGCATTCTATGTGCAGGAACCTTAATGTTGGCTGCGACTACATCGAATTTTGTACTGAAATCCTCTGTGGGTTCGATAGCGATGACGACTATACTTGGATTCCCTATGGGTTCGGATGCGATGACGACCGTACTGGAATCCTCCATGGTTTCGACGGCGGTGAATACTGTTCTGGTATCCTATGTGGGTCCAACAGAATTGACCTCTGTAATTGTATCCTCTGTGGGTCCGGCAAAGTAATTTGTCTTGTATCCTTTGTGGGTCTAACGGATTTAATGGTCTTGTATCCTATGTGGGTCTGACAGCTTAGATGATTCAATGGCTACATCTAATCATCTTGATCACCATATGAAGTGTAGGCCTGTGTGAGCTGAGTCTTGAATCTCAATAATTATCATTTATGTGGTTGACTTTCTTTCCTTTGTGGAATGGGTTGTGTTTTTCCTATGTGGACTGAGTTGTGCTATCCTTGTGGACTGGATTGCATATTTCCATTATGGTTTATCCATTATATATTATGAGAGAAATTCAGTGGTTTTGGGTTCCCTACTCAGTATCGTATACTCACCTCTACACAGGCTATGCCCGTAGTACATTGTGTTGGTTGTAGACAACAGACATTGCTGATCGAGGTGGAGGCTTGTGGAGTTGGATGGTACCCGGAGGTGGACTACTCGGCCGGATGTATACGGAGAGGACGACTGGACCTGAGGAGCTTAGGAGGCTATATTTACCCACCCTTCATGTGGGACTTCCAGAGGAAGATTCAGTGTTTCTATTTACTTATTGTTGTTGAACATTCCCTTTCAGTTGTACTATACATTCAGTTGGGTTTGTATACTGTCCCATTTACATTTTCATAACATATCCTATACCCAGTTTTACTAAGTTCTTACTTAACATGTGTACTATGTTGTGTATGTTAATTCATAAAGGCAATTCCTTCAATTCTTTTGGGACTTAAGCCTTTGTGGCTAGTCGCCAGCCCCTGGCCTATTGAAGGCGGTCTTGGGGTAGTCACGGCCCATGCCCCGAGGATGGGTCGTGAGATAATGAAAATGAAAAATTGATTTCACATAGACATCTCCCATATCCTAAACTATATAAGTATCATTAATTAGTAATAATTTATCCAATTTCATAACCCTATAAATCATAAACCATATCACATTCTCCTTGTTATGGGCATGTTTCACCCCTCCCACAATGTCTATATTGATCTCATCATAATTCTATATAGATAATTGATGTGGATGAAGCAAACATAATTATATATAGTGTTCATCCATAGTATAGTATCATGTATAACCTGGGGAAACAATTATTCAATTCCTTATCTGATACATGGACTATATAATTTCCACCACATGTCATTGAACATTTATGTTCGTTTTGGGAAAAATTACCACTAGAACAATAAAAATACCCCATCATTGTTTTCCATATTGAATATAGTACCACAAAAACATTTTGATAGAATTAAATTTTCACATAGGAAACTGACCATTGAGTAACTTCATCTCTACACTTAAGTGAGTCCCTAATGCTATAGAACAATTCATTGACCTACTGAACCCAAATAATCAACCCAAGAAGAATGGATGACAACTAATCATTGGCTAAAAAAACCTCCACCCATAATTATTGGACTCCGATGTGAAACTATAAATAAATATCCATCATGTTCTACTATTCATATGATTACTTCATTTCTTGTGTGGGAAATTTCCCACTCCAAGCATCATCATTGACTGTCCCTTTCTTCAAGGTATTTGAAATGATGATATTAAAAGACTGTAGCTGTTTTACCACATGTCACTATCATATATACAAATATTTTTTAGATAATATATTATTCAATATATGGTGGTACATATACATGTTATACAATTTTCTATAATGTTAATTTCTCAAATTTCCATGTGAGAGCATCATAGCTGCAGGTTCAAGGTTTAGGGTAAGGTAATTATTCTTTTGTGTCCTATGATGTTGAGATCCATAAGCAAAAACAATAACTATATTAATTTTAATTCCTCCCCAACCTGAATCAGATGCATTACAAAAGACTACACAGCCCTTCCATGCCTCTGGAAGATTCACCACTATAGTAGTAGTCAAAATACTATTCATCTAAACAAATGATTCCCGAAATTTCTCATTTCAATAGAACATTACCTTTTTTCGAGTTTCTCCCTTCATCAGAGAATTAATCTACGATAATTCCTTTACAAGAAGACGATAATGTCATGTTAAGTCCAAAATTATATGAATCATAATGAAATTTTATGGCTATTAGCAAGTCATAATTGGTTTCACCTTCTCTGGATCAACTGATATTCCTTGGTCTGACACATCGTGTCCCAAGAATTTCACATCCAAAATAATGAAATCACATTTTGAGAACATCTAATAATGTATGTTATTTTATATCAATACCAAAAAAATCATAAATTATGCACCTCAAACTCATATAATGTTGATTTTATGAGGATTTCATCAATAAAGACTATCCAAAATTTTAATGATACTAATTTAATATCATGTTCATTACTTCCATGAAAACTATAGTTTAATTGGTTAGACAAAATAGAGTAACATTGTACTCAAAATGACCGTAACTTTTCCAAAAGTTAATTTTCGAATGGTCGGATTCATGTATTCTCAACTAATGGTCACTAGAGGGATGATCAATATTCAAGAACCACTTTTCAACATTTAAATAATTAAAAAATAATCAATCTGTTTAAACGGGTACTTGTAATGGTAACTCTATTGGGATTATTACAATAAACATAAAAGTGAAGTGAACTAGTAGACTTCAGGGAATAGAGAACTAACACCACCCAAGGAGACAAAAGTTGGTGTATGAATCCTTTATCAAGGTGATCATCCAACTATGACTTGATCTCTATTAGTTTAGCTAGATACATTTGGTAGTATGGAATAAAAATTGGTTGGGTAGTAAGTATTAAGTCAATGGAAAACTCAGGCTTCCACATTTTTAGTGAACCATATAAATGTAATGGATATATTTATACAAACTCAAGGATTACTGGGGGAGGTCGCCTCTCAAATTCTCCCACCAAAGATCAAAGTAAAACATTGATATTAATTTCACAAACTATTTGTTAGATAGTTTTTACCTTGTCGAACATGGGTCATATTCTCCCTAAATTACATGAAACACACCACATGGCGGTGAAGAAGAGACCCACATTAGATTATAATAAATTCAGGCTTTATTGGTGAGAAGATAATCCAATTGAAAAATGATTTAGAAAAATTTAATGTTGTGACCTAGAAATTTAATATGTAACATAACTTCTGAGATAGTAAAAACAAAATAAAGACTATAGATATCATACTCTCCCATCATACAAAGGGGTGTTGTTATATGAATTGCACAAGATAAAATATCCCTACAAAGATTATGAAGACTAATAACTTTGTTAGAAATGATCAAATGTGATTCACTAGTATCTAATGGGGCTTAATTAATGATGAAGCTAAAGTAATGGTACCCATCAAAGTCAATGAATCTATATCAGCTTCCCTTGGAGACTATTCAACATCATTAAGATGCTTCATCCAGGATTCATGTGGCTAGAACCCATTTTAACATGATGTATTTGATTAAACTTGTAGTTTTTGGAGGATATGTAGATCCCATTCCACTACGTGGTGTGGAATAAATATTCTAGAAATGTTATAAGTGACCTGAATATCCACTGTAGACATAGTTCATGGGCTCCTCAGTGAATACCTTCATTAAATTTCCAAACTAGATACATTGGTAGAAAAAAAGTGACCTCCTTCAGTAACTAAATGATGTCATGTATATCCATGATGTTCATAACATCCACAAAAATCAACAAACATGTACTTTTAATTAAAGGAACTCGCATTACCATTGGGAGAATGGTAAACCCCTAATAAGCCTAACTATCTAACCAGATCCATTTCATCTATAAGTTCCCTATCAAATAAATTTAAATATTAGTGAATCATTTTCAAGAAAACATGAGATATAATATTTTGATGATGTCCCAATTAAAACGGACAAGTCGTCATCCTCTCATTATATACTCTATGATGTTATATGTTCATGTGATCAACAAAATGATTATCATACACTATTATAGTCCTATCAGACTTCTCATGTTTGAAAAAATATATAGATAAGGAGAAAACAATCAAATATAGATAAATTGGGTTGGTGATAAAATAGTGACGTCCATCAACTCCATGATTTCATTCTTCTTATTAATATCTTTATTGGACCATCATTTTTCTTGCTCTTTCCTATATGAATGGGGTAAAAATTGGGTTTCTTTCATCGTGTGGATCCAGGACCCCAAAAAATGCTCCATATAACTAAAACACTCATCGGTCTCTAGGTGATCATTTGTGCCTTTATGTTATGTAGGTCTCTGGTGAAGAAACACTTGAGTACTGACTTTTAGGATGTCTCTCCAATGTGCCATAGCTGGATCCTGAAATGGAATTGGAAGTGGTTCTAATCCTAGAGCATGTAATGTGTGCATAATCACAAAAATAAAATTTGGATCAATGACCAGATTTTCTCACTGATGTTTTGTAGTATCTTCCTCATGGATCAGATTTAGACATATTCTCTGAAGCTTGATTCTACATAACATTGATATACAACATATAATAAATATGATAGAAACTAAAACATATAAACATTGAAATTTAAATACCAATATATTTGACCTATATATTGGGATTTCCACATATCCTAATCAAAATACGGGAAAAAACTTATCAATAAAGCCTTTTTCTAAAACCACACACAGAAATTGATCATTCATTGTAGTGACACATAGGCATGAACATAATTGCAACTAACTCTTATGTATTGAAAAAATATCAAAAATTCATAGTAACATCATGAAAAAATATCAACAACCTACCTCTAATACCTCTCTTTCATGACCCATCAAGTGTACCCTAGTTACCTGAAAATGATGATAACCCCGACAAAGCACATAGGCTATTCCCAATCCGCATGGGGTGGAAGATAGCACATGGAATCACACAAATTTGAAGTGGGAACTATTTTACAATAACAATTATGGAAATAAAAAAACAAGACAATATACATAACAACATAAATTCATCTTAGAGTAATTAGCCAGATGTCTAATGCGAAAAAATCCCAAAGTACTATAACCATTGAACAAAAACATTGAAAACCCCCATGAAATAAATCATAAAAAACTCCCCATGTCCAAGGTTAAATAATTGGATCCACCTCTAAGAGATTTTTTCCCATTACTTGAACCTCAAATGAGATTATATACAAACTACAAAAGGCACCAGTAGGGTGTTATCCAATACCTTGTATGATTTAACCAACGCTTACCTAATGTGATTATAATATCAAATTAACCTATAATATTATTTCATATTTAAAATAAAAACAAATAGGTTTTTCATTTATAGGGTCATATTTATGAAAATCGTGATTTTAAAATTTAAGTGATTGAAATTGATTTATAAAAGCATCCCTTGAATTTCATATGATGAAAACACATTTAAAAAGTTGGAAGTTAAGAATAAAACAAATGATTCCTTAAAAAAATTGAACTTGTGTCAAAATTTCATAGATGAAAAAATTTAGATAAAATAGTTTAATTGAACTATCATGTCATGTAAAATAGTTTACAACATTGTAATATAGAATTAAAATTCCACATGTGAGAAAATTGACAATATAGAACATAAGAATGATCGTTCAATGATATTGGGATTTGAAACAATGAAATAACATGCATATACATATTCCCCTTTTCTATTATGGAGAAAGGGAATTATCACCGTAACTTATGTAATGCAATGTACAAATATGATATTTTAAAATGTTTTAACATGTAAATTTCCGCCCCAAATAACACAAAACTACCTTAGGATTTCATGTGCTCATGTATAAATAATGAAAAGTAATTTATTTCCTGTCACCATAAAATAGAATTAAATCTCATCTCTAATTACAATAAATCCAATTATCTATTTAAAATCAACTACAATGTTTAATATAAAAACATGAATTTTCACCAAGATGAAACAAGAAGGTTCCTATCAAAACATTTTAAACCAATATTCATAAATAATCATTTAAAATAAATTCATGAAATTATACATTCCATTTAAAAATTAAATCCTTACTTTTGATTTTAAAATAATTCCATCAATTTCATCACAAACCCCCAATTAACTATAATTGGTGTTCTAAAAAATTAATCGTAATATTAGTTTCTATAATTAAATTCATTAAATTATTTTCTTCAATTTCCATAATGAATAAAATTTATGTTGATCAAATTAATTCAAACTATTTTCCAATTCCATTCCATAAATACATTTTTCTCCAAACCCTAATTAATTTTAATTGGGGTTTTAAAAAAACCAATTGGATGAAATATAATCCAAATCCAAAATGCTGGACATAAATTCAAAAATGTAACGCCCCGACCCCAGATACCCAGATTCGGTGCATTATTGTGTAACATTGGCATGATCACAAAGATCATGTCTCGAAAGACCAATTAGTTTATTAGCTTTAAAACACTTGATACATTCATAAGTTTTACATTACATCATAAAGTAATACAAAACTACAACAGAATATTGAATTCATATCCCCTCATATTATCCCTTTAGGTCATTCATAAAATACTTCTTCACATCCTGGAAAAATTAAAACATTGAAAGGGGTGACATCAGATGCTCAGTAAGGATAACAATATAGATGATTATTTCATAAATAAACATAAACATTTAAGGCAATGTATAACTAAAACAAAATCCTTTTAAACTTGAACTTTAGCCTTAAATGGAAAAAGTAAAATGAAATAATTCCATTTACTTATTCACATGGATATTATACTGGTCGAATAATCACATGAAATATCAATATCCACTTTTATAATGATGAAATGCATAATGCTAGACTATCATAACCACATATCCAAGGTCTTGTGCCAAGACTACAAATATGTTTTTGTCAAGGCCTCGTGCCAAGACCCTATTTTGTCTCATAAGACCTAACGATGCATCGAGGAGCTATAGCGGGATCCACCCGTCACTTATTAAGTCCAATGCATTCCTCATATGAACAGGTTTAAACATATCGTATACCATAACATAATGTTATCACATAAAAAATGCATAAAGAAAACATAACATTTCCACATTTCAATCACAAGATATCAATACAACACATTGATCTAATGAAAACATTATCAAAACCATTTTCAATACGAATCTAAAAGAAAAATAAAACTTGGTATTTATTTCTCATTTAAAAAAAGTTATGGCTTGTAGAGGAAGCCGAGACACAAATAATTGCCACGACGACGGAGAAGTCATTGTCACCGCATACGTACGACAAGAAAACAAATTATTTTTTTCATTTAGTAAAACACTTCGTATAAAAAGATTCCTTTTTAATAAACTTAAATGACATACGGGTTTATACACCATATAAAATAAATTTGTGTATAAAACAAAATATGCCTCTATGAATGGAGATTGAGACCAAGTCCCTTTCAAAGATCATTTTTTAAATAAAATAGATCTATTATGTGTATCCACTATATGTAAACATAAATAAAGTATAAATACAAGACAGGAAATAATAATATCATGACATAATTTTAAAGTAGGAGATTAACCCAAAGAATGTAAATTGGGTTAAGAAGTTCCCTAACCTCGTTTTTGAATTGACTTGATCATTTTTAACCTCATGAATAATAAACTAGAGTTAATTTCTAATTGATTAAGAACCTTTTTCAAGTTCATTATTCCTTTTATATCACTTATTACCATTTTATGAACATTATGTAATTATTTAAGCTAATAATGGTTGTTTTGTCGATCCTTGGTACTTGAGTCAAAAATAAACTTCTTATAATTAAAATTTGTTTATGTGGTAGAATATCCATTATATCAAGAATTATATTCATGATGTAGATATCATATATATCATATATATCCAGTATATGCATTCATTCATAATATTACGTAACATTTAGAGGTAAGAAATGAAATGCACCATTCATGGAGACGGTAATCTGTACGTACGCATGAATGCTACATTCATTTATATTTCGTATTTATTGGAATGAAATTCTAATTATATAAATGTGTACAATAATTCAAGTATAATATAATGTATAACACCATTTAATCCATCCTTTATACATCCCACATATGGCATTAACGATTCAAATCACTTTGAGGGGGTGGTAGTCCGCACTTCCTAAAATTAAATTATTTCGTTACCCATAATGGAAATCATAAAGGTATGACATAAATGAAAAATACAGAATCATAAGGAAAAAACATAATATATATCATATATAAAAATAGTTTCATCATAATGTCCACCATGAGAGGTTTTAAAAGAAGATTGAATAATCATCGTTTCGTGAGGTGGAAATTTTCCAACCACAGAAACAGTATGTTCTTTAACCATTAGACGAAGGTGTGTGTAAGTGTAAATGAAATAATTCACCTAAAAATATCCTAGTATATTGAATATATTGGTTTTGTTACAAAATTATGTAATAAAATGATTTTATGGGGTTGGAGAAGAAAAATAAAACAAAATAACATAAGAGAAGACATTACCTTAAAATCAGGTACCTCTTTTTTGATTTGAGCCAAAGGCTTCCATGGGAAAAATTATGCCCAAAGTGAGGATTCTAGGAGTAATAGATGTATTTTTAGACAGTATTTTGTCAGAGGTTGGACAAGCCAAATGGCATGAAATTGTGAAAAAGGTGGTAGAGGTGGGGGCCTTTTATAAGAGGCGAGGAGGGCACTCTTGGAAATTAATGAAATGTTACATTATTATGAAGTGATTTTCCGATTTAAAAGGTCCAATAATTATATATTTTGAGGATAAGGTGATAGGGGTTCGAAATATACCCATCCAATTGGGTTTTTACAAGTGTAAGACATAGCTTTTACATTATCTTTTTATTTTATTTTATTCTTTAATTAATGAGGTAATCCATACATCATCATGGTGTCATAAAATATTTAATATATTTATGTCTAAACATTATAAAAAATATATCATGATGTAGGAATTTTTTTTTCTTTCCAATCAATATTTATATTCGAAACTTTAACTTGTATAACCTCGTGTAATAATTTTTTTAGTAAAACACCACATGTTTGTGACAATTTTATTTTTTCTTTAAATAAAAATTAATTAATGTTATTTTCTTACCCAAGTGGCTCTATGGGGTCCCCAAGTTGACCCATGGATTTCATGTTCAGCAATGACTTATCCAATAATTTTAGGACAAGTGTAATGGTATTTTTATATTTTTATAACATTATATTTACCTTAATTTACAGAAATTACCTTTAATCGTAATTAATAGAACTTAAAAGTTATTATTCACCAAAAATTATTTTAATCCCATTGAACAACATTTTACTTACTAATGAAAATTATGTATGTCAGATTTTGGAAATTCAAATCATAGAGGAGGTAAAATTTCATTAAAATGAAAAATAAATTTTTTTAACTACCACTTGGTGGTTTCACTATTCATCAAAAATCGAAGTTTTTCACATCAACACCAAAAATTATCCCTAAGCTATATTTGATATTCCTAACTCAAAAATGATTTCTATTTTAAAAAATTTAAAACATATAAGTTGAATTAGTTAATTTAATAATTAATTCCCATTGTCACAACAAATAGCATATTTTTTTGAAAGAATATCAAACAAAATATTGACAATTGTTTATGTACAATTTCAAAGTAAAATTAATTATAATGACCACCATTGGATAAAATGGTAAATATATATTCTAATTAAATTTTAAAAGCACTAAATTGTATAATTTATCACTATAAATTATTTTTATTAAAAAAGTTGTTTTTAGTGTTTTTCATTATTCATTAAAAATTGGAAGTTCTCATAAAAATACCAAAAATTCAACATAGGCTAATTTTGATTTTCTGAATCCAAAAATGAAGTCAATTTTGAAATATAAAATTAATATATTTTCAAAAAGTGGATATTACTATTCATAACTGCTACCTTTATTGGTCATGCTGTGTTAAAACTCGAGGTTGCGTATAACACACGCTGCTATATTATTAAAAGAGGAATGTACCTTGGAAGCTTGGGGTGTAACATTCTCCCCTACTTCAATAAATTGCATCCTCACAATTTAAAATTTTTCTTTGAAAATAAAAGGATGAAAATATAAAATACCTTTGTGGAAAACCCACATCAGAAATAGGGTTAATAAAAATATAAAATTAAAAGAAACAAAGAGAACTAAAAAGGAAACCCCAGATAGCCCATAATAGGATTCTATGAAAATATGGATATGGAGGAAAAACAAACTATGAATGTCTTATGGAGAGTTTTAGAAAACAGGATTTGGAGAAAGTTAACGACAAGAAAATCACAATCTTTTGATTGGTTAAACGGTCATTGAATCCCCAGTTGGAAAAGTTAACCGACAACGTTTTTGTTTTAAGTTACCTTTCATAATGTTGAGGAATTTATTTAGGAGATTTACTAAGAATGTAAGTAAATATACTTACTTGTCATGTAGACTTTCATTCTATAATAATTTTTTACCACAAACCTATGATTCACTCCAAAAGGTAATAGAACTCAAAATAATCTATTTATCATAATTTTATAAGGTTCCAAATATTAACACATACCATTTAGATTAGGAAAAATATTTTGTAATAACCAGGGACTTCCTATAGGCTAGTGGTAGGTAATAAAGGCTTTACGCACTATGGTTGTGGGTTCAATTCCTACAGCTTTATCCGACGCAACGGGTTATGCCCCCACCTGCAAGTTGTCCTTTTCCTAAAACAATAGTATTATAATGTTCCAAAAAATACCTTCATAAATGTTTTAACCTTAAACAATACTATCCAATGTTCAACTTAATCCATTCCATCCTTTATAGTTATCCAAAATACCTCCGTCCAGACTTTCTCTAAAAGGTCTCTAAATTCCAAAATCAATTGTATCATCAGATTCCTCAAAAAAATTAGAGTTTCTCTTATTGTCACATACAAAAATATGATTACCTTCATCATATTAAAACCTTAATGAAACCAACAAGTACTGCTGTAAAATCCTTATATAAATCACATTATTCTTATAACCAGAAAATAATTCATGAGTCCAAAAGTACCAATACATTAATTATTCCACTTCAACTGTTGTAACAGCACAAGATTGTCCTTGATCCCTTGGCCTTTTATGAGGTAATTTTCTCTGACTCTTAGCACATTCATTTGCATAATGCCCCATTTCCCAACAATTGTAGCATTCAACATTGATAGCCTCTTTCTTTCCCTTGCAATCACAAGCCCGGTGTCCTTTTTTTCCACATTTATCACAAACTGTCATTCCTTTCAGGAAAGTACTGGGATGATTCTTTCCACAATTATCAAATAATGGAAAAATCATTATTTACCTTTTCCCCTTTATCTATCTCTTTTTCCACCTTTCTCTTCTTCTCTTTCTTTACTTTATTATAATATGATTTAGAAAATTCCTTTTTTGTCTTGATAGAACACAAGACTATATCTTCGTATGTTGAGATAGATTGTGATACTAAATCTCGACACAGAAATGTTTTTAACCCATCAATGAAATGATCAATCTTACTTCATGGGTTATGTATATAATCTACATCATGTCTTGCTAACCTTGTAAAGATTGCATCATACTTTGCGACATTCTCATCCTCCTTCTGCCTCAGACTCAGAAATTACCTTTCCATACATGCTCGATGGTCATGTGGAAAGTATTTTTCTATGTAAAGCTCTTTGAACTCTCTCCATTCCATACTTGATACTTCTTCATCTTCCACTGTGTTTTGAATCAGTGACCACCATTGATCGGCATCTCCTGTGAGGCGGTAAACTGCCATGACCACCTTCTCCCTTTCACTACTCCCCAAGGCATGGAATACTTTCTCTAAGGAGTTTATCCATTGCTCAGCTACTAATGGACTTTTATCCCCATTAAATGATGGCGGTTGTTGACTTATGAAGAGGTCTAACATTGATCCTCCACATTTCGGATCAGGGTGTTCTATACGAGTAAGGTTATTTTTCATAACCTGATTGAGTTTTCCCAGTATGGTAATAAGTTGATCAGCACCAGTTGTATATCCAGCTCCTCAATAATTATCTTGAGTAGAAGGTCAATCCCTACATGGAGTGCGTGCATTGATACAGATTCCTTTCCTCAAACTAGGCACCATTTCTAAATAATGGCATATAATAGATTAGTTTATGAATCAAAATTCATAATTCCATACTTGTAAAAAACATAACATAAATTGTATTATTTATGGATATAATCCATAATCATAAAATTGTTTTCTTTGAGGAAGTATATCCTCATAAAACCTTCATAATTGTTTGTAATGAAAATTATAAATATCCTAAGCATATCCCCTGGGAGTGTCGTAACCAAGAGTGCAGCAAGGCCCGTTGTCGTGCACCAGTTCCCATTCGAGTCTATCTCAAAGCGGTGTTTTTGGGTTTTACCCATAGGTACATATGTGCCAGATCCACCTCTACCTTCTCATATCCAGATAGGGATGTATTGCTCGGAAAACTCACAAAATATCTTATAATACCAAAATTCTGGGAAGTTCTTATATACTAATCCTCAAAGTCTATCTTAGGGCTATGTGATCTAATTGGAGTTTATCTAAATCTAGCTTCCAAGGTTAGTAATAAACTGCCTCTAATACCAACTATAACGCCCCGACCCAAGTTACCCAGAGTAGGTGCATTATTCCGCAACGTTGCCATGATCACAAAGATCATGTATCGAAAGACTGATTAGTTTAGTAGCCTTGAAACACTAGATACATTCATAAGTTTTAAATTACATCATAATGTAATACAAAACTACATCAACGTCTTGTCTTCATATCCCCTCATATTATCTCTTTAGGTCATTCATAGAAAACTTCTTCACATCTTGGAAAAATTAAAACATTGAAAGGGGTGAGCTTAGATGCTCAGTAAGGATAACAATATAGTGGAAGATTTCATAAATAAACATAAATATTTAAGGCAATGTTTAACTAAAAGAAAATCATTTTAAACTTGAACTTCAGCATAAAATGGAAAAAGTAAAATAAAATAATGCCATTTACTAATTCACATGGATATTCTACTGGTCAAATAATCACATGCAATATCAATAACAACTTTCATAATGATGGAATTCATAATACCAGACTATCATAACCACTTAGCCAAGGCTTCATTCGAAGACTACAAATAAGATTTTGTCAAGGACTCGTGACAAGACACTAGTTTGTCTAATGATACCCACCGATGCATCGAGGAGCTATAGCGGGCTCCACCCGTCACTTATTAATTCCAATGCATTCCTCATATGAACAGGTTTAAACATATCATAAACCATTACATAATCTTATCACATAAATCATGCACAAAGGGAACATAACATTTCCACATTTCAATCACAAGATATAAATACACCACATTGATCTAATATAAACATTATCAAAACCATTTTCAATAACAAAATAAAAGAAAATTAAAACTTGGTATTTATTTTTCATTTTAAAAAAAGTTATGGCTTGTAGTTAAATCCAAAACTCAAATAACGGTCACGACGGCAGAGAATTCCTTGTCGCCGCATACGTACGAGATGAAAAAAATTCATTTTTTTGTTTAGTAAAACACTTAGAATGAAAATATTCCTTTTGAATAAACGTAAATCTCAATGGGGTTTATACACCGTATAAAAGAAATTTGTGTATAAAACAAAATATTCCTCAATGAGTGGAGATTGAGACGAAGTCCATTACAAAGATCATTTTTTATATAAAATAGATCTATTATGTGTATGCACTATATGCACACATAAATAAAGTATAAATACAAGATATGACATAATAATATCATGACATAATTTTAAAGTAGGAGATTAACCCAAAGAATGGAAATTGGGTTAAGAAGTTCCCCTACCTCGTGTCCGACATGACTCGATCTTTCATTAACCTCCCGAATAATAAACTAGAGTTAATTTCTAATTGATTAAGAACCTTTTTCAAGTTCCTTATTACTTTTATATCACTTATTACCATTTTATGAACATTATGTAATTATTTAAGCTAATAACGGTCGTTTTGTCGATCCTTGGTAATTGACTCAAAAATAAACTTCTTATAATTAAAATTTGTTTATGTGGTAGAATATCCATTATATCCAGAATTATAATCATGATTTCGATATCATATATATAATATATATCCAGTACATGCATTCATTCATAATATTACGTAACATTTAGAGGTAAGAAATGAAATGCACCGTTCATGGACACGGTAATCCGTACGTACGCATGAACGCTACTTTCATTTCTATTTCGTATTTATTGGAATGAAATTCTAATTATATAAATGTTTACAATAATTCAAGTATAATATAATGTATAATACCATTTACTCCATCATTTATACATCCCACATATGGCATTAATGATTCAAATCCCTTTGAGGGGGTGGTAGTCCGTACTTCCTAAAATTAAATTATCGCGTTACCCATAATGGAAATCATAAAGGTATGACATAAATGAAAAATACAGAATCATAAGGAAAAAACAAAATATATATCATATATAAAAATAGTTTCATCATAATGGCCACCATGAGATGTGTTAAAAGAATATTGAATAATCATCGTTTCGTGAGGCAGAAATTTTCCAACCACAGAAATAGTATGTTCTTTAACCATTAGACGAAGGTTTGTGTAAGTGTAAATGAAAAAATTCTCCTAAAACATCCTAGTATATTGAATATATTGGTGTTGTTACAAAATTAAGTAATAAAATTATATTAAGGGGTTGGAGAAGAAAAATAAAACAAAATAACATAAGAGAAGACATTACCTTATAATCGGGTACCTCTTTTTTGATTTGAGCCAAAGGCTTCCATGGGAAGAATTCTACCCAAAGTGAGGCTTCTAGGAGTAATAGAGGGAATTTTAGAGAGTATTTTGGAAGATTTTGGCCGAGTCAAATGGCTCGAAGGTGTGAATAAGGTGGTAGAGGTGGCGGCCTTTTATAAGAGACGAGGAGGGCACTCTTGGAAATTAATGAAATGTTACATTATTATGAAGTGATTTTCCGATTTAAAAGGTCCCAAAATTATATATTATGAGGATAAAGTGATAGGGGTTCTAAATATACCGATCCAATTGGTTTTTTACAAGTGTAAGACTTAGATTTTACATTATCTTTTTATTTTCTTTAATTCATTAATTAATGAGGTAATAAATACATCATCATGGTGTCATAAAATATTTAATATATTTAATGTCTAAACATTATAAAACATATATCATGATGTAGGAAATTTATTTTCTCATTCAAATGAATATTTATATTCGATACGTTAACTTATATAACCCCATGTAATAATTTTTTTTGTAAAACACCACATGTTTCTGACAATTTTATTTTTTCTTTAAATAAAAAGTAATTAATGTCATTTTCAAACCCAAGTGGCTCCATGGGGTCCCTTAGTTGACCCATGGATTTAATGGTCAGCCATGACTTATCCAATAAGGTTAGGCCAAGTTTAAAGGTATTTTCATATTTTTTATAACATTATATTTACCTTAATTTACACAAATTACATTTAATCGTGATTAATAGAACTTAAAAGTTACTATTCACCAAAAATTATTTTAATCCCATTGAACCACATTTTACTTCCTAATTAAAATGATGTATGTCCGATTTTGGAAATTCAAATCACAGAGGTGGTAAAATTTCATTTAAATGAAAAATCAATTTTTTTAACTACCACTTGGTGGTTTCACTATTCATCAAAAATCAAAGTTTTTCACAACAACACCAAAAATTAACCCTAAGCTATATTTGATATTCCTAACTCAAAAATGATTTATATTTTAAAAAATTGAAAACATATAAGTTGAATTAGTTAATTTAATAATTAATTCCTGTTGTCATAACAAATAGCGTATTTTTAAGAAAGAATATCAAACAAAATATTGACAATTGTTTATATCCAATTTCAAAGTGAAATTAATTCTAATGACCACCATTGGATAAAATGGTAAAAATAAATTCTAATTAAATTTTAAAAGCACTAAATTGTATAATTTATCACTATAAAATATTTTTATTAAAAAAGTTGTTTTTAGTGTTTTTCACTATTCATCAAAAATTGGAAGTTCTCATAAAAATACCAAAAATTCAACATAGGCTAATTTTGATATTCTGAATCCAAAAATGATGTCCATTTTTAAATATAAAATTAATATATTTTCAAAAGGTGGATATTACTATTCATAAATACTACATTTATTGGTCGTAGTGTGTTAGAACTCGATGTTGCATACAACACACGCTGCTCTATTATTCAAAGAGGAACGTACCATGAAAGCTTGGGGTGTTACAAAAAAAATTGAAAAAAAATTATTTAATATGATTTTATCCCCATAGTGAAACCTCCTTCCTTTAGATCAATAGATCGTAGATCACCAAACCCTATCCTAGATTTTTCAATCAATGACGAAAACCACAAGATGTAGGAGAAACAAAAATCTAACCTAGGTTTAAATCTATCATAGTGGTTATTAGATTCTCCAAGAATAACAATGATCTATAAATCCATATAATGAATGATAAGGACTTCAAGATATTGAGAATGGGTGGGGAAATCTAACTGAAAAGAGATTGACCTGCATTCTCCTTGATTAAGATCCCATTTGGGTGGGATCTGAGAGGACAAGTGTCTTATTTGAGAGATATATGTTAGGGAAAACCATGTTTGGGTTGAATGAATTCCATCAGTGACCTAATAAGTGGATTAGAAAATTTTATGCAATAATCTATAACTAATAAATACACATATTCATGGTTTCCTAAGAAATAGAACATGATTTTTAAAATCCTTTCATTAGATGTATGTCCCTTAGAAATGGGTCACACAGTTATTCTTGCAATGGTGCATGTCTTAACAAACCATGAATTGTCCATGAATAACTCTCTATCTAGAACATTCAATTTAACTATAGCATGGTGCACAGTTTGTAATCCATGTGTATGTCATGTACCTATGGTGAAATAGCCAATAATTATCAAGATTCTCAAATTTTCAAACCAAAAAAAATCTTAAAACAAAACCATAGATCTATTAAAAATATCATTTTAGGAATATCTAAAAATTGTAACGAGATATTACAGATAAATTACAAATATTGAAAACTTTTAATGATAATTTATTTTTTAAAACAAACGAATTCATTAAATAATTTATCTTTATAATTATATAGGTTTATTTTATATAATAAATATATCACGTTAAAAAACCTGAATATAAAATTTTTAAACATATGTAATAATTATTTAATAATATTTCGTAACAAAATATGATATATTATAATTCTAATATAAATTATCAATTATTTAGAAATTGAATTATATTCTATTTAGGATTAATTTATACTTGGAATGAGTATTTTTAGTCATATTTTTAATACTATATTATTATTCATATATTAAATAAAAGGATTAATATGAACTCATGATGAAAAATTTAAATTTAATCAAATTTTTCTATGTATACATGATCCCAAGACATTTTATTAAATATTTATTTGAAGGAATGAATTACCAAAATGTATAACAGACGATACCAAACCTAACTCTCCAAATTTTTAATAAATTCCATTCATGCACCTTATATAGCATTATTTTCTCTGTTACTCAGTCTTTTAATCAATCATAAATGATGACCACTTCCACCCCATCCAATGAAGACCTTCTATATTAATTTAATTTTTAAAAAATATTTCAAAAAATCTCATAGAATCAAATTAAACTAAATCATCCCAATTGTACCCAATGATATCAAATATAATCAACATTCGACAAACCATTCAACATAATAATATTTGTTGAAATGAAGGTATCAAAAAATTTATAATCCCTCCTTCATGGTGATTAATTATTAAACCTCCTCTAATATGTTATTCATGTTGACTGTGGTAACATATTCATTTATGATACAGTAGTATGTTATTATATTAATGTAATATACCATTAATTCTACCATATAAATTTAATAAAAAAATGTCATCCTAGGTATGTAGAGACTACAATCTTCATGCCTAAAGTGTTCTAGTGAACATCAATCTGGTTCATGGATGGTTCAAAATGGGGTTTTAATGAATTTAAATTTTATCTATAACATTATTATTATTCTTAAATTATTAGTCATCTTACATTCATCTTCCCTCCTATTTTATGGTATGTATGACTGTCAATCATGTGTAGATTTGGAATACTTATTCTAGGGAGAGACACATTTTGTATTTTAATATCTCCAAACATGGAAGAAAATATAAATAATTCTTTATTGATTATTATATTTAAATATAAAATAATATTTTTGTGGTTCTGAATATATTATGTTAATATAAACTACCATGGTAAATATTTCATTGCATTCGTGAAAAAATTATCAAAACCATCTCGAGTTGTTGACATAATTGTTAAATATTATGTAAATTAATAACTTATTGAAATAAATAGACAATAAGAAAAAAATGATTAATGTGGATATTTTTTTTTCTAATGATCAGAATTTAATTATAATATTTTATGTACAATTGATTAAATATTTCAAACATAATGGTACAAAATGACCCGTTTAACCCTCAAAACAAGCTAGTTACATATTCCCATTCATTTCATCCTAATATTAAAAATAATTATTATATAATTATTCAATTTTATATACTTACATTATATATATTAAAAGTATATGATCAATTTAATTTCAATGGAATTTTTCCTTTTCGGTTTTAGGTTAACAAATATATTAAAATAAACATGGGTTTTTTTGGATTTTCATTATTTTATTTTTAATAATATGTAAACCCTTTAAAATGTTTTCAAAAAATTAATAGATTTTAAATTTTATATTAATTTTGTCCATACCATTAATGGTTTATTAATAATTTATAAGTTACATTATGAACCATATTCTAAAAATTATATGTTGTTTATCACACCAAAATCACTAATGTAGTTGGTTTTTATGAATAATTCGATGAACCATTTCATTAACCATAATACAATGGACCTCTATGATAATGTAATGAGAATAATTATGATATAAATTGGAAAAGAAATTAATATCATTTTTTCATGATAATCCTTATGTTATAGAATTTAAATATTCTTTGATACATCTTTATCAAACCTTGTTTTTTTAATTCTATTTCTAACATGTTTTGTTTTCATATACGATTTATTTTCTTCATGCGGAACACATATTAATGATTAAAATTTTATTATGTGTGATATTAAAATTATATAACCCTTCTTTTAAGGTTTTAATATTTCCATAAAATATGTTACTTGGTGTTTGTGTAGGGTCCTTGCTAACCAAGGTGCCTGGGAACTTAACCCAACCATATCATATATGTTAACAAGATAGGAAGACTTGCCTTCTTCTTATGATGTCTTGTATACATAGTTTTTACTTTCCTATTAATGTATTTTCATATGTTATGACCGTGTTTATTCTATTATATTATGTTATTATTTCATTATTCGACTAAGTAATTTTAATATTCTATATATTTATAATATATTTCCATTCCCCCCATAAAATGCTCCTATATCATATTTATTAAATTATAAAGAATTATTGATCACCGGTTTCTTTATATATTTCCACTATGTAATACCAAAGAGATTAATGATTTCTAATAAATAATGTGATTTATCAATAGAGATTTTATATGGAATTGAGGTTAGGTTATATGATATTTTATTTATGTTTCCAATAATTCAAAGACACTATTACCTTGTTCCTGGTACTATGCTTAATCCAAACTATGAGAAATGATTCAAAATAGTTTTTGATTAAGTAATAGGTCACAATAATGAAACTATGACATTATACTAGCTTTTTAACATTTATATAATATTATTATATTTTAGTTTATTAATAATATTTTTATTGTGGTATATTTACCTATCTCACCACATTATTCCATTAAATGGTGAAATATTAATAATGATTTTATCAATTATTTATAGACAGAAACCTATTAATTCACTATTGAGGAATATTTTTGGGGTTTATTTTTTGGCAATTACGATATATGTTGTTTAGTCATTCTATAAAATTATGAATTCGATGGAAAAAGTAAGTAATGAGTGTGGCCAAATGTAATATTTCCACAAAAATAATCAATTGGTATAATGTTAAAAAATTTATTGGTTTCATGGTGTGTTAATGTAAATTTATATATCATGTCTTCGAATGAGGCCTTGAAAATATGTTTAATATCATTACATAAGGACATTAAAGAAAGATTAGTATGTTCTATTTTATACATTCAATGACCAATAATTTTTTACTAATATCGATTTTCTTATTTTGTATCATATCAATTGTGAATATATTATTATAAATTATTTTGTAATTAATATATTTATTTATTCCACAAATGTTTTTAGATAATATTTATTTTATAATAGAATATATTATAAACTATAACATATTAATCATCTAATAATATAAATTTATATTTTTTTCCATTCCCCCAAGAAACATTGAATATTACTAATCATTACATATAGATTCCTAAGAGAAAATAATTAATATGATTTTATATAGATAATATATAATATTATTGAAGCTTAATGTGATTTTATTTTATACATATTATTCCTTATACTAGTAATCATTACAATATTATTAAATTTTATCCATATACCGATGATAATTTTAATAAAATATCAATCAAGTCATGGGTACTTCATTCATGGTTTTATATAGTATTAATTTTTGGATGATATAATTTATACCTAAGATTACATTTTACATGTGTCGCACCACACCATTAAAAATCAATAATTTCTTTGCTTTTTTATTATGAGATTTTTTTCTTGATATGGGTTGGATAAATGACTTTTTTAGGTTGCATGATGTTTTTTATATTTTTATTCCAATCAATAACGAATAATTGAAATGAATAATTAGGTTTGTATATATATATATATGAATTATATAGATTATTTAATCATCGATCACCCCATTTAATAGTATAATTATATTTTGATAGGTGTTGGAACATTAAAATATATCATTTAAAATAGTATGAGGCATTATGTGACATATACTGTTATTAAAGTGATTTCTCAACCATGAGGTTATGGAATATTGGAAATATAGAGTCCAAATTTAGATTTCATGTCACGAATAAGGTTATCACTCCCAAATCATTATCATGTAATTCCCTACAAAGAATCACCTAGTCCAATCTGGAGATCCAAATAATAACATGCAAAACTACTCAAATTAAAGAGGTTATAGACTAGTGGTGATATCTAGATTATTATTAGGGGAAATTGTATCATTATTATGTAAATGAATACATCATAGATATGTTTATAAAAAAACAGTGGATGTAAATTTAAATAACCATTATATATCATATGACAGAACACTTGACCCTTGTATCCAATACCCTAGAGTGGAAGATCAAACCCAATTATATATTGTCATGCTGGTGAAAATAAAACTTTTATAAACACATCCATAGATATTCTTGTTATTGATACAACTCCATTATATAAAATCAAATCTATTTATTTGTGTCCCCTTTCACTTATATGGTATTCTAATCATGAAATATTCTTATACACGATGATTCCCTTGATTAGTTCCAATAATGAAACTGAGTAAGACTTTACCAGTTCATCCTTATCATTTTTTCATAGGTATAATTGGTCCATTTAATTTAAATATTATATATAAAAAATAATTGATGAAATAATACATTGTGTTACAATAATCCATATCCTAACCATGGTTCATTCAAATATAGCTATACCAATATTAATAAAGTAAAAGATGAGATATTTATTTTGTAGACATATCATGGGTTATCCTCAAGGACATCTCACATTACCAAGAACAATCACGTTATTTGTGCAATGTTAGGATACAATATAGTCATACACAATCTCAATAAAGTTCTAGGTTAAATCGTATCCATAATCGATATAATTCATGTATCTTATCATAATTACAGCATTTAATATTCATTCCATGTGTCAATCCATTGGACCATCATTCGCTATTATATTTTTTATGTGTGTAGCATCAAGGAAATAATGCTTCTTGCATGTGTCCTAGTACATCATGTTAACCATCATAATCCCCGGTAACTAACCCTATATAGTTTACTCATATTAGGATGGCCCAATTTTCAATAAATTCTATAACAATAAACACAATGGAATATTACATATCACATGAAAACATAGACAATTCATATAAAAAATCGTTGCATCATGAATTATAGTTTCTCCGCATACACACATGTGATAAATAGAACATCACATTATTAAAATCTATATATGCAATTTAAATGCTTAAAAAGTCTTGTAGTAGTCTCATGGGAAATGTACAGACACATATATGTGATCATAATCCAGAATTAATATCAAACCATACATATATATGAACCATAAAAAGGAATCATGGATTTTAGAATGGAATGTATGTATTTGAACATCCCACAACAAATTGTTGATGTACTAGAATATTTATAAAATGATTTTATCAGGAAACACATTTCACAGAAAAAGAATGATATTTAACTTGTCATGGATGAATATCATAGGTTCTAGTTAATCGCATTATTGTTTTAAAAATGAGTAATAATTAATTTGAACACATATAATGGTAGTTATAAAATCAAATACCTCATGTAGTCTATGAGTAGTTCCATATCCCAAATATTTCGATGAATATGACAATGAATCACTCGATATATTTCCAATTACTAAACATACCATGAACACATAATCATGTCTTGAAGATAACATTAGGTTAATAAAATGAACATACAAATCCATCATTCAAAAATATTAATTTATATTGAATTTCCAATTCATTATGATTTTATAACGAAGGTTGATATATTATATTAGGTATAGAATCATCCATTATTCAATAAATATCTTACTCTAGTGAATGGTATACTCTCCAAACATTGAAAAATACATATGTTCTATTAATGATCAAATAATTCATAATTATATTGAATCACAATACATATATATCATCAAATAGAATGTTCTCTCTGTGATTTGATTCAAGTGTGTATTGGAATATTTGGATCGAGCTTGAAGAAATATGTTTTTTGAAAAACAAAAATTAATTTCATAGTAAAAACCTATTTGATATATTGGAATAAGCATTTAGGAAGAGTTAAAAAATGATGTAGGCTTTATATATTTCAATATTTTAGATTGAATCATGTATAATGAATAATATGTAAAAATATAAAATTAAGAGTAGTGAATATTAATTTTCAAATTATTATTTAATCAACCATTTTTTATATAGTTTCCTACCATGGGGGGTAACATTATTTCATGGGCACCCACATTTTTTTCTTAAATTTTCCATTCCAAATGTTAAACAACCACTCCCATGAAATGTGGAGTGTGATGCATTTTTTACAAATAGAGGCTACACATATTGATAATTTTTGATCCATTACCGAAATATAGCACTAGATATTCTACATTTAGATGTATGCTTTCATAGTGAAATAGATTTGTTTGTAAAAACGATGCTCAAACTAGAAACATTCATAATGGTCTCAATAATAATAATAAATCTAATATAAAAATTATACGTTCTACATTTATATTTGATAGATTATCATATCTAACATTGAAAATATATGAAGGATTTATTTTTTATAGAATGAAACAATAAATCAAACATAACATATCCAAAAAAACCAATGTTCTTTCATGAGATTATTATAAATTATCCCTATAATAAAAATAACATTAAATTAATATAGACATCATTGAATAAAAAATATCCAATAATTTTAACAAGACTTATTAATTTTCCTCAACCATCCCTAAACACTATGAAAAACATTTAAATAACATGGTATAAGAACAATATATCAGAAACGGACATAACAAACACT
Organism: Viscum album; assembly: GCA_963277665.1. Taxonomy (NCBI): domain Eukaryota; kingdom Viridiplantae; phylum Streptophyta; class Magnoliopsida; order Santalales; family Viscaceae; genus Viscum; species Viscum album. The sequence continues at coordinate 977,255,375 of OY728133.1, forward strand.
CTATTAGTTCATTAAGACATGAAACCCGATTAATATTTTACCTTTTCCCTGATATACATTGTTACAATGAAGTTAAAAAATTTCACTAGGAAAAAATATAATTTTCCTTAATAAATAATTTAAATCACATGGTCGGTAGTTAAAAACCCTATTTTATGAATTAGAGAATTTTATTAGAAACTTCATTTACAATCCATTTTATCTTAACCAACAAAGTGAATGATATTAAATATAATAATTATTAAATTCCCTGTATAGATATAATTTGGATCTATCTTTATAAAAAATTTATCAGGATATCTTATTTTTCAGGAGCTATAATGGGGCTTAACCCATTTTATTAGATATATAAGTGTCATTAGAGAGATGTAATGCAGCAGAACCCATCATATTATCTATTCGAGTCTCACCTATTTCACGCAATTCTTATGTAATATATCATGACTAAAAAATAATCATAATATTATTTAAAAAACTCTTTCACACTCACATAAAATTATATATTTGAAAAAAATATGATAAATTAAAAAAAAACTTGTGAATATTTTTTTTAAAAATGGTAAAATTGGTTTAATTTGTATAAAACATGAAATATTTTAATGTTATATAAGCATAAAATAATGTTAATTGTTGAAGAAAATTCATTTTCTTGGTGTAATTTAATAATAGAACATACATTTTTTTCATTTTTCAAAACATCACATTCATGACAATGAATGTATTCATTTCCAAAAATATTAATATAAAATAAAAAATGCATAAAATAAATGTTATTAATATTCTTTACCGATTTAAAACCATTTATAAAATAAAAAGAATGCATGGACATAAGAATTAAATGATTTATATGTAAAAACATTAAAATATTATTCTAATGAAAAGTACCTTATCATAAGAAAAACACATGTATAATAAGCCCCAAAAATATCTAATATTAAAAAAAATATGAATCATGGGACTACATAAAATCTAGATATAAAATTTTAATGGTTGTATATATATTTCTTATAAAATAATAATACTCAATTACAATAAAATATTTTTCAACGAAAGGAAATTAGGATTAAGTCCCTTACCTTGATTCTGATTCATCACATGAATAATTTTATTCCTAAATAATAAATAAATGTTAATTATTTACATTCATGATAAAAATTTCATAGTTATTATTAGTTTTTTTACCTATTGTAAACTTGTATTTAGTTACCTAATCATTTATGCATATGTTTGATGTTTTGACAATATTTATATTATATGTTAAATAATAGTTTGGATTCCTGTCATCAAAATGAGGTAAATTATTAAATATATAGCTGAAAATAGTTATTAAATAATTATAATATTTAGAGATTAGTTATAATATTGATATATTTTTTGTGTGACTGATATGAAAAATAGGATGTCATAATGATCATGGAGATGCTAGGTTGTATGTATTCATGAGTAATAAATACAAATTTTTTATGATAAATATGGTAATATAATACCAATATTATACATTAATAATGATAAAAATTAAATAAATACGATATTATGAAATTATAGGTATTTATATATCAATATTTTGATGTGCTGATGAAAATGAAATCGCATTGCTACATATAGGCAGTAGTCAACACGTCCATAAACCAGGTTATCATTTTTCACCGAGTGAAGAAGGTAAGATTTATAACAAAATATAATTTATCCAACATGATAAATTCATCATTAATATCAAAAATATTTCATATATAAAAAATATATTCAGTTTATTTAACCTTATAACCATCTATGAAACATGTTATTGAAAAACGAATCCCATCCCTTCATGAGGTGGTAGTTAATCATACAAAAAAGGGAAGTTATCATATCCATTACGTAATGGAAGGTAGAAAATTAATACTATATAATTATTAAATATGATTAATTATATTAAAAATATCATAAATATAGTTTAGATCCACAACCATGCCCAAAAGTGAAATGTGGTGAAGGAAAACTGAACAACATCTATGTGTGAGAAGATACACTTATATACCCTAGAATGGTGATTTTTTAACACATGTGATGGTAGTAGAAAAGGATTTTTTTTTCATTGGAATAATAACATCCCAATACATGGAATACAAATTCATTAATTATAGAATAATTTTTAAGAATAATTTTAGCAAATGGAGGAATATAAAATACAAAAACACTCATGGATGAACTTTACTTCTTCTTCGTGTATCCTGTGTAGGTTTTCAAAAAAAACTATATGATGAACTTTTTCAAATTATAATTCTTTTTGAATAATTTAGAATTTATTTGTCTTGGGTGTTTAAAAGAAATATTTTGTTGGGATGTTTCAATAATTAAATGGGTAGGTTTATTATTTTTATAGAGTGGTGTTTTTGTAAATAACATTTGTTATTCACTATTGAATGGACTCCATTGCCTCATCTTCCACAAACACTGACTAAAAATGGTGTTTAATGTTGATTTAGTTGATATAAACCTCAACCACACAAAAATAAACAAATTTATATCATGTTATTCATTAGTCTCTATGTTTATACATTTTTACACTTTTATTTATTACCATTAAAAATTGTATAATTTTTTAACAATGGTATTTTATCTAATCTGAATAATTAAAAAATATTAAAAATGTAATTTACACATAATTATTTTTAATATGAAATAAAATTAATCAAATAAAAAATCATTGTGCATGCAATTTTTATTTTAACACAAATACATTTAATGTACAAACCCCAATTTTAAGATTAACTACTTTAATTAATTTTATCCATTTTTAATAATAATAATGAGGAAAAATTGTGTTGAAAATATTATATAATAAGAATAATTTATATTCCAAATACTCAATCCTATTTTCGATATTCAACTCACACAATTGTAAAATAGAATTTAAATTAGTTATTCGATCACAATGTGAAATCAGGTTTTAAAATTGGAAATAATACTAATATTGTAATTTTTTTATATTAGAATAAATTCTTATAATGAATATGCATATTTAAATTGGAATAATGGATATAAAATTGATGTAATTTTACCTTAAATCTAATTACAAATACAAATAACCATTATAATTTATTTAAACGAAATGTTAGGTTTCAATTTTAATTATGTATATTTCTCTATTAAATTAAAATTTATACCTCTCTTTAATCATAGAAATTAACCATAGTATTATTTTTAAATTTTTGTGAAATATTATATGTTTATTTTTTTATTTAACATTTCTATAATTGGTAAAAATAATATCATATTATTTGCACAATGATCGATTACCCAATCATTTAGAAAATACTATTATTTAGAAGATATTTAATTTTACAGTAAATTGTTGTTATTTTATTTTTAATAAATATATAATAATACTTTTAATAATTTGTTTTTTAAAATTAATAACCTCCATTACAATGATGCAGTGATATCTATTAGACAATTTAATAATATTTTATTCATATTTTACATTATTTTAAACTCTGTGTTGTGTGTCTTATATGCTACTAAGGATAAAAATCTCTTTGTTATATACACCATAAGATATTGAGGTGATTATATATTTTTTAAAATAAATATATCATAATGTACTAGGGTTTTACATTAACTTATATATATTTTTTTGGTTTCATTGTACTATTGAACATAATATTCTTATATTAAAATCTCATGGTGTTATATTACCCAACCCACATTAGTTAATTCATCCATCGAATTTTTATCACAATATAATTAATAAAATGAATAAAATTTTAAAATAAAATTTTTATAACCACACACCAAAGACATTATTATCAAAATTTATTATTATAATGGGTGAAATTGAAGAACCTTGGTTTTATCAAATAACACATCACTAGGTCTCCAAATAGTAAAACATAATTTTGATGTAACTATTTGGATTTGGTAGAAATGATTAAATATTTTTATAGTGTGGTGGTGGTAATTGAATAAAGCATGATAATGATCCATGGAATATTAAGAACAACTAAACCAAAAAAAAATTATGATCAAAATGGCGAGCGGTGCATTAAAAATTAACGAATATTATAACATGGAGCAGGTATGGTCTCTATGAGTATACTATTATGGCGTTCGGTCTCACGAATGCGCTAGTAGTTTTCATGGAACAGATGAAACGAGTGTTCCATCATAACTTGGATTCATTTGTCCTGGTCTTCATGGACGATATCTTGGTGTACTCTCACACTCGACATGACCATGATACCCATCTTGAGATCATTCTGAGTACACTGAGAGACCATCAGAATTATGCTAAACTCTCGAAATGCCACTTTTAGATGGATTAGATTCACTTCTTGGGTCATGTCATCTCAGAGGCAGGAGTATTTGTTGACCGAAATAATGTGAGAGATGTAGTTTCCTGAAAGCAACCGAAGAACATTTTTGAGGTAAGGAGTTTCCTAGGGTTGGATAGATACTATAGATTCTTCATTCAGGACTATTCATGCCTTGCAGCACCTTTGACAGGTCTGACCAAGAAGGGGGAGAAGTTCGTATGGTCAGATTCTTGTGAGTCAGCCTTTCAAGAGATGAAGGGATGGTTGACATCTGCACCGATAATATTTTTTCCAGATATAGGGAAGATCTATATGGTTTACTGTGATGCTTTAGGTATCGGGTTCGGTGATGTTCTTTTGTAGGGAGATGGGGTCATTGTGTACGGGTCTCGGCAGTTGAGGCCACATGAGATGACCTACGCGATGCACGATCTGTAGTTGGCAGCGGTTGTTCATACCTTACGCTGATGGAGACATTATCTTCTAGGAGAGAACACTATGGTTTTTACCGACCACAAGAGTCTCAAGAACATCTTCACTCTGTGTGATCTGAATCTGAGTCAACACAGGTGGGTTGAGTATCTTCAGTCTTTTGATTTCGAGCTTTCCTATACACCGGGAAAGGGAAATGTAGTGGCAGATGCATTGAGTAGGAGAACTCAGATTCAGGCAGTTCTGGAGGCAAGCAGTGAGTGGCATCTTATATCTCTTTTCTCTAAGATGCATCTGGAGGTGCACGACAGATAGGGACAGACTTACCTATCTTCCGTAGCTGTTACCTCTACACTTTTGGATCGGGTACGGATGAGGCAGCTATCAGACTCAAAAGTATTAGTCTTGCGGGAGCGTGTGTCAGGAGATGACCCTCTTCCTAGATGGACAGTGGGAGAGGATGAGATATAGCATTTCTAGGGACGTGTCTGGGTGCCTGAACACATATGTGAGGATATGATGTGGGATTTTCATTCCTCAGCATGGGCAGTTCATCCTGGAGTCACCATGATATATCGGGATCTTCATCGCTAGTACTGGTGGCCAGGTATGAAGAGGTATGTTGCTGGTTTCGTCTCGAGGTGTTCTACATGTCAGAAGGTGAAGGCGGAGCATCATCATCCAGTAGGCCTTTTATAGTAGTTACCTATTCTAGAGTGGAATTGGAATGATGTCGCGATGGACTTCGTGACCGAATTGCTGAGGTCGTCTCGAGGGAACGATGTTGTTTGGGTTGTCGTCGAATGTCTTATGAAGGTTGCTCGATTTTTAACGATCAAGGAGACCTTCAGTTTTGATGACCTATGATTACTATGCATCTGAGAGATTGTATGTCTAAATGGAGTTCCACACTCTATTGTTTCAGACAGGGATGCATGATTTACTTCTCGGTTCTGGAGGGGACTTCAGAAGGCCTTGGGTGCACAGGTACTTTTGAGTAAAACATACCATACCTTGACTGATGGCCAGTCCAATCGTATGATCTAGGTGCTTGAGGATATGCTCCGAGCGTGAATTATAGACATTGGGGGTTCTTGGGAGAAGAATATCCTTCTGGTGGAGTTCGCCTACAACAACAATTTTCAGGCGATTATTCCGATGGCACCATACGAGGCATTGTACGGTAGGACATGTCGATCACCTTTATGCTGGCTAGAGGTAGGAGAGGTATCTTAGCTGGGACCTCATTTGTTCAAGAATACTCAGAGCATATAGAGTTAATTTAGAAGAGGATAGATACAGGATAGTCTTGACAGAAGCCTTATGCTGATTAGTAGAGACGACCTCTGAATTTCGAGGTCGAGGATCAGGTTTTCTTGCATGTCACACCGAGATTGGGACACAAGAGGATTCAGAGATAGGTTAATCATGCACCATGGTACGTCGGGCCATTTGAGGTATTAGAGAGAGTTGGGTTGGTTGCCTATCGGTTGCAGTTACCTCCGAGGTATCGGGCCATGCACGACTTCTTCCATGTATCTCAGCTTTGACATTACTTTTCAGACCCGTCTCATTTCTTTCAACCTCATGAGGTTGATCTCAAAGCGGATGCATCGTTTGAGGAGCATCCTAGATGGATTTTTGATCGCAGTAAAATGGTTCTCCGTGGGCAGTCTATTCCTCTAGTACGTGTGTTGTGGCAGCACGGGCGAGTACAAAACGATACCTGGGAAAGGGAGGCCGATGTGCGATCGTAGTGTCCGGAACTGTTCGGGGTTTCTTCTTCTCCACCTCATTAGGGAAATTCAAGTATGAATTTCTTTAAGGGGGGAAGTTTTTAAGAACCCGGATCTTCGTTTCAGGTATGTCTTCCTTTTTCCTGGGGTTTTTGAGAAAAGATGGGTTTATGGAAATTTTTGAAGTACACGTCGTGTACATTCAGAGTACACGCCGTGTACTCCCTTGCTGCGCCAAGCCGTGTGCTGGACGTGTCCGGGCCACACACACGGTGTGTAGGGGTGATGTGGAGACCCCTTAAAGCGGAGTATGAAAAAATAGAGTACACACTGTGTACCCTAGTAGTACATGCCATGTATTTTCTTTTTTTCCATTAAACGCACCGGGTTCGTGCCTGACGGACATAACTCCTTTCGTCTAGGTTTCATTTTTCCGAGAGAAGTTGTACGGCCGCAGATCTTCACCGAGAACCCATGCCTCCGTCTGTTCTTCGAATCGACCATTGGTGGTTTCATTGGGACCACATCGGTATGATCTCTCTTCTCCTAGTGCATGGTTATCCAATTCCTCCACTTTCTCATGTTATCTTTGGTCTAGTGTTTTTGATGTTTTCTCAGATCATCGACATTCTAAGGATAATCAATCATTGTGGTTCATGTATATTTTTCTCTTAGCATCGAGGTAGGTGGTTTGTGCCTTTCCATATGAAGTCTATGAATATTTTGTGCAAATTCCACCAATACCCTTGATCGGGGTATTGTGTGTTTCCTGTTTTTCTCTTGGTGTTTTCCTGCATTTCTTGATCTCTTGAGTATAGGTAATTTCTTGTGAATAGGGTATTTTTTACAACACACTATATTTTTTTCCATGTCGTTTTCTTGTTTGGTGTTTTTCGAGTTGCCATGCCCAGCTATAGGATAGTGGAACTCATGTACTGTATTGTTATTGTGACTTAGAATGATAGCCAAGTTGTTCATGAGATTTACATGGGCCGATACGCGCGCTATGCATGTTTATTTCACACAAGGTTGTGAGAACCTAGTGTAGTGGTCCATAGAGAGAATGGACGTAAGGGCTTCTCCAGAGTGTATTTAATTTACGATGCAAGGCCAGAGTGAGAATTGACGTTGAGTGCTTTCTCAGAGAGTTTGTAGTTCCTCGACGTGGGCCATAGGGGGAATAGACGCTGAGTGCTTCCCTAGAGAGCCTTTAGTACGATACGATACTATAGGGGGAATTGATTGTGAGTGCTTCCTCATAGAGTATATTCTTTAGCTAAACCGCAGGGGAGAGATTGTGTGTGCTTCCCAAATGGTTGCTGGTACTTGTAGGTTGAACCTTAGGGGATAGACTGTTAGAACTACCTTGAGGTTACCTTTTTGTTCTACTTTCTTGAGTGGTTGTTTCTTGTTTGTAGATTATATGCTAGAAACTGTGTATTGTTACTGATATGTATTATCAGTTTTACTGCTTAGTGTTTACTACTTACTATATGTTACCTGCCATATATTCACTGACTGTTAGGCGTAGATATTTGGGTTGTTTCCTATTGGGAATTTTTCTCACACCCTGTTTGGGTCAAGATTTTGGGTCCAAACATATTATATTGTTGCAGGTATAGGTAAGGTCAAGCACCCTTTGACATCAGGTTCTTGATTGCACTGGAGCTGGAGACCATGGGACCAAGCTGAGGCTTGCGATGCTGAGGAGTTGATCATCTGTTTTTCTTTTATACTTTGGTTTAGTATTATACTCAGCATTGTGACTTATTTGGCTATTTTCCTAGTGATATGTGTATCATGCATCATTTATATATATTTCCTCCCCAGTTTTTTATTTATCAGTCTTCCGTTGTTTACTCTTGTATGGATGTCTACTACTTCCGCTATTATTGTTATTTTTTTATCTTCTGTTGTGTACTCTGCCAATGTGGGTATAGTTTCCCCACTATCACACCCAAGGCCCTCGCTGCTAGTCGGCAGCCTCTAGCATTCGGGGAAATGTGTTTGATGCCATGTGACCAACCGGGTATGGGGCGCCTCCAAGTGGCTTTTGGAACTGGGACGTTACATATCCATTAAGAAAAAATATAGGAATCGAGATCTAATTTGTATCCCTTATACATGGAGTTAATCACCTGACATCCACAAGATATCATTGTATCGCTAGCATGTGCATACTATATATTTTCAAGTAATACACCTTGGGCTATTAAAGTGGAAATATATTTGTACGAAAGTAGATTCAGTCTTAATGACATTAATTATTATTTCATGAGATATCCATTTTACCCAATGAATTTGAGGGCTATAAAGTACCATTCCAAAATATTAAATAATAATATTCACATATATATCATTCCTAAGAACATTAAACATTCATAATATAATTACAATTTTAATTGAAATGATATTTATATGCATTTTATGAAATCATTATCATATAACATCATAAGGGTTTTATCATAACATAATAAACTCAAGAAATGAAATTGGTTTCATAGAATCATCATAAAATCATCATCATTAGTTATATAATAAATAAATGTGTATAGTTTTATTTGATCATATCCCCAATATATGCAACACTGAATTTATTTATCCCACATTAAAATTCATTCAAAATAAAAGAATAATAATAAATTTAGATCATATCCATTTCACATTGAAGTAAAATATCAAAATTATAAAAATTTAACAAAATTGAGTTCATTTTATTTTAAATGATACATATAAATACATAAAGTTAAATTTAATTAAATGAGTTTCTAGGATGATTATAAATTCTATTAATTTATTGTATGTTAATATAAATATACATTTCACATTTTTTTGAAGAAAGTAGAATGGACCTAATTTCGAAATAGAAAATAAGGATACATTTCATATATATTTTTAAATACAAATACATTTAATAAATTAATTAACATTAATAAATTATAATATTATAGACATTATGGAAAATTTTATTAGAAAACATAGATATGGAAAAATGTATTTTTGAATAAAGAGATAAATAAAGTTAGTTTCTATTAAAATAAATAATTTGTTAAAAGGTGTTACTCAAGAGAGTAAAAATAAATTAAAACAACCAGTATATATATATATATATAAGTATAGAAATATAATATTCATTAGTTAAAAAATAGTTATATCATATTTCATTTTCTTTAATATTACTATCATCAAGGTCGATGAAGAATAAAATTGTAACATAATTAAATTACTAAAAAAGGTAATTGTTTTTAAGGATCTATTACCTCAAGAATAATAAGATTTAATTTTATTATTAATATATACTATAGTAATTTAAAATTTTATAAAATAATACATTAACAATATTTAAAACATAAAAATCTATTTAGTAAAAATCCCTCATAATAAAGAAATGTTTCTGGGTGTTAACCATTTATTTGTTTAAAAGAATTTATGTTTGGTAGTTATGGACCTTATATATTGATCATGGTTTAATCATCTCTAGAATAATGATAATGAAATAAATATAATATATATATTATTTATAAATATAAATATATGATCATTTATAATATTTATGGATATAAAAATTAGTTAAATCATTAATGGATACAATAGTTTTTACGTATCCATAAATGAAGTCTTACAATTTTAAAATATTGAATGAAAGAATGTTAATTTATAATTCATCATTAAAAAATAATTATTAAATAATATATATCATATATAATCTCTATATATATCTTTATTACCATCCATGTAAATAAAAAATGAAAAATAAATAACATCACTTTATATAGGCGGTATTCTATAGCTACAAATGAGAGATGTTATCATTTTCTATCTGAATGGAATGAGAAAAAAATTAATATGTGATAATATAATTTTAGAATAATAAGTATTTAATAGGTTTAATTTATATATAATTACCACACCATATAAACCATCCATGAAATATGGTGAGGGGAAATGAATTGTACCACTATGTAGAGATAGTAGTCCCCACAAAAGCATGGGGGATACATTCAATTTAAAATTGATGGAACAATGTGTGGATGTTAGTAGATATATAATTGGAATAGTATTATTGTATAATTATGATACTAAAGATATTATAAAATTATTAATACCAAATATTTAAATGAGGTAGAAGAAAAAATAAATTTAAAAATGATTGTTTGATGATTACCTCTTCTTACGTAAAGTGCATTTTGATCCTTCTGTAAGGACCCATGGATTAGTAATTAAAGATGAAATGAATCTATAATTAATGTACTTAAATTTATAGAATATAATTAGTTTGTGTTTTTTTAATAAAAATATCTTAATGTGGTCTAAATAAGATGAACGATATGTGTGTTTTTCTAGGTGGGGGATAAGACACAGATTGAATAAATTAAAATATTAAAATTTAATAATGATATACCGATTATTAATGATTCAAAATCTCTAGAAATTTTAAGGTGGGATAATATGCAGATTAAATAAAACTATACAATAGAACATAAAAATTTTTAGTTGTCAAACATACCCTTATTACAAGGACCCAGCCTTAAACATTACTTAATCTTATGTTATTTCAAGAATACACGTTGAGGATCTTTTCAGGTTTAGAGTTGTAGAGAATTGGATCCTAAATCATGCATTACATTACACATTTAAACAAAGTGGTTAAATAAAATATAGAACTCATTTTTCCTATCAACAGAAACATATTTAAAATAAAACATGGATTCTTTCTTGACACTTCCTTGACACTATCATCACATCAGGTACATATCCCTTGAACTCTGAAAAACATTTCAAAAACATGGGATGAGCATAAAAGGCTCATTAAAGGATATAAAATGTATGAAATAAAAACATTAGTCCATGTATACATAAGAATTGATGAAAACATACTTTACTCATAAAACATATACACTTTATCATACCTCGTGAAAACATGAATAAGTCATAGAAATCAAAAGACATAAAGTTAATTTGAGGCATTCATAACATTCTTACGTAGGGAGTAACCCTCATGGTTACGTTTGGAATACCCATCAAAGTATATTCCCTAAATCTCTTTGGAGAAATATTATCATTTAACCCCTTCACGTTACCCAATTCATTTGAGAGCTATATCAGCCTCACCCGCCCTTAGTTTATCACGGAACCACCCGTCTTCATAACAATTCCCAAGAATCATAACATAATCGTATCACATAAAACATGAATAAAGGAAACATAACATTTCCACATTTCAATCATAATATATCAACACAACATATTGATATAATAAAAACATTATGAAACCCATTATCAATACAAAAAAAAAATTAAAGCATGGTATTTATTTGTCATTTAAAAAAAAGTTATGACTTGTAGAGGAAGCCGAAGCTCAAATAATGGTCACGGCGGTGGAGAAGTCATTGTCGCCACATACGTACAAAAAATACATTCCGTTTTTTCGTTTAGTAAAATCATTAATATAAAAAAGATTCTTTTTGAATAAATTTAAAATTTAAAGGGGTTTATACACCGTATAAAAGAATGTTTTGTATAAAACAAAATATGCCTCAATGAAAGGAGATTGAGACGAAGTCCCATACCTTGAGTCCGACTTGACTCGATCATTATATAATGTCCTGAATAATAAACATGAGTTAATTTATACTTGATTAAGAACCTTATTAAAGTTCATTATTACTTTTATATCACTTATTACCATGTTATGAACATTATGTTATTATTTATGTTAATAATGGTCGTTTTGTCGATCATTGGTACTTGAGTCAAAAATAAACTCTCTATAATTACAAGTTGTTCATGTGGTAAAATATCCATCATATCCAGAATTATTTTCATGATTTATATATCATATATGTAATATATATCCAGTACATACATGCATTTAAAATATTACATAACATTTAGAGGTAAGGAATGAAATGCACCGTTCATGGAGATGGTAAGCCGTACGTACGCATGAACGCTACTTTCATTTCTATTTAGTATTTTATGGAATGGAATCATAATGATATACAGGTATAATATAATTCCAGTGTAGTATCATATATAATATAATTAATTCTATCCTTTATACTTCCCACATATGGCATTAATGAATCAAATCACATTGAGGGGTCGGTAGTCCTCACTTCCTAAAATGATGATATCGTGTATACCCATAATGGAATCCATAAAGGTATGCCATAAATGAAAAATACAGAATCTTAAGGAAACAATAAACATATTATATATCATATATAAATATACTGACATCTTAATTGCCAACGTTGAAGGTGTTATAAGAATATTGAACCATCATAGTTTCGTGAGGCAGAAATTCACCATCCACAGAAACAGTATGTTCTTTAACCATTAGATGTAGGTGCGTGTAAGTGTAGCTATAATAATTCTTATAAAAACTTCCAAGTATATTGAAAATACTGGTTTTGTTACAAAATAAATGAATAAAAAGAGTTTATGGGGTTGGACATGAAAAATAAAACACAAGAACAAAAGTGAAGACATTACCTTTAAATTAGATAACTCCTCTTTGTTTGAACCAAAAGTGTTTCTTGAAGAACTTTCTACCTAAGGTAAGGCTTCTAGGATTAAAATAGGGATGTCGAGAAACAAAATGAGCAGAGAATGGCCGAGAAAGTGGCTTTAGAAGTGTGGGTAAGGAGGTAGAGGTGGGGGCCTTTTATTAGAGGAGAGGAGTGGCACTCTTGGAAAGGTATAAAATGTAACTTTATTTTCAAATGAGTTTCGAATTTTAAAGGTCCCACATTGATGTATTTAGAAGATAAGGTGATAAGAGTTTTAAATCCACCAATCCAATATAATTTTGACAAGTGTAGGTCTTATATTTTACATTATATTTTCATTTTATTTAAATCGTTAACTAAAGAGGTAATCGCCGCATCATCATGGTGTCATATTTAATTTAATTTATTTAATGTCTAAAAATTTAAAAAAAATACTATGATGTTGGAAATATTTTTAGATTTCCAATGACTATTTATAGTCCAGGTTATAATCTATGTAGACAACATTAAAATTGTTTTACTCAGGTGATACATTCTTTGTTATATTTACATTCTTTAAAATATAAAAAGATAAAAAGACATTATCACACAAAAGTGATTCCATGGGGTCCCCAAGTTTAGCACAAGCAATCCCATGGTCGGACATGACACAAAAAGTAGTATTAGGACACATGTTGGTGTCATTTTTTTTATTATTATGATATTATTTTATTATCCTTAACTACTCGATTACTAATTAATCAATATAATTAACGATAATTACTGTCATTACTATTCACAAAGTCCAAAAACAAAAAAATATTAATTACACAATTTTGACCTTCTGATTCAAAATATGGAATCCCTTTTTCCAAATTACAATCAAATAAATTGAAATTATTAATTTAAAAATAATTCATATTGTCGAAACAAATAGCGGGATTTTTAGAAACAATTTCTATCAAAAGTTTGACAATTGTTTATGTCCAATTTCAAAGTGAAATTAATTCCAATGAACACCATTGGATTATATGGTAAAAATATATTCTAATTACACTTTAAAATCATTTATAAATATAATCTAACCATATAATTAAATTAGTTAAAAAAGAAGTTTTGATGTAAAATGCAGTATTTTTCAGAATTCATTAAAAAAATGAAAATTTTCAGAAGAATACAAAAAAATTATCCAAAGTAAATTTCAATGTTAAAATCTTAAAGAACAAGTTTATTTTGACAAATAGGGCTTATAAAATTTTAAAATGTTTTATTTAAAATTGGTTTTCCATCAAAAGGTAGTAAAAAAAACTTTTAAAAATATTAGTGTCTTCCATGATTAAGATTGGATTTATTCTCATTTTAAGAATCAAAAACACTATCTAATTCATAAATATAAACAGATAAAATATATATATTATTAATTACTTACTTGGTATGTTACGCTTATCTCTGGGTTTAACAACATGGTAAACCAGTTATTTCCTTTGAAATAATATTTTTAAATGTTTTTACTATTAATTATGGCCATTAAATTAAACCAATTTTTCTATTTAAAAATACAGAATATATTTAATCATATTAAATTAATATGTTCGGAATAATTTAATTTTAATTTATACCCACAATGAATGACATGATGAGGTTTTCATGAGGAAATGTTTTATTAATTAATGAGGATTTTTTTATTTATACAAAACATTAAATTGATTCCAATGAATTAAATTTTATATTTAATAATATTATTGATGTAATATTTCATTTAAAGAAAATATTAAAAAAATGGAAATTTTCAATTCTTCAAATTAAAATCTAGTTTTAAATAAATACTATTATTTTCACAATTCCTTGAAAAATCAATAATTTCACAGTATTATCAATAATCCCAAGTGTGATAATTTTTTTGTGATGAATAAAAAAGGATTGTTATATTTTCATAAATGTTTTATAAAATCGAGAAAATAAAATTTTATTATTTATAAAAAAATATAAAATAGAAAATCATTTTTGAGGAAAAATGTATTTCAGATCAAGTAATAACTTTAAAAAAATTGAGTACTACTTAATTAATATAATTTCATCATATAAAATATTTATTCATAATTTTCAAACTATTATTATACATATTATTTGAATCAATATAACATATATATTATAATTGTTTACTAAATTGTTGTTAAATTTTACACGAGGTTTTGTGCATCACAAGATATTAAGGAATTTTTTTTAAGACAGTATACAATAAAACAATCGTGTGTTAAGAATTAACAAAGAACATATGTGATGGGAGGATAATTATATGAAAGACATTAATTGGTCTATGTGAATATCTTATTATCCGATATTTTTATTTTTATAATATTTTATAAGGAATAATTATATGAATTTTCCTTCATGTATTTATTTGATCTGTTAAGGATTCACATGGAGTTGTGTAATATACAATGAATTTTGAAAGACAGCCTGTTAAATGAGTGACGTAGGATTGAATGTTCCAATTTTTTCATGATTATGATATATGACAGGTAAATATAAAGTGACATTAAATTAATTTATATTAAATATAATAATTTCTTATTACTAGGATGGATGAGTAGATTTAATTATAAATCTAAAATTATTAAACATAAATAATATTTTTTCCCCTCAAATGGAACTATTAATATATTGATGAATAATGGGATAATAAAAAATGATAAAACTGAAATGTATAATGAAATATATATTAAATGTGTTTTAGTTAATACTAATAACTATTAAGATAATGTAATTAATGAACCAAACTCCACATCTTTGAGTTATAGAGAATTTCAAAATATTTTCATAAAGGATTTCGACCTAGTAAATAAATTAGTGTTATGGATTTCTCCATTTTAACATTGGTTTGAATGAATCATAACTCATATCCTCTAATTATTTGGATTTAAAATAATGTATTATATATAATATTTATCCCAATGTGATATATTCATATAATTTTTCCCCTTCAAAAAAGATTGTTATATTTTTAATTAAAATACAGAGTTCAATGTAGTTGATTTTTGAAAAACAATCCTTAAAAAGGATAACATTCATAAATTTATATTCTATATTTTGAAAATAAAAATATCAATTATATAAAATGATCATAAATTTTTATATTTTATTCCTTCCAATACCATAAGTCTGTTATTATAGCAACGTAGTTTTAGAATACATAATATAATTTTTATTAGATGAAATTTTTATAAAGGATGAATATATAAATTGTTCATAAAATTATTATATATATATATATATCACAAGATATAGTTTTATATATTCTAGAATAAAATTAAATATAATTTACATTAAATAATTTTTTAAAATGTCTACTAGCTTAACCTCATCCGAAATAGGCCGAAATGTCTTCGAAGGCACCTTTATAAAACCTACCAAAAGGATCTTGTTCCAACATTACACTATAATAAGATATTTAATTCCAATATATGTAATTTAAAATAACTTGAATGGTTCTTAATAAATATTACCAAATTAATTATTTGTTGTGTTCAGTATTTAAAATGAAAAAGGTGATTGTTCGATCTCCATGACACAACCTTTAAGATACGCATAATATGACTGTTGGGAATCATTATATAAATAGAAGATTAATTTATAGAGGAGGGAGATTTTTCCAACTCAATCATTTTAACAATAAAAAAATTGACAAACTATTGTTTTTTATGATTTTTTTAATATCATTTTAGTAAACCACAACCCATTTTAACTTTTAGAGTGTTTATTTATTAATTCATCATTTTGTGTACATTTTGTAAATTATTTAAGAGCATTTGTGATTATAATTTATGTGTCTAATCCTGTGAGATCAAGATATTCAACTAATTTCTAAGATTAAAATTTTCCTATTTTTTTATTAGTATTCCCATGTCTATGGAAATATATGTATGAAAAATATTAGTTTTGATGACTTACTTTTTTAAAGACGACTTTCTTTTATTGTTATGGTAAAACCCAGGATACTTAATGTTAATGTTATTAACTTACTTTATACATAATGTTATAGTATAAATACCTTTACTTAATCATTACCCAATAATGAGTTTTAGTTATGACTTTTCATTCTTTCACTTTTAGGATAATTTCATGTTTATATTTTTATTGAATTAGGCAATAACTTAAAAATTAAAATCAGCATGACACAATGCACACACATTATATTTTTATCAATTTTTAACATCATATAACACTTATAAATTAAATCCATATTTATTTCATATAAAAACATCAATACAGTAAACATGACATTGTCTATTCCCATAAAAATCCATAAATCCTATAAAAGACATTTAAAAATGAGGAATTATTAGAAATAAATTATTAAGGGATACACAATGATGGATAATAAATAGTCAAGTCAAAAATGAAAATGCATATAACTTTTGTATTTTTCATAAAAGTTATCATAGCATATAAAGGAAAAAGGTTTCACATGTTTGACACACCAACAATTTTTCTCCGATAAAATCAGTAAAACATATAGTAAGAAGTCAAAGCCCATGTTTGGTGACTTAGAGAATCATAAAAAAAACCCTTAAAAATTATTTTAATTGGAAAAACCATTCAGTCAATATATAACAATATCATTATACAATGCATTCTAGATTAAATTAGGCACCCCAATAATTAATAATATTATGGGATTACCAAGTGCTCTAAAGGCCACCCCAAGTTAACTTATAATGGGGATATGTGGTGCTATCTGGGACACCCCATTTTAAGGGTTAATGATATAACTCAATAATATATTGGTGGACCCATTTATCATGTATAATGATCAAGTACCATATAATTGAATTTTTTTATAATTTCGATCATTCATCATAAATAATTTCAAAAACACTTTTAAAATACAAATTAAAAATACTTTTTGATATCAAAATAATAATATCTTTTAAAACCCCATTTTGTATACCATAATACCCATTTTTATTTGAAAACCTTTTTCAATATCAAAATACCCAAATTAATGAAAAGGATTTTTCTTTGAATAAAAAAATATTTATTACAAGGTATTCTTTAAATTACTAAATGACAACCGCGGTGGAAAAGACATGGTTTCCATGTATGTTAAGAATAGAACATTCCTTTTATAGTTTCTCCAAACAATATGTATATAACATTATTAGGCTCTAAAAATTCCACATAGAATATTAGGATTCAATCAATTTTTAAAAGTAATGAAACATCCAAAATATTATATAAATTGGAAAAAATTCAAAGGGGTGATGTCGTATAAGGTGGATTGATCCTAGGAAGCACAATTACTTCACATACCATCAATCTATGAGGTTATTTTCTATTTCATTAAGAATAATGAACTAAATAGTTCATAGAAGCAGGTGTAACCCCTAGTCCCCTTGAATGAAATAATATAAATTGTAGTGTTACGGAAGTGATCTATTCCCCCCACAAATGATATCCCTCTTTTAAGAATGACATCCTTTATATCTAATTCATTATTATGTCAGGTATCCTCTTTGGGATTTCTCAAAACAAGGCCTATAGACCATCATGAACAACCAGAAATTATAGTACATAGTCCATCCATTCATATATAAAAGGACCCCAGGGTGATAAAAATTTGATATATCCAAAGGGATGAACCACTAGGAAAGAGATTGGGAGGAAGTGTGGGAGAAATACTTCCCGCACCAGAATCAATTCATTGATTCCATCCAACTCACCATATACAAGTTACCCCCCCCCCTCATGAATTTATCTAAAAATATTTATATGGAAGACACACCCCATAAGATTCCATATGGAGGAGGTGTCATTTGTGATATTGAGTAGAGATTTTTCTGACCACAGAAATGAATAAATATATCCATCGATGGAACCTTTACATCCTACACTTTCATGGTGTTCTGTCACAAATGATCAATTGTTGACTCCCATTAATAGATGAAACATACCAAAAATTACACTATGTCTAACATTTCATGAGAACCTCTTTGCTTCCAGCTCTTTGACAGCCTAACCTTCATGGATATCTACTTCACAAACACTCCTCTACAGATGGTCCATCACAAATGACACTTTGTTTTGCCATCTATTATGTGTGTGCTACTTCACAGATGGTTCTATGTAGACAAATATTACATGGAAGACCACATTCTCAATATTTTGGGTCTCAAAGTTAGGTTCAAAATTAATGAAAAGGTTGTCGTCTAATATAGTTTCATGCTATCATAGTGGTGAAAAAATTATGAATCAGAATATCAGGCACCCACTATAGGGCTATATCTAGAACTTATATGACCAGTAAAAACCCAAAAGATAAATGATGAATTTTAGATAGTCATCAGGAAGGTCGATGGAGATTATTCTAACAAAATCGAATAACTGATTCCCTTTTTTGAAATTAAATGAAGTGTAGTGGAAAAAATCCATTCAGTACAGACATTGACTCATTTCCCCTAATCAAAAAATGCCCAGTCTGTTGCATTATCAAATGCAACAACATATTCTAGTTGTTTTATACCAAGATGAAACAATCATCATAATTATTCCCCATCTGATAATCTTATCATTCATTCATGCCAACATGGAAGAAATAAATAAGATTATCCCCATCTCTGTGTTTTATTGTCCGACCACTAGTTGGATGATTCCCTTTGTGGACTAGCCTTAAAATGGATATATCCCACTATCTAGGTTCAGAATGGAGAAAATCAAGCACTGAGAAATTATCTTTTTTTCTATACGACAGAAAAAATCAATACACATTCCTCTATAAACAGAGCCTTGATGGGATCTATCTCAGGTGTATTGATGTTGAAGAGATAGCTGATGTCATTAAATAACTACACTTTATACCTTATTCTACCCACCAATCAGGATCCATGATTTCCCATAAAATTAAAATACATAGGTACTACTACATATTGTATGATTGTACTAAATTCACCGAAAAGTGTCACTCATACAATGTCTGTGCCAATTTCATCAATAAAACAGAACATTTACATTACCAAAAAATGTAATAATTTCCATTTTTCATATGAGGAATGGACTTCGTGGGACTATATCCTCCTTCTGCAGCCAAGAAACTCAAGAATATAATCAAATCAAATAATATATTTTATAAATGGGAAGAGGTTATAACAATTAAAGTGGTCATAGAATGAAATGTTTTATCTTCATTGATAGCAAAAATCATCCATAAATCTAGGGTCCTTCATAAAATACTAATAGAAAATGGAACCAATATTTGTTCTGTTCAATTGGATGCATTATATTAGGAGAATACAAATATGACCATACATTCATCCAGCTACCATAATGTTGATAACAGTAATATAGTAGTGTTTAATGAGAACCTATAAAATATAATCCATAATATGTTAGGTAAGGATAAAAAGGATTGGCCCGACAAGATACTCTAGGATTTCTGTGTCTACAAGAACATAACCCACACTACCCCTTATGAAACCCCATACTCGCTAGTGTATAGTATAGAGGTTATGAAAGAATGGAAAGACAAGTTAAAAATGTCATCTTCAATCTACTTGTGGGTCAAAACTGTGGAGGGTAATTTTATTAAGAACTATATATATCTTTATTCCCATCCACATGGGATACCTTGAGATGATATTTTTCTATGTCCTAGTCCAACCACCAAAAATTAATGAATTACCCTATCTATTGATATATCACCTCTATGTGGTGGAAAAAACCTTCCACCCCTTATTTATCACACTGAGTATATATCATACGGTATTTGGAGATTCAGGTAAGAATTTATTACATTATTAGTTCATTTCAATTTTCAGTAGGGTTTCAACATCCCTGGTTTCATGCCCTAAAAATGTACACTAGTTTCCCCCCTTCACCTTGAGGAAAACACATCCTTACATAAAACCATTTAACTATATGGAACATATCCTCCTAACCAAATGATGTTAAATAATACCGAATCTGACCCATAAACATAATGTTAATCTATGCTCCCATCTACTAGACAACATGACGATAAACTGAGCGCATGTCCCAAACTCTATCACCATAAACTAAAAAACCAAGTCCAAGCATCAGAACATAAAAATTTATTGTTGCCTCTTCAATATTGTGTATGGATTTCATTAGTCTTGATGAACATCGGTTTTTTATTTCACTACATGACACACATACCTTTTAAAAATCCCTCCCCTCATTTTCCAATTTCTATGACCATAAACTATTAGTTAACATCTTGATCGCAGAATGATAAACTGCATGGAAAATTATCTTGTCATGTGATATTAAATTGTATGGGGATCATTATTTCAGTAATTATTTCTCGGAACAAGAGCCTAATTTGTGGGGGGTAAAGATGAAGTCCTCTAGATCCTACATGAGAGAAACATCCATATGAGAAGTCTCTTCTTCTAGAAATATGTGTGTCTTGATTCCCATTCACATGAGATACATAGCGATGTCACAATGTTATATATCAATTTGGTCCCCACCAAAAAATATTCCACCTCCCTACCTATGGGGAAAACTATACATATAATTATCATTGAATAATTATGTGTGGCTTCATTTCCATTCATATGGGTTACATAGCAGTGCCCATACATTTTATATTTAGGCTCATCCATAAATTGGTACGACATTCATTCTCCTTTGCCTTATTTTCCATCAAAAGCATGTGGTTGTGAATATGACCTCTTAGGTAACCATTTATTTTATTTCATATCAATTTCTCCATGGACCTACCATTCAATCCCTTATTCACTCGTTTTCCTTTCAACATGATTTTAAACTGTGCTACCAACATCATGGCTTGAAGATGATAAACTACATGACACCATCATGATTCCCTCACTAGAATGTATATCACCACCAAAATAGGTCATCCACCATGTCATGTTAAAATATACCCTCCAACATATGTACGATCATGAAAACATAGGTATCCTCCTTTTTGTAGAACTACACATGGATTGGTTCCAACATATGTAGGATACATAGTAACATATGGATCAATTTTTGTGGGATGGTCTACTATATATATGAAAGGAATAGTTGTTTCATTCCATAATCTCTATGAGGCATAATGAATCATGGCCACCCATTATATCCATCTACAATAGAAAATTTTGTTGGATTAGGTGGTTATACAGCTAATTCTCTACTTAACCAAGCTATATCAATCTGTATGCAGGTTTTCATGGTCCTTGTAGTAAGTCCAAGAAGACTAAAAAATGTGCTGACTACATGACATTAAAATGTAGGATGTCTTGAAAAATATGAACATATAAATTCTAATTCCAATAATATATGTTGTTATTCCTCTAACTTGTGTCCAATAATCATCCATGGAGTAAATAAATAAAACAATTCCTTTTCCCCTATATGAAAATTAATGTAGGAGATCTGGAATTTGGTTCACTCATTTAATTATCCATAAAAGAAATTGAATTCTACCCCAACATATGAGATAGATCTATTTTGGGAGTCTTGGACAATTGTATTGTGAATTTTTCTTAGATACCTTGAAAATTCAATTTAATCCATCAAACTCTGTGTCTTGGGAGATTTCAGATCCTTATAAACCTCTCTAACCATCAGATGTAGAGGGTCAGTGTCTTGAGGAAACATATGTTTCACTATGAATGATATTCCCTATTTGGATCTACATTATTTTCCACTAAAAATGTGCATCAACCTGAGAAAAACTCATCATCAAGAGGGAGATTTCCTTCTCCAGGTTCCACCAATGACATCCATTCCTCATATCATTTCACATGATTAGTGAATCCCCAAAATCATGGTTTACAATTTCCATACCCCACATTTTCAATTCATGTATGCACATCTATGATAGATTATCCCTTGGTGAATCGTGGTTTCGATAACTCATGGTTCTTGTCGTATCACCTTAAACTACCAGCCAATGATTTTTTGTCACTACATGATGGTGAACTTCATGTACCATGTCCTAACCGCATTACACTAAACATATAGGTATTAAAAACTATTAATGGATTGATTACTTCCATTACATCATACATATTGACACCCGAACCTTATATTTGAGGTGCATCAATGAAATAGAATCATTCCATTTTTCTTATCTATGGGTTAGAACTATTGAAGAAACCTTTAGAAACAATATAGAATGTGTCCAACCATATTCTTCTGCATTAAATAAATATATGTTGGAATTTCTAATATATACCATTCCACACTCGTGATCTCGTATTCAAAAAAATGTACCACACCTATAATAAATAATACCATATGAGTTATGTTCTTACAACAAGACAATAAACTGCATGGGTGTCTATTAAATGTGTTTGGATTTATTCCCGCCCTCATAGGATATGTGGTGCTACATAGATTACCACTAATCAGTACACCCACGAAAAATTCCCATTCCTTTTGAAGATGTAATAACCACACATGAATCCTCCTCAAACTAATATAAGGAAAACTTTTCTACCTATTCTCAGTAAGTTTCAGCTTGAAATTCCCCTTTCATGTTTGAAAACCCTCTATTCTCAAAAAAATATTTCTACCAAGGTATAATTCCCCATAACCCTCTCTGACCATCGACGATAGAGTGATAGTGTCCTGAAGACACATCTATTTGATTATGCACAATATTCCATGGTTGGTTGTACATATGTTTCCCTAAATATGGCCTTTCAACAAGAGAAAAATGATTCCTCAAGATAGTATTTTCCTACCTCCATCCACCCTATGATGTTAACATCTCATACCACTTTCTGGATTCGGACACACCTAGATTACATTTTACAACCTTCTTCACCTTCATGCCTAAATATGGTATCAAATTCCTAGCATTACTGCTTTGAATGAGTGAATCATTTAACCTTTGGGCATAGTAAAGCGGCCTTATATTTTAAAATCCAAAACATCTTGGAAGTAAGAAATGAAACCACACCACCTATTTACTAATTTAACAACATTAAAATGTACAATTCTACAACTCTATTTTATACATTCCAAATTTTTGAGTGATTGATCTCTTATCCAAATAAGATACATATTCCCTCATAGTTTTCATACATTTGTCCATCTATTGGGCACCCATTATGGTCTTACAAAATAAATTTGAACTTCCATAAATTTTCATAGACATTATAAATTGAAGATTAATTTCATGAGGGAACCATTTATTGATAATAAATAATATTCTCTAGTTCGATTTATATAAGTCACCCACATAAAATCCTATCAACTAATGCAAAACTCCTCCTATGGAGAGGATTTTCCTTCTTCGGTGTTCCCCAACAAAATCGTGTTGGATCCCTATATTATTGTTAGCCCCACACACATTCCACATATCGTGCTTTAGATTTAGAAATCATGATCCCAAAAAAATAAAAATCCCTATGTATTTTCTAAAACAATTTATGACATTCTCAGCCAATAAACACTATTGATCCCTCACGTCATAACTCATGGTCTATGTTTTTTCTGCTATAACATTAATAATCTTAGTTTTGTTTGGATGAAATTAAATTACCCATGAATAGAGACATAATACTCTCCAAGATACAAACCCACAAATGGGACCCTAGATAAAAGTCAAGTATGATCCCTCATGACTTATTCTTCACATGATTTAAACAAATATTAAGAAATCAACAATTAAAAGGCATAATGCTTATTTGGTCAAAACCCAAAAACAGAGGCATAAGAAAAAGTCATGTTATACACACTAATCCTTCAAATTTTTGGAATTTGTAAAAAATTATAGTTATAATAATAAAGAGAAAAATATTGTACAGCTTGTTTTTTTAATCCTATAATCGTTAAAACTATTTTTAATGAGTCCCTTGGATTAGGGACACCGTTGAAAATCATATGTTCTTTCATTCAAATCAGGACTACATCTAAAATAGAAAAACCTATTATTTATGCAAATTAGATGCCATTCCAATGGGGGGAATTTTTATGGTCTTGAAAATTTTTCATAGAAGAATAGGACTCCATCAATTGGACAATGTAATCAAACAAACCCCAAAGAAGATAGTAGGAAAATATTCAATGAGGTCAAGATACAGATGATAGATTGATCCAATGAAGTGAAATCATGTCATAGACCACCACTCCTTGTCGTGATACACCATTTCAGGATGTGTTCCCAAAAACAATAGTACATGAAATGAGGTTGTAAAACTGAAAACATCGAACAAAACAGAAGTCAATTGGGGTGCCAAGGTTGGAATATCCTCCCCCACAAATGATGACTGTATTTTGTGAATGAAATCCTCCCTCGCTAATTTTTTTGTATGATTGGTATCCATAGTGGTATTCAATAAAATAATTTCCATGACCCATCACAAAGAACCAGCAATACTAGTAGATGGAATATCTATTTACTTATAAATAGAACTTCATGAGGACCAAGAATTATATATCAAATGGGAAAAAGCACAAAGAAAACGATCAGGAGGAGGTGTGGGATAAATCCCACCCAAACATGATGAAATTTCTATATTCTATCCCATGAACAATGTGAAGCTGTACCTTCACATACTCCATTACGAACAATGTATTTGGAATACCTTCTATAGATGATTCCATGTGGAGGAAGTTTCATTTGCGATATTGATGTGCCATTTTGGTGACCCCATAAACTACTAAATTTCATCACGAATGGACACAATGTATTCAAAAATTCATGGATGGTCCCTTCCAGATGATAGTTTATAGACTCCCCTCTATGGATGAAACTTCTTAAAGAATCATATGAGTATGACCCTTTATGTCCAGTTCTTTTGTGGACACTAGTATATCGATGTTGCTTCAAAAATGACACTTTTTCAACCATATCATTTGTGGAAACTCCTTAAAAATGGTCATGTAAATCAAGTACTTATACAGATAGTCTTATGTGGCCACTTATTCGCAAACACTCCACTACGAACTTTTCAAGCTAAGTTGATGACATTTTTTGAGGTTCCCTTGTGCTTCCCCAAAATTTGTCCCCTAAATACAATGAGTCGAGCTACCTCTCGTGAGACTCTTAAAACCCCCATCACCTTCTGCTTCTTCCTGGATGATCCAAAAGGCCACACTTTATTATATCCCACACCATAAATTTCAATGAATCTTACTCCTAGCCATCTTTACAAAATGATGTTAATCTATGTGGGACTAGTCCTGACTACATGACAATAAACTATATAGAACATGTCCTGAATATATGTCGTTAACATTTTGTATACCATAATTGAAAAATAAAGGATTACTCCCATGAAAAAAACCATATTCATTATGAAATAATCTTTATATGAATAGTTTATCAATCTGGGGAAAACCATAAACCAGTAAGGAACTTCTCATGAGGATTTCTCCTCTCATTTCTTGCAAGATGTGAAACTATTTCTCATCTTATCCTCCACCCAATATTTATTCTAAAGGATCACCACATTCAATTATCTAGGATATGAAAACCATAAAAGATACATGAACACTCAATGTGATATTCCCTCTACCATTAGGCTCCATCACCATCTATCACCAGATAGGGTGATACTGTGTGATAATCAAATCTACTACATCCTCTTGTTTCTCACAACCAAATTCTCTAGCGTGGGATTAGAGATTAGTGGTGATTATGACATAGTCATGATCCAAACCCTAAAATTTGTATCTCCCATGCATAATTCTCAATTCTTCTCCAAAAATGGGAATCTGCCACGCAAAATTCCCAATCACATTCTACCACATGGGCCCCTCATATAGTGTTAGTCTGAAACCATACATAAAACATCAAAGGGGAATTTTTCCAATGAATTATACACATTTGGACTTATCCAAAACATAATAACCAATTATTCCACTCAAATAGACAGATCCCATGCATAATCCACAACCAACTTTAATCCTTGTCTGCAACTACCATGCATAACAGCCAATCAGGCCCATGTTAATGGGCCTCCTATGAGGTGTAAGACATAGTATTCCCGAACTACGTGTTGTTTGATTCTAACCTATTTAATATACATAAAAGGCCTCCTTGAGGTCAAAACACAACACTGAAGACACTTTAATGTTCATTGGGCCACATTATTGGTTGATTCATATCCACCCAAAGACTATATCTCTTATAAGAACCATTCACTACCCGAACACAAGTCCCATAACATCTTTGAGCATGCACCCTTCACCTGTATGTCCTTACCATGTAAAGTTGAATTAAATGGTTGGTTCCTTGTCACATGACGTTAAAAGGTGATGTGACCTATTAGGGGACACAAAAGTAGATGGGGTATCATTCCTCCCATGAGGATACATAGGAATATTATCTTATGGTTTCGATCCAAACATTAAAAAACTCTCAGCCCCTGGATAATGATAAACTCCAGAGCACCCCATCATGTGGCCTAAAACCATCACCCTCTTAGTAAATGAAAATTTAATCCTTGATTTGTTCGTAAAAATGTAACATTGATCAAGAATCATGGATACATATTGATATCCCCATTGATGGAGAAACATAGATACATATATATGATTCTAAACCCATGTGTATTTATGATTAATTTTTAAAAATGGGTAATAGATGGACAAATACATGGGAATTAACCAAGGTTTCTTGATCATACCTTAAATCAATATGAGAGTCCATGAATAAGAAATAGTTCCCCCAAAAAGGGTGTGATGTGCCGGAATTCTCATCCTCTTGACCAATGTGAGTTATTATGTTTCATTGGACATGTTACCCAATGAGAACCTACATTTGGAAAGTATATACATGAATCATGTATTGGAGAGACATAGTGTATTTCTAGATCCATGAATAAACCCCGTTGGATACTATTTGAGGGGATTGTGCCCAACGTCAATGATTGCACACCATTGAACTCTTTTACAGTCAATCGTTTAGGCTACAAACATGACATAGAGGGAAATGAAGTGTAGACTCTAATTATAATGACTTAATTTTGTAACCTTCATCCCAATATAATAGGGATAAACTACCAATCATCATCAGTCCATTTTCCACCACCCAGGAAAACTCTTCTGTGTAAAAACACATTAAATTATTTACTTTTGAATACTACTAGAAAAAAGTAAATTCATTTAAAATGTAGTTTATAAATATTTTTATAAACCCAATATAATTTCATAAATCATTTTGAAAAAATGTTCATGTAAGGGAAAGATAGTTTTTGTGAAGGAATTAAAAACAGATTTCTTAAAGGAAAATTTCATTATTTCTTGGGAAACACATGAATCATACCCCATAAACGCTTAGCAAAAAACAAAGCTTTAAATATCATTAAAATAAGAATATTAATTATAAAAACTGTAAAAAGGGTTTTAAATTGACCTTATAAATGAATTAAGGTTCATTTCATCACGAACTGCATCAATGAATGGAAATTGAGATTAAGTGATTTACCTTGAGTGTTACTTAGAACACATGTCTTTATCATCCTGATTTATAAAAAATAGTTATTCACTTTCATTATAATTTTCTCATGTTTATTATGAATTTTATTTACCTTACTAACAATTTATTTCCAATTACTTAACAAATAAATTTTTAGTTAAATGGTTTTCCTATATTCATCTTATGTGTCGAAACTGACGATAGTACATCGACTAAGATTATATCAGTCATTATTAAAACACATAATGGATATTAATAATGAAAAAATTATAAATTTATACATAAATTATTCTTTTAAAACTAATAATGTATGATTATTCTGAAAATAAACTAATATTATGATCAAAGAGATGGTATTACACACATATACATAAGTAACATTTCAATTTTTTGATAGATCGTTACAGAAAGTAGGAATGTAATATATTATTATTAAATTAATTTCTTTATATAATAAATAAAATAAAATAAAATATAATATAATTATAAATATGATTATGATAATTTGGTGATGAAAGAATAAGAATCATATCACATCGAAGAGGTGGTAGTCCACATGTTCCTGAAAGAGATTATCACTTTTTGATTCTATAAAATGGTAAGAAAGAAAATGATTTATTATACTAACCAAATTAAAAATATTTCATTAATATCATTATAATCAACATTCATTACATATTCTTACTATCTTTTTGCTTACTAGCTTTCATGTAATGTGTTATTGGAAATGAACCACATCATTATACGAGGTGGTAGTCCTCTATATAAATGAATGATGTTATCGTATTAATTACATATAGAAATATGAAAAAGTTATATACTATATAATGACTATATTGGTATAATTTTGTTATAAATATAAAACATGTCATATATAACCAGTATTTCTATCAATATTCCCATCCATGATAGGTTGTAATGAAAACATGAATGACATCCGTTAACATAGCGGTAGTCTGCAGTATATACGAATGATGATTTCTTAAATGATTGGATGGATGTGTATATTTTTTTAGTTCATAACCCTAACATAATAACATTAAAATATATTGAAGATAATTATAATATAATTTTATCGTTTTATAATAATAACTCAAGTATTTTGATAAGGAAATAAAATAAATACAGTTGTTGAAAATTATTCATCTTCCATAGGTATCTTTTTTTTGATTTCACAAAACCCTTAATATGATATATTAATACTAAAAATAGTTATCATAATATTATTTAGTTATTTTGGAAAGATATTTAGGTATATTTTGATAATAATAATTACATTTTTTGGTTTGAAGTGATTTGGAGATTGGGGGGCCTTTTATATGTTCGATGAATTAAAAAATTGTAACACTATTAAAAAAATTTCATATACCCATGGTTTGAAACAATGGGTATAGGCCATGAAACTATGGGAATAGGCTATACCCACAATTTTATGAACCATGGGCTACCGATGAATTGGGATAGCTCATGAGCTACGACCATGGTTTTGGAACTCGTGGGTATTGGTCCAATCCACCATGTCACTCACTATTCTACTGTGTCATTCACCTATACCCACAGTTTAAAAACCGTGGGTATTGTATTGTCAAAAAAACAAGGCTGTAAAATTTGATCCTTTGACCACTCGTTTATTCCACCTCTTCCTAAACACTAGAACAATTGTATTATTGTTATATAAATATATATCCAGTTTTATATAATTATATAAACTATGGCTATAAATTGGAAACAGTTGGAGTGGGTGTTCCCAATGATTTTTTTGTGCTCAAAAAAATTCTTCTTTCAATCCAAAATGCAGGAAATCTATACCCACAATTTTTTAATCTCGATGGAATAAGTTACCAAAAAACAACCCTATACCAATATTTTTTGCTAAAAAATTGGTATAGGTCCCAAAAAAACTACCTAATACGCACGGTAGTTCCAAAATTTTGGGTATAGAGTATCCTATACCCATGGTTTTTGAAAAACAATGGGTATAGGTTCCCATAATAGACCTATACCCATGGTTTTCCCAAAACCATGGGTATATGGGTTCTTATACCGATAGTTTTGTAAAACTATGGGTATAGATTCCCATTAAATACCAATACCTAGAGTTTTAAGAAAATCATGGGTATTGGTCCATTTTCTAGTAGTGTAAATTTTTAAATAAATAATTCAACCCACCATATTTTCCCATAAAGTGGATGCACTAAAAAACATTATTCTATAATATATATGGTATAAATATAAAAATAAAATTAGTTATTTAAAATTTCCATTTTCTATTTTCTCTATATTTTTTATGATTAGACACTTGGTAAATCTCATTTTTACCTTAGTTTTTGTGATTAATTTTAATTGTTTTCACTCGTAACATTGGTAAAAAAATACTTTATTAGAAATTATATTTTTATGATTTATAATATTGAATTAATTTTTGTAAATTCAATTATCATTGTTGGAAAATTTTAATTTAATATAAATCTCGCATATGTGGTGATAAACGTGTATTTAATAAGAATATTTTTTTAGAAAAAGATGATTTTATATTAAATCATTGAATAATAAAAATAAGTATATAAAACTAAATTATTATTTAATGATATATAGTATATATATTTCATTTTAAACACTTCCAATATTTTTATTTTAACTAACTAAAAATGGCATATGTTATTTGTTTTGAAATAGTTTTTAGAAAAAATCCAACAATAATCCCAATAATAATATTATATTAAAAAACAATAATATGTGGATTCAGAAGTAATAAATTGAAATAAATAAAAATATATGATACACAGGTTAATTAAAAACACATCTAAATCATATTTATAATTTTAATTTTATTTTATTTATTTAAATCAAATATAATTTTTACCAATGATTTTTATTTTTCAGCATTTAGTGAAAAATAAATATTTCTTAATAAATACAAAAATATCCCCAAATGTAAATTTTCTTATTTTTACATAAAATGATATTAATTTTTTAAAATTAAAATATAAAAATTTAGAAATTAATATTTTAAATGAAACATTATTTGAAAATAGTTATATTAAACTATTACCTTTTTGATTAAAAATTACATAATATTTTAATAACTATTATAAATTTATAATTCATTTTAATAAATATCAACATTATTTAATCTATCATTAAATATGTTTTGACATCCTTCCCCATTTATAAATTTAATCCCCTAATGATATTCACTTATTAATCGAGTTGTGATATCATTTCGTCATAGAATTTTTAAATTTCTATATTCTCTCTTCAGTCATATAGATTTTCCATAATACATTAACCTGATGAAAGAAATACTAAACCAAAATATATCTACATAGTAGAGAACGATAAATTAATGTTCCTTGTGTGAATTAATATCTTTCAAATGAATGACATAATGGATTAAAACAAGAGAGAAATTCAACACAAATTTCGGTAATATTAAAAAAGGTAACACATTTTTCACCTAAGAAAATATCAAAGGTAAGTGAACATAGTTTTCAACTGAACCATCATTCTCTAGGATATAATATTATCATATTAACAATGGAATACCATTCCCCTTATTACCAAAATTAATCACACTTTTCTATGGAGAATCATTGATAAACACAATATCTCATTCTTCAAAAGAAATCACATTTCTTGGATTATCCACATAACTTTTATTTCTATTATGTGTTATTCCAATGTTTCAATGAATCAAATTAACATTCTATATCTTATCATATGTTCAATCTTGTCCCAAAAGCATACCTACCCTTACAACACCACAAAATTCTATTGTCTGATAATATATTCCATATATAGACTCAAATGGCATGATCTATATATGAGAATGAAAACTATTATTATAATAAAAATAAAAAAAAGTAATATTATTATCCTAGAGATCATATTAATCCATTGAGCTAGAATTAATATTATCTTCCAAGGATATATTTTTCTATATAGACTAACCATCACATTGAAGGTGAATTTTTTTTACAAAATTTAATTCACTACTCAATGAAATCTTATGTCCTTTCCAAAAAATATATCTGAACTAGGGATCTCACTTAAGTATAATAGAGATAGGATCTCTATGTATCTATATATAGATTATATAAAGTCATTTTATCTCAAATAGGAAGGAAATTTCAATATTTATTTAATCGGTCAGTAATAACCCAAGTAGAATTAAAACCTTCCGAAGTTTTTGTAAATCCAATGATCAAATTCATTGATATATTATCCCATTTCTACTCTAGCATTGAAAAAGATTAAATCATCCCCTTATGTAATATTCATTACGTATTAACCTAATAAAAATTCAGACACCTCTCAGTGAGGTTAGAAATATCTATTGTCATTACATCCCACTAATAATACTCTTGGAGGTCTTTATGCATATCAATGCTACCCTGATGGGATTAAAAAAGATAAATATGAGATTTAATTAATAACTATTTCCTCATCATGGAAATAAAATTGACACATCATTTTTTTTCAAATCATAAAACACCTTCATCATCAATATTAACATTAGGAATTTTACCCTTCTCAATAGATTCTACCATTTCTAAAAAAGATTTATCATCCTTCTGAGAATGCATAATTAATTATGACAAAATCATGTATACTAAAACCAAAAATAGAATAATGGATTTCCCAACATCTAAATCTTATAGGAAAATTTTTATCGAATAATTAACTAAATGTACACATTACATTTGTAACATAGTTAACGTATAATTATTTTCTCAAATCAATGTACAATCTAATTTTTTTTCTCCAGGATGATAATGAATCAAATAATCATAATCCTTGATCATTTTTCCATTATCTATATATATTTTTCAATTCATTGTACATGAATATATACATTTCACTTTTTATATCATTATAAATTTAATAATTGTCTCTCTACATATGTTGCCTCTAAACATTGTTAGATAAAACCACAAAACCAAATTACAAGGATTTATATAATAATTTTATTCATGAGTTTTCTAAAATTGTGAATCAGAAGAAATTTCCTGATCATTATGCATTAGGGGAAACATGTTTTCATTTAATAAAGCGTCACTATAGATGAAAAATTCACCATTTATGGAAGGTAGGGACAAAACTGTAGCATTCCCCATTATTCTTCTTAGTTCTTAAAAAAACACCATATTATTTTATATATATGAACTTAACACATTTTTTATATAATGTTAATAGTGGAATAGATACATTATTTTTTTTAAAAACAATCGGTATAGATTCTGTAATACTATGAATGAATTGTTCTCCCTCGAGGAGATCAAAAAAATCATCAAAATGAGGAAAATGGTACTTATTCATAATATTTATGTTATCCAAGGATCTATAATCTATGAAATATAATACTAAAACATATTTATTTTTAACAATAAATGGATAATGTCATAGTGATGTTCTTGGTTGGATGAAATATTTATCTAATAACACATGTAATTTATTTTTAATTATAAATTCACAACATAATCCAATCTAAAATCATGTTTAGAAATAGGATTCAAATTGTGTACTAATTAAATAGATAACATATCCTATAGATCAGGAATAACATGAAGAATAAACATATGTAAAAATATACACGTATTCATTTACAACTGAAACATCATTAAATTTAAAAGTTTCTTTATTTTCAATAATATTGGCTAAGTAATAAAAAATTTCAAATCTAATGAATAAATATTCTCCATGGTCTGTTTTCAAAGGCATTAAGATATTGAAAAAAAATTATTAGACCCAAAATCTATCATATAATAATAAAAGAAATATAACTTCCCATCCTGAACCACATGGTTAGTGTTAGAATTCCATATTCCTTCAATCTCATCGTTCCATATTCAAGTTGTTTTCAACTTGAAGTGAGGTTCTCATGTGGAACTGAGGGGAGAATATAACCTATGTATCAAATCATTTAATCAAAAAAACCCCATAAAAATAAGGTAAACAATCAGAATAAACCTGTGGAATGGTAAAGATAACATAAACACCAAAAAATAAAGAATATCCCAATGTGTAAAAAATACAAATGTATCCTGCAGTATAAAAACAAATTAATAAATGTATTCCTCTATAGTCCATCCATGCTTATTACTATCTACTTGATCCATCGCTCAAGCATCCACCATAGGTCTATTTCCCTTCACCAGATACCTTTTGAAATCTACTAGCGCTGCAAAACACCTATGTAGGTTGTGAGTACTAGATTAAGTGGGACACCACCAATGCATAGTTAACTTGATGTGATCCATAGTAAAAATCTAGTGGAAAAATTAATGCATAAAAATAATAATAATAAACTATCCATACCAAGTAGCTATGTGATATCCTGGATCCCAGTAACCCTCAATAGTATTTACTTCATCTTTAGGATGAATGGATAATCAAGGTATCCTAAAAATCAAGGATTTTCAATGATGATAATGAATCATTATACTCAACATCATTTGATTGTGTAACTCTCCATCACTGATCAGGGACAATGTTATGTTCATTGCATGTATTAGTGCCCAAGTGATAATCAACACCCCTTATACATTGAGTAACAAGCTGGGGATCTAGAGCTAATAAACTACCCTTAGTAATTGATGAAAAAAATTTGGATTGAGAGATAATCAATTTTCCTAAGTCATTGAGACAAAAACTTGGGATCAGGAACTAAAAGAATCCCTTTGTTGTCAATGGTGTAACATGGAATCCCTAAGTCATCATTGTATCCCAACAATGTGTATAGGTACCTTTTCGTCATTGGCTCAAGCCATAAACACCCCCCTCCAAGGGATAACATATAATGACATTCCACCTGTATTGGGTTCTAAAAAAATTCTCCAAATTATATATATCAAGTTAGGATACATGAGAAATAAAAACATATCATCATAAGTAATATATCACACACAATACTTGTGATCAACATCAAACATGTATGGCAGGATACCTGTACTCATTTAATAAATTACACAATATGGATTTTGGGATACACACCCCACCATATACCCTAATAAAATATCATAGTCCTCAAAATTCATGTATTCAAAATAATATTAATAACAACATGTGTAAAAAACACAAAAAATGCAAGAAACTTCTCCCCTCAAAAGTAGTCTATGTAAAAACCAGGGGATAATCCTATCCGAAAAATCTTATTCATTTCCTAAATATAAAAATGATGAAACTCATGGTTTATAAGGGTTTCCAAGAAAAAAAATTATTCTTTACTTAAAAAATAAGAAAAATATCTCATGTGATGATCTATTCTCTATATTGTAAAATTTTCAAATTATCATTAAAAGGCCACATGTGATGACAATTTTTCTTTCAGGATTTATTTTCGAAATATCATTTAGGTCAGGGCATGTCCTCTAAATAAAATCCCCATGAATAATTTATTTTTAATAATTCATAAATGATTACCATTTTATAATTATCATTTGATTATTTATTATAAATTACCATTTAATATTATAGTCTCATAATTTTTATAAAAAATTATCTTATATAAAGATATCTAATAATGTTATCCTAAATTATCCACTATATTTTTAGATTGATTATTTATCATTATTTATTATTTATAAATATCATTTTATAATTTAATAAAAAACTAAAAAAATATTAATCTTTATATAATTTATTTGAAATTATACCTTTTGTTATTGTTTTTTGATAATTTATTTAAATGTTTCCCATATAATTATGTTTGAAAATTTTTATTACAAATTATCTTTTATAATTACTTTTAATAATTTAATAAATGTTATCCTTTTTTAATTATCTTTTGATATTTTGTTATAAGTTATCTTTGTAATTATTTTTTGATAATTTACTTAAAATTATTCTTTTATAAGTATATTTTCATAATTTATTATATATTATCCATATTAATTATATTTAGATAATTTTTTCTTGAATTATTCAATTATTATTATTTTGGATAAATATCTCTTTTAATTAATTATCTGCTAAAAATTATCAGAAAATAATCTCTTAGTAATTATAATATTATAAATTTATAATATTATTATATAATTATCCTTTAACAATTCATGAAATTACACATTGATAAATTTATAAATTATCCACTGATAATAAACATATTATTATAACTTATGATTTATCATATAAGGATTTTATATTATTACAATCATAATTTTCATTTGTTAATTTGATCAAATTATTTTTGATAACAGGTTTTTATTTTTCTTTGATAAAACATGGTAATTATTGTCTTCCCAATTCTAAAAATTATCATTTTTAATTCATATAATTGAAATTTTATAATTTTATAAAAATCCCTAATCATAAAAGTTTTTTATCAATACAAACACACTTAGAAATATATATTTATATATATATATTGATAATTCATTTTACATTATCTTTTGATAATAAAATTAAATTTTTATCACATGATAATGTTTAGGATTATAACTATTCCTTTAAGAAAAAACATCATCGATTTTTTGTAATGTGTATAAGGAATTAATAAAATAAATAAATAAATAAATGATGAAAAACTATAGGCTATGACAAAAAGGGAGGAAGAGATATTGTAACCCGCAGATCATTGAAGGAACGGATCACCAGAGATTGGATTACTTATTTCAATGGAATTAGGGACTACAATGGCCCAATGAGATCAAAAAAATTGATGAAATGAGTTTTTTAGATAATATCATACCCCAAGAAAGACCATTCATTAGTCCCCTAATATAATAATAATTTTAATTTGTTATTTACCAATCAACTGAATGTAGATTCAATAGATTCAACAACATTTTACATTTCCAAAAATATTCTTTCAAAATAGCAGGAATATAAAGCGTTAAAAATTTTCATTGGGAAAAAATATAGTGGCGGCATGATGTTTGGGATTAATTAAAAAAATGCATAACTAAATTAAACTAACTTATTAAATTAATCAACCCTACAAAATAACCTGATTTTATTTGGAAATGTTGACCAAGAAACCATTTTGTTTGAATATTATATTCTACCAAGGTACCCACCATGATCAGGACTTAATAGATGTTTCATATTTCTCAAATGATACATCATTTGAAATATTTTAATTATTTATTATTTAAAAACAAAATTAATAAATAATTAAATCTAAAAAATATTTTATCGCATGAAATTTTATAAAACACCTTATGCACAAAAAAATTGTATCATGCCAATGATAAACCACATGTTAAATACAATATTGTGGTCTCATATTTCTCATAAAATGCATAATTTATGAGATATTAAATTATGTTCAAAAATAATATAATAACACATTGTTAGATAAACTATTCTCTGGAACAATTCCTCTAATAGTCTTACGCATATAAATGTTATTTCTGTCATAGTGTAAAAAAATATTCTTGATCCTGGCGTTTGACCCATATTTCTCATAAAAGACACCATTTTATAGTTATTAAATTATTTATAAATAAATTTATTTCACGTTATATAAAATATTTAATATTTCTTTTGTCATAGAGGTTTTATGAGCATCAGAGTATTACACTAACTCAGCATCTGTCTCTAGATATATTTTATTGATTATTCTACTATGTTAATTCGGATTTTTACGATACACAAATAGATTAACACTTTTATTACGTAAGTATCATTGGTAAATCTGTTTTCCCACATAAGACACTTGAAATTTTATAAAATAATGTTTTTATTATATTTTTAGAATTCATGATATTACCATTCCCCTATATAGAATTCTAGTCCTAGAGAATAGTCTATATTATTCATACTTGAACTAATCTACTCAATGTCCATGAACATCAGATGAATATTATCACATCTCTTCCTAGATCTATATATGCATTTATCGAATTCAGAAAATTAGTTTTTTATTTCATCTCAATTCCTACTTTCTTCGATATATGATCCACACTAGGCACTCCACATAAGATGTGACGGTCTCCATCTCTACATCCTCATAATAAAAAACATGTGTTAGTTTGGGTGTGTATTTTTGCATCTATTACACATGAGACATGTTGTATATACCTTTATAATGATAAGGGATGTCTAGATAATATTCCTTTTTTATTATCCACACATTGATCTTAATTGGTCTAATAAAATGTGGTGCTAGATTTTGCTGCATCCCCATACATCTACACCCCATCTGAGGAGTTTATCTCTAGATAAAATGATCTCCCACAACAAACTCCATAGTTCAAATCCAATAGTTTTCATATGATCATTGTCAACTCTAATAAATGATCAATTTGTTCTAAAAAGTTTCACTCTTTATATGGTACTCCATTACAATACTATGGCCAAAAATTGCTTCCTCACTAAGCTCGTGATGAAAAAATAGTGATTGACACTACCTACCATAATTATCATCATAATTTTACATCTAAATAGAATCATAATAACATTTATTTATTTAATACTCAATCATAACTAGGTGATCATCCCCTATTATGACATGGTCTACCACACAATCTCAAGTCATATCCCCTAATATGTGTATTGTAGGATCAAACTATTTGTGTATTTGAGAATGGTATACAGTCATCAATATTAGATGTGTCCTTGGGACTTATTGTAATCTAGTCCAAAAGAATGACACAAAATGCATATTTATCTAAAAAAGGACCATGTGAACTCCATTTATGTGTAAAATCACTTCAACATTGGGTTTACCCACCTCCTCGAATAAGTGATTCTATCTAGTCAATTAGAAGTGAGAAGACCCTATAAACTGATCAGAAATCACCTATAATCTTTCATGAATACTTGCGGTAATGGGAAACCCCATAAAAATCCATTGTGATCGAATCCCACTTCCACAAATGTATCGATAATGGATATAACAATCCACATAGATTCTGGTGCCCATTTTATTTCTCTGAGAGGTGATGTGTTTATAAAATAAGCCACCAATTTATATCTTCATTCCTATATTGTAGAATTGTAACATGAATTCATGATACAGAATGGTCTCACTAGGACGTACATTCTATTTATAGGTATGAAAATTATTGATCATTTCCTCTATAATGGAATCATGAACTATTATTCTTCTAGGTACCAAGGTCACATCATCATTATCCATTGACCATCTAATCATAGAGTTATCACAAGATAATTGTTCCCTTATTCCTATTCAATCTGATTCCATGTTTGGGTCATCCATTACTTATATCACAAGTGATTATTTGATAATCAATGGTGAAAAATTTATAGAACTGTAGTCCTCAAATGCATAAATCCTCTATCTAACCAAAAAATCCATCAGACAACATTTCTTCTATGAGGACCTCTAACAAATTTTCTGACCATCCTATGTCTTATATATATGATAATACACTATTAAATTTAGCTTACCATATTGATATTCCATCTTAATGTCGAATTTATATTTATAATCAACTCATCCCATTTGTCTCAGATTTTAGTCTCTCTATTGTAAGATATAGTGAATTCACGTACGAAAAATGAAATAAATAAATTCTTCACAACAGAGTCTCCAAAATTTTAGAGCATGGACCAGTTATTCAAGTTGATGTTAATTTTTAGTGTAGTTACTATCAGGTGGTCTTATCTGATAAGACCCATACAAAACTACCTTCTTTTTTACATCAACATCGCTCCCTGACCAATGCATCACAAGTAAAAGTACACTACATAACCTATCCATATCTATTAGAGTGTTATTACTGTAGATATAGTCCCCATTCCATTTATCCCATAGAAATTCTCTTCACACTGGTCTGATCACAAGAATATCACTAAATTCATTTTATTTTCTTTCATGGGTGCTGATAGTCAGGAGAAATCATAGTTATACCAATATAATATTCTTCTAAAACCAAACTGAATTTAATCTCAAACATATTTTGAATAAACATCTAAGAGATGACTACCTAATCCTTGTATACTTTAACTAATATTCTCGTCTTGGATACCAAATGTCCTAAGAAATTCACCATTTTTATCCAAAATACATATTTTTACATATTGGTGTAAAGACGGTTTTCTTGAAGAGTACATTGGACGAACTCTCAGTTTTTATCATGTTTCTCATGTGTTGAAA
Organism: Viscum album; assembly: GCA_963277665.1. Classification (NCBI taxonomy): domain Eukaryota; kingdom Viridiplantae; phylum Streptophyta; class Magnoliopsida; order Santalales; family Viscaceae; genus Viscum; species Viscum album. The sequence goes on from OY728133.1 coordinate 977,295,799, forward strand.
AATAGATGAGGGTGTCATCAAAAAACACATTGATTAAAGATTCCGTATATGGATAAAATATATATTTTCTTGAGGTACATGAACACTGCTGCTTCATTCTTCAACCCTAAAAATATCACAAAATTCTCATAAAGTTTATAATATATTATGAACATAGTATTCTGAAAATAAACCACTATTACTTGAAACTAATGATATTTCAATAGAAGATCAATAATAGAGAACGACATGGATCCCTAGAGATGATCAAAAATATTGTAGATCTTGGGAAACATATATTATCTATTTATCATCATGTGGCTTAGCTTCGGGTAATCATCATAAAGATGAATCTACCATCCACCTTCTATTAGAATGAAAAAGGTAAACCCTATAGTAAAGTAGTTGTCAATATGAATTTCTTCCTCTCCCAATCACATAACTAAACCTTGAACTCGTTAACCTCAGTTTCAACCATACGATATGGGCTAATGAAATTGATAAATACCCAATAAGAGATCAATATCTAATTAACATGTCAATCCTATAGTCTCTCTACTAAGTCGAGGATTCAATAATATATTTCAACCCATTATTCAGCATTTTAAGAGCATATTATGCTATGGATGGATGATGATTTCTAGAGAGTAAAATCATGGAATATTCAAAAATAATCATGAACTAAAATTTTAAGTTCATGAAGAAATTCAAAGAATTCTGATTGAAGGGACCATGCATCCTTATACAAAATAAAGGTATTAGAGCATTCACAACAACATTATCTTACACATATGGTGGTAATCAATACACATAATCCATTGCATAAATATTCTAACATTATTCCCATGTAGTACCATAAAAAAATTTAGAGGTGAAATCTTATATAACACAATGAAATATAATTGAGAAAAGAAACAGAGTCCTAATGATAAACCCTAATCAGTCTATGGGATCAAACATGACATCTCTTAAATTTTCATTGGGATGAGATAAGATTTTCCTAGGGGCCTACCCTTAACCCAAGTTATACCCATCCTAGCACTAGACCTTGTATCTATCAAAACTTGTTATTCAATTTAAATTTATATATACTAACATATCAGCATTCTATATTCATATAATTAATTCCTATAAAAATATATCACAAAATATCAAAACATAGAAATTAACATAAAACATTATATCCCAAATAGATTGCACAAATCAATACATATAATTAATGAACTGCTATGTATCATAACAATATATATATATGGAATGTGAACCGACGAGTTAGTCGTGATATTTGGACATATGTGAAATCTTATAAATGAAATATAACATCTTGTGATTCAACAACAGTACATTTAATCAATAGTAACAATCGATCACGAATTCCACTATATGAAAACTCAGAGGTCCACTACAAAGTGATAGAAATACACTGACATAGTTCTACTCCTTGAGTTCCAATTTCCAATCTCATGTCAATATTTTCCCCACCTAAGAAAAATAATTTAAGAATGTTAGTTAATATTTTCCTTTTATGCCACTTTATAATATCACAACATGAACCACATTTTTTGGATTGGAATCTCACAAGACCTCATGTCTCCCTCCAAATATATAAGAGGTTTTTGACTAGTTTTAAGGGTCTCAAGTGGAATTTTGTGGAGGTTTAAAAAGAGCATCATTTTGTATTATTGGTAATTAGCAATAAACAATAAGATAAATAATTAGAGTAAACGTGATGAAAGTTAATGATGTCATACATTTAATATAATGAATCAGTTCCCAAAGTGGCATGAAACCCCAATGAATTAATATGTATAAATATAAATGATAAAAAAACAATCCTCTGGAGTCCATCCTAGTCTTCTACTAGTTTCATGCTCCACTTCTCAGCCAAATACCACAAGGCTCTTTCCCAATACCAAACCCATCATGAAATCTAAAAGGCATTGAAATTCACAATTTGGGTGTCAGTAAAGGACATAATAAGAAACCACTTAAGTGAGAATAACTTGGTGTTCTTATGTATACACTTGTACTCTGTAATAAAATAAACGAGTAACAATATTAAAAACACACAATCCAAAACCAACCTATTCTGTGCTAACCAAGCTGCCAAAAACCCTGGTAGTACATGCATCGACTCTATGGTGGATGGATAATAATTCTATTATAATAATAAAGGATTTTTGCCTAGGATGATGAATCATGATACTCAAAACCATGTGATCATGCAACTCAGCATCATTTCTACTCAAGAAGGATATGTTCTCCGCATATCCTAGTGATCGAGATGTAAGCAACATCACTAACACATCGAGTAACATATTGGGAATCAAGACCTAATCATAATACCATAGTCATCAGGTTAAATATTAGTGATCGATGGCTATTCATCTTTCCTTATCTTGTAAGAACCCATATCTTCGTTTCAGTCATGTCTTCCTTTTTACTGGATTTTTTGAGAAAGGAGGGGTTTCTAGAAATTTTTGAAGTACACGCCATGTACTACCTTGTCGCGCCAATCTATGTACTGGCCATGTCCGGGCCATGCTCACGGTGTGTAGGGGTGATGTGTAGACTGCTTAAAGTGGAGTACAGAAAAACAGAGTACACATTGTGTACCCCAAAAGTACACGCAATGTATTTTTTTCATTAAATGCACTGGGATCATGCCTAACTGACAGAACACCTTTCCTCCAGGTTTCAGTTATCCGAGAGAAGTCCTACGGCCATAGATCTTCTTAGAGCTATCGCTCCTCCATCTATTCTCTGAATCTCCCACTGTCGATTGCGTTGGGACCGTAGCGGTAAGCTCTCTCTTATCTTAGATCCTTGTTATCCAATTTCTCCTCTTTCTCATGTTATCTTTGGTTGAGCGTTTTTGAAGTTTTCTCAGATCTTCACCATTCTATGGAGAATCAATCATTATGGCTCACGTATATCGTTCTCCTAGCATCGAGGTAGGTGGTTTGTGCCTTTCTGTAGGATGTATGTGAATATTTTGTGAAAATTCTACCAATACCCTTGAACGGTGTATTGCGTGTTTCCTGGGATGCCCTTGGTGCTTTCCTACTTTTTTTTATTTCTTGAGTAGAGGTAATTTCTTGTGAATAGGGTACTTTTTACTACACTCTGGATGTTTTTCCATGTTTTTTTCTTGTTTGGTGCATTTCCAGTTGCCATGCCTAGTCGTAGGATAGTGGAACTGATGTACTGTATTGCTGTTGTGCCTTAGTATGATAGCCAAGTAGTTCATGAGGTTATCTGGGGCCGATACGCGCGCTATGCATGTTTATTTTACACAGGGCTGTGAGAACCTAGTGTAGTAGATCATAGAGAGATTGGACGTAAGGGATTCTCTAGAGTGTCTTTAATTTACGATGTGAGACCCCAGGGGGAATTGATATTGAGTTCTTCCTCAGGAATTATGTAGTTCCTCAATGTGGGCCATAGGTGGAATAGAAATTGAGTGCTTCCTCAGAGAGCCTTTAGTACGATATGAGACTATAGAGGGAATTGGGGGTGGGTGCTTCCTTAGAGAGTCTATTCATTAGCTGAACCAGAGGGGCAAGACTGTGTGTGCTTCCCATAGGGTTGCTGGTACTTGAAGGATGAAACATAGGGTTTAGACTATGAGAACTACCCAGAGGATACCTTTTTGTTCTAATTACTTTAGTGGGTGTTTCTTGTTTGTATATTATATGATAGAAATTGTGGATTGTTACTTCTGTGTATTATCCTGTTTACTGCTTACTGTTAACTGCTTACTGTACGTTACTTACCATATATTCACTGACTGTTAGGCACCGATATTTGGGTTGTTTCATGTGGGGACATTGTCTCACACCCTGTTAGGGTCATGCTTTTGGGCCCAAACAGATTATATTATTTCATGAATAGATAAGGGAATGTTCCCTTCGACTTCAGGTTCTTGATTGCACTACAGCTGGAGAGCATAGGACCAAGCCGAGGCTTCAGATGCTAAAAGGTTTCTCATCTTTTTTTCTTTTGTACATTGGTTTAGTACTATATTCATCATTGTGACTTATTTGGTTATTTTCCTAGACATATGTGTATCATGCATCATTTACATATATTTCTACACTAGTTGTTTATTTATCAGTCTTTTACTGTTTACTCTTCTATGGATGTCTACTGCTTATGCTATTTTTGTTATTTGTTTTTCTCTTCCACTGTGTACTCTGACAGTGAGGAGATAGTTTCCTTACTATCACACCCAAGACCCTCGCTACTAGTCGGCAGACTCTGGCATTCGAGGAAATGAACTTGAGGCCATGTGACCAACCGGGTACGGGGTGCCTCCGGGTGGCTTCTAGAACCGGGATGTTACAATGTGGTATCAGAGGGGTTTCTTTTCACTTGATTTATTGTTTGGAGCCTTTAGCAAGGTATAGGATGAATTTTTTACTTGGTATTAAGCTGTGATCGGGAGTAGACAACCCATGTACAAGGAAAAGACATACTTCCTCGATTATTGCAGTTCTCTAGTATTCAGATTTTACGAGTTATATTATTTCACCTAGAGTGATTCACGTGATTTGGGTTGTTTTTGTTGTTGATATTGTGGTTCTATTTCTGTCTCCACCCGATGAGATGAGGGTATGTCATCTCATGCATCATATATGCACCTATTTGAAATCACATGCCATGCATTATTTCCATGTTATCTAGGGTGAATTAGTGATTGCATGTTGTTGTGATAGACTTTGTGTAGATTATGTATGTTGTTGTGAAAGGTGCTTGATATAATCTCTGTAGTTGATAGAATGTTTTTTTGTTTTGTACCTTGCTTAAATGAACGCCAAATTTTTGTTCTCGAGGTGTTATGGGCCCTCTTGAATCGTAAATTAGTGAATCATTGACCAGTTTTCCTTACATATGACTGTATTGGATTCCAAGATTTGATTCGTGGGGAGTATGGGCCCTCAGGAATCGGAATTTGGCACCCCCTTTCCTTGTTTTCTGTGTTTTCAAGGCCTCGATGCAGTTTTTGAGCTACTTCCCGGAAAAACAAGAATACACGGTGTGAACATTATATATACACGCCACGTAGTTTTAAACAGTGTCACTGACTATGTGAGCAGAAACAAGGGTTGTAAAAAATATCCAGAAACACGCTGTGTACAGTAGACACACACCGGGTAGTAGTAAGCTGTGTACCCGTCCATGTCACTAACAACACGGGCCGGAGAATCTCGAGTAGAACACACCGTGTTGGTCAAGAACACGTCGTGTAGTCTTGTTCCATGTACCCGGCCGTGTCAAAAAAACACGGGTTGGTGATCTCTCCTACTACACACACCGTGTTTGTTCGTAACATGCCGTGTAAGGGTCAGCCGTGTACTTGGCCGTGTCGCCAACAACACGGGTCAGAAAAAATCTTCAAGTAAATGCCGTGTTTGTTCGGAACACACCGTGTAGTCTCAGCCGTGTAGTCGGCTGTATAACTAATAACACGGGTCGTGAAACCTTGTCCACTACACGCCATGTCCAAAGGGAACATGTCGGGTAGTCTTAGTTTACGAAGACCATGTAAATTACCCATGCATGGAGACTCGGGTAGGGGAATAGAGTTACGTACATGCCGTGTAGATTTTATACATTCCGTGTAGTAATGTTTTGTAAATCTTGTGTGTTTTCTTCTCCTGTTCTAGTTTTGTACTCCATTGTTCTCTGTCCTTGTTTTCCTGATCTAAGGTATGCTTTTGATATTTTGGAGGAATGCCTCTGAGATGTCCTCCGGTTGTATGTCAGTTGTGAGACAGTGATCAGACGCTAGATATGGCTGATCAGAGACTTCCTTCCGATCCTCCAGTCAGGCCAGCCTTGGCACTGGATGTCATACCAGTTGCATGCATTGATGCGCAATTCCGGGAAGGTTTTATGAGGATGATGCAGACCTTTTAGGGAGCGTTTTCTCCTGCCATGACCATGGAAAACATGACGGGGGTTTTCCATCAGCAGCATCCTCCTACTTTCTCAGTGTAAGGATGACCACAAGCTGCAGAGTCATTGAGGGAAGCCATGCTGACTATATTTGATCATCTGGAAACACCTCCAGAGAGGCGAGCCAAGCTCGCTACCTATATGCTGCGAGACTCCACGAAGAGGTGGTGGGATGTTATCTCACAAGAGGGACATCAGTGGGTTATGTCTTGGGAGGAGTTCCAGTGTATGTTTTATGACTAATTCAACAACGATACCCTGAGGGCCGATCAAGCTTAGGAGTTCATGAGCCTGGAGCAGGGTACTCTTTCTATTATGGAGTAATCCTTTCATTTCAACAAGTTGTAGTGCTTCACACACCATCGGGATGTAAGTGGGGTGTTCTTGGAAAGGAAGTTTGAGTATGGACTCAGAGGGGAGATCCACTTGCAAGTGAATCTCTTCCAATTGACTTCCATCACATCCATATTCAACCACACGCTGATTGTAGAGCGCAATCTGAGAGACTCTGGAGCTGTGATCTAGGGTGTTTCAACTTCCAGAGCTAGTGTTCCTCCAGTTGACAGCAGGAATCACTATATGGAGTCTACACGTGGTGATCCGAAGAGGCGAGATACATCATCAGGTAGCCAGGTAGTATGCTACTAATCTGGAAGGGAAGGGCACACGAGGCCGCAGTGTCAGAGAGTCCCAGTGGAGTGCCGATCATGGGGCATGGTTGGTCACCTTTAGCATTTTTTCCAGGTTTTCTCACTAGAAGCTAGTGAAGGGGGTTCTTCCATGACTCCTCAATCAAGAGAAGCACCACCAATTTCTCACTAGTTAGGAAACTGGAGTTCTTCCGGCCATTCGGGCTGAGGTGGAGGTAGAGTCCATGGCAGTTAGTCGCCAGTCCTTCAGAGTCAGCAGTGAGAATTATCTCAGAGTGGTCAGGCAGGGTCGTAGGGGCGCGGGGTAGGCCGGACTTTTGCGGTGGAGCAGAGCTATCTGGAGCTAGATCTCGGACCTTCTACGATTCGAGGAATGATTTTAGTATCCTTAGTTTTATCTTCATCTCTTTTCAATATTAGTGGTACACATATCTTTATCTCTATTATTGTTGTGGAAATCCTTGGGCTCTGTATCTTTTCTTTTGCCGACTTTTTGACACTAGACACACCTTTGGGAATGAGGAAATCTAGTGTATGTCTGTGTAGAGAGTTCCCTCTCGAGGTTGTATGGTATCGTTTCTTATGGGATCTCTATATCATAGAGATGAAAGGCTATGATTTCATTCTTGCAATGGAATGGTTGATTCCCTTCCAGGTGATCGTCGACTATTATCGTCACAGGGTGAGTTTCATTTAACCATAGGGTGAATCTTTTCTTTATAGAGGAGAATAGAATGTTCAGGCGAGTCAAGCAGGACTCGAGCATCATGGGATAGGAAGGGTGATAACCCAGATTGTTAGAATTTATCTGAATAATTAGGGGACTTCACAGTTGGAATTTCCTCCAGTCGTGGATCGTTTCAGGGACGTCTTTTTAGAGGACTTTTCAGGTTTTCCTCCATAGTGTGAGGTGGACTTCTCTATTGAGCTTGTTCTAGGAGCGGCACTGGTTTCCATTCCTCCCTATAGGATGGCTACACCTGAGTTGTAGGAGCTTAAGAAGTAGTTAGAAGAGTTGCAGGCAAAAGGTTTCATCGGGCCCAGTACTTCCCCTTGGGGTTTGCCTGTCCTATTTGTGATGAAGGCAGACGGTACCATAAGGCTATTTGTGGATTATCGGATGTTGAACCAGTTGACGGTCAAGAACCGATATCCCTTACCGAGTATTGATGATCTATTCAATAAGATTCTAGGATCCTGCGTGTTCTCGAATATTTATTTGAGGTCCGGTTATCATCAGTTTCATGTTAGACCATCAGATATACATTTGACATCCGTTAGGAGCAGGTATGGTCTCTATGAGTATACGATTATGCCGTTCGGTCTCACGAATGCGCCTGTAGTTTTCATGGAACTGAAAAACCGAGTGTTCCATCCTACCATGGATTCATTTGTCGTGGTCTTAATGGATGATATCTTGGTGTACTCTTACACTCGACACGACCATGCAACCCATCTTAAGATAATTCTGAGTACACTGAGAGAGCATCGTCTTTATGCTAAAATCTCAAAGTGCCACTTTTAGATGGATCAAATTCACTTCTTGGGTCTTGTCATCTCAGAGGCAGGAGTATTTGTGGACCTAGATAAAGTGAGAGACGTAGATTCCTGAAAGCATTCGATGAATGTTTTTGAGGTAAGGAGTTTTCCAGGGTTGGCTGGATACTATAAATTCTTCATTCAAGACTTTTCATGCCTTGAAGCACCTTTGACAGGTCTGACCAAGAAGAGGGAGAAGTTCTTATGGTCAGATTCCTGTGAGTCAGCCTTTCAAGAGTTGAAGGGACGGTTGACATCGGCACAGATACTATTTATTCCAGAGCTAGGAAAGAGCTATATGGTTTACTGCAATACTTCAGGTATCAGGTTGGGTGTTGTGATTATGCAGGGAGATGGGGTCATTGTGTAAGGGTCTCGACAGTTGAGGCCACATGAGAGGAACTACGTGACGCACGATCTATAGTTGGCAATGGTTGTTTATGCCTTATGCTGATCGAGACATTATCTTCTAGGAGAGCACTTTTTTTTCACCGACCACAAGAGTCTCAAGTACATCTTCACTCAGCGTGATCTGAATTTGAGACAGCGTAGGTGGGTTGAGTTTCTTCAGTCTTTTGATTTTTTTCTTGCCTATACACCGGGGAAGGGAAACACATTGGAAGATGCGTTGAGCAGGAGAATTCAGATTCAGGAAGTTCAGGAGGCAAGTAGTGAGTGACATCTTGTGGCACTATTCTCGAAGATTCATCTGGAGGTGCATGACAGACAGGGACAGACTTAACTATCATCTGTAGTTGTTACCTCTACACTTTTGGATCGGGTGCGGATGAGGCAGTTATTAGAATCAGAAGTCTTAGTCTTGCGGGAGAGTGTGTCAGGAGAGGACCCTCTTCCTAAATGGACTGTGGGTGAGGATGAGATGTTTCATTTCCAGGGACGTGTATGGGTACCCGAACACATACGCAAGGAGATGATGCGGGGTTTTCATTCCTCAGCATGGGCAGTTCATCCTGGAGTCACCAAGATGTATAGGGATCTTCATCACTAGTACTGGTGGTCAGGTATGAAGAGGGATGTTACTGGTTTCATCTCAAGGTATTCTACTTGTCAGTGGGTGATGGCGGAGCATCAGCGGCTAGAAGGCCTTTTACAGCAGTTACCTATTCTAGAGTGGAAGTGGAAAGATGCTTCTATGGACTTCGTGACCGAATTTCCAAGGTCGCCTTGAGGGAATGATGTTGTTTGGGTTGTCGTCGATAGGCTTACGAAGGTTTCTCACTTTTTACCGATCAAGGAGACCTTCAATGTTGATGACCTAGGATGAATATACATCTGAGAGATTGTACGTCTGAATGGTGTTCCACACTCTATTGTTTCAGGGAGGGATGCGCGCTTTACTTCTCGGTTCTGGAAGGGTCTTCAGAAGGACTTGGGTACACATGTACTTTTGAGTACAGCATACCATAACTAGACTGATGGCCAGTCCGATCGTACGATCTAGGTGCTTGAGGATATGCTCCGAGCTTGAATTCTAGACATTGGTGGTTCTTGGGAAAGCATATCCCTCTAGTAGAGATTGCCTACAACAACAGTTTTCAGGAGACTATTCAAATGGAACCTTACGAGGCTTTGTATGTAAGGACATGCCGATCACATTTATGCTAGCTGGAGGTAGGAGAGGTAGCTTAGCTGGGACATCGTATTGTTCAAGAAACCTCAAGGAAGATGGAGTTGATTCCGAAGAGGATGGATACAGCATAGTCTCGACAGAAGTCGTATGCTTATCAGTAGAGATGACCTCTAGAGTTCGAGGTCGAGGATCAGGTTTTCCCGCATGTCGCACCGAGATTGGGAAACAAGAGGATTCAGAGACAGGGTAAGCTTTCACCATGGTACATCGGGCCATTTGAGGTATTGGAGAGAGTTGGTCCGGTTTCCTATCGGTTGCAGTTACCTCAGAGGTATCAGTCCATGCATGACATCTTCTATGTCTCTCAGCTCCAACATTACTTTTCAGACCCTTTTAATTTCTTTCAACCCGAGGAGGTTGAGCTCGAAGCGGATGAATCATTTGAGGAGCATCCTAGATGGATTGTCGATCACAGTACGAAGGTTCTCCATTGGTGGACTATTCCTGTAGTAAGTGTGTTGTGGCAGCACGGGTGAGTACAAGATGATACCTGGGAAAGGGATGCCGATGTATGATCGCGGTGGCTGGAACTGTTCGGGCTTTCTTCTTCTCTTCCTCATTAGGGAAATTCGGGGACTAATTTCTTTAAGGGGGGAAGTTTTTAAGAACCCGGATCTTCGTTTTAGGTATGTCTTCCTTTTTCCTGGGGTTTTTTAGAAAATATGGGTTTCTGGAAATTTTTGAAGTACACGCCGTGTACTTTCGGAGTACATGCTGTGTACTCCCTTGCTGCGCCAAGCCGTGTGCTGGACATGTCCAGGCCCTACACATGGTATGTAGGGGTGATGTGGAGACTGCATAAAGCAGATTATGGAAAAAAGAGTACACGTTGTGTTCCATAGAAGTACATGCCATGTATTTTTTCCATTAAACGCAACGGTGTCATGCCTGACGGGAAAAACACCTTTCGTCCAGGTTTCATTCATCCGAGAGAAGTCATACGACCGTAGATATTCTTCGAGCACCTGTGCCTCTGTATGTCCTCTGAATTCACCTCCTTCGATTGCATTGGGACCACAGCGGTATGATGTCTCCTCACCTAGAGCCTGGTTATCCAATTCCTCCACTTCCTAAAGTTATCTTTGGTCAATAGTTTCTGATGTTTTCTCAGATCATCAACGTATTAATGAGAATAAATCATTGTGGTTCATGTATATTGTTCTCCTAGAATCGAGGTAGGTGGTTTGTGCCTTTCCATAGGAAGTCTGTGAATATTTTGTGCAAATTCCATTAATACCCTTGAACGGGGTATTGCGTGTATCCTGTTTTTCACTTAGTGTTTGCCTGCATTTCTTGATCACTTGGGTAGAGGTAATTGCTTGTGAATAGAGTAGTTTTTATTGCACTCTTGATTTTTTTGCCATGTTGTTTTCTTGTTTGGTGTTTTTCGAGTTTCCATGCCCAGTCATAGGATAGTGGAACTAATGTACTGTATTATTGTTGTGACTTAGAATGATAGCCAAGTAGTTCTTGAGGTTTACATGGGTCGATACGCTTGCTATGAATGTTTATTTTACACATGGTTGTGAGAACCTAATGTAGTGGACCATAGGGAGAATGGACGTAAGGGATTCTCCCGAGTGTCTTTAATTTATGATGTGAGGACGTAGTGGGAAATGACGTTGAGTGCTTTCTCAGAGAGTCTGTAGTTTCTCGACGCGTTCCACAGGGGGAAAAGATGGTGAGTGCTTCCCTAGGGATCCTTTAGTACGATATGAGACTATAGGGGGAATTTATTCTGAGTGCTTCCTCATAGAGTATATTCTTTAGCTGAACCGCATGGGAAAGATTGTGTGTGCTTCCCAGATGGTTGCTGGTACTTGTAGGTTGGACCTTAGGGGTTAGACTATGAGAACTACCTTGAGGTTACCTTTCTGTTCTACTTGCTTGAGTGGTTGTTTCTTGTTTGTAGATTATATGCTAGAAACTATGGATTGTTACTGATATGTATTATAATTTTTACTGGTTAGTGTTTACTACTTACTGTATGTTACCGGCTATAAATTCACTGACAGTTAGGCATAGATCTTTGGGTTGTTTCCTATTGGGACTTTTTCTCACACCCTGTTTGGGTCATGCTTTTGGTCCCAAAAATATTATATGGTTGCAGGTATAGATAAGGTAAAGCGCCCTTTGACTTCAGGTTCTTGATCGCACTGGATCCGGGGAGCATAGGACCAAGATGAGGCTTGCGATGCTGAGGAGTTCACCATCTGTTTTTCTTTTGTACTTTGGTTTAGTAATGTACTTAGCATTGTGACTTGTTTTGCTGTTTTCCTAGAGATATGTGTATCATTCATCATTTACATATATTTATTTCCCAGTTGTTTATTTATCATTCTTCTGCTATTTACTCTTGTATGGATGTCTACTGCTTCCTCTATTGTTGTTATTTTTTTCTCTTCCGCTGTGTACTCTGCCAATGAGGGTATAGTTTCCCCACTATCACACCCTAGGACCTCACTCCTAGTTGGCAACCTCTAGAGATTGGGGAAATGTGCTGATGTCATGTGACCAACTGGGTCGGGGCACCTCCGAGTGGTTTTCGGAACCGAGACGTTACATATCAATTAAGAAAAAATATTGGAATCGAGATCTAATTTGTATCCCTTATACATGGAGTTCATCACCTGACTTCCACAAGATATCATTTTATCCCTACCATGTTCATAGTTACCATAACATCATTGTCATAATCCATGCTCACTCCCCCATGGGATAACATTTCACAATGGTCCACATGTCTTGGGATCCAAGTAGAATACGAAAAATCATATATGGAATGATACGCTACCCAAGAATGAATAATATGTCATCATAGGTAAAGTAGAACACACAATACGTGTGATAAAAATTAAAGGTTAATAACAATTAATGAGTATTTTGGGAATCAATTGTAACATTAGGGTTCTATAGCTTTACACACTCCCACATGTGATCATAATATAAAATAGTCCCCAAAATATATCATTGCATAATCATATTTATGGAAACTTTTGTAAATATGTCCAAAAAGGTAAGGTGACTTCCTACATTCAATTCCATCTATGAAATAATGCGGGGATAAACTAATCATGAACACTTCTTCATGGGAATATTATAGAAATGTTGACACATGGGGTTCATTATGGTTTCCTAGAACCAAAAATAGTTATTTTATTTTAAAAATAAATAAAAAATCACATGGGAAGATACTTTCTCTCTCATGAATATTATTCAATTTATCATAAAATATCACATGTGATGATATTATTTCATTCCAAATTAATTTCTATATTATCATTTTCATCAAAACTTGACATATCCATATTATCTTTAGTGATAAATAATTTTTGATCATTTTTCAATAATTCTCCTTTTAGAATTATCGTTGTATAATTAATTGTAAATTATCTGTTATAATTATGTATTCATAATTTTTTTCCATTTATCATTATATAATTATATTCAATATGTTTATCCTAGCTTATCCTTTATAATTATATTTTGAAAATTTATTAATAATTATCATTTACAATTCTCTTTTGATAATATAATGCAATTATCCTTTTATAAATATCTTTTGATAATATATTATAATTCATTTGTGTTATAGTTATCTTTTGAATATTTATTATAATATATCCCTTATAATTATATTTTGATAAAAAAAATTATGAATTTTCATTTATAAGTATCTGTTGATAATTTAATACAAATTATCATATAATAATTATCTTTTTATATTTTATTATAGAAATTCCTTTACAATTTTTTTTTAAATTTAATAAAAATTATCCATTTACAATTAATATTTTATAATTGACTATAAAGTGTCCCGTATAAATATATTTTGATGATTTTATTATAAATTATCCCTTAGAATTACATTTTTATAATTTGATACAAGTTATCCATTTATAAATATATTTTTACAATATATTATAAATTATTTATAATAATTATATTTTTATAATTTTATAAAAATATATATCCATTCATAATAATATAAGATAGTGATCAATTATAATTAATTTCTTATTTATAATTACCTTAAAATAATATCTTGTAAATTATCATATTATTATTATATTTTGTTATATTATAATTATCCATTATTAATTCATGTCATTACCCATTTAAAAATTTATAAAGTGGCAACTTAACTTTTTTATAAAATGATATCTTATAAAATACTATCTAAGAATCTTGTATTACCACATTTATAATTATCCTTCAAAAATGTGTATAAATTATCTTCAATTACATCATGTAATTATTATTTGACAAAACAAGGTAATAAATGTCGCCAAATTTCAACAATTTAACATTAGATTTTTCATGCAATTAGGATTTGATAACATTAATAAATTATCCCATATCATACAATGTGTTTATATATATATATTATTTTGGATAATTTATTATAAAATTTTCCTATTATAATACAAAAAAAATATTGATTTATAAATGTTATGGTTATCAATTTTCTTCAAAGATAAAACTTCTTCCATTTTCTGTAATGTGTATAGAAAATAAATTAAATAAACAAATAAAAATAAAGAACTCTTGTAGGTTGTAAGCCATAGGAAGGAAGAGAAACCTCTTCTCACTGATCTTTGAATAAAGGGAATGTAAAATCATGGCTAACTACATGCATGGGAATCTAGAACTGGCAGAACCCAACTAGATCAACATAATGTAAGAAATAATTGGTTGGGATAATTCCATACCATATACATGATAATCCATCTAAAACATAAATTAATACCCAATTAAATATTTTATTCACTTAAAAATCAATGAAGGTTCAGTAGATTATCCCCACTAGTGCATTTCCATCAATATTCATTCAAATTGATAGATATATGTGGCCTTGAAAAAAACTGGTAGGACAAAATGGCATGGTTCCATAAATTTCATAATGAATGAATCCCAATGACTTACTAAATATGATTAATGAATTTAATTATTTAAGAAATCTATATAACTTGATTTTTATCTGCAAGTTAACCAACCACCTATTGATAATGATAGATATACAATTCATAAGGTAAAGACCACTTTTTGTACATAACTATGGTTTTAAATTTCTTATACGACACATTGTTTGAGAGATATAAATTATTAACTATTTAAAAACATAGTAAATAAATCAATTTTAAGTGGCGTTTGTCACATAGTATGTTTTCAATCAATTAATTCACATAAAAAATATATATACTCCACCTCGAGTAAACCCCATGTTTCAGACCTAATGGTGGTCTCATATTTACCAAATGATGCATTCTTTGAGAGATATTAAATTACTATAAATATAATATAATAAAAATATATTGATAAATTATTCTCATGAGAAATCCAACAATATTTATGAAACATAAATATTTTATGTCAAAAGTGTTATTTTACATGTCCCAAACCAAACAATTGTATCATATTTATCATATGACACATCATTTTATATTTATTAAATTATATTGAATGAAATTCATTTCTACAATATTATAGATTTGGTTTTATTATTCTAATTTCATCAAGTCTTTATGGGCCTCAAAATCTGACATAAAATTAGTGTCAGAATCAAAAAAATTGATTAATTATTCCAATTTTCATGTGGTATTTTACCCATACACAATATTCTTTTTATTTTATTTTGTTAATAACTTTGATAAATACTTTTTTACACATAAGACACTTATGATTTTTTCAAAATATTTGTTTAATTATCTTTTTAATATTATGGATATTATAATGATAGACAGTCCATACAAATAATGATATGAAACTCTACTATGGTCAATTCAATGAAATTTGAAGGAAATATCATCCCACTAATAACAATAATAATCTTAATATAAAACATGGTTTCTTTAGTACTTCCACCTATAGTCTTTACAAAATGTTATATATTACATTCTTTAGGGGATATTCACAATTTACATAAAAATTTCTCATAAATATAAGATTGTGATGATCCAGAGTCAAACAGTGTTTTGGAATAATTTAAATTCACTAGTAACATACATATCAACACTTCATTTGATGAACCAACATCAACTATAATTGTCAAAAATTACTTTGTCAAACCTTTCTTTTTTTAATCGTGATGATTTCCACCCCTTGAAACTGACTTTAAATAGGAATAATCATAATGACCCAATTCATTATAACTAAAACACCGCACTATTTTATGTCAATCTTTTAACCTACTCTTTTTTAGGGCTCATTTTTTATATTCATTAATAATATGACTATACCGACCACACTAGAAGCACATAAATAGTCATTTTAACTATTATTTAAAATATTTTTTTCAACACATGAAATATTATTTGAGATTAACTCTTAACTTCATAGCTAGTTGATTCTTTATTGAATTCTTGATTGACATTTTCTTACTGTTGTCATCTGAAGGAACATAGATCTCAGTAAACTCTATATCCAATTTCTCATCCGACCAACCTCTTTCTCATGACATTTAAATTATCATGTGGCCAATGGGATTGTAAAATTTTTTAAAACCTTGAGAAAAATATTTTAATCATGAAATCGGTTTCCAAAATAAAATCCATCACATAATTGGATAATCTTGTTTTGTTTTCATTATATTCAACCACAAAATCATGATATATCTACCTCAATTACAAGATTTTTTCATCTGTAGTTGACCAAACTTAGGGAGTAATTTATCAAAGATGTTATCCTTGAATTTTTTTCCATTCCATAAATTTAATTTCATCCTTATCTCTGTTGGTAATATCCCAAGACCGCCATCGATCAACTTCACATTCAAATGACAACTCCAAGGGCTACCTTTTGACATTCCAAACATCCCATGACATCAAATATATTTTCCAAAGTGATGATCCTCCATTATTCTATGATAAGGTCGAATAACACACTAAATGATGTGACATGGTTCCTCCTTATATATTACATAAAATACATGTTCCTTTTAGGTAAATTGAATTTCTCTCTAGCACGGAAGATACAACTATATATCTTTTGCCTCAACTGATACATCACTACCACAATCAATTCTATTCCATTTCAAATTTTCTCAAGATGCGAATTTGGAAGGATATTCCCATTTTGGTTCCTTCTAACTACATATTACCAATTTTCTTGGTAGAAAACCATTATAAATATAAATATATTACTCAGAGAATCTCAATAATAATTATGTTCAATATAATTTAAACATAACTCTATGATGAAATATCTCTCCAGAATGTTATTAATTTCATCATAACAACTAAATTTATCTATAACATCATATAATAACAAATATAATGAAAAAATTTAAACATTACGTAATCACTAGTTTTAGTCAATAATTTTCTTTTATTGACTTTTTAAATAATTTTTTTTTATTTTTAGAGAAATAGTGCATAAGTCATACATTAAAAAATATATCATACAAAGTGCACAATTTCAAATAGAATCTAATTTTTCCACAATATAAATGTTTTAAAACCATTCACGATTCCATTGATGGAAATTATTTATGAAATTAAAATTTAATTTTCTCATTTCCTTACCTATCCCTACATCCAATGAAAAATAATTATAAATCTATGATGAGAATAAAAATCTCAGTATGGGATACACAAATGAGGAAAACTGTTTGTTTTGTGAAAACAAGAAAAATCATATAAAATTTATGAGTATCGTAAATTATCAATATGAATATGAAAAAAAAATTTGAAAATGAAATTTAGAATCAGTTTTCTAAAATAAATTCATTAAAATGGGTAGAAACTAATTAAAACCTCTTTTTGTTGACTTAGAGAATCTTATACATACGACCCTTTCAATATCCTTTTATTTGGAATAAACATAAAACCGACTTCCAAAATTGTCATTACCCAATCCATTAGAGTGCAATATTGATGAAAAAGACATATAATCTACTATGGGGTTACCTGGATCAATCTAGGAAACCACATATTATGCTATGATGGGATTACCTGATTCTATCTATTCCACCTCATGTAATGTTGTAATGAGCTTACCTGATGCTATCTTGGTGTACCCATATCTCATGTATAATAATCAAGTACTTTTAAATGAATAAAAGATTTTACACATACAATTTTTCTTTATGAATAATTTCAAAAATTGTTTTTAACTAATATGAATATAAGTTTTTCATAACAAAATATACATTTCTTTTAAAACTCCATTTTTAATACCATAAAACAATTTTCCTTCGGATAAAATTTTTCATAAAAAAAACCAAAAATTTGAATGGGGTTTTATTTTAATAAATCATGAAATCATTTAAAGTATGTATTTAATAAGAAAACATTTACAGTGGAAAAAAATTCATTATTTCCCAGTACATTTATAATAGAACATCCCTTTTATCATTCAGAAAAACATTCCATATAAACATACAAAAATATTCCATTTTCAAAACCATTTTGGTAAATAAATATTCATAATTTTTAATTTTTAAATATTTTAAATCAATATAAATTAATTAGTAAAATCATATTTTAAACATGTGTGTGGAATAGATAGATAGTTTGGGGAAAAAACATTAAAAATAATTTTTAAAGGATAATTCCCGTATAAATTGGGAAACAAAAGAATCATAATCCCAGAAAATATTAACATTAAAAAATACTATAAATATAATTTAAATTGAAAAATTCATGATATAACATTTCAAAGGTATGTATATACTCTTTATAAAATAAAAATGTATCATATCATAATGAAAGGGTTCAGTGAAAGGAAATTGAGAACAAATACATTACCGCAAGTCTAACATTTCTTGTGTTTATTTTTATTCCTAAATAATAAACTTATATTCATTATTTATTTTCCTGAGAACCTTTTTGTGATTATTATTACATTTATTTCTCTTAATAACATGTTATATAGAACTACTTAATCAACAAATTTTTTTATGTATGTTTTGACTGTATTCCTCTTCTGTGTCAAATATAACTTTGGTATGTAAACTAAGCTCAAAGGATTCATTACGTAAACACCTAAAAAATAATAGTGATGAAATAATTTTTATATTTATTCTACAATTATTTTTAAAAAATAATCATTCAAAATGGTTTTAAAAAATTTTCTAGCATTATAATCATCGTGATTATATATCATATGTACACAAGAGTAACATTTCTATTCATTCAACCAGAAATATGGAATGTCAGTATGAAATATTTTTTCTTTGATGAATTATAATTATAGTATTAATACCATATTACTTATTTATATATACTTATATATATAATTTTTTTATTAGCTGATGATAAATAATAATCACATCACTTTGTGGAGGAAGTATCCCACCCTTCAACGAACGACATTATTACATTTCTAGATTGTGAAATGGTAATAAATAAATAGAAATTTTACACATAATGAATTATAAATTTATCTTGATTATAATATTACATCATTATTATCACATATGATCATTATAGTTACTCTTATTACATTATATTTAATTCCTTAGTGAAAAATAATTTCATCGCTTCAAGAGGTGGTAGTCCATTGTACGAATGATTGAAGTTATCATTTCTCTTATGTATTGGAATATGTAAGATCCATGATTTTATTAAGTTAATTTTTTATGTTTTTTTCACAATTTTTTTCTATATATGTCTCTTCAAATGATTATTTAAATAATAAGGGGTTTTTGGGGGTCGGGATATAATAGATGAAGAAAATGGAGTGTTTGGAATAGTGCACGGTGTAGGGGATTTCCATGCACTCCTTTCATTTTCTTAATCCCTCATTACAGACTAGCCAAGGCTCTTCACTGTGGTCTTCCATTCAGCTCCTTCTTTTTAGCCTCCAACCGCACTCCTGGTGGATCCTGGGGTAGGGAGAGGTCTCATTCTAGCACAAAAACTGGTCATGGGAGGCCATTAGGTTTCCAGGATTCCATGCTCCCAACATCTCCTCTAGAGAATTTATATTATAGATAGGTTTCACCAATGCAGTGTTGGATGCTATTCAACAGGGCACTTTCAGACTCATCAACCTCTCTCCAGAACCAAACCATTGTATTTTTACTCCTTCCTCCTCGGGTTATTTACCTCCTGGGACTTCTTTAGAAACCTTTCATCTCAGGAAACAGTTATATAAAGGTATGAAATCATCTAGAACATGTCCCTTCCCTCAAAATATAACTTTCTATCATGGTGAATCCAAAACAGATCCATTCCTACGGATGACAAATTCAAACATTGTGGTATTCCTCTAGCATCTTATTTCCCCTATGGATGGAATTGCATTGAGGAGACTTTGGATCATCTGTTCTTTTTTGGGGACTAGTTGAGTGGTGTATGGAGTGCACTTGGTGGATTCATGGCCTTCTCTACTCCTATAATGGCTGACGATCCGTTCCTGGAGAGGAGTTTTCAAGGTTTTGGATACAGGGGCCCAAAGAAGAAGGCTTGGACCATAATCTTACATGTGGTACTTTGGAATATATGGCATGCTCATAATAGGGAAATACACAATGTATTTCCTTCCTTTTGTACCTCCATCTTCATCAGAACCAAAAATATGCTCCTGGATTTGGACCGTCTTGTGAAGAACTGGAGGGATTCTCCATCCATTCACTCTCTTCAAAAAAGATCCCACGAGGCTCATCCAGGCTCCAACTCTGGTGTAGGTCACTGGGTCCCATGGTTACCCCCTCCAGAGGTCTCAAACTGAACTCTGATGGTTATTGTTACGAGGAGGTTCTCCGTGTTGGAGGGGTTGTTCGACATGATAAAGGGTCTATCGTACTCGCTTTCTCCTCTCGCCTTGGTTGTGGGTCCTCCCTCTAATAAGAGGGCGAAGCCCTTTTTTGGGTATTAGTTTATGTCATCAGAATTCCACTGACTTAAAGGAGGTTAAAAACGAATCTAAGATCCTTCAAAATTCCATGCTTGGTCTTTGTCCCAACCCTGGTCTATTTCCTACTTTTTCAGAAATTGTAGAGGCATTCTCTAATGCAACACCAAAGTGTTCCATGTGTGGAATGTAGGGAATCAAGTTGGTGATTACCTTACTTCCCTTGATTTTTTTGGCCCTGAACCCCTTCTCCTCCACAATATTTTGTCCTTGAATCCCTAAGGGGTTGATTTTATTCTAGGGGATACCCTCGGTCTTCACTCATTCAGACACCCATGATCCATGTTTTCTTGTGTCCAGTGTGACTCTTTCTTTAAATAATAATTTACTCTATGATTTGTGCTTGTGTGTAGAGATTTTCCTTTCTCTTGTTATGTACTGGTCACCTTGATTGTTATTTGGTAAATTTGGGGTCTATGTTATTTCTTGAACCCTTCATGGTAATCTTGGGATTCATGGATGATGAATTGACCATTTTAGGGCCACCCATGGGGTGCGCCGACACTCCCAGACATAGAAAAAGGTAGGGATAAATGAAGTGATTATGAGTGATAATTTTATTCTCATTTAGAACATATCTAATGTTTTATTTAGTTGTATGTGTAATATTGATGTTTGTTCTTATGGTTTTCTGTAATTGAATAAAGGGTTTTCTCATGAATTGAAGTGGGTTAATTAGGTTAAATGATATTGTGTCCAATTATATAGGAATTATGTTCAATTACCAAAGAGGGATAATATATATGAAATGTACATCATGTAAAATTTTAAATGGCTTGTGAAATGAGACATGTAAATAGAGGCATAAGGGAGCTGATGAATATGGAATAAGTTAATACCTGTTAAATCATGGGGCATACCTAATGGGTTGAATGTGATAAAGTGATTAATCTATGTATTATAAGAGTCAAACCTAAAATGAAAAACAGGTAAATTATTGTTAATTTTTGAATGAGCTATGTGGGTTTTTAGATGGTAATTGGTGAATATTGTCTATGTATAAGAGTTGATGAACTCACTTAATGGGTTAAGGAAAGAGAATGTGAATTTGGCTAAATGGTTATCAATTGTAGTTAATAAATGTATTAATGGGTTATGGAAAAGTATTAATTCCAATTTTTTGTAATACATTGAGATATCTAATGGAATTTATAAGCATGGTTGTGTTATGGTATGGTTTTGGTGATTGCATAAATAAGCATGTGCACATGGCTCTGTACAGTGGGGTATTGACATGAGGTTTTATGACCATGGGTTTAGTCAGAATGAGGCTCAACACTTCCCCAAAAAAATGAATGGGCTAGGGAAGGGGATAGAGGCTCTATTCATCTTATAGTTTCATTCCACCCAGATGGTGGCTTCATGGTAAGGGTAATATGTTGATGTAATATTTATATCCATAGTGAGATAGTGACTTGAATTATTCCCCTAAGCATAATGATTGATTTTCATAGACCCATGTAGAGATGATTAATATTCCTAACCCAAATAACATGTGTTAAAATTTGTTTATAATGTACAAATGGTATAATAAATAGAAATGAGATAAATGCTAGTCATGAATTAGATGAACTTCATTAAATAAAGATCCAAATTTGTCGCTGATATAATTACTATTTCTTTTGTACTTTCATTTAATGTCTATTAGGCTGGACATTTTGTAACCCCCATTGGTTGCGTCTTACTGAGTTTTATACTCACAACACTTCTTGGGATGTTGTTTGGTACCCACACAAATTTCTTGGTTTCATGTCAGGACAAGGGAAATGGCCCTATTCTAGGATTTTTTTAGGCTTGGGATGTACATAGAGAAGGATGTAGACATATAGTTGGGTCCCATTGGGTAATTTTGATGTTTGTCTTATTTTGGGTTTTTTCACCTTTCAAAACAAGTATTCCCTGAAATTGTTAATGTTGAATAATGGTTTGTACCCAGTTTGAGAAATGATTGAATTTTATGTTTATTTGTTTTTCATATTATTCTTCTTTTTATATTGTGTTATAATGTGGTATACTCTAGTAAAGAGGGTATAGTATCCCCATGTGTCTTTTTAGACCCTCTCCACTAGTCAGCAACCTATGTCATATGGGTGGGTGCACTTGAGGTCAAGTGACTACTTAGATTAGGGCACCAATTCGGTGGCTTCTGGGGTGAGGAAATTTTAAAGTGGTATCAGATAAGTTCTTTTCACTTTAATAATTTTTTCGGATAGTATACATGTGATTAGGATATGTCACGCCTTGGTAATGAGCTTCTTCTTTGAAGTAGCTAACACATATACAATGAAAAACCAAAGTCACCTAGGGAGGGAGTTGTTGTTTTTTATGTTTTTTTGTCATAGTTGAATGATATTTCACCATTGGTTGATGAAAATTCTATATGATTTGACAAATTTATGACATTTTTCTCATTTCATAATGTCATGAGGTTATACATTCAAGCATCATATAAGCCACCTAAGCAATTAGGTGGCATAAATCTTTATAGACACACTCACGGGGTGGGAGTGCTGGGCATTGAGAGTAGAATGAATTTTTCTTCATTGATAAATATAAATAAAATGAGGACTAATAATGGTAATATAAGTTGTTGAATGAAAATAATTCACATGAATAGTTATTTAATATCGATTATAATGAAATTTTATGAATGGGTTAACATTTTGAGTTGTGATAAATTGTAAAGGTTGATTCGGTGTTGAAAATAAAAATATTGCATAACGATGGTAAAATAGTTAATGAATATGTCAAAATGCAAGGTTTAAATGGGTTAAAATTATTATTGTAACATGTTTTGATATGGGAAATTTGCTGAAGAGGAATAAATCGTGATGTAAATTAAGAATTGGTTTGAATCGGTATTGAAAAAATACTTGTGATTAAGTAAAATGGTTACCCCATGTTGATCTTGACTCATGGTAGGTATGGTAGAGGGCAGCATTCAAAGTGCGATAATGAAAATTGGGTTAGTTTATGAAGAATGGTTTGCTGATAGTTTATAGAATAAGATCTTTTCATCTATGTTTAAGTCCTATGTGTCATTCTACAAAGCATCATGTGTATGATATGTTTAAAATGATAATGATTGATTTCAAAGGTGGGTATCCTTTCTGTTGTTTGTTTGACAGTTGTATGTGTGGGATGGGGTAGTGAGAGTACATAGTTTGATATTTGGATTTATATTGTGAGGATTTTTCTATTATGATATGGCCTAGTTGGTGTGTTTAGGGAACCCCTGATGGGGGTTTGGCTGTTTGTTTGCTAGGTTTTGTTCTCTAATATGAGTGTCGAAACTCTCATGGTTTGTGACTATATAGAGTTTATGCTAGATCCTAAGGATGGTGCCAGGGACTTAGTAAACTTGTGAGTTGATACCTTGAGAGATTCATTTTGAATCACGGAGAGGATATATTCCTCGTAGTGTAGATGAATTTGTAAAACTTTGGTAAAGAGCCTAGAGTAAAAGGTTGTTTTGTGCACTGGACACATTGTGCACAGGGATAGGGGTGATGGTTTCCTTCATGATCATTTCTTAGTTTGTGTTATGATATGTATGGTTTTGAGAGAGGACCAATGGATTCCCGTTATATTGAATCCATTCTAGGGAGTTTTTATCAAAAAGCCTTAATGGTGGCCTATGAGAGTGGTGTGACATGGTTTCTAGTGCTTTTTTGTGTGTGTCTTAGTTGTAGAAGTTGTGTACTTTGATAGTGAGACTCGGACTATTGTATGGTGTGGGTTTGGCCTAGAGTTATAAGTGGTAAGGTTTATGGTCGGTAGTGATAATCATGTTGTGGTTACGTGATGATAGTTTTGGAAAAGAAATGGTAAACTCATGGGAGTTTATTCCAGTGGTGAAAGTAACATGGAATATGAAGCATGTGAGATGCTTCTGAGGTGGTGTCTATGAGTACTAAGTATAACCATGATTTAGTAAATTGAATGCTTGTTTCGGGTTCTTTCAAATGGGTTTTATAGTGTTTGTGATAGGAGGTATGGTTTTTTAGAAGGGTTTTATTGTATGGATTCCTAAATCACCTATTTGGATGATCATTAATGGAAGCCTCAATGTTTTATTCGATTGTAAGAGACATGGGTGATTTAATTGGAGTTATGTTTTTTCTCTATGGTGACACACGAGGTTATAGTGGTCTCATGGGTGAACTTGTTTTTATTAATGGATTAGTTTTTGGGTGATATGCATTGGCCACCTCAAGGCTGATGAGGCTGACTAACCAAGATGCACATTTAGAAAAGTAAGTGTATAATGGTCTTCACATAGGTAAAAGTTCATTTTTGAGAGACAACTGTTCTGATATGTTTGGTAGACCATTTTGATTCGGTTTGGTAGCTATCAGGGATGCATCAGAAGAACTCGAGGTGTGTGGTGGGAGTAGTTCAACATGAAATGTTGGTTCATATCAGCATGGTGATTTGTTTATAGAGTGATTGTGAGATTTAGTGGGAAGTCACACCTTAATATTGATGAATAAGTGTTTATGAGATGTGTTTGGCAGGGGAGCCGAAGATCCTTTTCAAGTCATGGTGTCCTATAGTTTGACATTACAACTGGATAAGTTGGTGTTGTTGTTATATGAAAACTTTTTAGCATACATCATCACGTAATGCTCCTTCCCAATGTATTTATATCTTCCTAGGTACATTGATAAGCCCTAGCATTATGCTAATTGACATGAAGGTGTCTGGTTGGAAGATGGACATCACAGAATTTACCCTCATGGAAATGGTACATGATGAGATTAATGATGGAATATATACCCTTTATGGAATTGTGGGAGGTCCTTAGGAGGACTGAATGTTGATGAAATACATGGGTTTCATTCAAGGAATCTGATAATAAGCATTGGGTGATGTTAATTTTTTAGTTTTGAAAAAACCTAAATATCCATGTCTATTTTATGGGGTTTAGCTTGTGATGGATCATATAGACATGGTGGATGGAATCCCTCATAAAGAACAATAGTAACACCAGTCCTAAGGTGGCAAGTGATAATTCATACCCGGATGTCTAGAAGAGAACATCAAGTTGGTGTGGTGGCATCGGATGCCAATGCAGATCCTGTAAGGTGCATGGTAGGTTCCCCAGAGAGGCCATGTGGGACTTGGATGTGGTGAAAGAGAAGACAAGTGTTGGCTTTGAGATCAAGGTGGTTCCAAGAGAGTCTTTTGATGTTTATTATGATGCTGTAAAAGGGTGTGGTTGGATATGACTATAGGTTGTGGAAATAGAGGTTGGGTTCTAAAACTTCAATAATGATCTGGGTTAACTCAGGTAATTTCTCCTCTGGTGGTTTTAGAACATCATGATGTTGAGTGATCCTTCTACATGCGATGTGGTTTCAATCCATGCATGAAGCCCAATGATGGTCAGGAGAACGATAATGACGTGATGATGGAATTCTACAGGAATTCATGGAACAACCGATGTGGGTTCATGGGATGATAATGATAGGATTAAAGTCAGTAATCACATTGGGAAGGTTGTAGATGGGTTGTGTATCATCAGTGGAAGGTGGTTATTCTGGGAAAAGCCAGTTGGGGTGGTCGAACCTGAGATGGTAAACTTGAATGGTTGTGGTGTGTATGACCCACCACTAGGATCATGTTGGGGAAGAATTTTCCTTTTTAGAAATAAATTTATACCTAATTGAGGTCGATTTGATCTTATTCCCTGAATGGATAATGTAGTAATGTCCACCCTAATATTTTGTTGTTGCCTCTAGAAGCCAATGCTGGGTAATGACCCTATGGGGGTTTGGGCATGTCGTGTTGGGACATGTCAGTTATGTGAAATGTGATTTGAGAATCGAGTGACCATTTTTCAATAGTGATAAATTTATGTAGGTTGGTAAATATGGTTAAAAGGACATTATGATCTACTTTTCTATATATTGAGTATTTTCACCATTAGATTTTGGGGAAATGGGGGAAAAGGATGCCAAGTGATTTGGGTCTTGAGTTGGGTGGAGGATCGGACCGAGGTGGTGTCAATTGGTTTCTCCATGATGATGTGATGATGTGTGTAATGTTTCTGTGTGTAGTGATTCAGAAAATATTTTCTATGTTTTTTATGTGGTGTTCTAGTGGTTAGGTACGGTTGAAGTAGATGCATCCATATAGAGTTTTCAGTTTGTGTTGGAGTTTTGTTGAGGGATACCCGTGGGAAAAGATTGTGCCCCTGATCCATGTTTGGTGAGAATTGTGATGTTAAACTATAAACATTGAAAATGGGAATAGATCGGTAGGAATATTGGAATGATCTCTACATACATAAACTTTGTGATTCCCAGGAAGAGACGCTCAAGGATGAGCCATTATAGGGTGGGGAGTTTGCAAGATCCCGGATTTTCTTAAGGTATGTCATGGTTTATGTATTGTTTTTGCCTTATATTGTTTTCTACATAATGGTCTCCACATATTTATGTGACGTATTAGGAGTGTTATGGTGGATTGAGTCATGATAGTGGTAGAAAAGATTGTTCATAGTCATGTTGTATGGTTTCTGCATAGTTCGTAAAACAGTACAAAAGTCTCAGGTAACCGTGTAGCCATTGAAAAAGACATACAAGTAGTTATCACATTGTAAAGATTACCATGTGATGTTCCCTCGGAAAATATGTTAAGGGGTGATTTCTGGTCAGTTCCACCCATATGTTCTGCACACAATTTGGAAATCCAATGGGGTAAATCGTGGAGCCCATAAAAGATAGAAGAAATTACAAATTTTCCACTATGGGATTTTTATACCAAGACAATATTTTATTCCTCCTTCCATGATGGAACCCAAGGAATGAAACAAGAACCTCCATAGATCTCATGGATCAATCTCTCTCATTTCTGGTTCATTTGGAGTGTCATCGTTTGCAAAATGAAGATCTGATTAATGCTAGTCCCAATTGTTCTTTTCATTATGGATAAATGTTTCCATTTATTCCCTATCTACATATGAATCAATTATTCTTTATTTTTTAGGTGATATTTAGGTTGAGGATTAA
Organism: Viscum album; assembly: GCA_963277665.1. Taxonomy (NCBI): domain Eukaryota; kingdom Viridiplantae; phylum Streptophyta; class Magnoliopsida; order Santalales; family Viscaceae; genus Viscum; species Viscum album. The sequence goes on from OY728133.1 coordinate 977,323,452, forward strand.
AACATTTATTGACACCAGATCTGTGTGTTTTCTTATGCATTTGTTCATCATCATATTCGTCTTAGGTGGTCTAAAAGTTACATCTCATAGTTTTGTTTTAGATTTGTGCATGTCTGTTGAGATTTTTTTTCTTTCTCATGTAGTGTATTTGTTAACTTTAGTGTGATTTTGTAAATTAGGTGTCTAAATTTTTTTTAACCCTTTATGGTCCCTGTGGGATGCATGTAAGATGAATTGACAATTTTAGGGCCACCCATGGGGTGCACTGACAATCTCGAACCCAGAAAATGGTAGGACTAAATGAAGTGTTGTCAAGTGATAATGTGATGCCCATGTTGAAAATATCTAAATGGTAGATTTTGTTTTAAGTGGAATATTGATTTTTGGGCCTAGGTTTTTGTTTAATTGCATAATAGGTTTTTTGGCATGAATTTTAGTGGTTTATTTGGGTTAAATGGGGTTTTGTACAATGGTATGAGAATTATGTTGAAATACTAAAGAGGATTAGTACATCTGAAGTGTTGATAATGTTAAATATGAAATGGATTGTGAACTGAGTCATGTATATTGTTGCTTAAGGTAATTGATGAATGTGGAATTAGTTAATACATGATAATCATAGTGAATACCTGAAGGGTTGAATGTCATAAAGTGATTGTGCTATGTATTATAAGTTTCAAACCTGAAATTCATAAGGTGTAAATTCATGTGAAATGGTGAATATGTTAAGAGGGTTAGTGAATGGTAATTGATAAATATTGGATAAGTATGTGGTTGTTGGACATACTAGATTGTTTATGTCATGAGAAAGAGAATTTATCTAATTGTATATGAATTATAATAGGTAAATGTATTAATGTGTAATGGCATAGTATTAATTCCCATGTAGTTTGTTATAAATTGTTATCACTAATGGCATTGTATATGCCTGGTTTTTTTATGGTATGGTTGTGGTGATTGGATAAATAAGAATGTGTACAAGGATTGGTAAGTTGGGGTATTGACATGAGGTTTTACACCCATGGGTCGAGTAAGAAAGAGGCTCCAAACTCCACACCATAAATGCACGAGATAATGAAGGGGATAAAGGATATATTCCCCAAATGGTTTCCTTCAACCGAGATTAAGGCTTAAAGGTGAGGATGATGTGTTGATGTGATTTGTGTATCCCATGTCAGATAGGGACCTGAAATATTTCTACTACATATAATGATTTATTTTCTTAGACCCATTTAGAGAGGATGTATATTCTTAACCCAAATATCATTTTTAAATATGGTTTATTTAATAAAAATTGTATAAGAAATGGAAATGGGATAATTTCTAGACATCAATTATATAAACTTTGTTAAAAAATGTCACGTGAACGGTCCCTTGTTTTCATTTCATTTATTTTGTACTTAAATGCACTATCTATTGGGATGGAAAATTTGAAGACACCATTGGTGGTGGCTTACTGTGTTTTTTTACTCACACCCTACTCGGGCCATCGATGGGAACCCAAGAAGATTTCTTGGATGAAGGTCAGAACAAGGGAAAAGTCCCTTATTTGGGATGTTTATTTGGGGTTAGGATGTACATGGAAGAAGGACTTATACATATATTAGGAACCTATTTGGGAATTTAGACAATAGTTTTATTTTGGGTTTTGTTCACCATGCACTACTAGTATTTCCTTACATTTTTAATGTTGAGTTGTGGTTCGTACCCTGTTTGAGAGATGTTTGACTTGTATGTTTATTAGTCGTTCATATTATATCGCTATTTATATTGTTCTATGATGTGGATTACTCTAGTAAAGATGGTATAGTATCTCTATCTGACTCATTAGACCCTAATCACTAGTTGGAATCCTCTAGTGTATGGGGAGGGGTGCATGAGGTACTATGCTGACTCGGCTCAGGGAAATAGTTTAGTGGCTTCTAGGACATGGAAATTATAGAATATGTAAAATTTAAGATAAATTTAATAACTCCAGAGGCATAATTATATTATAAATATAATAAATATCATAAATAAATAGTATGTACATTATTATTCCCAACTATTATAGGTTTCCATTTTGCGAGGCAGTAATCCTTCATAAAAACGAAGAATGATTTCACACCACATATGATTGATGTATGTGTGTTTTTAGGTTGTATAAATAACATAAAAAATATAATTATATTTATTATAATGATTCTATTATAAAATAATTGTATTAAAACAAGTACAACAGTTGGATAAGAAAATAAAATAATGATTCTTATTGAAGAACATTACATCCTCTTATAGTATATTCTTTTTATTTTCGCTAAAAACATATTAGGTTGTAATTAATACTAAAATAAGCATTATAGTATGGGGTTATGGAATATTGGAATAGACTGGGTATTTTTTATTATGATACAATTGGAATTATAGGTGTGAAGAGAGGTGGAGTGGGTGTTGCCTTTTATAAGTGGGGTTAGTGGAGAACATGTATCTTTTTAAAAGATGTATTTCCACCCATATTTTGTCCATTTAAAGTGGATGAAATAATTAAAAAAACTAGATCCATATAAATATAATGTCTCAATATATAAGAAAAATTCAACCTTTATAAGTTTCTAGGTCAAATTGTGCTAATTGTTTAATGTTTAGTCACTTCATAATTCTAATTTTCACCTTCATTACTACAATTTATTTTTATCTCCTTCACTAATCATTTTTGTAAAAAATTAGTTTTATCTTATTATAAATTTCAAAGTATTATTATCGAAAATATGTTATTCATTTTTTTAAATTCACCTCATAGAAGTGGAAGAATTAATTTTCATATTAATCCCACATATGCGGCTAGACATAGTGTTATTAATAATTGATTTTTTTGAAAAAGTTGATTCAATATTAATTATATCATTAATAATAATCATTGTATAAAAAAATATATATAGTAGTATATATTATATAAATTTAATTTAAAATATATACCATTAGGAATTGTTTTAATTAATTGAAATAGACAAATGATATCTTTTTAAAAACAGTTTCTATAAAAAATCAACTTTAATCCAAAATCAATATTATATTAAAAAAACACTACAAATTGGTTTCAAAAGTAATTTTTTGGATAAAATATAACTATATAATAATTTTTTTACTTAAAAATTATTTCAAAAACGATTCTATATTTAAATTACTTAAATTATCCAAAATAACGACTTTTTAACAATTTCGGTATTTTTCACAATTGAAAAAATTAATATTACCAAGAAACCCCCAAAATTTAAACTAATTTGAATTTTTATATTATTATTTTAAGAGAGAAATTAATTTTATAAAATTAAAATTCTAAATTTTTAAAATTAATCTTTCAAAAAATATATATAAATGTTTTAATTTAAAATATTTCTTTTTTTATTAAAAATTAAATAATATTTTTATAAATAATTTAACTATATATTTCATATTAAAATATATTATAATTATGTATTATATAATTACTTAGGTTATTACATATAGTTTGAAATTTTTTTATAAATTTTCTCTATGCACTCCTTTCTCATTTTATTTTTTTATTTTTTTGCTTTTTTTAAATCATTATTTTTTCTATTATGGATGATATAATAAAAGATTATATTTTTTATTATAAAGTATAATATCTAATATTATATATTTAATTTTGGTATATTTATATATATTAATAATTTCATAAAAATATGTTGTTAATATTTTATTTTCTATTTTTTGAACTATAATCCCCCCTCTTATAATAAAATATATATTATTTTTACCATATAAAAAGTAGAAAGATAAGAATTTTTTTGAAACAATTAATTATTAGATCAATATGGTGGTGGATTTGACATACAAAAGATATAATATTAGTTTTAAAATAAAAATTTAAGTAACTTTTACTAATAATCTAGAGTAAATGAAAAACTTTATCCTTAATATTAGATTTTTTTATGTAACTATAAAATTAATAGATTATGGTAAATCATGTTAGATCTACCAATTAATTAATAAACTATTAAAATAAAATAACACAAAATTAATAGTAAGTTACATTCATATTTTTTTTATTTTATGATAAAATATATTATCACTCATTCATTGATGCATATAATATATGAAATTTATAAATTATTTTATGTACACCATTATTTCATAAACTATATGGTATGTTATTTATATCCTAATTCATTATTTAGATGGTTATGTTACTATTTAATATTGTTTCATAAAAATCAATTTTTATTGACATGAAATTTTTTAATTTTTTTAATTTCTTTTGAAATACAAAACAATATGTTTGACATTTACATTTTTTTATTTTTGGTATGATATTATTAGTGATTCATTGAATAATTTCGAAAATGGGTTCTCTTATGATATATTTGAAATTCATTTGTGAATTTGTTTTATTTTTAAATTTTATGATACAATTAATATAACGACCCATACTTTACATACATTGTTAATACTTCAAAATTGAAGCATACTTATTACAAAATATAACAAAACCACGAAAGGACCGTATAGGTATAGTGTCTTTAGAAACTGGGAAACATAAACAACTGGTTCATAAAGCGTCTACACTGTCTCCCATTTATTTCATCATACTTATAGTCCCTTTTGGCATATCTTACTTAATAACCTTCTTCCTGGCATGGGTAAAGAAAACATAAAAAAGGGTGAGCTCAAATGCTTAGTAAGGGTAAACAAAAGAAATATCAATCACATCATATACATAAGCACATAACTTTTGGAAATCTTATCCTGTAAAAGAGATCATAATTTCATAACATGGGATAAATCATGGCGGTGAAATGTAATCACAATAATAATAACTTAAACCATGAATCTGTGTGGCATACACACATAATCATATAGAATCATTTCTTATTAGTCAAGGCTCATTGCCAAGACTATCTTAGTGGACTAAGTCCCTTTCTGAACCGAGTTCACTCCTATTTTCAGTCATGTTTCACTGAACCGGTATAACCTACCATTCCAGCCATGTCTATCTCATGAGATATAAAATCTTTACCCAATGCATTTGAGGGATATATAGGTCCCACCCATCTCATAATGATACCATTCTTATGTGTGCCACAAAATCATAAACCATACATCATAGCATAACCCGTGTAATGAAAATGGGATTCTTAAACATTGTGAAATCACAAAACAATTCATATAAGATAAAGGAATTCATAAAAATATTTCAATCACAACATAATCAAATCAATGTAATAATAGGTATAGACACAGATTCCTATATTATCTTAGATGGAAAATAATTTTTATAAAACACTTGAACTCCATTCTTGAGGAAAATATCCTTTCTGTTTCAAAAACACTTTTCCTTTCATAACATGTCGTACAATTCTAAACTAAAAGAAGTTGATTAAAAATAAACTTGAAAAATTATAAGGGACGCTTCTTGGAAATAATGTTTTAAAAATCCATTCATGCCGTATAAGTTAAAAGAAAACATTCTTCTCATACTTTTGTCGAAAAAGTCAAAAAATACCTCGTACGAAAAACGACAAAAGATTCCTTTAATATCTTTTACTAAAAACTCACCGAAGGGTAAAATTTGATATAAACTATTGTATAAGGATATAAATATTACATATTGGGGGAAACATGGATGTGGATTATAAAATACACCCCAGTAAATACCAAAGTATAAACAATCTCGGATAAAAATGAGATTGTGATATTTCTTTTACCTTAGGTATGATATGCTTTGTAAGTGTCCGAACCTCTTGTATAATGATTTAAATAATTTTATTGACTTATTCCAGAATCATAATTATTTTTATGATATCATATATAGTCATTTTCTTAGCTTCTTAGTAGTAATATTTCATTGCTACTTGTTATTCGAGTGTTTATAACTTTTTGTTCTTATGCGTGTCTTGTCGAATAAATTCTTAATCTTCTCTTTAGGATATAGATAACTCATTTCCAGAATGTTATTAGTGTAATATATATCATATTCATTCATTCAATTCATTTATATAATCATTATGAAATAAAGATCATGTAGAACGAGTCGCATCACATCGTGGAGACGGTATTCCGTACGTACGCACGAGTGATGATATCGTTCCTATGATCGTGGAATTGTATTGTAGTGTATGTATACTATTTAAGAATCAGTATTACTTTATAATAGTCATATATAGTCATTATTTACACCATTATACCCATCCAAGTAAGGTGGTGGTGGAAAATAGATTACACCACGGCGTGGAGACGGTATTCCGTACGTACGCACGCGCGGTGATTTCTTTTTCCGTAGGATGGATAGATGGTGAAATAGGGTTGTTTCATACTTATAATAACATATCCATATATGAGTGATACTGATTTTATTACTTCATAATGAAACAACTAAATAAGAACAGGTGGAAGAAGAAATAAAGATGATAGAATCGGTAACGGACATTACCTCTTCTTGGAAGTGCTTTTTTGAGACCTTCTTTTAGGGCACTAAAATTAGTCTTTGAAGAATACCAAGACCACTAGGATGTCTCTAGGGAAGTGTAGAGGAGGAATTGGCAGGGTTTGGCCGTGATTTAAGGCTCAAAGTGGTGTGAGGAAGAGGGGGAGGAGGTGCCCTTTTATAAAGGAGGAGAGGGGTACCTTTGGGAAAACTAAAAATATTATTTTATTATAAAGTCAAGTTCGGTTTTAAATAGCTCCAAATTGATATATTTAGAAGCTAAGGTGGGGATGGGTCGAAATCCTCTCATCCAATAGAATTTAGACATGTTTAGGTTCCTATTTTAACCTTATCATTTAGATTTAACATTAAGTTAAATAAGTTTACTTTTACCGTGTCTTCTTGTGTTCTTATACTATAAGGTTAATAAACATACTATAAGCAGCCAAACGAACCCCAAGTTGTTTATTATTAATATAAATAACCTTATATAAGTCATTTTGCAGAACCATATATTTTTAGGAATAAAATAACAATTACTACTATAATATTTGTTTTAAAAACTATATTATGTCAATTTTGACACTATTTAGTAATTGAATTTTGTGAAAATCATAACAGAATGATTAGTTCGAACAAAGTTAATGAAATCAATACTAACATGTCATATTAACCTATAAAAGTAGTTTAATTCATAAAAATTCTCAAATTACATTTATTTTTGTGTTTATAACATTAATTAAGTCAATATTTCATTAATAAGATAATTACTTCATCATCTTTGTGTAATAAATAAATTAAATTATTTAATGTCTAAAAGTTAAAAATAAAATACCATTATGTATGAAATATTTTTAGCTTTCTAATGAATATTTATAGTCGAATTTATCTTATGTATGACCCCATATTAAAAATTATTTACTTATTAAACTTTGATTTTAACTATTTTAAACCTTCTTTTAATAATAAATGTCCTAATCTAATCCAAATGGGCCTAAATGGTCATATTTTATTTCGAAGTTTTTTTTGGTCGAATTACACTTGTCCAATAGAATTAGGACATGTGTTAAGGTAATAATAATATCATCTTTACCATTAATTACCCTATTTACTTTTAACCGTGGTAAAAAAAAGTAAAAAGTTACTATTCAACAAAAAATTATTTTCATCTCATTGAACCACATTTTACTTACTGACATAAACCGTGTCTCTCAGATTTTTGAAATTCCACTCACAGAAGTGGTAAAATTATGTTTTATGAAAAATTCAGTTTTTTAACTACCACTTAGTTGTTTCACTATTCATCAAAAATTGAATGTTTTCAGAAAAATACCAAAATTTCACCCTAGGATAATTTCGATATTCCGAATCCAAAAATGAAGTCCATTTTGAAAAATAAAATTTATAAAATTTCAAAAAGTCGTTATTACTATTCATAACGGCTTGTTTTAATAATATTTTAATAGCATATCGTTGTTTAGTGAAACTCGGTATTGCGTACGACACAAGCTATCGAGGAAGGTTGCAAGTTCGTGGAAAGCAAGACAAGCACGTGTTGTGTAGAAAAAGATTCCTTTGATGATTTATATAAAATAAAAGTCTTAGGTGTTACATTATACCCCCCTTAAAATGAATTTCTCCCTCGAAATTCGTCACCTTGTAACAAACAGATGAGGATACCTCTCCCTAATCATATCCTCAAGCTCCCATGTAGCTTCTTCTAATTGGTGGTTCCTCTATAAAACTTTCACCAATCGAGTGGTCTTGTTTTGTAGGACTTTTTCGCTACGATCCAGAATCTCTATCGGTTGTTCTTCATAAAAAAAGATCTTGCTCTAGCGGTACAACTTCTGATCTGAGTACATGTGAAGGATCAGGTATGTACATTCTCAGGAGAGATACATGGAACACATCGTGAACTTGAGAGAGATTCGGTGGAAGCGCCAATCGGTAAGCTACCTTCCCAACACGATACAGTATTTCGAAAGGACCGAAATATCTGGGGCTCAACATCCCCTTCTTTCCAAATCTCATAACCCTCTTCCAGGGAGATATTCGTAACAACACTTTATCACCCACTTCAAACTCTAGGTCTTTTCTTCGGTTTTCGGCATAAATTTTTTGTCGACTCTGAGCTGCTCTTATGTGTTGTTGAATAGATCTGACCTTTTCTGCCATTTCATCAACAAGATCAGGTCCTAATAGCTTTCTTTCCCCAACTTCATCCCAACAATTTGGAGTCCTACATTTCGTTTCATAGAGAGCTTCATAAGGATCCATCATAATACTGGAGTGAAAGCTATTATTATAAGAAAATTCCTCCAATGGTAGGTCTTGTTCCCAACCACCTTTGAAATCCATAGAGCAAGATCTCAACATATCTTCTAGGGTTTGAATTGTTCTCTCAGACTGACCGTATGTCTGAGGATGATAAGCAGTGCTGAAACTCAACTCTGTATCCAGAGTATGCTGAAGACTTCGCAAGAACATCGAGGTAAATCTCGGATCCCGATCAGATATAATAGAAAGTGGTACTCCATGCAATCTTACCCCTTCCTTTACATATATCCTGGCAAGCTGATCTAGAGAGAAATCCTCTCTAATAGAAATGAAGTGTGTAGACTTTGTAAGATGATAGACTATGACCCAGATAGCATTATTGCCTTTGGATGTTTTAGGAAGTCCTGTGACAAAGTCCATAGTGATGTTTTCCCATTTCCATTCGGGTATGGTTAATGGTTGTAACATCCCCTTAGACATTTGTATCTCAGCTTTAACTTGTTGACAAACCAAGCATCGAGAGACATATTCAGCAATGTCTCTTTTCATTCCATCCCACTAGAAGTACTCTTTCAGGTCCCTATACATCTTCGTGCTTCCAGGATGAATAAATAATGAAGAACTATGAGCCTCATCCAGCAGCTCCTTCTTTAATTAGGGGATGGGAGGAACACAAACCCGATTCCTGAACATTATTATCCCATCACAATCAAGGTGGAATTCAGGAACATTTCTCACCTTATTTTGTAACTTAACATCTTCTTTCTGTGCCTCTTTAATATTCACATGTATAGATGGTTGAACATTCATTTGAGAAAGATAAGATTTTTCCCCTTTCATTATAATTCCAAGATCCATCCTTTGTAAATCCATAAATATTGGATATTTTTTGATCCTCATCATGGATAAACTGGCATGGTCTTGTCAACTTAATGCATCTTCCACCTTGTTTGCTTTCCCAGGGTGGTAATGGATTGAGCAGTCATAATCCTTAATCAGCTCCAACCATCTTCTATGACGCATATTCCGCTCCTTTTGTGTGAAAATATTATTTAAACTTTTATGATCAGTATAAATATCACACCTTTCACCGTAAAGGTAATTCCTCCAAATATTTAATGAAAAGATTACTGGAGCTAACTCCAAATCATGTGTTGGGTAATTTTGCTCATGGATTTTCCACTGTCGTGAGGCATAAGCTATCACCATATCATTTTTCATAATAACACACCCCAATCCCTTCTTGGAAGCATCACTATAGATCACAAGCCTTTCTCCACTACAGGGTAGTGTGAGCACAGGTGTACTGGATAACCTTGTTTTCAACTCAATGAAATTCTCTTCACATTCCTCCGTCCAGACAAACTTAACTCCTTTCTGAGTCAACTTGGTTAGTGGATTAGATAATCGTGAAAAATATTTCCCAAAACGTCGATAATATCCAGCCAAACCAAGAAAACTTCGGATCTCAATTACTGTTGTTGGTCTCGACCATCTTTCGATAACCTCTGTTTTTGCTAGATCCACAGATATCCCCTCTATTGAGATTATGTGTCCCAAAAATGCAACTTTTTGAAGCCAAAATTCACACTTGGTAAATTTGGTATAAAGCTTCCCCTTTCTTAGGGTCTTCAATATAATTCTAAAGTGATCTTCATGTTCTTCCTTGCTCATTGAATGGACAAGAATATCGTCTATAAAGACTACCACAAATTGATCAAGATAGTCTCTATGACTCTATTTATCATATCCATGAAGATGGCAGGGGAATTAGTAAGACCAAATGGAATCACTATATATTCATAGTGTCCATACCTTGTACAGAAAGTCATCTCTGGTATCTCCTCCCTTTTGACCCTTAATTGATGATACCCTGAACGAAGATCAATCTTGGAAAAGTATTGACCTCTGCGTAGTTGGTCAAATAAGTCATCAATGTGTGGGAGAGGATATTTGTTCTTGATAGTGATCTTGTTACGTTCTCGATAATCAATGCAGAGTCTCATTGATCCATCTATATTCTTAACAAATAGAACAGGTGGTTCCCAAGGTGATGCACTAGGGCGTATGAATCCCTTATCAAGTTTCTCTTGGAGTTGCTTCTTCAATTCCTGCAACTCAATTGGGGCCATTCTAGAAGGTTTATTTGAAATAGGCAAAGCACCCGGTACGAGTTCTATTGAAAAATCAACTTCACGATTCGGTTGAAGACCCATTAATTCCTCCAGAAAGACATCATCAAACTCCCATACAATTGGCATATTCTTAATCGTGAGTTTCTCACCAACCATTTGAGATAAATAACCGTCATTTAATGGAATCAATACCCATAAAATGGAAGAAATTTCCACTGGAAGGTTTTGTTCATCCTTGCATTAATAGACGATCATAGATTGATCTGGAATATGAAATGTGACTTCCCTTATTTGGAAATTGATATGAGCTCCATATAAAGAATGCCAATCCATGCAAAGAATCACATCAAATTCCACTATAGGAAGGATCACAAGATTTTCAGGAAGCAGTTTCCCACAAACATCGATCGGAGAAGAATTATAAACTTTTGATGCCACTGTTGTTCCATTAGGTGTTGTCACAGCTAACTCAAAATCTAATTGTTAAGGTAATACGGTGATACCCTTAGAAAATTCTTCAGAAATAAAAGAGTGGGTGGATCTAGAATCAAATAAAACATTTTCTACTTTAGAGTGGATGGTAAGTGTACCTTTCACCACTTCGTTATCCTACTCCACATCGCTGATAGAAATTGCATGTGACTTTCCTTTATCTTTAGACTTAAGAGTTTGCTGACGTCGACCATCATCATCAACCCTTGGATTAGGGCATTTATTGGCATAATGCCCCATCTCCTTGCACTTGAAACATTGAAGTGTAGTAGGTTCATTCTGTTTATCCCTTCCTTTGTTTGCATCATTAGACATCTTCTTCCCATCATCGCGGAATTCAAATTCCCGATGACATTCCTTTCCACATTTGAAACATTTACTTGTCCCTTTAAGACAACTCCCTCCATGTTTCTTTCCACACATTGAGTATAAGGGTAAGCTCATCTTCTTTTCAGTGTGCCCTTTAGATTTTCCTTTGAATTCAATTTTCCTCTTCTTATTAAACCCATATGACTGATGGGTTACTCCAATCTCCATCTTGACTTTGAGACCACATCGAACGATTTCCTCATAGCTATTGAAGTCACTTATGGCTAACGCCCTTCGAAGACTTGGTTTTAAGCCCCTAAAGAATCGATCAATCTTAATCTCCGGTTGGATAATAATACCAGAAGCGTACCTTGCATGTGTTGTAAAATTTTATTCATAGGTACCAACACATTCATCATCCTTTTGCTTTAGTTCAAGAAACTCTTTCTCCATTCTTGTTCAGAGAATAGGAGGGAAGTACTTATTGAAAAATAAGTTCTTGAACTCGTCTCATTCCATGGACTCAATTTCATCCCTTTGCCTCGTATTCTTAATAAGATTCCACCATTGATCAGCATCTCCTTCCAAACGATACACTTCAAGGTTGACTTTATCAGGTTCAGAACATTGAAGAACTGAAAATATCTTTTCAGTAGTACTAATCCATTGTTCAGCAACTAATGGATCAGCAGACCCGCTGAAAGAATTTGGACGCTGCCTCATGAAAGATTCAACAGAATTTTGCTCCTTCCTTTGCTCATTTGGAAGTCCTACATGATTCATAGCTTGAGAAAGTTGTGTGAGCATGGCTACAAGATTTTGCATTCCATCTCCCATAACGTTTGGCTGCTCAGGGGGACATTCATTGCATTGCCCGTCGCATTCCGCATTAACACGGTTCTTTCGGGTTCCAGCCATTGACTAAAACCAATAAGAATAGTGTGAGCAACACTAATTATAATAGGAAAACCACATAATCAAGAATAAAATTTCACACTTAAGGTCTTATCCTTGGTTATTCATGGCCATTTCTAAAACACTAAGATTGTGTTCTATGCTTAGACTTATCCTTAGGGTTCTTACTAAGGCTTTGACTTCCTAGTTTCCAAAGGTTGACTATACCTTTCCTATGATACCAACTATAACGGTCTAGAATTACATCCAGTAGACTATAATTGATACCTATCAGGGCACTCCATGGTCAGATACACCGCCTGGGCGGGACACACCACCATCCCCAGTGGCAGCCATTTTTTCATGAAGCCCTTGGGCAGAGAGCCATGCTTTGTCCAACGCTCACATGTGAGAGTTCCCAAGGATCGGATACATTCTTACCTCCTTTGCCTCGGATAACAACTATAACGACCCATACATTACATACATTGTTAATACTTTAAAATTGAAGGATAATTATTACAGAATATATTAAAACCACAAAAGGACCGTATAGGTATAGTGTCTTTAGGAACTGGGAAACATAAACAACTGGTTCATAATGCATCTACACTGTCTCCCATTTATTTCATCATATCTATAGTCCCTTTTGGAATATCATACATAATGACCTTCATCCTGACCTGGTGAAAGAAAAAATATAAAAGGGTGAGCTCAAATGCTCAGTAAGGGTAAACAAAATAAATATCAATCACATCATATACATAATCACATAACTTTTGGAAATCTTATCCTGCAAAAGAGATCATAATTTCATAACATGGGATAAATCATTGCAGTGAAATGTAATCACAATAATAATAACTTAAAACATGAAACTTTGTGTCATACACACATAATCATAGAGAATCATTTCTTATTATTCAAGGCTCATTTCCAAGACTATCTTAGTGGACAAAGACCCTTTCTGAACCGAGTTCACTCCTCGTTTCAGTCATATTTCACTGAACCGGTATAACCTACCATTCCAGCCATGTCTATCTCATGAGATATATAATCTTTACCCAATGCATTGGAGGGAGATATAGGTCCCACCCATCTCATAATGATACCATTCTTATGTGTGCCACAAAATCATAAACCATACATCATAGCATAACCCATGTATTAAAAATGGGATTCTTAAACATTATGACATCATAAAACAATTCATATAAGATAAAGGAATTCATAAAAATATTTCAATCACAACATAATCAAATCAATGTAATAATAGGGATAGACACATATTCCTATATTATCTTAGATGGAAAATAATTTTTTATAAAACACTTGAACTCCATTCTTGAGGAAAATATCCTTTCTGTTTCAAAAACACTTTTCCTTTCTTAACATGTCGTACAATTCTAAACTAAAATAAGTTAATTAAAAATAAACATGAAAACTTATAAGGGAAGCTTCTTGGAAATAATGTTTTAAAAATCCATTCATGTCGTATAAGTTAAAAGAAAACATTCTTCTCGTACTTTTGTCGAAAAAGTCAAAAAATACCTCGTACAAAAAACGACAAAAGATTCCTTTCATATCTTTTACTAAATACTCACCGAAGGGTAAAATTTGATATAAACTATTGTAGAAGGATATAAATATTACATATTGTTGAAAACATGGATGTGGATGATAAAATACACCCCAGTAAATACCAAAGTATAACCAATCTCGGATAAAAATGAGATTATGATATTTCCCTTACCTTAGGTCCGATATGCTTTATAAGTGTATGAACCTCTTGTATAATGATTTAAATAATGTTATTGACTTATTCCAGAATCATACATATTTTTATGATATCATATATGGTCATTTTCATAGCTTCATAGTAGTAATATTTCATTGCTACTTGTTATTCGGGTGTTTATAACTTTTTGTTCTTATGCGTGTCTTGTCGAAAAAATTCTTAATCTTCTCTTTAGGTTATAGATACCTCATTTACATAATGGTATTAGTGTAATATATATCATATTAATTCATTAAATTCATTTATATAATCATTATGAAATGAAGATCATGTAGAACGAGTCGCATCACATCGTGGAAACGGTATTCCGTACGTATGCACGGGTGGGATATCGTTCCTATGATCGTGGAATTGTATTGGAGTGTATGTATACTATTTTAGAATCTGTATTACTTTATAATAGTCATATATTTTCATTATTTACACCATTATACCCATCCAAGTAAGGTGGTGGTGGAAAATAGATTACACCACGGCGTGGAGACGGTATTCCGTACTACGCACGCGCGGTGATTTCTTTTTCCATAGGATGGATAGATGGTGAAATAGGGTTGTTTCATAAATATAATAAAATACAAGTATATGAGTGATACTGATGTTATTACTTCATAATGAAACAACTAAATAAGAATAAGTGCAAGATGAAATAAAGATGAAAGAATCGGTAACGGACATTACCTCTTCTTTGAAGTGCTTCTTTGAGACCATCATTTAGGGCACTAAAATTGGTCTTTGAAGAAGACCAGGACCTCTAGGATGTCTCTATGGAAGTGGAGAGGATTAAATTTCAGGGGTTGGCCGATCTTTAAGGCTCAAAGTGGTGTGATGAAGAGGGGGAGGAGGGGCCCTTTTATAAGGGAGGAGAGGGGTACCTTTGGGAAAACTAAAAATATTATTTTATTATAAAGTCAATTTCGGTTTTAAATAGCTCCAAATTGATATATTTCGAAGCTAAGGTGGGGATGGGTCTAAATCCTCTCATCCAATAGAATTTAGGCAAGTTTGGGTTCCTATTTTAACCTTATCATTTAGATTTAACATTAAGATAAATAAGTTTACTTTTACCGTTACTTCTTGTGTTCTTATACTATAAGGTTAATAAACTTACTATAAGCCGCCAAACGAACCCCAAGTTGTTTATTATTAATATATATAACCTTATCTAAGTCATTTGGCCGATAATTAGATTTTATGACTAAAATAACAATTACTAATATAATATTTGTTTTAAAAACTATTTTATGTCAATTTTGACATTATTTAGTAATTGATTTTTGTGAAAATCATAACAGAATGATTAGTTCTAAAAAAGGTAATTAAATCAATAATAACATGTCATATTAACCAATAAAATTATTTTAATTCATAAAAAGTCTCAAATTACATTTATTTTGGGGTTTATAACATTAATTAGGTAAATATTTCATTGATAAGATAATTATTTCATCATCTTTGTGTCATAAATAAATTAAATTATTTAATGTCTAAAAATTACAAATAAAATACCATTATGTAGGAAATTGTTTTAGCTTTCTAATGAATATTTATAGTCGAATTTATCATTTGTATAACCCCATATTAAAAATTATTTACTTATTAAACTTTGATTTTAGCTATTTTAACCCTTCTTTTAATAATAAATGTCTTAATCTAATCCAAGTGGGCCTAAATGGTCATATATTATTCCTAAGTTTGTTTTTGGTCAAATTAAACTTGTCCAATAGAATTAGGACATGTGTTAGGGTAATAATAATATCATCTTTTCTCTTAATTACCCTATTTACTTTTAACCGTGGTAAAAAAAAGTAAAAAGTTACTATTCACCATAAAATTATTTTCATCTCATTGAAACACATTTTACTTATTGACATCAACCGTGTCTCTCGGATTTTTGAAATTCCACTCACAGAAGCGGTAAAATTACGTTTTATGAAAAATTCAGTTTTTTACCTACCACTTAGTGGTTTCACTATTCATCAAAAATTGAATGTTTTCAGAAAAATACCAAAATTTCACCCTAGGATAATTTTGATATTCCGAATCCAAAAATGAAGTCCATTTTGAAAAATAAAATTTATAAAATTTCAACAGTGGTTATTACTATTCATAACTGTTAGTTTTAATAATATTTTAATAGCATATCGTTGTTTAGTGAAACTCGGTATTGCGTACGACGCAAGCTATCGAGGTAGGTTACGATTTCGTGTAAAGTAAGCCAAGAAAGTGTTGTGTAGAAATAGATTCCTTTGATGATTTATATAACATAAAAGTCTTGGGTGTTACAATTAATGAATGCATGGTTATTTTAATATTACCATTAATTTTCATTCATCATAGTTAAATAATTTGGAACATAGTCTATTAAAATCCAACTAGATTGATTTTATTCTTTGTAGTGATTTAAGAGAGTACGTTTTTTTCATTTTTATATTTATAGATAATTCCTCAAGAAAATAATTAACACAATCACATCAAAATGTTTTGTGTTTATTTTTATTTTCCTGAATATTTAGAGGTATAATGGTTTTAGTGTCAGAATTGTATTATATTTTTAATAAAATAGTCTGAAAATTATAATTCATATTTAGAGAGAATCATTTATTTAATTAAAAAATTAGATAAATTATATCATAGGTAAATTAATTATTATATTTCATTACTAATGAATAATATTAAGATCTATATTATTTCTGGTAGTTATAGTGATGTAGCATCGGATTTTCCTATAGAAGTTCATTCGCAATTAAATTATAATGATGGTGGATGGTGTAATTATCTGAAGAAAAAATTTGAAATATATTTTGTTAGAGTGGGTGAAAAAAGGTACATTTTTAATGAGGTATGGTGGTATATGTAAATCTCATGATTTATGGTTTGAAAAATATCATTATATATGTTTTGAATTACTTCTTTGTGAAAAAATAATTCATAATCATATTAGAAAATATATTTTGGTTCAATGTAATATTGATTTATCATTATAAATTTAATTATCATGAAATACATTTTTAATGGAATAAAATGATGTAAAAACAACTAGAGGTGGTTTTATTTCCACCAATGCATCTGATAATGAAATGGGAGTAAATTTATATTGACAATGTGGTTGGGTCTACAAGGTAATCATAGATGAGTGATGGAATTCTGGTTATAATGGGTGAATTCATCTACTCATTGAATTTCATTAATTATATTTTAAATATTTTTTATTGATGTGTTTGAATGTATTGATATGGGAGGGAAAATTTTACTTCTTAGGGATTAAATATCAATCATCTATAATTGATAAACTTGGTATAAATATATATTATAGAGAAGATGATTTCATTTAAGACGATGAGTAAGTGTCTTTCTCATATGGTTCGATCAGTAGATCATATAATTCAATTCAAAGAAGAAATTATTTTAGCTTGTTGGTTTCATTATAGGTGGTATTTTTATGATTATATTGTAGTGGTGATGTTTCTGAAAATGTAATTTACCATTCATTTATTTTAATATCACTAATTGTGTTATTTTTATTCATCTACATTGATCACCCATTCATGGTGTTGAGAAGGTTGAAATTTTTCTTGTAGGATAGACTGTTATATTATGATGTGATTAAAAAAATATCCTATTGTTTCACATTTAAATAACATGATATAATTTTTGATAGAATAACAATTCTAATAGAGAATTGTAAATAATTATTTAGGATTTTTTAAATTATGATTAATTTTATATGAGTACTTGATTGGGTTATATATAAATTAGTATCATGTGTAGCGTATTCCAGTTACATGAAATAAAAAGAATTAAAATCATAAATCATAAAATATTTTTCTTAGATTTGTGGATGTGAATAAAACCATTGGAATTTTATTTATCTAAGGGTGAGATGAATATTTAGATCACATAAGGCAATATTAGTATTACCTACATAATAAATCTCTTCAATAGTTAATCAACAACATTGTTGGATTCCCTATAGGATTTAAAAGAATCAGGTGAAAATACTCCACACCATTCAAAATCAACATCATTAATTGAACAGTAATCCAATATAAATTTATAATTCAGGGAAACAAGGCCTCTATAACAATAGTAGAGTTTTATTACATCCAATGAATGTTCCATGAATTGTGGGATGAAAATTTGATAGCCTAAATAATTGACCAAAACTATGATGATAAAGAGACAACATTCCCAAACTATTTTTATAAAAATAATTTAAAAAAACCCATAGTAAGATTAGAAGAAACCACAAAATATTGTGTAATCTTTTATTCCAAAGGTTTCACAATAAATTTTTATGTAATTCTATGATAGAATAAAAAGAAATCAATTTATGGGTATCAAAAAAAACTTAATGGTCCATCTCAAATCCAAAATAATCTAAAAAATATTTCAATCATCATGATAACTATTCCTTAGACAAGTTACATTTTTCTAAAAAGGTAGAAAAACATTAATAAAAGAAGTAACCCCCATGAAAGGAGGAACTACAGCAATAAAATGTGGAAACATTTCTTGAATTTCATTTAAAATATACCACCATGAGGGTGTCTGATTGTAGGTGGTTGTGTTCCTTCTTTTATAATTCAGTTTTGGTGATCACTATTAAGCAAATGATAAGGGAAATTTCCAAGAAGATATTGATGGTGAAGACGCACAGTAAGTACATCCATGTTTTAGATATAAAATTAAAAAATATAAAAAAGGTTTGGAAGGTTTCTTCATACTTCAAGTAGATAGGGAAGGCTAATTGAAGATGAATTATATATCATTGTAACTATTTATGGACATTAATCTTAGAACTCATAATCGTCCACATCATTATGAGTTTATATAGAATGATGAATGGTTTCTTAATTTCCCTCATCCATCTGGTTGTATTGGTGTTATTTCCATATTCAGACTTGTAAAAATCTTTAATGTTGATCATATAACTTCCATTAAAATCTATCCAATAGTGTATTCATGTAAATATTCTTATTTATATACCTCTATCCAAATATCAATGCGGGTAGATTTTAAATAATAATTGATCTTTTTCCCTAGATTATCTGTCTCTATGTTCTAGATTCTCTACAACATCATATTTATATCCAATATTGTTTTATTCATCCATGTAGTGTCCCAATAATTCTTTTTTGATTTCCTGAACACCCACCATTTTGAATAATTCATGAGCTATCAATTAGAACATTTAAGGGATTTTTTAGAGATTTGAAAAAAATATAAGGGTTATCCATCCCTTTTCTTCTGAGATAATAATTTAAAATGGAACTCAAAAGAAGAATCCTTTTATGTAAATACAAATAGCATAAAACTTCATGAAGAAAAAGTGATAGAATATTTTATGGTCCAAAAGGACAAATCCTCCGATGTTTTTGGGTATTATTAGATACACGATTTCCCTAAAATTGATATAATCATCCATTCATGGATTCATCGTGCCTATATAATGTTTTTCATCATCAATTAAAGTCCATAAATTATGTTATATGGGAAGTTTAAAATCAAGAAGTCATACATAATAATATAAGTTGCAACTATGTTAATGATGAAATCTATTCATACCTGGGACACACTTCTTCATTTATAACTATCCATATTTGGTTTTATCATGGAAAGGATACTCATCATGTGTTGATTTTTGATTTTACCTAAAAGAATTTGAAAACCATGATATTTTTGATAATTTATTATATTGGTGATATGGATTTTATAATTTTTTTCATTAATTTTATGAATCATTTATAAATATTATTTATGTTATGTTGTTTGAGAAGTTACTACAAGAAAATAACCATATTGATATGGAGTGTTTTTATTAGGAATACAATACTATATACATAGATATGGCCATTCATGCCTTGAATAATTGGGATATTATATTTTAGGAAATAATTATTCAATTAGTCCAGTTGAAAAAACATAAATTTATATTTCAATATGGGGAGAAAGATACAATATCTAGGAACCAATTAATATATATAGACATTTTTCTTGATATAATATCATTTTTTTCAAATATTTAATATTTAATTTTAGGGATAATTTTTTTTCTAACTATTTCATGGTTTGTTCACATTTATTGAATTTGGTATTCCTAGAATAAATCACGGTGTTTCAGAAATGAATGTAATGACACATTGTTTTATATATGGTTATCCATTCATTTTTTGTTTCAACATTTAATTTAAAACAAATCTTGATAAATCATTAGGTTTAGGAACATAATCTACATCATAGTATTAAATTACTATATATTAGTGTTTTTTATTTATATATGGTATACTAGTTTTGGTTAGTAATATAATAACCCTACAATGAAATCATTCGTATCAAGGAATGTTTAGTCATTTATGAAATAAAATAATAAAAATGGATCCTAAAGACCCTTTATCATTATCATTTTATTCGAGTTTAATCATGGGGTTTTATTGTTAAACATCATTCATTCCCCTCAAGTAGCTATTAAAATCACTCTATTATTAATCAATTTAGTATGAAATCCATTTTCTATATTGAATAAATTAATCGTTCCATACATCTCCATATCCCTCTTTCAATATGTTTCAATTCATTAAAATCATGGAATGTTTATATAAAAACAATAATTATTTGGGTTTGAATGAGAATGTTCATTAATTTTTTATGGATTTGATGAATTGATTTCCATAGTTTGAATTTCAAGCATATATTTATTAATTTTCATAAAATAAACATCATATAGATTGATGATTTGACTTATCTAATGTTTTAAGTAATTTAATATGCATTGGTTATTGTGTGTATTTTATTGAAGAACTTGACTACATGAAATATAAGATTTTGGGATAAATATTCAAATATTTATTTGAGAATAATATAATTTTAATCAAAAAAATTGTTTTTTTTAATCTATATTGAATATAAATTGAGTTATGAAAATAAATATTTATAAATATCATTATTTTTTACCTTTGATATGAAAGAATAATTTTTGAAATGAATGTGATATTTTTAAATTGATATCGAAACATTGTTTAGAATATAGAATAAGTTTTTCTAGAAGTTTACTTGTGGTGAAATATGTATTTAAAAATGAAAATTTAGATGTCTCACATTGGGTGGATTCATATGTCTGAAATTATATTTATGGGTTATTTTTCTTTATTATTCTATGTTTCAAGGACATGGATTTGTGGTTTATTATATTTGTGATAATGTGATCTACGTATGTGATAATAAATGATAAAATTTTAAATTTACTATTTTAAAACTATTATATGTTTGAATGATGACTCTTTTTCCATTGAAAAGAAAAGATAGAAATGAAATTATATTAAAAATGAATTTATATTTGGTTATTTATTAGGAAACACTATTATAGAAAAATACATCATAGAAAAATGTTTTCCATTAATATTAGTAGAAAAATTACCTTTACTTCAAATTTGAGAAATTACTTTTTGAAATTCTGTTATGAATTAATAAATTATTAATATAATTATCATAAAGTTGTTTTATATAAAACTAGATTTTTTTTGTGAGAAATTGTGTTTCTTGAAATGTATATACTTTTTTAATGAAATTATATTACCATATTTTTTCCGATTCAAAATATTTTTTTTTAATTCATTTGATAAAAATAAATAAATATTTTTAAAAACATCATTGATATGAAATTATTAATTATATTGGGATAGTGTTATTTCATTTTTGTGGGTATTAGTTAGAATCTAGAGGGATTATCACTGAATTTATACTCACCTTCTATAATTTTATATTGATGGATTTTTTTGTATGATTGGTCTTTATATTGAAAATGGATGATGTAATTATTCATTACTAGAAAGTCATATGTCAATGTTTTTTAATATTATAGATGATGTATTCCTTTATGTTGACCTCATAGTTTTAATGGTCACAAAATAAAGATTCTAAGAATACTGATGAATTTTATGTTTTCTTGTAAGTAATATTTTCTCTTAGAAAATGTGATAAATCCACCTATGTGTGAGACATATTTGTTCAGGGCACACCGCCATCATAAAAAAATATATAAATTTGAGATACCGTAATGTCTGAGAAATGAATTTGGAATCACACCATTAGACTATCAAACCACTGAACTAAAGAATTGAAAAATTAAGAGACATCATTAATTTACACACTACGAGGATTTCATAATGCCAGAATGAAAATATATAATTGGATGAGATACTTCCTGATGAGGAATCTTCAATATCATACTGATATACTCATACAACCAACACTATAAGAATTTTCTATGATTGAGACACCATATGACCATAAACTGTTTGTTGAGATGATTCTAGCATACAAAAAAATTATAATTCTAAGACAACATTAGTGTCATACCATAAGAGATTGGCACCACCATAACTTGTCACCTCTAGATCTTGACACCACAATAACATGACACCTATACTATTTGACACCGCCAGACCATGAATCCTCAAAAACTAGACACTGCCATAACATGAATTATATGTAGCATTACACTGTCTGATCTTAAGATGTTGTCATAGTTTTTATTACGTTATTTATTTTTAATTACACTACATTAATAGATAAATTAATTTAATTTAATTACATTTACAATTTTAATAATCTTTTATTAAATGTTTGATGGAAAACATGTCATAACATAAGGTATGAGGATGCTGATTCAGATGTTCCTGATGCTACTAATAAATGTAGAACATAATCCCTCGTAAAAAACATCATTATCATATTGATAACTACATAAAGATGGAAAAAATTGTGTTGAATGACCTCATGATTCTCAGAATATTTGATAGCTAAAGAGTTTCACATTTTTGAAAACATAAAGATATGACCTTCAATGATCACTCAAATAAGGAATCTAACACTCATCACACCTAGCACATTCCTCTTTTCAAAAAACACAAGTTGCAACCCTATTTTTTCCTAAATATTTCAATAGAACCCAACTAGATAATCATTGTTGAATCAAATTATGAGTCAACAGTTTCATTGAAATAGAATAATCATCTCTAAAATTCACACTTCAAGATAGATCAATTTTGTTTATATTTATTAGTTTTTGAGCAGTTTTTACAATAATCAATTTTATATATTCACCATAAATCATAGGCTACATAGGAATATACTTGATATCATCTCAAACACATTTCTTATTTATTTCTCCCATGGATAATAGTTTTAGAGGTACTTGTGTGGAAAGTTTCATTTTCTCCAATCAATAACTATGGAAGAGGTCATTTGTGACCTAGATAGTGTCAACTACTGTAAAATATGATCCTTTTTCTGGATCATTTATTTTCTATTACATAAAATTCTTGGTGGTGGGTGATCACTAAGAGGAGATAAATAATTCTCAACTTGATACTAAACCTATTGTTTTCAGTCTTACTATTTTGTGCTTTTAATTTTTTTTTACTTTATATCCACATTAAAATTGGAATGTATTTCTATCTTTAGACACAATCCATACATTGATAGTTTATCTTAATTTGTATTTATATAGTATTTTTATCAGGTAAATCTATTTCAACATATAAATAATATTTTTTATTACTCATCTGATAACTAATCATTCTTTACATAAATAAATATAAATATAGATATAGATATATATATATCATACTAATTATTTGGATTATCATTATGATATTTAATAATTTGGGGGTTTTCAAAATTATCCAACAGAAATATTTATTGGATACTCAATTTACCCCATCCCCCTAGATACATAATCTAACCAAAACCCAGTATAAGTGGATTTTCTTTCATTGGTATTCCTGTTTTCCAAATTTTTTGAACTATGATTTTAGTTAAATATTAATGATCTTAAATTTCTATTAAATCTAAATTTAGTTCTTTTATATAGATTATTATTAAGAAGGTTCTTCTACCAACAATCCTATTTTCTTTAATGGAAAGAATTATGCCCAATAGAAAATAAATTTGATGATTCATCAAGAGTGGAAGGGTTTTGATATTTGGTATGCAATAGAATATTAATAGGTAATACATGATACTGCTATATTCACTTGGGAGGATGTTACCAAATCAGCATATAATAATAACTGTAATATTATGAATGCAATGTACATTGATCTTGGTGATGATGAATTTAATAGAATATATTCTTGTAAAATATATTTTAAAACATTGGACACTTTTTTTGTTTCCCATGAGGTTACATTAAATGTTAATGAAATGTGGATTAATTATTATAATATTAAATATGATAATTTTATAATAATCCAGATGAACCCATTTCTAATATTTACATTAGGTTTAATGATATTTTTAATTCCTTGAGCTCACTATTAAATCATGTAATGGACAAGGACCTGATAATGATATTGTTGAGATTTCTAACTAAAAGTTGTCGAGTCACTTAAATGTCAATTAGAAAATCATGTGATATTGGTAAATTACCAGTCCATGAATTGATAGGTAAATTTATGATGTATGAATAAGAACAAAAGCTAAACCATGAGGAGGATGAGGCTCCCCTAAATATTTTAGTAGCACTAATTACTACATCTACTAGACAATATAAGAAAAAAAATAAAAATAGAAGGTTCGAGCTATTGATTTGAGTGATATTGAATCATCTTTCTAGAAGTGATGAATAAATTTTGCATCTAGTAAAAAATTATTATTTTTTCCTACATGAAGAATTTTTTTTCTAAAATCAAAAATATACTTGAAATTATAATAATACAAGAATTTTGAATAAAATGGTGATGATTCATATGAATTTTTCATCAATAAATGAAAAATAAAATGTCACATAAAATCTAACTATCCAAATGTTAAATAAAAAAATTATATGTAAAAGGATAGAAGATAAAAAAAGAATATGAAATTCACATGTATGTATTTGATGATAGTTCAACTAACTCAGATTCATCACCATATTAAATTCTAGGATAAGAAAATATGTTCTTTATGACTAAAGATACTGAGGTATCTTCTTTATTAAATTTTTCTAATATTTTTCTATTGTATATGAATGATAATTATAAATATTAAAAATATGATGATAATAATTCAAATGATGAATTATTTTAATTCCAAATCATCCTAGATGATTCCTTTAATGAATTATTGTATAATTATATGTGTCCCAAATGATATAATTCTCTAACTATAAATACAAAGTCTAAACTATATTTATTGGGTAAAAATCTTCAACTACTAAAAAAGAACAATAAACACAAAGTGTTTAATGAGAAATTGAATAATCACCTAGAATATTATAAAAAATGTACATTGAAAATGACACAATTACTAGGAAAAAATGTTTCTCCCATATATTCCACTAGGATATGATAAAAACCAATATAGTAGAGAATATATTAGAGTAAATTTGTTTCCAAATCCAGACAAAAAACTACTATTATGAACCATTATTCAAAAGGCTCCAACAAGGATTTTATTTCTAAGTGTATAAAATATTTTTATATTAAACCCATAAAGAAAATTTGGGTTTTCAAATCCCTTTACACTGTCATTTCAAGACCAAAATAGTTTTGGGTACCAAAATCATTCCATGTTTAAATTGTTTTGTAAGTAAATGTATTGAATTCCTCCAGTTATTTCTATGGTACTTGGACAATTACTTTTCATGAAATATTATAGGATATTATTCATTCATTAATATCTAGATAATGTATTATGGTGGGAATGTCAAGTTTTATGATAATGTCAAAGGAACAATTATTAGCATATTCCATATTGGAAATAAAAATTCAGTTTTTTTTTCTAATGTTTTATATGGTTATGTTTTAATGTATAACATTATTCATATTTTACAACTATGTGAAGATGGTTTTTAGGTTATGTTTGCGAGTGATTCTTGAAATTTTTTTGATTAAAATATTGATTTATTGTTTTATTCTTTATGATATAATAATACAAATGTTATTGATTTAAATTCCTCAGTTTTTCAAAATGTTTCATGTTTATGTGTAATTCATAAGGAATCATAAAATATGTATAGTAGAGTATATCATTTAAACATTAACCCACATAAAAGTATAACTCAAAAAGGGTTAGTTATGGATCTACATAAGCTTGGGTTTTCAACTGATAAACCATGAAAATCCTATGGAAAAGCAAACAACATAAAGTTTCTCTTAATTTAAATAATTATGTGTCAACCTCCTAAGAACTTATGTTGGTTCTCAGGGGGGTTTTTAGACCTTCTAGATTTTCAAATATTAATGGGATGATTTTTTTCTTGTTTATGATTTTTAAAGATATAAATGAGTATATTTTCTTACTGACAATACTGAGTCCCTCTCTTATTTCCACACATATGCTATGTCTTTATATAATCTTTGTGGAATTTATATTAATACCATATAGAAGTACTGGGTATTTGATTTGGAAAATAAATATCTGTAGTCATTTTTATCATAAAACGGATCCACTCATAACTTTTCTAATACTATTATATTCAAATAGAGTGGATCCATTGAAATAATGAATCAAACATTACACGAGATATCATATAACATATTGAATGATTTTAACCTACTAAACATTTTTTGGAAAGAATATTTTAATATAGCCTTCTATATTATCAGAAAATATTTGATTGGACCTATCATTAAGAGGACCCAATATGAATTTCAGAATAATAGGAATGCTAAGGTGAATTAATTTATATTTTTTCAATACAAAGCCATTATTCATGACACTAAAGAAAATTTATAAATTTTTTCATCCAAAATTGATGAATAAAGTTTCCTGGGATTTTCAATATCTAGAAAACCCTATTGAGTGTTCAATATGTATACCAAAACCGTGGAAGAATCAGTTCATGAAAAATGTGAATAAAATGATCTACATGAGACCACAAAAACTTATAAAAACTAAAGGATGATTTTTTCTTCTAAAAATTTATTCCAAACCATTAGATTGTGTTGTATAACAATCAGACCAATCATCCTGTTCTGATGAATTTCCAGATCTTTAAGAACAAGAATGTAAAAAACTAGAAGTGACCATCCCTTCATTCCCTAGAGATGTTATAACCATTATGTAACATATTTTGATGATGTTTTAGGTGATCTATATAGAGGAACTCAAACTAGAACTTCTGTTAAAAACTAGGTTGAACATAAATCTTTATTGTCTCAACTTGAATATAAGAACATCAATGACTTTATTAATGAAAGATTTAGGGTAATTGCATTACAATATGAGTTAAATAAATTTGAAAGGAACAATATGTGGTAACATGTATATAGTCCCCAGAACACCATAACTGTTGGAAATAAATGGGTGTTTAGAAATAATGTTGATGAGTTAATAAATATAGTTATAAAAAGGGATAGAATTATTATAGAAGGTTATAATCTAGAAGAAGGGATTCACTCTGAGGAAAACTTTTCACCTATAGCCAAACATGAGTCCCTAAGAATTTTTCTTACTTAAACAACCCCTTTTAATTTCATGATTTATCAAATGTATTTTGCGAGTTATTTTATAATTGTTTAAATAATTGAGGATGTTTTGTGGAATAATCCTTCAATTTTCAAAATCACCACATTCAAAATCATGTTTTTGTATTAACTAATGATTTATATAGTTTAAAACAATATCATAGTGCTTGTTATGATAGGATAAATAATTTTAGAATTTAAAAAAGTTTCTTAAAATGAATATATGATTCTATACTTTTTATCAAATGAATTTCAAAATATTTATTACTAATAAAAATCTATAATGATGATATTATTTTTGGATCATCAATAAAATTTCATCGTAATAATTTTTCTATGATGATTAAATATAAATTTCAAATTAGTATAATGGGTAAACTCAAATAACTTCCTACAACATGTAAATTTGATATTAATGAAAATGGGAAACCATTTATTGTGGTTTGACTATATTCCATCTCTACATGACTTCAAGCTGGTCAGATATTATATTTATTGTGTTTGTGTGTGTGGTTGTTTTCAGGAAAACCAAAAGGAGTCACACATACATTCTGTTAAAATAATTCTCTAATACATCAAATATATAACTAATATTGTTTTTTACATATAGTACAGTCATTTGATTTAATAATCTATTTAGATGTTGATTTTGGGGGATACATGTTAGATATAAAAACTACTATCAGAAGTTGATAATTTTTAGTAATGTCTATAGTTGATTAATGTAGTAGAAAGTAAATTTTTTATGAATTTTATAAAGATAAATACATATCTATAGATTTTTTTTGTGAAAAAATTTTGTATATGAAACACAATTTACTAGAATATGGTTATCAATTCTGACATTTCCCCATAAACTGTTGAAATACAACTACATTAGCATTTCTAAGTATCTTGTTTCTCATTTTTAGATAAAACACATTGATATAATACATCACTTTTTAAGGAATAATTTCCAAATGGTATATATTAATCTTGAATTTATCTTCATACCATAATATGTAGGTTATATATTCACCAATCCTATTAATTCTTAGAAAATAAATTATATCAATCATGTATTAGTAATGATAAATATTAGTTATGTTTATTTCTCTAGGTAATACCATAGGTTTGTCTTACTATTAGTTTTTCATACATTTGGTTTTTCATATCACTTTTTTTATACCATTGTAGAAGAGACCCAAAACATTATGTACATAGACATTACATTGCTTTTGTGGAATACTAAATACATGAAAAAAAGAGACGCCCAAAGACCATTTTAGTTTAGTGTATTTGGAAACTCGGAACATAATCTTCTAATCATGGTGAAATCTCTTCAACATCTCCTATAAAGATATTACCCTTTGGTTTTGTTACCAAAAACCATTTTTTTTATCCTGTGGAAAATAAAACATAAAAATGGTGAGCTCAAATGCTCAGTAATGGTAAACATGGAGAACATAGAAACAATCCATAAACATTTGAACGTAAAAACATGAACATAAAACTACAAAATCTTGAGCAATGACATAAATATTGGCATTACATAAGTCATATATCATAAAGGAACATTAATCATTATAAAATAACATATAATTTTGGAAAACTATTAATCACATGATATGATTTCCATTGTAGCCAAGGCATTGTTTCCAAGACCATCACAGTGGACAAAGTCCTTTACTAAATCGAGTTTACTCCTCATTTCAGTCCTGTATCACTGATCAGGATTAATGTGTCATTACAACCATGTCTATCTCATGAGATATAAATCATTACACAATGCATTGGAGGGGGATATTGGTCCCACCCATCTCATAATGAAACCATTCTTATGTGTGCCACAAAACCATAAATCATACATCATAGCATAACCCATGTAATAAAAATGGGATTCTTAAACATCATGTCATCACAACATAATCCATAAAAAATAAAATAACATCATGAAAATAATTTCATCATAACATAATAAAATCAATGTAATAATAGGGATATAAATAGAACCCTATATTATCTTATATGGAAAATAAATTTTATAAAATGCTTGAACTCCATTCCTGAGGAAAATATCCTTTCTAATTCAAAAACATTTTTCCTTTCTCAACATATAAGAAAATTTTAAACTAAAATAAATTAATTGAAAATAAACTTCTAAACTTTTAATGTAAGCATCATGGAAAAAATGTTATATGAAATTATAAAAATCAGTTCATGTCGTATAATTTAAAAAACATTTTTCTCGTACTTTGGTTGGAAAAGTCCAAAAGTAACTCGTACTGAAAACGAAAAAGGATTCATTTCATATCATTTACTAAAAACTAACCAATAGGTTAAATAGGATTTAAAAAATTTTCGGGGAATAGAAATAATATTACATTTTAAGGAAACATGGTTGTGAATGATAAATATGCCCCAGTAAATACCGAAGTATAAACAAGTTCGGAAAAAAACTGAGATTGCGAGATTTTACCTTACATTCTATCCAATTTCTTCTGTAAGTGTGTGATACTTCTTTATAGTGGGTTTAGACATATTATTAACTTGTAATATAACCATAATAATATTTATTATATCATATATTATTCACTTATGACATTATATTACCCGTTCATTTGTTAATTTCTTGTTAATGCATCGTTTTCGGTAAAATCATTTCATTTGTCATACGTGTTTTGACTTATAATTATTCATATGATTACATAGATCATGAATACTTACTTCTATAATGTAAAACATGATCTATATATAATATATATTCATAACATAAATATATATAACCGATCAATAATTGAAACGAAATACATGGTTCATGGAGACGGTAGACAGTACGTAAGCATGAACGATGTTTTAGTTTCCTTATTAAATTGAATAGATGTAAATGACATATATATACATAAATCCAGTATCATTATTAGTTTATATGTTTCATTATTACTTATTATATATTCTTTATAATCATTCTTTAATGGTTAACTTGGATAATGAATCTCATCGCATCGTGGAGACGGTAGTCCGTGCGTACGCACGAGCGACAATACCATTCTTCTAATTTTAAAATAGTATATAATTGGATGTATATCATATATAAAGAATCATAATAATGTTATATTAATTATTTATATCATTTATTCTCATTATTATACTCATCCAAATGATGAAATGTTTGAATACCAAACTACACCACGATGTGGAGACGGTAAGCCCTACGTACGCATGTGTGATGAATTTTTCATTCATATGATAGAAAAAATAACTTATATGGTTGTAGAATTTTTCTAACAATATAAAAGTATATAGAAGATACTGTAGTTATTATTTTAGAATGAAAAAAACAAAAATGGAGGATGTGGAAGAAGAAATGAACTTGAAATAGGTGGTGAGATATTTACCTCTTCTTAGGGTTCTTCCATTTTATTTGATCAAAATAGATCCTTAAGTAGAATTTATGACTAATGAAAGGCCTCTATGATGAACTTAGGACAGTTGATAGGGTTTTTAGGTAGGTTTTGGCTGAGCCAAATGGCTTTAGAGGTGTGAATTAGAGATATGGGGGGCGCCCTTTTATAAGAGGTGTGAGGGGAACCTTTGGAAAAAATTAAAATATTATTTTATAATAAATTCATATTCAGTTTATAATGGATTCAAAGTGAATTATTTCGAGGATAGGGAGGGGATGGGTCTAAATCCTAAAAACCAATATGTTTTAGACATGTTTTGTTTACCATTTTAACCTTATCATCTAAGTTATATAATTTATCTTTTATCGTGTCTTCTTGTATTCTAACAATATATGGTTAATAAACTAACTATAAACTGCCAATCGAACACCAATTGGTTCATTAATATCAAATATATTACTACATAAGTCTTTTGGCAGAACAATAGATTCTTAGTACCATTATATCAATTAATAATATAATATTTATTTTAAAACATCTTTTATGTCAATTTTGACACTATTTCATAAATTTGGATTTTTTAAATTCATAACAGTGTTATTACTTAGAAACAATTTCATATAACCAACCCTAATATGTTATATTAACCAATAAAATTATTGTAATTCAAGAAAAGTTTCAAATTAAATTTATTTTTGGTTTTTATAATATCAAGTATGTTAATATTTTATTAATAAGGTAATTAAGGCTTTATCATTGTGTCATAAATAAATTATATTATTTCAGGTAAAAAAATATAAATAAACTACCATTATGTAGGAAATATTTTCATCTTACTAATGTATATTTATAGTCGAATTTATCTTATGTATAAGCCTATATTAAAAATGTTTTAGTTATTAAAATTTTATTTTCACTATTTGAACTATTCTTTAAATAAAATAATAATAAATGACCTAATCTAATCCAAGTGGACCTAAAGGGTAATATATTATTCCTATGGTTGTTTTCGTTGAATTACACTTATCCAAGAGAATCTGGACATGTGTTATGGTAATAATAATATAATTTTTACCCTTAATTACCCTATTTACTTTTAACCGTGGTAAAAATAAATAGTTACTATTCACCAAAAATTATTTTTATCTTATTGAACCACATTTTACTTATTTAAATGAACCATTTCTCTCAAATTATTTAAATTCCACTCATAAAAGTGGTAAAATTAAGTTTTATGTAAATTTGAAAATTCTTCTAGGAGGTAGGTAAAAGATGGTAAAAAGTTCAATAAAGTCTTTATATATCTAAAATTATTATAAAATAACTCCAATGAATTAAATTGAACATATATAGGTATTATGTATCTATTTTTACCTAAAATAAATTTAAATAAATTAAATTATTATTTAAATAAAAATTTGGTTTAAACCAATAACTGAGTGTTTTCACTATTCATCAAAAAATGATCGTTTTCAGAAAAATACCCAAAAATCTCCCTAGGAAAATTTTGATATTTCGAATCCAAAAATGAAGTCCATTTTGTAAAATAAAATTTATAAAATTTCAAAACTTGGGTATTACTATTCATAACGGCTAGTTTATATAATATTTTAATAACATATTGTTGTTTAGTGAAACTCGGTATTGCACACTACACACGCTATCGAGGAAGGTTGCGATTGCGTGTAATGCAAGCCAAGTCAGGGATGTGTGTAGTGAAATCTCCCTTTGGTGTTGCATATAACATAATCAAAACTTATTCATTAATACATTTAAGAAAACATATACTTAATGTTGTGTAGAATAATTTCCACAAAATGAACATTAAATTGTGTGTAACACAAGCCAAGAATAGTGTTGTGTATACGGCAAGCTAATACATTGTTGTGTATAGTATATGATAATCTTGGTGTAGTGTACAATAGAAGACATCAAAGAAATTAAAAGGAATATATCTCATAAAATCTTGGGGTGTTACATTCTACCCCCATTAAAATGAATTTCTCCCTCAAAATTCGTCGGGGTTATAAATTGTTTACTACTTGGAAGTTTCATTCATAGAAACCCACATAACAAAAAGGAATACAAAAACTTAATTTAAAAAATAAATTATGAAACGTAAAGGTTACCCAAATTAACTAATCAGTGGGTTTCCACACAGGAGAACATTGTTGAAAATATGGATATGGAAGATAAATCTAACCATCATATTCTGATGGATAGTGGTAGAGAACATGGCTATGAAAAGGAAAAAATCACAAAGCCATAAATTTTTGATGATATAAGTTAAAATCTAGGTTAACTTTTTTGGTTTTCAAGATCATTTCCCTAAAGTTGAAAAAAATGGAATTAGAAGAAATACTTAATTGATTTTGGTACAATCTCACCATTGGTCATTCCTTGAACAATTTCCACTTCATCTCATAATGAAATAAGGTTGAATTTGTCATTCGTCAAGTTTTAGCAGATCATGTGATAGAATGATTGTTCATTCCATATGTCTCAAACAAAAGTTTTGAAAAAGCTATTAAATCTATATAAGTTCATCTATGGTGATATTCATAGTATATGGTTCCTAAAATGGACTTATATTTCATATATCATACCACTTAAAAAATAAATCTACTGTCTAAAAATCAGGGACATCCTATAGGCCAGTGGTAGGCGATAATGGCCTGTCGTAATTCGGTTGTGGGTTCGATTCCCGCAACCCTGTCCGATGTGATGGGTTGTCACACCTTCTGCAGGTTGTCCATTTTCTTAAACTATACTATTATAAAATTCCAGAAATAAAATCGAAAAAAGTTTCAATCCTTAAAAAATACTATCTGATGTTCAACTTAATTAATTCCAACCTTATGACATATCCAAAATACTTCTTTCAAAACTCATAGTACCAAGATAACTATTACTAAAAATTCATATAACAAGCAAGTGAATACCATCATTTATCCCTCATATATCACAAGATATATCTTTTTGGTCACATTCCAAACATGTTATTACCATAATCATGTATTCTTTTGAATCATGTATTACCATAGAACCTTATTGAAAACATGAATTCTAACAAAATATAACTCTTCCCACATACCAAAATCCCAAAAATTCTATATACTCAAACCATGATATCACTTTGTCCTTATACCAATCATGAGCTCATTAATACTATCAAACATATTATTTTATCCTTACCCCGTTATTATGCGCATATCATCTGATTTCCAAAAAAAAATCAATCACTTTTCATGGTTACTTGTACCATATAATTGTAACAGCCCAAGATTTTATAAAAAAATATTCTTTTTAATTTTATTAATGTCTTGTGTTGTACGCTACACCAAAAGGAGTTTGCACAACACGCATCCTTGTCTTGCCTTTCATTACACGCAATCGCGACCTTCCTCGATAGCGTGTGTAATACGCAATACCGAGTTTCACTAAACAACGAGGTGCTATTAAAATATTATTAAAACTAGCCGTTATGAATAGTAATAACCACTTTTTAAAATTCTGTAAATCTTATTTTTCAAAATGAACTTCATTCTTGGATTCGGAGTATCGAATTAAGCCTAAGGTGAAATTTTGGTACTTTTCGGATAACTTTCATATTCTGATGAATAGTGAAAATTACTAAATTATAATTAAAAACAAATTTTTTAATCGAAATAATTAATAGTGATAAATTATTAATTTGAGTGGTTTTAAAGTATATTTAGAATATATTTTTACAATTTAATACAATTTTGGTCATTGGTTGTAATTTCACATTTAAACCAGACATAATCAAGTGTCAATCTTTTGATATATATTGTTTCCTAAAAACACGCTATTTATTTTAACAGCGGGATTTAATTATAAAATTAATTAATGAAACTTCTATGTTATGAATTTGGTAAAATAGATTTCATTTTTGAATTCGGAATATGAAATATAGCTTAGGATGAATTTTTGGCATTGTTCTGAAAAACATCAATTTTTGATGAATAGTGAAACTACTAAGTGGTAGTTAAAAAACTGAATTTTTCATAAAACTTAATTTTGCCGCTTCTGTGAATGGAATTTCGAAAATCCAAGACACACGGTTAATATCAAGGACTAAAATGTGGTTCAATGAGATGAAAATAATTTTTTGATGAATAGTAACTTTTTACTTTTTTTACCGCGGTTAATAGTAAATAGGGTAACTAAGGATAAATATGATATAAATATTACCCTAACACATGTCCTAATTCTATTGGACAAGTGTAATTCGACCAAAAACAATCTTAGGAATAAAATATGTCCATTTAGGCCCACTTGGATTAGATTAGGACATTTATTATTAATTTATTTAAAGAAAGGTTAAAATAGTTAAAATCAATGTTTAATAAGTAAATCATTTTTAATATGGGGTTATACATAAGATAAATTAGATTGTAAATATTCATTAGAAATCTAAAACGATTTCCTACATTATGGTATTTTATTTGTAATTTTTAGACATCAAATAATTTAATTTATTTATGACACAACGATGATGCAGTAATTATCTTATTAATGAAATATTGACATAATTGATGTTATAAACACCAAAATAAATGTAATTTGAGATTTTTTATGAATTCCACTAATTTTCTAGGTTACTATGATATATTAATGTTGATTTAATCAACTTGGTTCGAACATTTAATTCTGTTATGACTTTTACAAAAAATCATATATCAAATAGTGTCAAAATTGACACAAAATAGTTTTTAAATCAAATATTATATTATTAATTGTTATTGTATTCCTAAAAATCTAAGGTTCGGCCAAATGACTTAGATAAGGATATATATATTAATAATAAACAATTTGGGGTTCGTTTGGCATTTCATAGTAAGTGTATTAACCATATAGTGAAAGAAAACAAAAAGACATGGTAAAAGTTAAATTATTTAACTTAGAGTTAAATCTAATTGATAAGGTTAAAATAATATCCTAAACTTGTCTAAATTCTATTGGTTGATAGGATTTCAACCCATACCCACTTTAGCTTCGAAATAAGACCCTTTGGAACCATTATAAACCGATTTTAACATTAATATAAAATAATATTTTGAGATATTCCTAAGGTGCCCCTCTCCTCCCCTATAAAAGGACACCTCCCCCCCCCCCTCCTCCTCACACCAATTTGAGCACTCAAGCTCGGCCAACCCCTGCTTAAATCCCTTCTCCACTTCCCTAGCAACATCCTAGAGGTTCTGGTCTTCCTCAAAGACCAATTCTAGTACCCTAAGAGGAGGTCTCAAAGAGGCACTTCAAAGAAGAGGTAATTACCGTTACCAATTATTTCATCTTTATTTCTTCTTCCACTTCTTCTTCATAGGTTGTTTCATTATGAAGTAATAACATCAGTATCACTAATATACTGATATGTTATTATAAGTATGAAACAACCCTATTTCACCACCTATCCATCCTACGGAAAAAGAAATCACCGCGCGTGCGTATGTACGGAATACCGTCTCCACGCCGTGGTGTAATCTATTTTCCACCACCACATTACATGGATGGGTATAATGGTGTAAAGAATAACTATACATAGTTATTACAACATCATATTGATTCTGATATATTGTATAATCCACTCCATTTCAATTCAATATTTATAGAAATGATATCATCGCTCGTGCGTACGTACGGACTACCGTCTCCACGACGCGATGAGATTCGTTATCCATGATAACCATTTAAGAATGATTATAATGTATATATAAGAAATAATAATGAAATATATGACATTATAATGCTACTGGATTTATGTATATACATATGTATGTCATCTACTTACTTCCATTTCAAGACAATAAGGAAAGAAAAACAGCGTTCATGCGTACGTACGGACTACCGTCTCCATGAACGGTGTTTTTCATTTTATTTATCTATCTATTATATATATATATATACTGAATATATATGATATATAAATCATATTTTATATTCTGGAAGTAAGTAAATCATGATATAAGTAATAATGATGTCAAGAACAACAAGTCAAAACACCTACGATAAATGAAACGATTTTACCCAAAACGCTTCTTTAACATGGAAATTACAAAAGAACGGGTAATATAATGTCATAAGTGAACCATATATGATATCATAACAATGAATATGGTTCTGTAATAAGTCAATAACATGATTTAAATCATTATACAGGAGGTTCGGACACTTACAAAGCAAGTCGGACCTAAGGTAAGAGAAATATCACAATCTCATTTTTATCCGAGATTGTTTATTCGTAAGTATTTACTGTGGTGTATTTTATCATCCACATCCATGTTTCATCAATATGTAATATTATTTCCATTCACCTACAATTTTTTTAAATCCTATTTTACCCTTCGGTGAGTTTTTAGTAAAAGATATGAAAGGAATCTTTTGTCGTTTTTCATACGAGGTACTTTTTTGACTTTTCCGTCAAAAGTACGAAGAATGTTTTTTTTAACTTATATGGCATGAATGGATTTTTAAAACATTATTTCCAAGAAGCTTCCTTTACAAGTTTTCAAGTTTATTTTTAATCAACTTCTTTTAGTTTAAAATTGTATGTCATGTTAAGAAAGGAAAAGTATTTTTGAAGAAGAAAGGATATTTTCCTCAAGAATGGAGTTCAAGTGTTTTATCAAAATTATTTTCCATCTAAGATAATAAAGGGTTCTGTTTTTATCCATATTATTAAATTGATTTGATCATGTTGTGATGGAATTATTTTTATGAATTCCTTTATCTTATATGAATTGTTTTATGATGTCATGTTGTTTATGAATCCCATTTTTATTACATGGGTTATGTGATGATGTAAGATTTATGATTATGTGGCACACATAAGAAAGGATTCATTATAAGATGGGTGGGACCTATATCTCCCTCCAATGCATTGGGTAAAGATTTTATATCTCATGAGATAGACATGGCTGAAATGGTAGGTTATACCGGTTCAGTGAAACAGGACTGAAACGAGGGTTACTCGATTCAGAAAGGGACTTTGTCCACTAAGATAGTCTTGGAAATGAGTCATGACTAACAAGAAATTATTTTCCATGATTATGTGTGCATGCCACAAAGTATCAAGTTTCATGTTATGATTATGGTGATCTCATTTTCACTTCTATGATTTGTTCCATGTTAAGATACTATGATCTCTTTTGCAGGTTATGATTTTCAAAAAGATATGATATGATTTTTATTTCTTTTTTATACCCTTACTGAGCATTTGAGCTCACCCTTTTATGTTTTCATTTCCCCAGGATATAAATAATGGTTTTAGGTAAAAAAAAGGGAAGATCTTTATGGGAGATATTGAAGATCTTTCACCACGATTAGAAGATTACGTTCCGAGCTTCCAAAGACACTAAACTATTACGATCCTTTAGTGTGTGTTTTTGTTATGTACTAAGTATTCCGCAAAAGTAATGTAATGTCCATGTACGATAAGCTTCGGGTCTCTACAGTTGGTATCAGAGGAATGGTTTAGTCAACCTTTGGAAACTAGGATGCGAAAACGTTAGTGAGATCCCTAGAGATATTTCTAAGGTATGTCTAGGGATGTCCCTAGGGATAAGTATACGTATAGGTTATAGTAATAGAATTACGCTAACAATCATGGAATTAAACCTAAGATGTTGGATATTGAAGGTACTCCCCCTTTATTATGTTGTTTTCCCTAGCATGATTTTTTCCTCTCACACTATTCATTTTGGGTTTTAGACGATGGCTGGAACCCGAAGGAACCGTGTTGATCAATGCAATGGACAATGCAATGATTGCCCTCCTGAACAAACAAATGTTATGGGAGATGGAGTGCCAAATCTTATTGCTATACTTACACAAGCTATGAATCATTATGGACTTCCAAATGAGCAGAGAAGGGAACAATATTCTATTGAGTCCTTCATGAGGCAACGTCCACCTTCTTTCAGTGGGACTTCCGATCCACTTGTTGCTGAACAATGGATCAGTACCACTGAAAAGATATTTTCAGTTCTTCAATGTTCGGAACATGATAAAGTCATCTTAGCAGTATATCGTTTGGAAGGTGAAGCTGATCAATGGTGGAATCTTATCAAGAATACGAGGCCAAGGGATGAAATTGAGTCCACGGAATGGGACGAGTTCAATAACTTGTTTTTCAGTAAGTACTTCCCTCGTATTCTTCGAACAAAGATGGAAAAGGAGTTTATTGAGCTGAAGCAGAAGGATGATGAATCTATTGGTATATACGAAGCGAATTTTACAAGACTTGCAAGGTATGCATCTGGCATTATCATCCAACCTGAAAGTAAAGTTGATCGATTTTTCAGTGGCTTAAAACCAAGTCTTCGAAGGGCATTAGCTATAAGAGACTTCAGTAGCTATGAAGAAATTGTGCGTTGTGCTGTCAAGGTAGAAATGGAAGTTGGTGTTATGTATCCATCTCATGGTTTTGACAAGAAACGAAAGATGGAGTTCAAGGAGAAATCTCATAATAATGGTGAAAAGAAGATGAATGTTTCCTTATGCACAAAGTGTGGAAAGAAGCATGGTGGAGATTGTCTTAAAGGAACTAGAAAATGTTTTAAGTGTGGAAAAGAAGGTCATCGAGCAGCTGAGTGTCGAAGTAATGGAAAAAGGGTTTCTAATGATGTGAATAAAGCAAACACTGCAGAGAACGCACCACCAACACTTCAATGCTTCAAGTGCAAGGAAATGGGGCATTATGCTAATAATTGCCCTAATCCAAGGGTTAGTGATGATCAACATGAGCAACCACTGAAGGCAAAGGACAAAGGGAAGTCACATGCGATCACTATTGGCAATGTTGAATATGATAACGATGTGGTGGAATGTTTAAGCGTTTATGTAATGGGATTCCAAAATAATGTTGTATCATTGAGTATTGCAATATTTATTGATGTGGTATTCAAAGTGATTGAGATATTTTTTTTGGAAATAAGATGATATGCGCATAATGAAGACGAGAAAATGAAATGTTTAATAGTATTCATGAGCTCATGATTGATATAATGACTAAGTGATATCATGGATTGAGTATATAGAATTTTGAGGATTTTGGTATGTGGAAAGTGTTAACTTTTAACTGCATTCATGTTTTCACTAAGGTATTCAAGAGAATACATGATTAAGGACTTTGAATGTTTGAAATGTGACCAACAAAACATATCTTATGATATATGGGGATCAACGATGATATTAAATCTCTGGTAACTGTTTTCACTATGTTATGAGAGTGGACTGCAGTATTATGGATAAGCCTAAATATTGGAATGGATTATGTTAGACATAAGTTAGTATTGTTTAAGGATAGATGTTTCTTCGATATTATTGATGGGATGTTATAGTAATATAGTTTTAGAAAAAGGACAACCTGCAGGACGGGCGACAGCCCATCGCTTCGGACAAGGCTGTGGGAATCGAACCCACAACCAAAGTGCGACTGGCCTTTATCGCCTACCACTGGCCTACAGGAAGTCCTTGTTTAGTAGAAACTAGTATTATTATATTAAGCAGTATGATATATGAAGTATAAGTCCATTTTAGGAACCATATATGATTAATCTCACTATAGATCGATTTATGCATATAATTTTTGCTAACCTTTTGTTTGAGACAGATGGAATGACCCGTCATTCTATCACATGATCTGCTAACACTTCACGAATAACAAATTCAACTTCATTTATTTAAGAGATGAAGTGGAAATTGTTCAAGGCACGAACAACAGTGAGATTGTACCAAAATAAAGTAAGTATTTATTCTAATTCAAATTTTCAACTTTAGGAAATGATCTTGAAAACCAAAAATGTTGTCCTAGTGATCTTATACCTGATGAATCAGATGGTACCTTATATCATCACAAATCTATGGATTTGTGATTACTGGCTTTTCCATAGCCATGTTCTCTACCACTCTCCATCAGAACATGATGGTTAGATTTCTCTTCCATATCCATATTTTCACCTATGTAGAAACCCAATGATTAGTTTATTTGGGTAACCGTTACGTTTCATACTTTTGTTTTTAAAGATTGGTTTTGATATTCCTTTTTACGATGTGGGTTTTTATTAAAGAAACTTTCGAATAGTAAACCATTTATAACCCCGACGAATTTCGAGGGCGAAATTCAATTTAAGGGGGGTAGAATGTAACAGCCCAAGATTTTATAAAAAATATTCTTTTTAATTTTATTAATGTCTTGTGTTGTACGCTACACCAAAAGGAGTTTGCACAACACGCATACTTGTCTTGCCTTGCATTACACGCAATCGCGACCTTCCTCGATAGCGTGTGTAATACGCAATACCGAGTTTCACTAAACAACGAGGTGCTATTAAAATATTATTAAAACTAGCCGTTATGAATAGTAATAACCACTTTTTAAAATTCTGTAAATCTTATTTTTCAAAATTAACTTCATTCTTGGATTCGGAGTATCGAATTTAGCCTAAGGTGAAATTTTGGTACTTTTCGGATAACTTTCATATTCTGATGAATAGTGAAAATTACTAAATTATAATTAAAAACAACTTTTTTAATCGAAATAATTAATAGTGATAAATTATTAATTTGAGTGGTTTTAAAGTATATTTAGAATATATTTTTACAATTTAATACAATGTTGGTCATTGGTTGTAATTTCACATTTAAACCAGACATAATCAAGTGTCAATCTTTTGATATATATTGTTTCCTAAAAACACGCTATTTATTTTAACAGCGGGATTTAATTATAAAATTAATTAATGCAACTTCTATGTTATGAATTTGGTAAAATAGATTTCATTTTTGAATTCGGAATATGAAATATAGCTTAGGATGAAATTTTGGCATTGTTCTGAAAAACATCAATTTTTGATGAATAGTAAAACTACAAAGTGGTAGTTAAAAAAACTGAATTTTTCATAAAACTTAATTTTGCCGCTTCTGTGAATGGAATTTCGAAAATCCGAGAGACACGGTTAATATCAAGGACTAAAATGTGGTTCAATGAGATGAAAATAATTTTTTGGTGAATAGTAACTTTTTACTTTTTTTACCGCAGTTAATAGTAAATAGGGTAACTAAGGATAAATATGATATTAATATTACCCTAACACATGTCGTAATTCTATTGGACAAGTGTAATTCGACCAAAAACAAACTTAGGAATAAAATATGACCATTTAGGCCCACTTGGATTAGATTAGGACATTTATTATTAATTTATTTTAAAGAAAGGTTAAAATAGTTAAAATCAATGTTTAATAAGTAAATCATTTTTAATATGGGGTTATACATAAGATAAATTCAATTTAAAATATTCATTAGAAAGCTAAAAAGATTTCCTACATTATGGTATTTTATTTGTAATTTTTAGACATCAAATAATTTA
The DNA here is from genome assembly GCA_963277665.1 of Viscum album. Taxonomy (NCBI): domain Eukaryota; kingdom Viridiplantae; phylum Streptophyta; class Magnoliopsida; order Santalales; family Viscaceae; genus Viscum; species Viscum album. The sequence continues at coordinate 977,366,013 of OY728133.1, forward strand.
ATTTATTTATGACACAACGATGATGCAGTAATTATCTTATTAATGAAATATTGACATAATTGATGTTATAAACACAAAAATAAATGTAATTTGAGATTTTTTATGAATTCCACTAATTTTCTAGGTTACTATGATATATTAATGTTGATTTAATCAACTTGGTTCGAAAATTTAATTCTGTTATGACTTTTACAAAAAATCATATATCAAATTGTGTCAAAATTGACACAAAATAGTTTTTAAATCAAATATTATATTATTAATTGTTATTGTATTCCTAAAAATCTAAGGTTCGGCCAAATGACTTAGATAAAGATATATATATTAATAATAAACAATTTGGGGTTCTTTTGGCATGTTATAGTAAGTGTATTAACCATATAGTGAAAGAAATCAAAAAGACATGGTAAAAGTTAAATTATTTAACTTAGAGTTAAATCTAATTGATAAGGTTAAAATAATATCCTAAACTTGTCTAAATTCTATTGGTTGATAGGATTTCAACCCATCCCCACTTTAGCTTCTAAATAAGACCCTTTGGAACAATTATAAACCGATTTTGACTTTAATATAAAATAATATTTTGAGATATTCCTAAGGTGCCCCTCTCCTCCCCTATAAAAGGACACCTCCTCCCCCTGCTCCTCACACCAATTTGAGCACTCAAGCTCGGCCAACCCCTGCCAAAATCCCTTCTCCACATCCCTAGAAACATCCTAGAGGTTCTGGTCTTCCTCAAAGACCAATTCTAGTGCCCTAAGAGGAGGTCTCAAAGAGGCACTTCAAAGAAGAGGTAATTACCGTTACCAATTATTTCATCTTTATTTCTTCTTCCACTTCTTCTTCTTAGGTTGTTTCATTATGAAGTAATAACATCAGTATCACTAATATACTGATATGTTATTATAAGTATTAAACAACCCTATTTCACCATCTATCCATCCTACGGAAAAAGAAATCACCGCGCGTGCGTACGTACGGAATACCGTCTCCACGTCGTGGTGTAATCTATTTTCCACCACCACCTTACATGGATGGGTATAATGGTGTAAAGAATAACTATACATAGTTATTACAACATCATATTGATTCTGATATATTGTATAATCCACTCCAATTCAATTCAATATTTATAGAAATGATATCATCGCTCGTGCGTACGTACGGACTACCGTCTCCACGACGCGATGAGATTCATTATCCATGTTAACCATTTAAGAATGATTATAATGTATATATAAGAAATAATAATGAAATATATGACATTATAAAGCTACTGGATTTATGTATATACATATTTATGTCATCTACTTACTTCCATTTCAAGACAATAAGGAAAGAAAAACAGCGTTCATGCGTACGTACGGACTACCGTCTCCATGAACGGTGTTTTTCATTTTATTTATCTATCTATTATATATATATATATACTGAATATATATGATATATAAATCATATTTTATATTCTGGAAGTAAGTAAATCATGATATAAGTAATAATGATGTCAAGAACAACAAGTCAAAACACCTACGATAAATGAAACGATTTTACCCAAAACGCTTCTTTAACATGGAAATTACAAAAGAACGGGTAATAAAATGTCATAAGTGAACCATATATGATATCATAACAATGAATATGGTTCTGTAATAAGTCAATAACATGATTTAAATCATTATACAGGAGGTTCAGACACTTACAAAGCAAGTCGGACCTAAGGTAAGGGAAATATCACAATCTCATTTTTATCCGAGATTGTTTATTCGTAAGTATTTAATGGGGTGTATTTTATCATCCACATCCATGTTTCATCAATATGTAATATTATTTCCATTCACCTACAATTTTTTTAAATCCTATTTTACCCTTCGGTGAGTTTTTAGTAAAAGATATGAAAGGAATCTTTTGTCGTTTTTCATACGAGGTACTTTTTTGACTTTTCCGACAAAAGTACGAAGAATGGTTTTTTTAACTTATACGGCATGAATGGATTTTTAAAACATTATTTCCAAGAATCTTCCTTTACAAGTTTTCAATTTTATTTTTAATCAACTTTTTTTAGTTTAAAATTTTATGTCATGTTAAGAAAGGAAAAGTATTTTTGAAGAAGAAAGGATATTTTCCTCAAGAATGGAGTTCAAGTGTTTTATCAAAATTATTTTCCATCTAAGATAATAAAGGGTTCTGTTTTTATCCCTATTATTAAATTGATTTGATCATGTTGTGATGGAATTATTTTTATGAATTCCTTTATCTTATATGAATTGTTTTATGATGTCATGTTGTTTAAGAATCCCATTTTTATTACATGGGTTATGTGATGATGTAAGATTTATGATTATGTGGCACACATAAGAAAGGATTCATTATAAGATGGGTGGGACCTATATCTCCCTCCAATGCATTGGGTAAAGATTTTATATCTCATGAGATGGACATGGCTGAAATGGTAGGTTATACTGGTTTAGTGAAACAGGACTGAAACGAGGGTTACTCGATTCAGAAAGTGACTTTGTCCACTAAGATAGTCTTGGCAATGAGTCATGACTAACAAGAAATGATTTTCCATGATTATGTGTGCATGAAACAAAGTTTCATGTTTCATGTTATGATTATGGTGATCTCATTTTCACTTCTATGATATGTTCCATGTTAAGATTATATGATCTCTTTTGCAAGTTATGATTTTCAAAAAGATATGATATGATTTTTATTTCTTTTGTATACCCTTACTGAGCATTTGAGCTCACCCTTTTATGTTTTCTTTTCCCCAGGATATAAATAAAGGTTTTAGGTAAAAAAAGGGAAGATCTTTATGGGAGATATTGAAGATCTTTCACCACGATTAGAAGATTACGTTCCGAGTTTCTATAGACACTAAACTATTACGATCCTTTAGTGTGTGTTTTTGTTATGTACTAAGTATTCCGCAAAAGTAATGTAATGTACATGTACGATAAGCTTCGGGTCTCTACAATAATAATCAAAAACCACAATAAACCATTACATAGATATTCCAATATTCCACGATACTAAAAATGAGATTCCACAACATTATATTGGAATCTCATTACATAATCACATAATCATTCCACCACATCATTTTCAGACTCAACATCACCAATAGTGATCGCATGTGACTTCCCTTTGTCCTTTTCCTTAGGAGTTTGTTGATGTCGATCATCCTTAACCCTTGGATTAGGGCATTGGTTAGCATAATGCCATATTTCCTTTCACATGAAGCAATGAAGTGTTGCTGGTGTGTTCTCTATAGTCTTTTCTTTATTAACATCATTAGCTACGTTTTCCCATTACATCGGCACTCAGCTGGTCGATGACCTTTTTTCCACACTTGAAACATTTTCTAGTACCTTTTAGACAATCTCCACCATTCTTTTTTCCACACATTGAGCATAATGAAACATTCACCTTCTTTTCACCATTCTTCTGAGATTTTTCCTTAATCTCCATCTTTCATTTCTTGTCAAAACCATGAGATAGATATGTAACACCAACTTTAAATCCTACCTTAATTGCACAACACACAATTTCTCCATAGCTACTGAAGTCTCTTATAGTTAATTCCCTTCAAGGACTTGGTTTTAATCCACTTAATAATCGATCAAATTTACTTTCAAGTTGGATGATAAATCCAGATTCGTACCTTGCAAGCCTTGTAAAATTCTCCTTCTATATACCAATAGATTCATCATCCTTTTAATTAAGCTCAAAGAACTCCTTTTCTATCTTTTTTCGATGAATACGAGTTAAGTATTTATTGAAAAAAATGTTCTTCAACTCATCTCATTCCATGGATTAAATTTCATCTTGGGCCTTGTATTCTTAATTAATGTCCACCAATGGTCTGATTCACCTTTTAAATGGTAAATAGTTAGAATGAATTTTTCATGTTCCTAATATCGAAGTATGGAAAATTTATTTTCAATGGTACTGATCCATTTTTCAACAACATGTGGATTAGAAGACCCACTGAAAGAAGGTGGTTGTTTCCCCATGAAGGACTAAATAGAATATTGTTCCTTTATATGCACATTTGAAAGTCCACACTGATTCATATCTTTTGTAAGTATAAAAAAGGATTTTTTCACACCATCTCCCATCACATTATATTTTTCGGGAATACAATAATTGTATTTTCCATTACATTGATCAACACGGTTCCTTCGGGTTCCATCCATCGTCTAAAACCCAAAAAGAACAGTGTGAGAGGAAAAAATCATGCAAGGAAAACAACATAATAAAGGGGGAGTACCTTTAATAGATAACATCATAGGTTTAATTCTAATATCTTTATTGTGATTCAAGGACTATAACCTATATGTATAATTATGTTTAGGGACATCCCTAAACATACCATATAAATATCTCTAGGGATTCCACTAAAGTTTTTGAATCCTAGTTTCCAAAGGATAACTAAACCTTCACTTTGATACCAACTATAGAGACCCAAAGCTTGACGTAAATAGAAATTACATAACTTTTTCAGAATACTTAATACATGACAAAAACAGACCCCTAATGACCGTATTAGATTATTGTCATTAAAAACTCAGAACATAATCTTCTAATCATGGTGAAAGATCTTCAACATCTCCCATAAAGATCTTCCCCTATGGGTTTCTTACCTAAAACCACTCTTATTATCCTAGGGAAAATAAAAAATAAAACGGTTGAGCTCAAATGCTCATTAAGGGTAAACATTGAGAACTTAAGAACAATCCATAAACATTTTAACGTAAAAACATGAACATAAAACATCAAAATATTGCGCAGTGACATAAATCTTGGAAGTACCTAAGTCATAGATCATAAAGGTACAATAATCATGATAAAATAAAACATGTAATTGTGGAATACAATTAAACACATGATATTATTTTCATAGTATCCAAGGCATTGTTTCCAAGACCATCGTAGTGTACAAAGTCCCTTACTGAATCGAGTTCACTCCTTGTTCCAGTCCTGTATAACTGAACCGGATTAACTTGTCGTTCAAGACATATATATCTCATGAGATATAAATATTTACCAAATTCATTGGAGGGAGATCTAGGTCCCACCCATCTCATAATGAAACCATTCTTATGTGTTCCAAAAAACCATAAATCATACATCATAAAATAATCCGTGTTATAAAAATGGGATTCTTAAACATCATGCCATCATAACATAATCCATAAAAGATAAAATAACTTCATAAAAATAATTTGATCATAAAATAATCAAATCAATTTAATAATAGGAATAGAAATATAACCCTATATTATCTTATAAGGAAAATAATTTTTATAAAATGCTTGAACTTAATTCCTAAGAAAAATATCCTTTCTACTTAAAAAACATTTTTCCTTTCTCAACAAGTTAGAAAAAGTTAAACTAAAAGAAATTAATTGAAAATAAACTTGAAAAGTTGTAAAGGCGTTTTTATGGAAATAATTTTATATGAAATCATAAAAATCATTTCATGCCGTATAAGTTAAAAAAACATTCTTCTCGTACTTTGGTTGGAAAAGTCAAAAAGTATCTCAAACTGAAAACGACAAATGATTCATTTCATATCTTTTACTAAAAACTCACCAATAGATAAAATTGTATTTAAAAAATTATTAGGGGAATAAATATAATATTATATATTAAGTAAACATGGATGTGGATGATAAATATTCCCTAATAAATACCGAAGTATAAACAATCTCATATAAAAATTGAGATTGCATGATTTTCCCATACCTTATGTCGAAATCCTTCTATATGTGTCTGAGAATCCTGTATATTGGGTTTAGAACTATTATTAACCTGTAACATAACCATAAAAATATTTATGATATCATATATGATTCACTTATGACTTTATATTACCCATTCATTTGTCAATTCTATGTTAATGCATTGTTTTGGGTAAAATTATTTCATTTGTCGTGCGTGTTTTGACTTGTAATTATTCATATGATTACATAGATAATGATTAATTACATCCAGAATGTAAAACATGATATATATATAATATATATTCATAACATAAATATATAATTTATCGTTAAATGGAACGGAATACACCGTTCATGGAGACGGTAGACCATACGTACACATGAACGCTATTTTCGTTTCCATATTAAATTGAATGGAAGTAAATGACATATATATTTACAAAAATCCAGTAGAATTATTATGTACTAATTTTTATGATTAATTATTATATATAATTTATAATCATTCTTTAATGGTTAACATGGAGAATGAATCTCATCGCATCATGGAGACGGTAGTTCGTACGTACGCACGAGCGACAATATCAATTTTTTCATCTAAAAATTGTATATAATTGGATGTAATATCATATATAAAAAATCATAATAATGTTATATTTATAATTTATATCATTTTATACTCATTATTATACCCATCCAAATGATTAAATGTTTGAATAACAAACTACACCACGATGTGGAGACGGTAAGTCGTACATACTCACGTGTGTTGACTTTTTCATTCATTGGATGTATAAAATAACTAATATTGTTGTAAAATTTTTATAATAACATCAAATTATATAGAATATACTGGAGTTATTATTTTATAATGGAAACAACAAAGAAGGAGGAAATGGAAGAAGAAAAGAACTTGAAATAGGTGGTGAGATATTTACCTCTTCTTCGGGTTATTCCTTTTCATTTGATAAAAAGGGATCCATCGGTGGTATTTATGACTAATGGAAGGCATCTATGATGAATATAGGATAGTTTATAGGGTATTTGGTCAGGTTTTGGCCGAGAAAAATGGTTTTGGAGGTGTTAATTAGTGAGAAGGGGGAGTGCCCTTTTATAAGAGGGGTGAGGGGCACCTTAAGAAAAACATAAATTTTTATTTTATAATAAATTCATATTCGATTTATAATGGCTCTAATGTGACTTATTTCAAGGATAGGGTGGGTATGGGTATAAATCCTCTCAACCAATAGGTTTTAGACAATTTTATGTTACCATTTTAACCTTATCATCTTAGTTATATAATTTATCTTTTACTGTGTCTTCTTGCATTCTTACACTATACGGTTAATAAACTTACAATAAAACACCAATAGAATCCCAATTGGTTCATTAATGTCGTATATATTATTATATAAGTTTTTTGGCCATACCATAGATTTTTAAGACCATTATATAAATTAATAATATAATATTTGTTTAAAAAACCCTTTTATGTCAATTTTGAGTCTGTTTGGTATTTTGTTTTTTCTAAATTTATAACAGCATTATTTCTTCAAAAAGAATTCATCTAACAAACCCTAATATGTTTTACTAACCTCTAAAATTATTTTAATTCTTAAAAACACTAAAATTACATTTATTTGGGTATTTATAATATCAAGTATGTTAATATTTCATTAATAAGGTAATTACTACATCATCATTGTGTCATAAATAAATTAAATTATATAATGCCAAAAAAGTATAAAAAATTAACAATTATGTAGGAAGGATTTTTTAACTTTCTAAGGAATACTTATAGTCTAACTTATCTTAAGTATAACCCTATATAAAAAATGTCTTAGTTATTAAACATTAATTTTAACGATTTTAACTCTTCTTTAAATAAAATAATAATAAATGTCATAATCTAATGGATGTGGACCTAAAGGGTAATATTTTGTTCCTATGGTTCTTTTTGGTCTAATTAAACTTATCAAATAGAATTAAGACATGTGTTAGATTAATAATAATATCATTTTTACCCTTAATTACCCTATTTACTTTTAACTGTGGTAAATAAAAGTAAAAAGTTACTATTCACCAAAAATTATTTTTATCTTATTGAACCACGTTTTACCTAATGATATCAACCATGTCTCTTGGATTTTTGAAATTCCACTAACAGAAGTGGTAAAATTATGTTTTATATAAATTTTCAAATTCTTCTAAAAGGTGGGTAAAAGATGGTAAAAAGTTTAATAAAATATTTATATATCTAAGATTATAATAAAATGACTCCAATTAATTACATTGAAATTACATAGGTACTATGTATTTATTTTGACCTAAAATAAATTTAAATAAAATAAATGATTATTTAAATAAAATATCGGTTTTAACAAATAACTCAGTGTTTTCACTATTCATAAAAAATTAAACGTTTTCAGAAAAATACCAAAAATTCGGCCCAGGCTAATTTCGATACTCCTTATCCAAAAATGAAGTCCATTTCAACAAATAAAATTCATAAAATTTAAAAAGTTGGTATTACAATTCATAACATCTAGTTTATATAATATTTTAATAAAATATCATTATTTAGTAAAACTCGATATTGTATACTACACACTGTATCAAGGAAGGTTGGGATTGCGTGTAATGAAATCCAGGTCAGGGCTGTGTGTAGTGAATGCTACCTTTTCTGTTGCGTATAACAGTATCAAAACTTATTTCATTTATACATTAAACAAAATCTATACTTAATGTTGCATAGAATAATTTCCACAAAATGAACATGAAATTGTGTGTAACAGGAGCCAAGAATAATGTTGTGTATACTGCAAGCTAATACGGTGTTGTGTATAGTACAAGCTAATCCTGGTGTAGTGTACCATATAAGACATCAAAGAAATTAAAAATAATATATCTCATTAAATCTTGGGGTATTACAATTGGTTTCTGATGTTGTTGAGTTTTCATGCCATCATCTTTCACGCCTTTGATTTTTTTCTCTTCCAGATCTCGATATTTGGAATCGAATGTTTATTTCATAGTTTATTATATTTTTTAAAACAATTCATTGTTTTTCTCTATATTTTTTATTTTTATGTTAAGTATAATATCTATTTTAGAATATCTAATGTCAAAAATGATATTAAAGTGGCATATGTTTATTGCTAGCATACCACGATCCCCACATGATTCTTGTGTATCTCACTCTAAGGCCGAGTGAAACCCTTTTCCAAATTCATTTCAAACTCTCTCCTTACCTTCGACATAGATTTCCAATTTGATTCAAATTCTAAAAGTGAGCCATGATTTTGAGTTTTCTCCCTCAAAGTCACAATCTTCTACGAAGCAGATGAAAAATCCAAGTGCATCTACTACTATTGATTCAATTAATCTAGAGCATTTCATTCGACTTGTTATTGAATAAATAGAAGTATAATAGATGTACCGACTATCGATTATGTCTTTCATACACAAGGTTCTCCAAAATCAGTGGTGATTGGAATGGTTTTCATCAGATGAGATGCATTTCTATCAAAATCTGTTATATGAGTTTTATCAAAACAAAGAGTTTGCATTTAATAGAGATGGTGAAGATTGGATTACAAACAAGGGAATTTTGTTTGGTTTTTCTTCAGGAAAATGTGATTATGTTTTTAAATGTATCTCATGATGTAGTCTTTAATGATTATCAAGGATTTATTCAAGAAGTTACTTGTATTTTCATTTAGGAATATTCCCTTGATGTGATAACATAAGATGGATCAACAAAAAGGCATGTTTCCTTAGAGTTAGATGTTGGATTTTGGATTTTTTATGTTATTTTAGCATATATTACATCCAAGAAATGTATATTTTTCAACCCTATAGTATCATTTTTTTTATATCTTATCTGTTATGAGAGAAGGTCACATGTTTAATCTCTATATATATCTAGTGGTTTATATGAGAGAGATGATTCAACCATCCTCTAGATCAAACTCATTGAGCTATCCTAAGTTAATTTATTCCATGTTAGAGGATAAGGGACTAGTTTGTGATGATGATCTATATGTGATTGACTTTGGTGGTTTCTAAAAAAATAGTTTCCCATGTTATAGAATGAAGATAAGCTAGAATCCATTGAACAAATAATGGGGGGTGATAGTGGTAGGTTGTATGATGACTATAATCTGGTAGATCATCTTACTCGACCTAAGGTTCAATTTGATCGAAGATTATTTCCACATGATGTTGTAGAATACTCATATAAGGCAGAATCCATTTATTATGAAGTGGAAATGGAACAATCTGTTGATATAGAGAGTGACCCAAACATTTCTCCTGAAGCCTCTACCATTATCTTTGTAGAACCTATTCTACATATCAGGTTTCCAATAAGAGATAAATTGGTTAAAAGTGAGGAATAAGAGACTGAGGTCACTGTAGAGGATTAATATAATAGTTAAAAATCCACTGTAAGTGATGACGATGATGAGAATGAAGAAAAGGATGCAAAATATGCTGCAGAAGATAGAAGAGATGATGGAATTTATTTTTATCTTGATAAAAATAGTAGAAGATTCATTAATAATGACATTGAAATTCCTCTAGAGCTTAATGAATCATTTTTTAAGGGTAGAATTCACCATCAGTGGATATTTTTCAATAATATATATTTCTTGATGATGTTAAGGCTAGTTCAGTTTCCACTGGCCAAGAAGTTTCAGATTCTGCTATGGTTGAGTAGTTATGTGTTATAGATTCTATGGAACATCATGTTGTTGAGCAGTTGAATAAATTTTTTTTAGGAAGAATTTGGAAATGACCATATAGTTGATTCAAAATTTCAAAATTCCCCTAGGGATCAATGTATATAATTTGTGTCCTCTACTGCTAATGATCAAAATGATGTTGAGATGTAAGATGAACCAACTCTTGGTGCATAGTTGGAAGCTAAGCCTGCCATTTTTGTTCTCGTAGTGGTTGCTCCAAATTCAAAAGATTAGAGGAATCTTGATTTATCAGTTGTTTTTTATTGGGTGGTACTTCCTTCCATAGTACATATTTGAGACCATTGGTTGGAACCTATAGAAGAGGATTGGGGAATGTTCTCTATTGTTGTAAGAATCTCTTCAAGGATGGATAATCACGAAGGTAGGGTTTAAGGTGATACTAATAGTTCTTTTATATCCAAGGTGGGTCTTGATGGTCTACTAAGAAAGATCAGTTCTGTGAGCCCTCATATTCCTAAAACTTCTCCATCTCCTCCAGTATTTCTAATGTATGTTGTAACATAATATAAAATCAATGTTTTCTGTGAATAGTTGTTTTATGAGTTTCACAAGTGTGTGAGAAACCAATCCCATATTTTTAAAATTATCAGTGAAGAGGATGCTAATTAACTATTTGATTTGGTTATCCGGCATGTAGAACCAAAACTGATGCATCACATATGTGAGGTCAAAATTATAAATACATTGATTGTAAATGAATAGTATTCTATCATGTCTTTTCTTGATGAAATGAGATATGATTTTAAAGCATCCTTGGATGGTATTCTCAAAAGTCCTCAGGATACTTCCTTAAGTTTTTCTATTCCTTCTGCTCTATTCGTGGATGTTGATCATTTAAGAACCATTGTGATAGAAGAAGTTGTGTCTACCTACAATGGCCCCTCTAGTGTAAAATATATGTTTCCTTTTGATGTTATTTTGAAATTTTAGCAATAAACTATGAAAGATCATATGAGGATTTGAAAAAATTCCATGGACATGGATAATGATAGGGAGATTATTTCTAAATACAGTAACTAATTTCTCTATCTAATCATTAGAAACCATTCTATGTAAATTAATTTGAAATTATTTTCTAGGAATCCATAAATGCCAACCATCTATCATTCTTTCAAAGATATAGTCAGACATCTCAAAGAGATAACCCCATTATTTAATAAGTTTATAGAAGTGTTGGGTGAATTTTTTTAGTACATGGAGTGGGGTGGTATAATCATAATGGATTTAATAAATATAATAAATCATTTTATTAATGTTTGTGGCCATGCAATGGTTTCTCAGTCATTTACTCCTATTACTCGTCATTTATTTTTTAGAATTAGGGTTATAGGTTATTCTCTAATAAATCTAATAGTAGGCTTTTCACCTTTTTCTATGGAAACTACTCAAGATGTGTTACAAGTTCGGGTAGTTGTTGTTTTGAAATATTTTTATGTTTAGGATCTCCTATATTGTTCTCTAAGTGCTCCTTCAACTCTACCATAGGCTGATCCTGCTATAACAAATAGGCACCATGATAAAGGAAAGGATAATGGGAAAGAACCAATGAAACCATCTTCCAAACCATAACAGTTATATTTTGTTGGAATAGGATGTACATTCATTAATGGAATCTACCTTGTAAAAACTTTGTGTACTTAATTTTGAGTTTCTATTATTTTCATATGCTTTTAATTTTGTCATTCAATCAAATATTATGTCTGTATTTACTGTATTTTTTTTATTCATGTCCGTTTTTTAATAAATGAAGGGGGATAATATTTATGTAATATGTGTTTCTGATAACTTCAATGGCATACATATGTGTTTTAAAGCATTTGTATGAAACACATAATTTTTTTTGATGTATCTTATGGAATTATGTTTATCTATTTTGTATCCTTAATATCATTGATAATTTTTGTTGATAATTAATTTTGATAAATTCTACTTTATTAATATTTTCTTTGAACCATCTACAGATAATTATAATCATAATCCTTGAATTATATTTTGATCTTACCATGGAAATGTTTTTTAATATCTAAATTTTCTTATGATGACTAATTTTTAAATTATTAATATAATTATGATGCCATGATTTTTTTCATCAAAAAGAGAGATATTTTTGACCTCATAGCATTAATGATAACAAAATCATGATTATAATAACAATTATCAATATCATGTTTTCTTGTAAGAAAACTCTTTTATGAGAACATGTGATAAATACTTCAATGTTTGAGAGACCATTTTCCCTAACACACCTCTAACATACATAAATATACAAACCACAATACCCCTAATTCAAAGATACCATCAAGACATCAAACCATCGTACTATCATACCTCTGCATTTAATAATTGTGAAAGAATAACACATCCTTGACTGAATCAACATAAGGATTTCATTCTGCCAGAACACAAATGTGGAAAAGTATGAGACACCCCTTGATGAGGCATTCCAAATGTCATACCTCTAGAGTCATACCTCAAACACTACAAGAATTGTCTATGTCTGAGGCACCATCATACCATACACTGTTTGTTGAAACACAACAAGAAAAGTGGAAATTTGGAAAAGAATAAGACATCATCAGTTTTGTACCACCCGATCATGACACTGCCAGAACATGACACTGCTAGAGGTTAACACCACTATAAAGTGACACATCCAAAGCATGATATCACTAGAACTTGACACCACCAAAAAATAACAACACCTAAATGTGACACCACCAGAGCATGACACTAACAGATCATAAGGCACCATCACATTTTTTATTACCTTACTAATTTCAAATTAGATTACTCTAATAACTAAATTCATAAAATTTAATTTCATTATCTATTATAATGATTTGTTCATAAATGTTCAACAAAAATGATGTTAGAACATAGATTATAAGGAATCTTTTTCGTATGTTCATGAAGCAGCTAATAAATGCGGAACACACTCCCTCATGAAACACGCACTATGTCATATAGTGAAAAATGAAAGGATTGAAAAAAAATTGCACATAAGGATCAATTTATTTAATAAATATCAAACATATAAAGAGATGAACCTATTAGAAAACATGGTAATCAAACCATATGAGAAAACTCGAATGAAGTAGAAAATGCTCATCACATCTGTTGCATTCCTCTGGTCAAAAACAAGAGATTAAACATTCTCATTTCTTGAATATTTTAAAGGAACCCAAATCAAGATTCATTGCTAAATCAAATAAATATTGAAAATATATATTACAATAGATCGAGTATCTATAAATTCTTCAATACTAGCCTTCTCAATTTTGTTTATTATTATTTTTATTTGAGAAATGTGTGCTATAATCTATTTTAAATATGCAGACTATCTCATGAACTAAACAACATGATACTTGATATCTTCTAAAATACTTTTCTTAATTGTTTCTCCCCAAAAGTAAAGGTCGTAGAGTTTCTTATGTTTCATATTTCATTTCACTCCCACGAATAACTATGGAATAGTTCTTGTGTGACCTAGACAGTGTTAATAGTTGTAAAACCCAATCCGAGTTGTGGATCATTGAGTTTATGTTATATAAACTATTTGGTGGCATGTGATCACCAAATGGACAGGACTATGTATCGACTTGAGACTGAACCTTTTATATTCAATCTCTCTACTGGATGTTTTTAATTTTTTTTACATTATTCCCTATATAAAACCAAAATCTATTTTCTCTATTGAAAAAATCCTTGATTTGATAGTTTATCTTAATTTTTGTTAATATTGTATATTGATCAAATAAATTGATTAAAAATGATTCTATAATAAGGTATATTAATCATCGAAGAACTAATCGATCATCCGATAAATCTATATAAATATTAATATATATAAATATTAGAATATTTATTCTGATAAACATTTTCATATTTAAATATTTCGGGAATTTTAAAATAATCCATTTTTGATAGACATTTTTATTGGGTACTCAATTTATCCCCTCTTGAGATACTCACTCCAACCAAAATCTAGGAATAAATATTTTTTAACAAAAATTGTATTAGATATGATTTAATTAAATAATAGAATCCTGTTATGTAAAAGGTTCAAAAATAATTATTTTTATTATAGAGTTCTTATAAATGTATATTTTTACATGAAAGTGTGAAATGCGTATTTTTTGGTTCATATGTAAATGTAATTACCCACTATTTAATTTATCCTTCTATACTAATTGGAAGTATCATATGATTTAGTGATTCACATCAAGACATGTGCAGTTCTACTTTCATGTATTAGTGTAGGAACCCTTTAATGATGGTGTTGTAATTATAATAACATATTGAAAATATTTCTCAACAATTTACAATATATATTTTGTGGAATTTTTAATATTGAAAATTTTTTATATGAATATACACAATTTAGAGAATGAAAATAAAAATAATCTCTTATTATTTTGAATACATACATTCAAATAAAATGATACAAAAAATTACTATTTTAATTTTTAGTTTATATAATTTTTGACATTAATCGACATTCTTCTCTATCACAACCACCCCTCTACTTGTACACCTCTAGGGATGATATTGATGTGATAAATATGTCATATGAATACAACCAATAATATGCAACAAGTTTACAGCTATCATTGAGGATAGATATTGCCTAAACGTAATAATTTCCCACTAAATGTAAATTTATAAAATATGATAAATTATGGAACCCACTAATAAATTACATGTTAGGAAATAAATCAACCCATAAGAGTAAATTCTCCAACTAGAAATCCACTGAACCGGTTCCCCGAGTTGGGTCACCAGATGACTTCATGTGTGCCACCGCATACGTCACAAGTTGCTGACTAGAAGTGAGGGTCGAAGATTCATGTTGGGAGATTATACCCCCTTTATGAGAGTAAACCACAATATAAAATATATACAATAGATGAAACAATATATACAACCTAGGGAACATGCATAATTTACCATCACCCAAATAGGGTACAAACAAAGACCAATATTAAATATGTCATGTCATGCTACAGTACCATGGGGAGAAAAACCAAAATAAAGCTAAAAAAATAAATCCCCAAAACATTCATGACTCCATATCTAGAACCTAATCCATACAAATCCAAAATACAACTCTACTCCCGAGCTACATACCATTTCCTATTTCCTAACCTATAACCATGCAATCTGCTCTGGTACTGAATGGTGGCCCGAGTAGGGTGTGAGTACAACTCAGTAGGCCACAACCAATGGTGTATATAAAATATCTTGTAAAAAAATATAGTTCATGAATGTTATAGATGACAAAATTTAAATAAAATACAATGAAAGTAACCATTAGTAAAATAGTTTTCCCATATGTAATTCCATCATCAAATCCAGATTTGATACTTATAACATCTAAATGATTAATTCAACCTTTTCATGAGTATAATTGGTTTATATTGGTTAAAAAATATAGTGTATATGTAAATAAATAAATTCTAATCTTACTAGTGAAACACATCACAACAACAACATTATCCAGACTTAAAAACCTCAATCTAGGTGGAATGAAAGCATTAGACAAATAGAACAATGCACCCTTCCCAAACCCATCCATTGAGGGTGTAGTTTATTTCCATGATCCATCTCGACTCAAAGTGTGTAGAACGTGATGTATATAACCCTCTATACCAAGCCATGTACATATGATAATTTATTCATTCACCTCACTGACCACATTTCGACCAAACATAGCCAATATCATTAGAAATGATACAAAAATAACATCTACAATGGGAATCAACATTATGACACTATATATTAACACATTTATATTTTAGATTACATAACCATTTATCCCAATTACCATTCCCCATGCATAACTCACTATGAATTTTCATGTACAAATAAGATTTATTAACACATTCCCATTAATCAAATTTAATCCATTTACACTCTATAACAACATTTCATTATCTATTATCCAAAATTTGACACATCTACCAATAATAATTTCATAATATTTAAATTTAACAATTTACACATTCATCATGGGATCTACTCAATCAGAAGTCAATTTCACATTTAATAATTTCGTTAACCACATTTGAGAAGGTAGGAAGTCCACTTTGGTGGCCCAAAATTCGCCAAGTCATCCTCCTTGAATCCCACGAGGATCATGAGGGGTTTAATTCCATATTTAGATACTCATTATATCAAATATTACAAAAAAATCAAGAAAAAACAATAAATGAACTAGAACAAACCCCCACATGAAAAAATCTATGTAAAAACCAAGGGATATAACTGGGAGACCACATAACTCAAATCTGTTGAAGAATGAACTCCTAATTGAATCCATAGATCCAAATTCAACCACATTATAAAGCCTCAACAAATATATAACCTGAAAGAAAGTTTTTTAGAAATTATGATGGAGATAAGAGAAGGATAAAAATATTAATCCAAAAAGAGAAGAAAGAGAGTGAATATACTCACCCGGATCCACGTTCCACAACCGATGGCACTATAAATAACCAAGGATCATTGTAGAATCACCCATAGGATGGTTGGGTCATATAAGATAGTATCTAGGGTTATATAAGGATTATAGGAGGGAAATTTTGTGGTAGAGTTATAAATCCTAAGGATTCAATTTTTTAATTTTTTGCAACAATACTAGGCCACACTGTTTACATGTAAGGTTTTCCAAACCATGCAGAAACAGTTTTCAACCAACTGTATAATGAAAATGAGTCACATTTTTACCTAGGTAAGCCACACAGTTTGATAGACTATGTTCCAACCATGCATTAATCCTCTATCCAATGTTCCAAAACTACTTACGAATTCTACAAATATTTCTTAACCATGCACCAACTGTGCACAGCAAACAGATTGGCCCCGTTCTTCCCCTTCACATTTCATGAACCTTCATAACACCCCCATGACCGAACATACTCCCATAAAAAATTAATTTAACTATAACTATATATTTAAGCAATAATTTAAATTGGTACATACCTCCATGAAGTATGAAATCTTACAACCTCCCCACATTTTGATGGCTCGACCCCGACCCGCACTTTGCTAGCATTACTAAGTCTGCGAAGTAATGATATTGGGACACTAGGACTATATATTTGAATCTCAATCCCATGTTTCTTCATGAATGTTTCCATGTTTCCAAAAAATAATCTAACTAAGGGTACAGTCTCGCCCCACTTGACTTTCCTACTATGGTCCAAAATACTAATCAAATTCTCCTTAAAAGACACATTATCCTCCATCTCTACATCCACAATGTTTAACACATGATATGGGTTAGGGTGATATTATCAATGTGTTGATACGTGTAAAACATAATACATGCTACTATACAATTGCAGAAGATGCACTTGGTAATCCACTGGTCCGATCCTCTCCGTAATCTTTATAGTCCCACATACCTAGGTGCTAACATGCACTGCTTCTAAATTTTTTGCTGACCCAACCAATACAACTCTAGAAGAAACACACTATCACTGAACATAGACTCTATAGTTCGTTAATTCTGATCTATATATTACATATTCCTAATCTTGGTCACTATAATATGCTTTTGAATCAATCGAACCTTCCCAGATCATCTTGTATGAGACTTGGTCCTAATAGTTCTGATTCCCCAACTTCTAACCTATAATTCACTGATCCCAGTTACCTAGAGTCGGTGCATTATTTTTAAACATTGGCATGATTACAATGTATCATGTCCCGAAGGACCGATCGGATTAGCAGTCATAGAAAATAGATTACAGAAATGAATGTTACATTACACTTCTTAACATACAAAACAACATAAATATTCCTTCATGAATGCCATTATCCGTTATCTTAACCCCGCATATCAATCACAATACACTTCTTGGAATCCTGGGAAAAATAAAACATAGAAATGGGTGATCTTAGATGCTCAGTAAAGATAGAAATACAGCAGAAACATTCATAAATAAGCAAAAACATATAAGGCAATGTATAACTAAAACAAAATCCTTTTAAACATGAAATTGAGCATAATATGGAAAAAATATAATTAATTATTTCCATTTAATGATTCACATGGATGTTCAACTAGTCAAATAATCACATTAAATATCACTAACCACGTTCATAATGATGGAATGCATAATTCCAGACTATCAAAACCACATAGTGAAGGCCTTGTGTGAAGACTACAAATAAGATTTTGTCAAGGCCTTGTGCCAAGATACTAGTTTATTTTATTAGACCTACCGATGCATTGAAGAGCTATAGTGGGATACACCCATCACTCACTAAGTCCAATTCATTCCTCTTATGAACAGTTTTAAACATAACATAATCATTCGTATTAAAACTAGCATATGAAATGTCAATACTTTCTCAATAAACCATGAATGTTATAAAAATAACACATCCATAGTGAAACATATCAAAAAACCTTAAATGAAATATGGACGTTTTGTATAATAATTAATCAACTTCAAATAATCTTAAAATCCATCAAAGGATGTTGACATAGATGAAATCAAAACTATTTGAGAGAAATATCTATTTTTTTAAAATCATTGAAAAGTCAAAAATCTATAAAGGAAAAATTTACTTTGAAAATATTATTATAATCCTGTAAGGGAATATTTGAAGATTTTATAATGGTGAATAATACACGCACCCACCGTATATGTTAAAAAATACATTCTTGCCATAATTTTGTCGAAAAGGTTAAAAAGGACCCTGTTTGGAACACGACGCAAATATTCCTTTTTAAACATCTTATAAAAATTCAAACATGGGTATAAATGACTTTAACACATATTCTATAAAATAGTAAGAATTTTTTGAAATACGTTTTTTAAGAAACATGGATGTGGATGATAAAAAGGTCCCAGTAGAAACATACGTAAAAACAACCTCAGATAATAAAGAGATTGTGAAATTAACCCTTACCAATTTGGTAACTTACGAAACAAACACCACATGAAAGAGGTATATTACAATGAATATTTAAATAAACATAAATTAATGTGTATTACACAATTAATACAATTATGGGAAGTACACACACCACACAAAAGGTAATAGTGGCAATATGGCATGAATCTTACGGGAATAAGGAGTGAGGTGAAAACCCCTTACCTTACACATTCCTTTACTCGAGGGTACGTTTAACATCCTGTATGAAGACCATAGTATTTTATTAAATTATACCAGAACCATAATTATTCATAAAGTTTTCACTTCTGACTATTTACTACCCATTTAATAAAAAATTCCATGTTAAATTAACATTTCGGGTAATAATAGCTTTCTTTATAGTACATGTTTTAACTTGTTGATCTTGATTGTATAACACAGATCATGATTTAAATAATTCCATAATATAAAACATGATTTATATATCATATATATTTATTATATAATTATGTATAATAGATATATATGTGAAATGGAAAACACCGTTTATGGAGACAGTAGTCTCTACGTACGCATAAATGTAGTTTCCGTTTTTATAACATATTGAACGGAACTAAGTGAAGAAAATATATGTAAGTACATACATACATATATATATCAAGAAGCATTATTATGTAATATATTAAAAACATATTAGTAATATGTATTTTTATAAACGTTGATGAATAGTGAATGTGGAAATGAATCTCATCATGTCATGGAGACAGTAATTCGTACGTACGCACGAGTGACAATATCATTTCTTTAAAGGTGTGGAATTGGATGGTATATTAATTTTACAGAGACATTATCATGTTATTTTAATTATTTTTATACATATTAATCATCATTATAACCATCCAAATAACATAGTGTTGAATAACAAATTACACCATAGCGTGGAGACGGTAAGTCGTACGTACGCACACATGGTGATATTATCATTCATAAGATGGATATAATAATGAATATAGTGTTGAAATTTTTATAATAACATCAAATTATATAGAATATAATGGATTTATTATTTCAGAATAGAAATAACAAATAAATAAGAAGTGGAGGAAGAAAGGAACTTGAATGAGGATGGTGAAAACATTACCTCTTCTTCGGGTTATTCCTTTTGATTTGATCAAAAGGGATCCTCAGATTGGATTTCTGATCAAAATAAGGCATCTAGGTTGAATTGAGGGAAGTTTATAAAATATTTTTGCAGGGTTTGGTTGAGCCAAAAAACTTTGGAGGTGTGAAATAAAGATAAGGAGAAGTGCCCTTTTTTAAGAGGGGTGAGGGGCGCCATAGAAAAAGCTAGAAATATTATTTTATAATAAAATAATTTTCTATTTATAATGGATAAAAAATTGATTATTAAAAGGATAAGGTGGTTATGGGTCTAAAAAAACTCCAAAAATATGATTTAGATAGTTTTGGGTCACTTATGAACATTATCCTTTAGTTTTATCTCATAGTTAATTAGTTTTACATTTACCATGTCTCTATTCATTTTTATATTATATAGTTAATAAACTTACTATAAACATCCATGATACCACCAAGTGGTACATTAATAATAAAATTATCATTATATATGTCCTTTGTCCGAACCATATATTTTTTGGAATAAAATATCAATTAATAACATAATATTTGTTTAAAAAACTCCTTTATGTCAATTTTAACACTATTTAATAATTGATTTTTGCTAAAGTCATAAAAACCTTATTAATTAGAAAAAAAATAATTTAATAAATACTAATATGTCATATAAATCAATAAAATTCGTTTATGGTATCAAAACTATCAAATTATATTTATTGTAACATTTATAATACCAATTATTTGATTCATTTATTAATAAGGAAAATATTGTATCATTATTGTGTCATAAATAAATTTAATTAATCAATGTCTAAAAATTTAAAATAAAATACCATTATGTAGGAAAACTTTTTCTCTTTCTAATTAATATATATAGTCTAAAATATAACATATATAACCATATGTAAAAAAAATTTCTAAAAGATATATGCTTTTGTCATTTTTGTATTCACTTTAACTTAATTAATATGAAGTGTCATTATCACTTACAAGTGGATCCATGGGGTCCCAAAATCAACCCAAAGATTCCCATGGTCGTACATGTATCAACCAATAGGGTTAGAACATGGTTTATTGTAATTTAGTATTATTATTATAATATTATTGTTTTACCCTTATTTAACGGATATACCCTTTAACGATGGTAAATAAAATATCTACCTAAGTAATTATTCAAAATCAATTAAAATTAAAGTTACCTATTTACACAATTTGTACCTCCTTATTCTAAATATGGAATCCATTTTTTTAAATTCAAAATAGAGAAGTGGTAGATATTAATTTAAAATTATTTCCCGTTGTTAAAACAAAAAGTGTGTTTTTTAGAGATAATAACTATCCAATGATTTGCACTTGCTTATGTCCAGTATAAATGTGAAATTATGTCCAATGACCAAAATTGTATTAAATGGTAAAAATATAATTTAATTATACTCTAAAACACTCAAATTCATAATTTGTCACAATTAATTATTTCGAAAAAAAAGTTGTTTTTAATTAAGATTTAGTAATTATCACTATTCATCAATATATGTACGTTTTCCAAGAAGTACCAAAAAATCACCCAATGATAATTTAGATATTAAGAATCCAAAAATGAAGTCCATTTTGAACGATAAAATTTTTAATATTTAAAAACGTGGGTATTACTATTCATAACAGCTAGTTTGATTGGTTGTGGTGTGTGTTAGAACTCGAAGTTACGTACAACACACGCTACTATATTATTTAAAGAGAAGTGTACCATGGATGCATGGGGTGTTACATTCTCCCATCCTTCAATAAATTGAATCCTCTCAATTTGAAATAATTTTTCAAAAATAAAAGGTTGAAAATAAAAAATAACTTTGGGAAGACCCACATCGGAAATTAGGTTAATAAAATTTAGTACTAATAAGAGGAAAAGGGAAATGAAAGGGTTACCACCAAATTATGTTCTAGATTAGTAGAACATTGGTTGAAATTAGAGACATATAATTGGATGAAAAACATAAATATTTATAGGGAGTGATTGAGGTCAGCAGTCACAAAAATAGTCGAATTTAGGGCCTCAAATCCGTTAATCTATGATGATTTAAAATATAATCGGTTCAAAAAAACATAAGGTATTAGGATAACACATTTTTAGTTTTAAGATACCTTACCTATTGTTTAAGAAATAATTTCTTCATATAATAATAGTATATATATATATATATATATACTTTACAAGTATAGTTTCATCGTTTAACTAATTTCTACCACACACTAATCTTTCACTCTAAAAGATAATAGAACTTAAAAAAATTCCACTTATCCTATTCGTATGGGGTTAAAAAATTAATTTCTAATTCATCGACTAGACCTTTAAAAAAACTACATTATTTTATCCAGAAAATTGCATGGGAAATTGATAGGTGATACACCCTTGTCGTCATTCGGTTGTGGGTTCAAGTCTCGCAGCCTTGTCGGACGCGCCGGGTTGCTGCCCGACCTCCGGGATGACCTTTTATGGAAATAAAAAATTAATCTCAAACTAGAATTATCCAAAATACTTCTATCTAAACTCAGCATCCAAAATTAATAAGGAAGGTAAACACAATTAAGATCCTTTTTTCCGCTTAATAACATGTGAACACCTTCATCATGTATTCTTTTGAAACAATGCAACATCCTGAATTACCATAAATTCTTATTAATTACATTCATGATTCCTTATTCTTTATAGAATGCTAGATATACTCCTTCTATCAAAAAATGTTTTAAACTCCAAGAATGAAAAATCATTAATTAGTTTCAAGGAAGTCAAGAATATCCAATATAATTTATTAAAATCAAGCATCTCTTATTCCAAAATCACTACCTTATTATCAGGACCATATTTAGGATTCCCTTTCCTTAAACCATGTATTTTACCAAAAGTGTAGATCACTATTAAGTTAATTTTTTTAGAACCACAAAATCTCATGTCCTTAATGAAATAGTACTGCAGTACAATCCTTATATTCTCCATAATTATTATAACCAATACTTTGTTGATACAACACTCAAATGACATAATTCTCTAATAACAACCTAAGAACTCTAATCATTCTTATTCATCTGTGATAGTAATATAACTTGATTATTATTCAAAAAAATCATTTGGGGCATACTCTGATGATTTGAAAATGGGTTCATGTTGTGTCCCAACTCCTTCGAGATGAATAATTGTACACTTGAAACCTTTTTCTTACCCTTGCAGTCACGTACATGGTGTCCTTTTTCTCCACACTTATAACAAACTCCCATTCCCTTTAGAAAATTTCTAGGGTGTTTCTTCCCACAGTTATCACATATGGGAAAATTCTCTTTTTTCCTCTTCCCTTTATCCATGTTTCACTCTTCCATTCTTTTCTTCTCTTGCTTCCCTTCAAAGCCATAGGACTCAGAGAATTTCTCGCATATCTTATTAACACATGATATTATTTCTTCATATGTTGAGAATACATGGGAGAGTATTTACCTTCTAAATTTTGGCTTAATACCGTGAAAGATATGATCCTCTTACTCTTTGGATCCTACGTATTATTGGAGTTCACAATCCTTCTATTAGGCGCCATATCAATACAATGGAATAAACTAGGTCAGTTTATGAATTGCAGTGAATAATTCCAAACTTGTAAAATACCAAATTTAAATTGAACGGTTTATGGATATAATACATAATCATAAAGCTGTTTTCATTAAAGAAGTATATACTCATAAAACCTTCATAATGATTTGGAATCAAAATGAGACTTATCCTAAGCATATCCCCCTGGTGTGTCATAACCAAGAGTGCAGCAAGGCCCGTTGTCATGCACCAGTTCCCGTTCGAGTCTAGTTCAAAGTGTTGTTTTCTGGTTTTACCCCTAGGTACATCTGTGCCAGAGCCGCCTCTACCTACTCGTATCCAGACATGGATGTATTGCTCGGAAAACTCACAAAATCTCTAAAATACCAAAATTCTAGGAAGTTCTTCAATACTAATCCTCAAAGTCTATCATAGGGCTATGTGATCTAATCAGAGTCTATCTAAATATAGTTACCAAGGTTATTTCTAAACTTCCTCTGATACCAACTGTAATGCCCCATCCCCAATTACCCATAGTCGGTCCATTATTTTAATACATTGTCATGATTACAAGGAATCAAGTTCCGAAGGACCGATCGGTTTAACAGTCTTTGAAAATAGATTACATACATGAATGTTACATTACACTTATTAACATAAAAAACCTAAATAATCCATCACGAACACCATTATCCCTTGTCTTAACCCTTCATATCTATCACAATGCACTTCTTGGAATCCTGGGAAAAATAAAACATAGAATGGGGTGAGCACAGATGCTCTGTAAGGATAACAATACAACGGAATATTTCATAAATAATCATATACATATAAGGAAATGTATAACTAAAACAAAAGGCTTTTAAACATGAACATCAGAATAATATGGAAAAAATATAATTAAGTAATTCTGTTTACTTATTCACATGGATATTATACTATTCAAATAATCACATGAAATATCACTACCCAGTTTCATAATGATGTAATGCATAATACCAGACTATCATTACCACATAGTCAAGGCCATGTTCCAAGACTTCAAAAATGATTTTGTCAAGGCCTTGTTCCAAGATAATATTTTGTCTCATGAGACCTACCGATGCATCTATTAGCTATATCTGGCTCCACCCGTCACTTACTAAGTCCATTGCATTCCTCTTATGAATTGGTTTAAACCTAACATAAACATTTATATTAAAACTAGCATACAAAATGTCAATACATTCTCCACAAGCCATGAATGGTATAAAAATAACACATCCACAGTCAAACATATCACAAACACTTTAATACAATATGGAAATTTTTTATCCTAATCAATCAACATCAAATAAGCATAAAATCCATCAAATGATGTTGACATAGATGAAATCAACACTATTTGAGAGAAATATCTCTTTTTTGAAATCAATGAAAAGTAACACATTTATAAATGAAAAATTTTACTTTAAAAATATTCTTATAAGCTTGTAAGGGAAGATTTGGCGATTTTATAACTGTGGAAAATAACTGCCCCCACCGTATATGATAAAAAAGACATTCTTACCTTAATTTGGTCGAAAAGGTTAAAAAGGACCTTTTTTGGAAAATGATGGAATGATTCCCTTATAAACATATTATAAAAATCCAAACAAACGTATAAATAACTTTAACACATATTCAATAAAATAATAATACTATTTTGAAATACATTTTTGAGAAATAGGGATGTGGATGATAAAAAGGACCCAGTAGATACATACGTAATAACAACCTCAGATAATAAAGAGATTGTGAAATTAACCTTTACCAATCTGGTAACTAACAAAACATACAACCCATAAAATAGGTATCATACAATAAATATGTAAATAAGCATAAATGAAAGTGAATTACACAATGAATACAATTATGGGTAGTACATACACCACACAAAAGGTGATAGTGGAAATATGGCATGAATCTCATGGGAATAAGGAGTAAGATGAAAACCCCTTACCTTGCACATTCATTTAGTCGAGGGTACGTTTAACCAACTTTATGAAGACCATAGTATGTTATTAAATTATACCAGAACCATATTAATTTCTATTATATCATACATTATTCATTTATGACTTTTTACTACCCATTTAATAATAAATTCCATGTTAAATTAACATTTCGGGTAATAATATCTTTATTTATTGTATGTGTTTTAACTTGTAACTCTTGATTGTATCACATAGATCATGATTTAAATACTTCCAGAATATAAAACATGATTTATATATCATATATATTTAGAATATAATTATGCATAATAGATATATATGTGAAATGGAAAACACCGTTTATGGAGATGGTAGTTCATACATACGCATAAATGATGTTTCCGTTTTCATAATGTATTGAACAGAACTAAGTGAATAAAATATATGTAAGTACATATATATATATAGTATCATTATTATGTCATATATTAAAAAACATAAGTAATATAAATTTTTTTAATTGTTGATGAATAGTGAATGTGGAAATGAATCTCATCGCGTCGTGGAGACGGTAGTCCGTACGTACGCACGACCGACAATATCATTTCCTTAAAAGTGTGGAATTTGATGTATATTAATTTTACAGAGACATTATCATATTATTTTCAATATTTATATCAATATTACTCATCATTATATCAATCCAAATAATATAGTGTTGAGTAACAAATGACACCACGACGCGGAGATGGTAAGCCGAACGTACGCATGGATGGTGAAATTATCATTCATAAGATGGATAGAATAATGAATATAGTTGTGAAGTATTTATAATAACATCATAGTATATAAGTTATACTGGAGTTATTATTTTAGAATGGAAATAACAAATAAAGAAGAAGTGGAAGACGAAAATAACTTGAAAGAGGATTGTGAAAACGTTACCTCTTCTTCGGGTTATTCCTTTTGATTTGATCAAAAGGGCACCTCAATTTTGCTTTCAGATCAAAAGAAGGCATCTTGGTCGAAGTGAGGGAAGTTTAAATAATATTTTTTCTAGGGTTGGCAGAGCCAAAAGGCTTTGGAGGTATGAAATTAAGAGAAGGAGAAGTTCCCTTTTATAAGATGGGTGAGGGGTACATTAAGAAAAGCTAGAAATATTATTTTATTATAAATTAATTTTTGGTTTTTAATGGCTCAAAAATATATTATTAAAAGGATAAGGTGGATATGGGTCTAAAAAACTCAATAACATATTTTTAGACAGGTTTGGGTCACTTTATTAACCTTATCATTTAGTTTTAACCCATAGTTAATTAGTTCGACATTTACCATGTCTCTTTGTATTTTTATATTATATGGTTAATAAACTTACTTTAAACTTCCATGAGACACCCAAGTGGTCCATTAATAATACTCCAATCATTATATAAGTAATTTTGTTGAACCTTATATTTTTAGGAATAAAATATCAATTAATAATATAATATTTGTTTTAAAAACTACTTTATGTCAATTTTGACAAAATTTGATAATTGATTTTTGTTAAAGTCTTGTCAAAATTTTTAATTCAAACAAAATTAATTTAAACAATAATAAAATATCATATTAATAAATAAAATTCGTTTATGGAATGGAAACTTTAAAATTATATTTATTTTATCATTTATAATACTAATTATTTGATTCTTTCATTAATATGAAAAATACTGCATCTTTATTATGTATTAAATACATTTTATTATTCAATTAATAAAAATTATAAATAATATACCATTATGTAGGAAATAATTTTATCTTTTTAATGAATATTTATAGTCGAAAATATAACATATATATCCCAATGTAAATTTTTTTTTTCTATAATATATATGCTTATGTCATTTTTGTATTCACTTTAACTTAATTAATATAAAGTGTCATAATCACTTACAAGTGGATCCATGGGGTCCAAAAACCGACCAAAGGATGATCATGGTTGGAAGTGTATCAGCCAATATGGTTAGGACATGTTTTAGGACAATTTATTATTATTATAATATTATTTTTTCACCCTTATTTACCAGATTTACCCTATAACCATGTTAAATAAAATATTTATCGAACTAATTATTCAAAATGTCTAAAAATAAATGTTAACTATTTAAGCAATTTGTACCTCCTGATTATAAATATGGAATCTATTTTTCTAAATTAAAATCACAAAAGTTGCAGAAATGAATTTAAAATTAATTCCCGTTGTTAAAACAAAAAACGTGTTTTTAAGAGATAATAACTATCAAAAGTTTGGCACGTGCTTATGTCCTGTTTAAATGTTAAATTATGTCCAATGACCATCACTGTATTAAACGGTCAAAATATAATCTAATTATACTATAAAATCACTAAAATTCATAATTTAACAATATTATTTATTTCGATTAAAAAGATGTTTTTAATTAACATTTAGTAATTTTCACTATTCATCAAAATATGAATGTTATCCAAAAAGTACCAAAAATTCATCCTAACCTAATTTCGATATTCCAAATCCAAAAGAAGTCCATTTTGAATGATTAAATGTATAAAATTTCAAAAAGTGGGTATTACTGTTCATAACGGCTCATTTGATTGGTTGTGGTTTGTGTTAGAAATCGAAGTTGCGTACAACACACGCTACTGCATTATTCAAAGAGAAGCGTACTGTGGAAGCATGGGGTGTTACATTCTCCCATCCTTCAATAAATATAATCCTTGCAATTTGAAATTATTTTTCAAAAATAAAAGGTTTAAAATAAAAAATACCTTTGGGAAGACTCACATCGGAAATTAGTTTAATAAAATTTATTCTTAATAAGAGGAAAAGGAAAATGAAAGGGTCACCACCAAATTGTGATCTCGATTAAGAGAACATTGATGGAAATTAGAGACATATAATTGGAAGAAAAATGTAAATATTTATAGGGAGTTATTGATGTCATTAGTCACAAACAATCGTAGAATTGAGCGTCTCAAAGCCATCAATATTTGATTATTTAAAATATCATCTGTTCAGCAAAATAGTATGTATTAGGATAACACATTTTTTGTTTTAAGATCCCTTACCTAATGCTTAAGAATTAAATTCTTCATAGAATAAGAGTAAACAAAATTATATATATATATATATACTTGACAAGTATAGTTCCATCATTTCAATAATTTCTACCACAAACTCATCTTTCACTTTAAAAGATAATAGAACTTAAAAAAATTCCATTTATTCTATTCAAATAGGGTTAAAAAATGAATTTCTAATTCATCGACCTGACCTTTAAAAAACTAAGTTATTTAATCCAGGACATCACGTGGTCCAGTGGTAGGTGATACACCATTGTCACCCTTCGGTTGTGGGTTCAAGTCTCGTGGCCTTACCGGACGCGACGGGTTGCCGCCCGACCTCCAGGTTATACTTTTATGGAAATCCAAAAGTAATCTCAAACTAGAATTATCCAAAATACCTCTATCTAAACTCACAGTCCCAAATTAATAAATAAGGTAAGCACAATGAAGATCCTTTTTCCAATTAATAACATATGAACACCTTCATCATGTATTCTTTTAAAACACTACAACATCCTGAATTACCATAAAACCTTATTGATTACATTCATGATCCCTTATTCTTTATAGAATACTAGATATACTCCTTCTATCAAAAAATATTGTAAAATACATCAATGAAATATCATTATTCAGTTTCACGGTAGTCAAGAATATCCAATATAATTTATTCAAATCAACCATATCTTATTATAAAATCACTACCACATTATTGGGACCACATTAAGGATTGGATTTCCATCAAACATGTATTTTACCAAAAGTGTAGCTCACTATTAAGTTAAATTTCATAGAACCATATAATCTCAATTCCTTAATGAAATAGTACTGTAGTATAATCCTTATATACTCCATCATTATTATAACCAGTACTTGGTTGATACAACACTCAAATGACATAATTATCTAATAACAACATAAGAACTCTAATCATTCCTCCTAATCTGTGGTTGTTTCATATCTTGATTATTATCTAATATAATCATTTGGTGCATACTTTGATGATTTGGAAATTGGCATTCGTAGTGTCCCAACTCCTTGCAGGCAAACCGTAGTACATTTGAAACCTTATCCTTACCCTTACAGTCATGTACATGGTGTCCTTTTTCTCCACAATTATAACAAACTCATATTCCCATTAGGCAAGTTCCAAGGTGTTTCTTCCCACAATTATCACATATGGGAAAATTCTTCTTTTCCCTCTTCCCTTCATCCATATTTCTCTCTTCCAGCCTTTTCTTCTATTTCTTACCTTCATAGCCATAGGACTCAGAGAATTTTTTACATATATTATAAACACATGATACTATTTTTTCATATGTTGAGAATACACGGGAGACTATTTACCTTCTAAATGTTGGATAATACCTTGAAGATATGATCCTTCTTACTCTATGGATCATACGTATTGCTGGAGTTCACATTCCTTCTACTGGGCGCCATTTCTATACAACGGCATAAACTAGGTCAGTTTATGAATTGCAATAAATAATTACAAACTTGTAAAATACCTAATGTAAATTAAACAGTTTATGGATATAAACCATAATCCTAAAGATGTTTTCATTGAGAATGTATATACTCATAAACCCTTCATAATGATTTGTAATGAAAATGAGAATTATCCTAAGCATATCCCCTGAGAGTGTCGTAACCAAGAGTGCCGCAAGGCCCGTTGTCGTGCACCAATTCTCGTTCGAGTCTATCTCAAAGTGGTGTTTTTTTATTTTACCCCTAGGTACATATGTTCTAGAGCCGCCACTACCTGCTCAAATCCATATAGGGTTGTATTTCTCGGAAAACTCACAAAATCTCTACAATACGAAAATTCAAAGAAGTTCTTCTATTCTAATCATCAAAGTCTATCTTATGGCTATGTGCTCTAATTAGAGTTTATATAAATCTAGTTTCCAATGTTATTTCTAAACTTTCTCTGATACAAACTATAATTCCCCGACTCTAGTTACCTATAGTCAGTGCATTATTTTAATACATTGGCATGATTACAAGGAATCAAGTCCCGAAGGACCGATCGGTTTAGCAGTCTTGGAAAATAGATTACATACATGAATGTTACATTACACTTCATAAGATACAAAAAAACATAAATAATCCTTCATGAACTCCATTATCCCTTGTATTAACCTTGAATATCAATCACAATACACTTCTTGGAATCTTAGGAAAAGTAAAACATAGAAAGGGGTGAGCTCAGATGCTCAGTAAGGATAACAATATAGCAGAAACATTCATAAATAAACATAAACATATAAGGCAATGTATAACTAAAAAATCATTTTAAACTTGAAATTCAGCATAGCATGGGAAAAATATAATTATGTAATTCCATTTACTTATTCACATGGATATTATACTAGTCAAATATTCACATGCAATATCACTAACCACTTTCATAATGATAGAATGCATAATGCCATACTATCATAACCACATCGTCAAGGCCGGGTGCCAAGACTACAAATAAGATTTCGTCAAGGACTTTTGCCAAGACAATAGTTTGTCTCATGAGTTCTACCGACACATCGAAGATCTATAGCGGGCTCTACTCATCACTTACTATGTCCAATGCATTCCTCTTATGAACAGGTTTGAACATAACATAACCAGTCGTATTAAAACTAGCATATGAAATGTCAATACTTTCTCCATAAACCATGAATGGTATAAAAATAACACATCCACAGTAAAACATATCACAAAACCATCAATAAAATATGGATGTTTTGTATCATAATAAATCAACTTCAAATAAGCTTAAAATCCATCAAAGGATGTTGAGATAGATAAAATCAAAACTATTTGAGAGAAATATCTCTTTTTTCAAATCATTGAAAAGTCACATATTTATAAAGAAATACATTTATTTTGAAAATATTCTTGTAATATTTTAAGTCAAGCTTCTACGATTTTATAACGGTGGAAAATAGCCACACCCTCCGTATAAGTTAAAAAAGGCATTCTTACCTTAATAGTGTTCGAAAAGGTTAAAAAGGACCTTGTTTGGAAAATGACTGAAAGATTCCTTTATAAAAATCTTATAAAAAGTGAAACAAGGGTATAAATGACTTTAACAAATAGTCTATAAAATAGTAAGAATGTTTCAAAATACATTTTTAAGACACATGGATGTGGATGATAAAAAGGTCCCAGTAGATACTTACATAAAAACAACGTTAGATTGTAAAAAGATTGTGAAATTAACCCTTACCAATTTGGTAACTTACGAAACATACAACACACGAAAGAGGTATCATAAAATTTATATGTAAATAAACATAAATTAAAGTGTATCACACAATGAATATAATTATGGACAGTACATACACCACATAGAAGGTAATAGTGGCAATATTGCTTAAATCTCACCGGAATAAGGAGTGAGATGAAAACCCATTACCTTGAACTTTCCTTTAGTCGAGGGTACGTTCAACCTCCTGTATGAAGACCTTAGTATGTTATTATATTATATAATAACTATATTAATGTTTATTATATCATACATTATTCATTTATGACCTTTTACTACCCATTTAATAATAATTTCCATGTTAAATTAACATTTCGGGTAATAATCGATTTCTTTATCGTACGAGTTTTAACTTGTTACACTTGATTTTGTCACATAAATCATGATATAAATAAATAAATAATATAAAAAATTATTTATATATCATATATATTTATAATATAATTATTTATAATAGATATATATATGAAATAGAAAACACCGTTTATGGAGACGGTAGTTCGTACGTACGCATAAATGATGTTTCCGTTTTCATAATGTATTGAATGGAACTAAGTGAATAAAATATATATAAGTATATATATATATATATATATATATCTCTCCAGTAGCATTATTATGTCATGTATTAAAAACATATTAGTAATATGTATTTTTATAATCGTCGATGAATAGTGAATGTGAAAATGAATTATATCGCGTCGTGGAGACGGTAATCCGTACGTACGCACGAGAGACAATATAATTTCCTTAAAAGTGTGGAATTAGATGGTATGTTAATTTTAAAGAGACATTATCATGGTATTTTCATTATTTATATACATATTACTCATCATTATATTCATCCAAATAACTTAGTGTTGAGAAACAAATTACACCACAGCGTGGAGACGGTAAGTCATACGTACGCACGCATGGTGACATTATCATTAATAAGATGGATAGAATAATGAATATAGTTGTGAAATTTTTATAATAACATCACAGTAAATAGAATATACTATATTTATTATTTTGTAATGGAAATAACTAATAAAGAAGAAGTGGATGAAGAAAGGAACTTGAAAGAGGATAGTGAAAACATTACCTCTCCTTCGGGTTCTTCCTTTTGATTTGATCAAAAGGGATCCATAGATTGGATTTATGATCAATCTAAGGCCTATAGGTTGAATTTATTGAATTTTATAGATGATTTGGGTAGGGTTTGGCCGAGAAAAAAGGCTTTGGGGTGTGAAATTAAGAGATGGAGAAGTGCCCTTTTTTAAGAGTGGTGAGGGGAACCTTAGGAAAAGCTAGAAATATTATTTTATAATAAAATAATTTTAGGTTTATAATAGCTCATTAAGGGATTATTAAAATTATATGGTGGGTATGGGTCTAAAAAAACTCAACAAATAGGTTTTAGATAGGTTTGGGTCACTTTATTAACCTTATCGTTTATTTTTAACTCGTAGTTAATTAGTTTGACATTTACCATGTCTCTTTGTATTTTTATATTATATGGTTAATAAACTTACAATAAACATCCAAGAGACCCCAAAGTGGTCCATTAATAATACACATATCATTATATAAGTCCTTTGTCCAGAGCATAGTTTTTTAGGAATAATATATCAATTAATAATATAATATTTGTTTTAAAAAATACGTTATGTCAATTTTCACACTATTTAATAATTGATTTTTTATAAAGTATTAACAACTTTATTAATTCTAAAAAAATCATTTAAGCAATCCTAACATTTCATATTAATCAATGAAATTAGTTTATGGCATAAAAACTTTCAAATTATATTTATTTTAACATTTACAATACAAATTATTTGATTCTTTCATTAATAAAGAAAATACTGCATCATTATTGTGCCACAAATAAATTTTATTATTCAATATCTAAAAATCATATATAAAATATCATTATGTAGGAAATATTTTTATATTTATAATTATTATTTATAGTCTAAAATATAACATATATAACTCTATATAAAAATTGTTTTTCTATAATATATATGGTAATGTAATTTTTGTATTCACTTTAATTTAATTAATATAAAGTGTCATTATCACTTAAAAGTGGATCCATGGGGTCCAAAAATCGACCCAAAGATGATCATGGTCGGACATGTATCATCCAATAGGTTTAGAACATGTTTTAGGGTAATTTATTATTATTATAATATTACTGTTTTACCCTTATTTACCGGATTTACCCTTTAACCATGGTAAAAAAATATTTACCGAAGTAATTATTCAAAATGTATAAAAATAAAAGTTACCTATTTACACAATTTGGTCCTCCTGATTCTAAATATGGAATCCATTTTTCTAAATTCAAAACATAGAAGTGGCAGAAATTAATTTAAAATTAATTCCCGTTGTAAAAACAAAAAGCATGTTTTTACGAGATAATAACTATCAAAAGAATGACACTTGCTTATGTTCTATATAAATGTGAAATTATGTCCAATGACCAAAATTAGATTAAATTGTAAAAATATAATCTAATTATACTCTAAAATCACTAAAATTCATCATTTTATCAATATTAAATTTTTTTATTAAAAAGTTGTTTTTAATTAAAATTTATTAATTTTCATTATCCATCAAAATATGATAGTTTTTCGAAACGTACCAAAAATTCACCCTAAGATAATTTCTATATTAAAAATCTCAAAATGAAGTCCATTTTAAAAGATAAAATGTATAAAATTTCAAAAAGTTGGTATTACTATTCATAACGGCTTGTTTGATTGGTTGTGATGTGTGTTAGAACTCAAAGTTGTGTAAAACACACGCTACTACATTATTCAAAGAGAATCATACTATGGAAGCTT
Organism: Viscum album; assembly: GCA_963277665.1. Lineage (NCBI taxonomy): Eukaryota > Viridiplantae > Streptophyta > Magnoliopsida > Santalales > Viscaceae > Viscum > Viscum album. The sequence continues at coordinate 977,401,249 of OY728133.1, forward strand.
GGGGTGTTACATAACCAGTAAAATTGAGATCTACATGTTCTTCTATAGAGTTCTTCAATAGGATCCATATTAATTGTATACTAAAAATAGTTCATGTAGAAAAACTCAACTAGAACAAAGTGTTTTTTCTATGAACCTCCAAAATAAATAACACAAGCTCTCAAAATATATTCTAATACTTGAATCATATACCCTATCTTCTTATCCACAGGCAAATCAAAATCCGTACTCAAAAAATTTTTTCTACCAAGAGCCTTTTTTAATCATTTCAATATGTATGATGTCAAATGAGGATCATGATCTGAAACTATGGTCCTTGCCACACCAAGATGACACACTATCTATCGAACATATAACTCACCCACCTGATCAATTATGTAGGTTTACATGATCATTAAGAAATGTTCCACCTTTCACAATCTGACCAAGACTACCCAGACATCATCATTATTATGATGCATCCTCATTAGAATCACTACATATTCCATCATAACATCATTCATCTTCCACTATATAATGGGAAATGAATATAAAAACCAACATGGGAACTGTTTCTTAGCCTCTACCTATTGACAGGTAATGAATAGGGCTACAAACTCTGGAACCTCTTTCTTCATTGTTGGACACTAATACTATAAATGAATATCATGATTTATTTTAGTCATACCATGAGGCATGACCCTTATTAATTCATGTAACTCTCACATCAACTCATCTCACACACACACTAGTAAAACCACACAACCAAGAATATTGACAATCCCATCATCACCAATAGCCCAACATGAAGGTGACATTCCACCTTTATGACATTCCTATATTTCAAGACACCTTGGATCCACTAGATATATTTCCTTAAACCAGCTCAAAAAGTGTGGAATTAAGTGATATATATGAAAGGGTCATTTTTAGATGCTCATCCTGCACATCCAGGTGAATCTTAGCAAATAAGGCCATCATTTTCCACTTGATGTTGAATTCTTAATTCACATGATCCTGGTTATTCCTAGTCAAACAATACACAACCATGTTCCCATATACAGTCTTACAAAACATCTCCAAATCGAATTATTACAGGTACTCATCCCACATCTTCTCTTTATGATTCAAATACCATTAAGAGAAAATGTACTTCAGACTTTTATGGTTTTTTAAGCACCATGAATCACTCTACCAACATGTAAAAACTCCATCAAATTAAAGAATAAAACACAATACCTAACTAATGGTCATGAGTAGGGTATTTTCATTCATTTTTCCTCAATTATATTTACCCATAAGCCACAAAATGATCATCCCTCATCAACACATTCCCTTGTCCAACAGCAGAAGAATCACTAAACAAGGGGTATCTTTTACATGGTTTATGTAATATTAGAATTGGTGTGGTAGTAAACCTCTTCTTCATCTCTTGAACAGAATTATCACTTTTCACTAATCAGTCAAACAGAACAACCTTCTTAGTTAACACTACTAGTGGCTCTACAAAATGAGGAAATCCTTAATTAATCATTGGTAATAACTATCCAAACCCATGAGTCTGTGAATATTAGAAACTTTATTAGGGTGCTCCCAAGGCACTCCAACATACACATTATCTGGAACCACTGACCTTCTTGAATTAGAAATGATATTCCCTAATAAATTCACTCAATAAATCCAAAATAAACATTTTGAATTCATACCATAAATCCTATGATCTCTTAATGTACTCTGGATGATGTCAAGATTCTAGGAATGATTGTTAAAAGTTATTGAGAAATCTAAGATGTTATTAATAAAGAGGAGTATGAATTTATTTTAAATATGGGTGTAATATCTAGTTAATTAATGCCATGAGCATAGTCAATGCATTGGCCTAACATAAAGACATTACCACAGACTCATACAACCCATACCGGCTCTAGATACATTTCCACGGTAACAATGAAGGTATCAAACTCAACAAATAGTATCCCAAAATCAAATTTATCTTGGAGAACATTGAGGCACCCCTCAATTGATCAAAAATGTCCTAAATTATGGGAAGTGGGTATTAGTTTTAAAATTCATCATATTCAACTTCCATTAATCATTAAAAATCCTTAATGATCTATTGGCCTTTATAGAAAATAGTAAGAGAGATCCCCAAAGCAACATACTAGGATTGATATACCATTTATGCTCCAACTCATTTAATAGAGCATTATGTTCATGATATTCTTCCAAAACCATTTGATATGGCTAAATGGAAACTGGATCCACCCCTGGAAATAATTCAATAAAATCTCAACATCTCTCTCTGGTGAATTCCTTAGGAATTACCCAAGAAAATCATCTTGAAATTTATCCACAATGAGAGGAAATACTAGTTGTTTTAATACTCTTTCATCTATAACAAGGAAAGATACTTAAGCTGTGAGTTATCCAAACTACTATAAAGTTAACCATGTGTGCCCTGCATGAACATCCCACACATCACGAAGTACATAGGTGTCTTCATTAAGAGATATCAATTCCATCCAACATTGGTAATAGTGGATATGGGCTTGATACAATAGCAACCAATCCCTTAAAAAACATCATTCAAATATAATATGTATTGGAATAAATCCAAAGAAAATTATATCCACCAACCTATAAGTAAAACACCTTACACTAACTGATATCCTCAACCCGTACCCATAATAGAGAATCGGGTGACGTAACTCGACACACACCTTCCACCGTAAATCCCAACATAACTACAAACTAAGCATAAATAAAATAATGTGTAGATCATGTAATAAATAAAAAAATATTGAGCATAGAATCATCAAAAATCATACCTAGACTGGTAGATGAAACAACCTCACAACATTCTTGTGTATTTTTAACCCAATTGAGATAAAATGCCACTCAACTCTTGGTTCCACCCTTAGTTCCCTTCACTCCACAGCCTTTTGGTATGGTGATCCAATCCTGCAATTCCAAATACACCACACCTACCTGTTTAAACAATAGTTCTCCCAATGTCTTCTTGATATGAAGTGAATAGTCCTCTTCCTAGACACGACATCTACCTCTAACCTACATCATTTCTCGACTTCTATGGGTTCCTACAGAACCTCTACAATTGGCCTAACCTGCCGCACAATCGACACTGAACTGGTGGGTTAGTAAACTGAATGTGAATGTTCCCTAGCCTACTACACTGATAATAGAACACTTGGTCTTTAACCTGATAGGCTAGGCCTCTCTTTTGACTACTATTTGTTCTTCATCCTAGATGAAGATTCAAAAAATGGCGCTTCCGGATCTCAAAGGAAACACCACTTTCCCACCCAACTAGCACCACAAGCCCATCAACTAAATCTCCCATCATGATTCGTTATGAGATTCGAGTATTATCCACAATCATTGAAAACTATTTTCATATGGAATATGTCCACCTAAGACATGATCTTGTGTCTCAGTTCATCCTTAAAAAAATTTCCATAGCTACCTTGTCTCCTTTGATCCCAAAAATTATGGTCATAAATCAGGATGAAAACTAGCATAATCTATCACCAACATTTTCCCTTGTGTCATGCTAATAAAATCTTCAACCTTATCCTACATCTAGGATTCTCGATAGAAGTGTTGGAGAATCTTAACCTGAAAATCCATCCACATCATTCCCCTTTTTTTCTCTATTTGAACCATGATGTCCCACCAAAACATATTCTAGACATAAAATATATAGGCTACTAACTTGAATCACTTCTCAAGAGGAGTATCCAGATGATCAAGAATATTATATACTGACTCTATCTATAATTATACTACTTCTAGTCCACCCTCATTAGTGAAGGTCAGAGGGTGCTATTGTTGAGGCTCCCTAGTTAACTCGAACATACTCGGTGAAACCCACTATGGGTCTTATTCCATCATCTACATTAAATGAACAATGTTCTCACAAAACATATCTTCTCTATTTTCTAGGATTATCACATTACTCTACTCCACTACAAGAGGAGTTTTTTTCAAAACATCCTCCACTCTCGTGACCTAAAATGGTCTCCATAGTGTCATTTCACTACAATACCAATCACTAGCCTTATAACGAAAACCATAAAGCCTTCACAATTTATAATGTAGTGTTTATCGTTATCCATAAAAACCCATTTTTATACACTACCTAAATAGGCCTGAACATACCCAAAACACTATACTCAACCATCCACACCATGGTTACAACTGAAATAAGATAACCAAACTCACATGGTTACAAGCATTACCTTTTACTCATTTTAAAATAGTATTCACTTCATGGATTTCTCGGAAATTAATTTGATTTAATTAGTCCCCATTATCAAGACCATTTCATTAATTTTTATTTTACATTTTACTTTCCATTTTTATTAATTTTAATATTGGAATTAGGCATAATTTTCATTTGAATCAATAAATGAAACCACCTCCTATGTTTTTTCCTTCAGACAATCATTCGGTGTGTGCCAACTACAATTCATGTCTCTTATATACCTCGGATCCTATTATGATTCATGAGTGAAAACCCCCATGTTGTTGCATACATGAAAAAAATACCAATAAATAGTCACATCACACACCATGTGCATCACCCAATGGTGACATATCATCAAATGTAACAACACATAATGAGAACAACAATTCCCATCCTCAGAGACTTGGGGTTTCCATCGTACATGGGTTAGCTACTCCCAAGCACGAGCTCATTTCCATGGCCCAACACTTTACAAACCTCACACCTACCATCCCAAATAGTATGTAACAGAAAATATCTCCTTTGATACCACTTTTAATTTCCTCGGCATGGGATCCACTAAACTGGTGCCCAGAGGCGGGTGGCCACATGACCTCAAGCACCCCTCCTCATATAATAGAGGTTTTTGACTCGCAGTGAGGGTCTAAGAGTCTCTTAAAGAGATAATACCCACATTATTAGAGTAAAAAACCGAATAAAACATATATAATAGTCGAAACAATATAATCAAACAAGTTAACATGCATTAATAACCATCAAACAAACAAGATACAAACCAAAACAAAGAGTAAATATGTAATTTCATGCTACAATACTAAGTGGAAAAAACTAAAAATTAATATAAACAATGAAGCCCCAAAAAATGGTCCTGACTCCATGGTTTGAATCTCATACACGAAAATACCAAATCTAATGTAGAACCCAATAACCTAACCTTTTCCATTTACCTTATATGCAACTAAGAAATCTCATTGGGTAACTAATGGAAGTCTAAGTAGTGTGTGAGTAAAAATAATAGGCCAACACCAATGGTGTCTACAAAATACCTAGTCTCAAATGATAGTACATGCATGTTCTAGATAATGACATATAAATAAATGAAAATCCATGTAACCATTAGTAATAATGATTTCCTCCAAGTTATTCCATCATCAAATATGAATTAGATACTTTAAATTATATGTGATTATTTAAAATTTGTAATGTGTCTAATGGATTAGGAATGTTCAAAAACCGCATGAAATATGTGAATAATTCATGTCCTATATCACTTAAGAAACCCTCCCCACCAACTACAATATCCTACCTCGAATCCTTGGTTCGGGTGGAATGAAACCATTATGGGAATATAACTTAGTACCCTTCCCAAACCCATGTGTTGATGGTGGAGTTTAGAGCCTCAGTTCAACTCGACCCATGGGCATAGAGCCACATGTCTATTCACCACTCTACCAAGCCATGCAAAAATGATTATTTAACCATTCAACTCACATAATCACATTTCAAGAAAATATATCCAATATCATTAATTATTTCAAATATAGTAACTAAAATGTGAATCAACATTATTCTATAATCTAGTAAACATTTTATATTACATAGCTATTTAGATCAATTCATATTCTCCATGTGTAACTCACTAATCATATTGATTTATGAACATGATTTATTGACACATTCCCATTATTCTCATTTAACCCATTTACATTCTAATCCCACATTCCATTATTAATTATCCACAACTATAAAAATTGATCCATAATGTGGGCTTAATATTGACATTTATCAATTTAAATATTCATTAAAGGCTCTAATCAATCCCCAGTAAATTTCACACTTTATAATTATATAAACCATGTTTGGAATGTTTGTCACACACTATAGATGGCCCTAAATTGGTCAAAAAATTTCCATGCATCCCATTGAGATCATGAGGGGTTCAGTTTTTTTTATACACTAAATATATCAACACATTAAAATGACACCAATAACAGATCAATGTAAGGACAAGAAAAAAACCCCAAATTCGAAAATATATGTTAAAACTGAGGGACATAAATTGTAGACTGCTTACCTAATACCCATTGGAAAATGAACTCGTTATAGAATCCTAATATGCTGATTCATCCTCCCTTAAAATAAACTACTTAGATCTTATTAGAATAGAATGGTTTTGGAGCTTCATATGGATATAAAAGAATGATGTAGACCATAAACCCAAAATAAAATCTAGAGAGGGGTTACACTCACCTGGTTCATTATTAAGAAACCGATAACCCTAAAATGACCTAGGATCAAAGGAAAATCACCATTGGATTGGTTTGGTCGTACATGCACACACGTTGGATTAAATTATGTGGATAAAAGGAAAATCCTGATTTAAAAATAAAAATCCTAAGTAAAAAATTTTGTTATTTTTCAAAGCGTTATGGGGCCTTGCAGATTACTTGCACAATTTTCTAATCCATGTTAAAACTATGAAAAAGCCTCTACCCATGGAATCTAGGTCACATGGTTCCCTGGGTAGGTTGTATAGTTTGATAGACCGTGGACTGACCATGTGTTAATCCTTTGTCTAATGCTACACAGTTACCTGGGGATTCAACATGGTTTTCTTAATCAGGCACTAATAGTGTGACTTTCTTTGATTAGCCCAGTTATTTCCTTTACCACGTCCCAACCCTCAGAACAACCCCAAGAACCTACATACTCCCCATAACCATTTTATTAATCAAAAAATTAGATATTATAATAATAATATTAATAGGTACATACCTCCATTACGATTGGGATCTTACATCATGTATGAATATAACATCATAATAACATGAACAAGTAAAGAAATACTAAAAATTAATACTGTAATGAAAAAATTAACTCTATAATCTCTTGAATAAAAACATGAAATATTAATTCTATGATCGACATCCAATATACTATGTAAAGTAGTAAAATATTTTACTTAAATACATAGTGAGTATAAATGTATTGTCAAAAATATTATCCAAGAAACATATCACGAAATATAAGAATTAATCATACTAAATCCTATTGAATTTCACAATATAATAGATCCATAACATATGGAAGTAAAACTATTTACCAATATTACTAGGAACAACTCACTAAATGTTGTATAAAATTAAGAATATTTATATCAATAAATATTTATATAATGCTACCATGATTCTAGATGCCATATATTTTTAATATAAAATTTCAGAATGAGACATGTCAAGTGGTCATCTCATCCATACATTATCCTTCACACCATATTACACCTAGGAATTTTAGAAAAGAAAATTTTGTCTGATATCGTGTTTAACATGCCTCACCAAGCTTAAACATTCCGTGAAATATGTAATAGTTAAAATAGAACCATCAAATTTCCATTTATGTGTAATATTTACTAGTTTATAAAATATAATTATTTATAATTATTCTATAGAATATAAATTAAAGAAAAAATTATTAGTATCTAATTAATAAATTTTTAGTAAAATAATTTTATTCTCAAAAATATTCATTCTTCAAAAAAAATTATTATTCTTTTTCATAAAAATTATTATAATAAATTTTTTGATCTTTTAGAAATTTAATTTAGTAAAAATAAATTATATTTTTAAATATAAATATGAAAAGTTACTTTTTATGATTGTTTTTGGAAAATATTGATTTTTATAATAGTGAAAAATACCGATTTTTCTAAGAATATCACTTATTTTCAATAAATTATGAAATTTAAATGTTCCAATATATTTTTAATATAAAATATATATTATTTAGTAAAATATAAGACATTAAATATTTTTAATCAATATGATATTGGACTCTAGTATAATGTTTTCTTTGAGTTCAAAAACCTGTTAATCTCAAAATCTATTATATTATTCGTACTGTTTATTATTTTTTTATTAATTGATACAAAACCTAATAAGGAATTATTTTATGATTTATTATAGATTATATATAAATCATTATTAATTTATTATTTATTTCATATTATTAGTCACACATTAAATAAAAAATCATTTTTTTCAAAAAACACTTATAGATAATCAATTTTTTCATCATGTTTGTGAAATTTTTCTAAATTTTATTTTTATTGATTTGTGAATAGATTTGGTAATATTGATTTTATAGTTATAATTATATTAATTTAAATTTTATAATAGTATAAAATAAATATTTTTTTCATAATGAATAGTAAAAACAATACAAATAATTTACCTCATTTTAGGTTAAAATGGGTAACTATGGATTAAACTAAAACAATATGGTTTAAATAGACCAGACAAACATGTCTGAAAACAATTTTACATCCATATATAGATATTAGAATGTTTTAAAAAATAAAATAATTTATTTTGTACCCTTGTGTCATGTGAAACATGTGTGTACACGTTTTTATATTGAAAATTTACACATGTGCCACTCACCTCACTTATAATAATCCACCCACTCTAATCTCATCCTAACACATCAAAATATTTTTTTCCATCCAATAATGACCAAAATAACATGAAAACATCAATAATATTTTCATAGAATACTTTTTTAGTCATAAATCCAATCTATGAATACATTATGTATAATCCCAAAGTTGTTGTCCTTAAAGAGGTAAAATTCATAACTATTCATTTTTCTTTTATTTCTTCTTTCACCTCATTAAAATATTATTCATTTATACATATATTTTTACACATGTTTAAACCATTTAAATTTTTTTTATTTTGTTAAGTGAATGGACTCAGTCGATTATTGCTTTCCTCTAATGGTAAATAACAATGTTGCTTGTTTTTTTGGTGATTTGCAACCTCACAAGTAGATGTGACACATTTTCCTTCAACGCCACTCTTGGATGGGTATGATGATGTTTATAATGCTTTTATATATTACATATTTATAAAATAATTATACCAATATATAATTATTAAATATATTTTTTTCAAACATTACATTATATATGGGATATGATAACTTAGCATGTGTGTACGGTGAAGTACCACCTTTCGAAGTAATGTGATTTGTTTTCCACTAAATATTTACATATAAGGTAATAAGGAAACTTTTAATGAATATATTTGAAATAAATTAAATAATTACTGTATTCATGGTATATTTATCATTATGTGGAAATTATATATTTTTTTACTTCTAATGTTTTCATTCACTGGAAAATTATAAATTCCTTTGTGTGTGTGTGGACAATCACCATAATGATGATATATGAGTCACTCTTAAACACAACAAAATACAACATAGATGATATATATAAGTGTATATGAATTAATAATACCTTATATGTGATTATATTATTAATATTTAATGATTAAATGTTACATTCCACTATTCAATATTGATTATTTAATAATGGAAACATTATTCTTGCATATGTACAACAAACTGTCTGCATGATCGTAACATATATAATTTCACAAAACAAACATTCATGAATTTTTTAACAAAAATTTATAAATAAAATATTATACATATGACATTATTTTTATCCATTATATTTTTAAATAATGAACTTTTTAACCATGATCAACAAAATGAAGATGTTTTGAAATAGTTAGCCGAACGTCCTCAGAACACCCAATATGGACGTAAATGATTATGTTCTCAAAATTGTAGTTAGAGATAAATAAAATAAATTATTTAACTATAAGGTGTTAATAAAATAATATTTTTCTATGAAATATAAAAATTGATATAATATTATTATATTTGTGTTAAAGGACACACATAGAAATTTTGGCCTTGAGGAAAGGGTTTTACCCATCTCGTCATTACTTTTATTAGACATATGCCATATTTACAACATAATTTTAATTTGTGGTGTATTAATATGAATTATTCATTTAATATCACAAATCATTCATACATCATATAGTTTTTTGTTTGAATTGGAATTAATGTTTCCTATATATTTATTTTAATGTTTCAATGTGGTAAACTGTTTCATAAATTAATTTCTTTTTGTTTTGTTATAAATCAAATTTATTGTCTCTATTGTCATATATTTATATTTTAATTGATCTATAAATAGTTTAATTATTCTTGTACACTATTTTATTCTTTATTTTAGTTTATCACACATAATATCTCGTTTTATTATCTCCTTAAAAAGTGTTTGAAATAAAAATTTAACGTTGGATAGATAAATTATCATCATTTATCCAGATTATTTCTGATTGTATTTACAATTATGAATTTTTAGGATCCATATTTCTTGATACTCATGAATTTATTCTTCCATTATATATTTAATTCTTATAAATTTTCTCAGTTCAATTTACTCTCTTTATTTTATCTAGGGTTCAAAAAAAAAATTTTGAAAAATATTCATTATTTCTCTCTTTGGTTGAAGTAACTTTTTCATTTTAAACTATGTTTTTAAAAAATTATAATTCAGAAATTTATTTATTAAATAAATTTTTATCTATTTATGTATTTATACATAATGAAATAAAATAAATCTTCATGTCTTTTTACAAAAAAATTCCTATATAAATTTTACCAAAAATGTAGAAGGATTTGTTGTTTTAATGTGTATGACATGAACTGAATTTCCATCATCATGAAAATTATATTTTATGATGATTCTATGAAATATTTTCATATTTATTCCTAAATTATGTTATATTTATAATATTTTAGTTTTTAAAAAACATTTTTTCAAAATTTAATGGATGTTTTTCTCATTAAATGTTTCAAATTTATTTTAAATAATCTTTTTTATGTTTTATGAGTTATATTCAATTAAAAATATTTTAAATCTGTTTTATGAAATTATTTTTCTCAGTGGAATGTATATTATTCTTCAAAAAAATTTTAAATTTTCATTACAATTCCTTTATAGATGTTATAATAATTTTCAATGAAAATGATTTTAAAAATATTTTATTTTTTATAAAATGTTTTTTGAAGAAAAATTATATTTTCATCAAGCAAAGTTCCATGTGATCATTAAATATAATTTTCCATCATATATGACATCATTTTATGTTTCTTATTCATTAGTGGGTATATGACATGTATGTTCCACTAATTATTTATCAAAACGGGTTATGTTTATTATGAGAGTATTTTTACAGAACTCATTTATTGTTTATAGGGTAAATAGGTTTCAAAGAAATGGTAATTAAACTCGATGTTTTTTATAGGATAATCATGTTTCAATGGAGATTTATTTGTGTCATAATTCTTTCCAAATATTAATCATGTTTCCTTGATATTTCTATAGAACCTATTTCTTTTCCATGGGTTAATAATATATAAAATTTGTTTCTTTTCAAACCCATTTAATTTCTACATGTTAGTCATATTGTAATGAAGTTATTTTTTAAGCCATTTATTTTCCACTGATTAATCATGTTCTAATGAGATCATTATAAAACATGATTCTTTTCTATATATTAATCAATTCATGAATAGAATAATTATTTTTTTTGGAAATTAATGATGAAATTCTAGCTATACATTATTTATTATTGTTATTATTTTTAGAAATTCCTTATAAAATTGGTATTCCTAGATATCATTGTGTGGGCCTATTAAATAATATATGATCGGTGCACCAAAGTAGGGAACTAGTGCATTGGTTATGGAAGATAACCATTTTTTATTCCATTTTAACGGATTATATAATGGTTCTCCATGTATTATATTAAGATAATCTTTAAATATACCAACACAATTTCATTATTATTTATATGGGTTATAAATGATTCTTTATGATCAATGTGGATATCATATGGCATGTAATTATTTATTCTAATGACTCGTGAAATTTTAATGGTGTATTTCATGTTTCCATGACTCATGATCCATTTATTAATGGTTATGAATATTTTTCTTATATACTGATTCACATTGATTATGTAATCAAACCCATATTATCTTCTTATGATCCATAATGACATTCAATTATTAAAGAATACATTTTCCTTCGGTAGTAATTTATTTCCACCCTTCTTATTTTTCATTTTTCCACTTTTTATAAATATATTATTGATGTTATAATGTCTAGAATATTTTCATATGGATAATGGTGATGAAATAATTTAAAATATTAAATTATTTATTAGGTTGTATAAATGATCACTTTATGTCTTGGGTATTCTTTTTGTAAGTGTTAGTATAAATTCTCTAAAACTCTAAACCTAAAAAAGGTTATTATGAATGTAATTGAATAAGATTTTTTAATTTGGGTTGTATGATTCATATCAAAAAATTGGTAACCTTTATTTGATTCAAATATTAAATTTTAGTGTTTATCATTTCAGAAACATATAGAAGATTGAGGGATCATGGATGTGATAGTTGGTATTAAAGGAATGTTTTTGATAAGTCTTTAGATAATATTTTTATCATGTTAGGTTGTATTAAGTGTTTCGAATACTATAAAAAGTATATAAGATTAAGTATAATCATATGTTCAAATTACATAACACCCATTGAAGTTTTAAGCGATGGGATCTTCATGTGACTAATGAAACCGAAGAGTTGTTTTATTGGCTTCAAGAATATGTAATTATTCAGATAAATGGGCAATATTAATTTAAATTATCAATAAATAAATTTTAATGTATTGATAATGATTCATTTTCATATTATCATAGATAATGAGGTATTTTTAGGAATACATGTTTTCTCATATAGATAACCAAAACATTCTAAATTGATTTGGTGACTAAGTGATTAATGTTATTTTCGATGATGATCGTTATATTAATGGGATTAAAAGATGTAACTTATGAAATTAAAGTTGATGTTAAAACATTATTATGTTTTGAGTTTGTTAATTATATTTGGGATATAGGTTCATTTATAATTAGAATGAATTCATTTTAACAATGGGTATCGTTATAGAATTTTGAAGAATAATGTATCATATTAATGATTACTCATTTTGAAAATTACCTACCATGTTATGAAAATATTATCTCTACTAAATTTCTAATGATAGGATAAATATATTTTTATATCGTGATTGGTTATGTTGTCTTAAATGTTTTTTTATTTCATTTGGAATGAAAAAATCATTTGAATATTCATTATTTGGAGAAAAAGACTAGATTGTGGATAAAATAGGAAAAAGGATGATACTATACCCATAATGTAATTATATTTCCTTATTATATTAGACTATATGATAATAATACTAATAAACTATAAGAAATGGATCTTGAAATAAAAATTTATCATATTACAATCATTTTTTAATGATATCAACACACTTTATTACACCTCTTTGGTTTGGGGTTTTGTGGTTTCAGATATTCTCTTAAGCATTCCATTTATTTTGATAAACGATCTCTACCACTCTATATATTAATTGGAGCATTAATCATTTGTCAAATTTCTAAATCATCACAAACCACCTATTTTTTCATAATTGGAAACCTAGTATGTGTTATTCTGGATGAACATTATATATCTCATTCTCTTGTCTCAAGAGGTTGTTTTTTGAACCCCATTAAACTGGGGTTTGCATCAAAATTATATTCAAATATCTATACTTTGATTAAAAATATATGTTTAAAAGTATGAGAATGTAATTATTTAAATATTATAGGATGTAAATCTTTGAGATTAGATTAAATAAACCTATATTTGATAGCATTTTTAATATACATCTCTAATCTGAAACAACTTCTGAAATATATAACTGTTAAACCATACAACTAAAATATGCTTGTATAAAAATTATTAATTTTTTAATATATATATATATATATATATTTCTACTCAATATAAATTATTGATTATTTTTAGTATGTAATCGATCAATGTTTAGTAATGTAATTTTATTCTCAAAAAAATATGATTTCATCAAAAATGATATTTATTTATTATCATGAAAAAATATTATAATTAATTTATCTAACTTTTAGAAAATTTCTTTGATAAAATGGACTTCATTTTTGAAATTATTATTTAAAAATTTAATATGTAAAATATTGATTTTTTGTAAAATATTGTTTTGTCAGTGAATAATAAAAAGTAATGCTTTTTATTAAAACATCATTTACATTAAAATAAATATTAAATCTATTACTCTTTCTATACATAGAATATAATTTCATAAAACATAAGTTTGATTTATTTATATTTACAAAAAATAATTTTTTTTATTCTACGTCATATTAGATTATATGGGTTTAGAAACGGGGTTTTCATAAAAAAAAATTGAAGTGAATAATGCTTCTAATTTTTAATTAATTAAAAAAACCCATAATGAAAATTATTTTTAACGAAAATTATATATTATATATAATTAAATATTAATTTTAATTCATAAATTTATTATTATTTGTCAAATATTTAATATAATGAAATATTTTTTCTTGAAAAATACACTTATTGAAATCCCGTTATTCCATCACGCCTGTGATTTTGTTTTTTGTTTTTTGTTTTGTTTTGAAATTCATTGGATTTAAAATCATAAAATGGTTTCCATTTTCCTAATAATCATAATATATATTTTCTAATTATTTCAACATAGTTTTTTATAGTAATAAATAGTGAAAACATTTAGAATTTTTTACCATGTTTAATGTTAAAATGAGATTATTGGGTGTTAACCTACAAATATAAGTGTTAAAATGACTTAAAACATTTTTAAAATTCATTTTATTGAAATAATTATACATTATCATGTTTAATTATATATAATATTCAATTTTTTAAAATATTTTTGTTAATAAATGAGGTTACAAGTTTTTCATTTTAAAATTGACTTGTGTGCCACTCACCTCACATAAAAAATGACAACCTATCATATCTTGTTAACACCATTAAAACCATTTGAATCATCCAATACATACCTAAATATCATAAAATATCCATATAATTTTACTAGTATAATTTTTTTTCACAATACATTTAAGAGAAACATTTGTATATTCTTATAGAGGTGGTACGAGAAGATGTAAAATTCTTAACTGTGAGTTTTTGATTTATTTCTTCGGCCACCTCATTCAAAAAATATTTTGCTATGATTAGATAATAATAATATATCTCATATGTGATGAGATTTTACTATGTTATGGCTATAATCTATATCCATCTAATCTTCCCTCAAATGGGAAACGATAACCTCACTCATGTGTATGACGAGATACTAACCCATGAAAAATTGGGACATGTTTTCAATCAACACCTCTCAAGGTTGGGTATGATGATTGAAATATATATAAATATATGTGTGTGTTTGTGTGATATTTATAACACAATTATAACTTTTGAATAAATATATTATATATATCAGTCTAATTTAATTTCAACATTGTTTACGATAATGCCTCTAGAGTGAACAGATGTCTACAGCCTCACAAAGATATGTGACTAATTTTTCAATAATGAATTAAATGGAATGTAATAATAAAACTTTTAATGAATATATGTCATATACGAGACATAATTATGATATTAATTGCATATATATCATTATTAAAATTAATATATCAATTTTTTTCTTACATTTTGAGTCACTAAAAATGATAATATCTTTCTTATGCGTGTTGACAAACTCCACGAAATAATTTGACTCTCCTTCTACCAACAAACCAGATGGATGATATTAATAACTATATTTAAACAAATAATATGGTATATATATATATTATCATTTTTAAAAATATAATCTATTATGTACCTCCTTTTCATACTGATCTTTGAAAAAAATAGAAAATCTACTTTTATGTACGTATGACCTTCCATCTCTATAATCGTAACATTCTTCAACTCTCATATGAAAATTCCGTATTTTTTTAAATAATAATTAATGAAAAATATATGATAATTATGTTATGATTACTATTCATGATTATTTGAAAAAATAACCTCTTTGACCTTGATAAATACACAAAATCCATTTTGATATTATTATCCAAACGTCCACAAAATAATCTAAGTGGACATCATTTATTATTTATTAAAATATTTCATTATAAAGATATAAACTATATAAACTATGTATAAGTTTGTAAACCTATAAAGTGTTTTAAATAAATAAAATTATTAAGATAATATTATTATATAAGAGTTAAATGACACACATGGGAATTCTGCATTGGAGGAATTGGGTTTTCTCATCTCGCTATTAGTTCTGTGAGACATATACCATATTGATGACATGTTTTTATTTTGTTATATATATAATATATATTATTCATGTATTGTCAGGATTCATTCCTAATTCATGGTATTTTATATTTAAATTTATATTAATGTATCCAAGGGGATTGATATGAATAGTAACAAGTGATAAATAGTTTCTTAACTCAGTTTCATTTTATTGGGAAATAAAACATCATCACTAACCTTTTTATGATATGATTTTGTTTGAATTGATCTATAAATTGTTTTATTATTTAATTAAACTTTTTTTAGGGATTTAAATTTATTTCACCTAATTTCTCCATTTATTATATTTTAATTTATTGACACGATCTTGTTTGGTCTTAATTATTCAAAATTTCTTTCATTGGGACACATGTTTATGACATGAAAATATCTTCATTATGAAGTGTATATACTGACCATTTGGAATGATATATTCTATATCTTCTTATGTTCATTATTTTTACTGTTTTATATTTAGTTATTCTTTTATGATTATTACAATTAAAAAGTTACCAATGTGGTATTTTTTTGTGATACAATCTCATCATTTACCATGATTATTTGTCAATGTATCCTTGATAAGGAAATATTAGATTTAATATCTCAAAAATATTCCTGAATTTTCTACTCCTATATTTATTTCCTTTAAATACATGTTTCCCCATCATTATACTCTCCTTACGTACTTAAGAGTTAAAAAAATTAAATCAAAAATAATATTTATTTCTATCATCACTCAAAAACCTTTTTTTCAAATCCATGAAATCTAAAAATGTTTTGAATTTTTTTTTAATTTTCAAAATTATTTATGAAAGATATTGTTACACATGAAATTTTTTTTAATTTTTTTGAATGGAATATTCATGTCATAATCCAAACAATTTTATGTTTGGATTTTAGAAAAAACAATCAAACTTTTTGGTTTAACATGTACAACATTAAAAAAATCTGTCCATCGTGGCCATTATTTTATTTTTTGTTCTTTTATATGTTTTTACGGTTATTTATAAAGGCAATTATTTTGAAATTTTCTTATGTATTAAAAATATTATTCCAAAATTCATAGGATATTTTCCTAAAAAAAGTATTAAATGATTTAGAAATCTTATTTATATTTTTTTAATTATTATTTTTAAACAAAAGTATTTGAAATTTGATTTATGTTTAAAAATGTTTTTTATTATAATGTATTTTTTCTAAAGAAAATTTTTAAATGAATTTTATTGATTCCTTTATTAGTATCATGGATTAATTTTTAAGAAAATTATTTGGAAATAGTTTTGTTTTAAAATAAATTTTATTACTAGAAAAAGAAAATCATTTTCAATAAATATTTTAATTTATATTTGTGATGACCCAGAATCTCTTGATCCTTCCCTTTGCCAAAATTCGGGTCCTAAAGGAGTGGCGTCTCGGTGAGACCGATTGGGGAGACCGATCGGCGAGACCAATCAGCGCGACCGATCGGTGAGACAAATCGGTGAGACCGATCGGTGAGACCGATCGGCGAGACCGATCGGCACGACCGATCGGCGAGACCGATCGGTGAGACCAATCGGCGTGACCAATCGGTGAGACCGATCGGCGTGACCAATCGGTGAGACCGATCGGCGTGACCAATCGGTGAGACCGATCGGCGTCACCCGGCCTTGTCAAGTTGTTTCCAGTAGCGCTTCTTTGTGCAAATAGGGGTTTAAACCCTATTCTGACTCGTTTAAGCATGTTTTAAAGACCCGTAACGTGCATAATTTTTTTAATTAAATACTTAATCAATTCATGAGTCAGCTTAAACCACCCGACCCCTATTTTTTAATGACGAGTAGAGCCGCGTGGTCAACCCATGACCCTTGCGCCTTACGCGGTTTCGAGTTTTCACCGCAACCATCCTCGGCTCTTATAAACTAAGGGTTACCTGTGGTTTCTCTTTTCTCGATCGTGGCTTTTCACAAACGGCTTCTGGTGCATCGGGCGCATCATTATCCGTAAAGATCCGCGCCCGGACTAAATGTCAATCATCTATCAACAAGTAGGGAATTTCTCCTTCGCCTCTCTCTTTTTTGTATCATGCGGGGTGGGTGTGCTTTTGTTTCTATAGAACTGGATGGGCCGAACTTAATGAAGTTAATGAATGAATTCTATAAAGAAAGAGAGGGGGGTTGTGTTTGTTGATGTTGTCTTATATTTTGATGTTGTTTCTTCTATGACCATCTTGTTGAGTTGTGATGGCTTATGCCTCCTGAAAATCGAGGTCGTTGGTGGTCATTGTTTGTCCACTAATAAACCCTGCTGATGTTTTAAATGGCTTGTTTGTGGTTGTAAAATCCTACTATGAAAAGTGAATTGGTTAATCATGTATATCCGGCTGAATAAATTGAAAGCACCATGATCAACCCTTCTGTGATAACTCCTGGTTAGAACACACAGAATTTGAAATCATGGAGTGTGTTATGTCATTTAAATCTGAAAATCCATGACTTGTGTTGGTGGTGGTAGTTGGTTGTTTCCCTTTCGGGCTGATTTCTGGAGATATGAGAGGGAATGGGATCCCCTGTTCTTTTATACCCTTCGTGGTTGTGTGAATTTGGGGGATGTGATCTCCTGTTGGTATGGATTTGGTGGTTGTGAGTTTTAAGACTGGGTGGACACTTGTTTATATCACGAATTGGGGTGGAATCCTCTCTTGTTGAGAACCGGGTGTGGGAGTTTTGGTTGATGTTTGACTGTTTACTTTCGTAGACTTATGCCTATGCCTACTAGTTGCCCCGTAGTGCTTAAACATAAACATTATTAGTCAACGTGAAATGAGAAACGGGACAAATGGGTTGTTAGCGTGAGTCGTGACTCAGACTTGAGTGATGTTGGGATCTATAGGCTGTCTGACGAAAAACCTAGCTCGGGTGAGTGCTTGTTACCTATATATATATACTTGTAGCTTTGTGTTTCTTATTCTCACCCCACCCAAGTTGACCACTCAGTTTCGAACACCCCCATTTCACGGGGGAGGGTTTTTTTTCCAACACTATTCATAGTGGCTGGTTATTTTCTCCTTTTCTGCTCCCTTTCCTGGATAGCCCAAGTATCTTCGTGTAGGATGTGATGGCCTGAGGTCCATTATTAGCCCAAGAACCTTCGGGCGGGGTATTTTGGTGGTTGGGCAGGTGTGTGCGGCAGGTGGTTTCCCAAGTGTCTTCGGGATGAGGCCCAGGTGTCTTCGGGCGTGGTAGTTGATCCTTTAGCCCAGGTGTTTTCGGGCGTGGTGGTGGTTGTTCTGGCCTAGGTGTTTACAGGCATGGTTACATGTGACAGTTGTGGCCCAGGTGTGTGTGGGCGGGATTCAGCAGTGGGACTGCGTGCGGTTGAGGCCCAGGTGTGTGTGGGCGGGATTTCGACAGTGGGACTGCATGTGGTTGTGGCCCAGGTGTGTGCGGGCGGGTGTGGTAGTGGGACTGCGATGAGAATGGCGGGATTGGTCCGATGCATAGGATGTCTCAATAACTAGTGGGAAAGTGGTGCGGGGTACCCAAACATCGATGTTCTCTTAATATATACAACATGACTTGCGTTATTTGGGGAGTGTGCCTTGGTGAGGCCTGGGGTGGATAGTTTGCCTTGTTAGGTGTTTGGTTTACTCTTTTTCTCACGGGACATTAGTACGTTCCCCCAATTGTGCACAAGAGTCTTTGGTTTTCCCTACTGAGTGTACTTGTATGCTCACCCTACATATATAAAACTGCTTTCAGGTTTCCAGGATGACTTCGGGGGTCACGCAAGACCTTACTAGCTCGGACCTTTGGAGCAGTTGCAGTTGTTGTTTTTCTTTTCCTCTTTGGTACCTACCTTTTAGTAACCTTTTGTACTTGTGGCTTTACTTTTGGAACATGCATCTGGGAATGGTTTATCTTTTTTTGGCTTTACTTTTCTTTTACCTTGGTGTTGTTGAGTTTCATCATCTCATCTCTCGATCTTATAAAACAAAAAGGGTAATGCCTTCCATTTGAGTAAAATTTTTATACCCTGGGTGCTAGTCACCAGTTTGGGACCTATTGAAGGTAGGTCTCGGGGGTCATTATCTCTCATTCAACTTAATGAAGTAAGGGCTTGTCAATCTGCTGACCCTTCCCTCTTTTTAGGTGAAGGCAGGTCGTGACAGAATGGTATCAAAGGCTGATGGTTGAGAGATAGGATGGAGTCTTTTGTTAGGCATAGTGAGGATTTCATTGGATGGTAAGGAAACAGTGTTGGGTAACCTTGGTGTGTGAATTGGGCCAAGGAAGACCGGCTAGGACACGGGATTTTAGGGCCCCCCGTGATCCGATGCAAGGACTCTGGACCTACCGAACGACCAAGTGAGGCCACACTGATTGTAGGGTAGAGACCCTAGGAAAGGTACATGCATCATAATGACTTGTGTTCTTGTGTTTCTGGGATGTCTTGGGGATTAAGAATAAATTAAATTTTAAGAAGTTTTAAGAACGATATTCTGCACTACATGGGCTTAGGCATTCCTTGTTTACCTTGCAGCTATGGAACCTGGAAGGCCACCACGTGTGGTACAGGTGATCGAGGCCCCGGAGAATACCTTGGCCAATCTGCAAAGAGCTGATCGAGAGGAAGAGGATAACCAGTGGAAGATGAATCTTTGAGCCTTCCAGCAATAGGTCCTTGAGAAGTATGAGGGAACCACCTCCGATATGAAGACGGAAGGCTGGCTAGAGGAGCTAGTTATAGCCTTCGGCCTGATTCGGGCCCTGAACGAGTACTGGGTTCCTCTGGCCATCAGCCAGATACGGGGAGTGGCACGTCAGTGGTGGACGCTTTACCTGGGGGAGAGGAGAGAGTTTGAGGTGGGTTGGGTGGATTTCGAGAGGGTGTTCCGGGCGGAATTTCTCTCCTCGACGATGAAGGTAGAAAAGAGGCAAGAACTACTCTCCCTCCAGTAGGGGAGTATGTCTAGGAGGGAGCTAGGGATCAAGTTCAACGACCTCTTATGTTTTGCTCCGGACCTCTTTCCCGACGAGGAGTCTCGGGAAAGACTTTTAGAGGAGGCACTCCGAACCTCCCTCCAGTATGTTGTTACCCCCTTTACCCTACTGACGTACTTGGAGGTCCAGAAGAAGGCCAAAGTGGTGGAGATGATGCATGCACTAGGGGGGGTGTCGCGAGGGGGGATCCAGCTGGGACCATTGAAGGGGAAGGCCATCACCACCAGGCCTCCAGCGTCAGGACCCTCCAGGTTCCGACCAGCATGGAGCAGACCGCAGCAGTTTCAATTTCGATCCCCCAGCCCTCGCCCTTTCCCTTCGGGCCCAGGACCGCGGTGCTTCGTCTGTGGGAGCCCTGGGCATCGCCGTAGTCAGTGCCCCGACCGGGTGCAGTATAGTAGTGGCAGTCAGCCCCAGCACCCGCCTCAGCAGCAGCTTCCAGCCAGACCTTTCTCGCAGTAGCAGCAGGGACAGTGAGCTCCCGCTCCTCCGAGTACAGACGTAGGAGGAGGCCGACCTCAAGGCGCTCCACAGGGACCTCGACCAGGGCGTGGTCGGGGAGGTGGACAACAGACAAGGGGTAGGGGAGCTGGGCATGGACAGTTACACGTCGTAGAGGCAGTAGTTCCAGAAGGGCCAAAGGTTGTTCGAGGTACGATCATTCTGTTTAGCACTCTTGCTTATGTCTTGTTCGATACCGGTGCTTCGCACTCCTTTGTTGCACCCAGCCTAGCTCATGCCTTGGGTTTAGATGCGGAGAGACTTCTAGTTCCCCTGGTGTTGAGCACACCAGTCGTAGGTCAGACCGACTTGTTTTTTGTTTGTCGGGGATGTAGACTAGTGATAGGGCCACATCTGTTGGTTAGGGATCTTTTTCTGCTACAGATTCAGCCATACGATGTCATCCTAGGAATCGACTTGCTATTTTTTGTGTGCTCCGTCATCGACTGTTTTCGAAGAAGGGTGGTGTTCTTAGACTTGGACAGCCGGCGTGTTACCTTCACCGGTGAGCGGAGCAGTCCGAAGGGAAACATGAGAGAGGAACCTCTCCTCTCCTTGTTGACCGAGCTGACAGTGGAATCAGTAGATGCTGAAATGATGGAAGTTCCAGATATTTTCTGTGAGTTTATGGACATATTTTTTGAGGAGGTGAGGACTCTACCCCCTCGACGTTATATCGAGTTCAGGAGAGACCTGCAGCTCGGCGCTCGTCCAATCTCGATGGCTTCTTACCGGATGGCACCTTCGGAGCTACGGGAGTTGCAGATACAGATTGACGATCTAACGAAGAGGGGTTATGTTCATCCCAGTGCGTCACCGTGGGGTGCTCCAGTCTTGTTTGCAAAGAAGGCAGATGGTGGAGTTAGGTTGTGCATAGACTACAGGAGGCTGAATCAGGTGACGATCAAGAATCGCTACCCTCTTCCAAAGATAGATGATCTTTTCGACCAGCTGAAAGGGAAGGGATGGTTCTCGAAGATCGTCCTGTGGTCTGGGTACCACCAGCTGAGGGTGAAAGAGAGCAACCTCCTGAAGACAGAATTCAGGTGCAGGTATGGAGACACCGAGTTTGTAGTCATGCCCTTCGGTGTTACGAACGCCTCGGCTGTGTTCATGGGGATTATGAACATCATCTTCCGGGAGTACCTGGATCGGTTCGCGGTTGTGTTAATCGATGACATCCTGGTCTACTCAAGATCAGAGGAGGACCATGCAGAGCACCTGAGGACAGTTTTGGAGGTCCTCCGAAAGCACTATCTCTATGGGAAGTTGTCAAAATGCATGTTCTGGACACGGGAAGTGCACTTCCTTGGGCACGTGGTGTCTGAGCAGGGGGTAGCGGTGGACGCATCAATGGTTGAGGTGGTTGTTTCTTGGGAAGCACCCAAGAATGTGGCAGAAGTTCGAAGTTTCCTCGGGATGGTGGGTTACTACCGGAGATTCGTACCCAATTTCTCCCGAGTAGCAGCTCCTTTGACGGGTCTGACCAAGAAGGACCAGGCTTTCGTATGGAGTGAGCAGTTCCAGTCAGCCATTAGTTATCGGAAAGAGAAGTTGGTCATTTCCCCAATACTGAGATTACCAGAAGAAGGGGTGGCCTATGAGGTATTCTGTGATGCTTCAGGACCGGGCCTAGGATGCGTGTTGATGCAGCGACAAGGGGTGATCTCTTATGGGTCCAGGCAGCTGCGTTCCCATGAGCATAATTATGCCACCCATGACCTCGAGCTTGCAGCGGTCGTTTTTGTGCTAAAGTTATGGCGACACTACCTCATCGGGTAACGCTTTGTGGTCTTCACAGATCACAAAAGCTTGAGGTATATCTTCTCCTAGTGGGACTTAAACTTGCGACAGCGGAGATGGGTGGAGTTCCTCTAGCATTACGACTTCGAGATCTCTTATACTGAGGGAAAGGGCAATGTGGTGGCCGATGCCTTGAGTAGGAGGACGCAGAAGGATGCGGTCCGAGAGTCAGCGGACTCCTGGAAGGTATGGGAAGGGTTGCCTGCCTTACACTAGGATATGAAGATGGATATCGGCAGAGGCTGCCTTTATCAGATGATAGTGAAGTCATCCCTGTTTCATCAAGTGGAGGAGTCTCAGTGGGGAGACCTAGAGTGTGAAGTGATGCGTGACCGGGTTGACCAGGGCAATGCTCTGGAAGGATGGGCAGAGGATGGTCAGAACCAGATGCTTTTCCAGAAAAAG
Source organism: Viscum album (assembly GCA_963277665.1). NCBI lineage: Eukaryota > Viridiplantae > Streptophyta > Magnoliopsida > Santalales > Viscaceae > Viscum > Viscum album. The sequence goes on from OY728133.1 coordinate 977,425,321, forward strand.
TTATTTGTTCTGGAGGTGATGCATGGCAAGGTTCCCAGTGAGTTCCACAACTCACCCCTGGCGGTACACCCAGGAGTTTCCAAGATGTACCAGGGTTTGAAGAGGCAGTTTTGGTGGCCTGGATTTAAGCGAGCAGTTGAAGAGTTTGTGGCCAAGTACTTAGTGTGTCAGCAAGTGAAGGTTGAACACCAAGTTCTAGGTGGCCTACTACGGCCTCTAGATGTCCCTGAGTGGAATTGGGATGAAATATCGATGGATTGTTTCACGGGACTACCCAATGCCCAAGGAGGGTGCGACTCCATCTGGGTGGTAGTGGACAGGTTGACGAAATCAGCTCACTTTCTGGCGATCAGGGAGTCGAGTGTTGTGGACGCTTTGGCATGAAAGTACGTGGATGAGGTGGTGAGGTTTCATAGAGTTTCAAGGTATATAGTCTCGGATAGGGATGCACGGTTTACCTCGTGAGTCCGGATAGGATTTCAGAATGTGTTTGGCACCCAGTTATGCCTTAGCACTGATTTCAATCCCCAGACAGATGGACAAACAGAGCACACCATCCAGACCTTGGAGGATATGCTGCGAGCATGTGTTCTGGACTCAGGAGGATAATGGGTGCAATAATTGCCTCTGTTAGAGTATTCCTATAATAATAACTACCACTCTACCATTGGCATGGCCCCGTTTGAAGCTTTGTATGGGATGCCATGTCGTTCGCCTGTGTGTTGGACCGAAGTAGGAGAGGCTGGCATCCTTGGTCCGGAGGTGGTGCCGAACACGACAGAGAAGGTTCAGCTCATACGGGAAAGGATGAAGGCAGCCCAGGACCAACAGAAGTCGTATGCTAATACCAGGATGAGGCCCTTGGAGTTTGAGGTTGGGGACCACGTGTTCTTAAAGGTCTCCCCTCGGCGTGGGCAGCGGAGGTTCAGCAAAGGGAGTAAGCTTTCTCCTAGATTCATCGGACCCTTCCAAGTGTTGCGGCGGGTCGGCGAAGTGGCTTACCAGCTAGTGTTGCCATCGCCGCTACTAAGGATACATGATGTCTTTCATGTGTCCCACCTCCGTCGGTATCTGCACGATGATTCACACGTCCTTGATTGGGGTGTGCTGGACATCGAAGACGATGTGACCTTTGTGTAGAGACCAGTGGTGATCGAGGATCACAAATAAAAGGTGATTTGCGGGCAAATCATCCCCATGGTTCATGTGTTGTGGAGACATGGTGGGCTTGAGGAGAGTATGTGGGAGAGGGAAGCACAGATTCGTACCCAGTACCCAGAGTTGTTTTGAGTTTTGATCCTTATTGTACTTGTTTTGGTAGAACATTTTGTCTTTTTGGATATGAAATGTACTGGTTTTCTTCCTCTGCTTGTGTGTGAAAAGCCCCGTCTATGGGGAAGAGCGAACCCGACCCCTAATCAAGATGCATTAAGGTGGATGCGATTAAATGCGTGCGGGCGAGTCAGTGATGCCCAAAGTGGATAATATCTTGACATGGGGGAGGAGACTCCACAACCCACATGCCCGAGCAGTTTTTCATGGTATGTTGCTTGGTTGGTGACAGGAAGGTGTTCTTAGTTAACGATGAGGTTCACTCTTGAGAGGTATCTTTCGGGGTGGTTGTTTGGACCCGCCATTTCCTTCTGGGTTGTTTAGATTCTCGAGGACAAGAATATATTGATAGGTATCTGATGTGATGACCCAGACTCTCTTGGTCCTTCCCTTTTCCAAAATCTGGGTCCTAAAGGACTGGCGTCTCGGTGAGAGCGATCGGTGATACCGATCGGGGAGACCGATCGGTGAGACCGATCGTTGAGACGGATCGGCGTGACTGATCGGTGAGACCGATCGATGAGACAGATCAATTCATGAGTCGGCATAAACAACCCGACCCCCCTTTTTTATGACAAGTGGAGCCGTGTGGTCAACCCACGACCCCCACGCCTTATGTGGTTTCGCGTTTTCACCGCAACCATCCTTGGTTCTTATAAACTAAGGGTTAGCTATGGTGCATCGGGCGCATCGTTATCTGTAAAGTTCTGCACCCGGCCTAAATGTCGATCATCTATCAACAAGTAAGGAATTTTTCCTTTGCCTCTCTCTTTTGCGTATCATGCGGGGTGGGCATGCTTTTTTTTTCTGTAGAACTGGTTGGGCCGAACTTAATGAAGTTAATGAACGAATTCTATAAAGAAAGAGTGGGGGGATGTGTTTGTTGATGTTGTCTTATATTTTGATGATGTTTGTTCTGTGACCATCTTGTTGAGTTGTGCTGGCTTATGCCTCCTGAAAATTGAGGTCGTTGGTGGTCGTTGTTTGTTCACTAATGGACCCTGCTGATGTTTTAAATGGCTTGTTTTTGGTTGTAAACACCTGCTGTGAAAAGTGAATTGGTTAATCACGTATATCCGACTGAATAAATTGAAAGCACCAGGATCAACCCTTTTGTGATAACTCTCGGTTAGAACACACGGAATTTGAAATCATTGAGTGTGTTAAGTTGTTTAAATCTGAAAATCCATGACTTGTGTTGGTGGTGGTGGTTGGTTGTTTCCCTTTCGCGCCGATTGCTGGAGATGTGAGAGGGGATGGGATCCCCTATTCTTTCATACCCTCGATGGTTGTGTGAATTTGGGGGATGGGATCTCTTGTTGGTATGAATTCGGTGGTTGTGAGTTTTAAGACCGGGTGGATACTTGTTTATATCACGAATTTGGGTGGAATCCTCTATTGTTGAGAACCGGGTGTGGGCATTTTGGATGATGTTTGACTATTTACTTTCCTAGACTTATGCCTATTCCTACTAGTTTCCCAGTAGTGCTTAAACATAAACATTATTACTAAACGTGAAATGAGAAAGGGGAAAAATGGGTTGTTAGTGGGAGTCGTGACTCGGACTTGAGTGATGTTGTGATCTGTTGGCTGTCTGACAAAAAACCTAGCTTGGGTGAGTGCTTGTTACCTACATATATATACTTGTAGCTTTTTGTTTCTTATTCGCGCCCCACCAAAGTTGAGAAATTAGTGCCGAACACCCCCATTTCACGGGGGAGGGTGTTTTTCCCAACACTATTCATAGTGGCTGGTCATTAGATCCTTTTCTGCTCCCTTTACCAGATAGCCCAAGTATCTTCGGGCATGCTGTGATGGCTTGCGGTCCATTATTAGACCAAGAACCTTCGGGCGGGGTAGTGTGGTGGTTGTCTAGGTGTGTGAAGAAGGTGGTTTACCAAGAGTCTTCGGGATGAGTCCCCGGTGTCTTCGAGCGTGGCAGTGGATCCTTTAGCCCTGGTGTTTTCGGGCGTGGTGGTGGTGGTTCTGGCCTAGGTGTTTGCAGGCATGGTTACCTGTGACAGTTGTGGCCCAGGTGTGTGCGGACGGGATTCCGCAGTGGGACTGCGTGCGGTTGAGGGCCAGGTGTGTGCAGGCGAGATTTCGGCAGTGGGACTGCGTGTGGTTGTGGCCCAGGTGTGTGCGGGCGGGGGTGGCAGTGGGACTGCGGTGAGAATGGCGAGATTGATCTGATGCATAAGATGTCTCAATAACCAGTGGGAAAGTTGCGTAGGGTACCCAAACATCGATGTGCTCTTAATATATATATATTACATGACTTGAGTTATTTGGGTAGTGTGCCTTGGTGAGGCCTCAGGTGGATAGTTTGCCTTGTTAGGTGTTTGGTTTACTATTTTTCTCACGAGACTTTAGTACGTTACCCCACTTGTGCACGAGAGTCTTTGGTTTTCCATACTGAGTGTACTTGTGTTTTCACCCTACATATATAAAACTGCTTTCAGGTTTCCAGGAGGACTTCGGGGATCACGCATGACCTTACTAGCTCGGACCTTAGGAGCAGTTGCAGTTGTTGTTTTTCTTTTCCTCTTTGGTACTTACCTTGTAGTCACCTTTTGTACTTGTGGCTTTACTTTTGGAACATGCGTGTGGGAATGGTTTATCTTTTTTTGGCTTTACTTTTCTTTTACCTTGGTGTTGTTGAGTTTCTTCATCTCATCTCTCGATCTTATAAAACAAAAAGGGTAATGCCTTCCATTTGTGAGAAATTTCTATACCCTTGGTGTTATTCGCCACTCCGGGACCTATTGAAGGCGGGTATCGGGGGTCATTATCTCTCCTTAAACATAAAGAAGGAAGGGCTTGGCAATCTGCTGACCCTTCCCTCCTTTTTGGTGAAGGCGGGTCGTGACAATATTTCAATGTAATCATTCATAGAATTTTAAATACTATGATTTTTCTTATCCTTTATTCGAGATATGATCTGAGGGAACAAATTTTTATCTTTATTTTTATAGTAAATGTTTATGATGATAATATTTTTATTGAATATGTTTGTTTTATTTTAATTAATCATGTTTCAATGATATTTTTATGAAACATGTTTATTTTACATAGGTTAATCATCTTATATGAGATTTCTATAGAACCTATTTGTTTTCCTTATGTTACTAATGTTTCAATGACATTATTATCGAACCAATTTATTTTACATGGGATAAAAATGTTTCGAAGAGATAGTTATGGAAACTATTTATTTTCCACAGGTAAATCATATTTCATTGAGATTTTTATAGAACATTTTTATTTTCCACGGTTTAATCATGTCTCAACGATATCATTATTGAAACAATATATTTTCCATGTATTAGTAATTTAATGAAATAAATAATGACTATTTTATTAACATTATTATGAATTAAATGATGTATTTACTTTATTCATGTTATAGTTTTTTAACATTTCATATAAAATGGGTGTGCCTGGGTAGATCTAGATGAGCATATAATAGCTTATATTATGGTTATGATAAGATAATACTCCAATGCTATGGTAATTAAAGTCATTCATATTGTTATTCCATTTATAAGGGGTTTATAATGGTAATATGATGATAATTTCCCATGATTCCAGCACATTTTTGTTATGGGTTTTATGGGTTATAAATTTTTCCTTATGATAAAGATTCAAATAACATGAACTGTTGATTATTGATGGGTATGAAAATAGTCATGTTATACTCATGCATGTTGACTATGACATCATATCCTTATAATCCTCTTATTCTCCACAGTGACATTTTATTGTTAATTCTTACCTTAAACTGTACTGAGCATTTTTCTCACCTTTTTGCATTTTACTGAGGTTGTAAACAATGAGGAATAATGAATCATTTATATAAAAGTTTCATATGGAAGATAAGGATAAATTAACATGAAAAAAGATGGGTTAGCTGCGGTAAATGAACATTTAAATTCATGGGTATTTCTATATATGTTTATTTATTAAATCTCTAAAACACTAAACATAAAATTGTCTAGGATCATTTAGGTGAATCTAATTATTACTTTTGTTGTTTTAGGTTTTTTTGGAAGAAATTGGGTCATCTCCATCATCATAAAAGCAAAATATGAATAGTTTGTTATTTCAGTACTATATCCGAGAGTGCTTTCCCATGGATGTTATAACCCATAAAAATTTCTCATATTAATTGTATCATTAAACTCCGAATTATGTGTGTATTATCACATATTTAGTCTAATTAGAAGTTAAAAATATACCATATCCTAAATATATTTTATTATAATTCATAGACTTATATCTGTTGCATGAATTCCTACAAGAAACCATATCCAATATATTTGGATTTAATTATGTGTTTTATACTCAATACCTAACATCTTAAAAACAAAAATTTATTAAAATTGAGTAAATCATAATATGTATGAGTTCATAACCTAAATTCATAGTTATCATATACAAATACATCTCATACATGATAATAAATCTAATATATAGGCTATAAGAAATCGGATATTAAAAAATCTAATTCAAATTCCACTAGAATGTACTCGAAACCACTAAAATATTATTTTTTGGATTCCCTTCCATTTTAGAAGCTTAAGTTAATGATGAAAGATAACAGGTGAGTATATCACCCACAAACACAAAAATGGAAACATTATATCATTAGTCTGAACTATAATAATCATCCCACATGACCAACATGTTTCACTATAAGTGCTTATGAATCTAGATGTCATATATTCCTCTAGTACAACATCAATATTTCATCATTCTCATAAAATAGTGGTAATAAATTTAAATTCTTAATTGAATTATTAGTATAAAATTATGGTACTTAATTGTTTATTAAATATTAGTATGTAAAGCATTGTTGAAAATAATAGCAATAAAAAAATTTATACAAACCAATCTAGTGTATCCAGAGGAAATACCATCATAGATGAAATAAAAATAAATCACAACATACCAATTCCATATTTATTTTTCCCTTATATTATCATATATTTATCATCAATAGGTTATTTGTATGGTCCTCCAAGAAACCCAAGTCCTGAAAATATCACACATCAGATAAATTTTAGAGAATTGTTGAATCCCCCAAATGGATTTCGTTATTAATTGACCATTCATCATTTTTTAATAAAATAATCAACGGATCTACCACTACTAAAATGAATGAAACACCATTATATCCAAAGATAGATGATAAATCATTTTAAATTTATCAAATATTAAAAAATAATAGTGAAACTCAACCTGAATGAAAATTAGAAAGGATCAATGAATTGGGGATGGTTAGGATAAGAGAATAAGAGAGTACAATGATCCATGTGAAATCATTATAATTTTCTATGCTATTTATAATATCAATTGAAGAGGTTATGGAGAGGGGATTTTGTTATATTATGGGTAGCATAAAATTGGAGGTATTTATATTTAACTATGTTAACCCATACCATATAATAATATTAGAATACAAAGATGGTATGCACCAAGATGTAGTTACTTAAATGACACAAATAGAAACTCTAGTCAATAGAACATCCTTATTTCCATCTACTCGAAATGGTATAAAATCCCAATCCTCAAGAATCCCAAAAAAATTTAAACAGCATAGACCACCCCCATACCATTTACCATGTCATGATGAATAAAATTTCAGATTCCTAGTAGAAAATGATCTCATTTACAATGATACTCAGATTACTCGATTAATTTTTCCTATCAACACAAGCAATACAATGTCATTGAGACACTCATGATTACAAATACTTTTTTCTCATGAACATAACTATAATAACACATCAATAACTACAGTTCTCGAATATTGGTATTAACACACTGCTCGATTATTAAAGGGATCCAACATGATGTAACAAAATAAGATGAACACAAAATTTATGGGTGAACACTTCTTGTATGTACAACAACCAATGATATATGTTTAGACAACCTATCCACTATGCCCTTATTTTATTCCATATTTTCTATTGCATAAATAAAATGAAAATAAATTCTAAAAAATATACAAAATACATATCACACTTTTTGTTTCACTAACAACCACCTATATATATCTAAGACAGTCAGGACTCAAAATGGACTACACAAATTCACCATCCTGACACACTAAATATGATCTCAAAGAAATAACAATTATGATCACTAAGATGGTGTGGTGAAATTATAAATTTATATAACCTGTATTTATCCTCCAAAGAAAAATCCAAATTACCCAAAAACGCCTATTATAAGACCAAAAACAATGGGTGGGGTTTTTAAAACCATTCCCCTAATAAATACCTCTCAATTTACTATCAATTACTATCATTATAAAAAATCCTAGGAAGTAAAAAAAATGTCTGAAATAACACCTAAAGAGCTAACTATGAAGGATTTATCATCAAAATAACACAACCATAAAAATTAAAAATTAGAATTACAAGAAAAGAAGTGATATCATAAAAAATGTAAAGGTCAAACAAATAATCTCGATAATGATCATATATTAAACAATTTTTCATATTTAATTTGAATTTTTGAATCCCTCTCCCATGGACTATTTATTAAACCACTGATCTGGAAGATAACATGAATAATAGAAATAAAATTCCCATAAAATGCATTATCAAAATGTAAAATGGTCTTTCCATGTAAAAAATATATTGTACATGATCTCAATGGTCTAATCATTGATGTCTTCATTATTTTCGACATTTATATTTCCCCAATCATAAATATGAAAATCATTAAGTATAAACAAAAGAAGTTAGGAAACATAAATTCAAATATTAATCCATATCATTATTTGGAAATGTTTAATATGATATAACAAATATCTAACATGAATCAACACCTAAAATGGTTCATAAAATCAATTTGAAAGTGTAAAATCATCATTAAACCTTCAATGCTCATGAAATGTTTACAACTTCAAGAACAGATAATCCGTAACATTAAACTCCATAGGATTGTTTGTATTATCATCATATGACATATGATGATCCATCAGCACCTTCGTTCACTTATTAATTACTTAAAACTTCTATTTTAAGATCTATTCCAATACCGATTTATAACCTATTGACTCTCTAACCTAAACACAATGGAATAGATATTTGACTATTAATCCATACATTGAATTAAATGGATCCATTCCAATTATAATGTGATAATAAATATTAATATAAAACTACAATAAAGATTTGTGGATCATAAATAAGTTTTAAAAATATAAAATATAAGTAATATATAGTTTAAATTCATGAGGTTTAAATCTATGAAATAATATATTTGAGGATAAAAAATATTCTCAATTTAAAATCAAGATATATAAAAAAAATCTATAACCCTCACTAAAAATTAAATTTTAATAGGAATAATCAGCATATATGTACATATTCAAAACCCCGTGAATCATTAATGAATCACATAGATATTTAATCCTAAATTCAACCAAAAATAATGACTCATTATTCACTATGATTTGATGATACATTATAATGTTGTGTAAAATCAATAATATTACATCCCATCCATCCTCATATAAGAAAAAAACTGATGAAGTCCATAAAAATATCACCTCATTTCAATTAGGAAATGAAAAATGTTAAATAAACCCACTAAGATCATTCAGATTAGATGTTACCATATTGGAATACAAACATTGAGAAAAAAATCTATAAATAGACTGTGTCATTCTAAACACCAGAAACATACCACATAATTTTTTTATATCTTGACCACACTGCAACATAATTATAAAGGATAAAAAAACAACATTAGCAAAACCAAATCACATTGCACCAATGGAATAAAGAGTCTCACCATAATCATTAAATAATGTTATTAAACCTATGACCAACCCTTTTGAAAATCCCCATTAAAAAAGTGGTATCATTGTACCTCTACATCACAATTCCCTATAAGTGACTCCTCCAATTAATGCATAAAATAATACTGCACTGTCATCTATTAAAGACACACTCTACCAGGAACTACTACAATATCATGTTTCATCCTAATAACTTTTTCAATAGCCCTTGTGACTTCTCTAGTATCACACATGGATACATTTTTCGACTTCCAGATCAACATATCAAAAAATAAATCTCTTTATCCAACCTCAAGAAAACATGAAAAAATAACTTGATTATATTTCCATTCACCACCACATTCTATAATTTATCCTGGGCTAGGAGAGGCAGTATTATAGAGCCTTATGATATGTGTATACTATATGGTGATCAACAATGGGGAATTTTATACCCAACAATATAGAAAAGACAACTATGTCTTGCTAAAGATCAAGGGTGGCATATATGTTGTCTTAAATTTATATATTATGAGATTTTTTATAGATATCCTCCCTTTAATACATTTAAATTAAACCAAATTTAATATATCATGTGACATTAAAATACTTGAAAAAAAATCATCCTCAAAAATAAAATAGAGCACTAACCACCATCAACATGAAATTATGATAATCATCCTGGTAGTGTTTAGTATAAAAATTACCTAATAATTTCATTTAAATTTTATCAATGGAGCTATTTTCTATGATAAACTAGGAATGAACCTTCTCTAATAATAAAAAATTTAAAGGGATTTACTCACCATTAAAACATTATTAGGGACATCCTAGAAACTAACACCTCACCATTCAAAGAATACACTACTCCACATTACATCATAGAATTCCCTATGAAATTGAACTCAAAAGCACAAAACTATCACTTTTAAAACTTCAAATATAGGTTTTGATGATGAAGAACAGCAAACATTACTACAATAGGATCTGCATTCTCCCATTTATAATAAAAATAATAATAATTTTTCTAATAAATACGAATATGAATTAGTCCAAAAAATAATCGAAAATTGCATCTGTCAATCAGTTTGATATTTATAGTGTCTTAATTTCACATAATGTAAATAAAAAATTAATATAATTACCATAACAACCAATGAAATAAATGTCGTAATATTCTCACACATTACCTATATAAGATGATATCCTAACAAAAAATCGAACATTATCTATAGAAAAGAACCAATTATAGAATCATCTTGGCCATCAATATATTGAAGAGGTTAGATTTTTCTCCCTATCACCATGTCTAGGTAATGATAAATGAAACAAACTTGTTGGATTTCATCTACATTTTGAAAAAAAAAATTGGGTCACAATAAGGAGTCGCGATGGAATTAATGAATTTAGAACATCCTGTTATTGTTTTTAGGTGCCTGAATGACTTAACATGACCACATGTGGATTCTTTTTCCTTGTAAGCATCTTGGAGGCGGTTTTGGACCCTCTAAAACCTTCTAGATGCTGATCAAAACAGGGATAAAAACGTTTTATTTCCACCTGGTTTTTTCTTTGATCTTTTTCATTATGTTTTAATTGATGAATCCTATTTAGGGTTCGGTGTTTCGATATCCATTGATCTCGTGGTTGCTGGTACCATCATGATGCCCATATTTTTATTCACCAAAAATCTCATGAATTAAGTGAAATTTTTTATTTAAATTCAATTAATATTATAAAATAAATTTTTTTCAACTGATTAATTCAAACCCAAATTACATTGAGTTGGGGATTTTAGAAATATTATATTTTCATCATAATGTGAAAAAAAAACCTAATTCCATTGAATTAGGGTGTGATTGAGAAATTAATGGAAAATTGTGGAGATATAAATTTTTGAATTTAAATATTGAAATTATAGTAAACTATTTCAATTAAATTTGTGGATTTAATTATGGAAATTGGGTTGAGAAATTGAAATTTGAATTTATTTGAAAATCGTATTTAAGAAACTTTAATTGAATGATTTTAATGGAATCCTCTTGGTTTTATTCTGAAAAGGGATTTTTTGATTAAAAATAATTTTTATTTTTAAACAGAAAATTTGAAATTTGATATTGGTGAATGGGATTTAGTTTTTTTCAAGATTTCGTAAAATAAATTTCCTATTATTAATATGTAATGGAAAACATGTAATCCTAGTTAGTTATTGAGATATTTTTGAAGAACATGCTGGGATGGGTATGCCCTGGCACTAGATTGATGTTTTATAATACTAAAAACATTATTTTGAAACATATTATTCCCTTATAGGATATTGATGAGTCTTATATTTTGTATTATGAGGGGTGGGTGTACACATTATGGTTATTATCACATGAGTGTGTGAGGATCCCATAACTTAGAACTATAGTACCACTTTGTAGATGATCGTGTATTTTTGGTATTTATATATGATATATAAATGTATTCAAATCCTTTAGAACTATTTTACATGTCTTTTAAATTTATAAAAACTATTTTACACAAAATATTTAAATAATAAATTTTTTTAATATTATTTCTATCATTTGAGATGTTTAGAATATTTTGTTTGAATATTATTTTGAAATTCAAAATCAGTGTGTTTTTGAAAATTTAATGTTTTTATTGGGTTAATTAAATTTTTTTATATTATTATAGAATCCTTGGTGAGACCATACTAGGATTTTATCTCAAAACCTAACTATTTCTTTAGTTGTTTGTTGATTACCTTCCTCCATGTTTAAGTAGGGGTAAAGAATGACATAGAGGTGGTTCTAGCTGCTAATCTATGGACATAGTGAGTAGAATCCATTGGGACTTACAATGTTTTCCCGATTTATTGGTAATTTATGACAGAACATTGTTTTTCTATACCTTTTTGAATTGTGTAATAATTCTCCCTTTGGAGTTTATTTTATTATGCATACTGGTTATTTTCATCACTTTTATATTTTTGTGGAAAAATAATCGCCACTTTAATTTTGTAAGATTATAGGTGAAAGTCACCAACCTACGGGGATAAATTAGTACATTAGTGACATGTTTTTTAAGGCTTATTTATTAGGTTACCAGGGTACTAATGCTGGTATGGGATAATAGGGTATCAGAGGGAGTTGGATCTTCCTGTATTGAAGTCAGTATGCATTATGTAATCTTGTCAAGACTGAGGTGGTAGTTCTGATTGAGCACCTTGGTAGCTCTCACCAAAGTGAACCTTAAGTCATGAAGGGTTGTTTCATATATAAATATTGTTTATTATTTCTATTTTCCCCCACTTTTGACTGGGATATGATGAAATCCAAATGTATTTTACCTATCTATTGGGATTAATATCTCTAATTTCTCTATTTGAGTATTATTTTGATGTATTCTTCATTGTTTTCTATGGTTTTTTAGTATCATTCCTCTAAGGATATGTGTAAATTAGACTCATAAGGAAGATTCTACTGAACCACAATGAGTGAATCCACTTTTATCCCCATGTCTAGTTGAGGTGATCATTTGTACTGTCCCAGATCTGGAAAATACACCACCACCAGTCCCCATTCAGGCTCTAACTATGAATATATGGAGGGATTTTTCCTAGAATATTTCTAAAGAGTTACTTCAATATAATCCTCCAACATTTAAAGGCTCTTAAGATCCTCAATTTGATGATGAATAGTTGAGCAGTATTTAATGTTTTTTTGATTTATTGGAGACACTTAATTAAATAAAGGTGAAATGTTCCACCTTCATGCTTGAAAGACCACGAGGGAGATGGTGGTACATGGTGGTGTTGGTGAAGAAGAATGAGGGATTACAGAGGAAAGAATTAAATGTTTATTTAACTGACTTGTTCTATCCAGAGTCAATTATGTTGGCCAAGGCTATGGTTATTTTCAAACATGATCATACAGGAAATACCATGCCATCGTATGCAATCCATTTTTCTAAGCATGTGTAGTTTGAACTTGGGATTGTATCTAATGTGATGATGAAGTATCTATGGTCCAATTTATTACATATATGGAACATTAATTCTTAGGTATTATTTTTCTGGAAACACTTTTTTGATGATGTGACGGATAGAACATTGATTGTAGAAATAGACATGGCTAAAAAGTCAGGGTTATCAGGAGTATCTTTCTCTCTCAGTGGTGGTTACATTTCCTTCAAATGAAAGTGTAAGAGTGATTATTCTGAAGGATTTTCTCAAGAGTAGAGTCATTATAGACCTCTACTCGTTCATGGAAGAGGTTTATTTGTTTTCTACCAGTGTGTAAATATAATAAATTAAATGAAGGATTTATAATGTCACCACAGATTTATGGATCCATAGATTCTTTATTCACCTTCTTAAATTATTCTTGGTTTACTAAACTCTTTTTAGTGGAATTATATCTTCCAAACCTCCTAAAACTACATGTAAATAATTTATTTGTGGAAAAATATATTCTATAAATAAACCTTAAAATATAAAAAAATATACATCCCTCACTAAAAAATTAAATTTTAATAGGAATAATCATCATAGATTTACATATTCAAAAGCCCATAAATCATTAATGAATCACATAGATATTTAATCATAAAGACAACCAAAAATCATGACTCTTTATTCACTATGATTTAATGATACATTGTAATGTTGTGCAAAATCTATAATATAACATCCCTTCCTTCCTTTTAAAATGGAAACAAATTGATTAATTCCATCAAAATATCATATCATTTCAATTGGGGAATAATAAATGTTAAAGAAACCCAACAAATCATTTTGATTAGATGTTACCCTATTGGAATAGAATCCTTGAGATGAAAAACCTAAAATAGACTGTGTCATTCAAAACACTAAAAACCTACCACACAATGTGTTTTACATATTGACCACACTGCTATATAATTATAACGGATAAACAAAGAAATTTAGCAAAACCACATCACATTGCACCATTGGAATAAAGAGTATCCGCGTAATCATTAAATAATTTTATTACACCTATTAACACGCCTTTAGAAAATCCCTATATAAAAAGTGGTATCATTAGACCTCTATGTCATAATTCCCTAGAAGTTACTCCTCTAATTAATTCTCAAAATAAAACATCATTGTCATCTATTAAATACACAGTCTTCCATTAACTACTTCCGCATCATGTTTCATTATAAGTACTTCCTCAATAACCCTTCTAACTTCTCTAGTATCACACATTGAAACATTGTGGGACTTCCAGATCAATGTAACAACAAAAAAATCTCTTTATCCAAAATCAAAAAACATGAAATAATAATTTGGTTATATTTCCATTCACCACCACATTCTAAAATTTATTCTGAGCTAGGAGAAGTAGTATTATAGAGTATTATGATATGTGTATACTACAAAGTGACCAACAATGGGGAAATTTATACATGAAAATATAGAAAACACAACTACATATTGATAAAGATCATGGGAGGAATATATGTTTTCTTAAATATATATAATAGGATTCTTTTGATAGATATCCTCCCTTTAATAAATTTAAATTAAATCATATTTAATATATCATGTGTCATTATAATAGTTGAAAAAAATCATCCTCAAAAATTAAATAGAGCACTCACCACCATTAACTTGAAATTATGATAACCATCTTGGTAGTGTTTAGTCTAAAAATTAACTAATAATTTCATTTAAATTATATCAATGGATCTATTGTCTATGATAAACTGGGAATGAACATTCTCTAATAATAAAATATTAAAAGGGATCTACTCACCATTAAAATATTATTAGGAATATCCTAGAAACTAGCACCACACCCTTCAAAGAATACACTACTTTAAATTACATCATAACATCCCATATGAAATTGAACTCAAAAGCACAAAACTATCAAATTTACAACTTCAATAATTGTTTTTGATGATGAAGAACAACAAACATTTCTCCAATATGATATTCATTCTCCCCTTTAAAATAAAATAAAATAATAATTTTTCTAGTAAATACAAATATGAATTAGTCCAAAAATTAATTGATAATTTCCAAATTCAATCACATTGATATGGATGGAGTATTAATTGCACATAATGTAAACAAAAAATTAAAATAATGACCATAACAACCAATGAAATAAGTTATCATAATATTCTCACAGTTAACCTACATAACATGATATCCTAACTAGAAATCGGACATTCAGAACAGAAAAGAACCAATTATATAATCAACTATGACATCAATATATTAGAGAGGTTATAGTTTTCTCCCTATCACCAAGTATAGGTATTGATTAATGAATAATAGTTGTTGTATTTCCTTTCATTTTAAAAAAAATGGGTCACAATAAGGAGTCACAATGGGATTAATGAATATATAACATCCTATTATTATTTTTAGGTCCCCTAATGACCTAACACGACACCATCTGTTTTCTTCTTCCTTGTAAGCATCTTGGAGGTGGTTTTTGGAACCTCTACAACCTCTATATGCTGATCAAAACAAGGATAAAAACTTTTGATTTCTTCCGGGTTTTTTTCTTGGATCTTTTTCATGATATTTTAATTGTTTAATCTTGTTTAGGGTTCAGTGTTTTGATATCCATTGATCCAGAGGTCAGTGATTCTATCATGAGGTCCAATTTTCATTCACTCAAAATTTCATGAATTAAATCTAATTTTTGATTTAAATTTAATTACTCTTATAAAATAAATTTATTTCAACTAATTAATTAAAACCCAAATTACATTGAGATGGGGTTTTTACATATATGATATTTTCATGAAATTGGGGATCAACCTAATTCCATTTAATTGGGGTGTGATTGAGAAATTAATGGAAAACTGTGGTGATGTAAATTCTTGAATTTGAATATTGAAATTATAGGAAAAGGATTCAATTAAATTGATGGATTTAATTATGGAAATTGATTTTAGAAATTGAAATTTGAATTTATTTGAAATTATTATTTGGGAAAATTGATTCAAATGGTTTTAATGGAATCTCATGGGTTTTATCCTGAAATGTATTCTTTTTATTAAACCCATTTTTATTTTTAAATGGAAAATTGGAAATTTGAAATTTGTGAAGGGGATTTATTTTTATTTCACAATTTCCTAAAGTTAATTTCATGTTATTAATATATACTACAAAACATGTAATCTTAGTTAGTTAGTGAGTTATTTTGGAAGAAATTTCTTTGATGGGTATGCCCTCGCACTAGATTGATGATTTATAACACTAAAAACAATATGTTTAAACATATTATTCCCTTATAGGATATAGATGAGTCCTATAAATCCTATTTTGAGGGGTGTGTGTGCACATTATGGTTATTATCACATGAGTGTTTGTGGATCCCATAAACTGGAACTATAGTACCACATTGCAGATAATAATGTATTTTTTAATTTATATATGACATATAAATGTATTACAATCATATTAAACTATTTTACATGTCTTTTGAATTTATAAAAAAAAATTTACAAAAAAAATTTATATAAAAAAAATTAAAATTATTTCAATCATTTCAAATGTATAGAATATTTTTCTTAAATATTATTTTTAAATTCAAAACCAGTGTGTTTTGAAAATTTAAAGACTTTTACTGGGTTAATTAAATGTTTTTATATTATTATATAATCCTTGGTGATACCCTACTAGGATTTTAGCTCAAACCATGACTCTTACTATAGGTGTTTTTTGATTACCTCCTTCCATGTTCGAGTAGGGGTAAAGCACCACATTGAGGTGGTTCTAGCTACTGATCTATGGACATAGTGAGTAGAATCCATTGGTACTTGCAATTTTTTCCTTATTTTTTGGTACTTTATTATAGAAAATTTGATTTATATACCTTTTTGAATTCTGTTACACTTCTCCCTTTGGAGTTTCTTTTTTATTCATACTGGTTATTTTCATCACTTTATTATTTTTTTTGGAACATAATTTCCACTTTAATTTTGTACGATTACAGGTGCAAGAAACCAATCGATGGGGATCAATAATTCCATTAGTGAGTTGTTTTTCCGATGTTTTTATTAGGTTACCAGGGTTCCTATTATAGTTTTGGGTAATGGGGTATCAGAGGGAGGTTGAGCATTATGTATTGAAGTCATTATGCATTATGTAATCTTGTCAGGATTGAGGAGGTAGTTCTGATTGAGCACCTAGGTAGCTCTCACCGAAGAGAACCTTATGTCATTAAGGATCATTTTTTATAGAAATATTGAGTATTAGTTCTATTATTTTCTCCACTTTTGACTTGGATATGATGAAATCAAAATGTATTTTACTTGTCTATTGGGATTAATCTCCCTAATTTCTCTGTTTGATTATTGTTTTGATGTATTCTACATTGATTTCTATTGTTTTGTAGCATCATGCCTCTGAGGATATGTGTGAATTAGACTGGTAAGGAAGCTTCTACTAAACCACAATGAGTGAATCTACTTTTAGCCCCATGTCTTGTTGAGGTTATCATGTGTACTATCCGAGATCTAGGAAATACACCACCACCAGTCCCCATTCGGTCTCCTACTATGAATCCTTAGAGGGATTTTGTAAAGAATAATTCTCAAGATTTACTTAAACATAATACTGAATCAATTAAAAGCTCTAATGTTCCTCAAATTTATGATAAATAGTTTGTGCAGTATTGAATGTTTGTTTGATTTCTTGTAGACACTTAAGGAAATAAAGGTGAAATGTGCCACCTTCATGAGTGATAAAAAATGATGGATATGGTGGTACATGGTGGTGATGGTGAAGAATAATGAGGGATTATGGTGGAAATAATTCAATGTTTTTTTAACCAACTTGTTCTATCCAGATTCAATTATGTTGGCCAAGGGTATGGTGTTTTTCAAACATGATCATACTGGCAAGACCATGCCATCGTATGCAATCCATTTTTCTAAGCATATGTAGTTTGAACTTGGGATTTTATTGAATGTGAAGATGAAGTATTAATGGTCCAATTTATTACATAGATGGAATAGTAATTATTAGGTATTATTACTCAAGAAACACTATTTTAATGATGTGATGGATAGAACATTGATATTTTAAATAGAAATGGCTGATAAGTAAAGGTTATCAGGAGAGTCTTTCTTTCTTGGTGACGATGCAATTTTCTTTCAAATAAAAGTGTAAGCGTGATGATTCTGAAGGTGTTTCTCAAGAGTAGAGTCATTCTAGACCTCTACCAGTTCTTGGAAGAGGTTTATTGATTTCCTACCAGTGTGTAAATATAATGAATTAAATGATGGTTTTACTTTGACTCCATGGATTTACGGATCCATTGATTCTTCAATCACCTTCTTAAATTATTCCAGGTTTACTAAACTCCTTTTAGTGGAATTATATCATTCAAACCTCGTAAAAATACATGTAAATAATCTATTTGTCGATTAAAAATCTCCATATAAAATCTTAAAATATAAAAAAATATACATCCCTCACTATGAAATTCAATTTTAATAGGAATAACCATTACAGATGTACATATTCAAAACCCCGTGAATCATTAATGATTCATGTAGATATTTAATCATATAGACAACCCAAAGTCATGACTCATTATTCACAATGATTTGATGCTACATTGTAATGTTGTGTAAAATCAATAATATAACATCCCTTCCTTCCTCGTATAAGGGAAAAAATTGATGAATTCCATAAAAATATTACCACATTTCAATTGGGGAATAAAAAATGTTAAAGAAACCCAACAAGATCATTCTGATTAGATGTTACCCTATTAGAATACAAATATTGAGATAAAAAATCAACAATAGACTATGTCATTTTAAACACCAATAACTTACCACACAATGTGTTTTACATCTTGGCCACACTACTATATAATTATAAAGGATAAACAAAGAACATTAGCAAAACCACATCACATTGCACCATTGGAATAAAGAGTCTCACCATAATCATTAAATATTTTTATTAAACCTATGACCACACCTTTAGAAAATCCCTATGTAATGGCCAGGACCTCTCCGGCCCATTATTTTGTCAAAAAGAAGGTCACGATGTGTTCTGGAGGGTAAAATGGAATTTTCCCATACTTTCCACAGTTTTGTAAGTACATGCCTTGTAGTGTGAGTACACGCTGCGTACCACCTTTCCGGGTATACCCCATGTGGAAGGTTGTGTCATTGTCGTGTGAAATAAATGGGTACATGTCGTGTACCCCATACTACACGTCGTGTAGTCCCTCCCCGCGTACGTGTTAACCTCGAACAATGTGTTGACCAGTCAATGTCCATGTGCCTTGTCCTTGTTGGGAGAAATAAATGGGTACACGCCAGGTAGTCCCTCCCCGCGTACGCGATACCCTCAAACCGTGTGTTGACCAGTCAACAGCCACGTGCCGTGTTAAAGGCCGTGTTGGAAGCCTCGTGGTGACCGTGTGAAATGTCCAAGTACACGCTGTGTTCCATAAAGTACAGACCGTGTACTTTTGTTTTTCTCCCCCATAAAAGTAGGGGTCCCCTCCTCCTTTTCAACTCACCCCTCTCCTCCCCATTCCTCTAAGAAAAGCTCTCCCAAGAGACTCGAAGGCTCCTTTTCTTACATAACATCTTCATCTGAGCTCTGATTTACGATCCGTCAGTGGCCACAGGAACATAATGACGAGGTGAAACTTCTGATCTTGCATATGTTGTCTTTACTTCGGTCTTTCCTTTCTAACTTCCACCCGAGGAGGTTTTTCTGGGACTCGAAAGAAGTTACGGACGCTGACAGACGTCTTCTAATGCTGATCTGGGGGGGCGTTGTGATCAGAACCTGTTGAGGTAGGCATCTTACCTTCACCTCTCAAAATTATGCATCATTTGGGATGGGTATCCTTTTTTTTCCTCAGAATCAATTGAACCAATAAACTAAGATAATAACTGGTTAAAGAACGGGGATGGTGAAGTTGTTATGTTTATCTTTTTATCCTGTGATATTATGTTGTGAATTGAATAGGCTTATGCCTACTGAAAATCACGGTCATTGGCGGACTTTTCTTGTGCAATTAAAAGTTTCCCTATCTTTTTAGATCATTTTTGTGGATGGAAACTTCGTTGAATGTAGAAATTTGGTTAATCACGTAAAGTTGGATGATTTAAAAATTGGAACCCTTGTGTAATCACCCAAGTTGAATAAAATGGAATAATGAACATGTGGGTGTTGTCTTGGATACACGGCATGTGATGGGGTTTGTTTATGTGAATGGGGTGTGTTTTGTAGGTTGTTGTCGACTGGGTGAACAGCGGGGCTGCGGTTGGCTTGGTTGTGGGTTGGTGTGAATGCTATGCTGGTGGTTGGCAGCAGGGCTGCAGGGATCAGCTTGGATGTGAACGAACTATGGGTTGTGAATAATAAATAAAAAGTGGAAGAGTTAATGAATGGTCGGTCATGGTAATGGAACGAGATTAATAATCAATGGGTTGGTTGGTAAATAAGAAAGGTTTTGTTGTGCTTCTTGTGTTTTCCTATCCTGATTTGTGGATGGCAGGGATATGTTTCACGAACGATTGATATGGTTGGTTGGGGTTGGATTCCCAGTAGATAAGGAACTAAATATTCTAATTCTACTGAAATGTGAAAACCTAAATGGGGTTGGGGTTGTTTTTTGTATGCATGCTTCATAGTAGCAGTGTTGAGGCACGTACTCAGTTTCTCTGTTTAGAAGCCATAGGTTGGGAAGTGTGTTTGGAATACATATATGTATATATATCTTTTTCATTTTATCGCACCCCACCCATGTTGAGAACTTAGTGCCGAACAATCCCATTTCATTGGTGAGGGTGTTTCCCCTAAGTTACTAGCTCCTTCCTGGTCTTTCTTTCCTAGGCTGTGATGGCTTGAAGCGACCTTACACCTAAGACCCATCAGGCAGGTTTCTATTGGAGTGGTTTTATCCCAAGACTCTTTGGGAAAGTTTTATTGTTTCCCAAGAATCTACGGGATGAAGCTCATGTGTGTGCGGGAGGGATCTGTGGTTATAAGGCCCAGGTGTGTGCGGGCCGGATACATAGTTGTGAGTCCCAGGAGTGTGCTGGTGGGATACGTGGTTGTGAGGCCCAGGTGTGTGCGGGCGCGATATGTGGTTGTGAGGCACAGGTGTGAGTGGGCTGGATGTGTGGTTTGTTAGGCCCAGGTGTTTGCGGGCGGGGAGAGTGTGGCAGCGTCAGGACGTTCACCGTTAGGAAGAGTAGCTAACTAATGGGAAATGGTGCGGGGTTCCCAATACTCTTGTTCTTATATACTACTAATACCTATTGTGATTGTGTTTTTTCTTGTGATTGTGGATGGTGAGGTTGGGTGGATAGATTTCCCTACTAGGTTTCTTCTGCTGTTCTCACGGGAAATTAGGATGTCTCCCCACCAGTGAAAAAGAGCTTTAAGATTCCCTACTGAGTATACTTGTATGCTCACCCTACGTTTACTTTTAGGTTTCCAGGAGTACTACCAGGGCCGTGCGGGACCCCTATAGTCGGGACAGTTGGAGTTGTTATAGTTGTTGTACACTTTTTTCTTCTGGTATTGTACTTTTGAGCTCTCTTTTACTTGTACCTTGTTTCAGAACTATTTAAACATGCATGTGGGATTGGTTTGGGTTTATTTCTATACACTTGTTATTTTTCTTTTTTTTGTTTGACTTGTCCAATTTCCCGATAATGCCTCCCATATTTTTGAAAACTCATACCTTTGGTGCTAGTTGCCACCTTGGGGCCTACTAGAGGCGGGACTCGGGGGGTCATTATCCACCTTTCACCATTGCCAGCTCAGGAGGGGCATCTTTGGTGGGAGGGGGTCATGACAGAATGGTATCAAAGCTAATGGTTGAGAGATAGGATGGAGTCTGGAGTTAGGCACAATGAGGATCGCATGGGATGGTTGGGCAACAATGTTGGTTAATCTTGGTGTGTGACATAGGCCAGGGAGGACCTGCTAGTTCACGGGATTTTAGGGCCCCCCGTGATCCAATTCTAGGACTCTGAGCCTACCGAATGACCAAGCACTACTGCAGAAAACGTTTTATACGTCACCATTTTTTACGTCGGTTATCTAAAACCGACGTCATAATATGTAAAACGAGGTTTTTTACGTCGGTTATTTAATAACTGACGTAAAAACCTGTGTTCGGTACACCTATAACGTCGGTTATTTTTATAACCGACGTTATAAATCGCGCGGATTCGTTTTTTACGTCGGTTATATTTATAACCAACGTAAAAAACGCGGTTTCTGAAGGCTTTTTTACGTCGGTTATTTTATAACCGACGTAACAAAAGAATCCACAGATGTTTTTGACGTCGGTTATGGAATAACCGACGTAAAAAAACGCGGATTTTGAGCCCTTTATAACGTCGGTTATCAAAATAACCGACGTAAAAAACGAATCGGAGGAAGGTTTTTATGTCGGTTATTGAATAACCGACGTTATAAATGTTTTTTTAAAAAATTATAACGTCGGTTATTGAATAACCGACGTGATAACTCATTTAAAAATTTACCCAGACCCGTGGATTGTCATTCGCAAGTTTACCTTCGACAGTCGCGACTCGTCTCTCTCGCGCGTAAACCCGAATCGGCTCGTCCATTTCATTGGTTTAGATTCGTTTTGCGATCATCGTTTCTCATATTTAATCTCCTCGGATCAATCATCTAAACTCGCAGCACTCAGGTAATCCTCCCACTCGTTCGTTTTTTTTCGCGGATAGTATATATATATGTGTTGTGATTTTTTTGTTGAAACTAGCTAAGATTCTTCGATTGCAAACCCTTTTAACTCGTTTTGGCACCATAATATTATTTATCATCCCTAGATCTATTTGTTCGACTTGCAATATTGACTAATTTTATGATTTCACTAATTTTTCATCGTTTTCAATAAATCCCCGAGAGGGTTGGGGCGTGTCCAGGGGGGTGTCCAGGGGGGTGTCCAAGCAGGTCGGGGGTGGGGGGTTGTGTCCAGGAGGGGTGGGGGGATGTCCAGAGGGGTCGGGGGTGTCCAGGGGGGTTTACAAGGGGGTGGGTGGGTGTGGGGGGCTGTCCAAGGGTGTGGGTGGGTGTTGGGGGGTGTCCAGGGGGGTGTCCAAGGGGGTAGGGGGTGGGGGTGGTGTTTAGGAGGGGTGGGGGGCTGTCCAGAGGGTTGGGGGTGTCCAGGGGGGTGTCCAAGCAGGTCGGGGGTGGGGGTTGTGTCCAGGAGGGGTGGGGGTGCTTTCTAGAGGGGTCGGGGGCTGTCCAGAGGGGTCGGGGGGTGTCCAGGGTGGTGTCCAAGGGGATGGGTGGGTGTGGGGGGCTGTCCAAGGGGGTGGCGGCATGTCCAGAGGGGTCGGTGGGGTGTCCAGGGGGTGTCCAAGGGGTTGGATGGGTGTGGGGGGCTGTCCAAGTGGGTGGCGGCCTCTCCAGAGTGTATTTGGTGGTTGTCCGAGTGGGTGGGGGGGCTGTCCAGAGGGTTGGGGGATGTCCAGGGGGTGTCCAAGAGGATAGGGGGTGGGGGTGGTGTCCAGGAGGGGTGGGGGGATGTCCAGAGGGGTTGGGGGGTGTCCAGGGGGGTTTACAAGGGGGTGGGTGTGTGGGGGGGGGGGGGGGGGGGGGGTTGTCCAAGGGTGTGGGTGGGTGTTGGGGGGTGTCCAGGGGGGTTTCCAAGGGGGTAGGGGTGGGGTGGTGTTTAGGAGGGGTGGGGGGGCTGTCCAGAGGGTTGGGGGGTGTCCAGGGGGATGTCCAAGCAGGTCGGGGGTGGGGGGTTGTGTCCAGGAGGGGTGGGGGTGCTTTCTAGAGGGGTCGGGGGCTGTCTAGAGGGGTCGGGGGGTGTCCAGGGTGGTGTCCAAGGGGATGGGTGGGTGTGGGGGGCTGTCCAAGGGGGTGGCGGCCTGTCCAGAGGGGTCGGTGGGGTGTCCAGGGGGGTGTCCAAGGGGTTGGATGGGTGTGGGGGGCTGTCCAAGTGGGTGGTGGCCTCTCCAGAGGGTATTTGGGGTTGTCCGGGTGGGTGGGGGGGCTGTCCAGAGGGTTGGGGGATGTCCAGGGGCTGTCCAAGGGGGTGGGGGGTGGGGGGTGGTGTCCAAGAGGGGCGGGGGGCTGTCCAGAGGGGTCGGGGGGTGTCCAGGGGGGTTTACAAGGGGGTGGGTGGCTGTGGGGGGCTTTCCAAGGGTGTGGGTGGGTGTTGGGGGGTGTCCAGGGGGGTGTCCAAGGGGGTAGGGGGTGGGGGTGGTGTTTAGGAGGGGTGGGGGGCTGTCCAGAGGGTTGGGGGGTGTCCAGGGGGGTGTCCAAGCAAGTCGGGGGGTGGGGGTTGTGTCCAGGAGGGGTGGGGGTGCTTTCTAGAGGGGTCGGGGGCTGTCCAGAGGGGTCGGGGGGTGTCCAGGGTGGTGTCCAAGGGGATGGGTGGGTGTGGGGGGCTGTCCAAGGGGGTGGCGGCCTGTCCAGAGGGGTCGGTGGGGTGTCCAGGGGGGTGTCCAAGGGGTTGGATGGGTGTGGGGGCTGTCCATGTGGGTGGCGGCCTCTCCAGAGGGTATTTGGGGTTGTCCGGGTGGGTGGGGGGGGGGGGGCTGTCCAGAGGGTTGGGGGATGTCCAGGGGGGGTGTCCAAGGGGGTAGGGGGTGGGGGTGGTGTCCAGGAGGGGCGGGGGGCTGTCCAGAGGGGTTGGGGGGTGTCCAGGGGGGTTTACAAGGGGGTGGGTGGGTGTGGGGGGCTGTCCAAGGGTGTGGGTGGGTGTTGGGGGGTGTCCAGGGGGGTGTCCAAGGGGGTAGGGGGTGGGGGTGGTGTTTAGGAGGGGTGGGGGGCTGTCCAGAGGGTTTAGGGGTGTCCAGGGGGGTGTCCAAGAAGGTCGAGGGTGGGGGGATGTGTCCAGGAGGGGTGGGGGGCTGTCCAGAGGGGTCGGGGGGTGTCCAGGGGGGGTTTACACATCGATTTGTTTTATATTTCAAAATTATTTACATTCAAATTATGATTTTTTTCATATAAACATATATTTGTCTTATCTAAAAAAATATATATATTTTACTATTTGTTATAGGTAATAATGAGTCGAAGTTGGATTACGGCACATCGAATGAGCAATGAATATGAGGAAGGTGTTGATCCCTTTTTGGAATTTGCTAAACGAAATGTTCCAAGTAGTGACATTTTTTTCTGTCCATGCCTGAAATGTCTGAATATGAAGAATTTGAAAAGTAGAGAGATAAAAGATCATCTGATTTGTCATGGTTTCAATCCGATTTACAACCCTTGGATTTGGCATGGCGAAACTGGACAGAATGTCACTGATGATAATGAATCGCAAGATGGTAACTCCGATGGAATTGAAGAAATGATTCGCGATATTGTAGCAGAACAAATTGAGATAGAACCGACAGTTTCACGTCTATATGGTGATGCCGAAAAACCATTATATCCTGGTTGTACAGATTTTACGGTTTTGTCGGCGGTATTAAGATTGATTAACCTGAAGGCGAAACATGGATGGAGTGACAGAAGTTTTACAGAACTGCTACAATTGATGAAAGACATTCTTCCAAAAGAAAACGATCTTCCAGATTCACATTATAAGGCCAAAAAAATATTATGCCCGATGGGATTGGGATACAGGAAAATACATGCCTGTCCGAATGACTGCATTATATATAGGAAGGAATATGAATTTCTGAAAGAGCGTCCTAAATGTGGGACATCACGGTATAAGGTGAAAGAAAAATCACAAGCTGATGTAGAGATTACAAAGCTCCCTTCAAAGGTATTTTGGTATCTTTCTATAATTCCTTGTTTCAAACGTTTATTTGCTAATTCACATGATGCAAAAAGGTTAAGATGGCATGCTGATGAGCGGGTATGTGATGGAAAAATACGTCATCCAGCTGATTGTCCACAATGGAAGAAAATTGATGCCCAGTACCCTACATTTGGAAATGAAATTAGAAATCTGAGACTAGGCTTATGCATAGATGGAATGAATCCATACCGAACCCTCAGTAGCACACATAGTTCATGGCCTGTTTTATTGGTAATTTACAACCTCTCTCCTGAAGTTTGTATGAAGTGCAAATATGTCATGTTGAGTATCATGATCTCTGGTCCAAAGCAACCCGGCAATGATATTGATGTATACTTGTCACTGCTGATTGATGATTTGAAACTGTTATGGGCTGATGGTATTAGGGTGTATGATTCTTATAAAATGGAATATTTTTAACTGCATGCAGTGCTTCTATTCACTATAAATGACTTCCCATCATATGGAAATTTGTCTGGATACAGTGTTAAAGGGCATAAAGCATGTCCAATTTGCGAACAACAGACGTCATATTGTCAATTGCATCATGGGAGGAAAACAGTGTACATGGGTCATCGAAAGTTTTTGCCTATGGATCACCCTTATAGAAGACTAAAAAAGGCATTCAATGGCTCACAAGAACTTGATACTGCTCCAAAACCTTTATCCCCAGATTTATATTTTGAGAGGGTGAAAAACCTTGATGTGACATTGGGAAAGACACATAAATCTGGTAATGATAGACATATTTGGAAGAAAAGGTCAATATTTTTTGAGCTACCATATTGGAGGTATCATGAAGTCAAACATAATATTGATGTCATGCACGTGGAGAAGAATATCTGTGATTCTTTGATTGGAACATTGCTAGATATTAAAGGAAAGACAAAAGATGGGTTGAATGCAAGGTTAGACCTACTATCAATGGGAATACGTTTGGAGTTAGCTCCCACTCCTAAAGGAAGACGAACATTTCTTCCCCCGGCTTGTCATACATTATCGAAGAGGGAGAAAAGTAGCTTCTGTCAGTGTCTTCATGATATCAAAGTGCC
Source organism: Viscum album (assembly GCA_963277665.1). Lineage (NCBI taxonomy): Eukaryota > Viridiplantae > Streptophyta > Magnoliopsida > Santalales > Viscaceae > Viscum > Viscum album. The sequence goes on from OY728133.1 coordinate 977,452,272, forward strand.
TCAAGGTTATTCTTCAAATGTAAAAAATTTTGTCTCATTGAAAGACTTGAAGTTGATAGGTATGAAATCACATGATTGTCACGTCATGATGCAACAAATTCTACCAGTTGCAGTGCTTGGAATATTGCCCATCCGTGTCAGAAAGACTACAATTAGGTTGTGTTATTTTTTCAATTCAATTTGTAACAAGGCGATTGATGTGAATGCTTTGAACCTTTTGGAAAAGGATGCAATTTTTATTATTTTTCATTTGGAAATGTATTTTCCTCCAACTTTTTTTGATATGATGGTGCATTTAATGATTCATCTGGTTCGAGAAATAAAGCTTTGTGGACCTGTATATCTTCGTTGGATGTATCCTTTTGAAAGGTATATGAAAATATTAAAGGGATATGTTAAAAATCCATATCGACCTGAAGCCTCCATTATTGAAAAGTATATTTCTGAGGAGGTAGAATATTTTTGTACGAGCTACTTGGCTACGGTGCAACACATAGGTTTGCCTCCATCTCGCCATGAACGGGTTAATAATGAGGGAAAGGGGATTCGTGGCTTGAAAGTCAAATCACTGTCAGCTGAACAGATGAAGAAGTTAGAGTCATACATCTTGAATAACATAGTTGATGTTCAACCGTATATCACATTGCATATTAATGAGTTGAAACAATGTCATCCAAAGAAGAAAGAAATGTGGATTTTGAATGAGCACAACAAAACTTTTTTGCCATGGTTTAAAAAGACCTTGCTTGGTAGATCAGATGTATCAGAGACATTAAAATGGATAGTGGGTGGTCCATCTTTAAATGTGATAACATGGTCCACTTATGACATTAATGGCTATACATTTCATACGAAAGCTCAGGACAACAGAAGTTCAGTTCAGAATAGTGGTGTATTGGTGTTTGCAGAAGCAATGCATTTTTCGAGTGCTAAGGACAGAAACCCAATTTTGGCATCAAGTGCATATTATGGAGTGATTGAAGACATATGGGAGGCTGATTACTTTAAAATTAAAGTTCCTGTTTTTAACTGTAAATGGTTTATCGGTAACAACAGTGTCAGACACGATGAATTTGGAATGACACTTGTTAATCTGAATAGATTGGAAGACACAGTTGATTCTTTTATAATGGCAACACATGCCAAACAAATTTTCTATGTAGTAGATCAATCAGATATGCAGTGGGCTGTTGTTTTACAAGGGAAAAAACAATATGTTGGTGAGGATGAATTTGATGAAGATGCTGATTTATGTGAGATCCCGACTTCCATGGAAAGATTAACAGAACATAATGATGAGTATGTTGAAGACATGGTTTGTGCCATAAGGAACGATCATAACGAAGGAATTTGGGAAAACAATCCAACTGTACATTCCTAAAATTACAGGTAACACATGTTTATTTCTTGTTTACATTTAGTTTTTTCATATAATGTTAGATATTGTAAATTTTTTACTTATTAAAACATGTATCAAACCAAAATGATAAAACAATAAAAACCGTAAAGAGGAGAAGTCCTGGGCGCACCGGCCGGCCGGTGGGGGATCACAGGTTGGCCGGTGGTCCAGACAGCAAAGCTCTCTGGTCCACCAGCCGGCCGGTGATGAGCCAGCGGCCGGCCGGTGGTCCAGACAGAGAGGAAGGCTCTCTATCTGGTCCACCGGCCGGCCGGTGGTGATCCAGCTGCCGGCCGGTGGTCCAGAAAGAGAGGAAGGCTCTCTGTCTGGGCCACCGGCCAGCCGGTGGTGAGCCAGCGGCCGGCCGGTGGCCCAGAGAGCAAGGCTGTCTGGTCCACTGGCCGTCCGGTGGTGAGCCACCGGCCGGTCGGTGACACCAGGCAGTGGGCAAGTCTACTGCCTGGGTCCTCCGGCTGGCCGGTGAGCTCACACGGCTGACCGGTGGACTCAGTGAGTCCACTTTTCAGCTTTATTGGGCCAACTCCATGGCAACCTTTTTCCTATCAACAAAAACACTTGAATACAAGTTAGAACATAATAAGAGTGATTGTGATCATCAAAATACAAGATAGAGGGGTACAACAGACTGTGTTTACCATGTTTATCATTTTTTAACATGCTTACCATATTACCAATGTTTACTATTATGTAATTTAGTACACTTTTCTATTTTCTGATTAAGTAGTATTACAATTTTTGAATTTGTATATATGTGAACTAATGTTTGTTTTTTTGATTTGAAGGAAAATGACAGATCAATCAGTTGATCAGCCACATGATTCTGGAGATGAGCATATTGGTCATACATCTGGGGAGGAACATTCACAAGCTCCTATTACGAAAAAGAGTTCAAAGGTTGGTAAGCGTGGGTGCACACGTTTACCAAAATTATCACTTGCCCGTACGAAGGAGGAGAGGATAGTCGTGGAGTTTGATCATGATGATCTTCCTAGAGGTCCAAATGCTAAAGATTTTAAGGGTTTTGTAGCAACTCAGGATAAGAGCAAAGTAAGCATTCTCTATGATGATTGGAGAAGTGTGGATAAGGCAATAATTTCTCAGCTGTGGGAGACCATTTTGGTAAGATCTTTTGCTATTTTTTGACTGTTCTTTAAATGTTTCTAATATATATAATATTTTTAACCTCTTTTTTATCAGATGACATTTGATATTCCTGACACTGGAGGAGTCAGGAAGAAATGCTTATTGTTGGCTGCTAGGAGATGGAGGGATTTCAAATCAACCCTCTCATCTGATTTCATTTATGGTCATAGGAGTCGTGAGAATCCATGTCGTATATATCCTTTTATAGATGAAGACACATGGAGACAATTTTTTGAAAGTAGAAGAAAAGAATCATTTTTGGTAAGGGAAATGTAAACATTTATAAGCTTTCTTATATAAATGATCTTATTATTGTTTTGTTAATAATTACTTATTCTTAATTTACAGCAAACAAGGAAATCTCATCAAGAGATCCAATCTAAAAATGTATACCCTCATAGTTTATCTCGGGGAGGGTATGCATTATTGGAAGAAAAAATGATGGCAGAAAAAGTTCAACAACTAAGAGCTGAGTCTTCAAGCTCTGGAGAGGTGGCCCCTCCATCCCCTCCATCTAGACATGAGAAATGGAAAAGAGCTCGGAAGGGAAAAAAAGGACAATATCTTTCAGAAGAATCGAGACTCGTAGTTGAGAGGATTGTAAGATATATATTTTATTTATTTAAGTTTACTATTTTCGTCATATATTTCCAATCATTATAGAAATGTTCAATTAATTATTACAGGACTCTCTTGAGGAGCAGAGTTCACAGGGGACATTTACACCATCTGGGAGGGAAGATATTTTATCTGTGGCATTGGGAAAGCCCGAACATCCTGGCCGTGTAAGAGGATATCCGACAGGTGTATCGGTAAGAAAAGTGTTGCCACGTTCCTCAACTTCTAACGTTGATGGAGTTTATAAAAAAAAATAGAATCCTTGGAGGCTAAAGTCCATAATATTAATGCGATAATGGAGGACAAGATTAGAGCATCGGTGCAGGTTATGTTTGCAGACATGCAAAGCCAATTTCAGGGTGCAGCTCCCACTCCACCTCTCCCAGTAGCTCCCACTCCCCCACCTCAGCCTGCGGACCCCATTTTTGATCCTCCTCCTCCACCGCAGCTACCTACTTATTGTGAGATGTATGTTGATGATCCTCAACATCATATAGTTGCATATGGGATGGTATATTGTATAGGAGATACAGTTCATCATCAACAGTTAGAGGTAGAGAATCAGAGGGTCACTGTACAGGATATTATAGATAGATCAGCTCGGATACCATTACCTACAGATGAGGTGACGACAGTTGGACATAGTATCGGCCATTTTTTACTTTGGTCATCCAGACTTCATCGACTCATTACCATAGAGGTATGGATATTATATCTTTTATTTTATATTTTTATTAATGTTTTATCATTTGAAAACTAATATATTTTTTAATTTATTTTTACAGGAATACTTCAAAGGTAAAGAAATACTGTATAGACAACAACAAAGACAAATAGCTATGACATCAGATGCAGATACTAGCAGTCTTGACAAATTGTCAAGATATTCAAATTTGTTGGCGGATCATTATGACTTTACAATGGAAGCTCATGTATGTGGACGTGAACTAAGTGTGGGGATTATGAAAACTGATATCATGGAGTTTGTCACTGGAGATAAGTTGGGCATCAACGTGGTGCAAATTTTTATCATGTAAGTCTTAACACCTTTTCCTTGCGTTATATTTATTAAAAATGTATACTTATGTCTGCTTTGTATTAGGTATCTATATAAAATTTTTGAGAGGAATGAGCTGACAGATGTATATGGATTCGTGGACCCACAATTGATTTCCCCTGAAGCATGTGCATTGGATGAGGAACAAAGAATGATTTATATTGCTGATAGATTTGAAAAGAATGTAATCACACAGTGTTGGATGATGCCTTTTTGTGAGAGGTATGAAACACATCCCTCTCAAAGAGTTAATTATCTTTTAACATAAAAAACCACTAACGTTAAATTTCCTTTTATCAGGGATCATTGGATGTTAGGGGTTTTTTGCCCAAGGGAGAAAGCAGTTTATTGGATATGCTCTCTCCATGATGATGTGCGAGAACGTTTTAAGAATATATTGGAAACGTAAGTTTCAATTTCACAATAGTTTTATATATTATAATGAGTTTTAAATTTACCCCATTCGTATTATTTTCTAACAGGGCATGGGTCCACATTCGAAAAAGCGCAAAGAAAAGGAATTTCAAGATCAAATATGTACATGCGAAGGTAAATATCCATTTATAATTTGTACATTTTGATTTATTACATAAAAATAATATATTGAATTTACACTCATTCAAACAGAAATGTCATGAGCAACAAGGCATCATCAAATGAGGATATTACATGTTAAGATTTATGTATGAAATAATAACAACTGGGACAGTTCTGAGTTTTGACCTGGTAAGATTTCCTCTTTCTCATAATATTTCAATTTGATTTATTCATTATACACGTTTACTACTATCCTTTTCCTTTGTAGCTTTTTGATGACCCTCAACCCTTTACTGCTGAAGATATCAAACACTTACAAGTGGAGTGGTCAAATTATTTTACAGGTTTGATTGACTTTTAGTTGTTTGTAATGTAAAATGTAATTTTGAATATTGTCAATGTAATTGTGTATTTCGTAGTCGTTTAGGTTGGATTTAGTTTTTTTTGAAGTTGACAGTGTAAGTTTTGAATGTTATATAAGTGAATGTTTAATTTTTCTCTACTTCTTGTTTTGGTCTACTGTTGATGGTTTTTCTGGTCTGGATTTTGGTATGGGGGGAGAGGTTCCAAGGGGGTGGGTGGGTGTTTGGGGGGTGTCCAAGGGATATGGGAGGGGTGTCCAAGGTGTGTTTGGGGATGTCCTAGGGGCCGGGGGGTGTAAATGAGGGTGGGGGTGTCCAAGGGGTGGGGGGTGTCCAAGGGATATGGGAGGGGTGTCCAAGGTGTGTTTGGGGCTGTCCAAGGGGTCGGTTGGGTGTAAATGAGGGTGGGGGGGGGGGGGGGGGCTGTCCAAGGGGTGGGGGGCTGTCCAAGGGGTGGGGGGTGTCCATGGGGTGGGGGGGGGTGCCCAATGGATATTGGAGGGGTGTCCAAGGGGTGTTTGGGGTTGTCATAGTGTTCGGGGGGGTGTAAATGAGGGTGGGGGGCTGTCGAAGGGGTGGGGGTGTCCAAGGGGTGGGGGTGTCCAAGGGATATGGGAGTGGTGTCCAAGGTGTCTGGGAGTTCTGTCCAAGGGGCCGGTAGGGTGTAAATGAGGGTGGGGGGGCTGTCCAAGGGGTGGGGGGGGTGTCCAAGGGGTGGGGGGTGTCCAAGGGATATGGGAGGGGTGTCCAAGGGGTGTTTGGGGCTGTCCAAGGGCTCGGGGGGGGGGGGGGGGTGTCCAGGGGGTCGGGGGGGTGTCCAAGGGGTCTGGGGAGGGTTGTCAAGGTGTGGGGGGGTGTCCAATGGGTGTTTGAGGGCTGTACTAGGGGTCTTGGGGGTGTAAATGATGGTGGGGGGGGCTTGTCCAAGGGGTGGGGGGTGTCCAAGGGATATGGGAGGGGTGTCCAATGGGTGTTTGAGGCTGTACTAGGGGTCGTGGGGGTGTAAATGAGTGTGGGGGGGGCTGTCCAAGGGGTGGGGGGTGTCCAAGGGTTGTGGTGGGGGCTCCAATGTGGTGGGGGAGGGCTGGCCAGGTTGTTAGGTGGGTATAGATGAGGGTGGGGGTTCAGTTGGGGCTTGGGGGAGGCTGGCATGGTTATTTTTGTTGTCTGGTTTCTTGGTTGCTTTTTTGGTGAGAGCAGTGCAATTATTTTAAAAAAATATATATCGCTTTCACGTCGGTTATTTTATAACCGACGTGGTAAATAAATCGGTAGTGGTTTATCACGTCGGTTTTTTCGAGAACCGACGTGCTAAACCGTTCCCGGGCCTTTTATCACGTCGGTTCTTAATATAACTGACGTGATAAAAGGCCTGGGAATCGATTTACCCACGTCGGTTATCCAATAACCAACGTGGTAAATCGATTCCCAGGCCTTTGAGCACGTCGGTTATATTAAGAACCGATGTGATAAAAGGCCCGGGAACGGTTTATCACGTCCGTTTATGTCATAACCGACGTGATAAACTATATCGCAGGCGTTTTTATCACGTCGGTTTAGAGAATAACCGACGTGATAAACCCCCCCCTGCGTGCATATTTATCACGTCGGTTATTATATGAACTGACGTGATAAACACCGTGATGTTAGGGATGTTACGTCGGGTTTTAAATGACCGACGTAAAAAACGTTATTTATAACGTCGTCCGTATTAACGTCGCCTAAAAACTGACTGTAAATAATGAAAAAATAACCGACGTAAAAAATGTTTTCTGCACTAGTGAAGTGAGACTACATTTATTATAGCGTAGAGACCCTAGGGAAGGTGCATTCATCATCAAGATTGTGTTTTACTTGATTTAGGTGTTCTGGGAAAGAAATTGAAATAAAAAAATTATATAATAAAACCTTGAGAAATTTCCTTACTACTTGGGCTTAGGTGATCTTTGTTTACTATACAGCTATGGCACCTGGGCGTCATCCCCGGGTGGCTCAGACGGCAGACGCCCAGCAGATTCAGGCGGTCGATCAGTTGAGGATTGACTGAGAAGAGGAAGATAGCCAGTGGTAGAAGACTCTCTGTTCATTCCAGTGGCAAACCCTCAAGAAGAACAAGGGTCGTACTTCGGATACGGAGACAGAGGGTGGCTTGAGGAGATAGAGATTGCTTTTACCTTGATTCGTGCTCCAAGGGAGTACTGGTGTCACGACCCGTCCTCGGGGCCCGTACCGTGACTACCCCAAGCCCGCCTTCCATAGGCCAGGGGCTGGCGACTAGCACCAAGGCGTAAAACCCAACAAAAAGGGAAGGCATTGCCTTTGAAAAGTAAACAAGCACCACAGAGTAAGCAAGCGGAAAGGTAAACACTGAGTAAAAAACTGTACAAGCTGTGCTGAAAGTAAAGGGGGCCGGAAATACAATCCCAACTGTAAAGTACAACTGAAAGGAAAAACAGCAACTGAAAAGGGAAAACTGCAGCGTCGAGCCGTCCTCCGGAAGTCCCACCTGAAGGGTGGGTACAGATAGCCTCCACTGCTCCTCGGGTCCACCTAACCGCTCCGAGTACGTCCCACCCAGTGGTCCACCTCCAGGTACTGTCCTGCTCCGTACGCCTCCTCCACGATCAGCGCTGTCCGTCGTCTGCAACCAACACCACGAAGTGCGGGCATAGCCCGTGCAGGGGTGAGTATAAGCTACTCAGTAGGGACCCCGAGACCCCCGAAGGTCTCCCGAAATCCACAAAGGATAAATCACGAAAAGAGATGCAATCACGAAGTAACATCTGACACGGCTTAGGTATATGCCCATACATATACCTAAGTCTGCAATTCCCCGTTCGGCTCCAACGTCCGAGCCCAAGCACAACCCAGTCCACACAGGAAAGCAAAACGCATACCCACGCAGGATAGAACAACACACTCCACAAAGGAGAGTAAACAGTAAATCCACACAGGATCGCTCAACACAATCCACAAAGGAGAGTAACACAAGATTCAGCTCACACAGGTATACTTCTTCGGATGACGATAAAGATGATCATTGAACCATCTAAGTCGTCGGACCCACGAAGGATCGATAGGTACTAACCTTGTTATGACCCACACATGATCGGGCCCACGCAGGACCTGTAGGAGTTGGCTCACACAGAACCGCTGAGAGATGACCCACACAGGATCGGGCCCACACAGGACCGGGCCCACGCAGGACCTGTAGGCGCTGGCTCACACAGAACCGCTGAGCGCTGACCCACGCAGGATCGGACCCACACAGGATCGGGCCTACACAGGACCGATAGCACTGATCCACGTAGGATCGCTGAGTGCAGTAGTCGTCGCAGTCCGCTGAGGATCTCTGCACAGTCGTCGCCGCAGTCCACTGAGGATCTCTGCACGGTCATTGTCGGAGTCCACGGAGGATCTCTTCACAGTCGTCGCCGCAGTCCACTGAGGATCTCTGCACGGTCGTTGCTGTCGAAGTAGCAGTCGCAGCCAGCCTAGGGTTCCCGCACACAGCAAGCTCGTTCGGGAGGGTCCGCTCCACGAGCCGAGAGGCTGATACATCAACTGACAGGAAGTCCGAATTTGATGTATCCAAAAGTTCCATATCGTCAACAGGAACTCAACGTCGCAGACGGCGCGTCAATCGGACGCCCGGTCTGAAAGATATTGGCATTTTCGTCCCAGGGGCCCGGTTGGTTTTTAAGGCAAAACCAACCCGACCGCACTCCACCTGCGTCCAAACCTCGGGAAGAGTATGCCAAAAGATCCGTCTCACTTAGAGGAATTCAACAAAGCTGACGGCACGTCAATCGGACGTCCGTAGCTCAAGATATGAGTGTTTCCGCTCCGAGGGCCCGGTTGGTCTCGTGTACGAACCAACCCGGCCGAACTCAAAGTATTCTGAAACCTTGAGTGCGATATACCGAAACGACCGTCTCGATCCAAGGATCGCGTTTCCGCTGACGGCGGGTCGTTTGGAGGCACGAAGCTCATGTTACGGGCGTTTGAACGAAAACGTCCGAAGATGGGGGGTACGGGCCCGGGCCGACCCGGCCCGACCCCCCCTGGGTCGGCCCGAACCGGGTCCACCCGAACCGGGTCGACCCGGCCCGGGTCCGACCCGGCTGGCCCGGCCCGGCCCGGCCAGGGCCGGCTCGGCCGGCTCGGCTTGGCCGCGCCGCGCGGGTGGAAGCCGCGGGCGCTGACCCGCGGCTTGAGGGAGAACCGCGGCCCGCGTGCGGGCCGCGCTGGCGAGCCGCGTCCGCCTGGACGAACCGGACCCACCGCCGCGGGTCCGTTGGCCGCCGCCACCGCGGCTGAAGCCGCGGCGGATCTCGTCCGGCGGCGCGCCAGGGCACCGCCGCCTCCGGCCGCCGGCGCCGCCGCGCCGGTGACCCGCGCCGCCGGTGACTTCTGCGGGCCGTCGGCGTCGCTACGGTGGCCCCTTTTCCTTCCCGTCTGCGCCGTTGCTCCTCCCGGGATCCGTTCTTTACTGCGGAATCGTCAAACGTCCGCTGCGGCACGTTCCGTCGTCGACCGTCAAATCCGCACAAAACAAGAACGGCGGAGGGTCGTCGGGTCGTGTTCGTTCGGCCCGTGCCCTCCGCGTTAGAAATAAACAACCGGGAGAAAAACGATCAACACATGATCCAACAATTTTAATTAAAATAAAATTGTTCATTGAAAACCGGCTTTTAAATTTTCAAGAACGTTCATGAGAAAATTAAAAAGGGGTAATTTTCCAAAATGAATCCCTACCTTGATGATCGTCGTGCGCGGGCGTTCTTCGCGGAAGAGACCGTCGCGGAAGAGATCGATCGTCGCGTCATTGCGGGGAGGTGTCGCGTCGTCACGGATTCTGGCGTTGAGTCGGCGAGCTCAACGAATCAAGAACAACAGATTTAAATTATTAATATTTAAATCTGTGTTCGTTTAAAACCAAAGAAAAGAACTTGAGAGGAAATCCGAAAGCACTCACCTCGAATGGTCGGTGATCGGAGATCGGAGATCGGAGATCGGAAGAGCGTCTCTGGCGAAGGCGTCGTCGAATTCCGGGTTCGGCGTTCTTCGCGTTCTTCGCATTCTTCGCGAGGGAGAAGAAGTTGCGAGGGTTCTCCCAAATCTTCTCAAGCGCAAATAACCATAGGTTAAGCGTTGGTCTTATTTTATTATTACGCCAACGAATTGAAAAACTGGTTAAGAAACGATCCATCAATTCGTTGAATTAATTCAACGAAAGAAACGACCCATTTAATTCACGAAATAAACAGCCCAATTAAATGGTCTGTTAAGAATTTAGAAAATGCGTCGGTTGACTTTCATTAAGACGGGTTTTCACGGGTGCGTTTCTTAGCGGAAAGAAACGACGGGGCTCGTGCGGGCCCCACCTCCCAAATATCCTACCAAGGGGGTAGGATATTTCTGGATAGCATCCTATCCAGTTCAACTCAGTTCAAGCCGCCTTTAAGTGGCTTCAAGTGGCTTCCAAGTGGCTTAAGTGAAATAAAATAAAGTTGTCGCAAAATTATTTTATTTCTTAACTTTAAGCCCGAAAATTAAAAAGCACACCCGAGAAAAAGCAACTCCGGAAGAGGCGTTTCTAAGCGAATACCGGCGCTGCAATTTCATTGGTTCCCTCAGAATTCGATTCCGGGCACCGGTTCAAAAGTTAGAAAAACCCGCTCGTCCGTTCACTGAACGTACCCGAGCCAAACTTCGGAAAATGATTCCGGGCACACCGGGCCTCGGAATCAGGCGCTGTCAGAAACTGCGTTCTTGTAAAATTCCTAAGAAAATTAAGAAAAAAATTTCCTTGAAATTTACGGGTCTTTACATTACTCCCACCTCAGGACTTTACGTCCCCGTAAAGATACATCAAAACTAGGGGAACAAATGTGGGTACTGAGCACGCATCTGAGCCTCCCGCTCCCAAGTGCTCTCCTGGAGGTTCCTGTGCTGCCATCTGATGCGCACAAGTGGAATCGATCGCCCACGTAGGACCCGCTCCTGTCGATCCTCTATCTCCACTGGGACCTCCACAAAAGTCGCTCCATCATCCACGTCTAGCTCCCCATAGTCAATGATGTGTGTCGGGTCGTGCACGTATCTCCTCAGCTGGGATACGTGGAAGACGTCGTGCACCCGGTGCAACTGAGGTGGCAGAGCCAGGCGATAAGCCACCTCGCCAACCCTGCTGAGGACCTAGAAGGGTCCGATGAAGCGTGGAGACAACTTTCCGCCTCGGCCAAATCTCCTCAAACCACGTCGAGGTGAGACCCGCAAGAAGACGTGGTCACCATCCTCGAACTCTAGTGGCCTCCGCCTCCTGTCAGCATATGACTTCTACCGGCTCTGTACTGTCCTCATCCGCTCTTGGATGACCTGGACCTTCTCTGTCATGGCCCGACCATCTCTGGTCCCACAAGTGCTGACTCTCCAGGGTCTGTCCAGCACAAAGGAGATCTGCAAGGCCTGCCGTACAATGCCTCGTAGGGTGCCATCCCGATGGTGGAGTGGTAGCTGTTGTTGTACGCGAACTCCACCAAGGGTAGGTGGTCCTCCCAGCTATGACCAAAGTCGAGGACACATGCACGGAGCATGTCCTTGAGAGTCTGAATGGTCCTCTCCGTCTGACCATCTGTCTGAGGGTGAAAGGCGGTGCTCAGACGTAGCCGCGTCCCGAACGCCTCCTGCAACCCCTTCCAAAGCCGGGAAGTAAAACGAGCGTCCCGATCGGAGACGATAGTCGATGGCACACCGTGAAGTCGTACAATCTCTTGAACGTAGAGACGCCCCAAGCTCTCCACTGAGCCCTGCTCTCAAATGGGTAAGAAGTGTGCCGACTTGGTGAGTCAGTCAACAATCACCCAAATGGAATCGTGACCTCTAGAAGTGCGTGGAAGTCCAGTCACGAAGTCCATAGATATGCCGTCCCACTTCCACACCGGGACCTCCAAGGGATGTACCAAGCCTGCTGGAACCTGTTGCTCTGCCTTCACCTGCTGGCAGGTGAGGCACCGTGAAATGAACTCTGCCACAGCCTTCTTCATGCCCGGCCACCAGTGCTGTCGTCTGAGATCCTGGTACATCTTTGCCACTCCAGGATGTACCGCCAAAGGAGAAGTGTGATACTCTCTCAGCACCTCCTCTCGTAAAGCGACTGGTACCAAGGTACGTCCTCTGAAAAGGACATCGTGCCCTGCTCCAAGGGAGAAACCATTGGGTGCCTGTCCCGAGGATATCTGTGCACGCCGCATCTCACAGTCAACGTCCCCATGTTGTGCCTCTCTGACCCGCTGAAGAAGCAGAGGAGAGACTGTGAGAGACTGGAGGAAGGCTGCTCCGTCTCTATCCACGAAGGATATTTGCAAAGCGGCTAGCTGCTCTGTCGCCTCCTCAAGTAGCTGGATGCCCGTCCTCCTGCTGAGGGAATCAGCCACCACGTTCCCCTTCCCAGGAGTATAGACTATCTCAAAGTCATAGTCCTGGAGGAACCCGAGCCATCATCGCTCTCTCAGGTTCAGGTCCTTCTGAGAGAAAATGTACCTGAGACTCTGGTGGTCAGAAAAGACTGTGAAGCGATCACCCATCAGATAGTGTCGCCATGTCTTCAGGGCAAAGACCACCGCTGCCAACTCCAAGTCATGGGTAGCGTAGTTCTGCTCATGAGGCCTCAACTGACGTGATCCGTAGGCAATCACGGCCCGTTCCTGCATCAGGACACACCCGAGTCCAGTCCCTGATGCATCGCAGTAGACTACGAATCCAACTCCCTCCTCAGGCAACCTCAAGATAGGTGCGCCAGTCAACCTCTGCCTTAGCTCCTGGAAGCTATGCTGACATCTGTCTGACCACACGAAGGGTTTCCCCTTCTTCGTCAATGCTGAGAGTGGGGCCGCAACTCTGGAGAAGTCCGGAACAAATCTCCGATAGTATCCGGCTAGGCCCAAGAAACTCCGTACCTCTGTCACGCTCTTGGGTGGCTCCCAAGCTAGCACTGCCTCGATCTTCGCGGGATCCACTGCAACTCCCGCCTCAGAAATGACGTGCCCCAAGAAGTGGACCTCACGTAACCAGAACTGACACTTCGAGAGCTTGCCATAAAGTTGGTGCTCTCGGAGTGTTTCTAGTACAACACGCAGGTGGTAGGCGTGCTCCTCCTCCGTCGTTGAGTACACCAAAATGTCGTCGATGAAGACCACGACAAATCGATCGAGGTATGGATGGAAGATCCTGTTCATGAGGCTCATGAACACTGCTGGAGCGTTGTTCACGCCAAAAGGCATAACCAAGAACTCATAGTGGCCATACCGACACCTGAAGGCCGTCTTCTGCACATCCTCGTCTCGAACTCTGAGCTGATGATAGCCTGACCTGAGGTCTATCTTCGAGAACCACCGTGCTCCCTTGAGCTGGTCGAAGAGATCGTCAATCCTGGGTAGCGGATACTTGTTCCTCACTGTCACATGATTCAGGTGACGATAATCGACACATAGTCGCAAGCTCCCGTCCGCCTTCTTGGCGAACAAAATCGGGGAAGCCCAGGGCGAAACACTGGGTCGGATGAACCCCTTGCCCTGCAAGTCCTCCAACTGTACCCGCAGCTCTCGAAGCTCAGCGGGGGCCATCCGATATGCTGGAGTGGATATCGGGGCTGTCCCGGGGTACAGGTCGATATAAAAGTCTACCTCTCTGTGAGGAGGTAGTCCTGGAACGTCGTCATGAAAGACGTCTTCATACTGATCCACCACTGCAGGAAAACTGGGACTCCGCACGTCAACTGCTCCCAGGATGAGGCTAGCCAACTGATGAGTGATGGGCTGACCTCTCCTCTGCGTGAGTCCATCCTGTGCTTTAAAGGCTCCCTTCTCGCCGGTGAAGGTGAACCTGCTCCCGTCGGTGCGCACACATCGCACCTTGCGCCTAATGCAGTCAATCTGAGCATGGACCGTAGATAACCAATCCATGCCCAAGATGACGTCGTAAGGCCTCGACGCTGCTACAAGAAGATCCCAGCCGAAGCTCTCGCCTCCTAGAGTAAGCTCACACTGCCGGCACCAGTGCGTAATCGTCGAGTTTGCTCCTGTAGGAGTCTCTAGCCGTAAGGATCGAGCCAACGGCTCTGTCGGAATCTCCGAGCTCCGAACAAGGGCAGTGGCCATGAAAGAGTGACTCGCTCCTGTGTCTATTAGAACTGCAGCAACGGTGGAATAGACACAGATCGTACCTCGAATCATCTCTGGCGCGCCGTGGTCGTAGGCCTCCACTGCCTGGAGCTGAGCCTGTCTCTGCCCGCCGGCTCCCTGTGGTCGAGGAGGGCCTCCTGGTGGTGGTGGTGGCAGAGCCTCAAAGCGTCGCCCACCACCTGCTGCTCGGCCAGCTCCTCTGCCTCATCTGCCTCCTCCCTGCAGACCGCCACGGTCGACCCTCTGCCTCTGCCTGGGTGGCCCCTCCACCGTCTGCTGCCCCTCGGTACGACGGGTCGGGCAGTCACGAGCCATGTGGCCCTGCCCGCCGCACTCGTAGCACTGTCTGCCTCTCGGAAGGCTGGCTCCGGGCCGGGTGCCATGCACTGCTGAGCCAGCATCCCGAGGTTGCCTGCCGGAAGGTCTGGTCCGCCTGGAACCCTAAGTCATCCGCCGACTACCAGCTGCCGAAGACTCCGCTATCTGCCGCCCTGCGGTAGGTCTCGCTGTGGACTCAGCCAGGAAGCTCTCGATCAGGAGGGCTCGCTCCAAAACTCCTTCCTGGGTCGGGATACAGAGGGAGATCAGCGATGCTCTGATCTCGTGTCTCAAACCCTGCTTGAAGGTCCGGGCCCGGAAGAAAGGGTCACGTACCATGTCTGTCGAGTACCGAGAAAGGTCTGTGATCCTCGCCGCGTACTGAGCGACCGTCAAGCTGCCCTGCCGTAGCTGAAGAAGCTCCTGGATGTGCACCGCTCGAAGGGTGGCTGGGACGAACTCTGAGCGGAAGAGGCTCTCAAAGTCCGTCCAGATGAGGGTGGCCTCATCGTGTACCTGGAGAATCAGGCTCCACCAGCGTCTGGCTGCGGCGTGCAGTAGGCTCGCCGCGAGGATCACCATGAGGTCTGCTGGCGTCCTCACTAGCCTGAAGACTCGG
Organism: Viscum album; assembly: GCA_963277665.1. Lineage (NCBI taxonomy): Eukaryota > Viridiplantae > Streptophyta > Magnoliopsida > Santalales > Viscaceae > Viscum > Viscum album. Next base: position 977,467,531 of record OY728133.1, read on the forward strand.
ACGACCGCCTCCAGCCAGTCCTCGGCTGCCTGGGGGTCCGACTCCCCACGGAACCTGGGTGGTCGCTGGCGCTGGAACTCGTGCAGAGCTCCGCGGCGTCGTGCGTCGTCAGCTGCCAGTGCTGGAAGCATCGGGGGCTCGACGGGTAATGGTACCGCCGGTGCCTCTGCTGTCAACGGGCCCTGTACCGAGGCCTCGTCGCTCGGCGGGCTGTCGTCGCGCCCTACTCTAGGAACCCTAGCTGGCTGCTGTCGTCCTGCCATCCTGAAAAGGAAACAAGTGCACCATGGTCAGAACAGTATACCTGGTGAGCTGACACAAGTAATCACAAAGAAAACTTTAAACAGACATGCAATCAATGTTTTCGTGCATTAAGTCGGAAATCAGAAGCCAGGGTCCTGGTGTATGGATACGTCGGCCGCCGCACCAACACTGGACTCCCTGGACTGATAACCACACTTAATACGCTGAACACTATTGCTTCACATAGAAGAAAGATCAGAGTCTGCGGTAGAACCGACCACCTCTGATACCAATTTGTCACGACCCGTCCTTGGGGCCCGTGCCGTGACTACCCCAAGCCCGCCTTCCATAGGCCAGGGGCTGGCGACTAGCACCAAGGCGTAAAACCCAACAAAAAGGGAAGGCATTGCCTTTGAAAAGTAAACAAGCACCATAGAGTAAGCAAGAGGAAAGGTAAACACTGAGTAAAAACTGTACAAGCTGTGCTGAAAGTAAAGGGGGCCGGAAATACAAGCCCAACTATAAAGTACAACTGAAAGGAAAAACAACAACTGAAAAGGGAAAACTGCAGCGTCGAGCCGTCCTCCGGAAGTCCCACCTGAAGGGTGGGTACAGATAGCCTCCACTGCTCCTCGGGTCCACCTAACCGCTCCGAGTACGTCCCGCCCAGTGGTCCACCTCCAGGTAATGTCCTGCTCCGCACGCCTCCTCCATGATCAGCACTGTCCGTCATCTGCAACCAACACCACGAAGTGCGGGCATAGCCCGTGCAGGGGTGAGTATAAGCTACTCAGTAGGGACCCCGAGACCCCCGAAGGTCTCCCGAAATCCACAAAGGATAAATCACGAAAAGAGATGCAATCACGAAGTAACATCTGACACGGCTTAGGTATATGCCCATACATATACCTAAGTCTGCAATTCCCCATTCGGCTCCAACGTCCGAGCCCAAGCACAACCCAGTCCACACAGGAAAGCAAAACGCATACCCACGCAGGATAGAACAACACACTCCACAAAGGAGAGTAAACAGTAAATCCACACATGATAGCTCAACACAATCCACAAAGGAGAGTAACACAAGATTCAGCTCACACAGGTATACTTCTTCGGATGACGATAAAGATGATCATTGAACCATCTAAGTCGTCGGACCCACGAAGGATCGATAGGTACTAACCTTGCTGTGACCCACACAGGATCGGGCCCACGCAGGACCTGTAGGAGTTGGCTCACACAGAACCGCTGAGAGATGACCCACACAGGATCGGGCCCACACAGGACCTGGCCCACGCAGGACCTGTAGGCGCTGGCTCACACAGAACCGCTGAGCGCTGACCCACGCAGGATCGGACCCACACAGGATCGGGCCCACACAGGACCGGTAGCACTGATCCACGTAGGATCGCTGAGTGTAGTAGTCGTCGCAGTCCGCTGAGGATATCTGCACAGTCGTCGCCGCAGTCCACTGAGGATCTCTGCACGGTCATCGTCGGAGTCCACGGAGGATCTATGCACAGTCGTCGCCGCAGTCCACTGAGGATCTCTGCACGGTCGTTGCTGTCGAAGTAGCAGTCGCAGCCAGCCAAGGGTTCCCGCACACAGCAAGCTCGTTCGGGAGGGTCCGCTCCACGAGCCGAGAGGCTGATATATCAACTGACACGAAGTCCGAAGTTGATGTATCCAAAAGTTCCGTATCGTCAACAGGAACTCAACGTCGCAGACGGCCCGTCAATCGGACGCCCGATCTGAGAGATATTGGCATTTTCGTCCCAGGGGCCCGGTTGGTTTTTAAGGCAAAACCAACCCGACCGCACTCCACCTGCGTCCAAACCTCAGGCGGAGTATGCCAAAAGATCCGTCTCACTTAGAGGAATTCAACAAAGCTGACGGCACGTCAATCGGACGTCCGTAGCTCAAGATATGAGCGTTTCCGCTCCGAGGGCCCGGTTGGTCTCGTGTACGAACCAACCCGTCTGAACACAAAGTATTCCGAAACCTTGAGTGAGATATACCGAAACGACCATCTCGATCCAAGGATCGTGTTGCCGCTGACGGCGGGTCGTTTGGAAGCACGAAGCTCAAGTTATGGGCGTTTGAACGAAAACGTCCGAAGATGGGGGGTACGGGCCCGGGCCGACCCGGCCCGACCCACCTGCGTGCGGGCCGCGCTGGCGAGCCGCGGACGCGCTGAGCCGCGTCCGCCTGGACGAACCGGACCCGCCGCCGCGGGTCCGTTGGCCGCCGCCGCCGCGGCTGAAGCCGCGGCGGATCTCGTCCGGCGGCGCGCCGGGGCGCCGCCGCCTCCGGCCACCGGCATCGCTCCGGTGGCCCGTTTTCCTTCCCGTCTGCGCCGTTGCTCCTCCCGTGATCCGTTCTTTACTGCGGAATCGTCAAACGTCCGCTGCGGCACGTTCCGTCGTCGACCGTCAAATCCGCACAAAACAAGAACGGCGGAGGGTCGTCGGGCCGTGTTCGTTCGGCCCGCGCCCTCCGCGTTAGAAATAAACAACCGGGAGAAAAACGATCAACACATGATCCAACAATTTTAATTAAAATAAAATTGTTCATTGAAAATCGGCTTTTAAATTTTCAAGAACGTTCATGAGAAAATTAAAAAGGGGTAATTTTCCAAAATGAATCCCTACCTTGATGATCGTCGTGCGCGAGCGTTCTTCGCGGAAGAGACCGTCGCGGAAGAGATCGATCGTCGCGTCGTTGCGGGGAGGCGTCGCGTCGTCGTGGATTCCGGCGTTGAGTCGGCGAGCTCAACGAATCAAGAACAACAGATTTAAATTATTAATATTTAAATCTGTGTTTCGTTTAAAACCAAAGAAAAGAACTTGAGAGGAAATCCTAAAGCACTCACCTCGAATGGTCGGTGATCGGAGATCGGAGATCGGAGATCGGAAGAGCGTCTCGGGCGAAGGCGTCGTCGAATTCCGGGTTCGGCGTTCTTCGCGTTCTTCGCGTTCTTCACGAGGGAGAAGAAGTTGCGAGGGTTCTCCCAAATCTTCTCAAGCGCAAATAACCAGAGGTTAAGCGTTGGTCTTATTTTATTATTAGGCCAAAGAATTGAAAAACTGGTTAAGAAACGATCCATCAATTCGTTGAATTAATTCAACGAAAGAAACGACCCATTTAATTCACGAAAGAAACAGCCCAATAAAATGTTCTGTTAAGAATTTAGAAAACACGTCGGTTGACTTTCATTAAGATGGGTTTTCACGGGTGCGTTTCTTAGCGGAAAGAAACGGCGGGGCTCGTGCGGGCCCCACCTCACAAATATCCTACCAAGGCGGTAGGATATTTCTGGATAGCATCCTATCCAGTTCAACTCAGTTGAAGCCGCCTTTAAGTGGCTTCAAGTGGCTTCCAAGTGGCTTAAGTGAAATAAAATAAAGTTGTCGCAAAATTATTTTATTTCTTAACTTGAAGCCCGAAAATTAAAAACCACACCCGAGCAAACGCAACTCCGAAAGAGGCGTTTCTAAGCGAATACCGGTGCTGCGATTTCATCGGTGCCCTCAGAATTCGATTCCGGGCACCGGTTCAAAAGTTAGAAAAACCCGCTCGTCCGTTCACTGAACGTACCCGATCCAAACTTCGGATAATGATTCCGGGCACACCGGGGCTCGGAATCAGGCGCCGCGAGAAATTTCTTTCTTGTAAAATTCCAAAGAAAATTAAGAAAAAAATTTCCTTGAAATTTACGGGTCTTTACAACTGGGTTCCCTTAGCAGTCAGTCAGCTGAGAGGTGTGGCGCAACAGTGGTGGACGCTCTACCTCAGAGAGAGGATAGAGGCAGCAGTTTCGTGGGCTGACTTTAATAAAGAATTCTGAGAGGAATTCCTTTCTTCCATGATCATGGTGGAGAAGAGGCATGAGTTACTCTCCCATCAGTAGGGGAGTATGTCAGTACGAGATTTGGGGAACATGTTCAAGGATATCTTGTGCTTTTCTTCGGATCCCTTTCTGAATGAGGAGTCTCAGGCGAGACGTTTGGAGGAAACGCTTCATCCTTCAGTCCAGTATGTTGTCACCCCCTTCACCCTTGCGACGTACTTGGCAGTACAGAATAAGGAAGAGATTTTAGAGAGGATTCACTTGTAGGGAGGTGCACCACATGAGGGGATCCATCCAGGTTCATCAAAGGAGAAGGCAGTCAGCATTAGGTCTCTTGCGATGGGACCTTCCAGGTTCAGGCCAGTGGGGAGCAGGCCCCAGCAGTTCCAGTTCAGATCCTCAGGTCATCGTCCCTTTTTCACGAGCCCAGAGCTGAAGTGTTTTTCTTGTGGAGGTTTCAGGCACATTCAGAGTCGGTTCCCAACCCGATCCCAGTACGGTGGAGGTGGGCAGGTTCAGCGCCCAACTCAGCAGCACCAGTTGCTTGAGAGGGCCTTCCAGCAGCAGCAGGACCGTGCTCCTCCGAGGACAGAATTTGCTAAAGGAGGCCGACCTCAGGGTTCTCCTTAGTGACCTCTACTGGGGCATGGTCAGGGAGGGGGACGACATCAGATAGGCAGAGGATATGGGCATGGAACGTTTCACGCATCGGAGTTGTTAGATCTGGTAGGACCAGAGGTGGTGCGAGGTACAATTTGTTTGTTCAGCACTCTCATTTCTGCCTTGTTCGATTCGGGAGCTTCACACTCCTTTGTTGCACCTGGTCTATCCCATGCTTTGGGAATGGAGGTAGAGAGACATTTCGTACCATTGGTGTTGAGTAAACCAATTGGAGGCCAAACCAGTGTATCTTGTGTTTTCCGGGGATGTGGGCTGACGTTGGGACCACATCGATCTAGTGGTGACCTTCTTCTGTTATAGATGCATCCATACGATGTCATCCTAGTCATCGATTGGTTGTTTTCAGTTAGGGATTTTGTCAAATGCTTCCGAAGAAGGTTCGTGTTCTCCGATGTGGATGGGAAACGTGTAGCTTTTGTTGGCGAGAGGAGCTATCAGGTGAGAAGACGGTGTGTGGAGCCTCTCTATTCCTTGTTAGGCGGGTTATCAGTGGTTCCAGCTGATACAGAGATGATGGATGTCCCATAGGTTGTTTGGTAATTCCTCGATGTTTTTTACAAATAGGTTGTGACTCAACCGCCCCCCCCCCCCCCCGATGTGATGTTGAGTTTGGGATAGACTTATAGCCTGGTGCCCGCCCGATTTCGATGGCCCCTTATCGGATGGCACCTTCGGAGTTGCAGTAGTTGCGGATTCAGATTGACGATCTGATGGAGAAGGGTTTTGTTCGACCTAGTGTATCACCATGGGGTGCTCCAGTTTTGTTCGTGAAGAAGGAAGATGGTGGTCTCAAGCTATGCATAGACTACCGAATGTTGAACCAGGTAACGGTCAAGAGCCGTTACCCCCTTCCAAGGATAGATGATCTCTTCGACCAACTGAGGGGAGTAGGTTAGTTTTCTAAGATTGATCTACGATCTAGATATCATCATATGAGGGTAAAGGATAGTGAAATCATGAAGATGGCATTTATGTGCAGGTATGGGCACTTAGAGTTTTTAGTGATGTCGTTTGGGGTTACGAATGCACCGGCTGTGTTCATGGGACTTATGAACTTTGTCTTCTAAGAGTTTCTGGACCGGTTTGTCATTGTGTTTATCGATGACATCCTGATCTACTCATGATCATAGGAGGAGCACATTGATCATCTCAGGGTAGTCTTGGAAGTCCTTCGACACCACCAGCTTTTTGGGAAATTGTCAAAGTGTAAGTTCTTAACACAAGAAGTACACTTCCTTGGGCACGTAGTGTCTCAGCATGGAGTGTTAGTGGACCCAGCGAAGGTGGAGGCAGTTGTTTCTTGGGAAGCACCCAAGAGCATGGAAGATGTTCTTAGTTTCCTGGGGTTATCAGGTTACTATCGTAGGTTCGTTTTGGACTTTTCTCGAGTTACTGCTTCATTGAAAGATTTGACTCGGAATAAGGAGACCTTCCTATGGAGCGAGTAGTGCCAGAAGGCTTTCGACGACCTGAAGGAGAAGTTGGTCAGTGCTCCCGTACTAAGGTTTCCAGAGGAAGGGTTGTTGTATGAGGTGTTTTGTGATGCTTCTGGCCTTGGTCTGGGGTGCGTGCTGATGCAGAAGAAGGGAGTGATATGTTATGGGTCTAGGCAGTTATGCCATCACAAGCGTAACTATTACACCCATGACCTAGAGCTTGCATGAGTAGTCTTCACACTAAAGTTGTGGCGACATTACCTCTTTGGGTAGCGCTTAGTGGTCTTCTCAGATCACAAGAACTTACTTTATATCTTCCCTCAGCGTGACCTAAACTTACGGCAGCGGAGATGGGTCGAGTTACTCCAAGACTATGACTTCGTGATTTCTTACACTGAAGGTAAGGGCAACATTGTGGTTGATGCCCTGACCAGAAAGTCACATAAGGAAGTGGTTCGAGAATCCACTAATGCTTGGAAAGTGATGGGAGAGTTTGCCGAATTGCACTTGGATGCAAGAGTAGAAGGTGTTAGAGGGTGTTTTTTTCAGATGATGGTGCAGTACTTCTTGTTGTAGTAGGTGGAAGAGTCTCCGTGGGGGGGAACTCTGGGGTGGAAGTAATGCGGGATTGTGTTGATCAAGGAAATGCTCCAGAAGGATGGTCAGAGGATAGCTGACATCGGATACTCTTCCACGGAAGGATTTTTGTTCTGGAGGCGATGTGTGAGGGAGTTCTCTATGATTTCCATCACTCATCCTTGGCAGTACATCCAGGAGTTTCGAAAATGTAACGAGGCATGAGATAACAATTTTGGTGGCCCAGGGTGAAACGGGTAGTGGCAGAGTTTGTGGCTAAATGCCTAGTCTGTCTGCAAGTGATGGCGGAACACCGTGTTCCTCGTGGTTTGTTGCATCCTTTAGATATCCCCACGTGGAAGTGGGATGACATATCAATGGACTTCGTCATAGGACTACCCAGAGCTCAGAGTGGTTATGATGCTATCTGGGTAGTGTTGGATCGACTGACGAAATCAGATCACTTATTAGCAATTAAGGAGTTGAGCCCGGTGAGTACCTTAGCATAGAGGTACATAGACGAGGTGGTGCATTTTCATGGAGTTCTGAAGACTATCATCTCAGATCGGGATACTTGGTTTACCTCATGATTCTGGAGGGGGTTACAACATGCTTTTAGCACCCAGCTATGCCTTAGCACTGCTTTACACCCCCAGACCGATTGACAGACAGAGCGAACTATCCAGACGTTGGAGGAAATGTTGCGAGCATGCGTTCTAGATTTCGGAGTATCATGGGTATGACACTTTCCTTTAGTAGAGTTTTCCTACAACAAAAGCTTCCACTCTACTATTTTCATGGCACAGTTTGATTAATTGTATGGAAGACCATGTCCTTCCCCCATTTTCTTGGAAGTGGCTGGCGAGACAGGTGCTCTTGGCCAGAGGTAGTGTAGAGCACCACAGAGAAAGTCTAGCTTGTATATGAGAGGATGAATGTGGCTGAGGACCAACAGAAGTCTTATGCTGATCGTCAGAGGAGGACCTTGGAGTTTGAGGTGAGGGATCATGTGTTATTGATGGTTTCTCCTTGACGGGGGCAGTGGGAGTTTGGGAAAGGGAGAAAGCTCTCACCTAGGTTCATCAGACCTTTTGAGATACTGAGGCGAGTCAGCGAGGTAGCATATCAGCTAGCCCTGCCACCTCAGTTGGAGAAGGTTCATGACGTCTTCCACCTCTCCCAGCTATGTCGATACTTACACGATGACCCTCACGTTATCGACTGGGGAGAGTTAGATATGGTAGAGGACGCGTCCTTCGAGGAACGACCAGTCAGAATCGAGGATCGTAAGGAGAAGGTGCTCTGTGGATTAACCATTCCGTTGGTTCGTGTGTTGTGGAGGCCTGGCGGCCTTGAGGAGAGAACATGGGAGCGGGAGGCCCAAATGCACGCTCAGTAGCCGGAGTTGTTTGGACGTGTGTTTTCCCTTGTTCTTCTGATCTTTGTTTTGATTTTATACTTTGTACCTTTGATATGAAATGCTTGGCTTGTCGGTTATGAGACCTTTTGTTTCCTTATTCTCTTGACGTGTGTATCATGTCCGGATGTGTGGGGAAAGTGAAAACCCTGACTCTTAATCGAGACGCATTAATGAGGATGTGATTGAACTCGTTCGGGCGAGTCAGTGCCGCCTAAATCGGATAATATCTCGACATAGGAGAAGGAATTTTCCCCAAACCACATGTTCGGGTAGTGTGTTGGTTGTGTGGTGTTTTGGGTAGTGCAAGATGGAAAATCCTAATATATGGAAGTGGGAAGGCCCAATCCTTAATCAAGACGTGTTAATGCGGATGTGATTAAACTCGTGCAGGCGAGTCAGTGCCGCCTAATGCGGATAATATCATGTCATAGGAGTGGTAATTCCTAACACCTATAATTAGGTTTGCTGGTTGGGTTCCGGTTATAACGAGAACCCTAAGAGGTATCTTTTTGGTTTCCTCTGGGTTGGTTTTTGAATTCTTGGGGACAAGAATGTTTTAAGAGGTATTTGATGTAATGGCCCGGACCTCTCCAGCCCATTCCTTTGTCAAAAATTAGGTCACGAAGTGTTCTGGAGGGTAAAATGGACTTTTACCACACTTTCTGAATTTTGTAAGTACGCGCCGTGTAGTGTGAGTACACGCCCTGTACCACCTTGCTGGGTATACCCCATGTTAAAGGTTGTGTCCTTGCCATGTGAAATAAATGGGTATAAGCCATGTACCCCATACTACACGTCGTGTAGTCCCTCCCCGCGTAAGAGTTACCCTCAAACCGTGTGTTGACTAGTCAATGGCCATGTGATGTGATGAAGGTCATGTCCTTTCCATGATTAAGAAATGGATACATGCCGTGTACCACATACTACACGTCGTGTAGTCCCTGCCCGCGTACATGTTACCCTCAAGTCGTGTGTTGACCAGTCAACGATCGCGTGCCGCGTTAAAAGCCGTGTTGGAAGCTGCATGGTGACCGTGTGAAATGGCTGAGTAAATTCCATGTACCATAAAGTACACGCCATGTACTTTTTTTTCTCACCTATAAAAGGAGGTGTCACCTCCTCCTTCTCAACTCACCCCTCTCCTCCCCATTCCTCTAAGAATAGATCTCCCAAGAGACTCGAAGGGTCCTTTTCTTACATAACTTATTCATCGGAGCTCCGATTTACGATCCATCAGCGGCCACAGGATCGTAATGACGAGGCGGAACATCTGAGCTTGGATCTATTGCCTTTCCTTCGGCCTTTCCTTTCCAACATCCTCCCGAGGAGGTTTTTCCGGGACTCGACAGAAGTGACGAAGGCCAACGGACGTCTTCTAAAGTTGATCCGTGGGAGTGTTGTGATCAGAACCTGTTGAGGTAGGGATCTTACCTTCGTCTCACTAAATTGTGAATCATGTGGGATGGGTATCCTTTTGTTTTCATGAAAATGGTTCAACCAATAAATGAAGATAATAACTGGTTAAAGAACAGGGATGGGGAATTTTGTTATGTTTATCTCTATATCCTATGATATTATGTTGTGAATTGAATAGGATTATGCCTACTGAAAATCACGGTCGTTGGGGACCTTTTCTTGAAAAATTAAATGTTTCCCTATCTTTCTAGACCGTTTTGTGGATGGAATCTTTGTTGAATGTATAAATTTGGTTAATCACGTAATGTTGGTTGATTTAAAATCTAGAACCCTTGTGTGATCACCCCGGTTGAACAAAATGGAATAATGAACATGTGGTTGTTGGCTTGGATACGTGGAATGTGATGGGTTTTGTTTATGTGATAGGGGGTGTTTTGTAGGGTTTTGTGGATCGGGTGAGCAGTGGGGCTGCGGTTGGCTTGGTTGTGGGTTGGTTTGGATACTATGTTGGTGGTTGGTAGCGGGGTTGCAGGGATGGGCTTGAATGTGAACGAACTATGGGTTGAGAATAATAAATAAAAATTAGAAGAGTTAATGAATGGTGGGTCATGGTAATCGAACGAGATTAATAATAAATGGGTTGGTTGGTTAATAAGAAGGGTTTTGTTGTGCTTCTTGTGTTTTCCTGACTTGATTTATGGATGGTAGAGATATGTTTCACAAGCGATTGATATGGTTGGTTGCTGTTGGTTTTCCAATAGATAAGGAACTAAATAAACTAATTCTCATGAAACGTGAAAACCTAAATGGGGTAGGGGTTGTTTGTTGTATGCATGATTTGTAGTTGCATTGCTGAGGCATGTGCTCAGTTTCTTTGTTTAGAAGCTATAGGTTGGGTTGTGTTTTTGGTTTACATATATGTATCTGTATCTTTTTTGTTTTATCGCACCCCACCCATGTTGAGAACTTAGTTCTGAACACTCCCATTTCATGTGAGAGGGTGTTTTTTCCTTAGTTACTATCTCTTTCATGCTTCTTATTCCCTATGTTGTGATGGCTTGAGGTGACCTTACACCTATGACCCTTCAGGTAGGTTTTGATTGGGGTGTTTTTAGCCCAAAACTCTTCGGGCAAGTTTTACTATTTCCCCAGAATCATCAGGATAAAGCCCATGTGTGTGCGGGTGGGATACATGGTTGTAAGGCCCAGGTGTGTGCGGGCGGGATACGTGGTTGTGAGGCCCAGGTGTGTGCGGTTGGGATACGTGGTTGTGAGGTCGGGGTGTGTGCGGGCGGGATACGTGGTTGTGAGGCCCAGGTGTGTGCGGGCGGGGAGAGTATGGAAGCGTCAGGACACTCTCCATTAGGAAGAGCAGCTAACTAATGGGAAATGGTGCAGGGTACCCAATACTATTGTTCTTATATACTACTACTACATGTTGTGACTGTGTTTTTTTATGAGTGTGGCTAGTGAGGTTGGGTGGATAGATTTCCCTGCTATGATTCTTCTGTTGTTCTCACGGGACATTTGGATGTATCCCCACCTGTGAACGAGAGATTTAGGTTTCCCTACATAGTATACTTGAATGCTCACCCTGCGTTTACTTTCATGTCTCCAGGAGGACTACCAGGGCCGTTCGAGACCCTACTAGTCGGGACAGATGGAGTTGTTGTTGTTGTTGTACACTTGTTTCTTTTGGTATTGTACTTTTGAGCTTTCTTTTACTTGTACCTTGTTTCAGAACTATTTGAACATGCATGTGGGATTGGTTTGGGTTTATTTCTATACACTTGTTCTTTTCCTTTTTGGTGGTTGACTTGTCCTATTTCCCGATCTTAAATAATAAAAAGTGTAATGCCTCCCATATTTGTGAAAACTCATACCCTTGTTTCTAGTCGCCACCCCGGGGCCTACTTGAGGCGGGACTCGGGGGTCATTATCTCCCTTTCACCATCGCCAGCTCAGGAGGGGCATCTTTGGTGGGAGGGGGTCGTGACACCCTATAAAAAATTGGTATCATTAAACCTCTACATCATAATTCCCTAGAAGTGACTCTTCAAATTAATGCACAAAATAATACTGCACTATCATCTAATAAAGACACACTCTACCATGAACTACTACCACATCATGTTTCATTATAAGAAATTTCTCAATAACCCTTATAACTTCTCTAGTATCACACAAGGAAACATTTTGGGACTTACAGATCAATGTAAAAACAACAAAATATCTTTATCCAACATCAAAAAAACATGAAGTAATAATTTGGTTATATTTCCTTTCACCACAACATTCTAAAATTTATCTCAGGATAGGATAAGTAGTATTATAGTGTCTTATGATATGTGTATACTATAAAGTGATAAGAAATGGGTAAATTTATACCCAAAAATATATAAAACACAACTATGTCTTCTTAAATATTCTATGTAGAATATATATTGTCTTAAATATATATATTAGGAGTATTTTGATAGATATAGTCCTTTAATACATTTAAATTAAACCTAATTTAATATATCATGTGACATTATAATACATGACAAAAAAATAACCCTCACAAATAAAATAGAGCACTCACGACCATCAACTTGAAATTATGATAATCATCCGGGTTGTCTTTAGTCTAAAAATTAACTAATAATTTCATTTAAATTCTGTCAATGGAGATATTATCAATGATAAACTGGGAATGAACATTCTCTAATAGTACAAAATTCAAAGGGATCTACTCACCATTAAAACATTATTAGAGACATCCCGGAAACCAACACCTCATTTTTCAAAGAATACACTTCTTCACATTACATCATAACATTCCCTTTGAAATTGAACTCAAAAGTACAAAACTCTCACTTTTAAAACGTTGAGAATATTTTTTGATGATGAATAACACAAAACATTGATCCAATAGGATCTTCATTCTCCCCTTTATATTAAAAAACAAAATATTAATTTTTTTAATAAATACGAATATGAATTAGTCCAAAAAATATTGGAAAATATAATCATTTAATCACATTGATATGGATGGAGTCTCAATTACACTTAATGTAAATAAAAAATTAAAATAATGACCACAACAACCAATGAAATAATATGTCATAATGTTGTCACACATAACCTACATAAGATGATATCCTAACTAAAAATAGAACATTCATAACAAAAAAGAACCGGTTTTATAATTAACTAAAACATTAATATATTGGAGAGGTTATAGTTTTATCCCTATCACCAAGTCATGTTAATGAAAATTGAAACAAACATGTTGGATTTCATCAACATTTTGAAAAAAAAAATTGGGTCACAACAAGGAGTCACAATGGAATTAATGAATTTGTAACATCCTCTTATTGCTATTAGGTTCATGAATGACCTAACACGACCCCATGTGGTTTCTTCTTCCTTGTAAGCATCTTGGAGGTGGTTTTGGAACCTTTACAACCTTCTAGATACTAATCAAAACATGGATTGAAACATTTGTTTTCCACCGGGTTTTTTTCTCAAATCATTTTAATGATGTGTTAATTGCTGAATCTTGTTTAGGGTTTGGTGTTTTGATATCCATTGATCCCGAGATCGGTGGTTCCATCATGAGGTCCAATTTTTTTCACCCAAAATTTCATGAAATAAATAAAATTTTTTATTTAAATTCAATTACAGTTATAAAATAAATTTATTTCAACTGATTAATTAAAACCCTAATTACATTGAATTGGGGACTTTAGAACTGTGATATTATCATAAAATTGGGAAAACCCCCAATTCCATTTAATTTGGGTGTGATTGAGAAATTAATAGAAAATTATGGATATGTAAATTATAGAATTTAAATATTGAAATTATATAATATTGTTTAAATTAAATTGATTGATTTAATTATGGAAATTGAATTGAGAAATTGAAATTTGAATTTATTTGAAATTATTATTTGGAAAAATTGATTCAAATGGTTTTAATGGAATCCTTTGGGATTTATCATAAAAATCGATTTTTTTTATTAAGACCCATTTTTATTTTCAAATGGAAAATTTTAAATTTTAAATTGGTGAATGGGATTTATTTTTATTTCATTATTTCCTAAAATAAATTTCTGATTATATATATGTACTAGAAAACATGTAATCCTAGTTAGTTATTGTGTTATTTTGGAAGAACATGCTTGTATGGGTATGCCCTGGCAATAAATTGATGTTTTTTAAAACTAAAAACATTATTTCAAAACATATTATTCCTTTATATGATATAGATGAGTCCAATATTTCCTATTATGAGGTGTGTGTGTGTACATTATGGTTATTATCACATGAGTGTGTGAGGATACCATAACATAGAACTATAGTACCACTTTGGAGATGATCATGTTTTTTTATTTATATATTATATATAAATGTATTCCAATTTTTTTGAACTATTTTTCATGAATTTTGAATTTATAAAGACTATTTTACACAAATTATTTACATAATAAATTTATTAAAATTATTTATATCATTTGAAATGCATAGAATATTTGTTTTCAATATTATTTTGAAATTTAAAACCACTGTGTTTTGAAAATTTAATGTTTTTTACTGGGCTAATTAAATGTTTTTATATTATTATACAATCCTTGGTGAGACCCTACTAGGATTTTAGCTCAAACCATAACTATTTCTTTAGGTGTTTGTTGATTACCTCTTTTAATGTTCCAGTAATGGTAAAGCACCACGTATAGGTGGTTCTAGCTAATAATCTATGGACATAGTGAGTAGAATACATTGGTAATTAAAATGGTTTCCCTATTTTTTGGTACATTATTATATAATAATTGTTTTCTATAACATTTTGAATTTTTTTACACTTCTCCCTTTGGAGTTTCTTTTTTATGCATACTGGTTATCTTCATCACTTTCATATTTTAGTGGAAAAATAACTGAAAATTTAATTTTGTTAGATTCTAGGTGCAAGTCACCAACCTATGGGGATAAATAATTACATTAGTGATATGTTTTTTCTAGATTATGTATTAGGTTACTAGGGTACTAATGCTAGTTTGGGGTAATGGGGTATCGTAGGGAGGTTGAGCATCTTGTAGTGAAGTCAGTATGAATTATTTAATCTTGTCAGTACTGAGGAGGTATTTTTGATTGAGCACCTATGTCTCTCTCACTGAAGTGAACCTTAAGTCAATAAGGTTTGTTTTGTATAGAAATATTGAGTATTAATTTTATTATTTTCCCCACATTTGACTTGGATATGATGAAATCCAAATGTTATTTTCCTGTCTATTGGGATTAATCTCCCCAATTTCTCTATTTGAGTATTGTTTTGTTGTACTCTTTATTGTTTTATATTATTTTATAGCATCATGCCACTGAGGATATGTGTGAATTAGACTCATAAAAACGCTTCTACTGAACCAAAATGAGTGAATCCACTTTTAGCCCCGTGTCTGGTTGAGGTGATCATGTGTACTGTCACATATCTAGGAAATAGACCACCACCATTCCCTATTCAGGATCCTACTATTAATCCTTAGAATTATTTTGTCTAGAATAATTCTAATTAGTTACTTCAACATTATCCTCCAACACTTAAAGGCTCTAATGATCCTCAATTTGATGATGAATAGTTGAGAAGTATTGAATTTTTGTTTGATTTCCTAGAGACGCTAAAGGAAATAAATGTGAAATGTTCAACCTTCATTCTTGATAGACCATAAAGGAGATGGTGGTACTTGGGGGTGATGGTGAAGAAGAATGAGGGATTATAGTGGACAAAAAATCAATGTTTATTTAACTAACATGTTCTTTCTAGAGTCAATTATGTTTTCCAATGCTATGGTATTTTTCAAACATGATCAAACTTTCAAGACCATGCCACTGTATGCAATCCATTTTTCTAAGCATGTCTAGTTTCAACATGGGATTATATTGAATGTGAAGATGAAGTATCTATGGTTCAATTTATTACTTAGTTGGAACATTAATTCTTAGGTATTATTTCTCAATAAATACTATTTTACTGATGTGATGGATAGAACATTGATAGTTGAAATAGACATGGCTTAAAATTTACAGTTATTAGGAGTGTCTTTCTCTCCCGGTGGTAGTGAAATTTCCTTTAAATTAAAGTGTAAGCGTGATGATTCTGAAGGTGTTTCTCGAGAGTAGAATCATTCTAGACCTCTAACAGTTCTTGGAAGACGTTTATTGATTTTCTACCATTGTGTAAATATAATAAATTCAATGAGGGTTTTACTATGTCACCAAAAATTTACAGATCTATATATTCTATATTCTCCTTCCTAAATTATTCCAGGTTTACTAAACTCATTTTAGTAGAATTATAACATTCAAACCTCCTAAAACTACATGCAAATAATCTATTTGTGTAAAAAAATATTCTCTATATAAAATCTAAAAATATAAAAAAATTCTACATCCCTCACTAAAAAATTGAATTGTAATAGGAATAATCATCATATATATACATATTCAAAACCCAGTTAATCATTAATAAATAACATAGATATTTAATCATAAAGGCAACCAAAAATCATGACTCATTATTCACTATGATTTGATGCTACATTGTAATGTTGTGTAAAATAAATTATATAACATCCCTTCCTTCCTCATATAAGGGAAACAAATCGATGAAGTCTATCAAAATATAACCTCGATTAAATTGGGGAATAAAAAATGGAAATGAAACCCACCACGATCATTCTAATTAGATGTTACCCTATTGGAATACAAACACTGAGATAAAAAATCTACAATAGACTGTTTCATTCTAAACACCAAAAACATAGCACACAATGTGTTTCACATCTTGACCACACTGCTATATAATTACAAAGGACAAACAGAGAACTTTAGTGAAACCACATAACATTGCAACATTGGAATAAAGATTCTCAACATAATCATTAAATAATGTTATTAATCTTGTGAAAACCACTTTAGAAAATCCCTATGAAAAAGTGGTATCATTAGACCTATACATTATAATTCCCTATAAGGGAGTCCTCTAATTAATGGACAAAATAATATTGCACTGTCATCTATTAAAGACACACTATACCATAAAATACTACCACATCAGGTTTCATCATAAGAAATTCCTCAATAACCCTTCTAACTTCTATAGTATCACACATGGAAACATTGTGGGACTTCTATATCAATGTAACAACAAAATATTCTCCTTATATAACATCAAAAAAAACATAAAGTAATAATTTGGTAATATTTCCATTCACCACCACATTCTAAAATTTATCCAAGGCAAAGAGAAGTAGTATTATAGTGTCTTATAATATGTATATACTATAAAGTACTCAACAATTAGGAAATCCATACCCAACAATATAGAAAATAGAACTACGTCTTGTTAATGATCATGGGTGGAATATATGTTGTATTAAATATATATATTAGAAGTATTTTGATAGATATCCTCCCCTTAATACATTTAAATTAATCCCAATTTAATATATCTTGTGACATTATAATACTTCAAAAAAAATCATCCTCGCAAATAAAATAGAGCACTAAAGACCATGAAATTGAAATTATGATTATCATCCTGGTATTGTTTAGTCCAAAAATTTACTAATAATTTCACTAAAATTCAATCAATGGATCTATTGTCTATGATAAACTGGTAATGAACATTCTCAAATAATAAAAAATTCAAAGTGATCTTCTCACCATTTAAACTTTATTAGGGACATCCCAGAAACCAACACCTCACCCTTCAAAGAATACACTACTTCACATTACATCATAACATTCCCTATGAAATTAAACTCAAAATCACAAAACACTCACTTTTAAAACATCAAGAATAGTTTCTGATGATTAAGAACAACAAACATTACTCATATAGGATATGCATTATACCCCTTATAATAAAATAAAATAAGAATTTTTCTAATAAATAGGAATGTGAATTAGCCCAAAAAATAATGGAAAATTTCATCCTGTAAACACATTGATATGGATTGAGTCTTAATTACACAGAATGTAAATAAAAAATAAAATTAATGACCATAACATTCAATGAAATAAGTTGACATAATATTCTCAAACATAACCCACATTAGATGATATCCTAACTAAAAATAAAACATCTAGAATAGAAAAGAACCAATTATATAATCAACTAATCCATCAATATATTGGAGAGGTTAGGGTTTTCCCTCTATCACCATGTCTAGGTAATGATTAATGAAACAAACTTGTTGGATTGCATCTACATTTTGGAAAAATAATTGGTCACAACAAGGAGCCACAATGGAATTAATGACTCTATAACATCCTGTTATTGTTTTTTGGTGCCCGAATGACCTAACATGGCCCCATGTGGTTTCTTCTTCCTTGTAAGCATATTAGAAGTGGTTTTGAACCCTCTACAACCTTCTAAATGATGATAAAAACATGGATAATAACGTTTTATTTGAACCTAGTTTTTTTCTCGGATCGTTTTCATGATGTTTTAATTGTTGAATCCTGTTTAGGGTTTGGTGTATTGATATTTGTTGATCCCGATGTCTATGGTTCTCTCATGATGTCCTATTTTTATTCACCCAGAATTTCATGAATTAAATCAAATTGTTGATTTAAATTCAATTACTGTTATAAAATAAATTTATTTCAACTGATTAATTAAAACCCAAATTACATTTAGTAGGGGTTTTTAGAAATGTTATATTTTCATGAAATTGGGAAAAACCCTAATTCCATTGAATTGGGGTGTGACTGATAAATTAAGGGAAAATAGTGGAGATGTAAATTGTTAAATTAAAATATAGAAATTATAGGAAACTATTTCAATTAAATTGATGGATTTAATTATGAAAATGAATTGAGAAATTGAAATTTGAATTTATTTGAAATTATTATTTGTAAAAATTGATTCAAATAGTTATTTTGGGTTTTATCTTGAAAAATGGATTTTTTTGATTAAAACCAATTTTTACTTTTAAATAGAAAATTGGAAATTTGAAATTAGTGAATAGAATATATTTTTATTTCAAGATTTCGTAAAATAAATTTCATATTAATAATATGTACTAGAAAACATGTAATCCTAGTTAGTTATTAAGTTATTTTCCAAGAACATGCTTGGATGGGAATGTTGTAGTACTAGATTGATTTTATATAACACTAAAAACATTTTTTTAAAACATATTATTCCCTTATAGGATATAGATGAGTCTTATATTTCCTATTATCAGTGGTGTGTGTACACATTATGGTTTTTGTCACATGAGTGTCTGAGAATCCCATAACCTGGGACTATAGTACCACTTGATAGATGATAATGTATTTTTGTTATTTATATATGATATATAAATGTATTCCAATCTTTTTGAACTATTTTACATGTATTTTGGATTTATATAAACTATTTTATCAAAAAAATTATATAATAAATTTTTACAAATTATTTCTATCATTTAAAATGTATAGAATATTTTGTTTAAATATTATTTTGAAATTCAAAACCAGTGTTTTTTGAAAATTTAATTTTATTAATGAGTTAATTAAATGTTTTTATATTATTATAGAATCCTTAGTGATACCTTACTAGGATTATAGATCAAACCCTAACTGTTTCTTTAGGTGTTTGTTGATTACCTCCTTCCATGTTCGAGTAGGGGTAAAGTACCACATAGAGGTGGTTCTAGCTACTGATCTATGGACATAGTGAGTAGGGTCCATTGAGACATACAATGTATTCCCTATTTTTTGTTACATTATTATAGAACATTGGTTTTCTATTACTTTTTGAATTTTGTTACACTTCTCCCTTTGGAGTTTCTTTTTTTATGCATACTGTTTATTTTCTTCACTTTCATATTTTTGTGGCAAAATAATTTCCAAATTAATTTTGTACGATTATAGGTGTAATTCACCAGCCTATGGGGATCAACAATTCGATTAGTGACATGTTTTTTCAGCTTATTTATTAGGTTACCAGGGTACCAATGCTGGTTTGGTGTTCTGGGTTATCTGAGGGAGGTCATGATTCTTGTATTGATGTATGTATCCATTATGTAATATTGTCAGGACTGAAGAGGTAGTTTTGATTGAGAACCTAGGTAGCTCTTACCGAAGTGAACCTTAAGTCATTAACGGTTGATTCGTATAGAAATATTGAGTATTAGTTCAATTATTTTTCCCACTTTTGACTTGGATATGATGAAATCAAAATGTTTTTTACCTATCTATTGGGATTAATCACCCAAAATTATATGTTTGAGTATTGTTTTGATTTATTATTCGTTGTTTTCTATTGTTTAGTAGCATCATGCCTCTGAGGATTTCTGCGAATTAGACTCATAAGGAAGCTTATACTAAACCACAATAAGATAATCCACATTTAGACCCATATCTGGTTGAGGTGATCATGTGTATTGTCCAATATCTAGGAAATACAGCACCACCAATCCCCATTCAGGCTCCATCTATGAATCCATAGAAAGATTTTTTTCAAAATAATTCTCAAGAGTTACTTTAACATAATCCTCTAATATTTAAAGGCTCTAATGATCCTCAATATTATGATGAATAGTTTAGCAATATTGAATGTATGTTTGATTTCCTGGAGACACTTAAAGAAATAAAGGAGAAATATGCCACCTTCATTCTTGATAGACCATGAAGGAGATGGTGGTACATGGTGGTGATGGTGAAGAATAATGAGGCTTTATAGTGGAAAGAATTCAATTTTTATTTAACCAGCCTGTTCTATCCAAATTCAATTATGTTGGCCAAGCCTATGTTTTTTTTTCAAACCTGATCATACTAGAATGACCATGTCATTGTATGCAATCCATTTCTCTAATCATGTGTAGTTTGAAATTGGGATTGTATCAAATGTGAAGATGAAGTATTAATGGTTCAATTTATTACATATATGGAACATTAATTATTAGGTATTATTTTTCAAGAAATATTATTTTGATGTTGTTATGGATAGAACATTGATAGTTGAAATAAACATGGCTGAAAATTCGGGGTTATCAGGAGTCTCTTTCTCTCTCGGTGGCAGTTCAAGTTCCATCAAAGGAAAGTGTAAGCATGATGATTCTAAAGGTGTTTCTCAATAGTAGATTCATTTTAGACCTCTGCCGGTTCTTGGAAGAGGTTTATTTATTTTCTACCAGTCTGTAAATATAATGAATTAAATGAGGGATTTACTATGTCACTACAGATTTTTGGACCCATAGATTCTTTATCACATTCCTAAATTATTCCAGGTTTACTAAACTCCTTTCAGTGTAATTATATCATTATAACCTCCTAAAACTACATGTAAATAATATGTTTCATTTATAATGATTTTATGGTGATGGGAATAAGGAATGAGGCATCTTCACACAGTGGAAGAGTCTCTAGCAGAAGAAGATACAGGTCTATATACTGTGAGAGGTACCTCTAGTATAGCTTATTCATTAATGACTTGTCAATTAGATACTACTACGTATAATTCATTTATTTCAACCCAGGTTTTTAATCTTATAAATCTTTCTACAACGAATTTATCTTTTATAATTATTATTGAAACTCCCCATGGTATGAAGAGAGACCAGTATCTTTATATCCACACTTGTATTTTCTCTCTGTCATTTTCTATATAGAATTTTGTTTTTTTTCAATCAATAATATACTGATTTAGGTAATTTTTATGATGTATTAACTTTTTGATAATAACGCCTTTGTTGATTTATATCATTAATGGGTCTCCTTCATTACACCCAACAATTGGTTCCATGTATTTCAAGGGGAATGGGACCCAAGGTCAAGCAGAACCAACCTTAATATCTGGATTTAGGGAAATTTATATCTACGTTTTGTTTTGATCTAGAGTGGCATTATTTTAGATGTTATCCCCCTCCAGTTTTCATCATTTTTTCTGACATATTGACTTCTGAACTATATGTTTTCCCACATGTAAGGGAGAAAATGTTTTATATTGATCCAGTCCCTGGTATTCAACCAGATTCAATTCCATCTTATCGAATGGAACAAGATGGATATAAATAGTTGAAGACACAGTTCGATAATATTTTTGCTAAATTATTTGTTTGCCCCAGTGTGTCACCTTTGGAATCATTGGTTATCATTTCTAAGAAAGATGATTGTTCACAATACCTTTGTGTTGTTTATAGAGAATACAACAGATTTGTAGTAATGAAACATTTTTGCTTCCAAGGAATGCTGATTTTTTTTAATTATATGAAATGATAATCTTGGTTCTCAAAAATAAACCTTCAATCTGGTTAACATCAATTGGGGATAAAATAATCTAACACCGAAAAAATATCTTTTTAGAGAATGTACAAACTTTATGACTTCCTTATCATGACCATTGTACTAACAAATTCTGTTGAATTTTTCATGGAATTATTGAACTGGATTTTCCATGAGTATATTGATGTCATTGTATTACTCTTTCGGGATCACATCTAGGTTTACTCTATGTTTGAAGACGATCATGTGTATAATATGTGAGTATTTCTGGAATTGTTTAAAAATAATATTATTATTCCAAGCTTCAGTAATGTGATTTTAGGATACAATAAGTAATGTCCATTGGATATATGGTGTCAAAAAATGGAATATAAGTCGATCAAAATAAGGTGAAGGATTTTATGACATGGGAAAAACCACAAATTGTTTTCAAGATTCTGGACAATTTTGGTATAGCTGGATATTATCGATAGTTCATTAAAGGTTTCTAAAAGTATGATTCTATGATTACTTCTCTAACATAAAATGGAGTAATGTTTTCATGGGATGGAAATTTGTAGAATTATTTTATTGGTATGAAATTCCTTTTGAATACTATTATGGTGTTGAATCATCTAGGGGTCAGGTAGGGATATGTGGTCTTTTGGGATGCATCAGGTTCATGTTTGGGATGCATTTCTAAATAGGGTGACCATGTCATTTCTTATAGAAATTTTAATATTTGGCCACCTGAGATAGATTATTTTACCAATGAACTTGAAATTGAAGAATTGATTCATGTTCATAAGAGTTGGTGGAATTACCATTACAAAGAAAGGTTTTCAATTTTTTCATACCACTATAGCTTGGGATATTTATTACCTCAAAATGGTTTGATTCTCCACCATAAAAATGGGTATAATACCATTATAATTTCAATTTCAACATCCCTCATACCTCGGCAAAAGGAAATTTCATTATAGATTCTTTAATAATAAAAAAATGCAACTCATGCTATGAAATAATCATGAAAAGAGTAGAATTTGATGGACCTCTTTGTGCAATAACATATTGGCAGCCATGAAGGAGGGGTTGAGGTTTTTTTTATCCAGTGTTCAGTTGACACATTCTCTTCATGAGATGATTCTTTTGGAATAACATATTGATTATGGGTTCCATAAAATTACAGACTCTCATTATGGAAAAGAGATCATTGATTAGTGTACATCCTCTAAATAAGAAATTTTAGGCTATCCTAATTTTTTAATGGTTCTATTAGTGTTAAGGATTGTTGTGAAGGGGAATTTCCATAATTCATAGTGGGAAGTGCACCTGGGAACTATGATAATGTTCTATAACATGTTGTGTCAATTTTGCTTTCCATGCATAAAACATGGCATGGATGAGTTTGTCTCACATTGTTACATGTTCCAATACGTCAAGGACAAGCAACAAAAACCTTCTGGTTTACTTCATCCACATTCATTTCTTACATATAATTGGGATGATATGTTTGAATAATTTTTTATTGTATTTATGTATACCCAAATAAAAATAAATTTGACAAGTTTTTAATCCATATACTGATAATATAGGTTAAATTAATACCCATTCATCATACAACCAATATTGAGGAGTTGGGAAATGTCTATGTGTAAGATATTTACCATATTCCTGGAATTCCTTCTACTATAGTTTCTAAATTGAATCCTCAATTCACATATAATTTTTTGAGAGGCCTTCAAGATTTATATGGTTATGTATTCATTTTGAGAATTTCCTAACACCCTCATAAAGATGGCCAGATATAATAAAATAAACATGTCTTTAAGTATATGCATCGTGCTTGCATTATAGAATTTAATGAGGCTTGAGATGATCTGGTAGGGTTGGGAGATTTTTCATACAATAATAATTACTGTTACATGATAAAAATGGAAACTTTTTATGGTTGGTAAATTTAGACTTGTAGATCCTTATTGTGTTCTTTATTATTGAGTCCTATTTAGAGATTGGTATTTTGAGATCTGTCGATCTCGAGGTAGGTGGTTCTATCATGATGGCCAATACATATTAACCCATATTTCTTTTATTTAAATTCAATTGTTTATTTAAATTAAATTTCTTTTATAAATGAAAATGATTTCAATTTATTGATTAAAACCCCAATTCCATTGAAATAAGGTTTTTTGAAATTTTGTTTTTTGCAAGAAATTGGAAAAATCCACAATTACATTGAATTTAGTTGTGATTTTGAAATTTATGGGAAATTGTGGATATTTAAAATTTTCAATTTAAATTGTGATACTGTTGGAATTTATTCAATTAAATTATAAATTTTAATTGTGGAAATTTAATTTTGAATTTGAATTTATAATTGACTTAAAATTTTAATTTAGGAAAAATATATTCAAATGGTTTTGACGGAAACCTTTGGGTTTCATCTTGGAATAAAAGAATGTGTTGATTAAAAACCTATCATGGTTTTTAATAGAATATTGGATCATTAAAAATAGGATAATTTTATTTAATTTTATTATAAGTCTAGTTAAAATAAGTTTTCCATCATTAGATTTTACTAAATCACATGGAAGCATGGGTAGTTAGTTAGTAATTTGGGATAAAAATGCTCTAATGGGAATAACTTAGCACCAGATTGAAGTTTTATAAAAATAAAAACATTATTTAAAAATATATTTTTCTCTAATAGAACATTTATGGTTCCTCTCTTAATAGTTCTAAGGGATGTGTTTATAAATTTTGATTATTATCACATGAGAGTGTGAGGATACCCTAACAAGGATTTATCTTATATCATGGAAGATGACTATGTCGATCACATATTTATATATGAGTTATACATGTATGATAATTTTATTTACCTTCTTTACATGCCTTCAAAATTTATATAGACTGTTTTATATTAAAAAAAATATTTAATCCATTTTTTTAATTTATTTCCATCATTCGAAATATAGTGCATGATTTTTTTAAATATTATTTTGAAATAGAAAACATATATTATTAAATTTGAAATCTAATTACATTGATAATTAAATGTTTTAAACTTAATTTAGAATCCTTGGTGGTATTTTGTTGTGATTCTAGATCACACCCTATATGTGCCTTCACCTATTTTTACATTATCTACTTCCTTGTTAGAGTGGAGGTAAATTCCTACATGAATGTGGTTTTTCTATTGATCTGTGGACATGGTGTGTTTTGACTATTGGGACTTACAATTTTGTTAATATTTTCCAATTCTTTTCTGTGTAACTTAGGGTTTTTATTCCCATTCTACTTCTAGTACAATTCTCCCTCTTGAGTTTCTTTTGTATTTGTATTTAATTGATTGTATTTACTTCTATAATGTTTTTGGAAAATTCATTACCACTTTATTTTTGTACGATGCATGGTGCTAGTTTCTAACCCATGGGGATCATGAACTCCCTTCAAACCATGATAGTGCCGACTCAGTAATTAGGTTACTAGTGTACCTATGATGGTTTATTAAATAACCCTTTCTATAAGAGGTTATAAACTAAAATATATATCTCCCTCAGCTATTATTGGTAAAACATATACATATAGATTGATAAATGAGAGATAAATAATGGTATCCCTATCCTAAAAATTAACACAAAACAAGGGGGCTACACCATAATCACTTTTATTATGTATTTAATTTATTCATATACCACCATAGGAATCACCATTGGATGATCATATACATAACCTAACATAATATTGACTATCAGGAGAAATGGAATCAGCAACTCTCTAACTCATTCGAGGGACTCTATTCCCTCATAACTTTCCATGCACTAAATATACATCATATAATATGATGTACATCATAATTAAATCCATAATATCATAAACATATTAAAACTATTTAGTCCATGATATTGGATTTTATCCCTACATTTAAAAACATAATAATCCCCCTAATAGTGTTACTGCAATACAATTATCTCACAATCTATGCACACATCATACATGGTCGATAAACCTCCAAATATAATAGACAATAACTAGTGAAAACAATGTCTCTCCACCTTATATGAAAATGTATATACTTATATTGGTAAAACTGATTTACCAACTTTTGAATCAAACAAGGAATATATCATAATAGAAAATAGGTTTGTTAGTACCACACATGATGTCCATGAAACCAATGTAGGAAGTTATAAGGAATTAATCATATAAAATCCACAACTATATCCACCCAAACACTAATGGGGACCATCTTTATGAAAATTTTATACTCATTATTATTGTCAACGATGAAAACGATGGGGTTTTCCCTTGAAAACCACATACCAAATTTAATAATCCTAGATAGGATCACCCTTGTACTACTATAACACCCAAAAATTATAAAATAAGAACATTTTATTCTATAACATATGTGAAATGAAACATTGACCTTATACAACCCACAAAGTACATTTCATTAAATTTTATCTGTTTGATAGCTTATGGAATTCACATCTGAATTAGTAAAGAAACCAAAATGTTTTATTAAATTATAACATATACATTAAAATTTCTTGTATTAATAGTACTAACCAAACTTAGAAAATTATAGTTATCTATTGATTAAAAATAAAATAATTATCATTAAAAAACAAAATATTCCTTTTTGAAAAAAATATATTTTTCTAAAAAATAGTTTGGGCATGCTTTCCCCAAATAATATTAAATTAGTATTTAGTAATTTAGTAAACGTTGTTTTTATAATTATTCATAAATTTTTAAATATTAATATAAAATTTATCTTATGGTGAATTTTCTAGAATTTTCTGAGTAATTTTATTTTCTAATGAACAGTGAGAATATTGATATTTATTGAAAATTTATTTATTTTTGAATAATTTTCTTGACAAAATTATATTTTAAATTATTTGGAATGTTTAATTAGATAATTTTTATTAATTTATATTTAATTTATGTAATTTTAATCAAATTTATATGAAAATGTGATATTAAAACCTTCTATATTTATGAAATATGTTTTTTTGGAAAATATCCTTTTCATCGTGTCTGTAGGTATAATATTAAAATCAGTTATTCCTATTAAGTGAGAAGAATTTCAAAAATTTTAATATATATTTTAAATAAAGATATTTTTTAAAAAATCTATATTCGACTTAATTCTTACCATAATGTCTAGTAAATTTTTTAAAAATTAATTACCACAGTTAAGGTAAAAACGTAATTACTAGGGGTTAAACTAATAATATAAGGCTTAAAATAAAAAAAATAAAAACCCAATATTTGGAAATAATGAATCTATATAAACTATAATTATCAATTATGAATCATTTATAAGGATTTTGGAATTATAATAACATTCTTGTAATTAAATCATTTAAAAATTCTATGTGTGTAGTCTCCCAAAATTATAAATGGACACCTCATCTCCTCCACTCATCACAATTATAAATCCATCTTTAAAATTTAAAAAAACATCCTTAATCCCCTCCCAACATAATATATTCATTTTTTTCAAAAATCCATCCAAGTAGGATTTTTAGTGAAAACAAAAAGAAGCTTTCTAATGAAGATATAACATTCTTATATGAGCATTTTTATTTTATTTTTTCTACAAACACCATAAAATATTATTAAATAATCATAGTATAATAGTTATATATTATCCCTAGCATTGATATGTTTTTATGTTAATGTAATGAATTCTATTTATGTCCTCTTCCATCAAATGGGAAGACAAATATCGAAGGTGTGTATGATGAACTACCCCCTCGTGGACAGATTTATTTTTTTTCCATCACTATAATTAAATGTTGGATATAAGGATGGATTAGAAAAAAAATTTGATTTTTATTATGTTAGTATGCTCATTTTATTTTAATATCAAAAAAATTTTACATTATTCTTAGTTTATAGTATGATAACATTACTCATGTCTACGACATATTACATCCACACAAAGTGGTGTGATTCATTTTTTAATTACAAATTACATGGAATATAAAAAATGTTAAAATAAATAAATATATGGGATATATATGAGATTATATTGATACATTAAAAATAATATATCACCCAAATCCTTTCCCTTTCACTCATTAAGGGAATGATAATTTCTCTTATGCATGAGTACAGTTAACCGTCTCCATGAAGTGATTGGATTGATTTTCCATATCCAACATTAAAGAATGATTCAAAAATGTATATAATGATATAATTTGATATTTATAAAATTAATATAATTCATAATATTATGTATCTATATCCTCTACCAAATAACTAGAAATTTCATCATAAAACATTCATGAGAAAACAAGAAAATTAACACCCAAATAATGAATAAAATGAAATTTTATTTACAAATGGGTGGTAAAAATTTATAATAGGATGATAAATTATATTATAAATATGAAAATATTTCTATTGTAAATTTATAATATTAATAAAACAAATATAAATTATATTAATGTGTGCTAAAAAATGTTTGAGGAAATGGACTTCCCCCAGATTTCTTTCATTAATAAAAATTGTAAAGTTATGTACTTAATTTCATTTATATGAATTAAATACTTTCAATTTGATATGTAATATCAAATTAACATAATATATAATGGTATTTTATGTTAAAATTTTTATCCAAGTGGTTTTGACTTTAAAATCAGCATTTGGAAAATAATTTCATTACACAATTTCGTATTATTGTGTTATATTACATCTTTATTATCTTTAAAATTATAAGATTATATGTGTAATTAATTTATATTAACATATTTTTTATCTAATATTGTTTTATTTTTTTTATTTGATAAACATAATCTATTAATTCCATAATTATCACTTCAAGATTATGATCATTGTGATGGTTTAATTTACAGTCTCATTTTAATCGGTATTGTTTCTTATTAAATCTATATTTAAGAATAATGTTTGATCATTGGATAACAAAACCATTTAGTTTTATTATACTCTTGTAATTCAAGAACATTTAAATTATTTTTATCATTTTTAAACTCTTTGGAAAATAAAATAATTGTAAATTATTTCTAATAAAATAAGTATTTATCATTCTATTTGGATGAAAATATTTATTCATCTAACAAATATCCTGAAAAGGATTCCAAAAATGTTTTCAACATTCACAAAATTATTTATTAAATACATTTTTACCCATGTTCACATTTGAAAATATTTAATGAAATAATTTTATTGCTTTTTGAAAGATTACCTAATTGAATTTTTCCTGATCTGTGAAATGAATCATTATTTTAATATGTACTGGATTTACAAAATTACCCACCTTCATGACCAATAAAATTTTATGTAAAAGTCTAAAAGATTCTAATATTATTTTAATTGAAAATTAATTTCAAAATATTAATAAAAATATTAGTTTGAAAATTATTTTCATATTTTAAAGGATATTGTACTCAAGAATTTTTAAAATAATTTTTTTGGAATTTCTTTTAATAAAGAAACATTTTCATTTTCTTATAAAAAACATGGTATATATTGTCATGATACCATATTTATTCATTATATAGATGGTTTATTGTCATTTTGACCAAGTAGAGCTATAAAATTACATTCCATCATTCACTTTTTTAGTCATTATCATTTTCTTGAAATACTTATGTTTATTGAATCATTGGGCAATAAATTCCCCAAAAATATCTATATTATTTATCATTGAAATGTTTATAGATTGAACCATATATAATATCAATATTTTTTCCCTAAATTAATTTAATATTATTATCACGGTAAATATTGATTAACATATATTCTTTAATCAGTATAAATATTTTATGACAAGGCATATTGTTCATTAATTAAATAGATTATATGATATATGGGTATTGCTTTGGACATGAAGTGATGGGTGGGGCTAAGAATAATATTTCCCCATGATACATCTATATTATCAGGAGTTTAACCAGTAAGGTATCATTAAATAGGTTTTTATATATATTTTCTAACATTATTGTGAAATTTCAAGATGGTAGCGGTATCATGATTCCTGAGATCATAATTCCAAATAAATTATAGTTTCCTTCATTTTTTCAACTAATATTAAGCATTTTATTTTAAAAATTATACTATATCTAGATTATTTTCATTTTTAGTTATTTGATTAAACCGAATGAGTTTTCTGAAATTTTCATCAAAAATTTATTATGCATTATCTATTCAATAAATTCATGTTATTTTAAGGGATTATTTTATCTAAAATTTTCCATTCCATATTTATTGGTACATATATAATCATGATAGTAATTTATTTGTTATATTTCTTGGTGATTCAATTATTTAACATTACATATTGATTATTATCCATGATATTTACACCCTGACATTATCTATGACTACATTTACTTCTCAGTTTAGTAATTATAAGTAATATGATTTCGGTAATTAAGCATTGCATTTTGATTATTCTTATTGATAATCATAGATTCATCATTACAAAAATCTTATTGAGAACAATAGGTGACTATTTATTAATTTCTTATAAGTAATCTAGAATTTGTAACAAGAATGATATTAATGAATTTGGTAGACGGAATAATGATAATCTAAAAAAAAATTATTTTTGTATTCAAATGAAATGAATGACTCATTTATGTATCTATTTTAACTAGATAGTTATTATATTATTTACTTTGGGATATGATTCCTTATATCTTATTAAAATTTAATAATGTAGACACTATCATTGAATTACTATATTCGAGGTTGTTATAGATTTTATAATACGGAGTTTTAGAAGAAATATTGGGAAAATTATTTTGGAAAAAATATATTTGGTAACATGACCTTATGAAAAAATTTGATGATATTTTTTTAGTAACAACATAATGTTATGGTAAGGTAGATATTATGTGTTTTGTTTCTGAAAATGAATCACTATATTGATACTATAAGTGTAAATGGTTCAATAACATATGTATCTATGTTTAATAACTATGAAAAAGTTCATTAGTATTGAGTGGTGTGTTAACTTATACATGAAAATGGTCATTATATCACTCATTCGACACAGCTTGGTTATATGATTTTGATAGTTCATATTTTCATTACAAACATTATAGTGGATTTTAATAGATTATAAAACTGAATGAACTTGGTTAAACCTATATTTTATTATGTTTATAATTGTATGTATGATTATAAATTTAATGGAATAAATACAAATTTTGATATTTATGTGATAGATCTTCTTATTATTATGGATAATTTTAGAGATGTGTATGATAAATCATCTCGTTGTTTTATTGTGTGTTTTAGTAAAATATTATTTATGAATGAAATACCTTACTATTTTGGGGATTTTGTTTATGTAATTTTAGTCCTTTAGGTATTACCTTAGCCTTTATATTATTGTAATTATGTGTTATAAGAAATTTAAAATTTGATTGGAATTATATAAATATTATTTTAGAAAAATGAAAACCTAAATTCATTGTGACATCCCATTTTATCTATAAAGGACATGGATCATGAACCTATCAACAAAGGGAGATAAAATTTTAATGCCTAAAATGAGTACTTGTGTTGTTAAAGTTTATTTGTAATTGTTCATACATAAATTAATTGATGAATATATATATATATATATATATTTAACTTGTCGTGTTATTATTGAAGCTCAGAAATTATTATATTTTACTGGACAACCTACCATATCCATATAGTTATTAACATATTTTTAGATATTGAATGAAATAATTTTCACTCTTTAATGGATCAAATGATTTGTTAAAAGTCCATGTTAGTTATTTAATCATATAAATATCATTTTTTGATATTAATATCATGATGTAATTAATGAATTGGAAGTTTATCAAAGTAAAAAATGAATGATGAAATTGTGAATATGAAATTTATACATATCAAGTATGTATATATCATTAAATTTATGAATAATAAAAAATTTCCAAATAATTAGGAAAATAATATTGAAATAGAATTTGTATACTATTAAATTCATTTATATTGAATAAAATTGTCTTTTAAATCATTATAGTATTAATGTATCCATTTTATCAACATCTAGTTTACCATTCAATTTATTGTGATCAATGATCTCTATCACTATCCAGTTATTAATTCTTTTATTTCTTTTCCAAATCTTAAAATTCCACATATGTTCTACAAATTTCATAAAATATTAAGTGTTATTCAACATTAAATTTTTATTTTCCATTCTATCTTGTACAAAAGAAGTTTTAATAAACCTTTTAAGATGGAGATTTTACAATATTGGTATTTTCAAATTTCAAACCATTGTTTACTAAGATAAATTTTAAATTATGAGGAAAACATTTATCTATGGGGTGGTAGGTGAAAAATTCAAAAATTATGAGACGAGAAATTTTTATTCGTATCATATGAAACAAGATGCAATAATGTTAAACAACCCACAGAATATATTTCTATATATTAAATCTCATTTAAGTTTCTAGAAATTACGACCTCGAGACTAAAGGAACTATAATATATTTTAATGTTATAACCATGATGTTAAATTATTCATTATGAATAGTACTATTTAAATTATGAAAAATTTAGTTTTGTATTTATTTTAAAAAATATAATAATATTTTACTTGAAATTGATTTTTTTAAAATTTTATTTAAAAAAATTTTTAGACACGCTTTAGAGACAAAATATAAACATAATTTTTAAAAAATATGGAAATTTTCATTAACAAAATTAATTTCATTTCAAAAATTATAATATCAAAATTATATTAGGGTGAATGTTTTGGTATTTTTCTAAAAAATTTATTTGTAATTTTATAATGAAAAATAAATATAATTATTGAAAACTATGTTTTTCAAAATAATTTATTTTAAATTATTATTTTAGAATTATTTTAATTAAATATTAAAAAATGGATTCATTATTTTTAATCATATATATTTACATTTTATAATAATTTCAACATAGTTTTTTAACCAAAATTAATATCCAATACTATAAAAATTATTCACCATGGTTAAGGTAAAAATTGATTTACTTGTGGATAAAATAAAATTTTAATGTTTAATATTGCCTATATATTTTATAATATATATTTTATAGAAATATGTATACACTATAATGTATAAGTCTCTATAATATTCAATTTGGGATACTTTTTCTATTGAACAATTGGTGGACTATTTTTTATTAATAAAATACAAGTATTCCATTAACCTCACTTATAATAATCCAACTGAAATCTACTCTTAATTAAACCATAAAAAATATTGTTTCAGTAAATTTCTACTCAAATAACTTCTGATAATCCATCCCCTCATCTTATATTCCTTTTTTTATAAAATAAAAACCCCAAAGTCTTTTGGTGAAAACCTATGTAGAATACCCTAAGAATGGGTAACGTACTTAAATGATATTTTTTATTGTACATGTACCTACACCATATTAAATTATTATTAAAAAATTATTATATAATAACCTTTTTATATTAAAAATAATGATATTATTTTATGTTATTTTAAATTCTTACAACCATCCACAATTACATGGAATGTGTTTCCAATTCATTATTTGTGTGTATAGTGAACTACCACCTTGTGAACCGATGTTATACATTTTTATATTACCAAAACTAATGGTTGAGTCTGATGATGCATATAAATTATATATATTATATTAATAATTTAATTATACATATTTAGTCATTAAATCAAATATATATTTTTTACATTCCATTCCATATGGGATGTGATTACATCTCTCTTTTGTACGGCAGACAACCACCTCGTGCGACTGTGATTCACCTTTCAGTAACGCTTTGCATTGAATGGTGTAAGTATATTGGTAATGAATATATGTGATATAAATTACATAATTATTATATTAATGAGATATAAAAATTATAAATTATAATATATCAATTTACTTCAATCTTTTTAACTCGCATTATTATGTTAAAAACGTTCATGTACGTGGGGACAACCTCTTTTACGATGCGAGGTGACTCTATTTCTATCCAACATAACATGGATGATAAATATATACATAAGTATATTTACAGAAACAATATATTACTTATTATATTATTATAATTCAAGAAATGAAAAATATTACCTACCCCATTTCCATAATGATCATTGAGAAATAGAAACATTACTCATGCGTACATACGACCAGTCATATCTATTATCATAATGTATTTAATTTATAAAAACCATCATTAATGATATTTATTAATAGTTAATTGAAGTAAAAATATTGTAATAATGTCATTATTATAATTTTTTATATAATGGAACTATATAATATGCATAATAACTATAACATTCATGATAAAGTATGAATAATAAAATAAGGAAATTGTTTCCTAAAAAAATATAAATAATGATTCATTTTTAAATAATAGGTGATAATATGTTTTAAAAATATCATATATTATATTATATATATTAATGTGAATCTATTATATGTTAATTATATGTTTATAACCACTATATTGTATTTTAATGTATGCTCAACCAAAAGGAATCATGAGGTAAGAGACTTCGTCTCAATTTCCATCTATTGATGCATTTTGTAATTTTATAAGCCTAATTTCATTTATATGGTGTATTTAATTCCTCATTTACATGTAATATATTGATCCATTCATATATCCGGGTATTTTAAGTTTCAATCTAAATTATTTCATCAAAGGGGATTCAACATTTAAATTTCTATGTTATAAAATATAGTGAACAATCTAAGGAGGATGGGATAGGATGGCCTAGTAGGAGGAGCAAGGGTAAAAACTAAATTCTATAGGATCTGAATCCTTAGAACTTATTAATCTAATGAAAAAATCAAATTAATCAATCAATAAAATTCTACATGGAATACTATTTTATCTTGAGACAAAACATAATGTGGTTGGGATGTGAATCTGATGATGTGATTGCTCCAAAAAAAATTTATTGAGGTGTTGATGATGTATTATTTGCAATATTTTGAAAACATTGGTATACCTCCTCTTAAGTGGGTTTTTATAAAAATTTTCACTCTGTACATTATAGAAAATTAATACAATGTTTAATATAATTTCCACTTATTTTGATACTCTATTATTGTACGAGTTCTAATCCTGTAGGGAGAGAATTTATGGTGCTTAAATGATCTCACTAGGTGAATTGAGATAATTTAGGACATTGATGGTTATAAAATTACTACCATGGGATTAGGATATTAAAATGTAGTCCTCTTATAATATTTTTTAAAGCGGTGATCCTAGATATTGGGGGGAAGTTTCATTGAAGCTTCAATTCTTAAGAATCCATGAGTGGGATTATAATATTGTCCCAGACAGTTTTAGAAATAAATTCACATGGGTTTGGATTCGTATCTATTTTAACAATTTTTTATACTATAACCAAAAAAGTAATTGGTACAAAGCATCATCTGTCGATATTCTCCTATGACTATATAGAAAAAAATGATAATATACAATTTGGGAATTATGCCATGATCTTGATTACCCTAATTTTCAATGAATCCTAGTGGATGGAACTTATAATATAGGTGTAAATAATAGATAAGTAAGGATGAATGGAATATATGAATCTATGTAGAAATTAAGAGTTCACACTCATGATGTCCTAATTCGACATGAAGACAATATTGGTATGTAATAAACACTATGAAAACTAAATAGAATGAAATACCTCAAGGATAAATGCATCTTTTTTCCTTCAAATGGGATGGACAATGATGGTAATGTGAAGGATCAACTACCCATATCAAAGGACTATTGACCCAATTAATCAATTTTTATAATGAATACACATGTCTAGAAGAATTTGTAAAATGATTAGATTGCACAGGAGGACTCCCAAAATCATTCCCCATTGACCAATGTAAAAAAAACCTAATGAGACATCATTGTCTATGGATTTTGAATCCAAAAAATATTGACAATTATTTCACTAAAATTATTTTCAATGGAACAATATCACTGTAATATTTGTGTCATGTTACTAAAAACATATTTTTATAGGCCTTTACATCTTTCTATATAGGTTCACACCTCACAAAAATCTTTCCCCTCTACTCATAAGGAATATGGTGATGAGAATAGACAACAGAGAGAATAATGAAATTCCATTGAAAGTAAGGGTGTAAAAATTGTGGACGAGACAAAACTACTAGAGGAAGGACCAAACTTAATGGAGATCGTGGTTTTTTTTTGAACAATACTACTCGAGTTATTGAGGAAAGTGTTCATAAATACCCATTATAGAGTGACAAGAATGAATACCAACATCTCTACCTTATTTATTCAGGTAATGTGGATATTCCCTCTTCACATGTCCTCCTAATAAGATTTCTATGAAAAATAAAATCCTAGAGAAACCCCCAAAGTTTTTAAGATATGGTAACAAATTTATCCTTTTGAGTGGTTATTTTTTATTGGATGGTGATATGGACAAAAAAGAACTCAATCACGATGATCCAAAATCACCTGATAGTGAATATTATTAGGATACATATATTAAAGACTCAAAAAAGATAGTAAAATAGGAGGTAAAATGTGAAAAACAAATAAAAGGTAAATCCATGTGGATGTGGCATGACATGGGGGACTCCAGATCAAGAGTAAAGTATTAAAAATGAATATCGTCTACTAGAATTGTTAGGATCTAGGGAATTCCCATGTGGTAAAAGTTCTTATTAATTTTATTGTTTCATATAAACATGATAATATTTTCATTTATGAATTAAAGAATATTTTTTTAACAGGAATGATTTCAAATGGGCCTCATGTGGATATATATTAATCTCACAAGACAACCACAATTCAAATATGGGTCATTTGTGCTTTCCAATGTAGGATATAAACCATGTCAAAAAATGAAAAAAGGATCACAAAGTGTCCTAGTTTCGTGCATCATATTAGGTAATAAATTATCTATATCTTTTGTGTATGATTCGAATTACTAAATCAAAAGAAGAGATTTATTGGAGGAAATTGAGACAATATCTGATAATATGAATAACTAATGGATTATTCTTGCATATTTGAACACTATATTGTGACCTGATGAAACAAATGAATTTAATTATAATTGAATTTATTCCATGTATTTATCCTCGTTTACTGACCACTGTAATATTTATATGCTCCCTATTATAGGATATAACTTCAAATGGAGTAAATAAACCATTAACGGATTGAAATCAAGTAAACATGGTTGATTTTTTTCTGATGAATCATAGGAGTGATGCAAATGGAGTCTTGGGTTTCATACATCCCAAATATCATTCAAACCAAAGCCCCTTAGTTGTGTAAATTTTCATTCCATTGGAATTTTCTAATCCACTTACCTTTATTTTCAATAATGGATGGCTTGTAACTTTACGATGCAGGGAAATAATTTTTTAGTTCTGGAACACTGATATCATTTGAAACCCATTTCAACAGATATATAGAAACATAAAACACACGAACAGGAGTTTAAGGAATTTAGTAAAAAATAAGTTTCCAAATTAAATTTGGAAATCAAGGATGTTTAGGATCATCTTACGATATGCCAGGTAAGGAATCAAGATCAAAATCTTCACTCTACAGTGGAAATACAATCCCATCAAAATATGTGTTACATATTGATGATCAATAGAAATTTATTATAAAAATGAGTCGAATCTGATGTGGATAATGTTTAAAGATATGAATAGAAAGATCTTTCTTAGAATTCATAATGATATGAGAGCTAAATTAATGATGAAGACCATAATAATTAATGGATATTCAATAAATTATGAATTGGGTATATATATATATATAAATCAGTTTTGGATCACCTAAAATTGGATTTATTCTAATAATGATCTCTACAACACACATAAAATGGTTGATAAAATTTTTACATGTATTGATGGGAACCTAAATTGTGAAATCATCATGACACCTTCTAAAGTGAAAATTAAATAGTCCCTTTTCTCTCTAAACATGGAGAGTTTACATGGCTTGGATGGCCTTACAAACAAATATTTCATGTTTTACTAGGCCATTATCCTATATGAGGTCACTTTAGCAGTAATTGAATTTTTCAATCACTCTTCAATGCCTTATGGTATATATATTCAATCATTATTTTCATAACACCAATGAAGGATAATTACATTGATATGAAATATTTCATAGTATTTACTCTTGAAAAAAAAAATTATTAGTAAGATAATTATAAACATGGTGGGGGGATTATCCAATAACATATTACTAAAAATCAATTTGGATTTGTTTGTTGAAGAAATTTTTATAATTGACTCTTCCTAGCTTCAGAGTTTGTCAGCATAATGATATGAAAAATGAATGAAGGAAGATTTGCACTAAAAGATGACATCTCTAAAGCTTTTACCACATTTAAATTGATTTTTATTTTTTATTTTTTAAGGACATTCGGATTCCCATATTATTTAATCACGTTGATCATCACCATTATCAATTCTGTAAGGCTATCCATTGTTGTTAATAAACCCCTAGTGGATTCATTAAATTAATGAGAGGTTTGAGACAATGTGAACCTATTTTAAGGCTCATATTTTATATTTCCAAGGACTATTTGAGAATATGTATTAGTGATAATTCTAAATTTGGTCTATATAAATAAATCAAGAGGGATAGGGATGATGATCTCTACACATATATATTATACACTTATGAAATTCATATTCATAGATACCCTTTGAAAAGGTCTATAACATCTATAAAATACAATTTTCCCTTTATGAGCAGGTATATAGATAAGAACTAAGATGGGATAAATTTTAGATTTTCTTTGGGGATGGAATAATAGTTGGGAAGAAAAATAATAACAATTATCATCCTTAGAGTCAATAAGATAACCATTCACTTCACATATTTTGGTCTCCCATTATTTTTGGGAATATAAAAAATGAAATATCTAGAATTTATTAGTTCTAATATTATTAAAAAAATCTATATGGAAGGGTAAATACATGGCCCAAGCGGGAAGGGTTTCCCCCCATTAATTTATTGATTACTTCCAAATTTTTCTATTAATTCTCTCTATATAGTTTTCCAAGAGGAATAATTAAGAAAAATCGATGCTCGAACAAAAACTTTATCTGGAATGTGAGGGTTAAATAAAAGAATATGGTTACCATTTTTTGGATAGAATGATTTAATACCATTTAAATAGGAGGCATTGTAATAAAATATCACATGATATTTGATGATAGTCCTATCAGAGCATTTACATGGTATTTGATGTCAAATTCTAATTCTTTTGATTTCTTATCTAGTTTATTTATAGGATGGTTGATAAATGGATACTAGTACCATATTTCAACCTTTGTGTAGAAATTAGTCAATGAAGAATTCAATGATATCATGAATGACACAAAAATGGCTAGTATATGGTAATTTCACTCTCTACAATTAGAGTACCACATAGCTTTATAGACCACTCCATGAAAATATTAATTTTCCCTCTAATAG
This sequence comes from Viscum album, assembly GCA_963277665.1. Classification (NCBI taxonomy): domain Eukaryota; kingdom Viridiplantae; phylum Streptophyta; class Magnoliopsida; order Santalales; family Viscaceae; genus Viscum; species Viscum album. The sequence continues at coordinate 977,506,862 of OY728133.1, forward strand.
CACTACTATTTCCATTTCTATATTTATTTAACAAGCCCTCTATGTTGTTAATCATATACATATACAAGTCTGACCATAAATTAAAAATTACTTGTTTAATTAGGTTGCATATCCATTTTAAAATAAGGTGGTAATGGAAAATAATCTAATGTGGTAATTTACAACCCAGACTATTGTATAAAAATGGTGGATGTAGATAAGCATGGATTGATACACTCCTAGTTATGAATTAACACCTTGTAATGCTTGAATATGAAATTTTATTTATATAAATTTTCTTAGGACTAGTTTGACGGTATCCTAACATTCCTAGGTACTATGAAATCTCACATTATTTTATTATTTTTATCATTCCCTTTATATAATCACATTCTTGATAACATTTTTTACTTAAAATTATATTTCACATGAATATGGATATTACTGTATGATTTATATGATTAATACCTAAACCATATACCGTTTTAACATATGGTGTATACATTAAATGTTTTAAGATTAAATAGAGAAATATTGATAAATATTAATCTATTAATCAATATAAAAATTTCTTGATAATGAATATTATTACTAAATTAATCAATTATTAAATATATGAGGAATTATTAAGATATTTTTTGATGGGTGGGGATTGGAATTTTATTTCCCCTTGATGCAATGATAAGTCTCATGAGGGAAATTAGATAGAAAATTATGATGGGTTTTTACTTATTTGTTTTAAACTATACTGAGGAATGGTTATGATGGTAATGGTATCTTGATGCATGAGGGACTGAAATAGAATAATTAATAAATTCATTCATTTAGAATATAATTATTAATATTATAACAGATATTATCACTGTTATATTTTCTTTTAATGAATTTCAATATCATTTTATTATTAAGTTGAATGTTTTTTTAGTTATTTAACTTTTCATATTGATTATGTCTAATATTATAATGATAGACACATAATTTAGATGGGAAATGTGTTTATTAATTTAGCATTACATGTTTATTAATATTATTAATCATTATATAATATTATATACTTAACCAGAACTGAGATTTTCATCTCACCATTATTTTTTTTTCCTTTCTAAGAAATCCAAGAAGTGTACTATTAAAGATGTAAAACAATAATCTTGAGAGAATAATGATATTATGATATAAATTATTTCTTACTTTTTATTATCAAATTTAATTAGTGAATTGTGTATGAATATGGATTATCAAAATTTCTAATCTATTTTTTTCTTTGGGATATTGTTATGTGTATCATATTGCAATTTAACAATGTAGACCTCAGCTTCGGGTTACTAGGGTCGAGGTTTTCTATATTTGAGCATGTTTATTTTTATATTTTAATTACATATGTTATGAATATTAATATAAAAAATATATTATATATAAAGGGGTCTATCATGGTTAAATTATGGCTAAATATTCACATATTTTAAAAAACACATTTCTTATATATCCTATTGTCAATGAAAAAAAATCCTTCAATTCATGGGTTTGTGTGTATATTATGATTTTTATTATCTAATTTGAAATATTTATTTGAAATATATTTTTATAATTGTTAATATAACATTTCATAAAATATTTTATTTAATGAATTTGATTTTCGAACCATATCTAGATGTGCCATTGTGGGTCCCTCATTTCCTTGTCAGACTCCCTTCATTACATCTATTACTGAGGATAACTGATATTATGTCCCAACAAACCCACATATCCATGGCCACGTCCAATCACTAAAAACCATCCAATGTCTATAATATCATCTATAATACCAAACTATCAAGACCCCCCATCATTGACTAGTATCCATCTATGGATACTAATAAATAAATATGCATGATCTTGCTGATAGTATCTAAAAGGATGTGGGTTGGAGACTATAACTAAGGATTAAAATCAAAACTATTGGGAAATTATCACATGATATAAATATATATAAAAATAAAAACAATGTTACCGAACAATATACATAGTTAAAAAAATAATAATCAGGTCCCAATATGTGAATGTAATTATATATATAATTTAAACCAAATAAAAAAATATGGATCGGAAATGACAATAAACTCTATAAACACTAGAACATTTCCATGAGCTAGTAATTTCCTTTTCCACCACCTAATGTATCCTTCACTGTAGTGAATATTTTTATATCAAAAAATGGTATACTCAATAAGAAAACACCCAAACACTATCAATATAATTTTGAATATAAGATAATAACACCTAGTGAATAAAAAATGTAGAAACCTATAAATATTGAAATTAAAATCTATAACATATCATAACCATGGGTATATATAATTTTAATGAATATGTGTGTGGATAAAAATTTCAAGACACACAAACACATATAAAAGTATATATATATACACACACATCACTTTTAATATGCTATTTTTTAAAATTCACCCAATATAAAATCTCATTACTTATAATCACCAATCAAAATGTAATCATTCACAACATGAATAAATTTCATATTCATAAAATAATTAAACTATTAATCTCATATATAATATTACAATAGGAAACCTAATATATTTCTTGTATCCACCATAGTCTTTTCTTCATTAATTATACCTTAATCCATTACAAACCAATAATGGAGTCTTATAAGAAATAAAATTTTCTAAAACCATATACATTTATATGTTATAATATTAGTACACTATAACACACAAAGTAATTTATTATTAAAATATGACTTATTATAACCTATGTGATTCGACACCATATACCATAAGGTATCACAACCCCAGTATGACCACACATGATAATATTGTTTATGGGATAGTGGGGGAGACGAATTAGTCATCCATTCGTTATCTCATCAACATTGATATTGGATAAAACTACACCAAATAGAATTTAGGTGTCTATTTACCCATATACATGGGAGGAGAATTATACAATATCATAATATCAATAAGAATATATTCAAAACAACTATACTTATAATCATCTATATATATCATCCTAAAAAGAAACCAATTGCCACAAAAACACCTATTAAAGTAGATATAAATCATACTTTAAAAAACAAATCTTGATTCTTCACCAATCCCTTTATTTAGAAATTATAATTTAAAAATATCCTCTTAATAAATATATATATTTTTAAGTATTATAATTTCATTTCAACCAAACGCATCATTATTTTACTTTCATTTATGTTACAAGATTTCATTCACATGCCCATTAGAAATTCATTCCAAATATCACATTATTATCATTAATATATAAATCATTAATAATTAATTCTACAAATATTACTAAATCCCATAGTATTATTTAATATTTCATTTAACATTCAATAAATATAGTTACTCCAAGACTCACCCCAATTTGAAACATAAAATGATTCACTTTATATGTGTAGAACCAACAATATAATTTATTTTGATACCATAACAAACATATGATATCTAACAAATCATACATAAAAAAATAAATCCAAATGGAATAAAAAATAAATAATTCCATCTCTCAATTCATTCTCATAAAATTAGTGTAATTCATAAGATAAATTAACACAAAAAACTATCCATCATTAATTCACTTAAACTAATTTATCATATGAACCCTTGGAATAATATCACGTATTTTCAAAATACACAATAAATTTCAGGTTTAAAAAATTAACATTTTATAAACTACTATACTAGAATTTATAAGTATGGGAACATAATATTTTCATCATAAAAATTAAAGGGGAAACTATGTTCATACCACCAAATCAAAATTGATTTTAAAAAATGAAGGGAATGCATTTTCGCAACTAATTATATTTTTAAAAAAATTTATTTCATTACCTTTTTTAATTTACTTTTTTATTATTTCAAGGTTCAATTATATTAAAATATCTTGAATTAGTAGTTTTCCACAGTTATTAATAAGTTATATAAATGTTTCATAAATGACATACAAATTTCGAAAATTACAGTATGAATGAGTGTCAACTTACATTCATGTTTTATTAATCATTACATTATTGAAGGATATGAGTCATCATTGAATATCATGTATATCAACTTGTTGGAAAAAAATGACTATCTAAAAAGGGTATAATGAAATATCATGAAAATGAATAGAAAACACCATCAAAACATTAATCACATCAAATAAAAATATATCAATTTGTAAATTTATTCTTCTTTAATATTGATTGTTTTTCTATTTATTTGGTCAATTCAGTAATAACAAAATAAAGAAAAATAATGATAATTTCAAACATTCATACAAATAAATTATTGTATCGAACCCCTAACTTTGATTTGAATGATAAATTAACGATATTCATTCTAGAATCAATGTATATAGGGATCAATTACTACTAAACGGAATGGAATAACACTGACTAGTAATTATAAAAAATAACCATCAGGACGTACAAGAACATACAACCAAAATAATGAAATTTTACTAAATCTATTATCTATTATGTAAGAAGAAATAGGACAATTGAAAGATTAAAATATGAGATTACCATCATCAAGGATGATTGAATTTGATGATTCGAGGTGATTAAACTCTCTCCAAAAGAACTTGGGGAGTGGATAGAGTGATAGGGGTTTGTAAGTGTCAAAAATAAGAGATCAAAATTAAACAAATAATTATCAAAATATATATTTGTTGCTGAAGTATTAATGGTATCAACCATGGAATAGTGTCATAAACCACTCTCTTATAGACCCCAGTGAATAGAATACCATGATTTCCTACCATTTTTATATTGTTTCAATATCCTCAGCCTTATATGTTTTAAAACGTCATTTGAAACTCATTTACTACCACCATGATTTGTTCTACAACATGATGTAATGTATTTTATAGACCCCTAGTGCCAATAAAGTCTTCATAACGTCCTAATGAGTTGTATCTAGCAATTTATGTTCACTATATCTATGTATAGGGAATAAGTATATCCATCGCCCATTTACCTCCTTTATTATTCACAATTGAAGCATTCATTTCCATGAACCACCATACTAAACCCATGAGGGTTCCCACACCACAAGTTTTGTATACAGATCCCATAATATTCACCACACCATGTAAAATAGTTAATTCATGGAATCCTATTTATATCATGGAGAACACATAATTATCACAAAGATTACATGCCCTATATTATGGCATATGAACATTTCTAGATTCACAAAAACAAGAGATAGTGAAGTAAAAACCATTCCACGATATAATTTATTAAATTTTAGTCACTATATTTTAAATATCACTACACAGCTAGTTCCATGATACTCTATCTCAAATATATCCAACCCATAATTTTACTCCTCTCTCATAACTCCATATAAGCTCAAAACCACTACTACTATGATGAATTATTATGTATTACTTACTTGGATCCACTAAACATTTCTCTAATCTAGTGGGTCACATGGCCTCAAGTGCTCCTCCCTATATGCAAGAGGTTTATGACTAGTAACAATGGTAAATGGCCAAATAGTGATAAGACTATACCATCAAGATCAAATTGAATCATTGTAGTACAATCAAATCAATAAATAGTTGAATCATAAGATATAAATAAGTAGTATAATAATAAACAAGGATCATATAATAAACCAAGTATTAATACCGAATAATCTAGTAAAATACTTGTATGAAAATAAAAAATATACCAAAAAGAAATTGTCCCGAAAAATAATCATGTTCCAAAAACTAGTTCAGTTCTCCATTTATCTAAATAAACTATTAATCATGCTTCTTCATGTGTATTATTTATCATCTCCCTACAATAATCCCTGATGTAATCATATGTACCAAATTGTGTCGTAGGTATAGTGTAAGATAAAACATAGTATGACACCATTAACCTTGTCTATAACATGTATAGTCTTTGTATATAATATGATGCGTTGTACATAAATAACAAGATTATAGGTAATAAAAATAGATGTCATACTACCGAGTCTATCTGATCTCACTATGATAAATTAAATAAATCACAATGGATATATGTAAATCATGTGAATCATCGTTGATGATATACACCATGTAATCATGTATTAGGGCTACATGGGTTCATATCTAAGGAGTAAAAATGTAAAAATAATCCTAGAGGGTTGTTGGATCTGAGGAGTATAAATTTATAAGGCAACCTATTCATTAATGTAAATAGGATCCGTGGAGCATAAATTTTGAAGGAATCCTATTAAATTAATTAAACCAAGTAAATGGGATCCATGGAGTAAAAATTTAAATGGAATCATTTTATTACAGATAATTAGAGTAGATATTTCCATGTTATCTCTGTAATCTAGATCCATAGTGTAGAATTGCCTATTTAATTTAAGATGTGATATCCATGGAGTAGAATGAATTATATGTGAATATTTTCTAAGGAGTATAAATGTACAAGTAGATATAGTGGGTCATCAATTACATAGCACAAATGATGCATTATTATCATAACAAACTCATTCCACGTATCATAATACACATCACTAATCATTTCAAAAATCCCTTACAAATCATATTAAAACCAACGTATTATACATTTAATGCCTTTCATATAATTATGAATTTGTCTATATGGTACTTAAAACCATTAATAATTAAATTTAGTTCCATAATAAATTCCCATTGATGTGATGTGAACTCGACACACTGTAACTTTGGCATATTCATGATATAATGAAATACCCCCCACCATAGTTATTCATGTTGAGGTATACTTCCTCAAAAAAATTATAAGTGTTCCCAAAATGTCCTTAACATTAATTTCAAATTTAGCTCAATGATTTATTAAATTACTAAGCATGACCCAGAATGTCCAGTGTGATGCACAATGACAACCCAATATAAAAATCACATGTTTGTTGGAAAAGGTATAGTCCACCATGATTACTACTATATAAGAAAACTCATCCAGAGTAAAGCTTTTATTTTTACATAATTTGAGGAAATTGGATAGAAGGGAAAAACATTATAAATAATTTATATTTTTCTGAACCAAAAAAAATTCGTCAAAATGAAATCAAACAAAAAATGATCTTAATGAATAATGAAATTATGGGTGGATATCCAATGGGTTCAAAAAATCATGATTCAAATAGTGAATAAAGAAAGGATATTAATGCCTATGTAGATGTTTGAAGGAGCTCCCCACACTTGATATGGATATTATAGAAATTAAATTGTATAAAAGTGTGATACACTTCAAAATAACAATGGTAAAATGGTAATATGCCCATGTTTTAAAGGGAACATGTTTTTGTGGAATGGTTGGAAAAACATTTCCCCAATCATGATCCTACTATTATCCAAGAGTAGTGTAACACAAGGTTGGTGGAGTAAAATATGACAAACTATGCTCTACCCATGTCTCCCCCATTGCATAGGGTTTACACCTAGCATGGGATACATACAATAGTTAAAAAACCATTTGTAGCCTATGGAATCCCATATACAGAGCCCTATATGATCCAAAAGAGTTTTCCGAATCTATGTGGCCTTTTGTGAATGGTTCAGTAAAATATTAAAGTAATACCTTTCCTAATTAACTCAATGTTATGGGCTCTATTCAACACCAGAAATTTTGGATTCCTTATATATGTTGGTAAGCACATTTATAATGATAAAAAAGTGGATTAAAACAAAAATTTAAATTTTTTTTATACCCTATATAATACCTCTGATCTTATAATTTCTTTTATATGGAAATTACTCCCCTAGTTACCCTCTCATGGATATTTAAATCACATTTAGAGAATAATTTTGGCCACTATCCACATACATTGGCCTCCCACTACTATGTCTCATTTTTTGAATAGTTGTTCTGTCATATCACCCATATTAGAAGAACATAATAGCCCTAGATAAAATTCACTCCATGATCTACAATATGTATACGATGCTTCTCTTAAGAACCCATATGCCTCCAAATCAACCTCATGAGGCTGGATAATATTATACATATCAAAATGATATCATTAAAGCTATGATATATGGAAAATTTCACCAATGGATGGATACCACTATGGTAACTTCAACCAATAGACTATCAGCCTGAATGTCATAAGAATCATAAAGGAGTCGAGGTAATGATGAGATAAATTCACTGGATTCTGAATCTTTATATTTCCCATTCTAGTAGAAACATTCTTGAAAACCTAACTCCTCATCTGAAAATCTAGTGGATGATGAAAAATATAATCATATTAATTATACTTATACTAAGATGTAGGCTCTCTCATCCTAATAACCTAAAACTACTCTGATGTCTCTTTAATGATATGAGGACCCATTAGCATTTTTTATCTTTCCTATAACCAACATAAGGGTTAATATAATGACCTACCATATATGATGTAATAAATAGACAGATGTATGATATCCTAAAATTTGTTATTATAAGAGAAACTAGTTATAGGAAATTTTTCTCCCAAGAACCTCTAATGTCAAGGACCCATGTTTGGAGAAATTATTCAAAAACAAGCATTGTATGATCTGAATGACCATTATTCTGTGGGTGATAGGATGTACTCAGTAGTACATATGAATCTAGTGCATTCTATAACCATCTCTAAATCCATGAAGAAAATCAATCATCCCAGTCCTATATTCTAGATCAAGGAACCCTTTGGAGGCATATGATCTCATGAATTTCGAGCCTCTAAATCTCATCTAATGATTAGGACACCATATAATGTATGTAATGAGATACCTTTTTTGGCTTGTCTAAGATCACCCATGTAGAATCACTTCCCCATGGTGATATAGGAAATCCATTCATAATATCTATAATGATTTCATCCCATTACAACTCATGAAGATACAATGTTTGTAAAATCCCCACTTTTCATTATTACTCTGCCTTAACCTGATGACTGCAGGAAAATCAATTACCAAACCTAATGGTGTAACTCATCATCCACGAACACCAGTATTGATGTTTTATGTCATGATATATATGGGTAAGACCAAGATTCACAACTCATATCAACGCATGGTACTCTAACAAAAACTCCTCTATGATATTTTTATGAACACATTTGCATCTGTGAATGCACAAGATCTCATCCTCATCAATGATCTAACAAGTTTGTTGGTAATTATCTACTACACATTCCCATAGGAAAAATCCCACATAATCTGATAGGTCATCATCATCACCATCTCTAGAAGTGTATAGGTCACTGATAATGATATAATTATAGACATTCCATGATGTTCTAGGATATTAATATGAATCTCAAAGAATAGGTTCATCAGATGATACTCTCTATTGGCCTCCTAAATAGCCTATCTCTGAGTACTCCTTCTTAATGCATTGTAAAATACATTTCCCTTAACTAGAATATAGGAAATCTCAAAGTCAAGATAAATTTAATATTAAACCCACCATCATTTCCTATTATTGAAGTCATGTTGTTTAATGATGAACATGAGGGTTTGAAGTCCATATAAACCAATAAACACTCACCATGTATGTGATGTCTCTAATAATGCAATACATGAACAATAGTGGTTAACTTGAGATCATTCATTATGTATTTCACATCATTTTCCCTTAACTGATGATACCCATAGGCCATGAATCACTCCTCGTACATCATATGTTCTCCTATCTTGATACATGATACTTCACAATATACTATATTACATCTTCCCATCTCTATTACAATATTGATCAGTGATGTAGTTTTTCTAAATTATCACTTCTAAATGTCTATCTAGCATTTGTTTGACCAAGTAAACATCATAACCTTCTTATTCAATCCCATGTTAATTCATTATAGTCATGAGATGCCCTTAATAAAGCACTTTTAATGAATGAATATCCCCATGAAACAATTTATTTCAAATAAATTCATGGGATACTCTTATGGATATATAACTATCACCTTTTTTATGTCAACTGATACTCATATATCAAAAATAATTCTACCTAGGATGTGAATTTTATCCATCCAGGAGTGGTACATTTTGATCATATACCAAAATTGAGGATCTCTTAGTGTATTCAATAAGATATCCAGATGTTTTCCAAGGTCATCTCAAGTGTGAGAATAAAATAAAATATCATCCATTCATTCCCTATAGACGAATCAAAAAATGGATGGAAAATACAATTCAACAATGCAAGAAAAATGAATATTGTGTTTGTGAGACCAAAAAACATTACCAGATAATCATAAAAGAAATACCTATTGTGGAATGTTATACATGGTATATATCATGATATTACATGCACCTGATGATAATATGATATCACATCTATATTATATAAAATAGATTCTCCTAGGATATGATCAAAGAGAGATTCTATAAGAAGTAAATGATATTGATTCTTCACCGTCAACTAATCATTTTTCATTAATCCTCAAAAAATGGTTCTATCTAATTTATTTGAAGAAATTTATAATGAAACCTATAAATAATTATTCCTATGTATAAACCCCATTGTTTCTAAATCCTCTAGCTACCACATGATCGCCAACAACTCAGTATTAGACATCATGTAATGAGTAATGGCTATCGTTGTAGCTCTAGTTACTTATTTGAAAGAAACTATACATCTCTATTGGGAGGTATTAGTAAAAATTCATTCTGCAAACAGCTCAGAAATGATCAATGAATACAGGTAAATACAACTATCATGTACCCTAATCATATATATAAAAGCTAGTAATATAATCTATCATCCCTGCCATCCCATGTTGGTCAAGTCCATGCCAACTCACCTAGAAATTCCGTTAACTTTTTGAATAAAATATACACAATCTGGTGATGTTAAATTCACCCTTCAGTGATAACATTCGACATAATGATAAAAGCTAACCAACAATTCCATCCTGAGAATGATTCCAATCTTATATTCTTGAGGGAAAAGAGTTCTCATTTAATGATAAACATATTGATCTCAAGGGTCACTTCATGAAGTACTGTACATACTCTAATTGAATCCCCGTTGGAGTATTTAATTTCATCACAAAATTGGAAAAATGAACATCAAGCCCAAGGATTTCAACAATAGGAAACAATATGATGGAATAAGAATCAGTTATAATGAAATGAGAACATAATAAAATAGAGGCTACCATAATAATACTTATCACTATAGAAGTCTATGAACAATGATCCACATTAAACACTTTCATTGTATACATCTGGTATGATCCACCACCTTGAGAACGAACTAGACTACCTTGAGAAGACCCAATCTATAATTATAGTAATTCAGGTATCTTTCTATCTTTCCCATGAACACCACCTCATCCTAATCGGCAACCCAAAATATATCTCCCCACCTGAATATAAAGTACTAACCCATCCCATGAACATGGAGTTAATGTAGACCCACTTTCACTGGATACTAGAGGAATAGTTCTAAAAACCACTATATATGGAATACCCTACCACATAAACAGCATTCAATTATGTCACTATCACATTGTATCATTTTGTGTCAATATAACTCACACTTATGATTGAGAATATAACTTCGAGGAGTCATTCAAGTGATTGTATTCCACTAACCAGAGGCCTCGATGTTTCTCTTCTTACCAACTGGCATTATTTCACAAGGTCAAGAATCTGAACCACCATGATCTGCACCACTAGATTCCGTTAAGTTACATTCAGTAATAAACACATGATTTACTATTATAGATACAGTGGTAATCTAATAATATTCACCAGGGACTATATTTCATACATGATACCATACACAAATCTCATAGAATTGATAACTCATCACATATAATAATATTACTGAAACACTATATCATCATCAAATAGTTATAATAGTCCATGAATGACAAAGTGACCTTATAAAAGAGAATAAAATATATGGATCAATCAATCCTTAACATATCAAGATATAAATAATCATACAATTCCCTCTTTAAATCCAACCAATTTATATCCAAATGTCAATATATCTGAATAATAATACCCCAACACCACTTGGAAGAAAATTGAAGCATGAATGTAAGTAGCTTCACTCTAATCTTAGTAGGTGTCTTGAGATGATCAAAAATATATTTAATGGCATTAATATATGACTCTATAACATGTTTTCTTCTGTTCCCAGAAAACATGGGAGGTAGATACAACATGAACTAATGTGTTGACTCTTACATAGTCGGGAAAGGTGGTGGGGATCCCTGAAAATTCTTTATAATGAATATTAAATCCTATCAATACTAGGTCTCAAAACCAATATCAAATATAAATGGTGGTTCAACAAGTGGAACTATTGGAAGTTATACTGTTGAACCAAGGACCACCAACTCTAGAGAATAGTCATATCCACCCTCTTAGTGCATGATTGGAGGTCGTAGTGGTGGAATTCATCTATTAATTCCAAGAACACTTCTTGATCAACATTTTAAAACAAATCACTGGTATTTTGACACGATAGGTTAAATCCTTCCTATATTCATGTCCCATCTCTCTTCCTTCTAAAAAAACCTAGGTTTCAATGGCATGCATATCATATATAAATAATGAGATGCTACCTACTTCCCACTACTATGTTTGGGGAAGGGTCACGTTATCTACCATGAGTCAAAGGTCCTAGAATATGGTGTTTCAGTTACAATTTATAGATCAGAACACCATTAAAATTTCAATTTAAATATTTATTTAAAAGAGACCATTTAATTGTAGAATTACATTTTTTTTAAATTAATGTTCATTTATGTAATAATCTCATACAAAGGTTGAATTATATGGATCACCACTTCAAATTTATATTGTCACATACACCTTTAAAATTGAATAATGGCATCCATTTAAATGAAATTACTCATTAATAATTTCTCTACATGAAATGATATCAATATTTCCATTAGATAACAAAAATGACACCAAACATGCTACAAGTAATGGATGCAGTATTATAAATGTGGTATAAAATAATGAATCACATTTAAAAAATAATGTTCCTATAATGATTCATAATTCAATACATCATTTCCATATGTGATGAAGTGTAATAATATGTAATCATAAGGAAAGTCAAACATCAATTGCATCTACCAATGGTGAAAAAAGGCAACTATAATAAGCACAATCAAGAACAACATGTCCTATATCATTTTATTTTGACTTTAACTATACATAGGTCATCTACTCCCATGAAAACAATCATAACTAAATAACTACACATCCTATGTATCCATATACCATCCAAAAATAGTATGGAATATAAAAGAAACATTTTATTCCACTTTTTGGATTCTTGAACTGGAGAAACAAAATAGTTCCTTAAGCTTTTGGGTATTATGGACTCAACCACACATACCCATATTTCAGAGGATGCTGACTAGTAGTGAGGGTCTATGGTGGAATACTGGGGAGTGTATACCATTATGATCAGAGTATGGTACATCAGTATAATCATATCAATCAATAGAGGAAGAATATGAGATAACTAAATATCTAAAGAATAAATATCCATCATATAAATAATCATGTTGTCTCATCCAATATGTCATATACAAATGATGATCATGGCATGTTATACAGAATATAGGAAATAAATGCCCATATAAATCCAAAATATTATATGTAAAAATACTTAGAGAATAAAAAAAGCATCCATCGAAAGAATTATGATATATAGAATTGTCTTTTACTCCCCTACCCCTATAAAACAATGAAATAGAAATCACCAAGAGGGTTCTTTACCTTTATCATACATGCATCCATAAATTCAGTCTATGAAACAAATTGGTGCTCGAACATGATGTGAGATAATACTAATTTAAACAAAATCAATAGTTTCATTAACAATTCCATTCATTGTATATAATCTGAAGTAGTGTTCATATATAACTAAAATATAAGTAACAATAATAAAAGTGATATTTCCCATTCTATGAATTCTCACAATGAAAAAGAAACTAAATTTGAGGTTAATAAATTAGGCCTCATTAGTACCATCAATGTCCGATAACATTTAATCATGTATCGAGCCTACATGGTCCAGATCCATAGACTATAAATTTACATGGAATACTCATGGTTTTTTTTTTCAATGAGTAGAATTGTATAGGGAATCCTAGTTAGTCGAGTAATATATATCTTGGGGGTATAAATGTCCAAATAATCTTAGTAAGTCAGTAAAACCCTATAAATCTTTTACAATGAATAGAAATGTCCAATGTCTCCAGTTAAGCTAGATATAAAGTGTATAAAAGTATATTAAATCCAATAAGATAGATCGACGACGTTGAAATTTCCAAGGCATCCTAGATAATCATGTAAATTTTATCCAAGTAATATAAATTCCCATATAAACCTAGTAATCTATGTAATATAATAAATTAGATCCATGTGGTTTAAATTTCTAAGGCATCCATAAAATATATATCCATGTAGCAGAAATGTCTATGTAATTGACGTAAGCTAGAACAAGGGAGTAGAAATTTTTTTGGGATCTAATAGGGATGAACCTGAGGATTAGAATTTTTATTGTATCTATGTGTGTCATATCCAAGGATTATAAATGTATAAGGTCTACTATTGGATCATTAGTGTGATACTTGGAACACTTCATTACCATCATAACCAACTCATCCTCCATCTAATGAACCATTACAAAAATATTTTCACTAATCCCTTCATAATCATATACAAGACAATAGAATATACATTTAATATCTATCATATACAAATTTAAAGGAGATGATAAGTACCCATAACCTTTGAAGATACACTTTATTACCATAATCATTTCCAATTAATGTAAAGTTATAACCACGCTCTTTGGTTGTGGAAAATTCATGGTCAAAGGTATGAATCCATCACATGGGAATTTCTAGACGAGTTTAATAACCTCTAAATTTATATAATGGTTCCATGACATATCCTATATATGGATTTAACATTTAACTCAAGGGATTATTATTTTATAAATCATAACATGAAAATTATATCATGAAACACAATGGCCATATGATACAAACAACTACACTTTATGGAAAGTTTTATATACCAGCAACCTTATGCCCGTAGAACAACACTCATCTAGTCACAACCTATAATTCACTCTAGATCACATGAAAATAGAATAATGGATAAAATTACTAGAAATATGGCATAATATCTTTCGCTAATGTAGAATTGTGGATTACAAGAAATATAATGAAAGGAGTCCAAGAAATGAAGAAATTTCCCATGGATATCTAATGAGACAAACATCTGTTGATTTGGATACTAGATGAAGGGATAAAATATAATGGGGATGTGTGGAGGATATCTTAATGACTAAAAGGGGATATTGTAGAAATTAAAAGATAAAATAGGGTGATATAATTTATAATATTGAAGGAATAATGTTAATTAAAACATGATTTTAAGGGCACATGGTTTTTCCTCGCGATTATTAAAAAAATTCACCTACCACAGTTCAAGAGACGTGGCTCAGATAATTAGGGGACTACAATAATCCAAATAGTTCTCTACTTATGTGCCCCCCCCCACATTTCCCAGGGTTCAAACCATATATGGGATACAACACATGTTTATAAAAACTATATAAAGAATGTTTTCTTTCATATGTTGATCCATATAGGACCCCGCAAGGGTTATACATGGTGTTAGGTCTTATGTGAACAATTTGGTCAATCTTGTCACATTACCCATTCCATCCTAACTCAGATATATAGGCTCCAAAAAATCATCAAACACACTACATAACTTCCTTATATGATTAGAAATGTTTATAATTATAAAAATGAGGATTCAAAATAAAAAATAAAAAATATTTACATTATAGAAAAACTCATATATCACACTTCAATAATATGGGGACCCTATAAATTGAAAATATAAATATTTAGGTTCCCAGAAAACCACTAAACTCCATTTCACAACCTACAATCCTATTTAGAACATAAATTTAGGGGTATTAGAAATTTGGTAGCATAATATCATTATATTATAATCCTTATTTTACCTCTATATGTTAATCTATTAAAAATATATTTATTGGACATAAATTTATTGGGTAAATGTAAATCATTTTTTATAAAATCCTAACACTTTACATTAGAATAAATATTAAGGTTTTATAGAACTATTCATCACTATTTATATATTTATACATGTAAATAATATAAAATTTAACATCACTGTATTTATCATTGGATATTGAAGAACATATTTTTTTTATTACGATACTCTTTTATCATATCAATTGTATAATATTTAATTTTATGTATCCTTAAACTCATTCCTATATTACTATTCTATTTCCCTATATCAGTATGGAACACTCCAAAAAAGAAAATTCAATTTAGTGTAAACTATTAATCCAACCACTAAAATAAATTTTCTTTTAAAACTAACACTATGAGAAAATGATCTATCTATTATGATACATTTCCAATTTTATTATTTAGAAATATTAATCAACACCAATGATTTCCATATAAAATTTCACCATTAAAAAACACAAATAAAATGTTATATTGGAACCATATATTCACACATAGAATTATCCAAATACAAAATTTGAGGACCATAAATAGATAAATGACAAACAAAATAATATTCCTTCCATAGATATATTACTAAGTAAATCAAATAAAAAATTCATACATAACTAAAACTATAGAGTAATAAATATAAGATTAATAACATTCAATAATACGGGTGAGTAAAGATCTATTCATATATATTCCAAATAGAAAACTATTTGGTCTCATAAATACTATTAAATATTTTAACAATGTATATATCCAATATTTCTTACACAAACCCTGAAAAAAAAAACATATTTCTCTCAAAACATTATAAACTTTATATCATTCATTATGAACAATTTCATTACCAATCACCCCTATCACATTAATCTCAATACCCATAGATGCATCACATCATCTATTTTTAACACTTGACGAAATGATATTTTTTTATATGGGATGAAATGATTATGAATGTTACCTCAAATTTGTTACAGATATTAAGATCCAAGAAGATTCTATGGTAATTTCCTATGTTGGTGTGTGTACAACATCAATGCACTCTAGAAGGCTCCTTGTTTACCCCTTGCGTGGTAGTAAAAGATGGAACACCACTACGTCAGTTTTAGGCATCAGGGAACTACTCAATAGACCTGATTGGAGTAGATAATTTAAACAATGTATCATTTTTTTCATATAAATAGTACTATGGAGCTCTTAATTTGTAGAACTAGAAAATTAGAACAAGAAACCCAGTTTTGGTCACAGAACCCCTTCACAATGGTCCTCCAAAACCCCATCGGTAGCTCTCTAAAATTCAAGAAATATAGAATTAATGGGTATAGTGAAATACATTTCTCTATAGGGCTTGAAAAAGAACCCACAAGTGTGTGTGACCCTCTTTACCCCTAGTTGATGACCACCAGAATGAATGTCCCCTCCCAAATATGGGACCTACACAAGACCATTAAAGGGAAACCTGAGGAGAACATTGGTGCCTAGAGTAAGGCTTTACCCAAGTGTTGTTTCCTAGTTGATCCATTAATAAAATCACATCCAGCTTAGACAGACCAACCCCCTTATATAAAGCACTTTGAGTTCCAACCAATACATATATAAATCACCATTTTCTTTTTAAATCAGTACCTACACAACACACAACTAATCCATCTTTCAAGACACAACATTAAGTGATTCCATCACATTAGATCCTTTATCAGTAGGGGATGAATGGAAATCTCAAATTTATCTAATGTAATTGAAATACCAGTGAAATAGTAAAACCATAATGTCCCCAATTTGAATATGTGTTTCTATGGTTAGAGGTGTCCCGAACCTGTCATACCTTCCAAGTAAGGTCATAGGGGTGCATGCGAATTTGCAGTCCATCGGTTACATGGCCTCTGAACCTAGGGGATGTGTTAGGGATTTCCAGAATAAAAAAAAGGATATGACCACATAATTTCCATTATGTTTCTATGACTTGGGATCTTTAGTTTCTGGTAAGGATGTAGATGATCATATTTGATTTTCCCTATTAAGTGTTAATTTTATACAATTATATGTTCTATAGAACCATGACTATAGAATCCGTCATAGATTAATACCATATATATTCCTGAATGAACTATCCATATTCATTAATTCCTCCTTCTTCAAGACCATGAATAGTAAAATATGTGTTTCCAAACTTGAAGATCCCAAGTACTATGAAGGAATGTAAGGGGAACATCAATGTCCTTTCTTCTTCTCCCGTAGCTCATTCCTCTTCCACCAGCAGAAGAAGTGTTATGTGGTTTTCCGAATATTATTATTCTTCATGTTTCTCACATTTTAAAGTGACTCACTTGTGATTAGTGATTACCTATGATCCCAATATCCTATAGTCAAATACAGGTCTTATCATAGAATATTTTCCTAGATCTTCTTCTAGCCTTACATCAGAAGGCCTTAAAAGGTGTGGGTCTTGAAATCCATGTATTAAACCAAAAAATAAACCTAATATATGTTGTTGGACCCAACCATGTTATCAACCTCTCTAATTTCAACATTCCATATGAGAAAAAACTTCTGAGGGGATTTATAGTAATGTTTCCTAAAAACTACTTGTTATTTGGTTACTATCTAAATAAGATGTGTTGGAAGCCTCTATGAGAAAAATCAGAACACAAATTAATAAAAATACCATTTGGGCCACCATCACAATATGGTATTCTTTCTCATGGGATCCCATATCTCTTCTAGGTTATATGGTACACTTCAGAAAATGTCCTACACAAAACATTGACCAGGCACCTTCCTCTTAGGCATCATTTCCATATTACGATAAACTACAAATTTTGGTCATTATCACATGACCTAAAATTGTATGATGTGACATGTTAAATTGAATAAAAATATTTTGGATCCTCTTACTTTCACATGGATATATTTGAATCCCATATTATTGGTTTATCCATAATAATGAAACAACCCTTGTCTCTATGCACGATGTTATACACCAGAGCACCCCACTATGTAGATAAAAATCATAATCATAAGGATGAATGATAGAATAATATCTAATAATTTCATAAATAGATACCATTAATAAATAAACTCAAAATCATATAAATTTATCCATTAATTAATAACATAAAAAAATAAATATGATTCTAAATTCCATGCATTCAAATAATTTTTTTCCTTAATTATATGGTGACCTAAATCATGATTGATAATTAAATATGGGTTAATAACATAGATTAAATCTATAAGAGACTATAAAATAAGTCAATAGTTCACCTCAATAGTGTGGGATGAGAATTTATTACCACTATTTTGACCAGTGTTAGTTCTTATATATCAATGGATGGGTTCTCCAATGATCACCTTCCTTTCAAAAATAGTTCCATGAGTCATCATGGATATCAGAACCATTGGGTGTTTCTAGTTCCATGAATAAATTCTATTGTAAAATTATCAAAAGGGTTTTTTGTGTATGTTTATAATGTGATGGTTGTTACACCAACACCTAAATACACAATTTCAACCCTGTGTATGATTTTGGGATGAATCAAAAACGGTGAACCTAATGTGAATCCTTAACTGAAATGATGGTGTCACCCACCAATCAGGCTTATTTCTCTCTCAAAAAGGAATTGGTCTTGACAATACAATAAATTTTACATGTTTTAATTTGTTAATATTATTATGATATGGGATTTTTCGTGTTTTTCCCATATACTTCTGTAATTTTCAACATGATATCCCCTCAATTGAAATTTCATCACTTCAGTTATAAAAAAATTAGGCCATAACCACCATTTGTCTTGGGTCCTCATCGAAGTATAGGATTTCATCACAAACCCATAATCATCAATGATGGGTATTAAATGCAATGGTAAAGAAATACCGCTCGAATTATATCATTTAGACCTGGTAGGATTGTTGGAAGGACCTCCAACATGAAAACCACCGTTGATGTCTACTCATTGATGGTTGGTTGTTACGAAGTAAATAGTACTGATCACCATCTAAAACTATGTTGGGGGCTTATAATCAAAACATAAAAACCATATCTTCCATTATCATAATGATGTAGATAAAGAGGAAACCAAAATCCTTACAAAAATTTAACAAGGGCCTTTTAAAATGGATCATTCCAGTAATCAATGTTGCCAACATCACATGAAAGTGAGCCCTAAACATGATGAGGGTGAAACCATTGGGAGTCCTACCCGGTTCATTCAAACTCATGACTCTATGATGGATTAATAAGGGTAGTGACCTATCAATAGTTATTTGGGCCACACCTATGTTCTCTCTCAAGATGTCTTCTAATAAAATTTGGTGAAAAACAATGATCATGAACACACACCATCTGACACAAATCAAGCATGCCAGTTTACTAGGATAATAACATTTAGAGAATCCTTCCAACAAAATATCAAGGTAAATAGTGAGAAGGAACACACACCTGACCGCACCCCAAAACCACAGTAGTTGAACTTATAAGAAACCCATGAAAAGGTACAAAAACATTCTCTCATTATCTATGCATGCCATCTGTTTTATCTAGCATCATCTTGAGAAGTCATTCCGAATCCCTTGGTGAAAAATAGAGGGAAGATTCAAATATGTACCTCCCATGCCTAAATAAATTATAAATCCACTGAATAAAAATGGTTGAGAAGATCTGACACACACCCCTTCTCCACACATGGAATGGGATTATATCCCCTTTCGAACTAATAATGCCATTAATCTAATATTGATGATTATAAAGGGGGATTTAAATATCCATTACCACATTCTATAGACATGACATGATATCATAATTGTGAAATTGGTGGTATATAGGAAGATACACAAATACATACCAATTAATGTGGTGAATCAACAATATGTCACTCTGGAGTAAAAAAAACATATTCTCTCATCCAGAAGGATTGTGGTTTAAACTCCCCTTGATATACAAACAATTTGATCAGGAACATAAACCCATAAAAATTAGAGTAAGTCATCTTATCCCAACATACAATACAATGTAGGCACAAACCCTTGTGAAAATTTTAGAAAATGTAATAAAAATTGATTGTGAAAAGGGAGTCAGTCAATACAGGTTCCGAAAAATGAAAACAATTCCCCATCTAGTTTCCCCAGACCCTTGTAAGAAGGAATCCGAAAATAATATTCACCATAGATGACTAGAAAATGAGAGATGATCTAAAATCCCCCTCAACATAATTATGTAGTTCTTGAATCCCTCAAGTGTATATTGTGGAATCTCAAGATCCTAATCTCCCATTACCATATTATGGGGATAATAATAGTTATTTTGAGGGCCCTCCACAGAAACTTCATTGTGGAAGATATATTTAAGACCATCACTTGCTCGATCTCAATATCCCCTCTCCTGATGATAGTAATAGAAGCCCTCAGTATGGCTAGAAATAAAAAAATAGGGTGCTCCCCTTGATATTTTTCACCCTAAAAGTCCTCCCCTATGTATTTGTTGGATGAATTCTCCTTGTAGTCAGATTTTAAGATGTAATGATAGTCCTCCCTATAATTTAATTCACTAAGAAACTTCTCCCCAAAGTAGTGTTTTAAATCATCATGAAGTTCCTCCCCTTGTAAAATTTATCTTCATGATGATCACCTACTATGAGGCACTTGGAAAGATGAGTCAATTCATATCGGATTTCTTTTCACTGGAAAGTAAAATCCTTTCATATCCAAAAGATAGTCTAAGGTGATATTCATCCTCCCACCACCCATGGATTGTTTTACATACAATATAATAGGGGAATTCCCAACCAATTATTCTATTTTTAATAATTTAATAGGAAAATTTCCATACATTTCAAACATTGATGAGAAACCTTTGCAGAAATATGAAGATGACACTTTGCAAATGAGAAGATATCAATATAAATACAAAATAATAATCATGTTTCTTCTTTTATCCACATCTCATTTTAGCATTCCAAAGACATTATTAGATGATTTTTTAAATAAATAAAACTCAATATATTAAAACCCATCATCACTTAATGGAAAAGGTATATCCCTAAAATTAGTATCAATGACACTTCATGTTAATAGAATGTATACAATAAAAAACTGGCATGGTGACTCTCCTGAATATAGAACATTGAAAATTGGGGAAACAAAAAGGATACTATAAGGCCCCATCCTTAAACCTTACTTAATCTTGGGTTATTACAAGATTACACAATGAGGATATTTTCAGGTTTAGAGTTTTAGAGAATTATATCATGAAACATGCATTACATTCCACATTTAAACAAAGTGGTTACATAAAAGACAGTATTCATTCTTCCCATCAATGGAAACATATTAAAAATAAAACATGGATTCTTTCTTGACACATCCTTGACACTATCATCAAATCATTTACCCTTCCCTTGACCTGTGAAAAACATTTCAAAAACTTGGGATGAGCATAAAAAGCTCAGTAAGGGATATAAAAATATGGAAAGGAAACATGAGTACATGTATACATAAGAATGAAAACTGTTAGTTTTTTAAACATCAAGTAAAACATGTATACTCTATCAAAGTAATACCTTCACCTTCATGAAGTAGTAAAAACTATTCACTGAATAAAGTATCATCAATTACCTTTTTGTAACCAAAGGATTACCATAAAACCCATATAAAGAACACATAACATATATAAAGGTAACTTGGGACATAAACATACTTAAGTGGAATAACCATACGGTCGACTTCCACACATATCACTTAATGGAATAGCCATACGGCCATTTTCCATACATACTTAATGGAATAGCCATACGGCCGAATTCCATACCCAATGCATTGGAGGTTATAACGTAACCACCCGTCCTGGTATTCACAGCACCACCCGGCATATGGTTTATAACATAACCACCCGTTAAAATGTCCAAGTACCAATATAAAATCATAAAACATAAAACCAATATAAAGGAATGATGACATTTCCACATTTCAATCACAATATATCATAAATATATTGACATAATAGAATCCTTTATCAAAACCATTTTCAATACCAAAATATATAAAAGATAATATGGTATTTATTTTATTTTAAAAACATTACGGCTTGTTGAGGAAGCCAAAGACTAAATAATACTCGCGGTGGCAGAAAAGGTCGTCGTCACCGCATACGTGAAAAGAAACATTCCTTTTTGTCGTTTTGTAAAACGCTTCGTAGAAAAAGATTTGTTTTGTATAAAAGTAAAATATAAAGGGTTTTATACACCGTATAAAAGAATGTTGTGTATAAAACTAAATATGCCTCAATGAAAGTAGATTGAGATGAAGTCCCTTACAAAAATGGTATCCTTGTTTTAAGGATAAATCAATTACATAATTATGTGTGACAAATGAATACACCAAATATAAGTGGATATTTAGTGTAAAATAATCAAAGGCCATTCACGCGTATTCAAAGGATGACATATTCAATAACTACATGTCGAACCCCAAGAAATCGAAATTGGGTTAAGAAGTTCCCTTGACAGCCTAACAGCGTCACATCAAAATGAGTTGATGAGAGATAAAAAGTGTATCTCATCACATGGACATAAAATTGACATCAATAAGGATATATGAGAACATATCCCAACATAATAATATGTAAATTAAAAGACCCAACAAAATTAGTCTTTTAAAAAAAAGGAGGGTGAAAGGTTCCCTTACTGACTTGGGTATCTTTCGAAACATACGACCCGTGAAAGAAGGACAATACATCATTAATGTAAATAATCATAAATGAAGTAATATTACAGAATGAGTAAAATAATGGTCAGTACATACACCACTCAAAGTAAATTGTGGCAAATGTAGCATAAATCTCACAGAAATAAAAGTGAGATGAAAAATCACTTACGAAAACATAGCAGCCTAATGGCACCACTTAAAACATCCAAAAATGGATTGATGAGATCAAATAGGGTATCTCATCACATTAAAACAAAATTTACATCAAGAGGAATATGAAATAACATCCCCCATCATAACAAATAGGAGCTTAAAAGAAGTGACATAAAGGGGAGTACTTAAAAAGAAAGAGAGAGGTTAGATCTCTTACGAAAATCCGGCAGCCTAACGACGTCACTCAAAACTCCCAAAATGGATTGATGAGAGAGAATAGGGTCTCTCATCACATGAACATAAAAATTACAGTAAGTTTAATATATAATAACATCCCAATAACATGAAAGATGATCTTTAAAGGGAATGACATAAAATAGTGTACTTAAAAAGAAAGAGAGGAGTAAGATCCCTTACCTTGGATCTGACTTGACTCGATCGTTCTTTAACATTCTGAATAATAAACTTGAGTTAATCTCTACTTTCTTAGTAACCTTTTTCAAGTTCATTATTCCTTTTATACCATGTTATGAACATCATGTAATAAATTATGTTAATAATGTTCATTTTGTCGGTATTTGGTTCTTAAGTTAAAAATAGACTTCTTACACTTACATGTTGTTAATTTGGTCAATGGTTCGTTATATCCAGAATTATATTAATGATTTGGATAACATATATATCATATATATTCATCATATACATGTATTTATAATATTACATCACATTTATAGGTAAAAAATGAAATGCACCGTTCATGGAGACGGTAAGCCGTACGTACGCATGAATGCTACTTCCATTTCAATTTCGTATTTTATGGAATGTAATCATAATTATATAAGAGTATATTATAATTCCAGTATATTAACATATATAATATCATTAACTTTATCCTTTATACATCCCACATATGGTATTAACGAATCAAATCACTTTCAGGGGGCGGTAGTCCGCACTTCCTAAAATGAAGATATCGTGTTTACCCATAATGGAAACAATAATGGTATGCCATAAATGAAAAATACAGAATCTTAAGGAAAGAATAAACATATTATATATCATATATAAAAATAGTGACATCATAATGGCCACCTTTGAAGGTGTTAAATGAGTATTGAACAATCATCGTTTCGGGAGGTAGAATTTCGCCATCCACGGAAACCTTATGTTCTTTAACCATTTGATGTAGTTGTGTGAGAGTGTAGCTCGAATAAATCTTATAACAACATCCTAGTATATTTAACATACTGGTTTTGTTACAAAAGAAGTAAATAAACAGAGTTTAGGGGGTTGGAGAGAGTAAATGGGCAGGGTATTGCCGAGCCAATTACCTTTAAAAGTGTAACTCCTTTTAATTTGAACCTAAAGGCATCCTTTGAAAAGATTCTGCCCAAAGGGAATCCTCTAGGATGAGTAGAGGGCTGTGGAGAGAGTAAATGGGCAGGGTATTGCCGAGCCAAAGGCTTTATGACTGTGTGAAATGAGGTATAGGTGGGGGCCTTTTATAAGAGGAGAGGAAGGGCACTTTTGGAAATCATGAAACTATTATTTTATTTTCAAAAGTGTTTCGAATTTCTAAGGTCCCACATTGATATAATTCAAAGATAAGATGATAAGGCTTCGAATTATTCCCATCCAATAGGTTTTGGACATGTTTAGGTTTTAGATATTACATTATCGTTCCATTTTATTTAAATCGTTAAATAATGAGGTCATCGCTGCATCATCATGATGTCATAAATAATTTAATATATTTAAAGTCTAAAAATTATAAAACAAATATCCTGATGTAGGAAATCTTTTTATCTTTCCAAAGAGTATTTATAGACAAAATTATGATTAGTATAACCCCTTCTAAAAATTGTTTTAGTAAAACAATTTATGTTATTGTCATTTTCACCTTTATTTTAAAAACAAGGCATTAAAGTCATTATCTCCACCAAGAGGCTCCATAGGGTCCCTTAAATCGACCCATGGGTTTTCGTGGTTGGCCATGACTCATCCAATAGGGGTAGGACAAGTTTCATGGTGTTTTCACATTTTTATAATATCATTTTTACCTTAAATTACACTAATTACCTCTAATCGCGATTAATGAAAAAAAGTTACTATTCACCAAAAAATCATTTTCATCCCATTGAACCACATTTTACATACTAATGGAAACCATGTATGTCGTATTTTCAAAATTCAATATACATTAGTGGTAAACTTTCATTTAACTGAAAAATCAGTTTGCTTGATTACCACTTAGTGGTTTCACTATTCATCAAAAGTTGGAGTTTTTCAGAAAATTACCAAAAACTTACCCTAAGCTAAATTTAATATTCCGAATTCAAAAATTAAGTCTATTTTACAAAATTCAAAACATATAAGTCACATTAATTAATTTAATAACTAATTCCCGCTGTCAGAGCAAATAGCGTGTTTTTATAAAACAATAAGTATCAAAAGATTGGCACCAATTTAAGTCTAATTTCAAAGTGAAATTGATTCCAATGACCACCGTTGGATTAAATGGTAAAAATATATTCAGATTACACATTAAGACCAATTCACAAGATAATCTAATCATACAAATAAATTATATTAAAAAGAGTTTTTGAATTTAAAATACAACATTTTACACTATTCATTAAAAAAATAAACTTTATCAGAAAGATACCAAGAATTTACACAAAGAAAATTTTGATGTCCTGATTCTCAAGAAGAGTTTTATTTGGTCCAATAGAATGTATAAGAGTGAACAATACTATATTTAATGATGGTTTGCCATCAAAAGGATATAAGTGAACCATTAGTGAAAACTAGGTCATATACGCCTAAAATTGAATTTCTTCTGTATTTTAAGCCTTTATCTTTTATTGGATAAATGTAAAAACATTTAAAAACATATATAATCATATTTTAGTTATTTATATCCATTCCCGCCAATACAACGGCTATATGTTAACTACCATTTAAAATAATATTATTTTATTATTAGAGTGCAACGTAAGATTTCCAAGAAACTCGTTGTTGCGTGTTGGGTAAGCCATCGAGCATAGCATCCCCTTTAAAGTCATATTAATATTTTATTCACAAATATGGATAAATATGAAAATGTCATATTATTTATTTACCTGGGGTGTTACATTCTTCCCCCATTTTGGGAATTGCGTCCTCACAATTTTTAAAATTGAGCTTGGAAACATCCTTGAAAGTCCCACATCGGAACAAGAGTCGGTAAAACAATCACTTTAAAATAAAGAAAGATAAGTACAGAGGTCACCTGAGTTAACCCATACTAGGACTCCATGTAGGAAAACATGGACATGGAGGAGAAAACATAAGGTCATGTTCTGGTGGAGAGTGATAGAAAACATGTTTAGGAGAAAGTTAACAATAAGAAAATCACAAACTTATGATGGGTTAAACGGTGTTGGGTTCCCCAGTAGGAAAAGTTAATAGACAACATTTTTGTTTTAAGTTACTTTTTATTGAGGAATTTATTCGTAAGGAAACATAATCACTTATCATGTTGACTTTCAACTTTTACTAGATTCCTTAATCAAACTCATTTTTTTCCCAAAAGACGAGTTTTTAGGGAGACTTGTTCACATTAAGAGTACTATAATCAACTTCTAGAGAATCACCTAATCCACAAAAGAGAACTATATACATCCCATGTCTTTAGACTTTAACCAAAACAAAACTAGAAAGGTTAGTACAAGGTCAGATAATCCAAAAAAGGATAACCCTTTATAAAAAGAAAATATATTCTTAATCTCAAAATTTGTCCAACAAAACCCAAAGTTCAACGAGGACCATCCGATAAACAATTTGTCTATAAAATTCTTCAAAGTAAACCAATATATGATTGAAACCCAAATATTTAAAGGATTTAGTCACATAGTCTTCCAAGTTAAATCATAACATTTATCTCCAAACAATATCAGTTGCTCCTAAAGTCTCGTATTGAAAAGTAATTAACCTAATCACATATCCTCCATGATAGGTTAATCATTTTCATAAATAACCCAAAATCAACTTACTCTTAATTCATAAAATCATCTAACTAAAAAGAATCGGTCAAACTAACCAGGGACTTCACGAAGTCCAGTGGTAGGTGATAAATACCAGTCACACTTTGGTTGTGGGTTCGATTCCCACAGCTTTGTCCGACGTGACGGGTTGTCACACGGTCTGCGTGTTGTCATTTTTCCAAAACTATATAATTCTCAAATCATTCCCCAAAAAGGGATAAAATCATCAAAAATAACCATAACATAATTTAACCTCAATTTTATCTCATGCCTTTCACTTTAATCATAACATATATTAACCCATAATTACCTCAAAAGTAAGGATCATATAAACCCAAATGGTTCTTTATAACTATGTCCACAGAATAAAAGATAACTATTCCTTGAATAAAATTTTCCTATATTAAACATCAGGGATACACATAATATAAACAGTCTTCTAATGTAACCCCATCATCAAAAGAGACTTAATACACTTAAGAATTTCACCATAACTTTTGAAGCCCTTATATGTTGACATCTTACTCATTCAACATTCTTCATGATCCATTAACCATTCCTTTCCAACTTATTCCGAAATACCTCTTTCCTAAAAACAAAATCATGAATCATATCCTAAGATTCCAAAATAGGAAAACAATAGTCATGAAATAATACATACCTTTGATTGGTCATTGTCAGTTTCTTCATCCTCAATCGGAATGGCATTAGGTATTGGTAAATGAACATTTGTACGCTCTTGGTGACCCCATCCACGAAACTTCTTCATAGGACATGTCTTTTCATAATGACCATGCACACCACATTTAAAACATTCAATTGATCCCTCAGAAAGAACTTCTTTCCCTTTCCTTGAGTCAACTGGATGCTTCCTTTTTCCATGGTAGGTTCTTTCTTTATGACCTTCATTTCCACATCTATAGCATATTTATGTCCCTTTGAAACATTTTCCTAGGTGTTTCTTTCCACATCTTTGACACATAGGTTTTTTAACACACTTACCTTTATGATTATTACATGTACTTCCATAGGGATTTGTTTCTTGCATATATGATGCCTTAGAGAAATCACCAGGGTTTAGGTGGTCAATCATGACTCCAGATAGTTGGTTGAGGATAATCACAAGAGTTCTCATTGTAGCACCCATATCATTCAGTTGCTTGCTCAAAAAAATGTCACAGTTTCCTTCACATCCACTGTTACTTTGGTGCCTGCTAGATCCAGCCATTTACTAAAACCAAAAAGGTCAGTGTGAGTATATAAAAAAAACCATCATGTACTAATGAGGAAGATAAACACTATGATATACTTACTCATTCACATTATCTAAAACTAGGACTCTTTCTGAAATCCTAACCATTATGGTAATGCCACTTATGCTTAAAGAATACCCTAACCTCTAAAGTTATCTAAACCGACCTTTGATACCGACTATAAGGCCCCAGCCTTAAACCTTACTTAATCATGGGTTATTACAAGATTACACAATGAGGATCTTTTCAGGTTTATAGTTTTAGAGAATTAGATCATGAAACTTGCATTACATTTCACATTTAAACAAAGTGGTTACATAAAAGATAGTATTCATTCTTCCCATCAACGGAAACATATTTAAAATAAAACA
Source organism: Viscum album (assembly GCA_963277665.1). Classification (NCBI taxonomy): domain Eukaryota; kingdom Viridiplantae; phylum Streptophyta; class Magnoliopsida; order Santalales; family Viscaceae; genus Viscum; species Viscum album. Next base: position 977,536,336 of record OY728133.1, read on the forward strand.
TGGATTCTTTCTTGACACATCCTTGACACTATCATCAAATCATGTACCCTTCCCTTGACCTGTGAAAAACATTTCAAAAACATGGGATGAGCATAAAAAGATCAGTAAGGGATATAAAAATATGGAAAGGAAACAAGAGTACATGTATACATAAGAATGAAAACTGTTAGTATTTCAAACATCAAGTAAACCATGTATACTCTATCAAAGTAATACATTCACCTTCATGAAGTAGTAAAAACTCTTCACTGAATAATGTATCATAGCATACCTTTTTGTAACCAAAGGATTACCATAAAACCCATATAAAGAACACATAACATATACAAATGTAACTTGGTACATAAACATACTTAAGTGGAATAACCATACGGTCGACTTCCACACATATCACTTAATGAAATAGCCATACGGACAATTTCCATACATACTTAATGGAATTGTTATACGGCCGACTTCCATACCCAATGAATTGGAGGTTATAACGTAACCACCCATCCTAGTATCCACGGCACCACCCATCATATGGTTTATAACGTAACCACCCGTTAAAATGTCCAAGTACCAATATAAAATCATAAAACATAAAAACAATATAAAGGAATGATAACATTTCCACATTTCAATCACAGTATATCATAAATATATTGACATAATAGAATCCTTTATCAAAACCATTTTCAATACCAAAATACATAAAAGAGTATATGGTATTTATTTTATTTTAAAAACATTACGGCTTGTTGAGGAAGCCAACGACCAAATAATACTCGCGGCGGCGGAAAAGGTCGTTGTCACCGCGTACGTGAAAAGAAACATTCATTTTTGTCGTTTTGTAAAATGCTTCGTAGAAAAATATTCCTTTTGTATAAAAGTAAAAGTCAAAGGGGTTTATACACCGTATAAAAGAAATTTGTGTATAAAACGAAATATGCCTCAATGAAAGGATATTGAGACGAAGTCCCTTACCAAAACGGTATCCTTGGGTTAAGGATAAATCAATTACATAATTATGTGTGACAAACGAATACACCAAATATAAGTGGATATTAAGTGTAAAATAATCAAATGTCATTCACACATATTCAAAGGATGACATACTCAATAACTACATGTCGAACCCAAAGAAATCGAAATTGGGTTAAGAAGTTCCCTTGATACCCTAACGGCGTCACATCAAAATGATTTGATGAGAGATAAAAAGTGTATCTCGTCACTTGGACATAAAATTTACATCAATAAGGATATATGAGAACATATCCCAACATAATAATATGTAAATTAAAATACCCAACAAAAGAAGTCTTTTAAAAAAGGAGGGTGAAAGGTTCCCTTACCGACTTGGGTATCATTCGAAACATACAACCCGTGAAAGAAGGACAATACATCATTGACGTAAATACTCATAAATGAAGGAATATTACACAATGATTAAAATAATGGTCAGTACATACACCACTCAAAGGAAATTTTGGCAAATGTAGCATAATTCTCACGGGAATAAAAGTGAGATGAAAAATCACTTACGAAAACTCGGCAGCCTAACAGCGCCACTTAAAACTTCCAAAAATGGATTGATGAGATCAAATAGGGTATCTCATCACATTAAAACAAAATTTACAGCAATAGGAATATGAAATAACATCCCCCATCATAACAAATAGGAGCTTAAAATAAGTGACATAAATGGGAGTACTTAAAAAGAAAGAGAGAGGTTAGATCTCTTACGAAAATTCGGCAGCCTAACGGCGCCACTCAAAACTCACAAAATGGATTGATGAGAGGGAATAGGGTCTATCATCACATGAACATAAAAATTACAGTAAGTGTAATATATAATAACATCCCAATAACAATAAAGATGATCTTTAGAGGGAATGACATAAAAGAGCGTACTTAAATAGAAAGAGAGGAGTAAGATCCCTTACCTCGGGTCCGACTTGACTCGATCATTCTTTAACGTCCTGAATAATAAACTTGAGTTAATCAATACTTTATTAAGAACCTTTTTCATGTTCATTATTTCTTTTATACCATGTTATGAACATCATGTAATCATTTAAGTTAATAATGTTTGTTTTGTCGGTATTTTGTTCTTAAGTCAAAAATAGACTTCTTACACTTACATGTTGTTAATTTGGTCAAAGGTTCATTATATCCAGAATGATATTAATGATTTGGATAACATATATATCATATATATTCATCATATACATGTATTTATAATATTACATCACATTTAGAGGTAAGAAATGAAATGCACCGTTCATTGAGACGGTAAGCCGTACGTACGCATGAACGCTACTTCAATTTCAATTTCGTATTCTATGGAATGGAATCATAATGATATAAGAGTATATTATAATTCCAGTATAATAACATATATAATATCATTAACTTTATCCTTTAAAAATTCCACATATGGTATTAACGAATCAAATCACTTTCAGGGGGCGGTAGTCCGCACTTCCTAAAATGAAGATATCGTGTTTACCCATAATGGAAACAATAATGGTATGCCATAAATGAAAAATACAGAAAGTTAAGGAAAGAATAAACATATTATATCTCATATATAAAAATAGTGACATCATAATGTCCACCTTTGAAGGTGTTAAATGAGTATTGAACAATCATCGTTTCGGGAGGCAGAATTTTGCCATCCACAGAAACCGTATGTTCTTTAACCATTTGATGTAGTTTTGTGAGAGTGTAGCTCGAATAAATATTATAACAACATCCTAGTATATTTAATATACTGTTTTTGTTACAAAATAAGTAAATAAAAAGAGTTTAGGGGGTTGGAGAAGAAAAATAAAACCAATGAACCTGAGAGAATGAATTACCTTTAAAAGTGTAACTCCTTTTGATTTGAGCCTAAAGGCTTCCTTTGAAAGGCTTCTGCCCAAAGAAAATCCTCTAGGATGAGGAGAGGGATGTGGAGAGAGTAAATGGGCAGGGTATGGCCGAGCCAAAGGTTTTAGGAGTGTGTGAAATGAGGTAGAGGTGCGGGCCTTTTATAAGAGGAGAGGAGGGGCACTTTTGGAAATAATGAAACTATTATTTTATTTTCAAAAGTGTTTCAAATTTCTAAGGTCCCACATTGATATAATTCGAATATAAGATGATAAGCCTTCGCAATATTCCCATCCAATTGGTTTTGGACATGTGTAGGTTTTAGATATTACATTATCTTTCCATTTTATTTAAATCGTTAAATAATGAGGTCATCGCTGCATCATCATGATGTCATAAATAATTTAATTTATTTAAAGTCTAAAAATTCTAAAAAAAATATCCTTATGTAGGAAAGATTTTTATCCTTACAAAGAGTATTTATAGACAAAAGTATGATTAGTATAACCCCTTCTAAATTTTTTTTTAGTAAAACAATTTATGTTAGTGTCATTTTCACCTTTATTTTAAAAAAAGGCATTAAAGTCATTATCTCACCCAAGAGGCTCCATAGGGTCCCCTAAATCGACCCAGGGGTTTTCTTGGTCGGCCATGACTCATCCAATAGGGGTAGGACAAGTGTCATGGTGTTTTCACATTTTTATAATATCATTTTTACCTTAAATTACACTAATTACCTCTAATCGCGATTAATGAAAAAAAGTTACTATTCAACAAAAAATTATTTTCCTCCCATTGAACCACATTTTACATACTAATGACAACCATGTATGTCGGATTTTCAAAATTCAATGCACATTAGTGGTAAACTTTCATTTAACTGAAAAATCAGTTTGCTTGATTACCACTTAGTGGTTTAACTATTCATCAAAAATTGGAGTTTTTCAGAAAATTACCAAAAATTCACCCTAAGCTATATTTGATATTCTGAATTCAAAAATGAAGTATATTTTACAAAATTCAAAACATATAAGTAACATTAATTAATTTAATAATTAATTCCCGCTGTCAAAGCAAATAGCGCGTTTTCATAAAACAATAAGTATCAAAAGATTGGCACCAGTTTAAGTCTAATTTCAAAGTGAAATTGATTCCAATGACCACCATTGGATTAAATGGTAAAAATATATTCAGATTACACATTAATACCAATTCAACAGATAATCTAATCATATAAATAAATTAGATTAAAAAGAGGTTTTGAATTTAAAATACAACATTTTACACTATTCATTAAAAAATGAACTTTATCAGAAAGATACCAAGAATTTACACAAAGTAAATTTTGATGTCCCAATTCTCAAGAAGATTTTTAATTGGTCCAATAGAATGTATAAGAGTGAACAAAACTATATTTAATGACGGTTCGCCATCAAAAGGAGATAAGTGAACCATTAGTGAAAAATAGGTCATATACGTCTAAAATTGAATTCTTTCTATATTTTAAGCCTTTATCTTTTATTGGATAAATGTAAAAACATTTAAAACATATATAATCATATTTTAGTTATTTCTATCCATTCCCGCCATTACAATGGCTACATGTTAACTACCATTTAAAATAATATTATTTTATTATTAGAGTGCAACGTATGATTTCCAAGAAACTCGTTGTTGCGTGTTGGGTACGCCATCAAGCATAGCATCCCCTTTAAAGTCATATTAATATTTTATTTACAAATATGGATAAATATGAAAATTTCATATTCTTTATTTACCTGGGGTGTTACAGATACCTTTAGTGCTGATGTATCAGTGTGTCAAATTAATTGTGTAAATTGATTTAAAAACCTTCATGTTGTGTATATATTAGAGGATGGGCGAGGATGGATCATTTAACTTCACCATTATCCCATGTCATCAAAACCCACATAATACAAAATCATGAAAATTAATAACATTTGGAAAACTACAATAGATATATTATGTTACCAACTGATGATATGAGCAAAAAATATGCCACGAGTGATTCTCACCAATGTCATTATAGAATAGAGAAATCCATTGAAATAACTTTTCATTAGTAATATGAAGATATTGATAAGGTGTCCTACATAATGGAATTCAGATTTAAGATAGAGAAAATATTCCTAATAATAAAATGGACTTCAAAAACATTGGTTTAATAGGAAACTAAATGGCTCAACCAATCCATGATTGAATATGGCTCTGTAAAATCAGGAAGTAAACTGTAGTAGTAACATCTATAAAAATCCATGAGAAACACAAACCATTAAGTTTGGGTTATTTTTTAATGCAAAAATTGATGTCAGTAAACCATGGTCAAAGAGTTGTGGAAGTGGAAGGAGAATAACCCCAACCCATACAGTCGGGATATTTTTTTTCATCAATCATCTTCATAAAGGCAATAATAATTTCCTAATTAGGGGGAATTACTAAAAGAGAACACATCATGTTTATACCATACCATTATTCAATATCCTCATTGGAAACACATATGACTGAACTATGAGGTGATTCCTTTTAGATCACCCTTCGTCAAACTGATTATATTAATCTAGAGAAATAGGGGAAAATAACTCATATAGGATGAAAATTGAGGCAGTATTGAAAACAAATTAATGAAGCTCTTGTAACAAGTTATGCATCATTGAATATCATTAACACTGCCCTTAAAGACCCATTAAAACATGATAACCATAAGTATTATCTTTAGGATGATTTTTTGGATCATAATACAATAAAAACTGAAATTATTAATGGAGGTTTGAATACCTGAAAATAGATATTTTCCCTGAATTTAGTAATTTTTCCAACCACTCCCGAATTACCTCCTAAATCAGAGTACAACAAGGAAAATGGTTAAAAATAAGTTTGAGACTCAACGAACTCATGATGTGGTTTAACACCTTAATCAGGGGGATAGATTCACATAGTTAAAAGAGACATGAATTAATTGAGAAGACTTAAGGTATAATGACTTTTAGGTATCTTTCCTTCAATATATGTTGATTAGCCACTAAATTAGGCTAATATTCATTGGTAATATATATAATATTCATGTTCTTTATTATTCATAAACACCATTTTAGTGCATTTTACACTTTGAACATCATTTCACATTATGATTGTAATACCTTCTTAAAATGCACTATTATGTGGTACATTTATTAATATCATTTAAAGTACCAAATTATTCATCTGATTATACATATTTTAATTTGATAATTGATCTACACTACAATATGAACATGTTTCATTCACGGATCAATGGAGAATTCATGGAGGATGATGGAGATATTTGGCAATGAAAGGAAGCAATTCTTGAGAAGGCAGATTGGACACCAGCCCACTGATGAGACATTGGGGCCCCACATAAAGGCCCAATTAATCCCAAATTTCTTGGGATTATAGAGGACATATATATAAACAAATCACTCTTCAGGAGTTAATGATAATTCTGCCTCCATGGTGGTCATTTAGGCGGACCAAGTTAGAGATACAATTCTGGGCTAGATTTTTCGGCCCAGAAAAACAGCCCACTAATTTGATCATATCTCGGAATACACAACTCCAAATGGGCCCAAATTTTGCAGGAGCTTATAAGACATCCGGATCTCCATTTGTTTCTTCTATGTCCCACTCTGATTCGGCCTTCTAGAAGGTCTTTCAGACGCGTCTGTTCGGTGGATGAAAACTGGCTTCCACCTCGGGTCAAACGTGGAAAAGTCCAAATTCCACAAGCTTTCCACCACCTATAGCCTACCAAAATTAATTAAGATGCTTTTGAATGTTGGTGGCTCGACCCAAGGCTCTCAAAATGCCTATTTAAGGCAGTGGTGGTGAAGGAGTTGAGGATCTTGGATTCTTTGTTCAATTGTAATGTTATGCTGCATTTTTGTTGCCTCAATTTTGTCTTTCACATGTAAGTTGTTCAATTCACTTTAGTTTTTTAATAAAAGTTCTTCTTATACTCTTATTCTTTTGTTATTAATATCACTTTGATACCGTTGGATCTAGGTGTGAATTTTTTCACACCAACCCTTGTGAAATTATTCACACAACGGTGGAGTGATCATTTTATTTTTGTTGTTTTCTTTACTTCTCCATTTCCTCCCTCATGAGTCTACTTTCCGCATCCATTGAAACCATGGGATAAATGGAGGGCTAACCCACTTATGGGTTGATCCAAGGGAGTATCAAGGGGCTGGATTGGATATTATTTATCACCTAATTAATTTATAATCACTTCATTAATTAGGATTTTTATTTGATGATTTTTAAACTTCATCGTCCTTGTTGAATTTAAGGCCACACACATCAAGTACTAATACGATCCTTTACCTTGAAGTGCTCAAAACTTTGATCCTTCAAGTGTATAGGTGATTATTATTAGAGGGTTTAGGCATTAAACCAGTAAGTGATGATGTTGTTTTATCTCTTTAAATGAACCCATCTCAAATTTAAGAAATTGAAATCATTAAAAAGAAAATACGTCCAATCCACCCCGAGTGATAACCTAGGATCAACTCATTCTTTTAAATTGAATCCACTTAAATCTATTATATATCATTAAAACCCATCCAAAATCAATCCAAGTTGGCCACTTCATAGCCAAAAATCCATCCCTTAGGTTGTGTATCTTAGGAATCTTCTTAGGTCTCTGTGGAATCGACAACCCAAGCTACACTAAAAGTACCGTTCTATCCTTCTTCTCTTGGGTAAATTTGGGCGTGAACCATATGTTCTCCAAAAAAATCCACATCATGCACTCCCAAAAATAATTCCTCAACAATAAGGGTTCCCAGAAGTAAAATTAAATGTATCCAGAACATTCTCTTAATGTGGGGTACTAGCAACCAGTAAATTTGGATCCTAAGAGATAATTTTTTATGTTCCCTCTACAGGTTTCATGTCCTAAACAAGTCCACCTGTATCCTTACAGACCAGAACCTATAGATTTTCCATGGAAATTATCATTAAGGCCATTGTAGTTTGCCATACCTACCACAACCCTGGTTTAAGAACCTTCTCAACCAAAAATTATCCATGGTATTAGTAATAACATTTAATCACTAATATTATGATTAAAAGAAATGAAGGCATGGTAATCAATACTAATGAAAAAAATAATAATCCTTACCTCAAATGGGTTGATCTGACTCTTCCCATGCCAAACATTGGGGACCACACATTTCCAATTTTTAATGCCCCAGGGGACCCATAAAAGAATTAACCACATTTTCTATCTCACTATGATACCACGTTGGGGAAAATTGTGCAATATAAATAAGTGAAACTCAGATTCATTGTGTTGTCATTTTTGTCATCAACTAAGCCAGAGTTTCATCCAACCTGACACCCAAATCAGTTAAATAAATGGTCAGAAGGGTGTTCACAATCCCCACGGGTGAGAAACTACTATCAGGTATCAAATATAATTAAATTAAAAATGATTAAATCCAAATAAACAATGATCACTATATTAAATAAAAAAGAAAAAAATAATAATACGTGAAATTTAATAAATACCAAACTGGTCTATCTATGAACTATAACTGAACAAAAGGAAACTAGAAAACTGAAGGATATAAACCAAAAACTATACCCAAAAAAAAAACTATTTTATCTTTATTAGACCTCAATGTCAGCACCTTCCAACAAACCAAACTACTCCAATAGCTATATTGAACTAGAAAAGCTTAAAAATAATCTGAACCTACAAAATAGCTCGAGTCTACCAACACAGAATGTTACAAGTTGTGTGTGATCATCACAAATCAGTAGGAAACCACCAAAGAATTCACATGTTTCCATTCCTTAAAATATTTTATTAGAACTAGTTTGAAATAAATAATTAAAATTGGTTTCTAATGTTTTAATAAAAAATTATATAAATTCCTTTTTAAAACATTACCTTCCACAATGCTAGTTTGGAAAAAATAGTTTACCATTGTGTAATTAAAACCTAATCCAAAACCCATAAAATGATACTAATCTATACTGAAAAACAAAACATGTAGGATAAAAAAGAAACCAAATAAAGTATAATCTAAAAAACATACAAATTGTGTCTAAAAATATTTTATAAACAATCATAGAGTTATTCTTGGATGTACTGGAGTCATATTCACCTTCCGGAATATGGTCATAATCCATAGTCTATAACCAAAATTACACTATAAACATAAAAAACCGATGGCACTAACAACCTAGCCTCTAGCCCGTTGAAGGGATACCAACCCGTATAATTAGGGTTGTGAAGAAACTGTCACTCAACCTTCTAAAAATTCCCAAAAACCCCATTGTAATGGTACACTATGTAAGTACAAGGCCCTCACATGCGTGACTAGCTTAACATATTGTCACCGCACTTGCCTAACCCAAACACTAACACCACCTATTTGATAATCCCAAATGGGGGATTCTTAATAGGGGTACCATTATATAAAAAATCAATCACAAGATCCATCTAGTCCTTCACATCACATAAGATTTTATATCGCTTCACAAAACACATTAAGTTCCCAACCGGGCATTCAAATTTGGAAAACTGCAATCATTTACCAACATTACAATGTTCCAACTAGGCCTTACATAATGAAAATTTAACAGAAAATGTTAAAACATTTCCAAAATAATATAAATCATCACTTTTATATGTAAAATTCATAACCTGCCTTTATATTTCACTTTCAATTTCATTTCAATGGGAAGGTAAAAACGCACAGCATAATGTGAAAAATGGGCCTTCATACCATTTAAAAACAAATAATATTTCATAAAATAAAAATTGTGATACAATATTGAACATAAAAGTTGAAATTACATTCATTTCATTTGAAACCATGGGACTAATTATAATGATACAAATTTATGAAGAAAAATAGGAAGAGGGATAAGGGTATTATAATTTAGGTTTTATTTTTAAATGGACTTATCCAAAACCATTGTATTTAGTGTTCCCATCCTTGTGTTCACCTAGGCTCATTTGGGTGATCCCAAATCCAATTTCAGAATTCACATATTCATAAAATCACACAAAATACACTTTTAAATAATCACTACATGCATTCAAACTAACCCCAATACGTTCTAACAATTGAAAATCATAATTTTTTATTTCAAAATAAAAATAACCATTACAAGCATTTCACCAAAATCATCAATCCATGAAAAGGAATCAAAAATAAAAAAAATCCATTTTACCATTCCAAACATCCTATTAAAATATAACAGTGCCAAATATTTTAATAAGTGTTCAAATAATTTTGTAGAAAACTAATAGTATTTTCATCAAACACGTTGCATGCATGTAAATATAGGAAAATCCAAATAACCCCTTTTAAAATACATTTACCACCATGTTTCTATAATAAAAATACCAAATAAATTTATAATAATTTCCCACAATAATGTTTATAACACTTTTAACGCACTCAATGAAATATCAATCATAAAGGGAATTTTATGAAAATTAATGTAATGTAAAAACCTACCTCAATGTTGTGAGGATGTGAAAAAAATCTCCAAGAAAAAAGAATTGGCCCCCAAAAATGATTTTAATGCCCTAGATCAAAAATAAATTGAACCACACTCAAAACCTAGCCCATAGGATTCATCCAAGATGGAAAACACCACATGGGAACCCAATAAATCAAGAGAGATGAGGGAGAGGAGGGGTAAAACAACAAAAATAATAATAATTTTACCTTGGAATATTATAGGAGAATCTAAGGAGGGTGGATATCCATAGGGATAGTTCTAGGGGATCACTTCATGCACAAAAAATAAGCAATGAGGGGAAAACCCAAAAGGGGTTAATAAGAGGGGAGGGAAAGCATTGGATTAAATGATTTTTAAAGTTAGGGTAGATCACTTGGTTTGTAATCATGTTTTTTCAGACCATGTGAAAAATTTATAGTAGGTACTACCCAAGAAGAGATCAACTACATGGCCAGCCAATACAATTTGACATATCATGCTCAAATGTTTGGTAGCTTCTATCCAACTTTTGGACCTACCACATCATTTCTTGGGATATGCTACATAGGATCTACTAAATATGTTCTTCCTATGAAAATTCTAAAAAATTAACCCAAAAACTCAAAAAATCTATTTTTTATGCTAGGAACTCAATCTGAACATCAAAAAAAACATAACATGTCAAAAAAGACAAAAAAATAAAATAATTATCAAGATTGGGGTGTTACAATCCTCCGCACAACAAAATAGTTTCATTCCCTGGAAATTCACCCAACTAAATTATAATAAACACATTATTCCAGGCTCAATCATAATCCAATAAAAACGAAAACCTTAGCATGAATTTTCCCACCACAAGTCACACCCGATCGATTGAGAAGAAACTGAATCACAAGAATGAGGAGAGAATAAAAAAATATTTTCTCCAAAATAATAAATTAGATAATGAAATAAACAGTTTAACCTCATACACAATTCACTTAAATAGGAATTCTACCCAATCTACACTCGGTTTGTCTAACAAGTGAACAAGGGAACTCCAATCCTAAACGTATCCACATTATTCTCACATGATAGATAAAATATCAATAAAAACTGAATACTTTCCAACATAAAATAAAACCTCTACACTAAGGAAATCCTATAAAAGGAACTCTAACAATGTAGGAGACCAGAACCACCATCCATAAATTCAAAAAAAATAAATATCTCCAAATGAAATCAACTAAAAACTAGAGTAGATTTATAATGGGATCTCCCTTTAAAGATCCAGATTCAAAAAATATATTAAATACTAAATAATGAGATCTTCAATCATTTATAATGAAAATATGAAATACAATAGACATAAAATGAATAAAAAGGAATCATCGAACATCTACAGTTTAACATGGCAGACAAACTCAACTATGGTTATCCACAGATCCATGTTCTTTCATGAATGTGTGTGATCTTCACTCTGAGGTCTGTGGATTGATCCCTAATGACCGATCAATCAGTTGCCTCATATTCATGAAATAACATCCTTCAATAACAATGTATCATTTAGGTGAAAATCCTGAAAAAATTATTCAGATGACCCAAATAGCCACAATGGTGGTGTGTTTCGGAGGATTATGACAGGATGACTTTAAATTCTAGGACGAACCACACTGGTGGAATACAACAAAAATATCTGATGAAGTAGGGATAATTTCTAATAGTGGATAATTTTTAAAAACATGTACCTCTACCACACCCCTCTCACTTGATGGAGAACCTTCATGAGTATTATGGAATTATGGATTCCACACTACCTATGCTCTGGAATCCATCTCTGATAAAAACACTCCATCCACTATTTTCTCAAAAATAGGATTCTTGGGGAATAAACCTAACTCCATGATCACTGGACAAAAACCTCCAAAAGAAATAGAAGCCTTTATCGGATACTGTGACACCACCTCCATATAAATGGAGACCAACTCCTTTAAATGTCCAAGATAGGCCTTCTCCATCTACTAGCCATGTTGAATGTTCATGAGATGTTCATTTTCCATAGTATTTACCTACTCAAGTATAAACTATTAAAGAAATATGGATTTAAAAATATCCAATATGCATCATTGGTGGGGAAAATAACTCTATTTTTTCAATGATGGACCCCCAAATAAACCCAGAATATATCAGACTCTAATAGCTTTGGGAGTCACCAATGATCTGAAGACACTCTTCACATCCTAAAGCCACTCCATTTCCTCTAACAGACCTCCACCACCATGAAACATAAGAAAAAATCAAGAAAAATGGGGAACAATGCATGAACACTAGAAATGTTGGGTACCTTTCTTTGTGGAATATTCATATACACATGATTAACAAAAATACAAAATCAAATGTCCCCGCAAAAAAAATTAAAAAATAATACCTCAAACCAAAAATAATAGGTTCTCAAGATATACACATACATGAAAATACAAAAAATCTTTTTTAAAAAGAACCCTATTTATATAAATTTTCTTTAAAAAAATCTATGAAGTGAACTTTCAAAAAACCCAAACCATTTTCACATAACAAATAATTATGATTTCCAAAAAAACTAACCCAAATAATTTTCCTCCCAAATCCGTTTCAAAAAAACCCATTTCAAACTGTAAATTTCATATAGTCACCCATGGAACCCTATGAAACATCAAATATGTTTCCATCCACTCCCACATGAATCATCCTTGAACATTTTCCCACATTCACTTTCATACATACCCTCACATAAGTGAACATTCATAATGAATACATAGGCTTACACTTACAATTTAATTATAAAAACCTCCAAATTTATAATCCAACACACACTCATTTGAAACCTATTCTTCCCACCAGAAAAAATTTGAATGTATCAATTTTAATTTTCAAAAACCATATTAATTTAAAAATCATACTCAGAACAATAGGGATAAAAAACATGAATCACACCAATCCACTGGAATAATGAACTAGTTTCTATGCATAACCTGGAGACATGGTAGAGACCCATACCCTATGTAATTATAGACAACTGGGAGGAACTTAAACCATGTACATGGTCTTTATATGGGTTACTCCTCCAAGTGAGAATATGGGATAAAACATGATCACCATCATTGTCATCCCTCAATTGAAAACAAACCAAAATAGTAGTAGGACTCAATTCTCAAAGAACCATGAGCATCTCAAGTATTGAAATGAGAAAGGGTTTATGATTTACTTCCCGCACCTACCTCTTAGGTTCTAACAATCCTAATCTACAATTTACCTAAAATCCCAATCAATAAAGTTTCTACACTGATATCTTTTTTCACAAGCCATATTGGAGTTTCATCCATCCCGACAAACATCCTTGTGTGAGACATGTCCCAAGGAGCCTTCCCAATACCCATAGGATGGTAACTACTGTGGTCCATTAAATATAATCCAAATGAGAATAATTTTGGCCCAATAAAATATGATTAATAAATAGACTAGATAGGTTGAAGAAATGATAATTGGTTAAATTTAATAAATATCAAACTGGTCCATGAACACTCTATAACTGATCAAAATTATACTGAACCACTAAAGGATAAAAATCAAAAAATAAATCAAAAACAAAAACAACTCAATCTTTATGTGACTGCAATGTCACCACCATCCACAAAACCGAATCTCTCTAAGATTTATCTCTAACATGAAAATTTGAATAAGATGATGCAACTATAACATAGCCTAGTTATACCGATACTGAATGGTACAAGTTGGGTGTGATCTTTACAGCTCAGTAGGAAACCACAAAAAATTCCATTTTTTTCCTTTCTCACAAATAGTCCATTGACAATAGTTTGAAATTATACATATAAAATAGTTTTCTCATATTTTAATAAAAAATACATCTTTCCATTTTAAAACATTTTGTAACATAATGTAAGTGTGAAAATAATAGTTTAACATTTTAAATTTAATAACCAATCCAAATCCCCTAAAAATTATACCAATATATATAGAAAAATAAATACTTAGAATGAAAAATAAACCAGATTAAGTAGAATATAAATAAAAAAATATAAATTGTAACCATGAGAATTTTATAAGAAATCCTTGACTAATATTTGTACACACTCAAGATAGATCCACCTACCAGTGTACGGTTCATTTTCATGGTCTATATCCAAATGGCTCCTCAAAACTAGCCAATCTAGTGTAACTACCCACCTAGACTATAATACATCCAAAGGGCACCAACCCATCTAATCAGGGTTGATAAGAAACTGTCACTCAAGCCTCTAATGAATACTAGAAATCCCATGGTAATGGTACACTGTGTATATAAGAGCCCCTCAAAAGAATGACTAACCATACCTCTTGTCACTGCACATACTACCCTAAACACTAACACCACCTATATGATAACCCCTAAAAATAAATCCTAAATATGGGTATCTTTCAAAAAACGAACTAATCAAAAGTTCCAACTGGGGCTCCACATCAAATAAGATTTCAAATTACTTCACAAAAACACATTAGGTTACCAACAAGGCATTTACTTTTTAAAAAATACATTCATTTGAGAACATTAAAAAGTTAAAACTGGGCCTTATTTCATGTCCATTTAAAATAAATTTACAAAAAATTTCCAAAATAATATAAAACATCACATTTATGTGTACATTTCTAAACCATCCATTACCTTTCATGTTCAATTTTATTTTAATTCCAATATAAAAAACACACAATATGCATGAATGTACAAAAAGGTCCTTCATACTATTTTAATACTAATCATATTTTATAAAATACTAAATAAGGTATAATATTGAATATAACATTGAAATCACAATCATGTTATTTGAAAACAATTGACTAATTGTAAATTGAAAAGTGTTTGAAGGAAGATAGGAGGAGGGAGGATATGTCTTTAGAAATCTGATTTTTATTGTTAAAAGGACTTTTCCAGTACCATTTTCATTTTTCTGCCCATCCATGGATGCACCTTGCCACAGGTGGATGAGCCCACATCAAATTTAAAAAGGCATGTATTCATAGAATCACAAAAAACACTATTAAAGAATCACTAAATTCTTCAAAATTAAATTAAATAAATTCAAAAAATAAATGAACAATTATTATTTATTTAAAAATAAAAAAACTCTCCGAACTATTCACCATAGTTATCAATCCATAAAAGACATTACAAATAACACAACATGCCAAAATTATTATTCCAAACAACTTAGTAAAATACAACAAGGATAAATTTTACCACAAGAGTTCAAATAAATTTTTTTAGAAATATAATATTCATTTCATCAAAAATCTTTCATGCATGTAAATATATGAAAAACTAACGAAACACTTTTAAAATCTATTTCTCAACATTTTTTCATTATGAAAATACCAAATCAATTAATGAAAACACCAGAAAACCAATATTTTAACAATTTTTAGGGAATTAAGGAGAGCTCAAGCATCAATGCCATGTTTTTTTAGAGAAATGTAATAAAAAACATTCCACAATTGAGTGTGGATGAAACGAAACTATTAGAGATGGAATGAGCGTCCCACGATATTGATTTGGATTCCATAGATCCAAAAAAAATCAAATCACACAAAAACATATCCCCTAGGATTAGGTCAAGAAGAAAAACCCTATAAGGAAATTAATGGAATTGAGAGACAAGATGGAGATAAAGGGTAAAATAGCCAAAAAGCATAAGAATCATACCTTAGAATCTTGAAAGAGCGTCAAATGAGACAGAAGAACCAAAAAAAGAGGGATAGGTTTATCCCTTCATGTGCCAAAAAATTCCAATTAGAAAAAAAACCAAAAATGGATTAAATATAGGGGAGGGAGAAATTTTAATTTTATGATTGTAAAAATATTTTGCAGCCCCAATAGTTTTGTGGCATAGTTTCTCAAACTGTTTGGTAGCCGTGTTGTAGTTACTATCCTAGTGGCGATTGATTTCATGACTAACCCACATAGTTTGACTTACTATGCTCAAACCATGTAGTAGCTTCTATCAAAGTCCATGATCTACAACACTATTACCTAGGTTGGGCGGCACGACTTCTATAAACTGTATGTTGCATATGCATAGGCCAAAAAAACACCCAAAAACTCAAAAACTTAATTTTTTATTTTGGGAACTCAATATGATCCTCCACTAAAACATATAAATCCTTGAAAATAATAAAATAATAATATTTTAATGAACATTTTTTCCCTGTGAATATTTTCTTCCCATATATATATAGAATATTTTTGATGAGTTATACACACAAATCAACCTTGGGAAAAACACATGATGGTTTCATGACCCTGCAAAAAATTATCAAATATTGGAAGTCTCCGTCAAATGAACCAAGTATAATTCCCATGTAATTCTATCATCTCTTGGATAGAGAATTAGTAATGATGAGGTTGTCACTTTTACACTTAAGTAGTCCCATGTAACCTCTATGGCTCTAATGCATGCATCATATCATATAGTTCTCAACCATAAGAATATAAAACAACACCAACCTCATCATGATATTAAAAAAGATTTGAGGAAAACAATGTTTTTGAAAATAAATAACATTTTTTATTCTTCTTGATATGACATTACCTCTGGATACATCATCTCGGTATTGGATAACTATATGATCAAGTCAAAAAATACCATGAATCTGAACCAAGATGACAATGAGGATCTACCAAATTATTTTCCAGTCCATTAATAATTTGGGAATATTTGGTTTTAAATGAAATCCTATAGAAAATTGTGGACTCTAGGAATGTGATGTTCTGAAAGCCATTGGCACATGTAGAAATCCTTTCTATCACCGACTTAGAAAATGAAAATTAATGGTTGGAAGCTCACAGCTAGTAAAATAAGATAATTAGTGACTGGATGGTCAGAAAGATGATCATTTACACTCATGGAATTTTCCATGAAAATTGGAAACAACCAAATATACCCCCAACCTCTTCCACTATAGCACTACCAACCCATCATCATCTCAGTCCCCTGAAATCTAGTCGTCATATAAATGACATTTCTATAACATAAAGAATAAAAAAAGAGAAAGATGAACCTATTCCATGGATGAAGGAGAATATTTCTCTCACAGACTTCATTCTCCCAATCCCATAAAATATGGGCATTACCCCACCAAACGGTACCATATGATTCAACCTACAAGATAGAGTCTTCAATTGAATAGGAGTTGGTCTTTGGTTCTATTAATTTTATTCAATTAATGGATCCCTTATCAAATTATTATTTTAACTAAGAACCCAAACTCCCAACATTCAATTAGGGAATTGGTGGAAGAGTCTTCCAAAGAAAATTATATAGGGTAATATGATGTCGATCCAAAATTCAATAATCTAGTTGTATCCCTGCTCTAACTATCTATGTGGATGAACCTCATTGGAGAGCCATCCAGGGATGTCAATAGAAAACTGAATTCTCCCCCATAGATGATAGATTTATCATTCACTAGATCATTCTTTAAGAATGACTAAAGTAGAAATCATCTCCCAATCAACCTCGGTTCATAGGAAGACCTAGTTGACTAAATCCACCAAGGATGGAAGTTCCTTCAACTCTTTTTTTAATAGAGATCTAACTATATTGATTATTTAAATTCATAATGTCCCTAGAATAGTGTGACCCCATTATACTAATCACTAACCTTTAGACTATATGTATGTAATTTTTTTGCAATTTTCCCTTGTGATGGCCAAGTTGTAGAACATGGATGCTTTTGTCTCTCAAAATACCATCAAAAGGCACATGTAGAATAGATATAAAGATCTCAATAATTTCATGTTGTTGTTACTATGGAAAAATTATATCAAACATAATATGATCATAATTAATTCCTCATGATCATCGATTTTACATAGAAGGATAAATATTCCATTATATTGGTACACCTCAAACTTTTGTATTATTTTGGATAGATAAATCACTTTGACATCCAATGAGACATCATTTATAATAACTAATATGTCAGCATCATTCCATTATGGATACATCATCAACTATGTTTCAATGATTCAAACATTTCCCAACTTCTCTAACTATATAGGATTTTGAAAAAACTGAGAAGAAGCATCTCAGTGAAATCATGCTCATAACTCATTTTAGGGATCTCATATCTGAAAATTAATTAATTGTTGTTCAATAGGACAAAAAATTAAACATTCTTTTTGGATGACCATGGATAAATAATATTTATTTTATTCACTCATCATACATTCAATTCATAAAATAGTGAATTAATTTTTACATTGGTAAATATTATGGTGATAAAGACCCATATGAATCCAGTGAATGAAAATATATTGATGTAGGATTATATCAAATGGAGGGGAAGTAGCCCATGATTGATATTTTTTCTATAATCAATGCCCCAGTTGGCCTAGAAATGGACCTGGATAATCCTTTAAATTAGATAATTTTAGAGTATGTGATTCCCATCAACCAGATTAAATATGTATCACTAATTGTAGGCACATATTCAACAAATTCCATAACATCAGTCATGTAAGATAAACCAACTGTGCTGATGAAGTCATCGAATCTACCGATAACAATGGAAGTATGGGTGAAAACACCATCATTTGATCCTCATAGAAACATTGAGGCCTCACAAAATCTGTTTAGTTGGATGTGACTGCTTCATCTTCTAAATAACAAAATAATGACTCCTCCCCTAACTTTAATAGGTATTGTTTGTAACCTACATCCTATGCAATAGAATAATATGAAAAGAATAAGGAAGATTAAGGGGAGTATGACCTCATGGATGACCCTCATTCATTTGAGGAAGGCATATATTCTACAATTTGTGAACATAATGAAATAAATCATGGTACAATAGATGATCCAAGACCCACCCTAATCATTGTAGAGATGAATTCCAATGAAAATGAGTTATAAACCTCATTAAGGAAGAAACATTTCGATTTTTTCATGTGGAAGTAAATAAAAATGAACGGAATCAATCCTGACATGGCCACTTATCATTTGGTATTTCTAGAATAATACTACTGATACAACCAATAAGCATTAAGGACACACTTAACACATCCCTCTAAAATTGATGTTAAAGAAGATATGATGATCAAATATGTATTCATCCAAAAAGATTATTATCTAAAATAGATGACCTATAGAATCATTATAAATATTAAGAAAGGAAAAATTAGGTTCTTCTTTGATTTCATGTATCTTAACTGAAAATTTTCAAAAGTTGGTATCATAGTCCCAATTATAGAGCTACAAGTTCATACAATGGTTTTTTATCAATCCCTCTCCTTTATGGAGGGATATTAATGATGAAAAAAACTCCAAATGGCCCTTGATGATGATTAATTGATTCAGTTTAAGGCTCATTGAGTAGTATATTTTTATAGGGTAAAGTCATTTTTCTTGAAGAATGTTGACACAACATATCATCATTCCATGCATCACATTGTTAAACCCTTCCTAGGTAAATTTTTCTAACTCTATATTGATGAATGGTGGTAATGTCTAGATATTATTATAACCACCTATATGATCCGGATACCATATTAAACAACCCATGGCTTTATATCCTAAATATGAACTCCTTGAGTTTTTATTTTAAGGTAACCTTTGTAGAATTTCCCGGCTTCTTCATAGTTTATTGCAACATCGATATCGTCCCAAATAAAATAATTCTATAATTAGTATTTCACCATCCCAAAACCTTAGAGAGTTGATATAACCTCAATGACACCTATCGTACATTTTAGGATTTATATCCAAGATTAATGGTCTTTTTCCTTTCACACTTTTTATGGATAAGGGGTTAGATATCAATGGACAAATTATTTTTAGATATCATTCTATATCCTCTAGAAATATCTCTTGATCCCACTGTTGATAATGATTACCATTGATAGAAATCATATCATTCTATATGTTATGGACTGATATCAATCATTAGGTTCTTTATATGCACAAAAATAAATGAAATTGGGAATGAAAACAACCTTTGTTATCATAATTTATGTTTTCTCATCACTGAGACTCATTATTCGAATACCAAAAAGAGTTGTATTACATAACCTTTACAGTTGAAAATTAAAGGAAAAAATGAAATATAATCAGGTCCATTTGGTCTCTCATAATAACCTTCTAAAATATATCCTTAGTCTACCTATGTTGATAGGTAATTTGATAAGGTGGGTACTTTTCAATTTCTATTTGAAATATATTTTTTCTCTCAAAGAAGTGAAATGAAAGGCCTTGTAAGATCTTCTTTAATAACAACATTTTTTATAGTTGAAAACATAAAATACTTAATTATTTTTACAGATCAGTTATATTCAATATAGTACCCAAATAATTTAACTTTTAGTTTGTTAACAGATCCATGATCCCAAAGGGGAAAATAATATAAGACCTAAAACACAATAAATTTTAGTAGGGGTAATGTTCATCTATATATAAAAGTTAGTATTTCCTTATTAAATATTGTTATCAGAATCATTCACAAATAGCGAGGTAGAATAGCAGGTCCTAATTTTTGGCCTAGAATTTCACTTTAGATACTATTTCACCACCTAGAACTAATATCCAATTCAGATTTGGTAAAGAAATAGATCAATGAGGGTAATACCCTGAGAAAAAAAGATCTAATCTCCATGATTGACTATTTCTAATGGTTAATAGAAGAGTTCCTATAAAAACCAATATTTTCTAATGTCCCAAATTTATATAAATCCTTAAATTATTCATTGGTGAATGAATCTAATACTTTGGGATATCTATATCTAGGGGAAAAAGTCTTGATCATTGTTCATCGTTGAATGGCCTTGCCTTTTTCTTATTATAGAAAAGAAGAGATTGATGTAATATGTCCTACCCTGGAACCATATGGTCATACCCCAAGGTTGATGATACCCATTATAATATACCATAAAAATGGAGTAATCAAATCTAATAGAGATGGAGAAGAAAAAATATAATTTATGGCATCAAAATTGATGCTTTATGGTGGACTGAATTACAATAATGAAAATTATAAACAATTCATATATGGAATTATTAATAGATGTATCAATAGAGAATAGGAGGATTATATTAGAATGAAGTAAATGTAAGAACCTATAATTCCCAGCAGTCGAGGATCATGATTTCCCATCAACTGGAAAACTATGACACAAGATTGTATAAGTTTTACCAAAAAAGTGTATTTCCTTCCATGTGAATTCATAATTTATTCAACCCTCCCCCCCCCCCACAATGTTTTGATAGATACCCAAATACTCTTAAACCATCTTTATATGGGAAATTGACATCATATGAGAAAATCCTTCTAACACTACCAAGAAATCATATTACATAGAATCTTCTACACACTTCTTCTGAAAATAGGTTTAGAAAATACCCATAAAAATATGATTGGGTCAAAAGTATAAAAATTATTGTGAAATCCAATACCATTACGATACTTTGTGTTACTCCTACTATAATTAAAAACAATGAAATATATTTATGATTGGATGGTTTTCACAATATTTTTCTGGAATATAATATCTAATCAAACCATTAATATTGTTAATATGTAGTGTCTGATGGATATATGTAGGCCTTTTAAAATACTATATCAAAATTAATCTAGATCATGGTGGATAAAGATAAAAGTTATTATCTTGAAAAGATTTTAAATTACTTCTGGGATTACCTAACTACCGTATATATAACTAAATAGGAAACCCCATAATCATTGGTATATATAACAGTGTAATTCCTACTCATTGAAGTGTAACTTCCCCCACTCTGTACTGCCATATGTGATCAGTTATCCATAGATGAGAAATACTATAAGTGAATAAGTGAACTAGAGAAAATGGATGTGAAAATATGTCATAAATTACATCACATGGAGGTCTATGTAAAATTAATAGAACAAGATTTTAATAATATTTTCTACCTATGTTCATTCCAACATGAAGAACTTGTATTAGTCCTCATAACTAGGATGATACTGGGGATGAAGCCTCCAAATCATGAGAAAAAGTGGGATGGGCATTACTTCATACACAATGTGCACTATAGTAGATAATATTCCATGGTCACAATGAATGGATAACTCATTACAGCACCTACAAAAGAAAGTTTTCTCAAAAAGTACATCATGCGAAAAAAGGGTGATACTTCTCAGATACATGATGTTAAACTACATAATTTGTCTTTTTCATATGACCTGAAAAATATTGAAATATCATACATGATGAAAGATATTAAATTTCATGATATCAAAATTCATCCTTCATATCATTAAACTATATAGCCTAATGTGTCAGTCACAAGATGATAATTTGAATGATAATTTCCTTTCCATGTGATGTAAAACTGCATGGCTCACATCCTCGTTGCACAATGTAATCCAAAATAGCATTTCCATTAATGATTGAGTGGGTTAAAATTATCATTGTTGGTTTCTTACCACACCTTCACTCAAGAATTATGTGTGGCATGAATCCTACCATAATAGGGTATGTAGTGTCGTATGAACAACTATTCTTTATCCCAGCATCAATATTAGTTTATTTCTACATCGGGTGACCCGCATCATTACTGCATTACATTAACTTGAATATACAATGTCCATCCTACCTAACTTTAAACATCATGGTTCCATCATGAACTAAGTGTTGCTCAATTCTCGTTTTGACGAGATATATAGTGACACTAAGATCTTGCCTCTTATTCTAACTACCAATATTTAAAAAACCCCTCTCCCTTATGTGTGATATATGTCCCCACACAAGGGTCTATTATGGGTTCTCATCCTACTCTTGATCCTATAAATATATATATAAATATATATATATATATATATATATTCCCCCTCACTGTGTACGGAGAAGAGCTAAATAAAGAACCTCTTGAGAGCAATGTATGTCTTGATAATCTTTTTAATTAGATATGAAGATATGAATGGATCTCACGCCCAATCCTATCCACCACAAAATCTAAATTCCAATACCCTTAATTTTTTTCACCTTTGTGTGGTGGAAGAATCCTTCTGTAGTAATTATTTTTCAGAGTGATCATATCTCATGTGGGATTATGTTTTTTTTGTAAAAAAATCATTCTACATTAGTAAGGTATATTGATTCATATTATAGTTATAATGGTCCAATTCAAAAGAAAGTCAAATGCATTCCATATTTTATTGACCAAATGAATTTAAACTGTATCTTTCCATGATAACTATATGGATTAATTCCCATTTAGATGTGATATCTATTAACCCATGGTTCCTTCATCCTTGTCTAGAAAACATATTTTAAATCCCCCCACTCCCTTATGTGATATCCATATATCCACATGAATGTCCATTGTGGTTTCTCACCCCTTTTGTGGGTCAATATTAAAAATAAGTCACTTACCTATAGAATAATTCAATCAGTATAGGGATTTTTATCTATAAATACATTTGGATAGATTATCATTTTAATGAGATGCATAATGATCCCTAGACAAATTCTCCTATTCATATCCAGAAGGTATAGAAAAACTATCCATATCTTGCATATGAAAACAAATCCATGAAGGAGATTACAATTTGGGTTCCCACAGTCTTGATTACACTAAGAAAACATAGATGTTACCTTCTTCTTGTGAATCATATTTATATAAGGTAATATTCACCTCATGGAAAATGTTGGTCAAAATTATTCAATTATAATCACACATATTCCCTCGACACATCATTATCCAAATCATCGAAAATATCGGATCATAATAATCCTTCTCTAGTTATTAGTTATAGAATGTCTGATACCAAAGGAACACTTTTTATGACTATGTTGTAATATACCCAAGTTTTCTTTTCATAATGTCACCCACAAAATGGGTCAATCGTATAGAAGATTACATTTCATTTCTATATTTTCAGACACCCCATTTGTATTTTCATAATGTCTCTCACAAAACTAGTTTATCAATAAGCGGTATATTCATCCTCGAGAGAGGCCTCTTTTATCTTTGTAATCCCTGACAACATCATGATAGGACCTAATATTTGACTACAGTCCACAATCATCCATCGTAATGGAGTCCTATTTCACTACTCCCAATCTGATAAAACCCACGATCATGGTATACCTTTTCCCTCCCCCACATCCAAAGGATGCTGATACATATTTGATTGGCTAGGACTCATACAACTCAATTTTTCCATAATTGTATGGTCTGAGTCATATTTCCTAAAACTAAAAGACACCATAACAACCTTGTTGATCGGTGTTAAAATAAACAATATTATAAAAATGAAATGCATATTGATTCGCATTCAAATTATATATATAGTGATTAATGAATCCTACAACATGGGCCCAACCATAAGAAAAAAAAAACAATACCCTTCCTTACTTATGTGTCATACCTATGTAATGAAACATTTCTCTCCATTAATAGGTGAATTTGGTATTTAAATCCTCCATCCATATTCTAGAACTTTCCTTCATTAAACCAAAATCTATATCATAGGAGAACCAATTCTCTATAATCATTCATTGGTTATCTAAAATAGAATTCTTAATGACTATGGACCCATTTTTCTTGAATTCACTTTAACATTCCATAGTTGGATTTGAAAAAATAGGCCACTAAAAGGGCCTTTTAGCTTAAGGATATCAATGTTTGACTCTAAT
Organism: Viscum album; assembly: GCA_963277665.1. Lineage (NCBI taxonomy): Eukaryota > Viridiplantae > Streptophyta > Magnoliopsida > Santalales > Viscaceae > Viscum > Viscum album. The sequence goes on from OY728133.1 coordinate 977,561,378, forward strand.
GTATTACACTCTTCTTGTCTTTGAATAATGTCACCCACAAATAGGTTTTTCAACTAGTGGTATATTTATCATTAGTATAATCCACTTATATCTCTGTAATCATGTTTCTGGCATACATTCCCTCTCTAAGTCATCTGATCTAGAAGCCCATATACTAAAGCTTACAAGTTTCTCCCCAACCTACCAGAATATGGTGGAACATTTTCAATATGTCTACCCTGGAATGGAAAAATACTATTTTTTTAGACAACCTTAAAAGAACCCTAAATTGTAGCCTTCAATTTCCTTGAAATACAAAAATAAACTAAATATAATAATATGATTACATTATTAAATTAAACTAAATAACATAACTTCATTGTCACAAGATATTAAATTTTACAACAATGTTCTCATTGTAAGACATTCATCTACTTAATCCATTTCCTAGCTATACAACATTAAACTATATGAGGAATAATCCTTATCAAATAGGGGCATTCCCCCATTAATGATGGTCATTTAATATAACTTATTACCCTTCATAGAATCAAAAAAATTGGGATCAATTTCCCATTCATGCTTATTTTTAATAGAGATTATCTATCAATTCTCAATGCATTTCATGGGAAAACCACACATCACTGCCTTGAGAAATTCAAATCTTCAAAATTTTCACTATCATTGGTAGTTAATATTATAATACCTATTCTCACCCATGCCTTCACTGAGATCTAATGTTCCCCAGTTTTCTTTAAATAAATTCAACCACTAAATGGGAATGTAAACCATTAGTTGTAGTTTTTGACTATGCTATAACATTCCTAGATTAGATATACAAAACGTTTTACAAAAAAATGGTTTTCTTCAACCAGAGATTCAATTTCCCTCATGTGAGACCTCCACTATTCCCATATTACCCAAACATTATGTTCTAGAAAAACTTACTGAATGTGGCCTATTGACTTCCTTACATATATTTCTTATATAATGTCTTAGATTTGGGAATCTCAAAATAGTGATGAAAAATTTCTTTCAGGTATCTAATGAATGTTCAGAATTTTTTTTGGAAAACACGCCTTGTATGGGATTTCAGTTCAAAACTCATGGTCAAAGCAGTTCAACCTAAAAATTCGGTTTTTAGTCAAAATATCATGAATATAAAAATTATATAAAAACACACAATAGTTTCCATGTTGAAGACACTTAAAAGTAACTATAGGTAATAGTTGAGACTCAAATCCTTAGACCTATGATTTTCATGGTTTAGGAAATTATTGGGAAATGATAAAGATAAAATTTAGAAATCTTGTTAGGAAGAAAAACCTCAATGGGTGACCAAAATAAAATAAAATTATCACCTTCTATGTCTTCATCATAATATACATAGGAATAAAATAATGGCACAAAACATACAAAATATTTTAGGGTTATCTATATTTCCCTAGAAGTTGTCAAAATATTCTCTCTAGGATCCATGGATTAGGATGAAATTTATGATCTTTCTCACCCTCATCATCACAATTATAACTCAATGAAATTCATTAAAATGACTTATTTTCATTATTATATTATGATAATGATGAGATAAGAATACATGAAAAGGAAATTATAAATTCATTTTCATTTATGATCCCAAATACACCGGAATATCCACATGTTATACTATCTCTACCATGATTTACTACTTACTCAACATAGGATATGATTTTTTTGGACTGTTTCAAGAGCATTGTCTACTATTTTCTGAAAATTGATCAATTTAGTAGTATCGTCCTCCCTAGTGTAATGGATTTTCTATTTCTCTATGAAAAAAATAATATCTTCTTCATGTCCTAGACCATTTCATGTATCACTATAGTTTTACTATATTTTTCTTCAATGAGTTTAATTCGTCATGAAGATAAATCATTTGGAGATATTTCCCATCATGTAAATGTTGATACTCCTCCAGAAACATTGAATGAATGAGATCATGTTGAGATAAAATAGCTCTTAGATCCTCAAATTTGTATTCTATTTGTGACTCCTCATTCTATTATCTTTTTTCATCTCCCAAGTGTGGAATGATTAACTTCATCGCATGATGCATTATGTGGTAATCAAATCCAAAATATCCCAATACGCAAGACATGAGAGGAAGTTAGTGAATTCATGATGATAAGTCATTTAGAAGGATATCCTCGTTGATCTTTTAGATGTCACACCAAACAATATTGTGCATGGTGTTAATAGAATCCTATGTCTCTGATTATGAATTAAATACACAGTCAGAGGAAGAAATATTTGAGGGATTATTGAACTCAATATGTCTCAATATTCCACACCCTCCAAAACAACCATTATTTTACCTATCATTGTTGGATGAACATGTTAAAAATTCCCCACTTAATGATCATATTCCAGATTCGATGATGATGTTTAATGGGTGACACACCTATTCAATATCATAATTTCAATAGGAAACTATGGAATTATCGGAAAAAAAGAAGTTAATAACGGTAACCTATTTACATATTAACTATTGGGATTAATGCATCCCCAATACTTTTGATCTAATAATTCTAGTTGAAAACCTCATGATAAGAAATATTATATATATTTTGTCCCAAAATTTGGAGCATGGGTTATTAAGACTCTCCCACTTTTTGGTTCTCATCTTTCACCCCCTCATGAATGGGATAAGTGTGAAATTTGATGCCTTGTTCTTAGATTTCCTTGGCATTATTCTCTGCTGAAAATTTTTTATGTATTCAGTACTGATATGAGACATAAAATGAAGATAGGATGATTGTATTTTAAATAAGATAGAATTAAATAAATAGATAACTAATATCCATCCGATAACATGTTAAATTTATCAAACGTTTCAAAAGAGGTTTGAATATTATTTATTTTTAACCTATCCTAAAGGTATGGTATTTTACCCGTTATATCATTATATAATGCTTCATATATTAAACAATCCTAACCGTTATGGGGAATCCAAGAAGTTTTTCTCAAGACCTAAATTATCTCTTCTGTCGATTCGCTTTATTGGATCCTTGGCAGGATCAACACCATAAACTTTTGTAGATTTAAGATCAACATCGAAACCTTTATCAGATCGCCTGTGATCCATTTAATCCCCTTATAGAGTGGTTGAAGAAAAAAATTGTTGATAGTTCCTTTTTTATTGTAAATAGATTTGAAATATCATAATTTTAGGGAAGATAAAAACAAAACATGAAACCATAGCATGTTCTTTTGACATTTCCATGATCCTCTCCCCTATATTCAACTATGAGGTAAGACATGATAGACCCTCTTAAAACATCATATGTTAGGGAAATGTATTCATCAACACATGTCTATGTCTCCTCCTAAAATTCCCCCTCAATCCTTGATGGACCAATTCCAAATCCCTTAAGGGAGGAAAGAGATGTCAATTTTGAATAAAAAATCACAGTCAGAAGGGTGTTTTTAGAAATTCATGAAATCAAATGAAATCATAAAATACTTAATATATTGTATAGGTATGTCCATTTCTCAACCCTATTTCACTTCCACTCTCATTATGGTGAAGGAATCATATCATTCCTCTTTATAATAGAAACTTTTTGGGGTGGTTGTGGAGTTCCCCTACTATTTCTTATATAATTGTCCTGTGATTAAGGGATAACAAAAAGGATTTAAGGGACTCATCCATTTTTCTAATAGGGGTTTCCATGGGCCCATATTACAGTTGATCAATTTCCTTTTCCACTTCTTCTTCATCATCATCCCTTCCAAACTGCATAATTTATCCCATCAAAATTAACAATTGTGGATAAACATGCAAAGAGATAATGGATAAGAGAGATATATATCATCAAGATTGATGAAGTTGTACCGTTACACTCCAGATTGACATCGTACGTACTCATGTTTTCCTTCATCCAACATGTAATATTCCCACTTTTTTATAGCTAATCGATCATTAGTTTCATATATTAATATATCCACCTCCCAAAAATATTATTCCACCTTTTCCATATCACCTTTAGGGTGACGGTCAGGTGGCGCATGGGCGTCCCCCGATATTGGGATGTGCAATACATCTTGGAGAAATATCCAAGCATCTCTGATGTCATGAGACATTCCCTTTTATGATTAGATGAATAGAGATCGTATATAAATTAGTGTTAATATGGATGGTTGTGAGGAAGACCTGACATATTTTTACATGGAAGCCTTTTAAATACTATCTACTCTAACAGAAGACTGGGTTACTAAAACCCAAGTCTCATCCTGATGATAACAACTATACCGTCATGGAATATAAGTTGTGGTTTTCTCAACACTGGCCTACTCTATGTTATTTTCCCAAGATTGCCTCGAATAATTTAGAGATTTAGCATCATAACCTTTGATTTGAACCTTTCTCAAAAGACACAACCTACTGTTGTTGTGGAAGCATCCTACTGAATTGCTTTCTTTAGTACCTTTTTAGTGTACAACTAAATCCACACACTAGAGTAAAAATACTCTAATCCAATCAATTAACCTAATAGAGGTAGATTTATTGAAATTTGAGACACCTCAATGGACAGCAATATCCAAAAATTACAAGCCACTATTGGGAGTTTCACTGATCCAAACATGCATTTGGGGAAAGATTCTTAACTCTTTCAAACATCTGAACTGGTGGGTAAGTCGATAAAGAGTGTATTCCTCATAGATGACCTCACAATCAACATGATCCACTAGTACATTCTCTCTAAATTCGATCAATTATTCCCTAAAATCATCATCAAACATTCCATTATAGGTAAATTCCTTTATTAATGGATCACTGTATTAGAATAAGATGACCTCTCAGGAAACATTTAACATCCTTAGGGTTTTTTCAAGCATCATGGTTAAAATATGTATCCCATAAAAAGCTTGAATCTTAGAAAAAAGCATGAACATATGTGATGAACTAGCTTTAAGGGACTATAACTGTACATGGAACTATATAAGAACTTTATTATTATGAAATACACCAGCAAAAACCATTAAATGGACTTACATTTATAAATGGGTTCTCTTCAATGTATACATTCATCAAAAACCATTATATCCTCTATGGGATAGAGAATCCAATCGTATATGGATCTATTCTTCTAGTTTGGATTCAATGAATCATTCACCAGGTCACATGCTATAATTGGATTCATGTACAAGTAATAGGTCTATACTTAGATACATTTCAAGAAGACTAGTCAGATTGATCTTCATAGAAATTTTAAGATTGATCATGTAACCCTAACGAGTATACATTCCTTTCTCTAATGTAGGCCATATTCTTCCAGACGCACCTTAGTTTTCCAAGGTTGTACATCCCATAAGAAGTTGTAATGTATAATATTCTCTTTATAACATATGCAAAGCCTTCATCCTCATTTTAGGATGGATTTCAACCCTTTGGGGAGGGTATATCTCCGACACCTTTTGAGCCACCTTAAAATGTTGGTGGGGAAAATACTAGTGTCCTTTTAGAATCAATAAATTTTTTACTTGGTGGGATAAACATTTCATAAATATGTCCAAGGATATGGAGTATATAATTCTGGTAGACATCCCATAAGATAATGGGGACTTTTACATGTGTTAGATGAAAATAATTTGTTTGAAGAGTCCATAAACATAGTATCTAGGAGATGGTTTTTGGATTCTAGTAGATGTATGCCCCACCCCTAATATCCTCATAAATGATTAGGACATTCACCAACTTAAACTATTCACATGTATAGTGAAACCAGTACACCCACATCTATTTATGCATAACTCACCCTCTAGAGAGGAAGTCCTAATCCACCTTCAAGCTTTGCGGCTAGTTTAGTTGTAAAGTGTGCAGTGTTGAATCATAGTTGCGAGGTTTCAACTCCTGGGTGTGGGGATTTAGATAGTGGTTTTAGATACTATGATGCATGAAACAACCTATAATAATCGTTCCATGATTAATTTAGAAACCCTTAGTGTAGACCTTGGAAGTATGACAATTGGTGTGTTCCATGAACCAAGACTTAGGGTAATAACTCTGAGCCTTTGGGATGAGAGCATCCCACAAAAGCCCATGATTGTGAAAGTTTAGGTATTCACTTTTGGCTGTTTTTAATGGTACTCCATTATGTTCTTCAAAAAATCTGTGAGACTAGAGTCACATATTTCTTAGTAATGTAACCCAACATCATTGATCAAATCAGATGCATGTGCCAAAACTTGATCGAGAGAATCATTTAGGGTAGTCATTGGAATATTGTAGGATGTCATTGAGTTTTATCATTAAGTTAAAAAAAATCATAAAAGTTCTAAATTGTAGAAAATTAAGATACATCGTGTTGGACATTCGATCAAGTAATTTGTGTATTTATTTCGACCAGGTCCTCCCCATAGGCCCATTAACGACGTGATCCCAATAATGATCCTAGATAAGGTGGTACCATATAGAATGATTTATTAAGAGAAAATACTATTTATATACATTATGGTGTTATTTAGGAGACCTGTACAAAATAACAAGTGTGGCAATGTTTGGTGGATGATCTGGTAGACAACGTAAAGAAATGTGAGTATGAAATGAAGGAATTCACTAAAGGTCTGGCGATATATAAAAATAGCAATAGTTTTCGCATCAAACCTACTTCATTGGTGTGATCATCAAACTTTGGATGAATGTCTATATTTTCGTCCTGCATGGGTACCCTCTCTGGTAGGCCTGCCCCACCTTCATAATTATGTTCACCCTTAACCTCAGCAATATACATTATTATTTTGATCAGAACCAATCCTAGGTGGTGTATTTTTTTAACACTTTTTTTGGTCACATGACATTAAAATATTATGAAAATTACCTCAAGATTTATATAGAATTAATGATTCCCAATAAGATTCAAAGGAACGAGCCTAAGTAGGGAGGTGCATACCACCCATGCGAACTGAAAGGGTCATGTTGACACTCGCATTGCACTGAATTACTAGAAACCCCTATGTGGTGTATCTGCACTGGGGACTAATTCCATAGACCTTCATGACTTATCTCATTTTACCATTGTCTCTTAATTTTATTTAAATATGAACCTAGGAATCAAAATTTGTAGACTTGGAAAACTAGAAAAGGGCCCCAGGACTGGCCACATTTCCCCTTCACCAAGGTCCTCCAAAACCCCTATTGTAGCTCTCCAAAACTCCATAAAATAATTAATTAAGGATGATATGAATTTCTAATTCCCCCGATGTTCTGAAACATAGGAAACCTATCTAATGACATCAATTCCTCCTAGTAGATGAACATTAGACTGAAGGGACCTTCACTAACATGGGACCTATGTGATACCCAACTGGGGACACATAAAGATACCCTTGGTTCATATAGTAATTCCAAACCCATATTTTGTTTCCTATGTGGTCTATTTCTTAAGGAATATTCTTCTCGTATAGACATACCCCATGCATGATGCACTTCTAGCATCTCATATTCCCTACTTGAAGTACCTCATGCTCATTAATATACAATTTGTTCAAGACCCCTCTGAGCCCACTTCCACTCCAATAAGGGAAGGTATTCTAATCCTATAGATCCATATACTATGGGAGAACAAATGAAAAACTCCACTGAAGCCTCCAAAAATTTAGGATTATGGTATGAGTCATAGCTATATTCCTCACATTTGGATATCCATTTATATGGTCCAAGGAGTCCAACACATATTATACTTGATGGGTAGGGTCATTAGGGAGCATGTGAATATGAATTCTCTAATTCAAGATGACTCTACCCTGGGGGTAGTTTCAAGTAATTCTAGGTCTCAGATATGAGGGATAGACTATATACTTCTTCATCGACTCTAACATCATGTTCCAAGAATGGAGGGGGTGATCATGTTTTTTTCTTATTTAGGATTAATGTTGTATCATCATCTCATATATAGATCAAGGACTATGGAATTCCTTCTTGGTTAAACCCCTATCATTTTCATATGTACCTATCTTGATTAATACCATCCTTCTCCATACACATGGGAGGTATGTAAATTGGTAGTCAAATGTGACTATAAAGGGTACACCAAATAGAGGGAATGGGAACATCAAATACCTTTCATCATCTCTTGTAGATCTGACCTTTTATAGCAGTGGGAGAAGTATTATGAGGTTTGTTGGATCATCATTTTCCTCTTGTTTCACACATTCAATGATGACTCATGTGGTCATAGAGGTTAGTTATGATCATGAAATCCATACAATCAAATGCATGTATCAGAATAAAATCTCTTCAAGGATCTTTCTATCCCCATTCATCAAAGGGCCTATATAGGTGTGGGTTCTTAAACCATATATGCAACCAAAAGGGAATACTCTTATATGATGTATTCCCAAAACATTTTATCATCCTATCATATAGGAACATTCCCTATGTGAAATCCCTTTAGAGGGCCTCTATAGGCATGGGTGCTGATTGATGAACTACATAGGATTTGATTTCCGTCAAAATGGGATACATAGAAAGACACTGTTTGGTCATAACCTAACAACAGAAATCAACCCTAATTCTATTTTATACACATTCCAAGTAAAGATATATTCTTTATGGGAGCCTATATCTCATATTATTTCTCTATGATTCTTATGCATAAGTCCCACACAAATCATTGGTTGGGAACATTTCCACCTATATGTATTTGTCGCATGAATCTAAGCTACATGGTTTTTTTCATTATCATATATCCATAAATGGTATGTCGTTTCCTATTCTGTGGTTCCAAACTACATGAGTTATAATTAAATTCCTGAAGATATATATAAATCACATCGCATGGGTCATATCATGACATCAAAACAACTCTTGTATCCTTAGATGATGAAAACCCCTATAATCACCCCACAGTGTTGATCAAAACCAAAATTATAATGAGAAATGCCAATATAATCTCCAATCCATTCATAAAAGGGTACCATTCTAAATTAAATTCATGCTAAAAATGATTGTAAACTCTATGGTGACCTTCATCATATCGGGGAACTAATTAAGGATTCGCAAACATATATTATATCATTAATAGAGTCCAAATGTAGGAAGAAATTACCATAAAATGGTATAATGAGCCGAACATCCCATCCCCTCAAACAATGTGTGTTCTTAGGTATCATTATCTAACACCCCCAATTAAAGCCTACTTTTGGAATGCAAGTCCACATGTCATCGTGGATTAAATAACAATAGGGTGGTTTTGTTTTGTTGAATAATTCCTTTAGGAAACCACCTAAAAGGGACTCGAAGTATATATATCATGTTAAAGATATCCCCAAAACACCACTAAATTCTATTCCCACCTAGTATGGAATTCGGGGATGAAACAAAACTCTATGATTTTAAATATATTTCTATTGAAATTAACCTATTATATTCTATTTCTCTCTTAATACATAACCCTAGTTTTAAATGAACTATTATAAAATATAATTTTATAACATAAATTTTTTATTAGATGGTATAAATAGAATGAAGCAAATTATAAAAATTATTTATAATGTTTTTATTTAAAAAAAGTTTATTTTTTAATTCATACTAAACGATTACTCAATTAATAATAAAATAATTTAGTACTTAGAAAATATAACATTCTAAGTTATGTAGTTTATTACATATTGTGCATTGATTTTATAATTTATTTACAAAAAAAATTAGAAATACTATTTTAAAAAATATATAAATTTTATTAAACGGTTACATTAAAAGTATCCTAAGGTGATAATTTGTGAATTTATTAGAAATAATAATTTTTCAGTTAATAGTAAGGAAATATGATTTTGGTCAAGAATTCAATAAATTTATAATAGAAGTACCATTATATAATAATTTTAATAATATTGAAAATAATTATCCCATAATTATATATAATATAATTATTTGAAATGGAACCATTATTACAAAAGATTATGGTATATGTTCTAGTTTGGCCTTAGGACACACTTTTTAGAAAAGTACTTTTTTTGCAAACAATGTGTTTTCATCTTACTAAAGTAAATTAATATCAATTGGGTATTGATTTAAATAAAATGATTATACATTATAATGAATAATTTTTTTATAATTCATAAAATTTTTTTATAGGCTGATTAATGAAGGTAAACTCAATTTTATTATTAAAAATTGAATTTGTATCAAAAATGTGTTTTCTACACTTATTTAAAACTAAATTTCTCCCTATTATATAAATTAAATTTTATAAAACGAATTCCATATCACAATAAAAATTAATTAATAAAATTTAATATGTTCGAATTAATTTTTTATCATAATAGAAAATTAAAATAAATTGTTTCATTTAAGATTACAATATGTTTTATGGGAGTTAAAATATGACATAAGGGGGGTATTACCTCTTAAATAATTTAATGTTATTTTGGTATGATGTATTTTAAGCCTTTATAAAATTTCAATATGTATCATTTATTTATGGGGAACATTTCTATGAATATGATTTATTATACTTTAATCCACTAAATAGTTATGTGGGTATCTCTCCCCCAACATATAATTGGAAAATAATCATCTCTCTTTATAAAAAAAATTGACACAAATATTTAAAAAACCATACCCAATTATATTCAATACATACTTGTAAATAATGTATACATATTTTTATTCTTTAAATACCATTATAATGGTTGTTAGTATGAGATTTAAGGGGATAATTCCAATGAAAAGAAAATCATCCTACCTGACCCCATTCAATTTATTAATTATTATACCTCTTGTAAATATATTATATTAATAATTATATAATACTAGTAGTATCCTATATATATTGAAATCTTATAATGTTTATTGAAACACCAATATTTACACTCTTTTCTATCAAATATTAAGTGATCAAATCTATCATTCAGATTGTAGACTACAACCTCCTGATAGGTTTTAAAATCCTTTCCCATCATCCTATTTCATGAAAGAATATTATGGTGAATTTAAATTTTGAATATGGTATTTACGATATAGTTATGGTTTTGGATTGATTGGATATTATTTTTCTTTATATATTAATAATATTTAGTAAAAGAAATTAGCATTCGTGCCTATGTGTTATAACTTCAATGGAGGTAATAATTCATTTTTTTTATATTTAAACTATTTTTTAATGATTATAAATTTTTATATAATTAATATATTTGATATAAAGTTTCTAATAAATATTTTAGATATGATTTATGTATTTAATTTACAATGTTTTATGTATCTATGTGTTCCAAGTCACTAAACATCTATGAAAATAGTTATGATCGTATTGATATGTAAAGAAGATTCCACTAATAATATTATGTAATTATATTTGTATTGTTTGGGTAAATATAGATGGTATAAAATATATGTTTTATTATTCTTGGAAAAATGATAAGAAAAAATTTTATAGAACCCTTTGTATATGTCTATGTATAGGAGAACATCATTTGTTTTGATAAACCAATAAGTATGTTTTTTTAATAAAATATATCTCTATTTGGATACTATTATTTGGATGACGTTCTGGGAGTGGTACACCTAGTTTTAAAAATGATTAATAGGGAATATTGGGTATTAACTCAATCATATCAAGTGCATGAAGAGTGGGCCTAGGACTAAATACTAAGGTATACAATCGTGAGGGATATTCTATGACTAAAAATTAAATTTTTATTATTCAAACACTTTTGAAGAAAAAGAAAAAAACCATACAAGACTCAATGACGTAAAACAACTGGATCACCATGGGGAAAAAATTTGGGACAAACAACACCAAGATATCATACAAGAGCCCCACTCAGCATCAAATACAATAAAATCAGCTCCCTCCTACTCCTCTCTGCTGGAAAATTGTTACGTGCATGAATGAAGGGACCTTGAACCGATGGCAAAGCCATACCCTCTCAAACATCTGAATCTATAGCGAATATCATGAGAACCCCTCTACTCTAAACCCCATCTGAAGCAACCCCTTTTGAGACAGATGCAGCGACCCACAAACCTTGAACCAGTAGAGACCCAAAGACTCCCAATACCAAAAATCCATTCACAGATTCAACACATTCAACCATTTTCTCCACCATTACCACGGATTCAACAAAATAGAACACATAAGACCATCAAACCAACACCAACCAGAACTCCAACTTCCCGATTTCAGTCCCATAGGCCACAACTTAGTCTGAATCAAAAACCCAAACACCATGGAGCGTTTAGCGGTCACTGGAATCGAGGCCAGAACCCCACCTCCATCCAATCCCCAACCAGCCATGAATACCCTAGAAAAAATTACACTGGAGTCCAAACCACGCAGAGGAAGCATATAATAGTGGGGAACCCCGGACGAATTACAATTTCTAAATTAATGGTGAAAAATAATGGTTTTCTAAGTAATCATTTCATTTCAGTCATTTAAAAATGTATATTTTATTTATAAATGTATATTTTATTTATAAATGTATTAAAGGTAAAATTATATAAAATATGTTATGAATAATAAAATTTAGTTAATTTTAATAATATTCATGTTGAATTTTTTTGACCTATTATTGTACATTGGAAAAAAATTAATTGGAAAATTGTATTTCATAGCGTCTACATGTTTAATTTAAAATTAATATTTGAATTGTTTGTGAATATTTTATGGAAAAATTGAAAAAATATTTTGAATCATAATAATTCCTATTATTTAATAGTGCTAACATAATTTATTTTCATAATGAATAGTAATCATATTATAAATTAATTACTAATGTTAATGTTTACACGTGTTTATCAGCAGTTAATCTAAAACAATAAGGGTTTAAATCACCTATAAAATTTTAAAAAAAATTGTTTTATTGAAATATATCAACCATATCTCATATATGTATTGTAAATGATGTTTTTGGGAGACATATGGAATATGTAAAACATGGTTATACCTTTTTTTCAAAAATTCAAAGAGTTTTGTCTCCCCCAAAACTAAAAGGCCAACATGTATACTCTCATATTTACAACTATAAACCATTTGAATCACCATATCTGTTGAAAAAATAATTCCTTATTTTTCTCCCCACATCCTTGTCTCCATTTATTGATTACAAATACAATATACATTGGCTTTATATATAATCCAAAAGTGATGGTCTAAAAGATAGATATCATTATTAATAGAGAATAGTGGTTTTATTTATTCTTACACTTATAAACAAAATTACTCAATATTGATAATATAATATAATAAGTATATAAAATATATTAATATGATAATTTTAAAATATAACAACATAAATCAGTCTTTTTTCCCGGAAATGGGAAATGAATCCATCATTCATGCGTACGATAGACCACCCCCTCACGAACTGATGTAATTCATTTTCTTTCATCACTTATAAAATATATTCATGATGATGGATTTTTTTATATATTATATTAACTAGAAATTATTAGATATATATATTTAATATCTCATATACATTCTTACATTACCATCAGTTTATGAATGATAACAACTTTTTTTATGTAAGTCAATCTTTTACCCTGTGAAGTCTTGTGATTTATTTTGTTTTAAAACATAAAATTTGTTTTATTTATATGTGTCTATTTCAATAAATTTATGATACATATAATATTTTTATAATAATATAATGATAAATTGACATTTAAAATCCTTCCATTATGATCGTTGGTTAATGGAAATGATACACATGCATATGTACAACCTGTTGTGACCATGAATGTAATGTAGTTCATTTATCATGACCATAATTGATGGTTATTTTTTAAAATATATATCATGTAAACAAATTATAAATATATTGATTATTTTTATATATATGATGGTATAATAAACCATTTTAACACGGTCATCAAAAAAGTGCGATTTTTGTAATATGAACTTATCGTCCACAAAATAGACGATGGGAACATAGATGATTACTCAATTAACTACATCATTAAAATAAGAGAATTAAATTATTTATGTATTAGTATTAAATCTAGAAAGTTTTACCATGAACACAAATAATTTATATAGTATCGTCCTGGAGTTAATTAAATTTATACATGACATAGTTTGTTCGTGAGGTACATGTTTCACCTCAATACTTTTTTATTTGAGATATGTGATCTTTTATATACCTAATTTATTTTATTTGGTGTATATACTGAACCAATATATATTATATCATGAGTCCTTTATAATTCATTATATTTCTTCATCATTTTTTTGCTTTAATTTTAATTATAGGAAATGATTTAATCATTGTCGAATTAATACCACCAAATTTTTTATCCTCAATTTATTAAATAAATTTTAAAGTAATAGTATCATTTTATACTCATTTATAGATAAAACTATTGGGAATTTTTTTTAAAAAGTTTACTATATTTCTCACTTTGGTAAAAAAATATTTTTACTTCTATATCACTGTTTTATGGAAAAATTCCAAGAATATTTTTATCATTCTTCAGGTGATATATTAAAGATATTTTAACCATGTTTTACTATTAATAAAATGGGTTGAATTGAATCGTTTTTTCTTTTTTTTGAATGAGGTACTCTTTTCATTTTTTCAATTGTGGGAATGAAATTTTTCTAAACATATATGATATGTAATAAGTTACCCATTGCCGTTACCATTAAATTCATTAATGATTCAATTATTTTCTCTTCTTATAATTTTTTTGAAAAAAAAATTTCTATAATATTAATCAAAATATTATATGTTGATTGTGAAATTTCAATGTGAAAGGGGTGTTTTTCTAGGTAAATGTTCCATATAATATTATAAATACATTTTCATCAAAGTAAATGTCATTTAATGTTATTAACTCTTCTAAATTATGTATATAGTTTCCTCAAATATATAATTAGATTATTATCCCGTAATTTCATGGGGTAATAAATGAATTTTATTGTAATGACCTGGAACCCTCAATGTAATTACTTTGTGATAAACTAGTGTTTATGGTGTTATAGGGGTCATCAGTGACTCATTCCTTGAGTTAGACAAAAATCCAATTTAAGCCATCAGTATCGGTCAGTCAAGGGTGTCGGAATCAGTGAGTTAGGGAATCAACATTGATGATCTAGGGGTGTTAGCATAGTTATATTAGAGGCATCTACATTAGTGAGTTAGGGCATCGAGATCAGTGGGTCAATAGTGTCCACATCTGTGAGTCAGGGGCGTCGACATTGGTGAGTTGTGGCATCAGTGAGTTGTTCTGTTGATAGCTCTACATTGTTTTCTCAACATTGGTAGGACCCATCGATTGCTCACCAATTAGTGGATCAATATTAGTGGCTCAGTGTCGGTAGGTCACATCGGTAGCTCACCTGTTGGTGGCTTAGTATTGGTGACTCACCCATGAGTGACTCATTTCCAATTTTTCCAGTTTTTTCCACTTTTCCATTTTCACCCCTCATATGTATTATTTGATGCCAAATGAGTTTAAATCCTTGATTGGGTGTTTTTAAAGGAATTTAAAAGGAATGTAATTATATCATTAAAATCCTAATTATTTGGATAATTTGAGATACTCAAACTGTATTATCTTGACCAATATCCCAGATTAATGGGTTTTGAATCCAATATTCATTTAATATAGGATCTGGCTCTTCAAATCTGGGATATTCCCTTTGAAGTTTTTTTTCTATTCCCTCTTGGTACACCTATTACCTTCATCTATAGATGATTCATACGCATGTTCTAGAGCCCTCTCCTTCCCAGTTTCTTGGAGTTCATTCCTACTGCTCGCGTGATCCCATGTTCTTGCTACAAGAAATATTTTTTGTCCCCTATTGGTTTAAGTAGGGGTGTATTTGGCTCAATTTAATTATGAATCACGATGGGAGGGTGTACTAATGATTCCTTGTGAAGAACAATCAAATAATTTCATTAATATAATAAATAAATAAAGAGTGTGATCAAAAGAAAACATGGGTCAATAAAATAATTGGATGGGATTCTTTTGATGTTGATCGCATGTTTTATTTTATTCTTTTATGGTTTTTTATGGATATATGCCATCTGAAAATCATGGTTTTTAATGTTGTTTCCTTACGTATTGTTTATGTTCTATTCTGGTTGTGATTATTGATAAATGGATGTAATATAAAATCTGTATAATCGTGTATACTTGTCTAATTGGAATGTATTCCCAGGATCAAACCTGTTGTGTGATCACCCTGATTATTTTAAAATGGAATTAAAGAACCCCTCATTCATAACCTGGATATGTTTGTACTAATGGTGTGGTTTTTTGCTCTATTTAGTTGGTCTGTGAGTAGGTGTGGGTTGTTTATGCAGTGAGGTTGCGGTTTTAGTGGTGTTTATTGTGGAATTTGTGTAGGGGGGTGGTACAAGGGGAATGTCAGTATTAGTTTGAGAGACTTTTTAATTGTGGAATTCCAGTAATTGTAAGAAGTGGGAATATCGTTACTTATTTTGTGGTCTTGGAGTGACATTGGTCAGTGGGACTGTAGTGTGGTAATGAACTTTTTATGTGGTGTGACTGTATCTAGGAAAAGTTTGGGCAGTGGGGTTATAGGACTGGGTTTTGTCATGACATCATGTTTATAGGTGTTCTGGGAGTGATGTTGTTCTGCAATGGGGATTCCAGTCCTAGTCGTGAGAAGAGGATTATGTGGTATATCATTGAAGAATGATTTTTGGCAATGGTTTATTTGATCAGGGGTTTTGATAGCCCTGAAAATATTATTTATAAACCTATACTAGTATAGTAGTGATGGGTCAATCCCAAGAGAAGGAAGGTGTGTTATTCTATGGTTTTCATAATTAAACTCCACTATTGTCAATAGTGGATGGGGTTTTTAATTCTTTTCCCTTTTATAATTTTATATTAATTTTTTTGTTTTTTAATGGAATAAATTAAAACAAAATTTAATTTAACAATATTTGTACTAAACTGGAGATACTACAAACTAATTATTGATAAGATAATACACTAAAATATAGCAGCAAGGAAAATGGAGCATAGATCACATAAAGTATTTAGGATATCTAATATACTAGTTAAAATGGTTAAATTCATCCCAACTTTTATTGAATCAAGTCGCAAGACCAAACTGAAGAATTATGCTCACTAAGAAACTCAACAGACAAAATATTGATTCTTGGATTTTGTCACTCCAGAATCAGTCAAACAGCGTGTAAAATTGAAAAACATAACAAATTGAATTAAACAAACTATAAAACTCCAATAGTTTAAGACATTAATGATTCGATAAATGTATTGAATATCTACCTCACCAATTAATATTTAATTAATGAATTTTGAATATAATAGAAGAGTGAAATAATTAAACAGAGAGTCATAATTCAATCTCGTCGATTGATTATGATTCAAAAAAACTGTAAAGTACGTGAAGAAATCAAAAGGTAAATCCAGTAAAATAAAATTAACAAGATAGAATGTATTATCCTATGATCATAATTATTACAGTAGTAAAAAATATCAAATTTTTGTGAATTAAAAATTAAATAAAATAGAGATATGAAACTCCCCTAGCGGTGTTGAACTCTTTGGCTCCTTCGCCTCTAGTCTACTCATAGATCTCCCAGAAGTCTCCTCTCTCAAATCTAGTGTGATCGTGGAATTGTCGAATGGGATTCGATGAGAGTCAATGAGAGTATAGCCTTGTCCTATACTACTACTCTGTTTTATCTAGCTGTCATCTATTAGACATCACTTTCTTGCTCCACATACATAATCTTGTCTCTTTATTGCGTACTGCACACATGCATTTTTTCGTGGATCACATGTCATTATTACTTAACCACATCAACTAACACTGCTCTGGTTAGTTGGATAAATCTGGACGTGTTTCTAGCTTCACATGAAACTTCACATTGTAAAATAGTCGAACAATAAAAATAGTTAGGAAAGTAGAAATAATTAAAAATTAACTTACAAAAAATTCGAATAAGGTTAAATAATTATTTTAAAATAATTTCTTATTATTTAATAAATAATTTATTTGTTGTTATATGTTATAATTAATTTAATTAATTTATTATTATAAAAGTTTCTAATTTATTGAGATAATAATTTTTAATTAAGTTAAATTATTAAAATTCAATATTTTATTATTAAATCTTAATTATATTTTTAAATTAGATTAATTACTTTATTATATTAAATAAATTATTATATTTTATTATTTAAGTAGTTCAATTATAATTAATTTTTTAATTTAATTTATTTATTTTAATTAAATTATAAATTATCATTAATATTTTGGTAATTATATTTTATTTGATTAGTTAGTTTTATAATTTATTTTCTACTATTGTCTATTTATTTATTTAGTATTTTTGTTTAGTTTTAAGTTAATTTTTCTTTTTTATTCTATCTTCCCCCCCCCCCAATTTACTCTACACAGTGCCGCAATGGGGGTTAGTATTGGGGTTCAAACAGTTTTTTGTTTCAAAAACCTACAGTGGACCTCCTATGTTAACCTTGGAAGGTCTCCTTGTAAGCTTCCATGGTTGTGCAACACATTGGCGCAACACCTCTGGCAGACGATATCAGAAGATCAGCAACTTCCATGCATGGTAAGGAGGCATCCTTAGTGGACGACGGTGGTTAGGTATAGTTTTTGGTAGCAAGCTGGTGAAAGATCCTCTCTTACCCAGCTCGGATGCCCTCCTGGATCTTCATCACCATCATAGCAGTGCCCTCCAATTCTAGATCTGGTGTATGGTGGTTCGGCGATCGACGATGGGTGCTCCATAAACATATTGGAAGCAGGGTTTCGCAACCCTAGTTGTGGTTCGAAACCCATTCCCAACTAATCATTCCATGGTGGCTTGTTTTTTAGGATCTATTGAAAGATTTCATTGGTTCATGATTGAAAATCTGGTTTGTAGTTTCTTGATTTGATCTGTTGTGTTTGATTTTGTTTTTGTGGCGAGAAGATATTGTTTTGGGTCATGATAAGAATAAGGGAAGTAGTAGTGTGAGTTCTTGAGGCTAGGAAGAAACTATGGTAGTGGTGGGAAAGATACCATAAGGAGAGTAGTGAGATGAGAATGGAGGCGAGGTAAAGGCATGCACGATATTAATACATGGAAACAATAACCTAGGAAAAGTGAAATTGTGGATGATTTTTTGTGCCAGAGGCAAGGGGAAATGGTCTCACAACATAAATGAAATACTTCCAAGAATAAATGGTTCCACGAATGTAAAGCAGTGAGATTGTAATGGATTGAAGTGGTTCCACTGTAAATACTAGAAATTGTGGCAAAATAAAATGACATCACTGTTTCACGACAAAACTGAAATAAAATTAAATAAATTAAAATTTTAAATAAAAACCAAACAAAATAAATAATTAAAGACATTAATTAATTAAAACAATAGAGGATTTCATAAAATCTTAAATATTTTTATGAAAGAAAAATTAAATTCAAGTATTATAAACATCAAATTATAAAACATAAATTGGAACTAAAATAAAACATAAACAGAAAATCAATTACATTATTAAATGTTAATAGATGAAAATGATAAATTTATTAATAAATGATATGACTATAAAATTAATGTAAAACTAAATTGATTATTTTAAAATCTAAAAATCAAATATTAATTATAAAAATTAATTAATTAATAAACTTATCCTTAACAATATAAACGCGAATTTATTAAGTAAAACGTTTCAAAATAATTATTTAAATCATTAAAAATTAATTAAAAATATGTGGAAAACTCTGAATGAATAAGGCCACATTACTTTCCCCCACACATAAGAATTTTTTTCCTCAAACAATCTCATGCTCTATTAACATTGAAAATCAGAAAAGTGTTTTTTAATCAGCTCAAAATGTAACATGTCCAACACATAAGAAAAGGTCTTCAAATTCAAGAAAAAGTTTTAGAAAAAAAATGCTCAAATCAAGTCTTTACTTAAATAATAAACTCAAGGGTAATTAAAAAGATCAATGAATCATACACTTACAAAGATTTCCTTCCTCATATATGGTTCTTCTTAGTTATTCATTTCAATCTAAGATCATGTCCCAAATTCCAGAGTGATAAAAATTTTAAATTTAGTCGAATTAAAAACATAATAGTAGGAACATTGTAATTTAAATTTTCAACTAGGTTCCAAAAAAAATTGAATCGCCTTATTGATAAAACCTAAATGACTCTCATATAAACTAATGGTCCCAATATTCATTTGGTGTTCATCATTACCCTAACCTAAATGAACTCATTTTTGTCCCTAAACACTTTTTTTTCATTCCATGTATCATGTTCTAAGCATTTTGAAATTCACATATTCGTAATGTATAAAGGGATTATAGTAAACAGAAATATGCCTAGATCTAGGGTCCTACAGATTCAACGTGGGATCCCAAATGCCCCAACTAATCCAGTTTCAAAAGATTCATATAGCAGCCATTTATATTGTCTCACGAAGGTGATTATTTTATAAATTAAAAGAAGAATGAGGCCCAAGGAATAAATTTCAAATTTATTGTTTCTATGGACTTGATCTCAACCCCACATATAGGCAACCTACATCACTCTCAAAAGTTGTTCCTAAATAAAATATATATAAAATCACTAAACGGAATCACTTAGAAATCATCCAACCTTATTAATTTCATATTCAAATCAAGTCTTAACTAATAGTCTAGCATCATTTCTAGACAAGGCTCAATTTAAGTATAATGTTAAACAAAATTTGTGTTATAATTTTTAATAAAAGTTACCCATTTTTATAAAAAGGTTTTACGTTGGAGTTGAAATTGATGTGATTCCAAATAAAGCACAGTTTTTCTCAATTATGAATTTACCCCCTCCCCCACACTTAAAACCCATAATTTTCACCAAAGATTAATTCAAATGTGGAGAATAAAATTAGTAAATAAGGTTCAAAAATAATTCAATTTAGTAGATTTATGGAATGTTAATGGGTCTCGATGAAATTCAACCAAATGTGTTTTCTACAATAATCATTTACAACATGTTCTTTACCTAAATACATGCATTAACATTTAAGTCAGTCACAAAAATTTCTAATATAGTTCAAATAATATCATGTTTCCCATGTAAATGCAATGTTAATTGGGTGAATAAAATTTTAACAGAATTTATTCAATAATATATTCAATAAAGAAAACAAATTTCATTCTAAATCACCATCAACTAAGCAGATTCATTAAAAACACAAAAACCCATCTTCATGTACCCTCCCACAATTAATTAATAATATAGTGAAGTTTTTTAAGTGTCAATAAATTTCTATTTTCAGTAAAGAGGAACATGCATATTTTTTAAAACATAGTGACATGTAGTAGCCTTTTATTCCAATACAAGAAGAATTTATTTTAATTATATGCATAATTTTTCATGCAAGCAATACATGTAGTATATTTTAAACACATCTTCAATTTTCTAGGATGGAAAAAACTAAAGAATAGATTTTTTTGATATTAAAGTCAATCAGAGCAGAAAAATAATTGTAGAAATTAAGAGTTCAGCAATTCCTTGAGTAAAAGTTATATCATTTATCCACCATTATGGTGGTTCCACTCCTTAACAAAACCAATCAGCAATATCCTTCTTATTTTGAAAATAAGAGATAGCAAGTCCAAGGAGACAACTAGAATATTCATAGAATACAAAGAATAGCACATCAACACTTTATTCAAAACAAAAAAAGAAATAAAACCAAATTTAAAACATAAATGAAACCACGGGTTCACTCCTAGGAAGCACAGAGTTTTTAGTCATCAATTAGACTTTATTTAATTAAAATATTTGTTTTATTAAAATTAAAATAAAACCCATTGGTTGCCTCCTATCTAGTGCTAGATTTATAGTCCTTGGCCAGACTCACTATAACACCCCAAGGTTTTCGAAAAATAAAATTAAATGAAAGAAATTTTGTTTAATGTATATATTTATAACTTTCCTTTAACCATAATTTTACTGCTTCTATTTTTTTAATTTTGAAAAATATTTATCTAAAATACTGTCTAGTGTGTTACTTTGACTCTAATGGAACCAACTTGTTTTTGGTGAATAATAACATACCTTTATGAATACTAATATGAATCGTAATATGACCATAATGAATAGTAAATTTTATTATTATTTTAATTTCTTAAGGCTTGAATATAATTACATTTTGCTTAATTTATCAATGTGATATAAAAGTAGTTATAGTTTTAAAATTGTTAATTTTTGAATTAAGTATGATTTTATTTAAAAATTAAATTAATGATATTTCGAAAATTAGTTTCCAAAATGGACTTAATTTTTGAATTCTACATGTGGATAAATGGTTAGGGTGAATTTTTTGAATTTTTCTGAAACTGTTTATTTTTTCAATAAATAGTAAAAAATGTAGTTTTGAGTTTCGGTGTGTTAAGGACATCATTAATGATGTAATAATAATGTAATAAATCTTTTCAACTTTTGTAAAGTTAAGTAAGATGTGAGGTGTCTCGAGTGGCTAATACCATGGGAAAATACCTTGGTAATGCCCATGGTTTTGCAAATACCACTAATGAGGTGTCCCTTGGAAATTATTAAAATAAATACTCACTTTTTCTATAAATACCAACTAATTCCTTCATTAAAGTCATTACTAATTCTTTATCAATGATTATCTGGCCTCTTTACCTCCATTTTAGTCCTCCCAAGGTTTCTTCAAGCCCCCAAGGTCCCAAACTTCAGGTTCTAGGAGTTACTCAACAAGGTAATCAAATTCTCAATTTCATTCTTTTGTCCATTTAAGTTCTCTTGTATGTGGTATAACATTCTAGTTTCCAAACCATGTTCTTATTTCATTATTATTATTTATATACTATTTATTATTGTTAATTTATATATGTGTGACCATTATCCCCTCTCTTTTAAATATTTTCAGAAAACCATGTTGTATAGCCTTTAGGGAGCCGAATTTTTGTAAGGGATTTCTCAATTATTCATTTACTTTGAGATCCATTATTTTCTTATTCATTCCTTATCTCCTCTTACCCTTGTTAAATGATATCTCTAGAAATCATGTATATTTTGGATGATCTCATGTTCATGGAAAATTCATCATCATTCTTCTCCTCCTCTCCAACTTACTCTTGTAATAAAAATATTGTCTGTGATGTGTGGAATTACAGACATAGTGGATGATGTGATTTCAATTTGAATTAATTCGTTCAATTATGGTCATGAAAACATTTTAATGGTATAACTAGGTTATAATATAAATTTTATGTCTCATCCATGGTTCTTTAATTATTTTTTACTCATATTTTTAATTTATAAGACAAAATGAGGTTGTCATTGTCAGAAAAACACTAAAATGATCAAAACAAACATCATTAATGTTTTAACCTATGAATCATCCGTGTTTATAAAATAAAAATGATAAATGATATAAATTATGGTAATGTAAATATGTAAATAACTTTCCATTCCAGTTATATAGTTTCACTTCTAATCGACAAGAACAATCCAACCTGAACTGATCATGAAAATCATGTAAAGAACTCACCCAAAATAGTGCAAGGAAAAATATACTAACAAAGAAAGGGTGAAATGATATAATGAAATGATCATATAAGGTATTATAAAGATGTAATTATTCTTCAATATATTAATAAAACTATTTAACTATTATACTAGAGGTTTAAATGAGTTTTAAGTAAGATAAATCAGAGGTAATGGAATTCTTAACCCGATTTCAATCCTTTGGATAAACCTTATTCATCATTTTTAGGTGTTATTTAAGTTGTTTGTGTGATTAATTGTGATTATAATATGTTGAGTGTTGTTTATTTACATATTATATGCATATTCCATCCACTCTATTATATCTCACATCAATTATTTTATATTTATAAGGGACTTTTCTTTTAAATTCATATTTTAAAATTCTATTTTACAAAATTCAAAAGTATTGTTTTTATGTAATTATTAATGAGGTATGATTATGTTATGGTTTTTGGGAATCGTTTATGATTAATTTTGGGACCTATATTTTCTTCCAATCTATTGGGTATGTTTAATTTGGAGTTTGTCCATATGGTTACTCTAAATGTAACTGTGATGGTTACCCTAATTATATGGTAGTCGTGAGGGTTACAAACTAAAAGGTATATGAGAGGTTTACAAGGATATGTAAGTAATGCCCCAAGACAACTTTATGATTATTTTTATGTTCTCTTGATTTCTATGGATCTTTTTTAAATCTCATGTTTCACAAGGAAATTATATTTGTGTGACAGGCATGTCTTTTGAAAATGTTTTCACACATTATAAGTATTCATGGACTAATGTGCTCTTTTTTTATTTTAAATAGCTTACTGAGGGTTTTTAATTATAAAATGTTTTTTTAATGATTTTCACAGGCTATAAGGATGTATGAGACAAATAAATAAGCTAAGTTAAATTTTTGAAGAATTTTCAAATAAATCATGTTTTAAGATTTAATGTTTTATATTTTGAAAAAATGGAAACTGTCTTTATGGTATCCACTCTATAACAATGTGTAAGAATATGAATGTATTATGTCCCAATTATCAAAAGCTATACACCTAAAAATATCCTTAATTTAAAAGTAAATGATTTCTTTTTTAAAATACAGGTTATGTAATTTAATATGGTTTGGTCCTTATAATTGGTACTAGAGGACGGTTTTGGTAACATTAGGGGTTAGGAAGATGTTAAAAGAATACCGTAAATGATTTTTACTATATGATTAATTTGAAATATTATAGAATTTAATGATTAAAATTTTTCTTCAACTAAGATATGTTTGTTAAGAATGGTTGTCTGCAAAAGAAACCAGGAAGCAAAAGAAGATAGGCACTGACAGAACGAAATCCTTCAGAATCTGTAGCATGGAATGGTAGGGATTGGAACCGAGAAGTTTGTGACAGTAATGGCTCAGATAATGAACGTAATAAATGGTGGTGGAAACCATGAAAGATAATAAGAAGAGGTACAATAATAGAACATGACAATTGTAGAACATTTTATGAGACAACACCCTCTTGCTTTCAATGGATCTTCTAACCCAGTAGCGACTGAAGTATGGATTAAAGCCCTTGAAAAGATATTTGATGTTATTGGATGTTCAGATAATCAAAATTTAAGTCTTTCCATTAATCATTTTTAAGGTGATGCTAATTAGTGGTGGTCAATGTTAAGGAATATCAGGGATAAGGAGGACATTGATGTATTGGAATGGATTGATTTACATTTATTTTCCTTGAAAAATATTTTCCTAAGGTGGTGCGACTTATGATGGGGAATAAATTCCATGAATTTATGAAAAAGGAGGAATATTCAATGGATGTGTATGATGTGATCTTCACCCTTTTGGAGAGGTATGCTCTAAATCATATTCTGGGTCATGATAAAAAAATCAACAACTTTTACTCAGGATTGAAGCCAAGGTATCGAAGGACGTTGACCTCCTGTGAATTAAAAAGTTATGAGAAACTTGTTCGATGTGATGATAGGGTAGATATAGAGTTTTCTGATGATCATGTGCATTTTGGAAACAAGTATAAGGAGATGTCTAGACTATAAGTGATGGGTAAGAATCAACCAAATAAATCAGATGGTAAGAAAATCAAATTTCCAGTTTTTGAAATGTGTGGCAAGAAACCCCCTGGGGAATGTCTTAGAAAAATAGGGAAATGTGGTAATTTAAGATATATAGCTGAAGATTTTAATGAAAATGATCCTAAGACTAATATTAATTATCAAACTGTAAAGTTTTTTAAATGTGGTGAATGGGCCACTATGAAAATGCATGCCTAAAGAAAGATCCAAATGTTGCAAAAAGCCAGACTATATGCAGAAAGTTGTCATGATATCCTTTGTGACTACATCAGCAGATGTTGGTCCATCCAATGAAGTTGTATCAGGTAATTTTTTTGTTTACTCATATTTTTCTACAGTTTTGTTTTATAAGTGGTATACACATTCCATCATCTCTGGGAAATTTTTGGGCAAATTGGGAATATCACCACAACAAATGAAACTGGAACTTGTTGATAAACCACCAGGGGAAATGTTATAGAAAATAAGAATGATAAGAATCGTTCTATTGTGGTGTGTGGAAAGACTTTTCCTGCAAACCTTGTTGTTTTTTCCTGAGTCAAGTTTGGTGTTATTTAGGGAATATATTGGATTTATGTTTATCATGATACGATTGACTCTAGAGCTAAAGATGTTTCTTTTAAAAAAGCGTTTTAGTTTTTATAAGATAATGGACCCATACTGTTGATAAAATATCAAGAAGCTAAAAAACTATTGAAATATGGAAATCAAATTTATCTGTATCCTATTATTGAAATTAATGGAACTGTTCCGATTGATGATGTGCCTGTGGTAAATGAATACAATGATATTTTTCCTGATGAGTTACCCGCTATCATACCTAACTGGGAATTCGAATTCACAATTTTCTTGGTTCCTAATGCTAAGACAATTTCAAAACCTCTATATCGTATGGCCCAAATATAACTTCTTGAATGGAAAAATCAGTTGCAGGATTTTCTTGATAAAGGCTTCATCTGTCCTAGCACTTCACCATGGGGTGCTATTATTTTGTTTGATAAAAATAAAGATTTTTACATGAGACTTTTCATTGATTATAGATCTTTGAATAAAATCACTGTTAAAAACAAGTATCCTTTGCCTCACATAGATGACATGTTTGATCAGCTCTAGGGAGCACAGTACTTTTCTAAGATTCACTTGAGATCTAGATACCATCAACTGATATTGAAGGAAGATGACATACTAAAAACAGCCTTTCATACTAGATATGGGCATTGTGAATTTTTTGTTATGCCATTTGGGTTAACTAATTCACCTATTGTATTCATGAATCTCACAAATATAATATTTCAGGAGTTCTTGGATAAGTTTGTGGTTGTTTTTATTGATGACATTCTTGTTTCATATAAAAATAAAGAGGATCATGAAAAGCATATAAGGGTTGTTTTACAAACCTTAAAAGAAAAGGAACTATATGGAAAATTAAGCAAGTGTGATTTTTGGTTGCAACAGATTTCTCTTCTTGGGAACATTATAAATAAAGATTGAATAATAGTTGATGCTGCTAAAACAAGTGGTTGATGAATGGCCAATACCCACAAATGTTACAAAGATTCATAGTTATATTGGGTTAGCAGTTTATTACCGACGGTTTGTTAAGAACATTGAATGGTTATCTCGCACAATAGCTAAGTGAACACAAAAAGGGGTTAAATTTATTTGGATAGAATAATGTGTTGTTTGTTTTTATGAACTAATGAAGAGATTGGTTAATGCTCTAGTTTTGGCCATGCCATCCGGAAATGGTGAGTTTTTCATCTACAATGATGCTTCTTTGAAGGGACTTGGTTGTGTTTTTGATGCAAAATGATGAGGCAATTGCTTATGCTTCCAAAAAACTTAATCCTCATGAGTTAAATTATCTCACACATGATTTGGAATTGGCAGCTATAGTTTTTTCTTTGAAAATTTTGAGGCAACATTTATACGGAGCCAAATGTCAAATATATAATGACCATTAAAGATTGAAGTATATATTCACTCAAAATGAATTAAACATGAAGCAGAGAAGATTCCTTGAGCTGATAAAGGATTACGATTGCACGATAAATTATCATCCGAGAATAGGAAACAAAGTGGTGTATGGATTGAGTCAAAAACATCATGCATCATTAACCATGTTACCATTGTAAAATGATCCCTTGATTAATTATTTGATGAATTTTGGCTTAAAAGTTGTTAGTGCAGGGAATATGTCTATTTTTTCAGGTTTCAGTGTAGTCATCATTATCATACAAACATAAGTAAGCGTAGAAGGAAGACCATGAGCTACAGAAAATTGTAAAATTGGTTAAAATGGGTAAGTTTCCAAAATTTAATCTTAATAAAGATTGGGTTTGAAGATTTAGAAAAAGGTTGTGTATGCCTTCTGATTCCCAGTTGAAGAAATATTTGTTGGGTGAAGCTCATAGTTCTCCATTTTCTGTGTATACTGGCAGTACTGAGATGTACAGAGATATTTGGGAGTATTATTGGTGGGATGGAATGAAAAGATATATTGCTAATTTTAATATGAAATGATTGACATATCAACAGGTTAAATCAGAGCGACAGTTACAATAGGGTATTCTTTAGCCTTTTCCAGTGCCATAATGGAAACGGTAGAATGTATCCATGGACTTTGTGGTGGGACAACCAAAGACTTCTCTAGGTAACAATGTAATTTGGGTTATTGTTGATCAGCTGACAAAATCTGCACATTTTATTTCTATTTGAGATATAATGTCTTTGTATCAGCTTTCTTGATTGTACCTAATAGATATTTTCAGGTTAAATGGAGTTCCTTTTTCCATTGTATTTGATCAAGATCCTAGGATCATTTCTAACTTTTTGGAAGTGACTTCAGAAGTCATTGGGAATAGAATTAAATTTCAATACAGATTTTAATCCTCAATAAGTTGGGCAGTCAGAATGAATGATTTAGACTTTGGAGGATATGATTCGAGCTTGTTCAATGGACTTCTAGGGAATTTGGGATCAACAACTTTCTTTAGTTGAGTTTTCTTATATTAACAGTTTTCATTCTAGTATACAGATGGCACCTTTTGAAGAATTGCTTGGGAAGTGATGTCGGACTCTAGTGTTTTGGGATGAAGTCAGTAAAATAATGTTTATGGGGATAGAATTGGTAGAATAAGTGTCTAATAATGTGAAGATAATCCAGCTGCACATGTGGACAACTATTAGAACGCATAAAATTTACGAAGATAATAGAAGGAAATAGTTTTATTTCACGGTAGGTGACCATTTTATCCTTAAAATCCATCCATGAAAAATTGTGATGTGTTTTGGTAAAAAAGGGAAGATAAACCCATGGTTAATTAGTCAATTTTGGAATACTGAAGAAAGTTAGAACAGTATAATACAGAGTAGCTTTGCCTCCGTGTTTGTCTCAGGTGCACAATGTTTTTCATGTTTCAATGTTGAGAAAGTATGTTCCAGGTTCATCACATGTCTTGAGACCATAAGTAGTTCAACTGGAAGAGAACCATTCTTTTGAAGAGAAACCAGTTCAGATTCTTGATCAAAGGGAACAGGTATTGTGGAATATGGTAATCCACCAGGTAATGGTTTTGTGGATAAACCACATGGTAGAAGAAGCAACATGTGAGTCTAAAAATTCTCAGAGGGAAATGTACCCTCACTTGTTTAATAGTTAAATAAAATTGTGAGGGTGTGATTTATAGAAGGTGGGAATAATGTAATACCCCATGGTTTTCTAAAAATAAATCAAAATGCATGAAATTTTGTTTAAAGTAGATATTTATAATTGTTCTTTAAACATAATTTTACTACGTCTATGTTTTTAATTTCGAAAAATGGTCATCTACAATTTTTTCCATTAAGTTATTTGGAGTCTAATGAAACCAACTTGTTTTTTTTGGGTGAATAGTAACATACCCTTATAAATAGTAATATGAATAGTAATATGACCATAAAGAATAGTAAATTTTATTATTATTTTATTTTCTTATGGCTTGAAGATAATTCCATTTTTGTTAATTTTTCAATGTGATATAAAAGCAGTTATAGTTTTAAATTTGCTAAGTTTTGAATTCAGTGTGATTTCACATAAAACTTGAATTAATTATATTTAGAAAAAAAAATTCGAAAAATTTACTTCATTTTTTAATTCTACACATCGATAAATGGTTAGGGTGTGTTTTTGGGATTTTTCTGAGACAGCAGATTTTTTTCGGTGAATAGTAAAAAATACAGTTTTGAGTTTTTTTGTGTTAATGACATCATTAATGACGTAATAATGACATAATAAATCTGGTCTAATTATGTATAGTTAAATAATATGTGAGGTGTACCATGTGGCTAATACCCTGGGAAAACACTATAACGACCCATACTTTACATACATTTTTAATACTTCAAAATTTAAGCACACTTATTAGAACATATAACAAAACCATGGAAAGGACCGTATAGGTATAATGTCTTTAGAAACTGGGAAACATAACCAAATGGTTCATAAAGCGTCTACACTGTCTCCCATTTATTTCATCATATTTATAGTCCCTTTTGGCATATCATACTTAATAACATTCTTCCTGACCTGGGGAAAGAAAACATACAAAAGGGTTATCTCAAATTCTCAGTAAGGGTAAACAAAAGAAATATCAATCACATCTTATTCATAAGAACAGAAATTTTGGAAATCTTAACCTGCAAAAGGGAACATAATTTCATATCATGGGATAAATCATAGTAGTGAGATGTAATCACAATAATCATAACATAAAACATGAAACTTTGTGGCATACACACATAATCATATAGAATCATTTCTTATTAGTCAAGACTCATTTCCAAGACTATCTTAGTGGACAAAGTCCATTTCTGGAACGAGTTCACTCCTCGTTTCAGTCATGTTTCACTGAACCAGTATAACCTGTCGTTCCAGCCATGTCTATCTCATGAGATATGAAATCTTTACCCAATGCATTGGAGGGAGATATAGGTCCCACCCATCTCATAATTATACCATTCTTATGTGTGACATAAAATCATAAATCATACATCATTGCATAACCCATGTAATAAAAATGGGATTCTTAAACATCATGACATCATAAAACAATTCAAATAAGATAAAGGAATTTATAAAAATAATTCCATCACGACATAATCAAATCAATGTAATAATAGGGATAGAAATAGAAACCCTATATTATCTTATATGGAAAATAATTTTGATAAAACACTTGAACTCCATTCTTGAGGAAAATATCCTTTCTACTTCAAAAACATTTTCCTTTCTTAACAAGTCATACAATTTTAAACTAAAAGAAGTAGATTAAAAATAAACTTGAAAACTTTTGAAGGAATCTTCTTGGAAATAATGTTTTAAAAATCCAGTCATGCCGTATAAGATAAAAATCATTCTTCTCGTACTTTTGTCGGAAAAGTCAAAAAGTATCTCGTATGAAAAACGACAAAAGAATCCTTTCATATCATTTAATATAAACTCAACAAAGGTTAAAAATGGATTTAAACAATTGTAGGTGGATGGAAATAATATTACATATTGAGGAAACATAGATGTGGATGATAAAATACTCCCCAGTAAATTTCAAAGTATAAGCAATCTCGGAGAAAAATGAGATTGTGATATTTTCCCTTACCTTAGGTCTGATTTACTTCGAAAGTGTCCGAACCTCCTATATAATGATTTAAATAATGTTATTGACTTATTCCCGAATCATAATTATTGTTATGATATCGTATATGGTCATATTATTAGCTTCTTAGTAGTAATATTTCATTGCTACTTTTTATTCGGGTGTTTATAACTTTTTGTTCTTATGCGTGTTTTGTAGAATAAATTCCTATTATTCTCTTTAGTTTATAGATTAATCATATCTATAATGGTATTAATGTACTATATATCATATTTATTCACTAAATTCATTTATATAATCATTATGAAATGAAGATCATGTAGAACGAATCGCATCACATCGTGGAGACGGTATTCCGTACGTACGCACGAGCGATGATATCATTCCCATGATCATGGAATTGTATTGGAGTGTATGTATACTATTTTAGAATCAATATCACTTTAGAATAATCATATATAGTAATTATTTACACCATTATACCCATCCATGTAAGGTGGTGGTGGAAAACAGATTACACCACGGCGTGGAGACGGTATTCCGTATGTACGCACGCGCGATGATTTCATTTTCTGTAGGATGAATAGGTGGAGAAATAGGGTTGTTTAACACTTATAATAACATATAATTATATGAGTGAAACTGATGTTATTACTTCATAATGAAACAACTAAATAAGAATAAGTGGAAGAAGAAATAAAGATGAAAGAATCGGTAACAGACACTACCTCTTCTTTGAAGCGCTTCTTTGAGACATCCTTTTAGGGAACTAAAATTGGTCTTTGAAGAAGACCAGGACCTCTAGGATGTCTATAGGGAAGTGGAGAGATGCAATTTGCAGGGTGTGGCCGATCGTGAAGGCACAAAGTTGTGTGAGGAAGAGGGGGAGGAGGTGCCCTTTTATAAGGGAGGAGAGGGGAACCTTTGGAATAACTAAAAATATTATTTTATTATAAAGTTGAATTCTATTTTTAATAGCTCCAACTTGATATATTTCTAAGATAAGGTGGGTATAGGTCGAAATCCTCTCATCTAATATAATTTAGACAAGTTTAGGTATCAATTTTAACCTTATCATTTAGATTTAACATTATGTTAGATAATTTAACTTTTACCGTGTCTTCTTGTTTTCTTACACTATAAGGTTAACAAACTTACTATATCAATCCAAAAGAACCCCAAGTTGTTTATTATTAATATATATAACCTTATCTAATTCATTTGGCCGAACCTTAGATTTTTAGGATTAAAATAAAAATTAATAATATAATATTTGTTTTAAAAACAATTTTATGTCAATTTTGACACTATTTAGTAATTCATTTTTGTGAAAATCATAACAGAATGATTAGTTCAAAAAAAGATAATTAAATCAATACTAAAATGCCATATTAACCAATAAAATTAGTGGAATTCTTAAAAAGTCTAAAATTAGATTTATTTGTGTATTTATATCATCAATTATGTCAATATTTCATTAATAAGATAATTACTGCATCATCGTTGTTTCATTAATGAATTAAATTATTTAATGTCTACAAATTATAGATAAAATACCATTATGTTTTAAATATTTTTATCTTTCTAATAAATATTTATAGTCGAATTTATCTTATGTATAACCCCATATTATAAATGATTTACTTATTAAACATTGATTTTAACTATTTTAGCCCTTCTTTAAATAAAAAAATAATAAATGTCCTAATCTAATCCAAGTGGGCCTAAATGGTCATATTTTATTCCTAAGGTTGTTTTTGGTCGAATTACACTTATCCAATAGAATAAGACATGTGTTAGGGTAATAATAATAACACTTTTACCCTTAATTACCCTATTTACTTTTAACCGTGGTAAAAAAGTAAAAAGTTACTATTCACCAAAAATTATTTTTATCTCATTGAACCACAGTTTAATCCTTGATATTAACCATGCCTCTTGGATTTTCGAAATTCCACTCAAATAAGCTGTAAAATTATGTTTTATGAAAAATTTATTTTTTTTAACTACCAGTTAGTGGTTTCACTATTCATCGAAAATTGAAAGTTTTCAGAAAAATACCAAAATTTCACCCTAAGCTAATTTCGATATTACGAATCCAAAAATGAAGTCCATTTTGAAAAATAAAATTTATAAAATTTCAAAAATTGGTCATTACTATTCATAATGGCTAGTTTTAATAATATTTTAATAGCATATCATTGTTTAGTGAAACTCGATATTGCGTACGACGCAATCTATCGAGGAAGGCTGCGATTGCATGTAAAGCAAGCCAATCTAGTGTTGTGTGTAGTGAAAGATTCCTTTTATGATTTAAAAACATAATATTTCTCATAAAAGTCTCAGGTGTTACATTCTACCCCCCTTAAAATGAATTTCGCCCTCGAAATTCGTCACATTGTAACAAACAGATGAGGATAACTCTCCCTCATCATATCCTCAAGCTCCAATGTAGCTTATTCTAATTGGTGGTTCCTCCATAAAACTTTCACCAAGCGAGTGGTCTTGCTTCGTAGTACTTTTTTGCTACGATCCAGAATCTCTATCGGCTTTTCTTCAAAAGAAAGATCTTGCTCCAGCAGTACAACTTCTGAGTTGAGTACATGTGAAGGATCAGGTATATACTTTCTCAGGAGAGATACATGGAATACATCGTGAACTTGAGAGAGATTCGGTGGAAGCGCCAATCGGTAAGCTACCTTTCCAACATGACCCATTATTTCGAAAGGACCGATATATCTAGGGATCAACTTCCCCTTCTTTCCAAATCTCATGACCCTCTTCCTGGGAGATATTTGTAAGAACACTTTATCACTCACTTCAAACTATAGGTCTTTATTCGGTTGTTGGCATAACTTTTTTTTCGACTCTGAGCTGCTCTTATGTTTTGTTGAATAGATCGGACCTTTTCTGCCATCTCATCAACAAGATCAGGTCCTAATAGCTTTCTATCCCCAACTTCATCCCAGCAAGTTGGAGTCCTGCATTTCTTTCCATAGAGAGCTTCATAAGGATCCATCTGAATAATGGAGTGAAAGATATTATTATAAGAAAATTCCACCAAAGGTAGGTGTTGATCCCAACCACCTTTTAAATCCATAGAGCAGGCTCTCAAAATATCTTCTAGAGTTTGAATTGTTCTCTCAGACTGACCATCTATTTGAGGATGATAAGCAGTGCTGAAACTCAACTCTGTATCCAGAGTATGCTGAAGAATTCGCAAGAACATAGAGGTAAATCTTAGATCCCGATCAGATATAATAAAAAGTGGTAGTCCATTCAATCTTACCACTTCTTTTACATATATCTTTGAAAGCTGATCCAGAGAGAAATCCTCTCTAATAGCAATGAAGTGTGTAGACTCTGTAAGATGATCAACTATGACCCAGATAGAATTATTTCCTTTGGTTGTTTTAGGAAGTCCTGTGATAAAGTCCATAGTGATGTTTTCCCATTTCCATTCGGGTATGGGTAATGGTTGTAACATCCCCTTAGACTTCTGTCTCTCAGCTTTAACTTACTGACAAACCAAGCATCCAGAGACATATTTAGCAACATCTCTTTTCATGCCATCCCACCAGAAGTACTCTTTCAGGTCCCTATGCATCTTCATGATTCCATGATGAATAGAGAATGAAGAACTATGAGCCTCATCCAGCAGCTCCTTCTTTAATTCGGGGATGGGAGGAACACAAACCCAATTCCTGAACTTTATTATCCCATCGCAATCAAGGTTGAATTCAGGAAAATTTCTCACCTTCTTTTGTAACTCGACATCTTCTTTCTGTGCCTCTTTAATCTTCACATGTATAGACGGTTGAACATTCATTTGAGAAAGATATGATTTTTCCCTTTCCATTATAATTCCAAGATCCATCCTTTGTAAATCCATAAATATTGGATCTTTTGTGATCCTCGTCATGGATAAGCTAGCATGGTCTTATCGACTTAATGCATCTGCCACCTTGTTTTCTTTCCCATGGTGGTAATGGATTGAGCAGTCTTAATCCTTAATCAGCTCCAACCATCTTCTTTGATTCATATTCAGCTCCTTTTGTGTGAAAATATACGTTAAACATTTATGATCAGTATAAATATCACACCTTTCACCATAAAGATAATGCCTATAAATATTTAATGCAATGATTACCACAGCTAACTGCAAATCATGAGTTGGGTAATTTTTCTCATGGATTTTCAACTGTCGTGAGGAATAAGCTATCACCATATCTTTTTGCATAATAACACACCCCAATCCCTTCTTGGATGAATCACTATAGATCACAAACCTTTCTCCACTACAAGGCAGTGTGAGCACAAGTGCACTGGATAACCTTCTTTTCAACTCCTTGAAATTCTCTTCAAATTCCTCCGTCCAGACAAACTTAACTCCTTTCCGAGTCAACTTGGTGAGTGGATTAGATAATCATGAAAAATATTTCACAAAACGTCAATAATATCCAGCCAAACCAAGAAAACATCGGATCTCAGTTACTGTTGTTGGTCTCGACCATCTTTCGATAACCTCTGTTTTTTCTAGATCCACAGATGTCCCCTGTTTTGAGATTATGTGACCCAAAAATGAAACTCTTTGAAGCCAAAATTCACACTTGGTAAATTTGTCATAAATCTTCTCCTTTCTCAGGGTCTTCAATATAATTCTCAAGTGATCGTCATGTTCTTCCTTGCCCTTTGAATAGACAAGAATATCGTCTATAAATACTACCACAAACTGATCAAGATAGTCTCTAAAGACTCTATTCATCAGATCCATGAAGATAGCAGGGGAATTTGTAAGACCAAATGGAATCACTATAAATTCATAGTGTCCATACCTTGTACGGAAATCTGTCTTTGGTATATCCTACCTTTTGACCCTTAATTGATGATACCCTGAATGAAGATCAATCTTGGAAAAGTATTGAGCTCTGCGTAGTTGGTCAAATAAGTCATCAATGCATGGGAGATGATATTTGTTCTTGATAGTGATCTTGTTAAGTTCTCGATAATCAATGCAGAGTCTCATTGATCCATATTTCTTCTTAACAAATAGAACAGGTGGTCCCCAAGGTGATGCACTTGGGTGTATGAATCCATTATCAAGATTCTATTGGAGTTGCTTCTTCAACTCCTGCAACTCAATTGGGGCCATTCTATAAGGTGTCTTTGAAATAGGCAAAGCACCCAGTACGAGTTCTATTGAACACTCAACTTCACGATTTGGTGGAAGACCCGACAATTCCTATGGAAAGACATCGTCAAACTCCAGTACAACGGGAATATTATTAATCGTGAGTTTCTCACTTACCATTTGAGATAAATAACCTTCATTTAGTGGAATCAAGACCAATAAGATGGAAGAAATTTCCACTAGAAGGTTATGTTCATCCTTGCATCGATAGATGATCATAGATTGATCTGGAATATGAAATGTGACTTCCCTTATTTGGAAACTGATATGAGCTCCATATAAAGAAAGCCAATTCATGCCAAGAATCACATCAAATTCCACTATAGAAAGGATCACAAGAATTTCAGGAAGCACTTTCCCAAAAACATCAATTGGAGAAGAATTATAAACTTTTGATGCGACTGTTGTTCCATTAGGGGTTGTCACAGCTAACTCAACATCTAATTGTTGAGGTAATATGGTGATATCCTTAGAAAAATCATCAGAAATAAAAGAGTGGGTGGATATTGAATCAAATAAAACATTTTCTACTTTAGAGTGGATGGTAAGTGTACCTTTCACCACATCGTTATCATACTCCACATCGCTGATAGAAATTGCATGTGACATCCCTTTGTCTTTAGCCTTAAGAGTTTGTTAACGTCGACCATCATCATCAA
Source organism: Viscum album (assembly GCA_963277665.1). NCBI lineage: Eukaryota > Viridiplantae > Streptophyta > Magnoliopsida > Santalales > Viscaceae > Viscum > Viscum album. Next base: position 977,598,437 of record OY728133.1, read on the forward strand.
CCCTTGGATTTGGGCATTGATTGGCATAATTCCCCATCTCCTTGCACTTGAAACATTGAAGTGTAGTAGGTTCATTCTGTGTATCCCTTCCTTTGTTTGCATCATTAGACATCTTCTTCCCATCATTGCGGCATTCAAATGCCCGATGACCTTCCTTTCCACATTTTAAACATTTACTTGTACCTTTAAGACAACTCCCTCCATGTTTCTTTCCACACTTTGAGAATAAGGGAAAGCACATCTTCTTTTCAGTGTTCTCTTTATATTTTCCTTTGAATTCCATTTTCCTCTTCTTATCAAACCCATATGACTGATGGGTTACTCCAATCTCCATCTCGACTTTGAGAGCACATCGAATGATTTCCTCGTAGCTATTGAAGTCCCTTATGGCTAAAGCCCTTTGAAGACTTGGTTTTAAGCCACTAAATAATCGATCGATCTTACTCTCAGGTTGGATAATAATACCAAAAGCATACCTTGCAAGTCTTGTAAAATTTTCTTCATAAGTACCAACAGATTCATCATCCTTTTGCTTCAGTTCAAGAAACTCTTTCTCCATCTTTGTTCGGAGAATATGAGGGAAGTACTTATTGAAAAATAAGTTCATGAACTTGTCCCATTCCATGGACTCAATTTCATCCCTTTTCCTCATATTATTAATAAGATTCCACCATTGATATGCATCTCCTTCCAAACGATACACTACTAGGATGACTTTATCATGTTCAGAACATTGAAGAACTGAAAATATCTTTTCAGTAGAACTAATCCACTGTTCAGTAACTAATGTATTAGTAGACCCATTCAAATAAGGTGAACGCTGCCTCATGAAGGATTCAACAGAATTTTGCTCCTTCCTTTGCTCATTTGGATGTCCTGCATCATTCATAGCTTGAGAAAGTTGTGTGAGCATGGCTAAAAGATTTTTCATTCCAGCTCCCATAATGTTTGGTTTCTCAGGGGGACAATCATTGCATTGCCCATCGCATTCCGCATTAACACAGTTCCTTCGGGTTCCATCCATTGACTAAAACCAAGAAGAATAGTGTGAGAAACACTAATTATAATAGGAAAACCACATAAACAAGAATAAAATTTCACACTTAAGGTCTTGTCATAGGTTGTTCATGGCCATTTCTAAAACACTAAGATTGTGTTCTATGCTTAGACTTATCCTTAGGATTCTTACTAAGGCTTTCACATCCTAGTTTCCAAAGGTTGACCATACCTTTCCTCGGATACCAACTATAACGACCCATACTTTACATACATTTTCAATACTTCAAAATTGAAGCACACCTATTACAACATATAACAAAACCATGGAAAGGACCGTATAGGTATACTGTCCTTAGAAACTGGGAAACGTAAACAACTGGTTCATAAAGCATCTACACTGTCTCCCATTTATTTCATCATATCTATAGTCCCTTTTGGGATATCTTACTTAATAACATTCTTCCTGATCTGGGGAAAGAAAACATACAAAAGGGTGAGCTCAAATGCTCAGTAAGGGTAAACAAAAGAAATATCAATCACATCATATTCATAAGTACATAACTTTTGGAAATCTTAACCTGCAAAAGAGATCATAATTTCATATCATGGGATAAATCATAGTAGTGAAACGTAATCACAATAATCATAACTTAAAACATGAAACTTTTTTTCATACACACATAATCATAGAGAATCATTTCTTATTAGTCAAGACTCATTTCCAAGACTATCTTAGTGGACAAAGTCCATTTCTGAACCAAGTTCACTCCTCGTTTCAGTCCTGTTTCAATGAACTGGTATAACCTTCCGTTCTAGCCATGTCTATCTAATGAGATATAAAATCATTACCCAATGCATTGGAGGGAGATATAGGTCTCACCAATCTCATAATGATACCATTCTTATGTGTGCCACAAAATCATAAATCATACATCATTGCATAACCCATATAATAAAAATGGGATTCTTAAACATCATGACATCGTAAAAAAATTCATATAAGATAAAGGAATTTATAAAAATAATTCCATCACAAAATAATAAAATCAATGTAATAATAGGGATAGAAATAGAACCCTATATTATCTTAGATGGAAAATAATTTTGATAAAACACTTGAACTCCATTCATGAAGAAAATATCCTTTCTACTTCAAAAACATATTCCTTTCTTAACATGTCATACAATTTTAAACTAAAAGAATTGATTAAAAATAAACTTGAAAACTTGTAAAGGAAGCTTCTTGTAAATAATGATTTAAAAATCCATTCATGCCGTATAAGTTAAAAAAACATTCTTCTTGTACTTTTGTCAGAAAATTCAAAAAGTACCTCGTACAAAAAAATACAAAAGATTCCTTTCATATCTTTTACTATAAACACACCAAAGGGTAAAAATGGATTTAAAAAATTGTAGGTTGATGGAAATAATATTACATATTGAGGAAACATGGATGTGGATGATAAAAGACACCCTAGAAAATTTCAAAGTATAAGCAATCTCGGATAAAAATGAGATTGTGATATTTTCCCTTACCTTAGGTCCAATTTGCTTCGAAAGTGTCCGAACCTACTATATAATGATTTAAATAATGTTATTGACTTATTCCAGAATCATAATTATTATTATGATATCATATATGGTCATATTCTTAGCTTCTTAGTAGTAATATTTCATTGTTACTTGTTATTCGGGTGTTTATAACTTTTTGTTCTTATGCGTGTTTTGTCGAATAAATTCTTATTCTTCTCTTTAGGTTATAGATACATCATTTATAGAATTTAATTAATGTACTATATATCCTATTTATTCATTCAATTCATTTATATAATCATTATGCAATGAAGATCATGTAGAACGAATCACATCACATCGTGGAGACGGTATTCCGTACGTACGCACGAGTTATGATATCGTTCCCATGATCGTGGAATTGTATTGGACTGTATGTATACTATTTCAGAATCAATATAACTTTACAATAATAATATATAGTAATTATTTACACCATTATACCAATCCAATTAAGGTGGTGATGGAAAATAGATAACACCATGGTGTGGAGACGGTATTCCGTTAGTATGCACGCGCGGTGATTTTGTTTTCCGTAGGATGGATAGATGGAGAAATAGGGTTGTTTCACACTTATAATAACATATAAGTATATGATTTATACTGATGTTATTACTTCATAATGAAACAACTAATGAAGAAGAAGTGGAAGAAGAAATAAAGATGAAAGAATTGGTAACGGACACTACCTCTTCTTTGAAGCTCTTCTTTGAGACCTCCTTTTAGGGCACTAAAATTGGTCTTTGAAGAAGACCAGGACCTATAGGATGTCTCTAGGGAAGTGTATAGAAGCAATTGGCAGGGTTTGGCCGATCTTGAAGGCTCAATGTAGTGTGACGAAGAGGGGGAGGAGGTGCCCTTTTATAAGGGAGGAGAGGGGAACCTTTGGAATAACTAAAAATATTATTTTATTATAAAGTAAAATTTGGTTTTTAATAGCTCCAAATTCATATATTTATAAGATTAGGTGGGTATAGGTCTAAATACCCTCATAAAATATAATTTAAACAAGATTAGGTATCAATTTGAACCTTATCATTTAGATTTAACTTTATGTTAGATAATTTAACTTTTACCGGGTCTTCTTGTTTTCTTACACTATAAGGTTAATAAACATACTATATCAAGACAAACGAACCCCAAGTTGTTTAATAGTAATATATATAACCTTATCAAAGTAATTTTGCCAAACCTTATATTTTTAAGAATAAAATAACAATTAAAAATATAATATTTGTTTTAAAAACTATTTTATGTCAATTTTGACACTATTTAGTAATTGATTTTTTAAAAAATCATAACAGAATTATTAGTTCGTACAAAGCTTATTAAATCAATACTAACATGTCCTATTAACCATGAAAATTAGTGTAATTCATAAAAAGTCTCAAATTAGATTTATTTGGGTATTTATAACATCAATTATGTCAATATTTAATTAATAAGATAATTACTGCATCATCGTTGTGTCATAAATAAATTAAATTATTTAATGTCTAAAAATTATAAATAAAATACAATTATTTTGGAAATATTTTTAGTCTTATAATGAATGTTTATAGTCGAATTTATCTTATGTATAACCCCATATTAGAAATGAGTTACTTATTAAACTTTGATTTTAACTATTTTAACCCTTCTTTAAATAAATTAATAATAAATGTCCTAATCTAATCCAAGTGGGCCTAAATGGTCATATTTTATTCCTAAGGTTGTTTTTGGTCTAATTACACTTATCCAATAGAATTATTACATGTGTTAGGGTAATAATAATATCACTTTTACCCTTAATTACACTATTTACTTTTAACCGTGGTAAAAAAAGTAAAAAGTTACTATTCACCAAAAATTATTTTCATCTCATTCAACAACATTTTAGTCCTTGATATTAACTGTGTTTCTCGGATTTTTGAAATTCCACTCACAGAAGCGGTAAAATTAAGTTTTATGAAAAATTCAGTTTTTTTAACTACCACTTAGTGGTTTCGCTATTCATCAAAAATTGATAGTTTTCAGAAAAATACAAAAAAAATCACCCTAAGCTAGTTTCGATATTCCGAATCAAAAAATGAAGTCTATTTTGAAAAATGAAATTTATAAAATTTCAAAAATTGGTTATTACTATTCATGACTGCTAGTTTTAATAATATTTTAATAGCATATCATTGTTTAGTGAAACTCGGTATTGCGTACGACACAAGCTATCAAGGAAGGCCTAGATTGCATGTAAATCAAGCCAATCTAGTGTTGTGTGTAGTGAATGATTCCTTTGATGATTTAAAAACTAAATATTTCTCATAAAAGTATTGGGGTTACAAATACCATGTGCATGCCCATGGATTTTCAACTACCACTAATGAGGTGTCCTTTAGAAATTATTAAAATAATCCCTCTCTTTCACTATAAATACCAACCCATTACTTCATTAAATTAAATCCCATTTCATACTCAATGAATATCTAGCCTCCTTACCTCTCTATTAGTCATCACAACCTTCAAGTTCTAGTTGTTACTCTATAAGGTAAGAATATTCTCAATTTCATTCATTTTCCATTCAGGTTCTCTTTTATGTTGTGTAACTTTCATGTTTCCATATGACGAACGCCTGTCGTAGGGCGTGGAAAAAAAATTATTTCCTAAGTTAAAAAATATTAATGTGGTTGACCTAGGATGTCTCCCAAAGAGGAGTGCACACAAAACAAGTTGTCACTTTAAAACGAGGGTAAAAAAATGTTGTGTTTTTTAAATGAAATTTGAAATTAAAATTATTGAAAAACTATGATATTAAAAAGGGTAATTTGTTCATAGTAGGTTTCCTAATTGTAATGTTATCCTTGTTAAATTTAATTCAATCCTCTTCTTCTTTTTTGATTAAAGTGAGTTTCCAAAATCGTTTCCTCTCACTTCCTTTGTGAAATTATTATTGTGAGAGAAAATCTTACCAAGATCTCGGTTTGGTCAACTCTCCTTCCATGTATAAATAGTTTTATTGAATATCCTTAAATGAAATTTTCAATACCCGATCGGGTTTTTTTATCCCAAACAATCAAGAACATTCACTACACATTTTACTCGTACTAACGATCGTCGGGTACTTCACCACTAATTCTTAGTTTATTTCATGGTATATAAACCAAAAATTAGTGGTGGGAGATATTGATTATTTTACCAAGGAAAAAATCAAAAAAATAATTAATATTTAAGAATGATTAAACTTGATAATAAAATACACTATAATAAATTTAAAAAAACTTTGAAAAAAAAATAAATTTATTCAATTGTGTCCAAGAACTCAAGCATTACAATGTGGAACACCAACCCCTCCCCAAACACTCCAAAAGTTTACCCCACCATGGTAAGGGTAATAGATATGAATGGGGAAGAAGAAGACATTATAAAACTATGAAAAAGAAAAGAAATAAAAAATAATGCCAAAAAGATCTTCTTCTTGGTGTCTTGGAAAGAATGGGATGGAGAATGGGATGCTTTGAGGAGAAGGTGATGGCCTCCTTTTATAGGCAGAATTCGACCCCCAAACGTTTGCGCGTTGTAGACCCCATAAAAGACCTATTAAGGCGTTACAACCATAATAAATGTCGTTAATAAATATCATTTCCATCTCACATCAAAATTTAAGCTAATTTGGAAACTGGATGAAGGAGTTATGAATTTTTAATTCTAGGTTTCTGTTTCAGGACGAAGCTTCCAAGATGGTTCCTCCAAAAGTAAGTCATTTTATTTCTCCCTTAATGACTTCCAAAATTCCCCAAATTTCTTCTAGGGTCTTTCCTAGAAGTCCTAGTCCTATCCCAGGTGGAAAACCCTCATTTGAATATGTTTAGGATGCGTTCGGGTTCTGTTACATTAGAGGTGTCCACGCTATCCGCCTGAAAAAATAGGCAAATTCAATGAATTTTTAGACCCTGTAGATGGCCGAATCAGCTCCTGGTCCAGAAGAAAAAATGAAGGAAATAAAATAAGGATCCTAAAAAATATTGAATCAGAATATTTTGAATTACATTTTTCAGTAAATGACCAAAATACCCTTAACGTAAAAATCTGTCAAAATTCCAGAATTAGTTATTTTTCACATTCAGGCTCAAAATAACACTTAAATCTTAAAACGTGACAATTACTCATTCAATAACACTATGGTGGGATTATAAACAATGATTTACAGTATAAAATATATGAAAATTTGAGATTCATCACTCCCCCACACTTAAACATTGCACTCCTAGACAAGTAAAAATCAAATCAAACCAAATCAAAAACACATATCAATGAGTTCTACCAAATCAATTCCAAGAAACAAAAAGATATCATGACTCATAAAAAACAATTATTTAAAGTTATACATTTTATATTTTAATATATTACCACTTCCTTTATTATCTCATGCACATAAAACACCTACCTCACATGAATTTTCTCTTATCTCACAAATGTAAATGTTGAACAAGGATTTTCTCATCCAAACTCACACTAGAGTCACCATAGGCTTGATAAATTCGTACTTCTACACCCGATGTGATTCAATGAATTTTTTTCTCATTAGGACTTTTAAGGGGTTCTATGTGGCTTTCAGTTGGTAGGATTTACATGTTAAATATTCTGAGGCCAAAAAAGGAGGGCATGACTCTTTTGAAGCAAAATTTCAAGATTCTAATTTTCACTCAAGTATGGTCTCCTTATCTTCCCCATTTTAGAAACTCAGATCCATCATCATTCAATAAGCTCAGGATTTCAGCAGAAATATTTTTAATCTTTTCAAAAATTAATTTTCTTAAAAGCTCTAGATAGGCATAACTTTATTTTTTTACATCAGAAGCTCCAGAAAGGCACAACTTCTCTTATCTTGAAAGCTATAGAAAGGCAAAACTTTTAACAAAATGAAATATTCAGTAGGAAAATCAGCTCTTAAACATTTTATATTCCTCCAAAAGTATCACCAAATGAGGTAGTATACCACAAGACATCTTTCCCCACACTTAATTTCAACTAGATCATGCAATTTCACTTCAAGAGCAGGTAGGATAGGGAAAATTGTCTTGTAATGTGGCTAACCTAACAAGAAATTCATGGATAATAGGGGTTAAAATGAAAGATAAATATAAAGGTTGGTCATAATTAAAATGATTATTTTGATAATGGGGCTTCAAACCAAATAAATCCTCAATCATTTAAAACACACGTACCCCAAACCCTCATGTTTTGAAAGGAATAAATAATATTCTGGTTTAAGCATGCATGGTCTGGTTCTCTCAAGAAATGAGGAGAATAAAAAAATATGATAAAAATGATTTATAAGCCTCACAGTAAAGTGATTTCAAATATATAGATAGCGAAATATGCAATGAGATTCAAAAATCAGTGTACTTTTCATGAAATTCCAAAAGATTTCAACTTGAAACAAAGTCAATTTCAGCATTCATTTAAGCTCAGTTTCATGAAATAGATTGGTTCACTCAATGACATGGGTTTTAAAAATGGTATTGATAATCATTTCAGCTCAAAATCTTAAGAAACACACAAAAATTTGAATAATAAACACACACACACAAAATTTGAAAACACAATTTTTTTTTATTTTTTTGTGAAAACAAACATCAAATGAAAATCCTATACTACAAAGGTTCTCTCCCCCACACTTAAGTGATGCAATGTCCTCAATGAATTCAAGTAGATTTAACATGTACATAGATTTCTGATTGATTCAAAACAAACAAGTAAGTATAAGGGAGAGGTACAACCTGACTTATTCATAGTGCAACATTGAGTTAAGCTCCAAAGTGTTGTACTCTGAAAACCTAAAAATAAAATAAAAAAATAAAACATAAGATATTTATTGAAAGAAATGAAAATAGAAATACGTTGAGAAAATAAGGATAGTTCTTGGTTTTATACCCCAAGTGGGCCCTGGGTTTAGACTGCCTCCAGAGGGGCAGTTCTAATCATTTACCCCCAATCTAATGGTGGGTGAGGTTTCTTGCTCATGAACCAACAAAAATTCTTCTTTCTAGGATGAACTTCTTCCTTTTTCTTGAGGACTCCATCGATAAAATGAACCATGTCCACCCTCTTTGTAATGAGAGACAACATGCATGGTGGGGTTAGGACAATGAATGATTCTTCCTCTTTCTTGGGTTCCGCATGAACAATATATTCTTTATTCTCCAGTGATTGATGAAGGTATGATACATCTGGGGAAAAATCAAAGGGAATATCAGAGTTTAATTTTATTTAAAAAAAATTAAAGCATGAAGAATAAATATCAAATTCTTACCTTTCAATATAAGTAGCTTGTGTCTCATTTTCCTCCAAAAAATTCACTTTGATCTTCTCAAGTACTCCCTCCATTAAATGTTCAACAGCTTTGGGGAGCTCTAGATGTTCTTCCATGGATGAATCTTCTTTTTCATCGTCTTCTACCAAGGAAATACATGTGTTGGCTGAATCTGAAAAATTAAACGAAGGGGAGGAAATACTCAATTTAGTTTCAACAAAATAAATAGATAATGAACTTATGAAAAGATTAACTCTCTGAGCTTGTTTGTCCACAATTTATTCTTCAATGGGAGGTGCCTCTTGGAGTTGAATTTCCCTAGATAGAGACAGGTAGCCAGAATCTTGTATCTTCTTTTCAAATTCCACTTCTTGGTTGGTTTCTTCCATCAATGTTGCTTCATCTACATTATAAATAATAGTTGGATCAAGAAGTTCCTCACACTCACTCCAGAAGTTATCCAAATCCTTTTGATCTCCCGTTTGTATTTCAACTTCATCATCAATCTCCTCCAAAATTGATTGATCTGGGATCAATAGATCATATTTTAATTTCATCAAAGTCTCCATGGGTTGTTCAACTTGATGGATTTGAGGGGCTACTTCTTCCAGTAATTTTTCTGGTTCTGGTTTTTGTTCTGGCTCCATTTGTTGATCTTGGGATTCATGTACTTGTTCCTCTATCCACTCTATTGAGGTCTCCATGTTTTGAACTTTTTGACTAATTCTTTCTAATTGGGCTTCAAGATCCTTGTGAACCTCTTCTTCTTGGTGTTGAACTTTGAGAACTTCTTGATAAAATTCTGGAAAATACTTCTGAAGTTCAATTAATTCTCTGGCCAATCCCTCCAATACTGGGTATTCGAGGTTCTCTTTAAAATTTTCATTGAGATCCTTGAATTCATCCTCTGTGATGATTTGGATTCGAGCTCCTCGAATTTGTTTAGCCAAGAAAGAAACAATATACTCTATATACCAAGGTTATTCAATAATTGGTTCTCGCACTGGTGGCTAATTGTTCCATTAATTAAAGATATAATCATTTGAAAACAACATGGAAAAAGTTTTTTTAAATTTTTTTTTTAAAATTGAAAAAAAGTCAAATATTTACCATTAGTTTGTGGAACTACCTCCCCGGCAACGGCGCCAAGTTTGACACATGCCTGTCGTAGGGCATGGCAAAACAATTATTTCCTATGTTAAAATATAGTAATGTGGTTGACCTAGGATGTCTCCCAAAGAAGAGTGAACACAAAACGAGTTGTCACTTTAAAATGAGGGTACAAAAATGTTGTGTTTTTTAAATGAAAATTGAAATTAAAATTATTGAAAAACTATGAAATTAAAAAGGTTGATTAGTCTGTGGTCAGTTTCCTAATTGTAATGCTATCCTTGTTCAATTTAATTCAATCCTATACTTCTTTGTTGATTAAAGTGAGTTTCCACAATCGTTTCTTCTCACTTCCTTGGTGAAATTAATCTTGTGAGAGAAAATCTTTCCAAGATCTTGGTTTGGTCAACTCTCCTTCCATGTATAAATAGTTGTATTGAATATACTTAATTGAAATGGGAAATACCTGATTGGGTTTTGTTTATCCCAAACAATCAAGAGCATTCACTACACCTTTTACACGTTCTTATGATTATCAAGTACTTCACCACTAATTCCTGGTTTATTCCATCGTATATAAACCAGAAATTAGTGGAGGGAGATATTGATTATTTTACCATGGAAAAAATAAATAATGTAATAAATATTCAAGAATGATTGAACTTGATAATAAAATCCACTATAAGAAATTGAAATCAACTTTTAAGAAGAAAGAAATTTATTCAATTGCGTCCAAGAACTGAAGCATTACAATGTAGAAAACCAACCCTTCCCCAATAACTCCATAAGTCTATCCCACCATGGTAGGGGTAATCAAGATGAAAGGGGAAGAAGAATAAATTTTAAAACTATAAAAAATAAAAGAAATAAAAAAAATCCAAAAAGATCTTCTTCTTGGTGTCCTGGAAGGAATGGGATGGAGAATGGGATTCTTTGAGGAGGAGGTGATGGCCTCCTCTTATAGGAAGAATTCGACCCCCAAAAGATTGCGCATTATAGACCCCATAAATGACCTCTTCACGCGTTCCACCCTTATTAAATGTTTTTCATAAATATCTTGTCTGTATCTCTTCAAAATTTCAGCTAATTTGGAACTAGATGAAGGAGTTAGGAATTTTTAATTGTCGATTTCTGTTTCTGGACAAAGCTTCTAGGATGGTTCCTCCAAAAGAATGTCATTTAATTTCAGCCTTAATAACTTCCAAACATCCCCAAATTTCTTCTAGGGTCGTTAATAGATGTCCTCATCCCATCCCAGGTGGAAAGACCTCATTTGAATGTGCTTAGGATGCGTTTGGATTCCGTTACATTGGATGTGTCCACACTGTCAGCCTAAAAAAATGGCCAACTTCAATAAATTTTTATACCCTCTAGATGGCAGAATCAGCTCCTGGTCCAAAAGACAAAAATGAAGGAAATAAAATATGGAATATAAAAAAATTGAATCAGAAAATTTGGAATTATATTTTTCAGTAAATGACCAAAATACCCTTGACGTACAAATCTTTCAAAAATCCAGAATTAGTCATTTTTCGCATTTAGGCTCAAAATTACACTAAAACCTAAAAACGTGACAATTACCCATTCAATAACACTATGGTGGGATTATAAAAAATGATTTATAGTATAAAATATATGAAAATGTGAGATTCATCACCATACCATGTTCTTATTTCCTTCTTATTCATGATATATTCTATATTATGATTCATTATTGGATGGGTGACCCTTTCCCCATATATTTTAATATTTTCTAAAACCATGTCGCATAGACATTAGGTTGCCGACTTTGGTAAGGGATTTGTCAATTATTCATTTATTTTGAGTTCCATTATTATCTTCTTCTTTCCTCGCCTCCTCTTACCCAATAGGTATGAAAGCTCAAAAAATGATGCATTTTCTGGATGTTCTCATTTTAATGGAAAATTTATCATCATTATTCTTCTCCTCTCCCCTTATACAAGGAATAAAATCATTGTCTGTGTTGTGTCGAATTACTGACATCGTGGACGATGTGATTTCAATTTGCATTAATTATTTGAATTCTGGTCATGAAACCATTTTTGTGGTTAAACCAGGTTATAATATATGTGTTATTTCTCATTCATGGTTCTGGAATTTTTTTTACAAATAGTTCAAATTTATATGACAAAATGAGTTCATTATTATAAAAACCCACTAAAATGATCTAAATAATCATAATTATTTCTTTATCTTATGAATCATCCTCATATCAAACATCAATATGATGAATGGTATAAATTATGGTACTGGAAATATGTTAAAACCTTTTCATTCCAATTCTAGAGTTTCACTTCCAATGAACAAGAACAAACCATCATGAACCAATCGTGAAAATCATGTAAAGAACTCAACCAAAATAGTTCAAGGAACAAAATAATAATGATTAAAGGGTAAAATGATGTAATTAAATGATCATATATAGTATTATAAAGATTTATATAATTATTTAATATATTAATAAAACTCTTTTAATAAATATACAGGAGTTATAAATGGTTTGGTAGTAAGAAAAACCTGATGTAAGGGAATTCTTAACCCGGTTTCCATCTTTTGGGTTAACCGTCTTCTTCATTTTTTATGTCTTATTTAAATTGTTTGTGTTATGAATTCTGATTATAATATGTTTAATTATGTTTATTTTCATATTATATACATATTACATCCACTCTATTATGTCTCACTTCAATTATATGATATTTATAAGGGTATTTTCTTTTAAAATCCTATTTTAAAATTCTATTTTACAAAATTCAAAAGCAATGTTTTTATGTATTTATTCATGATGTATGATTATGTTATAGTTCTTCAGAATTTTTTATGATGAAGGATAGGACCTATATATTTCTCCAATTCATTGGGTATGTTTATGTTGGAGTTTGGCTGTATGGTTACTCTATGTCTATCTGTGATGGTTTCGCAAATTGTAAGGTAGCCGTGAGGGTTACAAACTAAGAGGTACCGAGAGGGTTAAAAACTAAAAGGTACCGATATGGTTACAAGGTTTTGTAAGTAATTCACCAAGATAACTTTATGATTATGTATATGTACTCATGTTTTATGTGGATCTTTTGTAAATATCATGTTTCACAACATAAGTATATTGGGGTGACAAGCATGTCTTTTGAAAAAAAATTCACAAGTTACAAGTATCGACGGACTAATGTGCTCTTTCCTTCTTTTACATCCCTTACTGAGCTTTTTTTGCTCATCCCTAGTTTTTTAAAATTATTTTTATAGGTCATAAGGATGTGTAAGAAAATAAGGAATCCATGTTAAATTTTTGATGAATTATCAAAGAAATCATGTTTCAAGCTTTAATGATTTGTATTTTGAAAAAAAATGGAAACTGTTTTTATGGTATCCACTCTGTAATAGTGTGTACGGTTTTAAATATATTATTTCCCAAATATCTAAATATATAAACTTCAAAAGATCATAAATGTAAAACTAAATGATTTATTTTCCAAAATCAAGATTATGTCATGTAATAAGGTCGAGTCCTTATACTCACCTAGAACTAACTATAGTAACTCAGTGGGTGTGGTTTCCTTAATAGGAATTACCACATATGCTTCGCCCAAATGTTTTTAATATAATGATGAGATTCGTGGGCATCAAGACTTAATAAAATATAAACCAAACTCCCATAAACTAAAAAAATCCCTAAGTAGAACCCTTTAATAGTTGTTAGCATGGTGTTGTCAACATCCCAAATTGTTTCAGATTTGACAAGTTTAACATTTTGAGGAAGAGACAACAATGAATTTGGTACTACTAATGGTGTGACATTTTACTCATAGTTATCTCTCTTATCCTTAACATTAATAGAATTAAATCAATGGGTGCTAGTTGGTGAGTACAAAATAGTAGATTCATGAAGGGGAGAAATAATTTGTTTAATAGAATCATGAACATTGGAGCTCATGTGTAAATCCCTGTGTAAACTACTATCAAGATCGTGAAAGGATTCAACACTCGACTTAGATGAAGATGGAAGTGGATAATTGGGAGATATTGTATTTAATCATTCAGAGACTCTAGTTTGACAATATTGTAAATCTCTTCCAAAAGATCATCATCAGTTAACTTACACTAAACATATATTTCTTATAAGAAACTAATTTTTCCTAACTCAAGTGTGTGTTCAACCTTTACTTCATGTTCACATTCAAACAGATCACTATCTAAAACTATTTTTGTAGTATGTTATAAAAAATTCAAGTCAGGGAGAGAAATGATCAACTCAGTATCAATAAATTTAGATTCTATATTTTCCAAATTTAAATAGGTTTCCCGATGAATGACAACACTACTTTCCATTTCAGCACACAATTTAGAAAACTGATGAATCTTAGAAAAAGGAATTGAAATCACATCATTAAACCTTTCTTAAAATAACAAACCCACATATTTATCATCCAAAATCATTTCAAAAATATTTGGGTTTTCAGATTTAAAACATGGAAGATAAGTCTTTAGTTCTAGTTCAAACATAGCTCCTATTTCTAGTGTAGATTCATTACAGAAGATTTTAAGAAAGTTGTGTGAATTATTTTTGTCATTTAGGTTCTCATTTTCCTAATTCACTTCAACCTGAGTGATTTACTTTTAATATCTTCTAAAACAATAATTTTTCTCGAAGATTGGAATTATGAAGAGAACTAGGAATTATTTTTTAATTTGTTTTAGTTCAATTTCAAACTTTTTCTACTCATTAAACATTTAAGTTCTTTATGATATTTTAAATGTTATTTTCCTTATTCAATGTGTTGGTTGTTTCAAATTTTGGTTCATCAAAATCATATTTTTCAAAGCAAAAGTTTTGTTTCCCAATTTCACTATCACATTCATCTTAAAATTAATTTTTAAATATTTTATAAAAATGATCTTTTTCATTCATTTCAGCTTATTGATCCTCTTTAACCATTATTTTTAATTATTAGACCATGTTTTATAATCTTTTCATTATTTTATCTTGCTCTTGAGAATATCTAAGTTGAGTTTCATGGAATTGATTTAACCAAGTGTTAAAAAAACCCATCATAGCATCAAATTTTGATTAAACTATGTCATGTTTAGCTAGGCTGCCCAAACTGGGTTCAAATTATTCATCATCTTCAATGAAAGCAGCCTATTGTGGCTACTTATTGACACACTTCTAGGTAGAGTACCCATAACAGCCACACCATACATAGTAAGGACCAGTGTTGAAAATTTCTGCCTTTATAATCATCCATTTTTTAATATGCATCATATAAAATGCACACTCTCCAACAAAACATAAACATGCAACACAAGAATCAAATGTTCACATTTTGTAACCAATTTTTTTATATGATTTTAATTATTATATTTTTAGTAGATTCTTTTTAATTCTCTAACTATAGTTCATGAAGCGCATGCCATCGATGTAAACAGTGAAATTTATTATGTGACTTGAGGTCATCACGGCCCTCAAAATATTATTTATAAACCAACACTACTATAGTAGTGAATGGTCGAACCCAAGGGAAAAAAGGTGAGTAATTCTATGGTTTTCAAAATTAACCTCCACTATTGTCATGTTTGGAGGGGATTTTTATTTTTTATTTTTACTTTTCATTTTATTTTTGTGTGTTTTTTAAAGGTAGAATGTAAAACTAAATTGAATTTAATAATCTATGTACAAAACTAGAGAGACTACAAACTAACAATTGAGAAGATAATGCACTAAAATATAGCATAAGGACAAAGAAGCACCGATCGAATGAAGTAAATGGGAGATCTAATATAATATTCAAAATGGTTCACTTCTTCACAAATTTTATTAAAACACACCTCAAAACAAAACTGAAGAATTCCCCTAACCGAGAAACTCAACAGATAGAATATGGATTCTTAAAATTTGACACTCCAGAATCAATCAAACTGCTTGTGAGCTGGAAAAGGAAAACAACTTGAATTAAACTCAATATAAAATTCCAATTGTTTAAGAAATTGATTCTTAGATAAATGAATTCAAGATCTAACTCTCCATTTGATCTTGAATTAATGAATTTGAATGTAAATTGATGAGTGAAACAATTAAATAGAGAATCATAATTCAATCTCACCGATTGATTATGATTCTAAAAAATGTAATGTATGTAAATAAATCTAATGTAAAATCTAGAATAATCAAATTCCCAATCTAGAAAGTGTTAGCCTATAATCATAATTATTAGAATGGTAAAAAATTTCTGATTTCAATGTATTAAAAATTATGTGCAAGAGGGATATGAAACTCCCCTAGAGGTGCTCTGCTCTCAAGATCCTTCACCTCCAGTCTACTCATGGATCTCATGGGAGTCTTCTCTCTCGAATCTGGTGTAATTGTGGAATTGTAGAATGAGATTCTATGAGATTCAATGAGGGTCCAGCCTTGTCCTATATTGATACCTTATTTTTTCTAATTATCATCTCTTTCACGTCACCTGCTTACTCCACTGACATAGTCTTGTCTCTTTTCTGCGCACCGCACATGTGCGTTTTCTTTATTTGAATCACACGTCATTTTTACTTAACTTCTGCAACTATCTATGCTCTAGTCTGATGGATAAACCTGGATGTGTTTCTGGCATCACTTGAACCAACACATTTTAAAACATTGTAACAATAAAAAATAGTTTGAAAAGTGAAAAAAAAATTAACATATAAACAATAGATTAAAAAGTAAAATTATTATTTTAAAATAAATTGTTATTATATAATAAATAATTTTGTTGGTGTTTTATTTTATAATTTATTTAAATAATTTGTTATTATAAAATTTACAAATTTATTAAGTTAATAATTTATAATTTAGTTAAAATATTAAAATTATATCTTAATTTATTAAAATATAATTATATTTTTAAATTAGATTAGTTACCTTGTTTTATTAATTTAATTATTATAATTATAATGTTTAAGATGTTAAATTATAATTAAAATATTTATTTTAATTAATTTATAAAATATCATTAATATTTAGTTATTATATTATATTTAATTATTTAGTTTTGTAATTTATTTATTATTATTATCTTTTTATTTATTTATTATTTTTGTTTAGTTTTAAGTTAAGTCTTCTTATTCTATCTTCTTCTCCCCCCCACAATTTCTTATACAGAGCACTACAAGGGGAAATGATTGGGGTTCGACTAGTTTTTTTTTTCAAAAACCAATGGTGTCCCTCCAGTGTAATCCATGGCGGGTCTCTTCATATGCTTCCACGGTGGTGCAAAACAGCGGCGCAGAACCTATGACGGACGTTAATAGGATATCAGCAGCTTCAAACCACAACAGGGTGGAATCCTCAATGGATAGCAGTGGTTCGTTCTTGTTCATGGTGGCAAGGCAGCACAAGATCCTCTCTAACCCGACTCATACGCCCTCATGGTTCTTCTTCACCATCACGACGGCGACCTTGGATTCCAGATATGGTGATTGGTGGATTAGCGATTGCTGATGGTGTCAGAAGTTTTTTTTAGACCGTGCAACCCCATTACTTTGTCAAAAGGGTGGGCTGGAAAGGTGGTGGGGAGCCAAACCCCACCACACTTCCAGCGGGAGAAGGCAGCATGTGGGGCGAGATGATACCTATAAAATGGGATCTCCCCCAATGGTTCCATCATCTTATTATCAACATCATCTGGTTTTTTAATTCTATAGATATTTGAGAGGTTTTAGTGAGGTGTTTTCCCCATTTATTCAAGAGATATTTTACAAGGTTTTCCTCCTTATAATAGTGAGGGTGTGTGTACCCACATTTAACCCATAGTGATCCTTCGATTTTCCCGCGGTTTTTTACCCCTTCCATTTTAAGGTTTTTCCGCATTACATCTAATGTTCATTTATTTACACATTTTTCACTTTATTTTTAACTCGTAATTATAGCTACACCTGTGGGCCCATCATTTACGGTCCCAACAAGTGGTATCATAGGAAGGTTCTAGCCTAGTGATGTTCACGTTTTCTGGTATTAATAATTCTCGCCAATTTTATTATACTTTTCGATTGGGACTCTAGTTTATCTTCCACATCCAAAAAAATATTGAGATTATTAAATACACCATAGTATAATAGAGGAGGTTCTGGACTGACGGATTGTCTAGATGGCGGTGAAATTTGAGATCAAAAAATTCAACAGGAATAATTTTTCGTTGTGGAAAATGATAATGCATGCAGCACTGTGGAAGGACAATTGCCTACTAGCAATTGGAGAAAAGCCAACAGGTGTGATGGATGAGAAATGGAACGATATGGAAGATAATTCTATTGCCAACATCCATTTTTCTTTGGCATATGAGGTTATATCGAGCATTACAGAGACAAAGATAGAAAAAGAAATATGGGATACTCTGACAAAGTTATATGAGGCCAGGTCTCTACACACAAAAAAATCATGAAGAGAATCTTATACACACTTCGAATGGCGGAGTCATCATCGGTGACCGACCACATCAATAACCTCAATACCAAGTTCACTCAACACACGGTGTTGGGATATGAGATTTTGGATACTCAACAGGCGTAGATTCTACTCTAGAGTTTTCCAGATTCATATGAACAACTCATCATCAACTTCACCAACAGTATCCTGAAGGATATGCTGCTCCTTAATGATTTTTTTGCCACGTTTCTTGAAGAAGAAAGTCGGCACAACAACAAGGAGGACTGATAGACAACTTCACCCCAAGTAGAAGCTCTATCAATGGAGAGAGGAAGGATGATGGAGCATGGTTCCAGTGGGAGACAAAATCATGGAGTAAGAAGAATAATATCACATGTTTCAATTGTGGAAAGAAGGGGAACATAGAAAAGTATTATTGGAATAGGAAGAGTAGTGAAAGTATCTCTTAGGGGAATTTGGTGAGTACCTCAAGAAGTGGAGATATGCTAGTCAGTGAAGTGGTGGTGACTACTGGAAGTGGGAAACATCTCGAAGATGCATGGATTATTGACTCAGGAGAAACATGGAACCTGAATTCTTGACAGGAATGGTTAGAACAATATAAAACCATTTCGTAAGGACTTCTGTACAAGGGGAACGATCCCACTCTGAAGATCGTTGGATTTGGTACCATCAAACTGAAGATGCGTGATGGTATTGTTCGGACCATCCATGGAGTCTTTCATGTAAAGGGCCTAAAGAAGAGCATATTGTCTTCTGGGAAATGCGATGATATCAGATGCAATAATCACATCGAGAATATAGTGATAAGAATCGTGAAGGGTGTGCTTGTGGAAATAAAGGTAGAGAAGATATCAAAGAACCTGTACATGCTTATGGGTGAAACATACAAGGAGGTGGAGATTGTTGTTGCATCAACTAGCTCGATAGAAGCATTGATGATGTTATGGAATCAAAAGCTTTGTCATATGTCTGAACGAGGCCTGAAGATTCTTGTGGATTAGAAATTTCTACCTGGACTGAAAATGGTATCTTTACCATTTTGTGATCATTGTGTTTTTAGCATGAAACATTGGTTAACGTTCATGGCGTCAACAATGAGAAGTCCTGAGATTTTGGAATTGGTCCATTCTGATGCTTGGAAATCACCGGTTATATCCCTGGGAAGAGCAAGGTACTTTGTATCATTCATCGATGATTATTCCAGGAGATGTTGGTTGTACCCAATCAAGTGGAACATGGATGTTTTTGATGTCTTCAAATCATTCAATGAGAGGAAGGAGCTTGAATCTAGAAAGAATATCAATTTTCTAAGGACTAAAAATGGTGGAGAATATACAAGCGAGGTGTTTTATATTTTTTATTAGTAGGAAGGGATTAATAGATAGTTATGGGTGGTGTACACTCCTTAGTAGAATGGAGTGGCATAGCGGATGAATGGAACCCTATTGGATAGAACAAGGGTGATGCTAAAGACTATAGGTATTGCCAAATATTTTTGGACAGAGGAAGAGAATACCGCCTATTATGTGATCAACTGATCTCCTTTAATGGCAATTGAGATGAAGTCACAGATGAATATGTGTACTGGTAAACCCACGGACTATTCTCCATTACATACTTTTGGAAATCTTGTATATTGAATGTTTAATGAAAAGGAATGATCAAAGTTGGATTCGAGATCTAGGATATGTATCATTTAGGGGTACGCTGATGGTGTGAAGGGTAATCATTTGTTGGACACCAATGCCCACAAATTTATCATCAGCAGAGATGTCATTTTTGTAGAAGATAAGGTGAAAATGAAAACTGGTCAAGACATGGAGAAGGAAAATACATAAACAAAAATAGTCGAAGTAGAGGGAAAATCCAAGGAAGAATATTTTTCTTCTGAAGCATTACCAGAGCACGGTGATCAAGTACCGGTTGAGTCTTGACCACGATGGACAACTCGGGAGAAAAGAGAACCAGTATGTCACTCGAAATATGTCACTGAGAGAAATATTTCATACTGCTTATTTAATGAGGATGGAGAGCCATATTCTTTTGTAGAGGCAACCAGGAGTCCAGATTTATCCTCATGGATGGGGGTGATACAGCAGGAACATGAAGCCCTGCACGGGAACAAGACTTGGGATCTTGTCCCATTACCTCATGGAAGGAAGTCTGTCTAAAACCAATGGTTCTTTAAGATCAAGAGAGATGGAAAAGACAAGGTGGAAATATATCATGCAAGATTGGTAGTCAAAGGATTTTCTCAGAAGGAAGGTATTGATTTCAATGAAATATTTTCTCTTGTTGTATGACTGACGACTGTTCGGATAGTTCATCTGATGTGTGCTACATACAACTTACATATAGAGCAGCAAGATGTGAAGACTGCTTTTCTCCATGGAGATATTGATGAAGAGATCTATATTCTCCAACCATAAGGTTTTTCAGAATAAGGAAAAAAACTTGGATTGTATGTTGAACAAATATTTGTACGGTCTCAAACAGGTGTGGAGGTGTTGGTACAAGAGATTTTATTCCTATATCATGAGCCTTGGTTGTGATAGACTTCATTCAGATAATTGTGCATATTTCAAGGGTTTAGATAGTAACGATCTCATCAATCTTTTGTTGTATGTGGATGACATGTTGGTTATAGGCACCAACAATGATCAGATCTAGGAGACGAAGGCACAATTGGATAGGGAGTTTGATATGAAGGATTAGGGACTAGCAAACAAGATTTATAAGATACAGATTAACCAAGATAGAAATAAGGGGAATATTTGTCTATCATAGAAGAGTTTCTTATAGAGAGTCTTGAAACTCTTCAACAGGCAAGACTATAAGCCAATCTCTACCCCTATTCCCATTAATTACATGTTATCATCCACAATGAGTCCTAGAAGTGAAGCATAGAGGATGGAAATGTCTTGATTGTCGTATGAATCAGTAGTGGGTAGTCTAATGTTTTCTATGGTTTATACTAGACAGATATTTCACATGCAGTGGGAGTAGTTATTCAGTACATGGTGAATCTAGGGTGGGAGCATTGGAGCACAGTGAAGAGGATCCTGAGATACATCACGGAAACCTTAGATACTGCATTTTGTTACAGAGGATCTGATTACAATATCAGAGGCTATGTTGATTCAGATTTTGAAGGAGATTCCAACCGAAGGAAGTCCACTACTGTTTTTGTGTTTACTCTTGTAGGAGGATCTATGAGTTGTATTTTTAAGTTACAATCAGTTGTGGATTTATTCCCGATAAAGGTAGAGTACATGGAAGCTACATAGACTTTAAAAGAGGCAATCTAGATGAGAAAGTTAATGGAGGAGCTCGGGTATAGACAGGAGAATATTCTATTGTTTTCTGACAGTCAGAGTTCCATTCATATTGCAAGGAATCAATTTTTCATTCTAGGATGAAGCATATTGGGGTACAGTATCACTTTTTATGAGATGTGGTGGAGGAAGGAAATGTGGATATGTAGAAGATTCATACAAAAGAAAATCTGGCAGGTTTTCTGATGAAGGCGATTAACTCTGATAAGTTCAAATGGTGCAGATCCTCGAGTGGCCTCACAGATACATGAGTAGCATGGTTTGTCAGATCAAAAAGGATGTGGAGATCTGATTGTTTCTCGATCAAATCTCCAAGTGGGAGATGTGTTGGGTGTTTTTTTGGTGGATGGTGTCGCCCCTATCATTGTCAAAGGGGGTGGGCTCAGTAGGTGGGGGGTGGCCAAACCACACCAAACCTCAAACGGGAGAAGGTAGTTGGTGGGGGAGATTTAGCCTATAAAAGGGGATCTCCCCCAATGGTTCTAGCATCTGATTCTCTGCATCATCTGATTCGTTAATTACCTAGATATTTGAGCATTTTTAGTGAGGCCATTTTCCCATTAATTCAATAGAGATTTTATGAGGGTTTTCTCCTTGTAATAGTGAGAGAGTGTGTACCCACTTTTACCCCATAGTGATCATTCTATTTGCCCGTGGTTTTTTACCCCTTCCATCTGGGGTTTTTTGACGTTAAATCTGGTGTTCATTTATTTTCGCATTTTGTACTTTATTTTTATCTCATAATTATTGCTGGACTAGTGAGACAATCACTTATAGTCCCAAAAGATAGGTTCTCTATAAACATCGAGGAAACAAGGTGATACAACCCTACATGTGTTGAAAAACCCAGTCCCCCCCACCCTGAGCTTTCCATAGAGGCTCTCGGTTTTTGATCTGTTGAAGGATTTCATCAGCTGTTCCTTGAAAATCTGTTTTGTGGTGTGTAGATTGGATCTATTGTGTTTGATTATATTTTTCACTAGAGAAGATGGAATTGTGATATCATGAAAGATTTGATATGGTGGAGGGAGGTGAAATGTGATCCCAACTTAAATGAAAGAGTTATAAGAAGAAACGGTGCCACAGCTTGACCAAGTGAGATAGTACTGGATTGAAGTAGAGCCACCATAAATACCGGAAACAATGGAATAGTAAAATAAAAAAAGAGTTCCACCAAAAAACTATTATACAATTAATGAAATTAAAATTTTAAATAGAAACCAAACTAAAATAATTAATTAAAGACATGAAATAATTAAAACCATTGAGACTTACTCAAAAATATAGATAGATTTATGAAACAAAAAAGAACCTAAATTAATTTATTATCAACGTCAAATTATAAAATATAATTTAGAACTAAAATAAATCTTTATTTGATTATCAATTACATTATTAAAAGATAATAGATAAAAACAGTCAAATAATTAATAAATTATATGAAAATTAAATTAAAATAAAACGAAATTGATTATTTTAAGACCATAAAATGAAAAGCTAATTATAAAAATAGATTAATTAATAAATTCAATCATAAAAATAAAAAAGTTCATCTATTAAGTAAAAATTGTAAAAATAGTTAGTTAATTCATTAAATATTAATTAAAATGATGTGTTAAACTATGTAAAAATAAGGTCACATCAAATTCATCCACACTTATGAATTTTTTATCCTCAAAAAATCTCACGATTTATTAACCATGAAAAATAGAAAAGTGTTCATTAATCATTTTGAAGTGTTACATGTCCATCCATTTAAAAATAGAGGACTCCAAAATTGAGAATAGGCTTTTGTGAGTAAAATTATCAAACTGAGTCTTGCCTTAAATTAAAAACTAAAGGATAATCATATATAGAAATGAATTATCCAATTATAAAGATATCCTTCCACATATATGATTATGCTTAGTGACTTATTTCAGTCCAATATCAAGTCCAAAATTTTAGAATGATAAAAAGTTAAAAGTCAGTGGAATTAAAAACCTAACAGTAGGAACTTTGTACTTTCAATTTTCAAATAGGTTCCAAAAATAAATAAAAAAATTTTGTTGAATCACATTATTAATACAACCTAAATTACTCCCATATAAACCAATTTTCCAATTATTTATCTGGTGTTAATCATTCCCCTCCCCTTAATGAATTAATTTTTGACCCTAAACACTTTATTTATTTTTTTCCCAAGCCATGTATCATGTTCTAAGAACAATGTGATGCACTTATTCCAAGTGTAAAAAAGGATTATAGTATACAAAAACACACCCCGCATCTAGGGTCACAACGATTCACTTCGGGATCCAAAATACCCAAATAATCCAGTTTCAAAAGATTCATATGAAAATCATTTATATTACCTCACTAAGGTGATTAATTTTGTAAATTAAAAGAATAATGAGGACCCTAAAATTATGTTCACTTTTCTTGTTCCAAAGGTTGTGATCTCAAACCCACTTACAGGTAACCTACATCACTCTTAAAAGTATTTACTAAATCAAGTATCCATAAAATCACTAAATAGATTCACTCAGATATCATTTAACCATATCAATTTCATATTCAATGAAAGTCTTAACTACAAGTCAAGAATATTATTTAGACAAGACTCAATTGAAGTACTATGAGGAACCTAATTTGTGAATGAATTTTAAATAAATCACCATTTTTTAGAAAAATTATTATGTTGTAGTGGAAATTGATGGGCTTCCAATAAAGAACAATTTAGCTTAATTATGAATTGACCCCCTTCCAAACTCTTAAAACTCAACTTTACCCCCAAATTTAAATTCCAATGTGGAGAAGAACAATTTATCAATTAAGGATAAAAAATATTTTCAATTTAGTTTATTTATGACATGGTAATGGGTCTGAGTTAAATTCAAAAAAAATGTTTTACACAATACTTATTTATAGAAGGATCATTACCAAAAGACATGCATTAATATTTAATTCAGTGACATAGATTTTCAATATACTTCAAATAATATTATGTGTCTCATGTAAGTGCAATGTGAATTCGGTGAAAGCATGTTTAACATAATTTATTCAATAATATGTTCAACAATGAAACCAAAGTTCATGCTATACAACCCTCAACTATGCATATTCAATAGAAGCATAAGAACAAGTCTACATGTACCTTCCCACAATTAATTTATAATATAGTGAAGTGTTTTATATATCAATAAATTACAATTCATGAAAAAGTGTAGCATGCCAATTTTTTTAAAACAAATTTACATGAAAACGAATTTTATTCCAATACAAGAAGAAATTTTTTTAAGCGTATGAAGAATTTTTTATGCAAGAAAGAAATACGGAAAATTTTTAACAAAACATAATTTTCTAGAAACAACACACATAAACAACGGATTTTTTTTAATATTAATGTTAATAAGAGTAGAAAAATAATTGAATAAATTATGAGTTGAGTACTTCCTTGAGTTAATGTTTTTCACTAATCTATCATCAAAGGAATTTCACTCCGTAACGAAACCAATAAACTGCATCCTTCTTTTTCTAAAAATAAGCGACAGAAAGCCCAAAGAGGCATTTAAAATATTCAAAGAATACAAAGAACATCACAAAAGAACATTATTCAAAACAAAAAAAGAAAAATAATAAAATTAAAAACATAATGGAAATCATGGGTTGAGTCCCACGAAGCCCTGAGTTTTTATTATTCAGTTAGAAATTATTTAACTACAATGTCTATTTTTTAAAGAATAGAGTAACCATGGGTCTCCTCCCATGCAGCGCTAGATTTATTGTCCCAACCCAGACTCACCTAGAGCTAACCATAGTCACTAGGTTGGTGTGGTTTCATAAATAGGAACCACCACATATGCTTTGCACAAATGTGTTTAATAGAATGATGATATTTGTGGGCATCAAGACTAAATAAAATAAAAACAAAACTCTCATCAGCAGTAAAAATCCCTAAGTATAAACCTTTAATAGTTTTGATCATGGTGTTGTCAACATCCCCAATTGTTTCAAATTTGACAAAATTAAAATTTTTGGGAGTGAAAACAATTATTTGGGTGCTACTAATGGTGTGACATTTTCCTCACAGTTATATCTCTTATCCTTAATATTAACAAATTCAAACCCATGGTTGCATGTGGGTGAGTAATGAATTGTAGATTCATGATGTGGATCAATAATGTGCGGAATATAATCATAAACATTAGATATCATGTGTAAATCCAACTCTAAACTACTATGATCAACTTTAAAAGATTCATCACCCGACTTAGTATAGAATGGAATTGGGTAACATGGAAGATAGTGTATTTGATCATTCATAGATTCCGATATGACAATATTGTAAATATCTTCCAAAATATCATCATCTGTTAATTTACAATCAATATATACATATTCTAAAAAATCAATTCTACCTAACTCAAGTGTGTTATCAACCTCTACTTCAGGTTCACATTCAAAAAGGTCACTATCTAAAACAATGTTTGGCGTATGTTATTAAAAATTCAAGTTAGGGGAATAAATGTTCAACTCATCACCAAAAAATTGAGATTCCATATTTTTCAAATTTTAATAGTTTTCCCAAGGGATGGCAACACTAGTTTTCATTTCATCACACAATTTAAAAAAGTGAAGACTCTCAGTGAAAGTCACTGAAATATCAACATTGACCCTTTCTTCAAAGAACCACTACTACAAACATGGCTTTTATAAGAGATATAAAAGCACATTAACAATTCTAAAAAAATCATGGTTAATCGAGGCGAAGATAAATGGGGGTTCCTTTTATCAGCGCTCAGAAAAGCATTGATAAAGACCCCTTTTATCAGTGCTAAAAAAGCGATGATAAAACTCAAAAAAATAAATAATAAGTAAATAATAATTTATATTCGGGGGGATCTTTTAACAGCTCTTGACCCCCCTATATCATCACTATGCAGCCGCCTCCTACTCCCACATATTTCGCTTGCCTGTGCATTCTGTACTTGCCTGCGCGCCCCTCCTTGCTTCCACCTGGATTCGAACCCGTGACCTCCCCCTTGCGCGCCTGCACCTTTACCACTAATCCATTTCATTTTTTATCTATTTAATGATACATATATATTTATATATATATATAGTTATATTTATTTGTATATTAATATAGATTCATATTAATATAAATATATTTAGTTATGTTAATACACATTTATTTATTCATATAGTAATATATATATATATATATTCGTATATTAATATATATTTATATTTATTTATATATATATAGTTTTATTTATTTTTATATTAATATAGATTCGTATTAATATAAATATATTTAGTTATTTTAATACATATATTTTTATTCATATATTAGTATATATATATTCAGTCATATATTAATATATATTTATATTTATTTATATATATTTGTAGTCACAATATTTTATCTGTATATTTATTTGTATATTAATATATAGTTATAAGATTAGTTTTAAATACATTTATAAAAGTTTTTTATGTGTTTTTATGAATAAATAAATACATAGATACATTCATACATATATACAACACACACACACACATGTATATATTTACGAATAAATACATATATATGTGTATTTGAAAAGCCATAGAATGTTTAAAATATCATAAATTAAAATCCAGAATCCTATTTTAAC
This sequence comes from Viscum album, assembly GCA_963277665.1. Taxonomy (NCBI): domain Eukaryota; kingdom Viridiplantae; phylum Streptophyta; class Magnoliopsida; order Santalales; family Viscaceae; genus Viscum; species Viscum album. Next base: position 977,625,821 of record OY728133.1, read on the forward strand.
TCTACAACCAGTAAAATTAAAGAAAATGAAACAATATTTGAGATGATATGTGGTACAAGGCTAACAGATATCTGGATTAGAAGTTATACCTATTTGAATGTTAACAAATCGAGGTATGATGACTAAAAACTCAGTTTTGGAGGCCTTCTGGGCCTTTTTGGCCTTGAAATATATAAAAGAGGCATTGCCTCAGTCACCAGCATATAAATATTGTCGTAGGATTCGATTTGATATGCCGTATAGCTCAAACGGACACCCGGATCACAAGTTATGTCCATATAATGTTTCAGTTGCATTTTCAATGTATTTTAGATCTTTTATTATTTATTTTGATTTTTTTGTCTACAAATTGTTTTTAAATGATTATTAATTGATGATAATTAGTAAATTATTAATTAATAATATTTTTAAAAAATATTTAAAGCCATTTTCATTAAATTTCTTATATATTAAATGTAGTAGTCTATTTATTGTTTTCTAAAACATATTAAAAGATATATAATATATTTATATGAATATAAATATACTTATATAACAATATATTATTTTTCATGATTGTTTTCTTGAAATATAAAATTTATCAGCACAAGGAAAAAGCACTGATAAATCCCCCATTTATCATCTCTACTAAAAAAAGAGTAGATAAAGGGGACACCTTTAACGTCGCAAAAAAAGCACTGATAAAGGGGGGGCCTTTACAAGCACTAAAAAAAGTACTGATAAAGGTTCACATTTAACATTGAATTTTTTAGCGCTGTTAAAAGTGACCCTTTATTAGCACTTTTTTTTAGCACTGATAAAGGCCCCCCATTTATCAGTGCTTTATTTTAGCACTGTTAAAGGGTGGCGCTGCGGAAACCCAGTTTTGTGGTAATGAAAAAACCCTCATCTTTATCTTCCCACATCATTTCATAAGTATTGGGTTTTGTAGTTTCAAAGCATGGAAGAAAAGTTTTCTCTTCTAGTTCAAACATATTTCCCTTTCCAGTTCATATTCAATAATAAATATTTTAGAAAATTTTCATTAAGTATTATTAACATTCAAGTTCTCATTTTCCAAATTCTCTTCAACCCAAGTGATTTTTTTTCATAGATTATAAAATTATCATTTTTTCTAAGGTAGTAATTAAGAAGAGAATTGGGATTTCTTTTTCAATTTGATTTAGTTCAATTTCAAAATTGTCCAACTCAAAAACATTTAAGTTCATTATTAGATTTTCAATGTTGTTTTCTTTAATAAATGAGTTGGTTGTTTCAAAAAAATTTCATCAAAATCAGTTCTCTCAAAGTAAAAGTGTTGATTCTGAGATTCACTATAACTTTACTCTTAAGATACATTATAAAATATTTTATAAACACTTTCTTTTTCACTCATTTCAGATTCCTCTTGCTCTTTAACCTTTATATGTATTTCTAAGAGCATATTTTCTAATATTTTCATATTTTATCTTGCTATTGAGAATATCTAATTTTAATTTCAGGGGATTGATTTAATAATGTGTTCAAAACTTCCATCCAAGCATCCAATTTAGATTCAACTAGGACAAGTTTAGAGGGGTTATCATGAATGTGTTCAAAGTGTTCATCCTCTTCAATGAAAGTAGCCTATTATTTCTGGTTATAGACACATTGCCAAGAAGTGTGCCCGTAACGGCCACAACATACACAATAAAGACCAATGCCAACATTTGAGCCTTCATAATCTTCCATTTTTTTTAATATGAATCAGATTAAACCCACACTCTCCAATAGAACATAAATAAGAAACACAAGAAGTAAATTTTCATAGTTTTTTTAGGAAATTTTTTCATTTATATGCTTTTTAATTTTTTTTAATTGTTTTTTTATTCTAACACTAGTTCACTCATCACCTGCCTGCCCCAGAAACGGTGCCCAATTATGATGTGACTAGAGGTAATTATGGCCACCAAAATATTATTTATACACCTACACTGGTATATTAGTAAAGGTTCATACCAAAGGGATAGAAGTTGAGTTATTCTAAGGTAGTCAGAATTAAACTCCACTATTGTCAGCAGTGGAGGGGTTTTTAAATTTTTTTTCTTTTTACTTTTTATATTATTTTTCTGTGTTTTTTAATGGTAGAATGTAAATAAAAATTGAATTTAATAATCTAAGTACTAAACTAGAGAGACTACAATCTAACTATTGAGAAGATAATGCACTAAAATATAGCAGCAAGGGAAAAGGATCACAGATCACATGAACTACTCGGGATATCTATTCTACTAGTTAAAATAGTTCACTTCTTCATAGATTTTATTGAGTCACACCGCAAGACAAAACTAAATAATTCCACTCATGAGGAAAATCAACAGACAAGAGATTGATTCTTTGAGTTCGTTACTCTAGAATAAATCAAACTTCTTCTGAACTTGAAAAATATAACATCTAAAATTAAACTCATCATAAAACTCCAACACTTTAATACATTAAATCTTTTGTAAATGTATTCAAGATCTACCTCTCAATTTGATCTTGAATTAATGAATTTGGAATACAATTTAGTATTAAAACAATTAAACAGATAATCGTATTTCAATCTCGCCTATTGATTATGATTCTGAAAAATGTAATGTATGTGATGAAATTAAAAGGTAAATCCAGTTGAATAAATTTCCCAAGAAATAAAGTATTAGTCAATGATCAAAATGATTACAACAGTGAAAATATCTGATTATAGAGTTTTGAAAATTTTGTATAAGAAGAATATGAAACTCCCCTAGTCGTGCTCTACTCTCAGGCTCCTTCACCTCCGGTGTTCTCATGGATCTCCCAGGAGTCCCCACTCTCAAATCCGATGTGATCATGGAATTGTAAAATAAGATTCTATGAGAGTCAATGATAGTCTAGCCTTGTCATGTACTGCTACGCTTTTTTATCCTGTTGTCTTCTGCTGCACGTCACCTTCTTTCTCCACCAATATAGTTTTGTCTCTTTGTTGTGCACTGCACACGTGTGTTTTTTCGTGAATCACACATCATTTTTTACTTATCCCCTATAACTCACTTTTCTCTAGTTAGTTGGATGAATATGGGTGAGTTTCTAGATTCACTTGAACCTGAAAAATTTTAAAACAACTGAACAATAAAAAATACTTATAAAAGTAAAAATATGTAAAAATTAACTTATAAAAAATAGATTAAATAGTTAAATTATTATAATAAAATAAATTGTTATTAATAAATAAATTATTACTCTGTTATAATATGGTATAATTTAATTAATTAATTTTTTATTATAAATGTTACTAATTTATTATGTTAATAATATATAATGAAGTTAAATTACTAAAATTCAATATTTATTTATTAAAATATATTAATATTTTTAAATTAAATTTATTTATTTATTTTCTTAATTTATTTATTTTTTTATTATTTAAGAAGTAAAATTATAATTAATTTTTTTATATAAAATTTTTTATTTTATGTAAATTAAAAATTATCATTAATATTTTAGTTATTATCTTTTTTATTTATAATTTTTTATTAGTTTTTAGTTTAGTTTTCTTTAATTATATATTCTTCTCCTCCCCAATTTCCTCTGTATAGCACCACGACCAGAGAGTATTGGGGTTCGACTTGGTAGGGTGGCATCCTCAATGGATGGTGGTGGTTTAGTCTGGACTGTGCTAGCAAGGTGACGCATGCTCTTCTCTAGCATGGCTCGGACTCCCTCATGGTTCTTCATCACCATTATGGTGGTGACCTCATATTTCAGATCTGGTGGATGGTGGGTAAGTGATCGATGAAAAGTGTTCAATAAACATCGAGGAATTAGGGTGGTACAACTGTACCTATGGTGCGAAACTCGGTCCCTCCTAAGCATTCCATGGTGGCTCGCGGTTTCGGATCTATTGAAGGATACCATCAGTTCTTGATTGAAAATCAATTTCTCCGATGTGTGGATTTGATCTATTATGTTTGATTTTGTTTTTTTTTTGTAGAAGATAGTGTTGTGGTTCGTGAGAAGATGCAGGGAAGAAGTAGTGCGTGTGAACGAGGTTGCGAAGATTCTCCACGAGCAGTGGGGAAGAGACCAGGAGGAGTGGAGTGAGATGATAATAGAGGCATTGAAAAGACAAGGATGGTGTCAAGACAGGGAAACTGTGCTAGTGTAAAACTAAACCCATTAAAGAGTTTTTGTAGGAGAGGTAGGGGGAATGTTCTCACAACTAAATTGAAATAGTTCCAAGAATAAACAGTGCCACCTGCTTGAAACAATGAGACAGTAATTGATGGAAGTGGTTCCAAATTAAATATTGGAAATGGTGGCATATTAAAATGGCATAACAGTTTCACCACAAAACTGTAATAAAATTAAATAAAATAAAATTTTAAATAAAAAAATAATTAATTAATTAATTAAATACAGGAATAAATTAAAATAATTGAGACTTACTCAATAACCAAAATAAATTTATGAAACAAAAAGAACATAAGTAAAATTGTTATCAACATTAAATTATAAAACATAAATTAGAACTAATCTAAAACTTATATTGATAATCAATTACATTATTGAAAGTGAATTTATAAAAACAATAAAACAATTAATAAATTATTTGACTATAAAATTGAATTAAAACTATATTGATTATTCTAAAAGCTAATAAAAATTAATTATAAAAATGATTAATTAATGAATTTAATCATAAAATAAAAAAGTGAATTTATTAAGTAAAAAGTGTAAAACAATTACTAAAATCCTTAAAAATTAGTTAAAAAGATATGGAAAACTGTTTAAAATAAGGCCACATCAATGGTTAAACAGGTGTCGAATAATAATGTGGGGTGTTTAGTGGGACTATATCTTGGTTGTTCTTTGTTTGTTTATAAATGCGTGTTAAAATGGTAATGATTTACCTTGGTCCCTCTTCCCTTTTTCAATGTTGGTTGTACTCGAGAGTGAAGTGAGTTGGTTGTTATGTGTTTAGTTAATCAGGATCATCACCTTCTGGTACAATTTTAGAAGTTGTTTGCGGTAGGTGCCCCACGTAGTGCTAGAATGAAATAAATTTAACCCCTTAATTGATGAATGGGAAGAGGTTAAATGATGGGTGTGGGGGTTAGTCTATTGTTGTATACTGTCTTTTTGTGATGTTTTCATATTGGGGTAGTAGAAAAAGGGTTTCCAGTGGGCGGGCTGTTTGTTTTGGGACTCATAGGTTGGATGATTTCGTTTTTACTTATATGTATAAATTGTAGTATTTTATGATTTCTAAACGCATCACACCCTTGTTGAGATCGATGTGAAGAACACCCCCATTTCAAGGGGGAGGGTGTCTTTCCCAACATCCTGATTGGAGGATGGATGGCTGCTTACTAAATTTCTTCCTCACACCCTCTTCTGGTTCTTACTGTTCGAGCATATCCACATGCATGTCATCATTGAGGGATTTATGTTACATGACATTGGTAACAATTATCTCTCAAATTATTTCAACTTGTATTTTTCAAAACCATGTAAGTATTGGTACATTGATTATGTCTAGGAATCCTTTTTATCTACCTAAGTAGATGATGTACCCTAAAACATAGGTTTCTACTAAGTAAATATCTAGAGATATAAATTCATTCTATTTTGGACTAAATATATGACCAATAATTGGTTTTTGTATGTTATCCATCATATTTCACATGAAAAACCATATCACTCAAAGTCACCTCTTGCAGACTTGTGGAAAAGATTAATTCCAAATAAAAATTCTAAGATTATGTTTCCTAATTTATTTCAAAAATATATATTTCTATATCCTTCACCACTTATTTCATTCCTTGGTGTCGCCATCCCTTTCTATTTTTTCATATAAAAACCATCCATTATTTATGTTCTTTATATACAATGATCAATAAAATGATCAGATAAGGAAGATATAGAATGTAAAATATTAATAGATGTATCCAATAGGTCTTGGAATAACGAATCATGAATTATTATTTTGATTCTTTTACCATCCATGTTTCGTATCACTAGAATTACCACCATTGTATTCTGAATAAAAATACCTCATTACTTTTATAATTGGAATCATTTATTAAATTTGAATTGATTTTTTCAATCTTATCAGATTTCATTATACTACTTACTTATATGAATCAATACACTATGTAAATAATATATCAGCAACTATGGTGAATATAATAGTATTGCAATGTCTTTATACATCAAACACAGTATGTGCCTTGGGAACATTCTATTTCCCAAGGGTATTATAGAATTTTTTCTATGTTAACTATTTGTCGATATATTACATTGACTAAACCCAAACAAATATTTCTCCCACTGTCTCATGATGAGATGTGAATCCTTTTATAAAGATTTAGTCTATGACGTGACTAAATCCTCATTGTCCTCTGTATTTGAGTAATATCTGGAGAATCATTTTAGATAATTATTTTAACTTAACAATGTTTTATTATGGATGTTTGTTTTTATACTTAAAAAACCATTTGAATCAGAACATGTTTTCATAGGAAATAATGGATATAAATTATATAGTAACTCATATTATATCAATTTATTAGGATATATGGCATATTATGGAGGGATAATTCCATTATTTTTTATGCATTTCATGAAAATAATTATAGTATCAACAATGGATATAAGTTTCAACATTGATACTTCTTTTACATATAATAAGACTCTGATGTGTATAAACAAATGTGTATTTTGGTATTAATACATTCTATATTTTTTTGGATCATTTCTAACATGAAATATTAATTATATATCCACCGTCATAGGATAATGTTTTTTATTTAAATAAGGTAATGTGAATTTATAAATTACTCCAATCTACATTTTCTTTATGGATAAAAACTTGTTCAATATATTCTTTGTCAAACTAACCCAAAGAAACTCATATCTTCTAACCATGAATATAACATAGATAACATAGCCTTTCCATTATAAATAATTAATTTAATTTTATAAAAAACATGTTCCACTAGATTAGTGAAAAAATAATTCAGGATCTCAAGCTAAAATAGTTCTGAAAACAATGTGTCTTCACTTTATTTATACATGATTCTCTATTGAAAACTAATTATATAAGTGTTTTGATCATACATAGAGACATTAAATCCAATTTTCACAAAACCAAAAAGGGAATGTCCTTGAAAACAAAATATTTTTTCTTGAAAATGTAATATTTTTCCAAAAATGGTCATGTAAGTCTTACATTCTATGTTCACAATTAATTTCCAATTATTTTTACATTTCTGAATTATTAACTGAGTAATTGAGTCCATAGAAAACATTAATTCTTAAACTAGAATAAATTCCCCATATTTCTAAAATACATGTTAGAAAAATGTTTAGGTAACACTGAGTAAAATTTATACATGAATCATTTGCATGGAAATTAATAGTTGTGTGTTTCTCATGACAGACATCATCATCATCAATTTAAATATAATAAAAGAGTGAAAAAGGAAAGAATAAATGACAACCCGATCCATAAGGAGGGAGGGCAGAGAGACATGTATCTACGGGGGTCTAAAATAGCGAAGACCTAAAGCATCCCCTCTTAGAATGTTAACCCCTGTTGGTTTCAAACTATGGAGTTCATGAAAATATACATACTCTGTTCCAAGAAAATCAAGAGATGCCAAATAGTCAGCCGCCCTATTTCCTTCCCGCCAAGTGTGAGACAGCTTAGTATGAGTGCTAAGGAGAGAATGACACTTACGAATGAGATATTCAATCGACCAAGGAGTAGTTCCCATGGCCTGAATAAAATTGTGGACCATCAAGGATTCGGTTTCGGCTTCCATGATATGAAGGTTGCGCTGCCTACACACAGAGAGCCCTATGTACATTGTCTTTTCCTCTGCCACGAGAGAGGTACCATGCCCCAACCAGGCAGAGAAAGCCGAGAGAACCGAACTAGAGAAATCACGTAAAATACCACCTCCAGTCATTACTCCAGATTTTCATGAACCATCAATATTAAGTTTCAGCCCCCGATCCGGAGGAAGCCACCTTACCCAGTTGCCTAAAGGCTGATTAGTGGAGGTAGAAGAGTTATGGGATATAAACTTAATACGTTGCAATGTTGGAGTCTCCCTACAAAAAATGATAGCCCTGCTCATGTCGAGGAGGAGAGAAAGGGTTCTGGAGATAATCTCACAGCCGGATGACACCACCCCTTCGACAACGTATTTGTTTCGTGCTTGCCATAAACACCAGCATCCAACCTGTAGTATAAGGTTCCGTGCTTTTCTTTCAGAGCCGCATCCGTGCCGTGAAACCAGCGGACCATGAAAGTATCCTCTCTCATATGTGGAATGGAGATTTCCATGAATTCACCAAAAAAGGACCAAACATCTAGTGACCACTCGCTTTCAAAAAACATGTGCTTCGACGTCTCCTCCTGCTTCCCCTTACAACAGACGCACTTGGAAGCCATTTGCACGCTGCATCTTCTAATGTTTTCTTCAATGGGGAGTGCTCTGTTTCGAACTCTCCAGACCAGAAAAGTGAACTTTGAAGGGATGAGGTTATCCCATAGAGTATCGTTATAGGGGTCAACTGCATCGGGATATGAAATTGTGCACCAGTATTCCTTGGTGGAGAACGCCCCTGAGGAGGACGGAGTGAACACACATTTGTCGGGATAAGTTGAAAGTTCAATAAGATGAAAAATCTCCTACTGATCTCGGTCCAAAACAGAGTTAATGAAGGAAGGATAGCAGGAAGCCTCCTTGAAAGTGAGGTTCGTAGCAGTGCATCCCGGAAATCCGATGATCGTGCTGCTCCAGTTATCATGCCAGAAGGAGATGTCGCCTGTACCAATAATCCAACGAACCTGAGATGATATGGATCAGATTCGCGAAGCAACCGCCTTCTAGAGGTTAGAGGATTGAGACGCAGTCGAGATTTCCTCTTTACTATAGCATGCATGCATGGAAGTACCCCACAATGAGCGCTTCTCCAGAACATCCCAAGCGAGTTTTGCATGCATGCACGCAATGGTATCCTAAAGACTGCGTATATTAATCCCCCCATCACTACTAGGCCTCTCCATCCTATCCCAAGAAACCCAGTGTCGTTTGCCTTTGAAATGGGGATCCCATATGAAACCTGCAAGAATTTTATCCAGGCTCCGGACATCTCCCTTAGGATCTTTGATGGAAGAGAGTACATGCACCGGGGTGGAAAGGAGTAGACTGTTGATCTACTTAGATAACACCCCATGCTTCTAGTAATGTTACAATATTTACATGGTTTATTCTTTGAAATAAACACATATGATGGGAATATTATTTTTAATATGAAAATAATATAATAGAAAAATTAAATACAATGGATGAATATACCTAAATAAAATGACATTGCATGCTTCTTGAATTTGATTCATTGGATTTTATCATTAAATGTTTTATATTAGCACAATTGAAGAAAATAACCGCCTTTTTAATACAAAAGTTCATTAATGAACAATGTGAAGGTTCATTTCATGTCACTATATCTATTGGAATTTTTTTATATCAACAAAATGATCATAAAAATAATAGATTAATCTAATTTTTCGGATTTAATTGGCTAACCATACCTAAAAGAAAATGATCTATTTAATCCAATAACTATTAATTTTGAAATCATTATTGAAATAGGAGAATGTTAATTATAATGATATAAGAATGGGGTGTATTGAAAGGTTATGATCAATAATTCATATTTATATGTATTCAGTGTAATCATCAAATATCTATGTCATCCATACATTTTTCCTCACAAACGCCGTAGAGATGAGACAGCATGGAAAACCATCATATGAATCATATCATGGTCTTTGGTAATCATATTTGTACTCTTTTTTCTTGATGGGGATTAACATGTTTTGGGGAAACCAGTATCACAAATTTATTATATAGTACATTCCATAAGAACCTTTACTACTCTTTACTGCTCATGATTGTTTCGAAATGTCCTTTTCTTAATAATTATTTCAGTGTATTTGTGATATTATTTTCATTTTATACAAAAAACATGCAGGTTATTACTTTTATCTTTACTAATAATTTAAAAATTATGGATTCAATTAATTAAATCAGTAAATATCTACAACTATTTTTTTTTAATAGTTTAAATCATATATACTATAATTGTAATACATTGTGTCTATAGTATTATAATGTAAATGATACTCGATTCCTTTCCCCAAATTCAATAGGTTTTGGTTATTCCATTATTTGATGAGTTTGATGTAGGTGTTTGTCTGAACAACTATATTGACACATGGTTCCATGATCTTTTGAAAAATTACAAGATGGAAAAATAAAAACAAGATTTTCTGAATACTTATCTCTAATGTTGCAAGAATCTACTATTCACAACTACTTCGCTAAAAACATAAATTATGTATTCTCATCACTATCATATGAACTCCTTGGTAGTATATGGAACTATAAACATTGGTTTATTATAAACTCTTACCCTTGGTTTATTTTTCAAATTCAAAGGATTAAAGACATTGATGAATTAATATTTCTCTAAGGGTTATTATTAGTTTTTGATGCATGTGATACTTTTCCATTAATATGTATATACTATTATGTTCCACTCACAATATACCATTAATAGAAACAAAATTCATCATGTCCTTAAGAGTTGATTCTGTTTATTATTTTTTGGAGCTCCCAAAATTAAATAAAATTCATAAAATAATAAAAAAAATGGATAAGGGAGATAAAATAACACAAACAGTCATCAAAATATTATATTTTATATCTATATAAACTTAATTGATCAATCATGACTGAGTGAAATTATACCTGTGTCATGTATAGACCCATGATGTAGTTTTTCCTCGGTCGAGTGTGTCCAATTCATGTATGAATTTCATGGGGGCTTCGTATTATATTTGACTTATAGAATCATCTTCAAAATAAAAATGTACACACACGCATGAGAGGGGGTCTCGATAAGTGTATCATACATAATGATAATGAAGGGTGTGCATTCCATTAAATATTGAATGAAATATGATGATGTAAATACTATAAAAACATCTAATTATAAAAAAATCACTTAAAATTTAATAAATAATTAATTAAAACCACAAATACACTATTTATGCGAAAAGGGTAGTAAGAAGAAATATTAGATGGATATAAAATAATATATAATAAATTTTATTAGAATGAATTTTAATAATTTAAATTATATATTTAAATTGAAATAATTTATTTTTGGTCAGCATGATATATACATTCATTTATAAGTAAATAATTAAATTACTAACATAATTTTATTTTAATCAGTAATTACAATAAGTTTCATAACAGGAAAATTATTATTATTTTAGATATGAAAAGTTACTTAATTAATATGTTATTAATTATTACTAGCTTACCGAGCCGAAGTGAGATGGGAAAATAGCATCCTAATCTATTACAATTTGGAAAGACCCTTTGTAGGAGTGTTCAGGGCCAGGAAGACCCTCCTAAACATTTTTGAGGTCAGGAAGACCCACTAATTCCCATTGTTGGTCATGTTGTTTCCAAAAAGACCCACATGAGGCTGTGGATAGTGATGGAAAAACTGAATAGGGCATGGATGCACCAGACTAGGGGTTGTTGCATGTGCAACTCTCTATCAATGAAGAAGGTTCTAGTCATGTTCTTCTCAAGAGTGGATCTCACATAGTGAAGGATCCTATGGTGGTGGTGTGATGCTAGGATGGTCAAAGTATCAGCATAATCTAGAACTAGCGATATCCATGTGTTCGATGAATTAGACAATGAATAATCTTAGCGATGTCATGGTGGTATAATTCTTGGTCTTGAAGGAGCCTAGATATGAGCGGATATATATACAATGATAGTCATGGATGTCAACATTTGGGGATGAATTTGATAAACAGTGACATGTGGTCCCATGCAGATGGGGACATCGATGGATGTGGCCACTGTCATCGGAATTGGGAGGGAAGAATTATAGTAGTGGGCTCCAACTACTGATGGTCTTCAAAAGGGGAAAAATTGATTCTTCAATCTCATCCATTTCAAGTAATATACGAGAAGAACAACATGTGGGGAGGAAGTTGTGTGGGTTTCTGTACATGTTAGGAGGTGAGGCAGGGAAAAGTTTTATATGGGTATATAATTGTTTTTAGACACCAGGTCAGGATATCACATATTTTCAAAATGGGGTTCAGAGAAAAAGTGTCAATGAGGTTCACTCTTCTGCCCCTCAGCACATGAAGTTTGAACCCCATTCATGAATTTTTTATATATAAATATTATCATTAATATGATACAATATTTATAATTAATTATATTTTCTCTCAATATTCCTTATAAATATATTTTTTATTTTTTAATTGACATAAAATATTACCAGTTTTTCCATAAATAATATATTTTTCAATAATGATATGTATTATTTGTAATTTTTTAATGTTTTGTTATTATGATATTAATTAATTAATAGTAGAACATATAATTCAATAATTTTAATTATAAATATTTGTTTCATTTTTGGATATAATTTTTTTAATATTTTAATTTGTATTATTTTGTAAAAATCTCAATTAAACTTTTTTAAATAATTAATATGATAAAATTAATAACATTAAATAAAATATATTTTTAAAAATAATTTCATAAAATGGATTTAAAAGTTCATACTAATTAATAATTATACAGTTTCTAATATATTATGTTGTATTATTAAATAATTTCTTATATAATAAATAATATAATATTTATTTTTAATATTATTTATAATTAAGTAATTGAAAATGATAATAATATTACTATTTAATAATTAATTTAAGATTAATATTTATTATAATAACATGTAGTATTATGTTCCATATTATATATAATAAAAAATCATCTTAAATTAATTATAAAACATAAATAATATATATTGAATTAAAACTAATCAATATTATTAATATTTATTAATAAATATAAGAATATAATTTCTTATGCATATATGGATAACTATACTATGTATTAATATGAATAAGAAATAGTAATTATTATTATTACCAGTGCTGTTATTAATAATATTGTTTCTTATTTTTTGCAAGTTATTTCTATGGATTTCCAATTATATCAATTACTTTATTTATAAAACATTATGTAATATATTATCATATTTTTAAATAATGTATAAATAATTATTTCAAATACATACAACATATATCATCAATTTAACTACATCAGTAACATAGATGCTCATCTATGTGAAAACCAAGTGTATATATGATGCATCAACACTATGTATGTCTACGACTCTACTCCAGCATACATTACTCCTCTATATCATCGTTGACACCCACATCCCCATTATTCTATTTAGTAGGCGGTGGATTTAAATTCTCATCACATATACAATGTCCTGCCACTATGGATTCTAGAAAATAGCTAGAACACTCTCCAACGTATGAAAAAGAGGGTTGTTGTGTTTTGGATGTCTTCAAATCAGATGATAATAAAGTATGAATCTTGTACTAGTCAGTATTTATTTCTGAAAAAAAAAACAATCATTCTAGAATACCATGTTTGTGTCTACACCTATAGCTTTGGCTGAGGAGATGGAGGAGCATCTGGATGGTCATGATGAACACCCTCCTCCTGGGCAACATCAAAATCCATAACAGAGTCATCAACCCCTAGCACAACTACATATGAGACTCAACAACCTCAAAAGTGCATGGTGAATCAAAAAATATCCTATTATATATCTATTCCATGGGAGGAACCCAATCTGTCACAATTATATGAAAATATTCTTCTTCAAATGCACCTCCCTCTACTGGATCAGAGATGTTATAGAGATTGGTGATATGAATATCCCCTGAAAACAAATTCTACTGTTAAGTAATATTAATAAGAAAATTGAATTGTTGAAGTAAGAACGATTACCAAGTCATGAAAGCCCCATCCACCTCACATAAGAAATATGATCGGGTACCTATAGTACCAAGGATCATAATACAGCTAATCAAATAAATGCCTATTTTTAGTGACCACCCCTAGTATTGAGGACTCATGTCATATGACCCGTAGATCCATATATCCTTTATGATACCTTATCCAATCAATGTCTCACTTATGTGACATCATCAAGGAATAACAGGAAGGTAACTAACTGGGGTGTGTAGGAATTGGACGATGGAATCCAAATAGCCTCATAATCCTATCAGTATAATGCCACTCAAAAATATGAAAAGGAATCAAATGAACAATGCTTGAGTTGACAACAAGAATCACCATATAATATAGTGGAAGACTCTAGATGATATCATAACTAACTGAATTACCTAAAATCTGAAAAAAAAATTACAAATCAATTAATAATATAAGACATGTATAGTAAAAAATAATGATTTTACTATATAAATATTATTAACTTATGTCACGTGACTGAAGACTATCCAAAAAAATCATTAGGAGTGTACATCATGTATATCTATATATGAATGTTGAAATTCCGGAATACAGTTATAGAAAACAAATTAATCTTTATATTTAACATCATAATTTTATAAAATTTATTTATATATCATAAGGAAGTAATAGCTTACCATCTTCCATGCAGAGACTCTACTACGATATCAATAGGAAATGGAGAATGAGAATTTGGAGCTAAGTGTGGGATTTGATCCCATATCCGCATATGTATAAGAATAATTCATACTATGATCTTCATCATATTGATGAAACATTCATTGCATATTTCCATGTATGTATATTTGATACAAGGAGACCCCTATTTATATTGAAAATCCCAATCTAATACCTCCCTTAAAGATAAATACTTTATATGTGCACATGTTAGGACCAATAGGGGCCTATATACCCTGAGAGTGTGGGTGAATCAATGTATGGATATTCTTTTCAAAATTCTACCTAACCCACTAGATCTTGAACACTTTATTACAAGGGTCACTTTGTTTGCACTTGTGTGTTTATTATGATGACTTCTTTTCTTCTTTATCTGATGATGATTCTTTAAATGCAATGTAGGGGAGCAAGTAGGCAGACAAAAAATTTTTTACTTGGTTCACTCTCACTGGGCTACGTCCAAGGATCATACAACGGCGATGTGTCTCTGTACCGAATCCACATAATCTCACAGCCAATTTACAATGTTTGGGCTAGATCACTTCTATTCCCGGGCTCAATTAATTAACAATTTTTAGGGTTAGCTCACAACTTCCCCAAGGGTCTCTCCCTATTTCTCTCTCTTTGGCTCACTGCCAGTGGAGAGGATCACCTTTATACTCTTCCTTTGCTCACTTATCTGGAACGTATCTACTAACAGTTTATAGACCTATAGGTATCTTCATCATACCTAATGAAATCTACATCTTTAACTATTTATAGATGCTCTGTTGAAGTTCAACTTTCACCCACAAATGTATCTCACTTTGCACTGGGTGTACCGGGTAACCCCAATTTTACGTGCAGCCCATACTGCACATTGAATGTAATTCCCTTCCCTTGCGAAAAATACAATTTTCATGCAACACCTTCTTTACACACAACCACCAAATTTTACGTGCATATTCTACAATGCCTTGCGCATAATTTTCATTCCTTGTGTGAAATCCACTTTTCGGGAAACAATTCTTTTACGCGCAACCTCCCAATTTTATGTGTAGACTCTACACTACCTTGAGCGTAATTTTACTACCTTACGTGAAATCCAGTTTTTGAACAACAACTCGTTTACGTGCAACACTTCTTTCACTCGCAACTCACATTTTTTTCGCACAACCACTGGTTTTAGGCACAGCCTTAACTTTTCCCGCAACACTATATTTTATGCGCAAACTTAATGTTTACGTGCAACCCCCTTGTGATCTTCAATTTTGTGTTCCACTGCTCGTGTAATCTATAAATCTTGATCTTGTTCGAATGGATGTGGGTCACTTCATATTTATAGGCAAAAACGACCCTGCATGAAAAAATATCCTTGAGTGCATAAGTCACTTTGAGCGTGAAAAACAAATCTTCCGCACAATGTCGTTTTCACGCACATCTCCAAGATTTCATGCACATCCTTCCTTTTCCTATTTTTGAGCTTCGAATCTCGAAACACCTCTGGCGTGAAAAACTCATCCCTCTATTTCGTGCAACCAACCAATATTTCGTGCACCACCTTCGTATTTAACAAACAGTTGAAATATTTCACACAACACTTTATGTTTCCCCGCACCTAGTTCATATTTCACACACCACGCTAATTTTTCATGCCCCATTATATTTTTCTGGAACCACTCCAATTTTTCATGAACCACCCTTTTCCAAAAACACATCTCTCCATTTTCCAATTTTTAGGCCGCAAATATTGGCAAACACTGGAAAACGACACCACCATGTCTCTACTCATTTTGTACCCCCTCCAGATAGTTCATTCCTTTGTCGAGGTTCTTCAATCAATCATGGATTGTTGGAAGCATCCCTTGAACCCAATAAATCACCATTTAATTATCCTTTGGCAACACACTCATACACCATGGTATGCTTTGTCATCAAACAAAACATGGGGGGCCACTTTGTCAACAACCACAATCATCTCAAAATGCATCAATGATGCCTTGAGGGATTTTTGCCCAACAACACATTTAGTGGAATGATCAATGAAAATCATTCCACATATTATCTTCAAAATGTATACATATGAAAATTTCAGCATAGTGATCACATCTACATCCTCTTATAAATTTGAGAAGTTGAAATCACATTATTATACCAATAACAAACCTTCCATCTTTGTGGAACTTAATTCATATTAATCTATGAACCTACTCAAATCAATATGCTCTGACTCAACCTATCAGAACCACACTTTTGATTGGAAGGCCCAACAAAATTGACACGTACATTAGAGTTATAGTTACCTCCCCCAATGTGAAATGGAATATAGGTGATTCTAAAATACATCTCTATAAGAGAACATCAATGAGGTGATGATCAAAAAAGGTGAAGTAACACATAAATACGCCCTAGAACCTAGCATGATGAAGATGGAAGATGATAGTAGGAAGTGGATCAGCATGATAGAAATGATGATATCTTTGTATAATCATAGGATACACTGGATGTCTCAATTAAACAATTTTTTTATTCATTCCTGAATGAGGGGAATAGGAATGTCCGGACACATTTGAATCATATCCACATTAAATAATTATATAAAATATACCTATTGTGACGAGTGGCCCTGAGGAAATCTTGGATGTACACAAGTTTTTGGGCCTTCTAATTTTATTATCTTCCAACATGTAAAAATTATAACATATTCCTCTCAATCATAATTTACATTCTATCACATATTTTTCACATCAAATTAGATATTTTTCCTTCTTCAACTCATCATAAAGAAATGTGAAATTACACTCTAGGTTGTATTATTTTATCAATTTTTTAATGTAAAATTTACTTTAAAACTATTTATTGTCAAAGATTCTGATATCATTAGATGTGGGTTTATTCATTATAATTCCATGGAGTTTAGTGACATCCAAAAAAAATGTGTGCATTTGTCATTCCTTTGACTAAGTAAGTCAATATTAAAGGATGATTACCACTAACTAGTGGATTAATATCTATCAAAGGATCCATATAAGGTTTATTCCCCACGTCACCATTATCAAAAAAATCTCATGATGTCCCAGCAATACTTCATCCTCATAAAAACTATCATTTAGTATATGAGGAGTACAGACAGGGATTTCTCATACATTTACTTCCCGATTTGGATCATCTTCTTCATAATTGGGTTCTATCATAGGAGTTATATGATCATTCAATGAATTGAAGTTTTTTGAAGGACCGAATTATATAGGGCTCAGAGAACGTTGATGGAAGTAGTAGGATTCACCACATAAATATTATAAATCACCACATATAAATCTATTAAACCATTACTACTATATTTCCTGAAAAAAAATGAGTCAGCAATCCAATCATCACCATTGACCATAGGATACTGAATTTTCACCAAACACACATAATATTGAAGGTAAAAATAATCTTTGGAATTAATTGATTGATTATAGATCAATTTTAACTAAATATGAATCTTTTTGAGAAATTCATCCAATTTAGAACAATAATAAAAAATTTACACTATTGTAGGTGGAAAAATATATTTAAACCCATGATCATCTGAAATTACATCAACATTGTAATAAATTTTCATAGAAATGAATACATATAAAAAATAAGTAATAAAAAATTATATATTACATCATGAAATATTTAAATTATTTAAATATCTTTTTTGGCGCCAAAAATAGGGCCCGAAACAAAGGAACGAAAAAAGGGTCGGCGCGCTGCCTCGCGAAGCTCCGACGCGAAGCTCCATCGCGAAGCCCCGCCGCGAAGCGCCCCAACCGTGGCGACCCCGCGAAGCTCCGGAGGCGGTAATCCTCCGCGAACCCGTTTGACATTCGCGAGTCTCCGCGAAGCTCCGGAGGCGGTAATCCTCCGCGAACCCGTTTGACGTTCGCGAGCCGCCGCGAAGCACCGGAGGCGGCGCGCGAGCCCTGCTTCGCGGCGCCCCTTCCCTATAAATACTCGACTCCCCCTGAGTCCCGAAGACGGACAATCCAACCTTTCGGCTTCTCCTCTCCCAAATCGCGAAGCACGCTTTGACCCGGGAATCATGAGCTCCACGAGGTATTTCTACTTCGCGAGACGACTCTGATTTGTTTCGTTTTGAGCCCCTCTTCCGAGAGGGATGCCCTTCGCGAAGCTCAAGGGCGTTCGCAAAGGAAGGGGATTCCCAAGGGAACCCGGGCAGCCGCGGAGCACTTGTGCTTCGCGAAACACCCAACCCATACGAGTAGTCCCTATGCTAAGGCAGGATCGCTCCACTTCGCGAAGTACATTGCTTGGCAGGACCCTGCTTCGCGAACCATTCCTTCTTCGCGAGGCAGTGCTCCGCGAACACTGTTCCACTTCGCAAAGCACCTCCCACTCCCACCTATGCCCCATGCTAAGGCCAAGGCACCCCACTTAGCAAAGCACACTCCTCTGCTTAGCAATTCCTCTTTCTGTGCGACCCTCCAGGTTTGCACGATGTGATTTCAAAGTCCCATGGACAACACCTCCCGTAGCGCTGCTTCGCCTAATGCTTCTTCGCATAGGCACGCTAACGGCTATTGCTTCTTCGCATAGCCACGCTAACATGGACCCCTCGATGGTTCGCCCCACTACCCTCCTTTACCATGGCCTTACCGGTACCTTCCCTTCCTCAAGGACCAGAGGGTACCGGTTATGTAAGTCCTAGGGGTGTGGAGTGAACCCACCTCGTCCGAGCTGCAGGACGTTAAACTGCCAAGCGCCACGTCCTCAACACATGACGTTAAACTGTGACCCAACCTCGTCTCCCTCACGAAGGGTCCCCCCAGCTCGAACATTCATTACACCACTCGTCTCCACAGGAATGGAACTCTTCCGCACATGGAATGAGATCCTCCTTGTCGGAGTGGTGTATGTTCGTAGGGGAAGGGCTGCCTCAGAGCGTAAGACCCTAACCTTTGGTACGAATGATTGCACCCGTGCATCTCTGTACTTCCCCACTACCAAGGTCAGTGGAGGACGTGATAGGGAACGAGGCACCCCCCTATGGGCCTCCATCCTGGAGTAAGTCCCAACACCATGGGCCGCCTAACGCGTAAGCCCCTCTTTGCTTCTCACGGACGCACCCTTCGCGACGTGATCGTCAGGTCCTTGCAACCTCTTGTTTCTCACACCGAGCATGACTCACGTGGGCTTAGAGTGAGCACCGACCCTGACAAAACCCACCTGAACTATGAGGTCTTTGATCCATGTCAAGGCATGGTACGTAGGAAGCCTCCACGAGGTTCAAGCCCACCATTGGTGGACCAAGGTCTACTTTCACGTCGGTTCACCGGCGAAACCCACCTGAACTACGAGGTCTTTGATCCATGTCAAGGCATGGTACGTAGGAAGCCTCCACGAGGTTCAAGCCCACCAATAGTGGACCAAGGTCTACTTTCACGTCGGTTCACTGGCGAAACCCACCTGAACTACGAAGTCTTTGATCCATGTCAAGGCATGGTACGTAGGAAGCCTCCACGAGGTTCAAGCCCACCCGTCGCTCTTTCACGTCAGGTCCAATTCCGGTCCAGTGGTAAGCCATTGCGACCCAACCCACCTGAACTACGAATTCTTTGATCCATGTCAAGGCATGGTATGTAGGAAGCCTCCACGAGGTTCAAGCCCACCCGTCGTTTATTCACGTCAGGGTTCACTATCGTCCCGCATGACGTTAAACTGTATTCTCCGAACTACGAGGTCTTTGATCCATGTCAAGGCATGGTACGTAGGAATCCTTTATAAGGTTCAAGCCCACCAATAGTGGACCACGGTCTAATTTCACGTCGGTTCACCGACAAACCCATTTGAACTATGGGGACTTTGATCCGTGTTAAGGCATGGTACGTAGGAAGCCTCCACGAGGTTCAAGCCCACCCGTCACCCAATTCACGTCGTGTTCTACCTACGTCCAGCATGACGTTAAACTACAATATGGTCCAGTGGTAAGCCATTGCGACCCAACCATCCGAACTACGAGGTCTTTGATCCATGTCAAGGCATGGTACGTAGGAATCCTCCCAGAGGTTCAAGCCCAACTCCCCTCGGACCAAGGTCCAGCTTCACGTCGGTTTACCGGCACCATCCCGAACTACGCGGACTTTGATTCCCTGCCACGGGGATACGTAGGATGCCTCTTCAAGGCTCAAGCCCAACTTCACTGTCGCCCCCCTGCGATGGTCCCATTTCATTCTCATCCGTCTCTGCTAGATGTTAAACTCGCGGCATACCCTGTGTTGAACATGGGAAGCTGAGGAAAACCTCAGATACGTGTCTATGACATGTAATTCCCTGTGCTCGATGTGGGATGACTCAGGCTTCCACGCCCTCGAGAAGCCTTGTGATCAAGGATAACAGACAGACATGTCAGGTACCCCAGCATCCAGACACGCTACTGATGCCTCAAACATGATTACTCCCCTGACCGAAGGTGCCTGCCCTGACTGGACCCTTTGGAATGTCCCGACAGAAGCAGTGTAATTAACCGGCATCCATGGAAACATGGCACTGGGAAGAGTTTCACGAACTACGTATTAAATCTATGAGGGAGACCCGGACTAGGTGACGAGTTCTGAGGAGGAATCCACAGAAGGAAGAACCGACATCCCATCATCCCATTTCGATCAAAGAGCAGACGTACCTGAACAAGGAACGAATGCCGCCCACCTTTGGAAAGCGGGAATGCGGGGCAACAAAGCCGCGCGTCCCCCCCCCCTGAAGGACGGATGCGTGCGCGCCCCGGCGAAAGCGTCAGAAACAGAAATGGTGAAACCTACGTGAAATTATTCTCTTCAGCATGGGGATTAGTAGCGTTCGAAACACCAGTAGATTGACGTGTCACCGGATCCAGATATCCGGTGCCTGGTCCCTTCAAGCAAATAGCGGGCCTGTCGTGGAACTCACCGGAAGTCGGGGTAGTAGAACGTGGGGCATTCCGCTCTGCAGCGTGTTGGCGTGGATCCTTCTCACAGACACGGAGGATGGAAGAATGATGGGGCACTGGCTGCCAATCCTTTTCCTCTCAGTACTGACGAGTTGATCCCTTCGTTTGTCAGGAACCAGGTTGCTATTTCAGAGATGTGATCACCATCCGCTCCTCGCCCGCGCAGGGGCAGGGGCAACACCACTACGGCCACTCCACATGGCGCCACTACCGCCATGATGGCTGCCACGTCACAGGATGCGGGACGTCCACGTCCCCTTTCCCCATCAGAGTTCATCCAACGAAGGGTGATCAACAGCCTCGTGTGCAGGTATGAGGAACAAGGGGTCATCCCGACCAGGGATATGGCCCGCTTGGACCTGGAGGCCTCTAGGCCCCGCCATCAACGCCGCCCTAACAGGCCACGCAGGGAGCCCCTGCTCCCCACCTCGACATTCAACTGTTTCGTGAGCCTATCCCCGGAACGCCTTGACGACTCTTCGCCTTACGCTGAAGAGGAAGGCGCTGTCCGGCTCAGTCCGCTCAGGGCCCCGACCCGGGGCCCCCAGGCGAGAGCTCCCGTCCGGCCATGTCAGCGCCGCCGTCCGGCCCCGCAGGAAGAGCAGGCAGAACACGTCCCTGCACCACCTGCACCGGCCCGCCTGACCCGACGTCAGCGCCGGGCCCGGGCTGAGGACGCTCGCCTAGGCGTGTCCACGTCGACAGCTACAGTGGCTCGAGCCACCGTCGACATACATTATGAATCCCTCGCGTACATTGAGCAGAGGCACCCCTTCGCCCAGCCAAGATTGAGACCCCAACCACCCCATGGGCAGGCTGGGTTGACTCTCCGGGTTGCAGGCCCCAGTGATGATCGCCGCAAGCTAACCCGCGGTGATGCCACTCCATACAGAGGTCATCCCCGTACCACTACTCCACAGAGTGTGGGCCTTCCCCGCTCCGAGGTTCGTCATGGAGGCATGCCTCGTGCTGCCCCCATCCTGCAGGAAGACCTGCCCCGTGGTAGTGATGCTCAGCGCGGAAACATTTCTCGCGCCCGCTGTACAGGGTATGGAGTTCATCATTCTGAAGGCACCGTCCATCCGGTCCTTCTTCGACGTGGGGGTCCCCCCTACATCCTCTCTGCGACTGGCGATGGTCCTCCTCACCCCAGCAACTCAAGGAGTGAAGGTCAGCCTCGCTCCACTCGAATCGACCATGGAGGCCTTCCCCATGCTCCTGCCAGTTCCAACAGAGGCCCCGCCCACATGGGTACTGTTCATGGGGATCCTCCCCATGTACCCTTTGACGTTTGCCCGGGTGCCCCTCGCACCCCGGCTGTCTCAAGTGGGCGCCCTCTCCGCCACGGCGCCAGCGCCGCCCCAAGGTTGCCTGATAGGGGTCAACCCTGTCCCGAAGAGCCACCCAGGGGCAGAAGAGCGGGTCGTCGCCTCCACAAGAAGAATCCTGGGAAGGCCCAGGGGAAGATCAAACCTGCCCGCTTCTCCGATTCGGAAGCGGAATGCGATTCAGCGATGGAACCTTCTCCCAGCTCCTCTGTATCAAGGACTGGGGCAGGAACCAGACGCGTCAGCCTCGTTCTCCCGGAATTTGAGGTCCACCGGATTCCCATCTCTCTCCGCAGGTACATCCAGGAGGAAGAAATCGTGGGAATTCCGCAGGTTTCGACCGCGCAGTCACCGCCATCGTCACCCGAAGCGCCCTCTACCTCTACTCGGGGTCACGAGGAGCTGTTTTGGGGGTCAACAGTGGTAGATCCACGACATGACCGGACACCGGTAACAGCAATTCCCGTACCCGAAGCAGTGGCTGTTATCCCATCCTATCGTGACATTGTGGTCAGGTCACCTCGCTCTTCAGAGGAAGGCCCAGAGTTCGGTGGCCAGTCTGCTCGCTCGCCGTATTCTCCACCGCCGAGTTTGCTATCCCAGAGGTCCGCCTCGGTACCGCTACCGGTCCCTCAGCCACCCCCGGTTGATGGGTGGGGAAATGTAGGGCCGAACCCCGAGGACGAACCCAGGAGATTCTGGAGTATTCTTGCAGCGGACTACTTCCCAGAGAAGTTCTGGCCCACGGCGGCACTGAATTTCCGCGTACCCGAGTCGCTTACACCTGAAGAAGTGGGATGCTTTTGTCGAACCCTGTGGGCGACGCACTTCCGCCTCCGTTGTGAACAGGTTGTGTACCCCAGGAGTCGAGAGCACTTTGAGGAGATTGGAAAATAGGGCTGCCTGATTGATGCAGCGACGCTCCTTGTGGCCCAGCACCCCGAGTCGCCCGGTCACCAGAGTGCCCTCCAATGAAAATGCGTTCAGAGTTTCAAGGCACTTCGCAAGATCGTCAGGGAAGCCACCCCCCATGTGCATGTCCGTGGTTGGGGACGCTATGCCGCTCTCCTCTTCGACCCTATCTGACAACAGCCCGATTCGCTATGAGACATTGAGGATATGCCCTCAAGAGGGGTCACAGTCCACATGGCCGACGTTGTGGATAAGGAAGATGAGCTTGAGTTCCTTGATGGGGACTTACCATCCGAGGGCGTACCGCCGCTTCTTGACCCGTCAGGGAGAGTTACCCGTCATCAGAGGAACTTGCTAGGCCTCCCTGTACCCACCGAGTCACTGGCACTCGGTCGGAGCACTGGCAAGGGTAAGGAGCACGTCGGAATAGTCAAGCACTCCGACCCGTCCGCCTCTGTGCATAAAACGGACGAAGATCCTGAGAAGGCCACGTTGCGCCAGCAGCTTGCTGAGCAGAAGAGGCTGGTCGATGAACTCTTGGCTGAACGCGCCGCAGAGCGACGACCCGACTATGGTAATCCCAGGCCGGGGCAGCAGGGGCAGGAACAATTTCCCCCCGGTGAGATGCCCCCGGGCAACCCTGATCATGCTACTGTAGCGGACAGGGCGGAAGCCGGAACATACGGCAAGAGGGCGCGATACGTCTCGCCAAACTCCCCTGAGCGACGGGGCAATCTGAAGAATCCAACCCGGGTTCCCCCAGTCGCCCAATAGGTCGTCCAGCCAGTCGACCCGCGAGCAGCCGAAGCCGTCTACCTTGTTGAAGAACCTGGCAATACGCTTGTGGTTAGGGATCCCCGTCAAGACAGGGACCCCCACCCGGAGGACCTTATTGCGGCACTCACAGCCCGCCTCGAGGCGTTGGAAACACGGCAGGTGGCGGTCCCACCGGATGGCAATCATTATCCCGCGTGGGTGGATGATATGCCCGCACCTCCGGGTTTTTGGAACCCCACTTTCTCGCCTTTTAACGGGACAGGGGACCCACCCCAGCACTTGGCTCATTTCTCGTCCAGGTGTGGCCCCATGCTGGGGACCCCGGCTCAGCAAGAAGCCGCCAAGCTCCGATGTTTCGTACAGACATTGGAAGGTCCGGCATTTGTCTGCTACAGCCAGCTCCCCATCGGATCAGTGACCGGTTGGGAGGATCTGCGCCTGCAGTTCTTATACCAGTTCAGCTCCACCATGCGAAAGACCAGCATTGTGGACCTCTTCAAGTGCAAACAGAGGCCTGATGAGCGGGTTGCAGACTTCATCGCCCGGTGGAAAGGACTTACGTATTCCCTCGATATGCCACTGACTCAGGAGTAATTACTGAAGATGTGTGTGGGGAACGTAAAGACAGAGCTGGTACCCTCCTTGATAACCCAGAACTACCCTGGAGGGTTCAGAGATTTCTCGGATAAGGCCCATCGCCTCGAGGAGGCCCTGCAACAGGCTAGTCAGGCACGTTTGCTGCCCCCTATGATCCCAGCCAGGAGGGCCACCAGGGCTGAACCCGCTGCAGTGGCTCAAATAGAAGCCCCGAGGCAGCTGGAATTGCTACCGGCGGCACCACCCCCACAACCCCGCAGAGGTCCTCCACCTCAAGCACAGGCTCCTGCCCAGCAGCGACCGCCTCAGAACCGACAGGTTCCCCCGCGCAATGCGCCGTCGCCACCTAGGCGAGACAACCAGGCGCCTCCCCCTCGGCAGGCCCCTCCGGTCCCTCGACAGGACCAGGCCCCCAGGGCTCCTTACCCGGAAAGAGAGTACCATACCTATTCGTTCAACAAAAATCAGGTCCCTGGTTACTTCCGAAGTGCTCTAGAGCAAGGGATCGTGTGTCTGCCTGAGTGCAGAAGGCCGGCAGAGGCGCATCTCACCAATCACCCCAACTACTGCCCTTATCATCGGATCCTGGGGCACACCCTCAAGCGATGCTATGTGTTTAAAGACTGGATTCAGGACCAGGTCAACAACAACATAGTCATGTTGGGCCCAGCGCCAGCGCAAGTGGCAGGCGTCTTTGCGGGATCAGAAATCGGCAGTGACAGCGAGGGTGAGTGGCAGCAGGTCCCTAGCCGCGGGTCCCAGAAATACGACAACTGGATGGCTCAAAAAACTGTCGTCCGTGCCCAGGGTATCATCCGGGCACGCCTGAAGCAGCCGGAACCTTCAGAAGAAGTATCTGGTGCCTCAGCATCGTCTTCACAGTCGACCTCTGCCCAAAAGGGCAAGCAGCGGCGACGAAAGAGGAAGCAACGTGCACCGCCAGTGTCGTCGTCATCCCGCACTCTTGGCGACTTTATGCCTCCCGAAATGGCCATTCCTCCCAGAATCCGCCCAGTGGTGGATGACTCTTTGAGCGACAGTCAAGGGTACGCTTAGGTTAACACCGTGGAGCTGGTAAAGCCCTATATGACCCCCGACGAGGGGGAACCCCAGGCAGACCGCCCCAACGTTTCCAGCCGACGTCAACGTCAGCGGAATCGCAATCGCGCCGGTCACCGAGGTATGTCAGCAGGCACTTGTGACCAAGCCATGCACGCTACCGAGACCAGGCAGCAGGCTCAGCGTAGATCTCAGCACGCGCAGACCCATACAGCACCCTCGGCTCTACCTCCACCGTCGTTCGTGTTGCTGGATCGAGGAGAGCCGCCTCGTTCGTATCACAGCCAGTTTTGCCCGGCGACAGGCCAGTCTCCACTGTCCGATCTTAGTCCGGTGACTACTCTCCAGGCTTCTACTAGCAGGCAGCAGGATGTACCCAGTGCTAGCCGACCACCAGTTCAACCGGCAGGACCCGCTATGCCTCTAAATGCCGAAAAAAACCCTGTAAGCAGAGGTTCGCGTTTGGCACGCAAGTATGATGTCCTAAAGCACCTGTTCGGCATTCCGGCGAGGATTTCCATCCTTGAGGCCTTGCGCCTGTCATCCGAGATGCGCGAGGCACTTGCCGAGGCCCTAAGGAGCCCCCTCCAGTTCGAGACGGAAGTGGCAGCCGCGGAATCCTTCCATACCGAGACGATTGAAAACGCCAAATGTCAGGCGGTTATCTCGTTCTCCGGTGAAGATGAAGACCCTCCTATACAGGGGCACATTCTCCCACTGTATATCACTAGCCACTTCAATGGTGTGGAAGTCTGTCGCTGCCTCGTTGACACGGGTTCTGGAATCAATCTAATTCCGACCCGGATGCTGCGAAAGCTGGGTCTGTCCGAAGGTGATTTGACTCCCTCTGACCTCAGGATCCAGGGGTACGACAGGACAGAGCAAACCCCTGTCGGCAAGATCCGCCTGAAGACCCAGTTCGGTGGCTTAATTGCCAGCACCGAGTTCATGGTTGTTTCTCAGGACACCGCCTACAACGCATTGATGGGCAGGCCATGGCTCCATCTGCATGCAGCGGTCCCCTCGTCGTATCACCATTTCCTTAAGTACTCTCTCAACGGTCGAGTAGGCATGCTCCAAGGAGACGCGTCCCCTTTCACTTCTTGTGAGGCCCGCTATCTGGATGCGGGTTATTACACAAGTAAGTACAAGCAAATCCTGGTCAGTGAGGATGTGCCTGCCCCGATCACAAGTGATCCTTGGGCGAGCATGGACGACGCCTACATCCTCCCGATCCACCGGTTGGAGGCCACGACCCCCGACATGGGACAATGTTTCGTTGTTTCGGGTACGCAAGGAAGGCATGTTCCCGTTTCCAAGCGACGGTGGAGAATCACCTCGTACTCCTACATCAACCAGGCTCGGGTCATCCTGGAACCTCCTACCCCTGTACGGTACCGGGACGTCAAGCTCATGACAACGGCGGTGCGCCATACGTGTCTATTTCACCGGGCTGGAATTAACCGACTTAGGCCGACACGTCACCACTGCTTTGATATCATCAAGCGTGGCCCCTTAGACCGAAGGCCGGATGGGATATGATCAAATGCATTCATTGCTATGGTCTCAACGACAAGTGAGTCTCCTGATGTGATGATCGCTGCTGCCCAAGTCGGCACCAGCTGCCCCTCGGGTTTTGAGAGCCCCGGAGTATCTTCCGTCGCGGGAAATCCCCCCACGGCTGGGGAGGAAGATTTGGAGGATGCTCCCCCAGCCTTTGAAGAAGGCGTCTCTACCACGGTCGATGAACTGGTACAGGTGAACCTTGGTAGCGAGGCAGATCCAAGACCCACATTGATCAGTGCAGCCATGCCCCTCGAGGAGCGGCAGCAGTATGTAGACTTCCTCAAACAGCACCACGATGTGTTTGCCTAGAGTTACGATGAGATGCCAGGGCTAGATCCCCAAGTGGCCATCCACCGTCTGGGCCTCCCAGTAAAACATCGTGGGTTCAAGCAGCCTCCCAGGAAGATGCACTCTTCCCATGGCGTTATGGTTGAGGCCGAAGTTGATAAGCTAATCAAAGCCAACTTCGTCAAAGAGGTCTAGTACCCCAAATGGCTCGCCAACATGGTGCCGGTCAGGAAGAAGAATGGGCAGATTAGAGTCTGCATCGACTTCCGTGATCTCAATCACCACTGCCCAAAGGATGACTTCCCACTCCCAGTGACGGAGCTATTGATTGACGCCACGGCCGGGTTCCAAGCCCTCTCTTTCATGGATGGGTATTCCGGGTATAACCAGATCCGGATGGCCCCCAAAGATGAGGAGTCCACTGCCTTCAGGGCTCCCCAGGGTACCTTTTGCTACCGGGTAATGCCATTCGGTTTGAAAAATGTAGGTACCACTTATCAGAGGGCCATGCATCGCATATTCAAACCGATCCTCGGGACATTGGTGGAATGCTACGTGGATGACCTTGTAGTCAAATCATGCCAGCGCCAGGACCATCTCAAAGACCTTGAGAAAGTTTTTGGTTTCCTCCGTTCCTGTCACCTGAAGATGAACCCGCTGAAGTGTGCCTTCGGAGTCACCTTCGGGAAGTTTCTGGGTTTTGTTGTCAGATACCGAGGTATCGAGATCGACCCGGAGAAAATCAAGGCCATCAGCCAAATGCCTCCCCCGAGCAACATTCGAGAGCTCCGAGGCCTCCAAGGCCACTTAGCCTATATACGCCGATTCATTGCGAATCTGGCCGGCAAGTGTAAGCCCTTTTCCCAAATCATGAAGAAAGGCGCTGCCTACGAATGGGATGAGGAGTGTCGGATCGCCTTCGAGGAAATCAAGCAGTATCTGCTCCAACCTCCGGTCTTGATGCCACCCGTCTCTGGAAAGCCGCTGGTCCTTTACGTGACCGCCCTGGAGAGATCCCTCGGCGCGCTGCTCGCCCAGAAGAATAACGAGGGCACTGAGAACAGTCTCTACTATCTCAGTCGCATGCTTCTCGATACGGAGGTCAGATATTCCCTTATCGAAAAGAGCTGCCTCGCGCTCGTCTTCGCCGTGCAGAAGTTGTGACACTACCTACAACACCACGAGGTGCAATTGATCTCTCCGGTGGATCCGCTGATGTACATCCTGAACCGCCCCATGCTGACTGGCCGACTAGCACGGTGGGCGGTGATTCTCCAGCAGTTTGACATCAGGTTTGTGCCTCAGAAGGCCGTTAAGGGACAGGCGTTGGCAGACTTTTTAGCTGCCCATCCAACCTCCGCGGATCAATACCTGGACCTGGATTTCCCCGACGAGACGATCCTCTCGGTCGATCATGTTGTCCCGTGTTGGCAAATTCATTTAGACGGCGCCTCTCGGTGCCCCACCGGTAGGAGGCTCAACGACCCCAAGCTCAACAGAGTAGGTCTGGGTATTGTTTTCATTACCCCGGTGCAAGCCGTCCTACTGTACTCGTTCCTGTTGACAGAGGGTTGTACGAACAACGAAGCAGAGTACCAAGCTCTCATCACCGGCCTCGAGTTGGCCCTTGAGATCCATGTACCCCATCTACATGTGAAGGGAGATTCCGAGCGGGTAATCAAACAGGTTAATGGCGACTACGTCGTCAGGAAGCCAGAGCTTGCACCGTTGCTGGAGTACACCCTCCTCTTAATGGCCCAGTTCTCTTCTCGACTGGAGGTTACCCATGTCCCACGGTCGTAGAACGGCCAAGCGGACGCCCTAGCTGGCTTAGCCGCATCGCTCGCAGAACCCGAGCAAGATGATTTGGTCATACACATGGCCCACCGGAGAGTCATTTCTCCCGTCACCCAAGAGGACCGTGATAGCCTGCGGGTAAGTCATCTCACCGCCGGACCCTCCATATCGGTAGTCCCGGGTTCGTCAGACGCAGTGGTTGAAACCACCCCCGACTGGAGAGCACCTTTTGTCGAGTATCTCCAAAATGGTCAGCTCCCGGACAACCGGGCCGAGCGCGAGCGAATCCGACGCCGCGCACTTCAATTTACCCTCCAGAGCGGCCCCAGTCTTGAGAAGATCCTCTATAAACTGGGCTTTGATGGTGTCCTCCTCCGTTGCATCCAAGGAGTATAGATACCTCAAGTTATGCAAGAGGTTCACGCCGGTTCCTGTGGCGCCCATCAAGCTGGGCCGAAGCTGTCCCATCAAATCCGGGGGTTAGGGTACTTCTGGCCCTCCATGATCCACGATTGCATTGGATACGCCAAGAGATGCCACGCGTGCCAAGTGCACGCCAACTTCTTGCATCGGCCGCCAGAACCCCTCCACCCCACCAAGTACTCTTGGCCATTTGCGGTATGGGGACTCGATGTAGTGGGACCGTATCCGCCGGCAACAGCCCGCCAGTGTAGGTTCATCCTGACTGCTGCAGATTTCTTCTCCAAGTGGGCAGAAGCAGTTCCGCTCAAAGAGGTCAAGGCCTGTTCCGTCGTTGACTTTGTGAGCTCCAACATTATCCACCGGTTTGGAGTCCCTCACGTCGTCCTCACTGACAACGGCACCAACTTCCGAGCAGCGGAATTGAAGAAATTGTACGCTAAGTACGACATCCGGTCAAACCATACCTCCCGCTACCACGCACAGGCGAATGGACAGATCGAGGCGTTCAACAAGACCCTCTCTAACATTCTACAGAAGATGGTTGGTCAGAACAAGAAGAGTTGGCCGGACAAGCTCCCCAACGCCCTCTGGGCTTACCGGACGACGACTCGCAACTCTACCCAGGTGACCCCGTATTCCCTGGTGTATGGAGCTGAGGTCGTCCTACCCATTGAGATCCAGCTGCCGTCGCTACGCACTGCAGTTTATGATCACCAGACATCAGATGAGGTAGCCGAGATCCGTCTAGCTGAATTAGAGGCACTGGACGAGAACCGGCTTCGTGCCCTGCACAATCTGGAAAGGCATCAGGACAAGATAGTTAGAGCTTTTGACAAGAAGGTCCATCTCCGCTCTTTTCTACAGGGTGACCTGGTACTGGCCCTGCGAGCGCCAATGATCCCCGGAAGGAAACCGCCCAAGTTAGAACACAAATGGGAAGGGCCTTATATCATCCATAAGGTTTACCCCAATGGAGCATACTCTTTGGTGACCACAGATGGAGAGCGTGTAACCCCTCCCACCAATGCCAGATTCCTCAAGCGATACTTTGCCTAGGGAAAAAGTGGTCCTGCACGACCCTAAACTGCGAGAGGGTCCTGCACGACATTAAACTGCATTGGTCCTGCATGACCCTAAACTGTGAGGTGGTCCTGCACGACCCTAAACTGCAAGAGGGTCCTGCACGACATTAAACTGCATTGGTCCTGCATGACCCTAAACTGCGAGGTGGTCCGGCACGACCCTAAACTGCGAGAGGGTCCTGCACGACCCTAAACTGCGACTTGGTCCCGCATGACCTCAAACTGCATCTCCGTCCTCACTGCAAGACGTTAAACTGCAAGTCAGTCAGGTCTTCCTGACCGAGGCTCAGCCTCAGGCCCCTCGGCCTCTTTGGGCCCCTGGCCCCGTCTCCACCGAGGTCTGGCCCCAGGCCCCCTCGTTTCTCTTCGACTTACCCTCTTACGGTATCGTACGGTACAATGTAGGACTACGTCCTCACGTTGGGATCATGTACCATACCTCACACATCCCCGAATGAGATGCCCCTCGTCCCGCATGACGTTAAACTGCATGTCGAGAACTACGTATGGCTTGATTCCCATCTTCATGGGATACGTAGGAACGCTCGGACGCCTCGTCTTGAGCCCAGCCCCAAGCTTTTCTCTTCCACTATTCCCCCTTGGAATGGTCTCCATGGAGGATCTATGTGTAGCAGGGAGTGGGCTTTCTTGGCCCCGCTCATGCAACCCCACTCACGCAAAGATTGTAAAGGTCGCACCATGCGCCCACTCCCGTTCTTCTACCCTCCCACGTCCTCACCGCATGACGGTAAACTGCATGGCCTTCAAGAACTATGTATGGCTTGATTCTCATCCTTATGAGATACGTAGGAACGCCTTGACATTTCGTCCGTCGGCCCAGCCCAAAAGCCAAAATCTTCC
Source organism: Viscum album (assembly GCA_963277665.1). NCBI lineage: Eukaryota > Viridiplantae > Streptophyta > Magnoliopsida > Santalales > Viscaceae > Viscum > Viscum album. The sequence continues at coordinate 977,658,078 of OY728133.1, forward strand.
CCTCGGGTCAAGACATGGCAGGGTGCACACTTTTTGCCCCGACCCACGTCGAGCAAGCATCGACCCGGCTGCACATTCCCCCTGGAGGTGTTTGCCCCTTTCGTGGATGGATTCACACCTGGAGGGGCACCCAAGAACGGCCTGGATATAATGCCCAAGGGCTCTCCTACCGATACGGGCCAACGCCCCCGAGGGTTTCTCAAGCAACAAATCGATGCAAGTCCCGCGTTGCGAATTTGGTCAGCGGTCGACACTGATTTGTTGCCCTCATGCGGGTCACCATAGGAACGCTGTGTTTCGAATATGGTCAACAGTGTCCTGGATTTTCAGGTCCACCCCGAGATGTCCCTGGCATCAAGAACAGCGATTCATTCTGCCCCATCCCGAGGTGACAAACTTCCCCCATGTGGTGCTAGTGATCGGGCCCACGACCCCGATTCCTCATAGGAGTGTACGGTATGATGTAGGACTACGTCCTCATTCACGTCGGGATCATGTACCATGCCGTACGACTCCCCTTACGAGGCTCAGCCTCAGGCCACTTGGCCTATTTTGGGTCCCCGACCCTCGTCCTCATGTAAGACGTTAAACTATGAACCAGTCAGGCCTTCCTAACTGATAACTTCCCCTTTTCTCCAGGCCACGGCCCAGGATTCCTCACCTGGAGTTTACGGTATGATGTAGGACTACGTCCTCATTCACGTCGGGATCATGTACCATGTCGTACGACTCCCCTTACGAGGCCCAGCCTCAGGCCCCTTGGCCTCCTCGGGCCCCTGGCCCCCCTTCCTCATGTAAGACGTTAAACTGCAAGCCAGTCAGGTCTTCCTGATTGATGCTTGACCTTAGGCCCCTTGGCCTTTCCAGGTCACAGCCTAGGTCCCTTCTTACCCGGAGTGTACGGTGTGGTGTGGGACTACGTCCTCATTCACGTCGGGATCATGTGCCATGCCGTGCAACTCCCCTTAAGAGGCCCAGCCTCAGGCCCCTTGGCCTCCTCGGGCCCCTGGCCCCCGTCCTCATGTAAGACGTTAAACTACAAACCAGTCAGGCCTTCCTGACCAAGGCTCAGCCCTAGGCCCCTTGGCCTTTTCCGGGCCGCGGCCCAGGACCTATCTTATAGGATCGTATGGTGTGACGTAGGACTACGTCTTTATTCACGATGGCTTGTTTACCATGCCATACACCTCCCTTGTTTAGGGGTATATTACTCCCCTCCTCGTCCAGTATGACGTTAAACTACATTTCAAGAACTACGTGTGGCTTGATTCCCATCTTAATGGGATACGTAGGATCACCTGGATGTCCATGATCCGGGTCCAGCCCCATCTCTCGGGAATCCTCATCCCATCCTGGCCCCTTGGCCCATCCTTTCTCCATGAGGGGATCATATGGTGCGGTGTGGGATTATGTCCTCATTCACGACGGTCTCGTGATGACCACGCCATGCTCCCACCCCCTAATGAGTTGTTTCGTCAATCCCTCTTTTTTGGCGGTTCTCCAATGAGCTTAAGAGTACTCTGGTTCATTACCCGGAATGCCAAGCTTTACTTGGACACGTCCTCACCGGCTTTCCAAGCTTTGCGTATCCCCGCATCAGGGCTTTCACCATCTTTCACACCCGGAGGGACCCCCAAGAACAGCCTGGATACAATGCCCAAGGGCTCTCCTACCGATACGGGCCAACGCCCCCCAGGGTTTCAGACAACAAATCGATAAAATCCCGCGTTGCAAATATGGTCAGATGTCGATGCTCGTTTGTTGTTCCCACCTCAGGCTAACGCGATACAGACGCTGTGTTTCCGTCATGGAAAACAGTTTTCCTCTGTCGTCATGCCAACCCATTAAGCCCAAATGCCGGGTACACAATTCACACCCTTCATCACTTAATCATGTCCAAGTAGAGTCTCGGGACTCTTGGTACTTTTCCCCCGTGCACGTCTGCGCGTTCGAGGAACAAGCTACATCAAAGGTGTCTTTCGAAACTCTCTACTGACTCCCCATTGGTGGACGCCCCAAGTACTGCGATGAGGATACCCCCCTTGTTTCCCACACCGAGTTTATCTCAAGTGGGCTTAGGGATTGGGTTGACATCTGTGCTTACTCGGGATTTGTCACCATCCATGGTCCGAGCTCTAAGACCATAAACTAAGACCTTCATCTGGGACTACGTTCAAGACCCCTTGTCTTCGGACCCAGCTTGAGTCCAGCAAATTTACCTCTCTAATCCTCTTTTCAGGACCCTGATCACAGGACTGCGTGGCGCAGTGTAGGACTACGTCCTCATTCACGTCGGGTACGCAATAGCTGCACCACGCACGCCCCCATTCTGAGGTTCAGTCCTCCTGTTCCCTGTCCTGTATGACATTAAAAGGCACCCTTCAGAACTACGTGTGGCTTGATTCCCATCCCCATGGGATACGTAGGACCACCTGGATGTTTAAGATTCGGGTCCAGCCCCACCTCCTGGTGATCTCCTGATCTCCCAGTCACCTAGGCCACTTGGTCCATCCCTCTCCAGCGGGGGGTGTGCAGGTATGATACAAGGTTTTGGGCATCATGCCCCCCTTCCCCTGGGAATCTTCCATCTCTCGATCACCCTCAGGGTTGAGTCCCTTGGCTCCCCACAGTGGTTCACCCATGTATTAAGAGTACTCTGGTCTAGCACCAAGAGTGTCAGATTCAACTTGATCAAGTTCCTTCCGCTTGTCAAGCTTTTTTTTCCCCTCTATTCGGACTTCCATCATCTTTCACACCCGGAGAGACCCCCAAGAACGGCCTGGATATTACGCCCAAGGGCTCTCCTACCGATACGGGCCAACGCCCTCCAGGGTTTTGGACAACAAATCGATAAAATCCCGCGTTGCGAATATGGTCAGCGGTCGATGCTCGTTTTGTTAGTCCTCATTTCAGGCTAAAGCGACAGGATGCTGTGTTGCGAACATGGTCAGCAGTAATCCTCTTCCATCACGCCAGCCCCTTCAGTCCTTGAATGTTGGTTGCATGATTCACATCATTTTCCACCCCATCATGTCCAGGTGGAATCTCGACACTTTTGGCGCTATCCCTCAGTGCACCTTTGCATGCTAGGGGGACAAAGCTGCAATCTGGCATCCTTTGGGGCTCCCATGGTCCGAGCTCTAAGACCATAAACTAAGACCCATTCGGGACTACGTTCAAATTCCCATCCTCATGGGATACGTAGGACCGCCCAGATGCCCTGTCTCTGGGTACAACCCATTCAGGAAGCCAGTCTCTCTCCCTGTTTCACCTCCGTATAGCGTACAATATGATGTGGGATCATGTCTCCGTTAATTGTGTTTTATAACACTGCGCACGTTTCCCGCCTAGCATCGTCTCTGCTACGTCTGTGTTGCATGACGATAAAATGCATGCTTGGTCCTATCATACGACCTTAAACTGTGACATTATCGTCCTGGCCGCACGACGAAAAACGGCACCGCAGTGTGGTGACCTCGCTGTAGAGGACATCACGTTGGGTATTGGTCATGTGCCATGCCATTTGTCAACGCCCATCACGGCTTGATTCTTGTGGCGACATCACGACCTACTGTGCTAGGCCAGTCGCTTCACAAAAAAAAACCATTCACCTTAAAGAACAAACAAGATACATCAAATTCCGCTTCTTTAGTGCAAGGGCCACGTCCGCACTCCCCTTTTCCCCTGGCACTGGTATCCTACCATGTCACTTCCAGAACTACGTATGGCTTGATTCTCATCCTTATGAGATATGTAGGAGCGCCCGGGTGCTTCCCCGCGGGCCCAGCCTAACCCTGGTGTTCGATCCCTCGACTTGAGCATTTCCCCAGAGAATGCATGGTAAGCAGGACTATGTCCTCATTCACGTCAGGTTTTGATGTCATGCATCCCCTGATCCCTTTTTCCAATCCATGGTCCGAGTTCTATGACCCTAAACTAAGATCTCCCCAAGGGAAAAGAATCTGCTCCCTCTCTCTAATACATTTTGTTGACGTATTCAGATGTGTTTTGATAGAAAGCCCGAAGCATGGAATTTTCACAGGGACATTCCCCTCATCTCATGACCAAGCTTCGTGAGCTCGCTATTTGGATCCTCATCCTCTTCCACATCCAAAAGGACCCTCGGACGACGTGGATACTAAGCTTAAGGGCTCTCCATGAATGCTGGACCTAAGGGCCCTCCAATCGTTTCAGGCCAACGTCCCCACAGATCTCTAACAACATTTGTGACATGGTCCCGTGTTTCGAACATGGTCAACGGTCGACCCTCATTTGTTGGTTCCCACCTCAGGCTAACGCGACAGGATGCTGTGTTGCGAACATGGTCAGCAGTAATCCTCCATCGTCACGCCACCATCATTGTGATCTGAATCTCGAGCACCATGATTCACACATTTCCACTCCCTCATGTTCAAGTGGAACTCCATCATACTCGGCTCTTTCTCTCCGCGCATCTAGGTGCGCTGAATGATCGTGTTAGTGTCATCGGGTCGGTAGTCACCGAGCGTCCCTTTGCCCTAACCTTCCCCTCTCTGTGTCGGGAAATTCCCACCACTACTGCTTGTTTCCCACACCGAGCACGACTCACGTGGGCTTAGTAGTTTTGGCTGGATGTGTACCAACACGGTCAGGCTGCTCCTCGTCCAGTATGACGTTAAACTGAGCTTCAAGAACTACGTGCGGCTTGATTCCCATCATCACGTGGGATACGTAGAGACACCCAGGCATTTCACCTAGGGTTCAGCCCCTGGAATCACGAAATCTTGTTCCTCCCCATTTCCAGCCCTCGCCAGAGGCCCTGTCTGGAAGAAGGAATGATCCATGATCAGGCCAATGCGCCCAATTTGGCGTACTCCCTCCACGGTGGTGCAACTACCAAGGTGTTGGATTCTGTTTGAACAAACCACCACTCCATGTTCCACGCTTTGCGTGTCCCTTATTCGGACCCTCGTCCTCTTTCATGTCTGAAGGAACCCCCTAACGGCCTGGTCTTATGCCACATCGGCTTACTTACCGTCCTGGGCCAACGTTCCGAAAGACTGGTCATGTCTGGAAGGACCCCCCTAACAGTATCGATGTCTGAACTATGGTCCACCAACTGTCCTGGGCCAACGTCCTGAAAGATTGATCGACAACAAATTGATAAAATCCCGCGTTGCGAATACGGTCAGCGGTCGATGGTCATTTGTTGTCCCCATTTCAGGCTAACGCAGTAAGGATACCGTTTGTCCGCCACGGTTAGCGGTTGTCATTTATTGTCACGCCATCCCCACAGTGTTCCGAATTTGGGCATCTTGATTCACACATCCCATTTTCATCTGTTTGAACCGATTTCAGCGCCCCTGGCGTTGCCCCCGTTCGTTCATCAGAGCACATTGAAGAAACAGTAGTTCGGGTATCCTGGAAGTTCCTCCTCCGATCAAGCCTTCCCCACCTTTCGGAAATCTGGACTGGCTTGAGGAATTGTCGTCAAACGTCCCGCAAACATTGTAGGGATGTAACAAGGCAATTCAACAGTGGAAATCATGCGTGCTACGGAACTCAAAACAAAGGAGAAAGGAAGAGTTTAAGCACAAAAGTGTTAATAAAAGCTTCTTTCAGGTTTGTTACAATACTCGGGGGTCGACTTCCCCCATGGACGGGTTGACCCCGTCAAAGGAGCGTTGCAGCTCCGCCACCCGTTGACTTGCGGCAACCAAAGCCCGTTGCCGCTGATTCAACTCCTGCTCCTCTTCAGCAGCGGCGGGGCGTAATTCGTCAACCCCGGCCCTAGCTGCCCTCCGACCCCGACCTCGAGATAAAGGAGGCCCACCGTCACCAACCCGGATCGTTGGCTGCTTCAGCATCTCCCCGGGGTAAGCGGCCTCCCAGCTGATGGCGTACTCCTTCACTAAGCCGAAGGCGGCGGTGGACGGAGGCAATGTGATCTGCATCTTTCCATCCTCACGTGTGAACATGAGCCACAGCTGCCTCATCACACACGGGTGCTCCTCGTGACGCACCTCCCAGTATACCTGCGGGGTCAGCCGCTGGAGGCACCGGAACTGCCTCACAAAACGATGTGGGGTGTACGGTTCACAGATTGGCTCACGATCTATCCGAGCCACCAAAAATCCACCTCGGAAGGCCAGGAGGTATGCCCGATGTTTTTCCGTTCCCTTTCCATCATCAGTAAGCCTCCCCGTCGGCAGTGGGAAGGGATGAAAGTTGAACTCGTCCGCCCTCCACACCCTATTCAGCACCATCGGAACGGCTAGTTTGAATGGGAAGCTCCCAACTGCGTTCAGAATGGAGGGGCGAAAGTCTGATCCTGGCGGCGAAATGGGATTTGGATACTCGTAAATCCCCCTGATATGCGCTGCGATCCACCCATACAGGAGGTGGAAGGGCCCACATATTCTTGGCGGCTTCTTGCCCTCGCTAATGCGCCGCAACATTCTGTATAGTTTGGCGAGCATCGGGATCCCCAGGTTTATCCGCTGCCCCATGGCCAACATCAATGCCATGATGAACGAGCTGGGCCGTACCCCCATGCTTGTATCTCTCACTGGTAGGACCCACCCACAGATGAGAGCCGCGATGAACGCCGCCAACCTGACTATTGGCTATTGTTCGGTGCTGACGCTGAAACCCCAAGTCTTCCATTGGCTGTCCTCCAAAACCCGCCAATACGAGTGTCCCTTGCCCCGCTGGGCTGCCCTCGGACAAGTTCGAGGCCTTGGAGGGAACTCTCGATCTTCTGGGAAGTTCAGGAAGCGTTTGAACCATCTTCTGAAGTGGATATCCCTCACTGCTTCCTTGTCCTCTCCAGGGACAAGCGCCATCAGCGCTGACGCCAGTCGCGGAATTTGCTCAGCATCTCCCCACATGCTGGCAACGGGGAGGAATTCGTCATACATGGCCACCAAGATCGGGACCCCGGAAATCTGGTGGACATCCCACAGGCTGATGCCCACCTCCCCGTGATGCAGGTGAAAAGTGTTGGTTCGGGACGTCCATCTACTCAACAGTTCCGGCATCAGCTGCTTTGGTTGGTAAATGTGGAACTGGGAGGCCCATGCCGCCTCAAACAGTCCCACTCTCCTCAGCTCGGCCTCGAACTCCTCGCATGAGGCGCCTACCCAGTAGGCCCAGGCCCAGTCATCGGTAAAGTTTCCGCCCTGGCGCAGGTCCCACTCATCAGACCATCCCTTCTTCGGATCCTGCAGAGCCGCTTTCAGCATGGTGCGGTAAAGAGGAGGGGACGTCTCCGGTTTCAGTGGCCTACCGTCAATATTGTTCACATGATTGTAGAGGCAATCATCGGTGATGGGTGTGAAATCCTCCTGTGCATGGCCATCGGCCGCCCTGAACCATTGGTGCTGGCATGGTGTGCTCCTGAACCAGCAAGCTATTTCATCCCTTCTTGCCTCAGGGATGAAGACGTCATCCCTCAGCCCGAAGCCGTACAACGGCAGTTTCTTGCACTGCGGGTAATCCCTCTGACCTTCCGACAGCAGGTCTGTCAAGGAAGTGTGGTCCGAGTGGCTCCGAACCATTTCCCCCAAGCCTGGACGGTTGGCCACCTCATCTCGACGAGCAGCATCTGCGAGGACCCCCAAGACAGCTTCTTGATGGGCCATTTTAACTCTGGCCCTCAGAAAAGGATTCTTCCGGATGGATCGCGAAGCTCGATCGCGAAGCTCGATCGCGAAGCTCGATCGCGAAGCTCGATCGCGAAGCCGGATCGCGAAGGTCGGTCGCAAGATCAAACCGCAAAGTCCGGCCAAGGAAGACAAGCAAAGGTTCGCTCGGTGCGAACGCGGAGTCGGAGACCCGCGGTTCGCCGCGAAGCTCGATTCGCGGAGGGCTGTCGCGGAGTACGCGGAGCTTCGCGAAATCGAGAGTGCAAAAAGACAAGGAAGGCACGTAAAGACAAAAGAGGGCGGACCCCCTATTTATAGGCAACGACCCCGGATCATCGCGGCGCGCCTTATCCGCGCGAAGCATCGCGGCGCGTCCGGATCTGCGGCCCCGGCGAGCATCGCGGGCCTCCTTCGCGATGCGGCATCGCGAACCACCAACAGTTTTGGCGATTGTCCCTCAGACTTCGACCCTTCGCCCTCCACAGCTCCAAGTCTGAGGGGGGGCATTTGTTGGCGCCAAAAATAGGGCCCGAAACAAAGGAACGAAAAAAGGGTCGGCGCGCTGCCTCGCGAAGCTCCGACGCGAAGCTCCGTCGCGAAGCCCCCGCCGCGAAGCGCCCCAACCGTGGCGACCCCGCGAAGCTCCGGAGGCGGTAATCCTCCGTGAACCCGTTTGACGTTCGCGAGCCGCCGCGAAGCTCCGGAGGCGGTAATCTTCCGCGAACCCGTTTGACGTTCGCGAGCCGCCGTGAAGCACCGGAGGCGGCGCGCGAGCCCTGCTTCGCGGCACCCCTTCCCTATAAATACTCGACTCCCCCTGAGTCCCGAAGATGGACAATCCGATCTTTCGGCTTCTCCTCTCCCGAATCGCGAAGCACGCTTTGCCCCGGGAATCATGAGCTCCTCGAGGTATTTCTACTTCGCGAGATGACTCTGATTTGTTTCGTTTTGAGCCCCTCTTCCGAGAGGGATGCCCTTCGCGAAGCTCAACAGCGTTCGCAAAGGAAGGGGATTCCCAAGGGAACCCGAGAAGCCGCGGAGCACTTGTGCTTCGCGAAACACCCAACCCATACGAGTAATCCCTATGCTAAGGCAGGATTGCTCCACTTCGCGAAGTACATTGCTTGGCAGCACCCTGCTTCGCGAACCATTCCTTCTTCGCAAGGCAGTGCTCCGCGAACACTGTTCCACTTCGCGAAGCACCTCCCACTCCCAACTATGCCCCATGCTAAGGCCAAGGCACCCCACTTCGCAAAGCACACTCCTCTGCTTAGCGATTCCTCTTACCGTGCGACCCGCCAGGTTTGCACGATGTGATTTCAAAGTCCCATGGACAACACCTCCCGTAGCGCTGCTTCGCCTAATGCTTCTTCGCATAGGCATGCTAACGGCTATTGCTTTTTCACATAGCCACGCTAACGTGGACCCCTCGATGGTTCGCCCCACTACCCTCATTTACCATGGCCTTACCGGTACCTTCCCTTCCCCAAGGACCAGAGGGTACCGGTTATGTAAGTCCTAGGGGTGTGGAGTGAACCCACCTCGTCCGAGCTGCAGGACATTAAACTGCCAAGCGCCACGTCCTCAACACATGACGTTAAACTGTGACCCAACCTCGTCTCCCTCACGAAGGGTCCCCCCAGCTCGAACATTCATTACACCACTCGTCTCCACGGGAATGGAACTCTTCCGCACATGGAATGAGATCCTCCTTGTCGGAGTGGTGTATGTTCGCAGGGAAAGGGCTGCCTCAGAGCGTAAGCCCCTAACCTTTGGTACGGATGATTGCACCCGTGCATCTCTGTACTTCCCCACTACCAAGGTCAGTGGAGGACGTGATAGGGAACGAGGCACCCCCCTATGGGCCTCCATCCTGGAGTAAGTCCCAACACCATGGGCCGCCTAACGCGTAAGCCCCTCTTCGCTTCTCACGGACGCACCCTTCGCGACGTGATCGTCAGGTCCTTGCAACCTCTTGTTTCTCACACCGAGCATGACTCACGTGGGCTTAGAGTGAGCACCGACCCTGACAAAACCCACCTGAACTACGAGGTCTTTGATCCATGTCAAGGCATGGTACGTAGGAAGCCTCCCCGAGTTTCAAGCCCACCATTGGTGGACCATGTTCTACTTTCACGTCGGTTCACCGGCGAAACCCACCTGAACTACGAGGTCTTTGATCCATGTCAAGGAATGGTACGTAGGAAGCCTCCACGAGGTTCAAGCCCACCAATAGTGGACCAAGGTCTACATTCACGTCGGTTAACCGGTGAAACCCACCTGAACTACGAAGTCTTTGATCCATGTCAAGGCATGGTACGTAGGAAGCCTCCACGAGGTTCAAGCCCACCCGTCGCTCTTTCACGTCGGGTCCAATTCTGGTCCAGTGGTAAGCCATTGCGACCCAACCCACCTGAACTACGAAGTCTTTGATCCATGTCAAGGCATGGTACGTAGGAAGCCTCCACGAGGTTCAAGCCCACCCGTCGTTTATTCACGTCAGGGTTCACTATCATCCCGCATGACGTTAAACTGTATTCTTCGAACAACGAGGTCTTTGATCCATGTCAAGGCATGGTACGTAGGACGCCTTTATAAGGTTCAAGCCCACCATTAGTGGACCAAGTTCTACTTTCACGTCGGTTCACCGACAAACCCATTTGAACTACGAGGACTTTGATCCGTGTTAAGGCATGGTACGTAGGAAGCCTCCACGAGGTTCAAGCCCACCCGTCACCCAATTCACGTCGTGTTCTACCTACGTCCAGCATGACGTTAAACTACAATCTGGTCCAGTGGTAAGCCATTATGACCCAACCATCCGAACTACGAGGTCTTTGATCCATGTTAAGGCATGGTACGTAGGAATCCTCCCAGAGGTTCAAGCCCAACTCCCCTCGGACCAAGGTCCAGCTTCACGTCGGTTTACCGGCACCATCCCGAACTACGCGGACTTTGATTCCCTGCCACGGGGATACGTAGGAAGCCTCTTCAAGGCTCAAGCCCAACTTCACTGTCGCCCCCCTGCGATGGTCCCATTTCATTCTCATCTGTCTCCGCTAGACGTTAAACTCGCGGCATACCTTGTGTTGAACATGGGAAGCTGAGGAAAACCTCAGATACGTGTCTATGACATGTAATTCCCCGTGCTCGATGTGGGATGCCTCGGGCTTCCACGCCCTCGAGAAGCCTTGTGATCAAGGATAACAGACAGACATGCCAGGTACCCCAGCATCCAGACACGCTACTGATGCCTCAAACGTGATTACTCCCCTGACCGAAGGTTGCTGCCCTGACTGGACCCTTTGGAATGTCCCGACGGAAGCAGTGTAATTAACCGGCGTCCATGGAAACATGGCACTGGGAAGAGTTTCACGAACTACGTATTAAATCTATGAGGGAGACCCGGACTAGGTGACGAGTTCTGAGGAGGAATCCACAGAAGGAAGAACCGACATCCCATCATCCCGTTTCGATCAAGGAGCAGACGTACCTGAACAAGGAACGAATGCCGCCCGCCTTTGGAAAGCGGGAATGCGGGGCAATAAAGCCGCGCGTCCCCCCCCCCTGACAGACGGATGCGCGCGCGCCTCGGCGAAAGCGTCGGAAACAATCTTATTATTGAATAACAGACTTAATCGTGAGACATTTTATAAATATTGGATTATACTTAATTGAAAAACAAACTAAAACCATATGGAAATCCTTATGCATCAATTACCTCATAAGTCATCTAGCATCTATCTCTTCTCCATTATAGTGTAAAAAACCTATGAAAAACAACATCAATTATTTTTTAACACCCTTCTATAAAAATGATACTCACATGAAAGTGAAGGGGGTATATGGGTTTTATATAGAAAACATTTTTAAACACACACAAAAGTCCTTACATATATATAGAGAGATGAAAAATATGTCATCAACATGGAAAAATATAAAATTATTACAAATAGTAATACTTAAAAAAAACACAACAATATTTTCCAATCAAATATTAGTCAATCATGATCAAAAAATTATTATAAATTAAATAATATGATTCAAAAATGATACAACATTCAATTTCAATTATACATTAAACTATCATCTCAAGGTCAGTAAACCTTATAATTTTTAACATTTTTGTTTGAGATATTAATTATGTTATAAATCATGCCAATTTACAAACAATATTTAATAAAAAATTTATATCTATATAAATCTATTTATAATTAGAAATTCATGATGATTTTCGAATGATATATATTAAAAACTATAACAAAAACCATGATCGATACAAATAAACTCACTGTCGAATTATATTAATGGAGGTATTATTACAAAATAAAATTTAATAAAACCTAATGTATTTTTATACCACAACATCAAATGTTTCATAATTACGTATAAATAAATATATATAACTTGATCTCATGCCTCTCCAAATAGCATTTTGAAAATAGGTGAAACCTTTTCCCATTGGATAAAAAATATTTAAAACGCATATACAAAAATTTATCTGAAGGGATATTGATGGGGAGAGGGGGATTACATTGATTACCTAGGATTTTAGATCATCATTTATATATTTTATATTTCTTTCAAGACCCTCCCCCCATTCCAAGTCAATGTTAGGTATTTCTATCTGATATGTCATGCCGAAAAGTTACCATTTTTTGTAATTAACATACTAGCAGTCATTTATATACTAAAAACATTGTTTTATTTTCAATATTTTATCATGGATATTGAATTATCCTATTAAATAAAATAATAACACTAATATTATATTATAAATTTCATATAGTAGTGAAATTAATCAAGGTTGAAAAAACTATTTCATTTTTCATAAATACATTTTCCAGTCACCGGTGGGAAGGGCTCCAGCCACCAGATTCCTCCTTAATCCTATCCTAAAGGAATTTATCAGTACAAAACTACACCATAATAATTAACCACACATACACCTCTATTTATATATTTTACATTTTAAATTTTTACACAAAATATTCTTTTTATGCATTCAAACATTTTATATGGTTGTAACATGGACATCCAAGATCATATCGAAGAACAGTATAATCTATTGGGACTAAATTAATACCCTACCTATTACTTAATTAAATTCTTGATTTTATCAGATCATATAATTAAAACAGCCTTGATTATACCAATTCACGGTATAGGGGTGTGTAGCAAAATCAAAAGGGCTAGGTATTTAAAATATTCCATCATCGGAGCGAAAAAAATACTAGTTTCTGATGATATTAGCCTCATTAGAGTTTTGAGGATCCAATGTGTCTTTAATAAGCACACAATGTAATAAACCTAGTGGATCCCTCATTTGAATCAAGGGGTGATTGACTGTATGTAATCATTGGGGACCATTTGTTGAATGATCCAAAGCTGTATCCCTCTTGATCAACCATGTATGCTTCTCAAATATGCACAATCATTGTTGGTAAAATTTTTGGTGCTATAGAGGAGCTCTAATGATTCCTTAAACATCTCGATGATCAAATTTATCATGTCCCTTCAATCCATTAATGGTTTTTTTTGATCGGTCACTAAGAGGGGGACTTCATTTCTCCAGGATTTGGAATGCGAGAGAATAACTCATTCTATTAGCATGAATAGTGATTAGATTGTGATTCTTTTGTACTTTATATAGTGCATGCTAAAATTCCAAGATAGGGTACCTTAGACTCCCGAAGTAAAATTCCAATAAAATCACCAACAAATAAATTGTTATAATGAAGTAACTACATCATATATATTATTTATATTTTATCACATACATGTACAACATATTAAATATATTAAATGAAAAACATGAGTCATTGCATCGACTCATGATGAAATATAATATTAAATGAACCATGAAAATTTAAAAAAAAAATCATGTATATAATATTATTTCTTGTATTCACAAAACACATTGTAAAACATTTTAATAATTAAATTCAATATAAATATTCTATACTCAAATAATAATTATTTTTTTATTCATATGTGGTCGATTACATGGGAAACATTCAAAAACCAGGGTGGGTCCTAAAATTATCATATATCTATTAAAAAATATTGAAGATTCATGAATAAACTATTGTGTGAGAACTTATAGGTTATTTTCATGGAAATAGTTGATAGTATTCATTGAAGAATAAATAATCCTATCAATCTATTACAAACACTAAAGAGATAGAGAATAGTCATAAACATGACAACTATACAATGAGCACACACTATGTAATATAATGTCTTTGTCTCACAATAACTCAAATATAAGGATGCATAATTTTCACATCATTATTCAATGATATATTTTTTTATCTAAATAGACACACATACCTTCAACTTACTTGGGAAAGAATTTATAAAAGTATTACCATCATGATCAACTAGGCCTATGATATCACTTCCTAACCATAGAAGTGAAAAGTTCTACATTGTCCATTCAACCAATTCCAAACCACCAATTAAAAAACCAATACAAGATTTCATCACATTACTTCAATTTCATTGTTTGATTTTTGTATTCAATGTGCATGTTGAAATGGATTAAATTGATAATGATATTATTTCATGATACTAATATACATGTACAAATATAACAAAAACCAATGAAAAATTAAACATAGGATGTTTATATAAGAGGGAATGTTCTCATAATCACTAACCATAGATCTAAGAGTATACATCATGAGAATAAGTATTAATGTTTATGAGACCTCATCACCTGATAGTCAGATATAAATTATTTCAAATAAGAATGATTTATTAAGAATATAGGAAATATATTATTATGATTAATGTAATAGCATCTTAAAGTTATCATTATCAATTTAAAACTTCTATAATATTTTCATATGTCCAATAATCTATACGCATTACCATTTTAATTGAGGATGCTGAATTATCAAAAATATAATTGTAATGGGGCATCATGAATAACTAACTATAAAATTTGTACGGAAATATAAAAGTAGAGATAAATATGGGTCATGTCGCGGACTAGGCCGGGTCTCCATCCACCCTGGCACCCGACCCAGTCTGCGACATGGCCCGAAGGGCGTTCCCGATCCCCACGGGCTGGCACAAGTGCCCAGGTATCAAGAGTAACTTGTGGTAACGGTTTACCCGAAATGGTATACACAGACACTAACAAGTTAATAAAAATGAAACTAGGAATCGACAAACAAAGAGACCATTAAACTGAAATCAAAATTTTAAGGTTTACAACTAGACCCAACGCCCAGAAATAACTGACAACAAAAGAGACTAAAACTATAACTCAAACCTCCAAGCGACAAGAGTGGTGTAGAATCCGCACGCCACAACACAACCTGCATGAGAAGGCCATTAACAACTCAAACCACCATCGCTATACACGATTTCACAACCTGGAATACACAAGAAACAAAGTCTACATAAACCCGAAGGTGTATACAGGGTGTGAGTGAAAGGCCCAGAAGGACGTCACCCACTAAAAGGGTTTTATTCCACAACATCAAAAGGAAAATTTAATGTTCTTATTCAAGTTATACTTTCAAAATGCTTTTAAAGAAAGCATTTAAAAACCAAATGCTAAAGGAAAACACTAAAAGAACTCATTTGACAAACACGATTTTAAAGAGGAAGAGAAAAGTTCATTATGGGCACACACACACACACTCACACACACACACATACTCACACACACACACACACAGACACCCAAGTGGTCCTCCATATTCCGGCGGAAGGCACCACCACATAGATGGTAGAGCACTATGGGTAAATCCCCCTAAGGTTCATCTAGCTCGAGTGGGACCCTAAAACCTTGTGTCTCGGTGAAACGTGGCTTAGAAGGCCACGACCCTCAGAAAACGTGGCTTAGAAGACCACGGCCCTCAGAACATGTGGACTAGAAGGCCACGACCCTCAGATATCATATGTTTAGTTAGTCTTGCAATCATCAATCCAGCTAAGTGAAACAGGGATGATACCCATCCGGTTCACTAGCGCACTAGTTCTATTCCGCCCACCTAGATACCCAGCGTTTTCCCTTGTGCTCAAACAAATTTCACATTCACATAGTATATTTATTTCTCATATTTCAGACCAAACAAGATATTGCACACAAAATTCATCATTTTCATACCCAAACACATTTCAAAAACACACGCACAACAAAATACCTTTCCAAAAATACATCTGTCATTATGTAATTATTTCGCAAATCCCTATTTGGAAACACTCAAAGAACATAAACAATTCTCACAACTTAGAAATCATTATTTAATGAACACAACAAGGGTCGACGAAAATAAACACACCCAATTTTAAACAAGAGAGCCGTTCAACCCACTTGCTTAATAAATTATCCTTAAAATTAGTTTCACACCAACTACACAATTATCTGGTCCATCTGCACCTAGAACCCAACTTGAAAACATTGCACCAAAACAACACAGATTTTTACGTGCAAAGGCCATTTTAAAATCAATTTCACACTCAACTATTCTAAAACCTCACTTGAACCATATAAACAATTGATTAATAAATTTTAGGATTTACCCCAATATGGTCGAAATGAAAAACATGATCATTTCTAAACAAAGAGAAATTTTCAAAAACGCATATATGTCAAATAATTTTTTTTAATGCATTTCGCACAGCCTATAAAGCATGGACAACCATTTATATAACAAAAAACATATATACAACAAGACCATACTGTTTTGGAAATTCTATTTCATCAAATGAGCATGCCAAACCATTTTAAACATTGATCACATCGCACAATTATATCATATAACATAATAAATTAACTAAAAAACCAAATTAAATTATCCAAAGGATGTCAAGGCATGGAACCATCTACCTCGGAATGTAGGAAACCTCGTGACCATGGTGCGAAACTCCCGCTGCATGCCAAACACACCACAAACAACATAATTAATCCCTAAAACAAGCAATCAGAGCTATTACACCATAATCGGACCAAACGCGAATCCAAAATATCAAAATCAAACCAATTACAACAATAGATTCTAATCTCAACTTAATAAAATCAAATGAACCAAAAACCGAGGTGTAACACACCTACGGCAAGGGGGTCCAAGAAGCTTTCTGACTAAGATGGAGGATGCCGGAAGGTGTTGCGCCAGATGGAGCTTCGCCGGAAGAGGGCACAACCAAGTGAGGTGCGACCAGAGTTATGCCGAACAGTTTGGAGCTTTTCTGGAAAGAATTGTGAAAATAGGGGGGGTTGCGGGTGCGGTCTGGTGCGCCAGAGGAGGTCGCTCGGGCAGCAGCGGAGGGTTTTTCGCGATGGGGTGATCCGCTGGGTGGTCCGGCCGAGAGGGATGCGCTACCTTGGGTGGTAGCCGGTGTGGTGAGGAGGGACGAAGGGGAGGTCCGCACCAGAGGGGGGGGGGGTCGCACCGAAGTAGGCTACACCGGAGGAGGCCGCACCACTGGAGGCTGCGCCGGAGGAGGCTGCGCCAATGAAGACTGCACTGGAGGAGGCCACGCCAGAGGAAGGAAATATGAAAGGGCGAGCGGTGGTGTGGTTCGCCGGAGAAGGGCTGAGCGGAGGGCCAGCTAGGGTTAGGGGGGGAAGGTGCACTGCACAAAACAGAAGTGGGGGGAGAGGGTCTGCGCGATGGAGAGAAAGAAGATGGAGGGATAGAGGAAAAAAAATAAATAAAAAGAAAAATAAAATAAAAAGAAAATAAAAATAAAATAAAGATAAAGATAAATTAAAACTAGAATAAACATACAACGTTAACTTAAAAATACTTAAAACCTAATAAAAATCTTAACAATGTTTATAATAGCATTAACATTAAACTTATGAGCAAAAAATTGTACGACCATTTTAATAATTTAATATTATCCAACTAATAAAAATATTAGCTAAAATAATAATAAGAAGAATAATCCCCAATCAAAATAATATTATTATTAAAGAACTCTTAATTTAATTAATCATTTTTTTATATTTTGTTTTTGCATTTAATATATTATTCAACTCATTAATTAATTGATTACCCGTGCATCGGGTAGGTCGCACGAACATCTAACGAAGCCATGTGGCTCCACCCATTCCGTGTGCATGCGCTAGACACTACCGAGTCAAAATACTCCTTTATCATCAAAATGCAAAGACTCAAGTCGGGTCTGGCAATGTGCACGGGGTCATGTGCAAGGTTGCACACAAAAATAATAACACATATAATAATAAAACATCATCCAATTACGATTGGGCGCTACACACGGTCGCGCATACGGGCACCCTCTCGTATAAGATCACAATACCCTTTTAAATTACAATCGATTCAAACTGCAACTCAAAGAAAGACCTAAAATAAATTAAAATATAATAAACGTCAGGTCGGGGTGTGAAAATGCTCCCCACCATGACACTTTCTTCCCCCAAAAATTCCCGAAAGACATTCCCAACCCAAATATTCCAAGAAAGACCGTGAAGATACCTAAAATAAAAACTCACTCACTCGAAGACCGAGCATTCGAAACACCATGACCTGAAACTTCAAAAATCCCCAAAAAAGAAACACCAAGAAGAAAAGCCAACAACAAGGAATTCACCTTCAAACACGACTACAACATGGAACACCCCGACCCCCAACCTAGGAATCACCGGGTCTGATCGAGATCTCCAAAAACACTCGGCCCACGAACCATTATCCAAGATAACCAATTAGCATGGTCGAGATCAGGTGGAGCAGAAGCAAAGGGTTGCTCCGCCAAGCGCACTTTGAAACAGAGTCTTCCACAAGATTTTCCTATGGTGGTCTCCCCACCATATTAGGGTTCTTGTCAAACATTGGTTCTTCAAACCAAAACAACTCACCAACCCAGACAGACATCCAACACTAGATTGACCCTTCAAACACCCTATGGTTAACCAACACAAGAGGGGAGATCGGTGGGACCTTCACTAGGTCTCCCCACCATTTTAAAATATCCTAACACCACAAAACTTGCACGGGCATTCCTAGTTTACTATAAGTAATACTGATTGAACCCTTCATCATGAACCCACCACACGGGCCGACCCACACTGATCATTCCTACAGTGGACAACACTCTGCCACATAAGATAGCTTTGATAGCAGAAACCCCTAACCAGGAGATGAATCAGACAGGCGCACAATGATTCCACAAGACATGAGTATCTCAGACCACAAGAGGTTCAAAAAGCACACCCACTATCTTTACAAGAATATGGGTTTTTCCGAACCTCTTTAAGGCCCAAGAGGAACTACCATAAAATAAGACCATGACAAGTAGACAAGGGCTCCATGCCCCTCACAACAATAATGACACCTTCAGAGAGGGTACTGCAATAAGGAAATTTAAGTTATCTTCATCCCGACATTGCGGACTAAAGTCAGACCAAGCCCGTCCCACGCCTGACGAGTTTTCAACTGCGCGCAAGCTTCACCCTGAGACCTAGGGATGGGGCACTGATGTCTGAAGCATCTCCATCCTCGTAGTCCCAAGCTGGCCACTTCTAACTTGAACTTCTTCCGCTGGAAAAGCAGCCTGCATAATTCTCCTCGTGTCTCGTGCGGCCACTCAATTAACATACCCACTGAGGATTGCAGCAAACGACTTAGAGTGTCTGACTAACCACACTAGAGATAGGAGGTTGAGCGGTCTGTCTGACACGCAACACGAACTGATGGGAGGAACTCTCCATGAACAAGTCCCTTTTGTTCACACTCTCCGTCAGATGAGGGACCTACTCTTACCAAAATATAAACAGGACCAACAACTTGTACCATTTTTTTGACCGACGATTCCAAACTACTTCTGGGGAACATGGAACTAGCTCATCAGAATGGTCAACACAACTCTTTCGCCGCATGTTGACTGGTCGAGAACCTACGAGATCAACCAATTTCCCTCACCTTCACTTCCTTAGGTACAATTATGGAATGAGGCTTGTCTTGAGGATTTCTCACGATGTCCTCATTTGCAACGAAAACAGAATGATCACCATTCACTAGTTTAGTCCCACTCCACCAGATGTACTCGAGACAATCTTACATCCACACAACATTTGAAGTTCCTTCAAAACCAGAGACACTTAAAACTTTCCCAAATCACTCAACGACATCCAACTGACATCGAAGTCTATGAACAGTCAACGCCACCGAGCAGAGCCCAACTCTTCCACTCCACTGAGAGTCTAGGTCGGGCCAAGAACTGAGAGAGACCTGTTGGAACCTATGGAACATTTCTAGGGGCATATCCCAAACAAGAAACACAAAACAGCCTTCCAAAAATCCAAACACATTGCAAAACAAACATCAACATTCTAGAAACAAATACAATAATTCCAACGTAAAAAAACAATTAATTTTCAAAGAAAAACGCTCACTTGAAAAACCAAGCACTGCACAACAAGCCCAAAATCTATTTTGAAAATACATCTTTACTCTAAACTCCATGTCATTTTTTCCATTTCCAAAACCATTTAATCGCAAAAACCCATTTAAGAAAAAGTCCCACTTTCTAAGAAACAAGAAGAAACTTGAGAAATCAATCAACCACCACTGATATTCCATGGTGCCCTGCAAGTATGCATTTTCGTGCCACTCAGGCACCCATCCACAAAATCCACCAACTATCCATTAATATGGTCTACATGCACATGAGAGAACCCATATGAATACCACTAGAATGAAACAAGGCTACTCTGCTTTCAAAACAAAACATTCTCAGTATCAGAAAATACCTTTTTCTTTTCAAAACCATTTCAAAAATTGAAGGCAAATTTCATGAATGCTTTCCATTTCTAAAACATCCCATTTCAATTTTAGATGACCCAAAACATCCCTTTAGAAATTCAACTTTGACAAATCAACGCCAAATTCCAAAAACAAGGTCCACGAGAAACGCATCCCAAAATGAAATAAGAGAAGTAACAAAGTCTGCTTCCCTTTTTAAAGGAAAACAATTTCATGCCAACTCCCAAAACTGAAGCAAGAAATCACAAGCATTAAAGCACCTGGGTGGAGGACTAGTGGTCGTGTCTAACCCAGCTACATGGTTTAGAAGACCATTCCCTAGGCAAGCACCAACCACTAAGAGTGTCGAACCGTACTCTCGGGCATCACATGGGTCACTACCCCATGTGAGACCGTGCACAGTGCTGGTTTACTCCTATTGGCATCCCCCATCCACAAATACCAAAGCTTAAACTTGGATCCTGGACTACCCCTGGTTACTCGAGGATCGGAATGAGAAAGAGTTCGCGACGCTCTTCCCGCACCTACCACTTGAGTACCGACAATCCTATCTCTGATCTACCTGACATCCCGAATAACGAAACAAACAAAACCTCCTCTGATAACATTTTGTCAGGAACCAGGCCGGGTCGCCATCCACCCTGGCGCCCGACCCGGTCCGTGACATGGCCCGAAGGGCGTTCCTGATCCCCACGGACTGCCACAAGTGCCCGGGTATCATGTGTAACCTGTGGGAATGGATTACCCAAAATGGTATACACAAACACTAACAAGTTAATAAAAAATGAAACTAGTAATCGACAACCAAAGAGACCACTAAACTGAAATCAAAATTTAAAGGTTTACAACTAGAACCAACGTCCAAAATAAACGACCACAAAAGAGAATAAAACTATAACTCAAACCTCCAAGAAACAATATTGGTGTAGCATCCGCATGGAAAAACACCAACCTTCATGAGAAGGCCACTAAAAACTCGAACCACCATCATTGTGCACGATTTCACAACCTCGAATACACAAGAAACAAAGTCTACATACACCCGAAGGTGTATGCAGGGTGTGAGCGAAAGGTCCAGAAGGACGTCACCCAATAAAAGGGTTACATGCCACAACATCAAAAGGTCAATTTAATGTGCTTATTCAAGTTATACTTTCGAAATGCTTTTAAAGAAAACATTTACAAACCAAATGCTAAAGGAAAACAGTAAAAAGACCTCATTTCACAAACACGATTTTAAAGAGGAAGAGAAAATTTCAATATGGGCACAAACACACACACTCACACACACACACACACACACCCAAGTGGTCCTCCATATGCCGACGGAAGGCACCACGCTATAGATGGTAGAGCACTATGAGTAAATCTCCCTAAGGTTTATCTAGCTCGAGTGGGACCCTAGAACCTTGTGTCTCAGTGAAACGTGGCTTAGAAGGCCACGACCCTCAGATATCATATGTTTAGTTAGTGTTGCAATCGTCAATCCAGCTAAGTGAGATAGGGACGATACCCATCCGGTTAACTTGCGCACTAGTTCTAGTCCAACAACCAAGATACCCAGGGTTTTCCCTTTTTCTCAAACAAGTTTCACATTCACATAGTATATTTCTTTCTCATATCGCAGACCAAACAAGATATTTCATACAAAAGTAATCATTTGAATACCCAAACACATTTCAAAAACTCACGCACACCAAAATACCTTTCCAAAAATACATCTATCATTACGTAATCATTTCACAAATCCCCATTTGGAAACACTCAATGAACATAAACAATTCGCACAACATAGAAAGAATTATGTAAAGAACACATCAAGGATCGACACAAATAAACACACCCAATTTCAAACAAGAGATCCGTTAAAACAACTTGCTTAATAAATTATCCTTAAAACTATTTTCACACCAACTAAACATTTATCTAGGCCATCTGCACCTAAAACCCAACTTGAAAACATTGCACCAAAACAACATAGATGTTTACATGCAAAGGCCATTCTAAAATCAATTTCACACCCAACTATTCTAAAATCTCACTTGCACCATATAAACAATTGATTAAGAAATTTTAGGATTTACCCCAATAAGGTCGAAATGAAAAACATGATCGTTTCGAAAGAAAGAGAAATTTTCAAAAATACATACATGTCAAAAAAAAATTACACACATTTATCACAACCTGTAAAGCACGGCCAACCATTTATACAACAACAAACATTTAAACAACAAGACCATACTATTTTGGAAATTCTATTTCATCAAACGAGCATGCCAAACCATTTTAAACATAGATCACATCACGCAATTAAATCATATAACATATTAAATTAACTAAAAAACCAAATTAAATTATCCAAGGGATGTCAAGGCATGGAACCACCTACCTCGGAATGTAAGAAACCTGGTGACCTTGGCGCGAAACTCCCGCCGCATGCCAACCACACCACAAACAACATAATTAATCCCTAAATAAAGCAATCGGAGCAATTACACCATAATCAGACCAAACGCGAATCCTAAATATCAAAATCAAACCAATTACCACACTAGATTCTAATATCAACTTAATAAAATCAAATGAACCAACAACCGAGGTGTAACGCACCTACGGAAAGGGGGTCCGAGAAGATTTTCAAGTGAGATGGAGGATGTCGGAAGGTGTTGTGTCATCTGGAGCTTCCCCAGAAGAGGCTACAAGGGAGTTGCGACCAGAGGTGTGCCGAACAGGTTGGAGCTTTTCTGGACAGAATTGTGAAAATAGGGGGGGTTACGGTGCGGTCTGGTGTGCCGGAGGAGGCCGCTCGAGCAATAGTAGAGGGTTTTTCGCGATGGGGAGATCCGTTGGGTGGTCCGGCTGAGAGAGAGACGGTAGCTTGGGTGGTATCCGGTCTGGTGAGGAGGGACGAAGGGGAGGTCTGCGCCGGAGATGGGGGGGGTCGTGCCGAAGTAGGCTGCACCAGAGGAGGTCGCGCCGCTGGAGGCTTCGCCGGAGGAGGCTGTTCCGATGAAGAATGGGCTGGAGGAGTCCACACCGGAGGAAGGAAAGGTGAAAGGGCGAGCGGTGGTGTGGTTCGCCGGAGAAGGGCTGAGCGGAGGGTCGGCTAGGGTTAGGGGGAAAAGGCACGCTGCTCAAAACAGAAGGAAGGGAGAGGGTCCGCGCAATGGAGAAAAAGAAGGGGGAGGGATAGAGGAAAAAAATAAAAAGAAAAAGAAAATAAAAAGTAAATAAAAAGAAAATAAAGATAAAGATAAATTAAAACTAAAATAAACTTACAACGATAACTTAAAAATACTTAAAACCTAATTAAAATCTTAACAAAGATAATACTATAAATAACATTAAACTTATGAGATAAAAATTTTATGACCATTTTAATAATTTAATATTATCCAACTAATAAAAATATTAGCTGAAATAATAATAATAAGAGTAATCCCCAATAAAAATAATAATATTTTTAAACAAATCTTAAATTAATTAATCTTTTTTTATATTTTTTTTGCATTTAAAGTATTATTCAACTCGTTAATTAATTGATTACCCGTGCATCAGGTAGGTCGCACGAAAATCTAACGAAGTCATGTGGCTCCGCCCATTCTGTGTGCATGCGCCAGACACTACCGAGTCAAAACACTTCTTTATCATCAAAACGCAAAGACTCAAGTCAGATCCGGCAACGTGCACGGGGTCGTGTGCAAGGTTGCACACAAAACAAATAACACATTTAATAATAAAACATCATCCAATTACGATTGGGCGCTACACACGGTCGCATGTACGGGTGGACACCTGTATAATATCACAAAACCCTTTTAAATTAGAATCGATTCAAACTGCAACTCAAAGAAAGACCTAAAATAAATTAAAATATAATAAATGTTAGGTCGGGGTGTGACAGGTCATGGGATCCCATGTGTATATAACTCCCACTTGAACTAGAGGTATCCTGTTAACTATCCTCATTGTCACTAATATGATATGATTATGTTTTAGTTGAGATATTGCTTTTGTAAAATGAATTCCTTGTTTCTACTGGATTGTTATTATATTATTTGTAACTTCACCACCTTGATTAAAACTGCTCAATAGATATAAACCCTAGGTAGATATCCTTTTGTCCACTGTTTAAAAATTATATCATGGCTAGTACTAGCAGTAAAATAATAACAATTTAAATTTTTAAGAACATTACATACTAGGAAAGATTTCATGAACTTCAACAAACCATTATAGATTATACACTTCTTCTTTATGTGCATTTGAATCTATAATGTTCTTGTTATGTGTGTATATGGATACCACTAGATTGATTGATATTGTCTTTCCTTTTACTATATAATTACTATGATATTTAATTATATTTTCAAATAGGAATAAAAAAATTTGTCCCTTTAAACTAGTATTGCTTCCTCTATAAATTCCAAGTACATGTATTTTGAACATTCTCATGTACAACAAGATAGTTATGACTACTTTACTTGTATTTCTCCTATATGTTATAATTATTTTTCCTATTATAAAATTTATTATAGAAATATCACTTGTAGAATATATCATGGAATATGTGATTCAGGCATTTCATAAGAATATAGAATTAATCTAATGACATTAATCTCCCCTTATTCCCCTTTCTTGTCTTCTTTGATAGATTTATGTCATGTGACATTGGTAGAAATTATATCTCAAATTGATCCATCTTATATTTTTTAATAGCATGTCAGTATATGAACTTTTAATTGGTATATGAAACTATTAGATCTACCTCAATATATTACATCCCCAAAAATGTATGTTTATACTAAAAAATATAAATAGAGATTCCTTAATTTATATATTGACTAACTATATTACTGATAAATGATCCCTATATTTAAAAAATCTTATTACAGATAGAACACCAATTCTCTCTAACTAACCTCTGGAAAAAATTGAAATGATTTATTCAAAATCAATATTATAATATCTTTTTTCTTACAATAATCCAAAACTCAAATTTACAAACATTAAAAGCATTTTGGAATTCCACTTTTCCATCATCCATTTCAAGTTTCATTGTATAGACACATTATAAAATTGGTAGTATTGACATTAGATATTCAATTAAATGATCATAAAATGTATCAATGGATACTAAAATTAAAATCAATTTATGAATAACGTCTAGGAATAACCAATAAAGTCTTGTTGGAATGACTGTTTTACCATTCATGTGATGTATCACATGAATACCAACATATTTATTCAAAATAAAAAGACCAATGAACTTTGATACATGGATTCCATTATTGATTTTTAAATAAAATTATCAATATTATATGATTTCTATATACTAATTAATTATAGGATTCATTATTATAGATGTATAAAATATTTCCAGATGTTTTGAATATAAAACCAACATCATTGATTAATCTATCCTACATAGTATGTATCGTTGGAACATTCATTTTTTAACATGGTATTGTGGAACTTGTTATTATGAAAACTACTTCTGAATATATTCCATTGACTAAAACCAAAAAAATATTTCTCCCACTATCTCACATAGATATGTTCACAGTTATATAGAAATTTATTCTATCAATTGATTACAAAAATTTTATCGTAATCATTTCATTAAAATATTGTGAACTTTTTAGATAATTAATTTAGAAGAACAATGTTTTTTCTTGATGTAATATTTTTTATATCCTTAATAATTTTTTTATTAAATAACCATTTATTATGGAATAATGGATTTCAATCATACAATAAATCATATGATATGAATTTTTCATGATAGGTACCATATTTTTTTGGCAATACGTTTTTATTTCCAATGATTGTCTTGATTAGAAATTTATGTAACTGTAATGGATATAATTTTCATCCTTGATATTCATTTTACTTAAATCATGACTATGATCTATATAAGGAATTTTTCATTTTGTAATTCCTCTAATATATATTTTTTTATTGATGTTCACATGTAAGACAAATAATCAATCCTCATTAAAATCATAACACTGATCTGAATTATATATTTATTGTTTATGAATTACTCTGAACTACATTTTATTAATCGTTAAATTCATGATCAAGATATTATTTGGAAAACTAGCCCAATGAAACTCAAATTTTATGATTATGTATATACCATACTTCACTTTAAATTTCTTGAATAAATAGTTAATGGAATTTAATGAATTGTATTTACCACTAGCTTAACATTGGAATAGTTTACGCTCTCCAGCTACATTAGTTATGAATGATTTGTGGGTTAAATTTATTATTGAAGGTTTATTTTTCCAAAACTATGTACATAAATGTGGTAATGATAAAAAAGTTCATTAACTCTAAAGTTTCTAAAAACATACAAGACATATCATTGGAATCTAAATAGTATTTCTTAAAAAAGAATTATATTACCAAGACTATGTAATTAAGTATTATATTTTATATTCATAATGTATTTCCAATTATTCAATCATCACTGAACTTTTAATTGAGTATAAATGACCAGAAAAAACATTCATTGTTTACTTTTATAAATGTTCCTATACTTAATTGGTTGATATTTTTAAATACACATATATAATAGGAATATTTTATTTCATAACCAATGAGTATAAAAGAAATATTACTTATATTTATTGAATATACCTAAATAAGAAGCGGCTTCTTGATTTTTGAGTTCAGTTTATTACATTTAAAATTTCATGGAATTATTTTAGGAAATGAAATCAAATAATATCCTGTTTATAGCTATTTTTAAAGGAAATTCTGATGGTTCTATTGGAATCACTCGAATCTTTGGCCTTTTTTCCTTTAAAATTATTCAACATATAAAAAAAGATCAAACATTCCTTAAATTTTGATTTACATCGAAATCCTTACCAAATCGACAATGAAGGGTTTACACAATTAATTATTAATTATTTAATATTAACCCAAATGATAGTATATGAATTTATAATATATAAGAATGGGGTTAATTGAATGACCATGATCAGTCTATCATATTTACACATCTATAAAAAAATCCCCACCCATCCATGTCTTTATTCACTTTCTCCTCACAAAAATCATGCATATAAGACTACATGTAAAATTTTGAAATCTTTCATACGTCAGTATCTTGTATGCACCATTAGAACCTTGATTTATATGTTGGATTTATAGGTATTGGGGACACTACCACGATTAATTTCATATGTTGTACTTTGTGAAAGCAATTGTACTAATTTTTAATTATCATGACGGTTTCGACATGTTATTTTACCAATAATTATGGGAGTGTGATTGTGATATGTCAATAAATTTTCTATAAAAAATATATTATTTTAGTAATTTCATCTTGATTAATAATTTATACATTACCAGTTAAATTATTTAAATCATTTAATGTATCCCACTATTTTATCAAACTCTACATACACTATGTATTAGAATATAAGATCTCTATTGTTTGAGTATTATAGTAGATAAAATCTTTGAAACATCTCATCATAGTCTAAAATTGATAGCCACAAAACTACATGAATTTTTCATGGTAGTCATTGGACCGAGTATCCAAAATTACTAGTACTTCCTTAATCTGTTAACTGATTTACCATCTTTTAAAACAAAAATCATGATTTACTAAACACTTTACTTTAACGTAGAAACATTAATGCTTTACATAATTATTTAGTTCCAACATCATTTATGTTAACCCATCAATCTCTTATGAAGTCCCATATTGTAAGGGGGACCCTCAACACTAGATCATGAGCACCTTCTACAACCAGTTTTGTTCAAACATCAATGATGGATGGCATTTGAGACTTAATATTTCAATGATGATTTTTTGTATTTTTCCTAAAAAATTAGAAAATATCCATTAATTTTTCCATTAAATGTTGTATATACCACAATTGAACATTAATATGAAACAAATCCATCTTGTATTTATTCATTTATTATTATTATTATTATATGTGAATCATGTTGATAAGGAAATTGAGAAAATAATAATAAATACATTAAGGAAAGAAAATTAACTAAATGGACTTGAGAATATAATATTGGTCGATCCATTTAAACTCATTATATCTACAATGAATTATTAGTATGATATATGGGTTGGCACTTAACTCAGGATGCATCTCATACCCTGTCTGGTGTGTCAACTTCGTTTCTATATTTCACCTCTACTTGGAGTGATATGTGACTTACCATGTGATCGTCAAAATATAAATATCCCCACATGTATATTGGGGGTAGTTATTAGGATTAGAAAATTACATTAAAAATGATGGATTCACCAGCCATTATATATATTGATTAAAATAAATAGATTCAGATATGATGATAAAAAATAACTCATTGGTACAACAATTACATATAACTAAAATAAATAATTAACTAAAACTTGACATACATGGATGATGCTCATGAATTATCTACTTAAAAATTAATATCATGATAAAATTAAAATGAAATAAATGTAATTGTGATCGAATTTAAAAAATTTCATGAATTATTTAAATTCAAATAATTTATTTTTTTTGTCCCTAAAATAATTTAATTTGTAATTCAAAAATTAAAATATTCAATTAAATTAATATTAAAAAACAATATAGTAATTTTCATCAAAAATTAAATTAATTTCCTATATAATAATAATAATAATAATATTTTATATTTCAATAATTTAGTAATGTATTGTTTAAATTAAAATTTTATGGACCCCAACACTGTGTGGTATGCAATTTTGGGTTGTGCCAACCCCATTCAGAATCATAAGAGACCATTTTTTCTTTTTTATCCAATAACCCATTCCACAAAAGCATCCTTTTTTGTTATTTCAACACTGATATCCTCTCATAGCCCCAAAAAATTGTCTCTATTCAACAATGTATATAGGATATTGAAGAATCCTATTAACTAAAATAATAATAATATAATAATATTTAAAATTCCAAAAAATTGGTGTAATTAATCCTATCCATAATAACTATTATGTCCATTGGAGAAAAGTACCCATGTCACCGGTGGGAGGGGTTTTGACCATTTGATTTTTGCAGGAGCGTGTCTGAAAATCAAGTATAACCATAAAGCACCACTATGTTATTAAATATATATATATATATGTATGTATATGTATATATCTGTTATTTATATTATAATACCCAAAAAACATCACATTCAATCCATGAATTATTTTCAGATGACTTTAATAAAGGAATCATAGATCAGATTGATGCGATGTCAGTTCTTCTTAGAAAAAATTAAATCCCAATACTTAATTTAATGAAATTTTTATTTTTCACAGATCATAAAATTCATGTGGTCACTTAAATACAAATTGAAGGTATCAGTTGACACAATGGATACTGGGGGATAGAGATTTAAATTTTAAATCACCAGAGCAATGAATCTTCATCACTACTGGTGATCTGAGCATGAGTAGAGGTTTTAAGATCTATCATGCATTTAATATGAAAAAATAATAATTAAACTGAATGGTTAACTAAATAGAATAAAAAAACACTCGATTTACCTCATCTCGGGTGACCATTACTCAACTAATATAAATCCAAACGTATCTAGATTTTCCACAAGTACCTCAAGAATATGTGAAATAACTACTCATTATATTCTAGTGTATAGCAGAAACCTCCAAAATTTTAGTCAATGTAATAATGATCACCTCAATCCTTTCCATTTGACCAACAAAAGGAATTCATAGATCGGTAACATAGAGTGATATGTTCTCAATCAAGGATACAATATGAGAAAAATATCTCATTTTTGGAATAAATAATCATTGGAATGGTTTTCTTCTATTGATTAAATAATTGACTCTCAAATACTAGGAAATGGTTACCCATACCATAGAAATAAAATTCCCCCCAAAAAATAAATAAATATTTTAATATGGCGAACTAGTTTTTTCAAAAATACTATTTATATTCAATCCTAACATTCAATATATATTAAATATATTATGTTACCAACCTAAGACATTAACATGACTTGTAATTCCCCAAAATATTAAATGAACACTCAAAATAAAAAAAATATTTGGTAGTATAATATTATTTTATGTATTCACTTAATACCTTAGGGATAAATTTAATAAATAAATACAACCTAATTATTATATAGATGAATAATACTGAATTTATTTATTCATCAGTGATTGATTACACGAACAACTCTAAGATCCCGTGGTGGGTCCAATCCTATCCAAAATACTTATTCTTCAAAATAGTGATGATTCTTGTATATCCGATATTCTATGATCGTATACTCCCTTATATTGATAGTAGTGAATAGTATTGATAGAACAAGGTAAGAGTCTTGCAACCCATCAAGGCCTTTAAGGAGATATGGAATTGTCATAGACATGATATATATCCTTTGAAATTGTACTATGTAATACTAAATCTTTGTCACATGATTTCTCATAATGTAGGATTCATACATTTGTCATCATACTTTATTGCACTATTATTTCAAGATCTAAAAGAAAACTCTTATCTTTGAATAACATGTCCATGGATTTTTATGGTATTTACATCCGGATCAACTAGTCTCGAGCTATAACTTCTTTAACTCGGATGAAAAAAATCTATCTTGAATATTCAACCAATGACATACCACCATTGACACCCCCAACACAAGATACCTTAACCCGACTTCAATGTATTCGTTTTTTACTTGAATAGTAGTTTGAAATCAAATTGTATATATTGATGATTAAATCATGTCCATAGACCAATACACCTTCTCACCTATAAGAATAACCATTGACACTTGAAGCATGTGGTTTTCCTAATCGATGTTCTGTTATCATGACCTCATTAAGATCACCAAGTGAAACATTTCTAAGATAAAGACTAAATGGTCATGATTCCCCATCACTTGATAGTCATACATAAACTTTTTTTAGATGGTATGATGAATGTATACCATTTTATATTATATTTCTAATTATTTTCAATGTATCAATTGGTTCCCACTATAGCATTGGAACTACTATAACCTTTTGAAATGACCAATATTATGTAAAACAATTCATCTAAATAGTGGACTCAGAAATATCGATACTATAATTGCTATTATACATCAATTATAACTAATTGTATACATGGTATGTTCATTAATGTGTACTAATAAAAATGGATATTGGGAACATAGTTTTACAAATTATTTTCCATGAACAGGGATATGTCTCAAAATTATTTATGTTTATTATTCAGTATTTAAAAATTGGCAATTTGAAACTATAGATCATACTCAATAGTTTATTTGGAAGAATATAATAGCTTTCCTATGATTGAGCTAATCTTAAAAGGGATATAAATAGATAAAAATGAATGAGTTTCTTTTTTCATTCCATTACTTTCTCCTCCCCTCCTCCGGCCGTTCTAGCCTGGCCCCAGCGACGGTTGTCTCACCTTAGATCGGCGATGTTGGGTGTCAGATCCAAATGGTACAGCCTCATTCTCGGCCTGTCAGTGGCTTCATCTCAGCTCCCATACGGGCATCGGTGGCTTCGGAATTCCTACTTTAGGTATTCTGATCGGCGTCTGCGTGCGTAGTCTTCTGGTGGTCAGGCTTCGGTTCTGGGCGCGGCGATGTCGGATCTAGTGATTTTGGTGATGATCGTAGCTTCGTTCTTACTTCGGGGTCTCGTCTTGGCATCGATGTGTTCATCGCCATGCTCGATTGTTTGCGGCTCTGGTGTGCTCCTCGACGGCTTTTATGTGTTCTCCATCTCCAAGATCTTTGCTCAGCTTCGTCCCGGCTCATCGTCGGCTCCAGCGTTTCAAGAGTGCTTGGGGTTGGTTCCTCAGGCTTGGAGGGGGAGGCTTTGATAATTGGCACTGCTGTCAGTTGATTACAGGTTATGATTTCGATTTTGATTTAGTGAGGTTGGGAATTTGTTTGTCTGGATGTGATTTTGGTGATGCTATAGATTTACTGGTAATGGTTGTTTCTTCTGGTAATCTGGATTTTTGCTGGTTGATTGTTTCTGGAGGTAAAATTGGTTTTTTGGGGAGCCCAGACAATCTACAAGGTTTTGGTTTAGATGAGGAAAGAGCTGGTCGTCTCCACCGTGCATGGTTTTTCGGATTTGGATGATTGAGAGGGTATGGTGTTGCCATCTGTACCAGGCTTGTGCATTATTGCACGAAGATAGTTTGTTGAGCATCCTTGCTTTGGTGGAGTCGTTCCTTAATGTTGTTGATGCTGGGGTGAAGTACTTCTTTCTAGTTTTTATGGGTTGCAACACTTTGTTTTCTCAATCTTTGTTAAGGACATGATGTCTTTGAAGTCTTGGTTTCCTCCCTTTACCCTTAAAAGGGGGATTTTCCAAAAACCATTAATAATTTTGGCCTTCAGGCCATTCAGTCAGTCTTTTTTCATTCCTGTAAATTTAGGAATTAATAAATGTGTTATATGATACATTCAAGATTGTTGGTCCGAGTTGTAGGTGTTGAGATTTTATGTCTATAATGATAAAAAATGAATTATTGGAGAGTAAAGACTCCATATTCCTTTCTGCATAACAATTATATCATGGTTTGATGATTTTGGAAATTGATAAGGGATTTCCTAGCCTTCATAATGGAAATACAACTGTAATTCAGTATAAAAACAGATTTGTTGATAATGTTCAGTTTTCTATAATGTTTTTATTAAATTAAAAGATGAAGGCCTACAGATTCCAGATGGGCCTTTGAAATGATATTTAATTTTTGGTTTTTATGATGAATATCACATATTTTGTAGACTTATTGGGCGGCTCATTAATATAAAATCTTGAATGTGACTATAATTCATGGTTGATGGGAGCTTCTTATACAAAGAATGGACATTTTATTTGTCCATTTAGATTATATATTTTGTATTATGAGTATCGTGGTAGATCATGAAATCAAGAATCATTTCTTCCATATAATTTTCTTTCTATAGGGCCATTAATATTCATTAAATGTGTAATGGTTAGTAATTTGATGTAGATTTTTACTACTACACTAATGAACTACTGATCGTGTGGTTTTTTTAGACACATCAAAATGTTTTTCATTCCTTTTATACACAATTCAATAGAATATTCTTATTGTAAACTAAATATAATATGTCATAGTAATTTGAATTAAGTCAAAGGGGTTCTAGCCTCAGTCCTATAGAAATAATAATTAGCCAGAATTGGAAGAGACTCTAGTGGATGTTAATGTTGCTCTAGTGACACCGAGTGGTACCATTATTATGGCATCATCCTTGAAAATTTATTTATTTAATACCAATGAATCTCATTAATTAATATCAAATCACTTGACAATCTTATTAAAATTTCATATTGAGAATATTTCATATGCGATAGATATTTATACACCACTTGGAATAATGATAGATTATGTTCTCAGGTCGGTCTCTTACACCATCTCTTTATCAATTATATAGAACAATATGGACTTCCTTATTGTCAACATGATAACATTTCATTTTATTCTCAAGTTGGATTAGATAATTTATAACCTAGACCACATTAAATATTATTTTCAATACGTGTTATTTTAAATACTTGATGACGTGTCCTATATCATCTAGAAAGAGTGGGACTTTAGGTTTTGCAGAGATAGAAAGAAAATTAATGTTTGAATTGTGATATCTGTGTTTTTTTAACTGTAGATAGAATCATTATGAATTTTTCATTGAATAATGGTCATTATGTTTCCATAAATGTTTTTAGATAACATCATATCTAACAACCATTTTGGAGTAAAAATTTGTTAATTGACATGATATAGGGTACTCAATATATCTCTATCCCTTCATACTATATGGAACTAGTGGATAGGAAATATTTGATTACCATGTTGGATGATTAATCAAATAATGTCTTGAAATTCTTAAGTGTGTCACCTTTGGTGGTCCCTATTATTATTAAATATAATGTTGTTAAGATAATTGGCCATTGTGTTGATTACTGTAAACCAAATCAATTCACGGTAATGAAAAAGTTTTGGTTTTTCCTTATATTAATTTTTTTATAATTTTTAATGAATGATTTTTTTCTCAAATATTGATCTTCTTTCTAGCTATAAATAGTTGACAATTAAAAATTATGATATCTTGAATACTTTTAGGATTATTTATGGAAATTATAATTTCCTTGTTATTCCATTTCATCTAACTAATTCTCGTGTAGTTTTTATTTCATTCATGAACAAAATATTAACTGAGTATCTTCATGTGATCATTGTGGAGATTTTGGATAAATATTGGTTTACTAAATCTAATAAGGATCATGTGAGTAATATAAGAGAAGTCCTATAAATATTTAGTGATCACCAACTATATGAATATATATCAAAATCTAAATTATAGATTCACGAAGGGATTTTCTTAGGATATGTATTCTTGGAAAATTCCATTTCAGTAGATCCTATCAAGTTAAAGGATCTTATGACATGGGTACAATTGTATAATGTTTTCAAAATTTATAGAATATTGGTATTATTGGGAAATTATCACTGGTTTGTAAAGTATTTATAAAATATTTCTTCTCTGTTGATCTCTCATAGGTGGATAATATTTATGCAATTATTGGATTTGAAGTGTAACAATTCTCTTTTGATTTGAATCATTTATTGAATATTTTTCTTGTATAGACTTTTTTGAGGCTTTGTAGTGTAATATTGATTTTTTATGGATGAGGTTTAGGTTGGGTAATTTTTATCATGATGGACGATCATATAATGGCCTATGGTTTTGGAAATATAAGGCAACACATGAAGAACTATCCTACTCTTGATCTTTAACTCACAAGTGTCATAAATGTTCTCAATAGATGTTGGCATGTCCTTTTTATAAAATTAATTAAATATTCTTCTAATCACAAAATAATTATGTATATTATATCTCAACAAAATATTGGAATATCTGATAGAGGCATTAGGTCGAGTTTCTATATTGTTTTATTTTTAATGTGGACTACACCCAATTTAAGGGTAATGTCATTGTTGATTCTTGTGAGCAGAAAACTCCAATCCTTGGTTGTGAAACAATCATTATAAGAGTGTAATTTGATATCTCTTTTTGACCACATGAATTTATGAGTCTTGGAGGTTGAGTTTAAGATTTATTTAGAAATTTAAAAATTGAAAACCACTCTTCATGAGATAATTCACTAGAAGTGGAAGATAAATGATGAATTAATTGTCTTTAAGAAATCTATTTATGATGGAAAGACAATCATCATGTTATAGTTCTATTCTAAGTATATTAATTGATTTTGGAGAATGTATTTTTTTCCTTTTCCCTTAAAAAAATATATTATGTGGGTTTTTTATAATTCCCATTAGGAGATACTTCCAGGATCAACAAATATGTTCTATAACAAGAAGATCGGATTCGGTTGGTCATAAATGTGAGAAAAAATTATAGATTTTTATTATTATGAGTTATACATACCAATAGGTCAATGTTATGCACCAAAATCCTTTGGTATTATTTCAACCAATTTCATTTCCAATATGTAAGTGGCTAAATATTTTGATAGATTACATGGATGGGTTTCATCAAACCACAAAAGGAAAGAACACAATTTGGGTGTTGAACCATTAGTTGTCCATATCAGTTCAATTTTTCCTTATTCTAGAAATAACCCAATTTGATGAAATTATAATTTTTTATTTGAAACATATCATCAAATTTTAAAGAAATACATCAGTTATATTTTCTTATAGTGTTCCATGATTCAACTATCATTTTAATGTTGGAATCTAGGACGCAATGAGATCCATTTTTATATTAATTATGATATATGTTCCACGGATGGATGGACTGATAAAATGAGCTATCAAGAGAATTTAAGGCTTGCATTGTACTTGTATTATCAAATTTATTGAAGCTTCAGATAGTGACTTCGGATTGTTTATTTTTTATTATATTTTTATTTAATAGTAATGAATAATTTTTTCACTCTTTGAGGCATTGTAAATACATTCATGTAAATATTTATTTTTTAGATATGATATTGGTGAAGTTTCCATGGTTTGTATTAGTTTTTCCATGAGACGAAAAAACATTCTATTGATTCTAAAATAAATTTTGATGGAACGGAAAAGGTATAAAACCAATTCTAATCATTATTAATTTCCCTTATAGTTTTTGAATAGTGACTATTTGTTTTTGAGTGGTACACCTTGGTTGGGTCACCAATTACTTAGAAAATAAGGAAATATTGCATCAAGATATATTGAACCATTTTAGGATTTTAAAGATATTAGAAAGGTTGTTTTATTATTATATTTTCTAAATAACTATTGATTTATTAAAAAAAATTCAATAATCCCAATATAGGATGAATCTTTAGGAACCCATTCATCTCTTCAGTGGGGAAGGCCATGGTGTTGAACATGATTTAGCAGTTACTAAGGGCACGATTCATAAATTATATTTTGTAATGAACATTAATTTTTTTGGAATTAAATACCCATGGATCAAAAATTATATAATCGTGGTTCTTAATCACATGTGAATAGGGAGAACGAGGATTTGATGATTGATTTGTGTCCCAATTTCTTTGAAATATAGTCTACATGGAATTTCATTGATGGAATAAATTGTTATATGGTGGGTAGATAGTAACATCTCATTACTAACGTTCTAGTAACTCATGACCCATTTTGTTTGATCACCATTGTATTGGTGTCATGTGTAGTGTTATATATAGTTTTTAGATAAAAAAGTGGTCTTACAAGGAGTTTATCCTTGTTTTATAAGGGATGTGTTGTGGAGATTAAATTTATATTGTGGACGAGATTACAAAAAAATTGTTCCCCATGGTGAATTTTTGATTCCCTGAATAATTATGGAATTATTTTTTGTGTTGAAGAGACAATTGTGGAGTGGGGTGTTTTGAAACCTCTACCAATTCTATAATGTAAATTGAATAGAGGAGATATTCTAAATTAAGGGAGGTGTGATTTCTTTTCCATTTGGGGGGTAACTATTACATGTTGGGTGGGATGCACCATGGACTTATCCAATGTATAGAGAATGTTGGTAATGTATGTTATTTGGGTTTCAAGGCCATATGGGATGATGGTGACTGTGGTTTAGTCTCCTTCATTGAACCATGGTCTAGTCCTTTTTCAACATTTCTATATTGTGGTTATATGGGTAGTGTGGTGGTATGTTTTTTATTTAAAATCCCAAACCCCTTTTGTGTTCAAAAATCCCACCATTCAACACTAATCCTATAAATTTTCTTCTTGAGGTTATCCGATGGATATTTGGATCCTACAAAAACTCTTCTTCTCACATAAATTCATTATTATATGAGATTTATCTCCCTATAGTATGTGACTCTTCTCCAATTTTTTAATTACACCTTCATCTTATCTCACTTTATTTAGGTGTGATGAATCTAAATTTTATTATTTATTCTAAACATGGATTATATGATTTAGTATTCACTGGATTCCTCCTTTATCTCACATTCCTTACACTCTCCATTGTAAGTTACCCATTTTGGTCATTGATGATTTGAAAATTTAATAATATATAGGTTGTTTAGTAATAATTTTTCCATCAATTGATATCATAATTTATTACTTAATTTGAAATGAATATTTCATTTATTTCAATTGATTGTATTGATTTGATGTTTTATTTTCAAAAGAAATGGATAGTAAGAGAGAATCCATTTCAAATTTTTTGGAATTATTTGGTTTATTTTGGGGAATTATGGATTTAAATGACACGAGATTGGATGAAATGATTTGATGTTGATCCATGAGAAAATTTTCTTAAAATGAAATAATATATTGTAATTTAATAATGTGAGAAACCCTAATTATTATTTTTAGATATTTGAATGGAATGGTGAAGCATGAATTTTGAATTTAAAAAATCAATTTATTTGAAATTATTTAATTTAAAATTAATTAAAATTACATGTGATACTATGTAGTTAGTGGGTGATTGGAATAGGATCTCTAAGACTCTTACTCACTGGAAAATGATTTATAAGGGTGAGTATAATTAATACAAATTCCGAAAGATTCCCCTGATGGTGTGTCACTTAATTATACAAATCCCTTGACCCTAAGGTGTATTAATACATATTGATCTGTTATTTATTTATAAATTAGTATGAGAATATAATATCTAGAAGCTAACTAAACTAATGGAATATGACCCTGGTTCTATGTTTTGGTTTTTTAAATTCCATTATTTATAGAACTATTTTATTCGTGCCTTTTTTTGTATGAACTTTTCATATTTAATCCTATTATTGATATATCATCCATATTATTAATTTATATGAATTTTTTGAATAATAAATTTTTGAATTACTTCCATTCATTATCTGGATTTAAATTGATGCATAAATGATTTGTATTTATTAAAATAAATTTTGGAATACATAGTGATATTCTATTTCAATATTTCTCTCACACACAACCATTTCTTTTAGATAGTTGTGGATTAACATATTCTGGGTCTATGAATAAGGAATATAGATATGGGTGGTGGTTGGTGTGCTTGATTCAGAGGCTAATAGTGTGGTTGTGGTGTTCAATAGAGCATTGGTTCACTTGTTATTAATGGATTGAGATATTTTTCTCTAATGGATGATGTTCTATTTTATATTGTATGATTATATATTTTGGTTCATTATATCTATATTATTATGGTTAATTCTACTTGAGGACTATTTTAAATACCTACTATGTATTATTTACACTGATAAAATTCCATTTATATTATTTTTTTTATTGGGGAAAATCATTTCCTTAGACATTTTGATAGTGCAAGGATCCTTTGTCCACCTCATGGGGGACTCATCACTCTATTTGGTATATTTCAGTGTCACCTCATGTATCAATATACTAGGGTATCTTGTTAGTTTCAAGATAGCCCCTCTAGAATAATTTATATATGTATCTTATTTTAATCTACATATCAAGATTGGTATATATCAAAAAATATTCCTCCCATAATGAAAGGTATTAATTAATTAAAAGAAAATATTATTACGAATCATAACATGTTCTATAATCAATTATACCATTTATATCTCAGAAAGAGTGATGTGAAAAAAAAACATTCACACCTGCTACATGATATATCAATATTATAAATAAAACATGAGATGAACCATTATCCCATAGATAATGAATTAGTTGTGGTATTTATATCTCAGTTAAATTTATTTTATCGTATTCCCTACCAACATATAATGGAAAATTCATATCACGATCACTTAGTTGTTTTCAAAATAATCATGAAGAATTGATAGAATGATAAATAGAACAAGTAAAATTGTGTTCATTGCGATCAAGAATAAATGCACACTATTCATTATATAGATTATCAATGTTAACATGTTTATGGACTAATAAATAATATAATTGATTGGATAACCTATATAATAATAAATTTCTCAACCAAAATTCACTAAAAACTCCTTATGAACATGTACTGATTATTTTTTAACTCATAAATTCCATCTCTAGTCATCTATGGGGTGATAAGAAACACATAGGGTATATATCACACAATGGGGATATATTTACACTATAAATATATATATCCAAGGAGCACATATAAAATCATAAAATCATCATCATATAAGAAACCACCCATGTTCCATAAACACGTGTAATTATATAATGATACATGGTCACTCAAAAAATATTAAAACAAAATCCATGTGAGAAACTACATAAAAGAATGTATGGTCCTTGACTAGTTATTTCCAACATGATTATCAAATCCTACCTAAAAAATTTAAATATATATTTATATATTTAGGAGATTAAAACATTATTATTGGAAGTATAATCCTCAAGACTCCCTGTGAAAATGTGTATAAACATAGCGATGATTTAGTAAATAAACCAAAGAACTGCTGAGAACATTTTAGATCACTTATCACCCATTCATTAAAATGATCACCCTCTAATTATAAGAAGTAGGATTAATATAACAATCTCAGTTAAAATATTAAAATGGTACTTCATGGAACACTTTCAATATATTTTATAACTGATTCCCTAATGACAAAAAAATATAAATCTATATCATTCTTAATTTCCAATCATATATAATGAATATACATAATTTCCAAAAATATGTTGTTTATATCGCATCCAAATATTTTCTAAAATGATGGTGAATCTAACATTGTGTGATTGAATCAGTCAAGTACTCAAACCACAACTGATGTTGGTTGTACTGTAACTATACCTATCTCGACCTCCAACAAGGGCCAATATATCAGTTTCTTATATTATAATGACCCAAAATTTTATCAATGAAAATATTCATCATAAATTTTTTTATATAGAATAAATCTAATAATAACTCATAGGAATCACAATTAAAACACTATAAATGTATAATTAATGCAATAATAGGTATTTATAATAATTAAAGAATGTATAACAATGTAATATTAACTTGATATTAGGAATAGAAATATGACCCTTATGAATAGTAAACTGCCAAATATAACAGTAACCTCTCTCATGAATGTTTAAATTAAATTTATGTATATTTGGAATGAAAATATTCTATAATTATTTCATAATATAAGTAAATTAATGTTTTGAAAATGAGAAATTGTGTTTTATTATTTTTATAAAAAAAATATCTATATTCAATTTATAATTAATTTAATGATTTATAAGGAAATTTATTTTCAAAAAATGAATTAATAAATCAATATTTTGTTTTATTATTATTATAGGATAATATTATGAGACTATAATTAATTTTTCAATGTGTTATAAAATCCGTTTTAATCGTAAAATTGATATTTTTCAAATAAATGATGATTTTAATTAAAAATAATTTCTCATATTTAGATAATTATTTTAAAAAAATGGAGTCAATTTTTTGATTTTAAACATTAAAAAATTAATAGCATTATTTTTTGGGATTTTACTAAAATATTTGAATTTTTGGTGAACAGTGAAATATGGTAATTTACAGAATAATTTAATAAATGAATTATTGAGTCAATCATGAGTCATGGGTGATATAAGTCACCATTGGTTAAAACCCACATGCACTAGTTACTTTATTTAGTCACAATAATAAAAACTTTTTATTTTCTTGGAAAAAATTATATAATGAATATAATAATAAAAACACCCCTCTTATCCATTATAAATACCACACCTCACATACTCTTCTCCTCAAACCTCAAAAGCCTTGAAGACCAAATTCTTCTTAATAATCCTCCCAAGTATCTCCCACACATGTAGGATCCATTGGTCTCAACAAAAGTCCAACATCAATTCCCCTAATAAGGTTGTCAAGGGGAGAAATTAAATAGTTAAACACCTCTTTCATTTTCTTTTAATTTTGTTTCAATTTATTTTATTTTTTATTCTCTTATGAACTCCCCTTATCCATTTTTCATGATAACCACATTATATTTAATATAATATAACATTATTGTGTTAATGGAACAACCCATATTTTTTTAATGTCCCTATATCTTTTATTCCAAAAATTAAAACATCATCCATGAGGTTTTGACAGTGGGAATTAATTATTAAATTAATTAATGAAACTTATATGTTTTGAATTTTTTAAAATAGACATCATTTTTGAATTCGGAATATCAAATATAGCTTAGGGTGAATTTTTGGTATTTTTCTGGAAAACTTCAATTTTTGATGAATAGTGAAACCACTAAGTGGTACTTATAAAAACTGATTTTTCCATTTAAACGAAATTTTTCCATCTTTGTGTTTTGAATTTCAAAAAATCCGACATTCATGGTTTTCATTAAGAAGTAAAATTTGGTTCAATGGGATTAAAATAATTTTTTGGTGAATAGTTACTTATTGAGTTTTTAATCGCGATTAGAGGTAATTAGTGTACTTTAAGGTAAAAATAATGTTTTAATAAAATGAAATGACCTAGACACATGTCCTAACCTCATTGGATGTGTCTTGTCCTACCAAGAAAATCCATAGGTCATCTTGGGGACCCCATGGAGCCACTTTGGTTGGAAAATGACATAAATACCTTTTTATTTAATGTTAAAGTAAAAATGACACAAACATGAGATGTTTTACTAAAAAACATTTACATGGTGTTATACAAGTCAGATTTTTTACTATAAATATCCATTGGAAAGATAATAATATTTCCTACATCATAGTATTTTTTTTATAATTTTTATACATTAACCAAGTTAAATTATTTATGACATCATGATGATGCAGCGATGACCTCATTATTTAACGATTTAAATAAAATGGAAATATAATATAAAATCTAAAACCTACACATGTCCAAAACCTATTGTATGGGTTTATTTAGAACCCTTATCACCTTATACTCGAAACACATAAATGTGGGACCATTAAAATCCGAAACTCATTCTAAAATAAAGTAACATTTCTTTACTTTCCAAGAGTGCCCCTCCTCTCCTCTTATAAAAGGCCCCCACCTCTACCTCCTTACCCACACTTCCAATGCCTTTTTCTCGGCCAAAACCTACCCATTTTGTCTCTCCACAGCCCTATCTAACTCCTTGAAGCCTCACATTGGGCATAATTATTCCCAAGGAAGCCTTTGAGCTCAAACCAAAGGAGTTACCCGATTTTAAGATAATGTCTTCACTTGTGTCCTTTTGTTTTATTTTGCTTCTCCAACCCCCTAAACTCTTTTTATTAATTTATTCTGTAACAAATACAGTATCTTCAATATAAAAGTATGTTTTTATAAGATTTATTCGAGATACACTTACACACACCTTCGTCTAATGGTTAAAGAACATACTGTTTCTGCGATTGGTGATTTTCTGCCTCACGAAACGTTGATTGTTCAATATTCTTTTAACACATTTAAAGGTGGCCATTATGATGTCACTGTATTTTATATATGATATATATGGTATTTATGTTTACTATATTCTTCTTTATTTTATATTTAAACCATACATTTATTCTTTTCAGGTTGTGTAAATGCGATAATTTCATATGAGGAAGTGTGGACTACTGCCCCCTCAAGTGATGTGACTCGTACATGAAATACATGGAATGTATAAAGAATGAAATTAGTGAACATATGTGACCTATATAACATATATATTATACTGGAATTATAATATATATATATCATTTAATTTTAATTCCATTAATATGACAAATAAAAAATGAAAGTAGCGTTCATGCGTACGTACGACCTACCGTCTCCATGAACGGTGCTTTTCGTTTTTATATCTCCAAATGATATGGAATAGTATAAAATGATTATGTACTGGATATATATGATATTTTAATCATTAATACTATTCTAGAAATTATTCACTTATAACT
Organism: Viscum album; assembly: GCA_963277665.1. Taxonomy (NCBI): domain Eukaryota; kingdom Viridiplantae; phylum Streptophyta; class Magnoliopsida; order Santalales; family Viscaceae; genus Viscum; species Viscum album. The sequence goes on from OY728133.1 coordinate 977,701,791, forward strand.
ACATGGACAATCATTTTTTCAAACAAGTTCATTTTTTACTCATGTATCAAACATCGACAAAAACGTCTGATATGAACTCATAATATTAACCAATTATTATAACATTAAAATATTTTATATGAACTGAATAATAATCTTTATATGAGTTCCTTAAGAAATTATAAATTGACCAATGTTTATTATTCAGGAATATAAAGAAACGAACAAGACAAGTTGGACTTGAGGTAAGGGATCCAACCTCTCTCTTTCTTGTTAAAGTACACTCTTGTATGTCATTCTTTTTAAAGCTCATATTTCTTATTATTGAGATGTTATTTTATATTACTCTTACTGTAATTTTTATGTTAATATTATGAGAGACCTTATTCTCTATCATCAATCTATTTTGTAAGTTTTGAGTGGCGCTGTTAGGCTGCTGAATTTTCGTAAGAGATCTAACCTCTCTCTTTCTTTCTAAGTACTCTCCTTTATGTCACTTCTTTTAAGCTCCTCTTTGTTATGTTGGGGGTTGTTCTTTTATATTCCTCTTTCAGTAAACATTATGTTAATATTATGAGAGACCCTATTTTCTCTCATCAATCCATTTTGTAAGTTTTAAGTGGCGCTGTTAGGCTGCCGAGTTTTCGTAAGGGATTTTTCATCTCACTTTTATTCTCGTGAGATTTATGCTACATTTGCCACAATTTCCTTTGAGTGGTGTATATACTGCCCATTATTTTACTCGTTTTGTAATATACTTTCATTTATTAGTATTTACATCAATGTTGTATTGTCCTTCTTTCACGGGATGCATGTATCGAAAGATACCCATGTCAGTAAGGGAACCTTTCACCCTCTTCTTTTTAAAAGACTCTTTTTGTTATGTCTTTTAATTCACATACTATTATGTTTGGATATGTTCTTATATATCCTTATTGATTTAAATTTAATTTCCATGTGATGAGATACCCTTTTTATCTCTCATCAACTCATTTTTTGAATTCTGTAGTGACGTCGTTCGGCTGTCAAAGTTTTGCAAGGGAACTTCTTAACCTAAATTTAATTCTTTGGGATAAACTTGTACTCCTTGAATATGTCGTTCTATGAATATGTGTGAATAACCTCTTATTGTTTTACACTTAATATCCACTTATATTTCATGTATTCATTTGTCACACATAATTATGCAATTGATTTATACTTAATCCAAGGATACCATCTTTGTATGGGACTTCGTCTCAATCTCCATTCATTAAGGCATATTTTGTTTTATACACAACTTTCTTTCATATGGTGTATAAACCCCTTTGCTTTTACATTTATTCAAAAGAAATCTTTTTTATACGAAGCATTTACTAAACAAAAAAAGGGAATGTTTTTGTCATACGTATGTGGTGACAACGACTTCTCCGCCATCGTGGCCATTATTTGAGTTCATGCTTCCTCAACAAGTCATACCTTCTTTTTTAAAAGAAAAAGAAATACCATGTTTTACTTTTCGTTTATTTTGGTATTGAAAATGGTTTCATAATGTTTTTATATCAATGTGTTGTATTGATATCTTGTGATTTAAAGGTGGAAATGTTATGTTACCTTTATGCATTTTTTATGTGATACGATTATGTTGTGGTTCTTGGGAATTATTATGAAAACGGTTGGTTCCGTGATACACTATGGGTGGGTGAGCACGATATAGCTCTCCAATGCATTGGGTAACGTGGAGGAGTGAAACGTTAAGGTTTCTCTGAAGAGATTTAGGGAATATACTGTGGTGGGTATTCCAAATGTAACCAAGAGGGTTACTCCCTACGTAAGAATATTATGAATGCCTCAAGTTACCTTTATGTATTATGATTTCTACGATTTATTCATGATTTGTTGAGGTATGTTAAAGTGCTTCTGTTTTATGAGTAAAGTATGATTTCATTGATTCTTATGTGTACATGTACTCATGTTTCCTTTCCATATTTTTATATCCCTTACTGAGCTTTTTATGCTCATCCCATGTTTCTTGTGAAATGTTTTTCACAGGTCAAGGGAAAGGTACATGATATGATGATAGTGTCAAGGAAGTGTCAAGAAATAATCCATGTTTTATTTTAAATATGTTTCTGTTGATGGGAAAAAATGAATACTATCTTTATGTAACCACTTTGTTTAAGTGTGGAATATAATGAAAGTTTTATGATATAATTCTCTAAAACTCTAAACCTGAAAAGATCCTCAATGTGTAATCTTGTATTAACTCAAGATTAAGTAAGGTTTAAGGCTGGGGCCTTATAGTTGGTATCAGAGGTCGGTTTAGACAACTTTAGGGATTAGTAGTTTTTGTTAGACACATGATTAGTCCCTATATCTATTATTTCAGTTAAATCCTTGTTTTATAACTTTTTTTAGGTCAAGTAAAGTCGGTTACGAATGGAAGGAGAAGGATCTCAAACAACATTCTTATCTCTTCCTAATGACATGCTTTCAATAATTATTGCAAAGTCATGTTCGGATGATTGTGAAACTTTTTCTAGCATACAACTCACTTGCAAGCAGTTGTTTGAGATGTCAAACACCTCCACTATACCTCGTTATCATCGTCGATCATGGGTTGTTTTTAGACAAATACTATTTTCACAATATTCTCATATTTTCAAGAAAGGTAAATATTATCCAGGTATTTTCAAATATTTTACCTTATCACATGAATTTGAGGCATATTATGATTTTAAAAATGGTGCTGAGGAAGGAGACCCTTGCGCATCCTATTTTTATTTTATTTTAAAATATAGTATCTCAGCACATACTTATGGTATTTTAAAAGGACTAATAATAGAAAGTTTCAACTCAAATTCTGTTTGAGAATTTTATAGAAATCATGTTTTATCAGATGTTTTGGAATTATATGTCATACATGATTATTTTCCAAAACTGTTTTTCTGTGAACACCCATATGACCCATGTTGTACAAGGTGTATTTGGATAGAGGAGGCAAATGATTTTGAAGAATCTTTGAATCATTGTTTTAATGCATGGTACTTCTACCTACGTGATCAAGATGATGATGAAACCAAGTGGATTTCATGATCAAGGTATGATGTTATTCATTTTGGGAATCATTTTATTTTATCTTATGGTGGTGAAATAAGACATCAAGAATTAAGATGTTGAGATCATAACGAATTTGGATAAAAATGAGAGGTATAAGGAAACTATTGAGGTTTAAACATGTTAGGGTTATTTTTTGGAATTTTATATAAAGGAAAACACGCAGACCGTGTGACAACCCGTCGCGTCGGACAAAGCTGCGGGAATCGAACCCACAACCAAAGTGCGAATGGTATTTATTGCCTACCACTGGACTACGTGAATTCCCTGGTTAGTTTGACTAATTATTTTTAGTTATATGATTTTATGAATTAAGAGTAAGCTGATTTTGGGTTATCTATGGAAATTTATTAACCTATCATGGAGGATATGTGATTAGGTTAATTACTTTTCAATATGAGACATTAAGAGCAACTGATGTTGTTTGGAGATAAATGTTACGATTTAACATGGAAGACTATGTGACTAAATCCTTAAAATATTTTGGTTTCAATATTAGTTTGGTTTACATTGAAGAATTTTATGGACAAATTTTTTATCAAATGGTCCTCGTTGAACTTTGGGTTTTTTTATATAAATTTTGGCGATTAAGAATAGATTTTCTTTTTATAAAGGGTTACCCTTTTTTGGATTATCTGATCTTGTACTAATCTTTTTGGTTTTGGTTTTGGTTAAAGTATAAAGACATGGGAAGTATATAGTTCTCTTTTGTGTATTAGGTGATTCTCTAGAAGTTGATTATAGTACTCTTAATGTGAACAAGTCTTCCTAAATACTCATCTTTTAGAGAAAATATGAGTTTGTGTAAGGAATCTAATAAAAGTTGAAAGTCAACATGATAAGTGATTATGTTTCCTTATGAATAAATTCCTCAATAAAAAGTAACTTAAAACAAAAATGTTGTCTATTAACTTTTCCTACTGGGGAATCAAATACTGTTTAACCCATCACAGGTTTGTGATTTTCTTGTGGTTTACTTTCTCCTAAACATATTTTCTATCACTATCCATCAGAACATGACCCTATGTTTTCTCCTCCATGTCCATGTTTTCCTACATGGAATCCTAGTATGGGTTAACTCGGGTGACCTCTGTACTTATCTTCCTTTATTTTAAAGTGATTGTTTTACCGACTCTTGTTCTGATGTGGTACTTTCAAGGATGTTTCCAAGCCCAATTTTAAAATTGCGAGGATGCAATTCCCAAAGGGGGGGAAGGATGTAACACCCCAGGTAAATAAAGAGTATGAAATTTTTATATTTATCCATATTTGTGAATAAAATATTAATATTTCTTTAAAGGGGATGTTATGCACGATGGCGTACCCAATACACAACAATGAGTTTCTTGGGAATCTTACGTTGAACTCTAATAATATTATTTTAAATGGTAGTTAATGCCTAGCCGTTGTAATGGTGGGAATGAACAGAACTAACTAAAAAAATGATTATATATATTTTTCCAATATTTTTACTTTTTTCAATAAATGTTAGAGGATTAAAAATGCGAATGAATCCAATTTTAAGCGTAAACATTCTAATATTCTTTAAAAGGTCGATTAACCACCTTTTGATGGAGAACCTCTTTTAAATCCACTTTTTGAAAATTTTATGTGTTATATTTGAAAAAATAAAATTCTTCTTTAGAATCGGGACATCAAAATTTACTTTCTGTAAATTTTTGGTATTTTTCTGAAAAAGTTCAATTTTTAATGAATAGTGAAAAATGTTGTATATTAATTCAAAACGTCTTTTTAATATAATTTACTTATATGATTAGATTATATTTTGAATTTTTTTTAAAGTTAAATTAGAATATATTTTTACCATTTAATCCAATAGTGTTCGTTGGAATTAATTTCACTTTGAAATCGAACTTAAACTAGTGTCAATCTTTTGATACATTTTGTTTCATAAAAACACGCTATTTGTTTTGACAGTGGGAATTAATTATTAAATTAATTAATTCAGCTTATATTTTATGAATTTTTTAAAATATATATCATTTTTGTATTCGGAATATCAAATATATCTTAGGGTGAATTTTTGGTATTTTTCTGAAAAACATCAATTTTTGATGAATAGTTAAACCATTAAGTGATACTTATAAAAACTAATTTTTCCATTTAAATGAAATTTTTCCATCTTTGTGTTTTGAATTTCAAAAAATCAGACATACATGGTTGTCATTAAGAAGTAAAATGTGGTTCAATAGGATTAAAATAATTTTTTGGTGAATAGTAACTTATTATGTTTTTAATCGCGATTAGAGGTAATTAGTGTAGTTTAAGGTAAAAATAATGTTTTAATAAAATAAAATAAACTATAAACATGTCCTAATCTCATTGCATGTGTCATGACCAACCATGACAATCCATGGGTCAACTTGGGGACCCCATGGAGCCACTTTGGTTGGAAAATGATATAAATACCTTTTTATTTAATGTTAAAGTAAAAAATGACACAAACATGAGATGTTTTACTACAACAATTTTTAAATGGGGTTATACAAGTCATATTTTTTACTATAAATATCCATTGGAAATCTAAAAAGATTACGTACATCATAGTATTTTTTTTATAATTTTTAGACATTAAATAAATTAAATTATTTATGACATCATGATGATGCACCGATAACCTCATTATTTAACGACTTAAGTACAATAGAAAGATAATGTAAAATCTAAGACCTAAACATGTCCAAAACCTATTGTATGGGTGGATTTATAACCCTTATCACCTTATCCTCGAAACACATCAATGTGGGACCATTAAAATCCGAAGCTCATTCTAAAATAAAGTAACATTTCTTTACTTTCCAAGAGTGCCCCTTCTCTCCTCTTATAAAAGGCCCCCACCTCTACCTCCATACCCACACATCCAAATCCTTTTTCTCGGACAAAACCTACCCATTTTGACTCTCCACACTCCTCTATAACGTTTTGAAGCCTCACATTGGGCATAAGTCTTCCCAAGGAAGCCTTTGAGCTCAAACCAAAGGGAGTTACCAGATTTTAAGGTAATGTCTTCACTTGTGTCCTTTTGTTTTATTTTGCTTCTCCAACCCCCTAAAATCTTTTTATTCATTTGTTTTGTAACAAATACAGTATATTAAATAAACTAGAATGTTTTTATAAGAAGTATTAGAGCTACACTTACAAACACCTTTGTCTAATGATTAAATAACATACTGTTTCTCTGTTTGGTGATTTTCTGCCTCACGAAATGATGATTGTTAAATATTCTTTTAACACCTTTAAAGGTGGACATTATGATGTCACTGTATTTTATATATTATATATATGGTATTTATGTTTACTATATGCTTCTGTATTTTAAATTTAAACCATACCTTTATTCTTTTCATGTTGTGTAAATGCGATAATTTCATATGAGGAAGTGTGGACAACCGCCCCCTCAAGTGATGTGACTCGTACATGAAATACATGGAATGTATAAAGAATGAAATTAATGAACATATGTTACCTATATAACATATATATTATACCGTAATTATAATATATATATATATCATTTATTTTTAATTCCATTAATATGACAAAGAAAAAATGAAAGTAGTGTTCATGCGTACGTACGACCTACCGTCTCCATGAACGGTGCTTTTCGTTTTTTTATCTCCAAATGATATGGAATAGTATAAAATTAATATTTACTGTATGTATATGATATTTTAATCATTAATACTATTCTGAAAATTATTTACTTATAACTACATGGACAACCATTTTTTTAAAACAAGTTCATTTTTGACTTATGTACCGAACATCGAAAAAAACATCTGATATGAACTCATATTATTAACCAATTATTATAACATTAAAATATGTGATATGAACTGAATAATAATATTTCTAAGATTTCCTTATGAAATTATAAATTGAACAATGTTTATTATTCAGTAATATAAAGAAACGAACAAGACAAGTTGGACTTGAGGTAAGGGATCCAACCTCTCTCTTTCTTTTTAAAGTACACTCTTTTATGTCATTCCTTTTAAAGATCATCATTCTTGTTATTGAGATGTAATTTTATATTAATCTTACTGTAATTTTTATGTTAATATTATGAGAGACCCTATTCTCTCTCGTCAATCCATTTTGGATGTTTTGAGTGGCGTCGTTAGGCTGCCGAATTTTCGTAAGAGATCTAACCTCTCTCTTTCTTTTTAAGTACTCTCCTTTATGTCACTTATTTTAAGCTCCACTTTGTTGTGTTGGGGTATTCTCTTTTATATTCCTCTTTCTGGAAACATTATGTTAATATTATGAGAGACCCTATTTTCTCTCATCAATCCATTTTGGAAGTTTTAAGTGGCGTCGTTAGGCTGCCGAGTTTTCGTAATGGATTTTTCATCTCACTTTTATTCCCGTGAGATTTATGATACATTTTACAAAGTTTCCTTTGAGTGGTGTATGTACTGCTCATTATGTTACTCATTGTGTAATATACATTCATTTATGAGTATTTACATCAATGTTGTATTGTCCTTCTTTCACGGGGTACATGTCTCGAAAGATACCCATGTCGGTAAGGGAACCTTTCACCCTCTTCTTTTTAAAAGACTTCTTTTGTTATGTCTTTTAATTCACATACTATTATGTTGGGATATGTTCTTCTATATCCTTATTGATTTATATTTTATGTCCATTTGATGAGATACCCTTTTTATCTCTCATCAACTCATTTTTTGAATTTTGTAGTGACGTCGTTAGGCTGTCAAATTTTTGCAAGGGAACTTCTTAACCCAAATTTGATTCTTTGGGATAAACTTGTACTCCTTGAATATGTCATTATATGAATATGTGTTAATAACCTCTGATTGTTTTACACTTAATATCCACATATATTTCGTGTATTCATTTGTCACACATAATTATGTAATTGATTTATCCTTAATCCAAGGATTCCATCTTTGTACGGGACTTCGTCTCAATCTCCATTCATTGAGGCATATTTTGTTTTATACATAACTTTATTTTATATGGTGTATAAACCCCTTTGACTTTTACGTTTATTCAAAAGGAATATTTTTTATACGAATCGTTTACTAAATGACAAAAGGGAATGTCTTTGTCATACGTATGCGGCGACAATGACTTCTCCGCCGTCGTTTCCATTATTTGAGTTTCGGCTTCCTCTACAAGCCATACCTTCTTTTTTAAAAGAAATACCATGTTTTAATTTTCTTTTATTTTGGTATTGAAAATGGTTTCATAATGTTTTTATATCAATGTGTTGTATTGATATCTTATGATTGAAAGGTGGAAATGTTATGTTTCCTTTATGCATGTTTTATGTGATACGATTATGTTGTGGTTCTTGGGAATTATTATGACTACGGGTGGTTCCGTGATACACTAAGGGCGGGTTAGCCCGATATAGCACTCCAATGCATTGGGTAACGCGAAGGATTGAAAAATTAAGGTTTCTCTGAAGAGATTTAGGACATATACTATGGTGGGTATTCCAAACGTAACCAAGAGGGTTACTCCCTACATAAGAATGTTATGAATGCCTCAAGTTACCTTTATGTCTTATAATTTCTATGATTTATTCATGATTTGATGAGGTATGTTAAAGTGACTATGTTTTATGAGTAAAGTATTATTTCATTGATTCTTATGTGTACATTTACTCATGTTTCTTTTCCATATTTTTATATCCCTTACTGAGCTTTTTATGCTCTTCCCAAGTTTTTTTTTTGAAATTTTTTTCACAGGTCAAGGGAAAGGTACATGATATGATGATAGTGTCAAAGAAGTGTCATGAAATAATCCATGTTTTATTTTAAATATGTTTCCGTTGATGGGGAAAAAATAAATTCTATCTTTATGTAACCACTTTGTTTAAGTGTGGAAGATAATGCAAGTTTTATGATCTAATTCTCTAAAACTCTAAACTTGAAAAGATCCTCATTGTGTAATGTTGTATTAACTCAAGATTAAGTAAGGTTTAATGTTGGGGCCTTATAATTATATCTTCAAGGTCCCATGTAGCTTATTCTAACTAGTGGTTCCTCCATAAAACTTTCACCAAGCGAGTGGTCTTGTTCCGTAGGAATTTTACGCTACGATACAGAATCTCTATCGGTTGTTCTTTGTAAGAAAGATCTTGCTCCAGCGGTACAACTTATGAGCTGAGTATATATGAAGGATCAGGTATGTACTTTCTCAGGAGAGATACATGGAACACATCGTGAACTTGAGAGAGATTCGGTGGAAGCGCCAACTGATAATCTACCTTTCCAACACGATCCAGTATTTCAAAAGGACCGATATATCTAGGGTCCAACTGCCCCTTCTTTCCAAATCTCATGACCCTATTCCAGGGAGATATTCGTAAGAACACTTTATCACCCACTTCAAACTCTAGGTCTTTTCTTCTGTTTTCAGCATAACTTTTCTGTCGACTCTGAGCTTCTCTTATGTGTTGTTGAATAGATCGGACCTTTTCTACCATCTCATCAACAAGATCAGGTCCTAATAGCTTTCTTTCCCCAACTTCATCCCAGCAAGTTGGAGTCCTGCATTTCTTTCCATAGAGAGCTTTATAAGGATCCATTTGAATACTGGAGTGAAAGATATTATTATAAGAAAATTCCACCAAAGGTAGGTGTTGATCCCAACCACCTTTGAAATCCATGGAGCAAGCTCTAAACATATCTTCTAGAGTTTGAATTGTTCTCTCAGACTGATCGTCTGTCTGAGGATGATAAGCAGTGATGAATCTCAACTCTATATCGAGAGTATGCTGAAGACTTTTCCAGAACATCGAGGTAAATCTCGGATCCCGATCAGATATAACAGAAAGTGTTACTCCATGCAATCTTACCACTTCATTAACATATTTCTTGGCAAGCTGATCCAGAGAGAAATCCTCTCTAATAGCAATGAAGTGTGCAGACTTTGTAAGACGATCAACTATGACCTAGATAGCATTATTGCCTTTGGATGTTTTAGGATGTCCTGTGACAAAGTCCATAGTGATGTTTTCCCATTTCCATTCGGGTATGGGTAATGGTTGTAACATCCCCTTAGACTTCTGTCTCTCAGCTTTAGCTTGCTGACAAACCAAGTATCGAGAGACATATTCAGCAACATCTCTTTTCATTCCATCCCACCAGAAGTACTCTTTCAGGTCCCTATACATCTTCATGCTTCCAGGAAGAATAGATAATGAATAACTATGAGCCTCATACAGCAGCTCCTTTTTAATTCGGGGATGGGAGGAACACAAACCCGATTCCTGAACTTTATTATCCCATCACAATCAAGGTTGAATTCAGGAATATTTATCACCTTTTCTTGTAACTCTAGATCTTCTTTCTGCAACTCTTTAATCTTCACATGTATAGATGGTTGAACATTCATTTGAGAAAGATAGGATTTCCCCCTTCCATTATAATTCCAAGATCCATCCTTTGTAAATCCATAAATATTGGATCTTTTGTGATCCTCATCATGGATAAACTGGCATGGTCTTGTCCGACTTAATGCATCTTCCACCTTTTTTCCCTTCCCAAGGTGGTAATGAATTGAGCAGTCGTAATCCTTAATCAGCTCCAACTATCTTCTTTGGCGCATATTTAGCTCCTTTTGTGTGAAAATATACTTTAAACTTTTATGACCAGTATAAATATCACAACTTTCACCATAAAGGTAATGCCTCCAAATCTTTAATGCAAAGATTACCGAAGCTAACTCCAAATCATGATTTGGGTAATCTTTCTCATGGATTTCAACCGTCATGAGGCATAAGCTATCACCATATCATTTTGCATAAGAACACACCCCAATCCCTTCTTGGATGCATCACTATATATCAGAAACCTTTCTCCACTACATGGCAGTGTGAGCACAGGTGCACTAAATAACCTTATTTTCAACTCCTTGAAATTCTCTTCACATTCCTCCATCCAGACAAACTTTACTCCTTTCCGAGTAAACATCGTGAGTGGATTAGATAATCGTGAAAAATCATTCACAAAACGTCGATAATATCCAGCCAAGCCAAGGAAAATTTGGATCACAGTTACTGTTGTTGGTCTCGACCATCTTTCGATAACCTCTATTTTTGCTAGATCCACAGACATCCCCTCTTTTGAGATTATGTGACCCAAAAATGCAAATTTTTTAAGCCAAAATTCACACTTGGTAAATTTGGAATAAAGCTTCTCCTTTCTCAGGGTATTCAATATAATTCTCAAGTGATATTCATGTTCTTCATTGCTCTTTAAATAGGAAAGAATATCGTCTATAAAGACTACCAAAAATTGATCAAGGTAGTCTCTATAGACTCTATTCATCAGATCCATGAAGATAGCAGGGGCATTAATAAGACCAAATGGCATCACTATAAATTCATAGTGTCCATACCTTCTATGGAAAGCTTTCTTTGGTATATCCTCCCTTTTGACCCTTAATTGGTGATACCCTGAATGAAGATCAATCTTGGAAAAGTATTGAGCTCTACGTAGTTGGTCAAACAAGTCATAAATATGTGGGAGAGGATATTTTTTCTTGATAGTGATCTTGTTAAGTTCTCGATAATCAATGCAGAGTCTCATTGATCCATCTTTCTTCTTAACAAGCAGAACAGGTGCTCCCCAAGGTGAGGCACTAGGGCATATGAATCCCTTATCAAGATTTTCTTGGAGTTGCTTCTTCAATTCCTGCAACTCAATTGGGGAAATTATATAAGGTGTCTTTGAAATAGGCAAAGCACCCGGTACGAGTTCTATTGAAAACTAAACTTCACGATTTGGTGAAAGACCTGGAAATTTCTTTAGAAAGACATCATCAAACTCCCGTACAATGGTCATATTCTTAATCGTGAGTTTATCACCAACCATTTGAGATAAATAACCCTCATTTAGTGGAATAAAGACCCATAATATGGAAGAAATTTCCACTGGAAGGTTATGTTCATCCTTGCATCGATAGACGATCATTGATTGATCTGGAATATGAAATGTGACTTCCCTTATTTTGCAATTGATATGAGCTCCATATAGATAAAGCCAATCCATGCAAATAATCACATCAAATTCCACTGTAGGAAGGATCACAAGATTTGCAGGAAGCACTTTCCCGCAAACTTCAATCGGGGAAGAATTATAAACTTTTGATGCGACTGTTGTGCCATTAGGTGTTGTCACAGCTATCTCAACATCTAATTGTTGAGGTAATACGGTGATACCCTTAGAAAAATATTCGGAAATAAAAGAGTGGGTGGATCCAGAATCAAATAAAACATTTGCTACTTTAGAGTGGATGGTAAGTGTACCTTTCACCACATCGTTATCGTACTCCACCTCGCTGATAGAAATTGCATGTGACTTTCCTTTGTCTTTAGCCTTAGGATTTTCTTGATTTCGATCATCATAAACAACCCTTGGATTAGGGCAGTTATTTGCATAATTCCCCATCTCCTTGAACTTGAAACATTGAAGTGTAGTAGGTTAATTCTGTGTGTCCCTTCCTTTTTTTTCATCATTAGACATCTTCTTCCCATCATTGCGGCATTCAAATGCCCGATGACCTTCCTTTCCACATTTGAAACATTTACTTGTCCCTTTAAGACAACTCCCTCCATGTTTCTTTCCACACTTTGAGCATAAGGAAAAGCTCATCTTATTTTCAGTGTGCTCTTTATATTTTCCATTGAATTCCATTTTCCTCTTCTTAACAAACCCATATGACTGATGGGTTACTCCAATGTCCATCTCAACTTTTAGAGCACATCGAATGATTTCCTCATACCTATTTTAGTCCCTTACGGCTAAGGCCCTTCGAAGACTTGGTTTTAAGCCACTAAAGAATCGATCGATCTTACTCTCAGGTTGTATAATAATACCTGAAGCATACCTTGCAAGTCTTGTAAAATTTTCTTCATAGGTTCCAACAGATTCATCATTCTTTTGCTTCAGTTCAAGAAACTCTTTCTCCATATTTGTTCGGATAATACGAGGGAAGTACTTATTGAAAAATAAGTTCTTGAACTCGTCTCATTCCATGGACTCAATTTCATCTCTTTGCCTCATATTCTTAACAAGATTCCACCATTGATCAGCATCTCCTTCCAAACGATACACTGCTAGGATGACTTTATCATGTTCAGAACATTGAAGAACTGAAAATATCTTTTCATTAGTACTGATCTATTGTTCAGCAACTAATGGATCAATAGACCCACTGAATGAAGGTGGAAGTTGCCTCATGAAGGATTCAATAGAATTTTGCTCCTTCTTTTGGTCGTTTGGAAGTCCTGTATGATTCATAGCTTGAGAAAGTTGTGTGAGCATGGCTACAAGATTTTGCATTCCAGCTCCCATAACGTTTGGTTGCTCAGGGGGACAATCATTGCATTGCCCATCGCATTCCGCATTAACACGGTTCCTTCGGGTTCCAGCCATTGACTAAAACCAAGAAGAATAGTGTGAGAAACACTAATTATAATAGGAAAAAAATAATCAAGAATAAAATTTCACACTTAAGGATTATCCTAGGTTATTCATGGCCATTTCTAAAACACTAAGATTGTGTTCTATGCTTAGACTTATCCTTAGGGTTCTTACTAAGTCTTTCACATCCTAGTTTCCAAAGGTTGACTATAACTTTCCTCTAATACCTACTATAACAACCTATACTATACATACATTATTATTACATCAAAATTGAAGCATACTTATTACAACATATAACAAAACCACGAAAGGACCGTATAGGTATAGCGTCTTTAGAAACTGGGAAACATAAACAACTGGTTTATAAAGCATCTACATTATCTCCCATTTATTTCATCATATCTAGAGTCCCTTTTGGAATATCCTACTTAATAACCATCTTCCTGACCTGGGGGAAATAAAACAAACAAAAGGGTGAGCTCAAATGCTCAGTAAGGGTAAACAAAACAAAAATCAATCATGTCATATTCATAAGAACATAACATTTTTGAAATCATAACCTGCAAAAGAAATCTTAACTTTATAACATGGGATAAATCATGTTAGTGAAACGTAATCACAATAATCATAACTTAAAACATGAAGCTTTGTGGCTTACACACATAATCATAGAAAATCATTTCTTATTAGTCAAGACTCATTTCCAAGACTATCTTAGTGGACAAATTCCATTTCTGAACCAAGTTAATTCCTCGTTTCAGCCCTCTTTCACTGAACCGGTTTAACCTGATGTTCCAGCCATGTCTATCTCATGAGATATAAAATCTTTACACAATGCATTGGAGGGAGATATAGGTCCCACCCATCTCAAAATGATACCATTTTTATGTGTGTGACAAAATCATACATCATACATCATTGCATAACCCATGTAATAAAAATGGGATTCTTAAACATCATGACATCATAAAACAATTCATGTAAGATAAAGGAATTCGTAAAAATAATTCCATCACAACATAATAAAATCAATTTAATAATAGGTATAGAAACAGAACCGTATATTATCTTAGATGGAAAATAATTTTGATAAAACACTTGAACTCCATTCTTGAGGAAAATATCCTTTCTACTTCAAAAACACTTTTCATGTCATACAATTCTAAACTAAAGGAAGTTGATTAAAAATAAACTTGAAAACTTGTAAGGGATGTTTCTTGGAAATAATTTCTTAAAAATCCATTCATGTCGTATAAGTTAAAAGAAAACATTCTTCTCGTACTTTGGTCGGAAAAGTCAAAAAGTACCTCGTACGAAAAACAAAAATAGATTCCTTTCATATATTTTACTAAAAACTTACCGAAGTGTAAAATTGGATATAAACTATTTTAGAATGATTTAAATATTACATATTGAGGAAACACGGATGTGGATGATAAAATGCACCCCAGTAAATTCCAAAGTATAAACAATCTCGGATAAAAATGAGATTGTGATATTTCCCTTACCTTAGGTCCAATTTGCTTCATAAGTGTCCGAAAATCCTGTATAATGATTTAAATAATGTTATTGACTTATTCCAGAATCATACTTATTTTTATGATATCATATATGGTCATATTCTTAGCTTATTATTAGTAATATTTCATTACTACTTGTTATTCGGGTGTTTATTAGTTTTTTGTTCTTATGCGTGTTTTGTCGAATAAATTCTTATTTTTACTTTTTAGGTTATAGATACCTCATTTAAAGAATGGTATTAGTGTAATATATATCATATTCATTCATTCAATTCATTTATATAATCATTATTCAATGAAGATCATGTAGAACGAGTCGCATCACATCGTGGAGTCGGTATTCCATACGTACGCATGAGCGATGATATTGTTCCCATTATTGTGGAATTGTATTGGAGTGTATATATACTATTTCAGATTCAATATCACTTTAAACTAATCATATATAGTCATTATTTACACCATTATACCCATCCAAGTAAGGTGGTGGTGGAAAATAAATTACACCACGGCGTGGAGACGGTATTCCGTACGTACGCACGCGCGGTGATTTCGTTTTCCATAGGATGGATAGATGGTGAAATAGTGTTGTTTCATAGTTATAATAACATATCAGTATATGGGTGATACTGATGTAATTACTCCATAATGAAACAACTAAAGAAGAAGAAGTGGAAGAAGAAATGAAGATGAAAGAATCGGTAACGGACATTACCTCTTCTTTGAAGCGCTTCTTTGAGACCTCCTTTTAGGGAACTAAAATTGTTCTTTGAAGAATACCAGGACATCTAGAATGTATCTAGGGAAGTGGAGAGAAGAAATTGTCAGGGGTTGGCCGAGCTTGAAGGCTCAAAGTGGTGTGAGGAAGAGAGGGAGGAGGTTCCCTTTTATAAGGGAGGAGAGGGGAACCTTTGGAATAATAAAAAATATTATTTTATTATAAAGTCAAATTCGGTTTTTAATAGCTCCAAATTGATATATTTAGAAGATAATGTGGGTATGGGTCTAAAGCCTCTCATCCAATAGAATTTAGAAATGTTTAGGTATCAATTTTAACCTTATCATTTATATTTGACTTTAAGTTAGATAATTTAACTTTTACCGTGTCTTCTTGTTTTCTTACACTATAAGGTTAATAAACATACTATATCAAGCCAAAAGAACCCCAAGTTGTTTATTATTAATATATATAACCTTATCTAAGTCATTTTTCTGAACCTTAGATTTTTAGGAATAAAATAACAATTAATAATATAATATTTGTTGTAAATACTATTTTATGTCAATTTTGACACTATTTGGTAATTGATTTTTGTGAAAATCATAACAGAATTATTAGTTCGAAAATATTTAATTAAATCAATACTAACATGTCATATTAACATATAAAATTATTGTAATTTATAAAAAGTCTCAAATTACATTTATTTTTGTATTTATAACATCAATTATGTCAATATTTCATTAATAAGATAATTACTGCATCATCATTGTATCATAAATAAATTAAATTATTTTAAGTCTAAAAATTACAAATAAAATACAATTATGTAGGAAATATTTTTATATTTCTAATGAATATTTATAGTCGAATTTTTCTTATGTATAACCTCATATTAAAAATTATTTACTTATTAAATTTTGATTTTAACTATTTTAACCCTTCTTTAAATAAATTAATAATAAATGTCCTAATCTAATCCAAGTGGGCATAAATGGTCATATTTTATTCTTAAGGTTGTTTTTGGTCGAATTAAAATTATCCAATAGAATTAGGACATGTGTTAGGGTAATATTAATAACACTTTTACCCTTAATTACCCTATTTACTTTTAACCGTGGTAAAAAAGTAAAAAGTTACTATTCACCACAAATTATTTTCATCTCATTGAACCATATTTTAGTCCTTGATATTAACCGTGTCTCTCAGATTTTTGAAATTCCACTCACAGAATCGGTAAAATTATGTTTTATGAAAAATTCAGTTTTTTAACTACCACTTAGTGGTTTCACTATTCATCAAAAATTGAAAGTTTTCAGAAAAATACCAAAATTTCACCCCAGGATAATTTCAATATTCTAATTCCAAAAATGAAGTCCATTTTGAAAAATAAAAATTATAAAATTTCAAAAAGTGGTTATTAGTATTCATAACGACTAGTTTTAATAATATTTTAATAGCATATCGTTGTTTAGTGAAACTCGGTATTGTGTACGACGCAATCTATCGAGGAAGGCCGCGGTTGCATGTAAAGCAATCAAAGCTAGTGTTGTGTGTAGTGAATGATTAGTTTGATGATTTATATAAAATAAAAACAAAATATTTCTCATAAAATTCTCGGTTGTTACAATTATTATGTATAAAAAATACATATGTTCTGAAAATGTATAAATTCGGGTGGATGTATACATATTTCTTCCCATACTGTAGAAACCACCGCGAAAGACCACAAATTTATACATTGAGATATTCCTTATATTATAGAGTTAGGAATTAGACCATGGTGTAGAGTTATATTATGTAAAAATGATGTTTATACTATTGAATATTCTAATTCTTGCTATGAAGTAATAGAGTGTGGATATTAATTAGTTTTACAGGCATCTTGTGGAATGGAATTTCTTATAAGGTGGAATTTAAATGTTATCTGATAGTTCCATTAGTTTAATGATGAAGTGTCAACCCATGGTGTAACACCACGAAAAAATTGATAATTTTAAAAACTCTATGATTCTAAACATTTAAACAAGTTGGAAATTTTATTCTAGGATACTACTAGATTTTAATTCCATAATTAAGTGTACATATATTAGATTAGTAATGTTATATGTGGCCTTCTAAGAAGATACTTATGTTATCTATGCGGGAGAAAAAATAACATTAAAAGATATTTTTTTCACATTAGGGAATAGTAATGATTCAAATAACTAACCATAGTCGGTAATATCATATGGTGTGCTGGGAATGAAACCAAAAAATTATTTACCACCCTTTAGGTTGGAAGATGAATTTCAGAGATCAGGGAGTTCTGTTATTGAGAAATGTTATTAGATACAATTACCATCCTAAAGTTCACTATCACTAGATAGTTTTATATATAGTTTCCATAACAATGGTATTATGTCTTAAGGGGGAGAGTATGTAAAACCCTAGGATAATTGAGGCCATAAAATAAAAAATTAAACTACCGATATTAACAAGTTGCACTATTATTTTCAATTTCCCACTAAATTAAAACTCCATAGTAAATCATGTTTGGATTGTAGTGGTGTTAGGATGGGTGAGCTTCAAGGAAGTTTCCTATGTTTAGTTTGAGTGATTAATGGTACAGTAAAATGAAATGTGTCATCTAATGGGGAATAAAATCAATCAGATTAGTGACCCTAGTAGGTAATATCTTGAGGTTTTCTTGGAAAGAAAAAATGGTATTATGGGAGACTTTCCTGGGCCAGCTTTCCAGGATCATTGATCAAAATTGTTAATTTATGACAAAAGATCATCTTTGATGTGATATTTTGGAATTATATTCCACATCATAGATACATGGATTGAGTTGTTAAATTTAAATATTAGATTTATGTTTTTAATTATTGTCTAGTTGATATTATAATAATAAATTTTTAGTAATAGAACCAAGATAATTTTCATGTTCCCCTACTTGTTTTATAACTCAAAAACATATTTATTTTATTTTTCAATGAAAAATCAATTTCTAAAAAATCATAATTTTGGTGTCATTGTGTTTTTCCACTATGTGGAAATAGAATGTGATAAGAAGGGACTCCGATCAAAATTAGTGGTTATCCTATTTTTAAGACCATTACTCCATGATAAAAGAGCACTCTATATCTATGTTTAGAACTAAAGATATATTAGAAAATTTTTATATAAAAATATGTGAATTAAAATATATTATTTAAAATAATTTTTTTGATACTATATTTAACCAATCATAACATCATAAATCTATGGCCACATTATACAAGTTAAAAATAAGGAGGTAAATGACACTCTATTGTAGTGTTCCATGAGATATTCAAAATAAGATTATAGATATTTTTGAATTACAAGTAAAAAATATTACTATGATTTTCAATTAATTATTTATACAAATTTTTATATTATGACCAAATTTTAATTTTTGATGCACCATAGATGATGTAAGTGGATAATAAAAAAATAATCAATTATCCAAGATAATAGAATATGAATTAGATTAATAAGAAAAATATGAAAAAAAATTCTAAATCATTTTTAAAAAATGTTATCGTAGAAATGAAGGTATACCATGTGACTCGAGGGAGGAGTTCTCTAGCAACCCCGAATGGTCAAAGAGGGAGGGGGGATCTCAAAAAAGCACTAAAAACTATTAATTTGAGGGATTTTATTAAGACAAGGAATGTGTCGTAGAGGAACACACTATTTTTTATGTAATTTCTTTTTTATATTATATGAGTTGAAGTAGAAACACATAGTGAAATAGTGTTCTCTTAGGCCCCCAAAACCCCTACATGTCTTATGGTGGTGATGTTAGGGTACAATTACATGTTTTATGTGATATTTTGGAATTATATAAATAATATGGATACCTACCTAGATATATAGACTTTATCAAGTGTAATTTATTATTCGCATATCAAGTAGCAGATTCTATAACAGTGGCCAAGAATTTAATGGAATCTATGTGATTTCTGAGGGAATTATCCAATTTGAGATATCCATATTAAGATGAGGTAAATGTTCCACTAAAAGTATGTTTCCAACACATGATACTTAAGGTGAAAATATTTCATTCCACGTAGAGAAATAATCCATGATTAAAATAGACACAAATAAACATTGGTGGTTCCCATTATTTTAGGACCATAATGCCATGGTAAAATATAATGTGTCGTCCTATTTAATGATTGGGGATGTTTAAAAATAGTATTAATATCATTAGAGAACAAAATAATATTATTTCTGTCAATATTAATTGTTCTATTCTTTAATTAATCACCATATTATAGATAGAAATCATGATTCTTGAGTATATAAAAATGAGGTCAACCACACATTGTTGTAGTCTTCCATAACATGTTTCAAAATTTCATTATACTTTTTTAATTCAAATTTAATGATACTTAACATATTATATAGGGTACAATCAACCAAATTATCATAATATAATGATGCTATAAAATTTTATGAACCATAAATAATCAAATAGTAATAGAAAAATTTTATATTTATCTTATCCATTGAAATATGTGTTAAATTAATAGGAAAATATAAAAATGTTCCTAAACCATTTTTTAAAAAATTATATCATAAAAACAATGTATACTAATAGAAAAAATGGAAAATTTCTCTAAAATTTATGTGTGGTAAATGTGGGATAGGGGGATCTAACTGACACAAATATTAAACAATTCATGGGATTCATCAAGATAATGACTATGTGAAAGGGTCACACACAACTATTTTTGTTACCGTATTTCTATATTATATGGAGTTGAATTAGAAACATGTTGAATAATAGTACATTTTGAGACAACCCAAACAAACACACTAGGTTACAGTGGTAAGAATACATAACTTATATAAATTATTTGATATTAAGTGTGTTTAACCGTGATATAAGTGAATAGATTTTACAATAAATCTATTATTTGAAAATTAAATCTCACAAATAATGACACAATTTGACTACCATAAGGTTGGGTTTATTTATTTACTATATAGATTAAAATCTATTTCTTATAATTATGAACATTTATTTGTAATTTCATTATAAAAAAACTTCTTATAAACATCTCTTGTGATATACTCATCCCCATAACCTAGGGAATTAAGTACATATGATCAATTTTGATTAAAATATTAGTGAAGGGAAAAATTATAATCATTCAATGAAGTATTATATCAGAATCATTTGAAAATCATTAGTAGGGGACAAAATTATCTATTTATGATTTTATTTGGTCGCACAATATGTTTAATACATTGTATTATTATTAAAAATGCAATGATGGGTTATTGGTATTTTGGGTTCCATGATGTTCGTGGGTATTATTTCATTGGTTTAGGGAATTGTGATATTATTTATTAAAGACATTACCTAGAATGAATTGGGAGTGGTTTATAGAAACAATTCATTGTGGTTGAGTGTTATCCAAGAAATATTATTGAGTTTTTATGAGAAATATTATAAAATGCAATTCCTTATTCTTATTTTAGTGGAAATGGACTCAATGAGTATTTAATTTTTATATGATACCTTCACATAGATGCAATTTGGGGGGAATCTCATTTGACATTGCTCCATTTTGGAATGGGGTCCATGGGACTACAACAATGCATTTGAACTCTAAGGGAAAGCCTCATAAGACTGTTGGTCCTATATATTTCATTCTTAGTGAAGGTATTTAATCAAAAGGGAATAAAATCATTTTGATGACATAGTGTGAGTTTTTAAGGTATTTCACACTCACACAATCCATGTTATCCAATAATAATATAGGATTGTTTTTTTAAAATATTATTTAAATGTGGTTTTGATTTGAATAATTTCGAATATGTTTTTACTTATAGATCAAAATGACTTGTTCGATAAAATTGTGGATGTCAACTGATTTAATGTTTTAGTCGTCTTTTTTTGTATACAGGGTATTATTCATCATTTTTAATGTTGTATTCATCAGATATATTTACATTCATAATTTTTGAAATCCTTTAGTTGGGATATTGGGTATTAATTTATTATTTCTTTTTTTTCAACCCTTGTATATTGAATGATTTTATTCTTGTTTGAGGCCTTGTAATTGGAAATATTGATTTTTTTATTTGAATATTTCATCATATTAAGTGGTTTTAATTTCTTAATATATGAATTGGGACACGTAAACTTCATTTGATATTAAGATGTGTATTCTTTGGGATGATTTCATTTCATGTTTGGTTTAAATTTGTATCTATTAAATCCTGGTTTCTATCTATATATTAATTTTATGTTTTATATAAGTTACCTAATATTAGAATATAATGTTATACTAGGGTGAATTTTCAAACTCTGACATCCACATTCATTATTACATCATCTATATATTTTTTTGCATTTTTTTTTCTTTTATATAAAATCTATAAAAAAATCATAGTTTTTTGTATATTAACACACACTTTAGATGCATCGTTAATATAATCCATTAATTGAATCATGCTAACTCATGTAAGTCGTAACTAATCAGATCTACATAGTTGGTGCATGAATTACAAAACTATAAGGGTAAATTGTGTTGTTTTTTATGTGTTTATAGTGGTCCTCACATAGTTGGAACATGTTTTGGTAAATGATTCCACCCACTGTGTGGTAATACAATTTTTGAAGTGTTTTAAATTTTAAACCTAACATTGTCCAATTTAAAACCCTAAAATTTTTATTACAACCCTCAATCAACTGTCAATAATCTTAAACACAACAACCTCTTTTTCTACTAATCATGGATCAATATTAAAAGGTATCATTGGATTTTTAATCCAATAATAACATGGAATATGACTTTAATCATCACATTTTGTTGTTTACTCTAAAATTCCACAGAATATTTTATTTTATATGACATTATGCCAGGATTTTTGAACTATATAGTGTGAGTTTTATAAGGACATGTTCATTTCATACATGTATATTACATCTTTTTTAGATGAATATTCATTAAATTACAGAATCATATGTTGATGGACATTAATAGCTACAATCCCTTAGAAACATGGAAACATAAAAAAAATTCTTAATACATCTACCTCTTCTTCCACTATATTCTATATAAAAATAAGCATTTTTAACTAATCATCATTAATAATTTCTTCTTAGTACATGTTTTGATATCATATTATTTTTCCTCTTACCGAGATCATTATTTAATCATATAAATAATTATTCCCATGAATTAAAGATCATATAAATCTTAATATATGTATTTATGGTTTTTCATAAAGTATAGAGTTCTAAAATAAAAAACATCATTAATGGATACAATGGGCCATACATACGTATGAACATTGTTTTTATTTTGTTATAATGTTAAAAGAAGGAAATTATATTGATATATTATCATTAAATAACAATTATTATGTCATATATATGAAATTTTTTATCATAACCATTACTAATACATTCCATGTAATGTGTGAACGAATCACATCACTTCACGAGGCAGTAGTCTACCATACACAGCCCGAATGGCCCGAAGGCCATCTTTTTTATTTTTATTATGGATAATCCCCTTTTAAGAGCTAAAGGGGAACCGGTTCATAACCCGTAGGCGAAAGGCACAAGGCTCAACAAACTCACAATACATGACCTGAAGGCCCAGAGGCATACCATGCCCATTACATGACCCGTAGGCCCAGCCCACTTGAACTGCCCCTCCCCATCATTCTCCGTCATTGATCACCTAGCTCCCACCTTGCATTGCTGATCAGATAGCAATGCCCCGTACAAACAACATCAGTTCATGAGGAGGTAGTCTGTCATGACCACAACCGATTATTGTCTATCCAAATTTATTTATGTGTGTGAATTCGTAAGTCATAAAATTAACATAATAAATCGAAATATATTTACAGAAATATGATTACTATATAAACAAGAAATAAAAATAACTGATTTTTTTATGTATGAAACAAAACAAGAACATCCAATGAAGTACATTACAACTTCTTCAAGTAAATTCTTTTGATTTTCTTAAAAGGACTTCCTTGGTTGCCTTTCTATAAAAAGTAAGCATTATAGGAAAAAGGTTGGGAAGTTGTGGGGATATTTGTATTGTGTTTTTATGATCAAAATAGGTTTTGAAGTGTGAAGAAAACAAAAGATGAGGTTCCCTTTTATAACTGAGGTGTGGGGGACCTTAGGATATTTTCACAAGATAATTCTACAATAAATCTAATATTAATTAAAATACATCAAAAAGTCCATTTAATCTAATATATGATAAAAATTTATCTTTTCTAACAAGTGATTTTATAAATGTTATGATGTTATTTTAAACCTTATCATTTTGATTTACTCTTGGTTAATCTATTTTAATTTTATCTACGGTATCAAATTTTTAATTATTAAAATATTGTAATATTTACATATAAAGATTCAATTTGACCACAAATAGGACATTAATGATATTATCATCTATAATTAGTCCCATATTTCATTATATAGTGTTTTTTTAAATAAGTCAATAAAATATTATTTTAATAAAATATCATAAGTATCAATTTTACACTATTCAATCGTCTGAATTTAAGAAAATTAAAAAAAAAGATATTTTCAAACAAAGTAACTTAATACACCCCTAATATATCATAATCATCTATAAAATTCATGTATAAACTTAATTAATTAAAATTCTATTATTTTAGTATTCTTAATATGATTTAATTGATTTATTTATTAATTGAATTATTATTGTATCATCATTTTGAATTTATTTATGGGAATTATTTATTTAATAAATAATATAAAGATATTCCCACAATGTATATAATAATTTAATATTTTATAATAACATATATAGTTCATAATATTTACTATTTATCCCCATATTAAAAATATTTTACTTATTAAATGTTATAATGTGACATTTTTTCACTCTCCTTGATTTTTAAAATATCTATGGAATTTTTATCAAAAAATGTCCCTTAAATAATTAAATTTATAAACTTAGGTTTTCAGGTTATAATTAAATTCACCCAATAAATTTTGGTAAAGTGTTAGGGTAATTTTATAATATTTATAATATTAATTGTACCGTAAATTACTCGATTTACACTTAATTTTGATAATAGACTTATAATGTTTACTATTAATATTTCCAAAATTAACAATGAAAATTTTAATAAAATTTTCACATTATAATTAAAGCAAATTAAGTATATTTTTTCAAATGGATAAAATAAATGATGAAAAAATTAATTTAACAATAATTCTATAGATAGGGTGAGAAATAATGTTTTAAAAGTTGACATGTTCAAATTTTTAGATTGCTTTTATAACTAAATTGAACATAAAAATAATTATAAGGACATAAATTAGATTAATTGAAATATTATTGAAATATCTAAACATTTTATCCAATTAATAATATAATTTAACATTATATATTATTTATATGAAAATGATATTTTCAATTAAAAGATAATATTTTTCACTACTAAAAAATGAGTCTTCTCAGAATAATACCAATAATTATGCCTCAGTTAATTGTGATATTCTAATTTTAGAAAATAGAATTATTATTTAAAATAAAATTATAAATGTTATATACTATATTATTAAAAAATGTGTGCCATTAAAAGATGATAAAAAAACTTTTTGAATAATATTATTTTTATGCATAAATTTTGATTATTTTTTATATAATATGAAGAAAATATATAAGATGATTGTTAAACATTATATTGAATGTTTTAAATTTAAATTTTATTAATATAATACAATAAGTGTGATTTGTTTATTTTATTACTATACAACACATTTTTTCACATTTAGATTGTTTTCCTAAAAAATATTTTCTTTTAATTTAAAAAGGGTTTTACCTGTGTAAATTGTAATTTAATAATTTATTTAATAATTCTAATACCTTTCAAAAATGGCTAGGTTATACTTGTATTATTTAAATAATTACATTAATAAAATTGTGATTCATAAAAACTCATTGTTGTCTATAATGCAAGCTAACCCGGTGTTGTGTGTAACACAAGACATCAATGAAATATCATTTTTTCCTAAAATCATTTGGGAATTACATTCTACACCCCCACAAAATGAATTTCTCCCTTTAAATTCGTTAGGGTATTCAATATTTTAACACATTAAAGTTAAATTTATTGAAATCCACATCATAAAATTACTATTAAAACATCCATTAAAAATGAAATATGGAAAATTAAAGGTTACCCAATGTAACTCATAACTAGGTTTCCACAAATGATAACATATATTGAAAGTGAAAAAATAGAAATATAAGCAGTAACTAACTATTATATTCTGAGTGATAGTGAAGATGTTAATTATAATGATAATAACTATAAAACAATATTCCAAATATGTCTGGAAAATTTCATTCACATCATAAAAAATAATGATAATAGGATATCTTTTTATTTTAAAATCCTTTGAGAATATATACTTACTAAATTTTATCTCATTATAAAAATATCCCTCTATGGTTATTCCTTGATAAATTTATGAAACATTTATTACTCCATGAAAATAAAAAGATGAAATTGTAATGCCTGAAGAACTACTGGATCATAATATCCATAATTGGTTGATAAGTCGTTCATTCAATCCCTAGTTATCATCACAAAAAAATAGTAAGAACATGTTAGCAAATATATATAAATCTTGATATTTTGAATCATTAATTTCTATAACCTTATTCAAAGTTCAACATAAAACATTTTATTAATGGTTAATCTTATAGCCCTTTAATCATTCATAATTTTCAAAAAATTAAATTTATCAAACTAAACGTAACATTAATCTATAAAAAAATATGTTTTAGCTCTCATTTATCACATACCAAATATTTGAGTACCATTATCATGTATTCTATAAAATATATTAATAACATATATTACCATAAATCCATAGTTAAATCAAGAATACTTTCAAAAATTAACCCTTTCCACATATAATAAATTAAAAAATTCTTAAAACTTAATCAATGATATCATAAACGACCCTTTCATCTTATCATCCCCAATGAAATAAATACTAAACCATTTATTTTTTAATAATAAAACATTAATTTAGTTCATTATACCAACATCATGAATTTATTAATTTTAATTTTTCCCATAATCGCGATTTTTCAAAAAATATCATCTTACCACCTCGATCACCTTTCATGATTACCTATACCATTCACCATATTCTCTCAAATCCTTTTGGAAAAACTATACTGGACCAATCCATAGATTTTTTGTTATTATATGATAACAAAAATGAGCTTCTATAACATTATTATTGAATTCCATTACATGAGCACTCAATCGTTCATCCACTTCATTGGCATACCACACATGACCAATAGTGATCTATTAATATATTTCTTTCTTTTGATTTAAGAGGACGTGAAGAGGGATCTTCATCGTCAACCCTTGGATTTGGGTGATGATTAGTATAATTCCCATTTTACTAAGATATGAAGAACATAAGTGTAGGGGTTCATTATTTGTATCTGTTTATCTAATAGAATCATTACATAACTCTTTCCAATTGAATCAATATTTGTTTTCCCGATGGCATAATTTTTCCCACATAAGAAATTTACCAGTCCCATTTTAAAATCTGTACAATTATTCATTCCACACATTGAAAATAAAGTAAAAGTCTTCTTCTTTTCCACCTATATTTTATATTTTTCTTTAAACTACATATTTCAATTCTTGTTAACTCTATGATATTGATACAAAACTCCAACCTCTTTATCCACCATGATAGAACATGAAATGATTTATTCGTACCTATTGAAGTCCCTTATGGATAAATCCATTTGGAGATATGGTATCAATCTACTAAAAAACTGAGTAACCTTACTTTGATGTTGGATGATAATGAAAAAAATCATATCATGCATGTCTTGTAAAATTTCCTTCATTGTATAGGATAGATTCACCGTTCTTTCACTTTTAATCAAGGAACTCATTGTCCATTTTTTTACTAAGAATAAGAGGAAAGTACAAATTGAAAAATGTGTTTCTTAAATCATCAAATTCCATGGATTAAATTTCATATTTTTTCCTCATATTCTTGATAAAAATATACAATTGATATGTTTCACATTCCAAATGATAGAAATCCAAAATGACTTTCTCATGTCATGAACATTGCAGAACCAAAAATATCTTTTCAGTGGTATTGATCCACTATTCATCAAATAGTGGATTAGAAGACCTGTAGAATGAAGGTGGATACATCCTCATTAAAGAATAAATATAAATTTATTTTTGTACTTTTCTCATTTTAATGTCCATCATTATTCATAGATTAAAATAGTTTCCTGAGAATAGCGCCATGATTTTTCATTCTTTCCACCATAAATGTCATTTTATTATGAGGAAAATAATTTCACTGATTGTTTAATTAATCCTCTTAAAGGTTCCTTCATGTTATATCCATTTAATAAAATAATAAAACATATTTTGAACAACACTAATCATGTTGGTACAAATACATAATCAAGGAGAATAACCTATGAAATTTCAATTTATGAATCCTTAGGTTTAATCCTAGTGTATACAAGATAATATGAAAACTCTAGGATTGAAACTAATTCATAGGCATTACTTTTGGGATATTAATACGGTTTTCGCATCCTAGTTTCCAAAGGTTGACTAAACCTTTCCTTTACTGAAAATTTGATTATATTTTTTTACTAGTATAAGGAAAGTACATGAGTAAGATGGAAATAAAAAGAAATCAAGGGAAGCCTAGGAAGTTTCTATTGAGCCAAATGGGTGTTTTAAAATATTGCATCTCAGGGCATCTCACATTACCATATTTACCCAGTCAGGTGAGAAGGATCAAAGATCTGAGAAGCTATAAAGACAATCACTATTATTAACCATGAAAGCCAGGATATGTGCGACATCATTCCCTTATAACCATGTTTGTGATATATCAATGTTTTATCCAAGGAGATCCTTATATCTACTAATACAGTTTGAAATAAACCAATGGGTATTGAGATTTCCTTGTAGAGAGTTGAAAACGGTTATGTAATGAGCCTCTATAGAAGCCAGGTTAATTTTCCTTTAAGTTCATACTTATAGCCCCATCAGTAGCGCATGTGCTTCTTCTTAGAGAACATCAACAGTTTTATGTTGTGTAGATAAAGAAAACATTATTGATCCCTATGGTTCATGTATCACCCCCCACCCCCCAGTATGGATATTAAATCATTCTAGATAAATATTAATTACATTACATAAATACATTCTTCAGGACCAAAATATTTTAGTGACATTGAAATATTTTAATTGTAAACCACTAGTTCATTATATTTCTATATATTCTCCCACATATTTCTAAATATCTAGAACCATTTTTGATATATCAAACATAATTACCACTTTGTATTTAGTACATAATTTTACATTTAATTCTTGGGAATCATACCTAGATCATTATTTCATCATCTCTATTCTTATAACCATGACATAAATATCATAAATATTCATAATATATTTATTTATGGGGATTCATAAAATTTAGTGTAAGGAAATAAAATAACTATTCATGGGGATGGTATGTTGTATGTATGCATGAACACTGTTTTCATTTTATTATCGAGTTAATATTTACAAAATTATATGATATATTATCATTCTAGAATAAATAATTTTTTAAATATATAAAATTAATTTATGAAAACCATTATTAATTCATTCTATGTAATATGTGAAGTAATCACATCACTTCATAAGGTTGTAGACCTTAATAATCATAAATGATGCTATCAAATTCTCAAAAATGAAAATCATGAAGGAATTACTCATATAATAATTAAATAATCATAATAACATTCAAAAATAATGTATTTCATATAAAAAATTTAAATCCATCAATAATTTAAACCTTTAAGGGAGTTAATTGAAAAAAAGAACATGAGTTCGTGAGGCGGCAGTCTTCCGTACAAATGAATGATGATTATTTATCCCATTAGATAGATGTGTGTGATTTTATAGGTCATACCCAAAACATAACAACATATAATTATATTTATGATACTTAGGTATTTATATAAATGTGAAATAAAAAACATTTAAGGGGTATTATAAAGAAATAATAGAATTTTCATTGATGAACATTACTTCTTATTTGGATTTTTACTTTTTATTTTAAACAAAATAATTCCATTTTTGGATTTATGAACCAATTAATGCCTCTAATATGATTGGAGGGAATTTGGGAGGATATTTAGCTACTTATTATCCAAAAAATATGACTTCGTGTTTTACGAACAGAGAAGAGGACGTGTCCTTTTATAATTGTGGTGAAAGGGTCTTTATGAAATTCTCAGAAGATTATTCTATAATTACCTAAATCTCAAATAAAATACCTTTAAATGTACATTTTTTTGGATAATATAATTTATGGTTTTAATTATTTCAACCAATATATTTATTATATGTTTTGGTGTTATTTAAAACCTTATCAATTTGATGAATTTTTAGTTATTCAATATTAATTTTAATTTTATTAAAAAAAATTCATTATTAAAATGTTTTAATTTTAATATAATAATTTTCAAATAGACATTAAATGGTCAATTAATGAAATTTTTTGCCATAATTTTTTCCCTTTGTCCTTATTTTTGATTTTCTTCTTAAATAATTTAATAAAATATTATTATTATAAAATATCATAACTATCAATTTTGAAAAAATTCATTAATTTAACTTTAATAAACTTAAGAAAAGAAGATATATTTTGTAAAATCTTGTTATTATTTAAAGGTATTTCTAAAAACCTATTTTTATCAATCTTTATCTTGGTAATGTTTAGGTTTGTTTCAGGTGAGAATTTTGGAATTTTTTAAAGTGTCTAGGTTGTTCAAGGTTGGTGAAATCTTTTTCCCAAACTTTATGATATATTAGTGGAAACCATTCAAAACTAAAAAGTAGTTGTGTGACATTCAAGTTAATTTTTTAAATAATGTTTGGATGAACTAGGTGGAGCCATGAACCATGGAAAAAATGGTCACATGGTTAGGGCACATAGTTTTTATAATGGTGTGGATATACGTAGGAAATAGTTAGCCAAAAAAATAGATTTAAAATATTGAAACACTTTGTTTAGATTCCCAATAGTAATTTACTACCCTATTGTGTTTATTCTTCCATAGACGATCCCACAAGGTGATTTAAGTCCAAATACACCCCTCTATATGTGCATCAAATCTTGGTTAATGATGTCCGATCTTCTCCTGATATGTTTCCTCTTACAATTATATTTCTCCTGCTCCTTCCTCTTTCATCTCTTGGGTTTTAAAGATATCCATGTTTTGTAGGATATAATATCCATTTTTTAGATCTTAATTCTATACATTATTATATGAAACTTTATTCTAACATTTTTAATTTGATTTTCCTGATTAGGGCTTTTTGTTTTGAGATCTTCTGATCCGGAGGTAGGTGGTTCCCTTTATAATGGATAATTTGATTAACCCGAAATTGTTATATTTAAATTCCATTGTTTTAACTAAATAAAGTTCCTTAATTTAAATTAAATTACTTTCAATTTCACTGTTAAAAATCAATTCCAGTGATTTCAAGATTTGTGTTTAATTTGGAACCAAATTGGGAAAACATCCTAATTCCAATGAATTTGGTTGTGTTTTTGAAATTGATGGAAAATTTTTGAAATTTAAATTTATAAAATGGTTTGAGGAATTTTTTATCAAATTCACACTTTATAAAACGTATTTAAATTATTTTTGTATAAATATATTGGTTTTTTTACAAAAAAACATGATTAGATAAAAACTATTTCGGTTTTTAAATAGAAATTGGAATATTGAAATGGAATAATCGGTTGAAATGTATTTTACAATTTATTAAAAGTGTTTTAACATAATTTATTATGGTTAGGGAACATGAAATCCTATGTAGTTATTTATTGATTCAGGACAACACCCTATTGATGATTTACAACACAAACAATACATCTGTAGCATGTCACATGTCACAAACCAGCCTGAGTCCACCCTAAACCGGTCACAAGGGCCAGCTCGCGAAAAGTCTCGAGAGGCTTTTCTGATCCTCCCGGGATGGTTCCAATAACCAAGGGAAACTATATAGTACACAAGTGAATGATTTTTCTAAAATATAAACAATCAAACAAACAGCGGAAATAAATGGACAGCATAAAATACATTTATATAAAAACTAAACTGAACTTTATATGTACAAGAAACTGAAAGTACGACTAAACAACATCTCAACTAACCAACCCCGATAAAAAACTAACTCTATGTGACTCTACAAGTCCCTCTCCAACATAATGATCACACATCGCCCAAGGCAATCGAACTCAAGTTGAAACATGCACAAGGGATAAAAATAGAAGAAGCCTATAGGCGTGAGTATTAAAACATAGTAGTTTAGCCCGATATTCTATTCCCAAAGAACATAATATAAAGTAAAAGAAAAATCAATTTAATTTTTTAAATAAAAATATAATGGTATGTTTTCCAAATTAGGTCCCATGCTATAAAACATTTCTATACAAAAAAATTCATGTTTTATAACAAAGAATGCTAGTAACAATTTTAAAATAGGTGAAATATCAAAGTGAAAATAGTTTTCAAGAATGATAATTTATATAATTTAAACTTTTAAATAAATCACACACACTAATGAATTCATTAAATAAGTCACCATATGTCGATGGAGAATAAAAAATAGCCAATGAGCACAACTCATGGGAACACCCCTAGGCACTAGTTAGTTGTGTTCCCCAGGTACTTCGTATCTCGATAAAGTAACCATAATAAATATTTGTTCTCATGCACACGAGACACTAGTAGGGAGAATAACAATAACATAGTGGTACCCCAACATCATAATCATCATATTTTAGTTAGTTTTTTCATCATAAAACTTGGTATTTGAAACAGGGGACCAGCCCAACGGGATCACTAGCATATTTGTACACATCCCTCCACCAAGATACCCGAGATTCCCTTTAGTTCTCAATCAAGTTGAACATATTTTCAAATACACTTTTCATATAAAAATTAAATTATCAAACCATTAACACATAAACATCCCTCAAACATGGTTCACATTTCTTTTACGAATCAATAAACCAGTAAAGGGTTTCTTAAAACAATTTCTAGGTGTATAATGAGGCATTGCACATAAAATCCATTCAAAAATGATCTTTTAAGGCCAGAAACCCAACAATAACATAAAAACCCAGAATTTTCATCCCCAAACCCAATTAATTAATCACTTTCATGGACCATAAAATGGACCCAAAAAATAGAACATGAAATACAGATGAAACCATTTTTACAAAAAAATGCCAAACTAGCCTTTAATCCTTTCTCAAGACTAAAATTTGTCCAAGGTATGGATTTAAATTTTATTAAGGAGGTGTATACACACTATATAAAGAAGGAAAAAAACATTTTAAAATCCCTTAAACACTCAGGTTACATATTTAAAACCCAACCATTTTCATAAGGATGTGAAACGGACCATTTTCCAACAACTCGGGCCAAAACATTTTGTAAACCAAAACCCATTTGTTTGTAAAACCAAATAAAAATTAGAAATACATATAAGGACAAAATATACCATTTATTATTCTTCCAATTCATTTATAAATCAAAAAAAAATAATTTTTAAAACACACATCACATATAAAATCATGCTGAACAATTTACCGAAAACATGACATGCCCTTTTTAAACAAAACAATTTATTTTAAAAACTTGAAAATGAATAAAACACCAATTTCATGCCAAATTTTATTAGAGATATTGTAACATGTTAAAAATACCATAAAATAGTTTTTAAACCTCACAAAATAGTTTCAATAGAGAGCTGAACATTTAAACAAACACTTGGTGTCCACTTTTATGACAAAACAAGTCTACCTTTCAAAAAACAAGGATTAATCTACCATTTTCCAAACCAAGGAAATGATACAAAGGATGTAAAACAATAATAAACATATATAAAAAATGTAAAAAATAATAAAATGTTGTGTCATATATGATAAAGGCATGTGAAAGAGATATCCTACCTCAAATCCTTGGAGTAATGGAAACGCACACCCAATATCACTATATGAGGGTTTATAAACCATAAACCAATTACGACCATCCCAAAATTAACTAAACCCCCATAATAAATCATTTAATAACATAAAACCTGGTCTAACAAGACTAGGGTAGAATATAAAACCAATAAATAATGAAAGGAGGAGGAAGAGGTAGGAGAAAGGAGAAGGAATCTCACCTTGCCAATTAGAAAACTCTCTGTCTTCCATTAAATCTGTAGCCATAGAGAAATTGTAATGTCTTGTAACTTCCTATAGAGTCTCCCAAGGTTTGTAAGAACCAAGGAAAGAATATTTGTTTTAAAAATATTGCTAATTTAATGATTTATGGATGAAACAATTTAACTTCTCAATTCTGGACGTTTTGAGGAAACTTGAGAACTATCGCCCTAATATTCGATTCAAATGAGCACCAAATTGGTAAAATCGATAATGGGGGTGAGGATAGGTATTTTATATTCTAATGGGAGGTATAATAACTGAAAAATATTAAAAAATGGAAATTATATAAAACAAATAATTTATATTTTTAAAATTAGAAATGGGCCCACGAGCTGGACCAATACGTAAATAAGTAACCCAAATCCATCATTCTTATTAATTATTAATGGGTCCCAAAGGATATGTTGGATTTAATATGTCAGTGGAGGAAAAATAAGAAGCATAATAAGTAACAAATGATAAAAAATTCATGATTGATAAAATAAACAAAATATGTTTTTAAGTCTGGAAATGAGCTCATGGTTTGGCCCCAATCATGAAGTAACCACCATTTCAACAAAAAATACAAAAAAAAGAATTGAGGCACCCAAATATGGATGATTAGATATATATGAAACTTAAA
Source organism: Viscum album (assembly GCA_963277665.1). Classification (NCBI taxonomy): domain Eukaryota; kingdom Viridiplantae; phylum Streptophyta; class Magnoliopsida; order Santalales; family Viscaceae; genus Viscum; species Viscum album. The sequence continues at coordinate 977,736,496 of OY728133.1, forward strand.
AATTAAACATTAATCTCACCCAGGATCCAAGAAAAAAAATCAGTATTTCTAGTGAACCAGATCAAAACACAGACATGAAAAACCAGGTGGTACAATTCACTCCACCATTAAAGCTTTCGGCCCCCGGAAAGACATAGCACATTCTATATAATTGATCAACACCTAAGGATTATTTATAAAGACGGTCCTACCTCCGAATCCAATGGAACTCCATCACCCATTAATGGAACTTAGTCCTCTTACCTCAACCAATTCACCTACTATCAACAACTTCCTGAGAATCGACCGAAAGATCGAGTCACTACCTCCACAACCAAACCAAGAACCCAGTTATTGGGCCTTATACCCATGAAAACAACAATCACCCAAACCAAAGAGAACTCATGAGAACCAATGATTCCAGTGGATTATGGGATGTAATACCCACCATTAAGAAACAACTAGCACTAGAAATGTTCCTAGGATGAATAATCAACGAGACCCATGGTGGGTCTCCCCCCCATTAGAACCCAACGTGCAACCAAAAAACAATAATTCAACATGACCTAGAATATGGCCTCACTCACACAAGCCCACCAATAATCTCTGGCCATAACCTACTAATCCAAGTTGAGAGTAATACAACCTGAACATTTAAGCCACCCATTCTCAGATGGAGGCAACAAGAACTGGGCCAATACTCTCTGCACGGATCCAAACCCCCACCAATTAGGGAGGGAAGGGAAGGGAACCCAATAATTAGGCCATTGAAATTACAAAATAAACAAATTAACTACCTCACTAAAATGGTATATATATGATCTTTTCAACACTACCCACAATCCTATGACTGCTGACTATGCGTCAACTTCACTCCAATACCTATGGGTGAAGCATTGATGGATGAAGAATCTCTTTACTCGTAGTCGGGCTTTGATAATCCCCCACTTGTACTCCATCCCTTAGTTCCACATAGTACCACATAAAACTACCAGTAAGAAACAATAGATCAAGAGACGCCATGAAACTCTCTTTCTCAACAACACATTTTTATCTAAACAAGAACATGGAGATACACAACACTATTTTCTCTCACTCTAAATGAGGAGCAGAATGAACAAGGCACATAAAAACGCCCACTAAACATCACCGAGCACAACTACTACAACCGAGAGAATATCCATAAATGGAAGACACTTTATATCGAGCCCAAACAGCTCTCTATTTCAACAAATGGTCTGAGGTATCATTCTAAGAGGTGGATTTAACATTGAAACCAATTCTTTGGTTGATCAACAAGAATGAATTCTAATGGAGAACCATTTGTGGCCACATCACAACATCTACACATCTTTAGAAACCTACAGAACATTACCCCAAAACTAAGCCACCAACAAGATCCCATCTCATGATGCAACAAGAGTATGAATTCTACATCATATGGAAGCATACTGAATAGAAAACACTTCTAAGAAATAGGATAAACCATCCACATAACCATCAGTTCATAACAAACACCGCAATTTTTTCAGCTCAAAACACTTTTGGAAAACAAATAAACTAAAATGGGTGGATTTTTTCATTCACCAATTGTATTTCATCAAGTCTCACTCACATGAACTTTTATGTACCACCCCGGGCACTCAAATAGCATACCATACTGGTCATTCATCCATATATCCACAAAACCATTCATGTAAGAACCCATGAAAACACTAAATGCTAAAACAAAACAACATCATTACAAAAATAATTGTGTACCTTCCCAAGTCACTTAAATTACAAAATAAAAAACCATTTTCAGATTTCACAATACAATCCATGCTTCATAAAGAACCATTTGATTAAAAACATAATACATTTCATTTTATAGAACATAGAAAAACAAAAAATTAAATTCTGAATATCCCTTTCCCACATAAAAAAAATTCAGCAAGGCATATTTTCATAATCTGACAACCACAAAGTCCAAAACCCCTTTTTAGAAAACCAATAGCCACTCAAAAACCAAATTTCCAAAACCTATTCATCATATTCAAATACTTTTTGACCAGCCAAAACACCCCATTTAAAACAAATTTTCAGAATTACTTTAAAATGATTCACACTTTCAAAACCTTTTATTTCAAAAAACTACAAGTTTAGATTGGTTAAAATCTAATCCTCTTAAATCATTTCCACTTCCTCCCAAAAATTTGTTTGAAAAACACAACCTTCCAAAACTATTCTTAAATTTAATTTTTGAAAACCCATTTTCCAATTCTCAAAATCCAGTCCTTCCTTTAAAACCCATTTCGATAATTCTCGCATAAGTATTTTCAAAACAAAAATTGAGAATTCAAGAAAGTTCGAAGAACCCATCAAAAGGGAACTTGTGTCGGTGGGGGACTTGATCATATGGTTGGATGCTATATTTCAAACACAAAATCAACACAAAGAGACTTATTTGGAACATGCTTTGACTCCACATGGCTTGTCATGCTCGGCGATTTCACGGAGGCCATTAGTCAGAATCCCCTTGTTATATCCCAATAGAAGACAATCAATAAGAATAATGGAAACTAATAAAACCAAACATCCAGTGGAAACTCTAGGATCAAAACGAGAAAGAGTTCACGACACTCTTCTAACACTTACCCCTCAAGTCCCATCAATCCTACTCCATCTACCTTGACATTCCTCAAATAACAAGGGCTCTCTAAAAAAGGTTTTCTAAGATCCAACATCCTTTGATACCATTTTTTCACAAACCAGCCAGAGTCGACCCTGAACCGATCACAAGGGCTAACCTGTGACATGTCCTGAGAGTCATTCCAGGCCCTTGTGACTAGTTTAGGGTTGAATATGACTGGTTTGTGACATGTCTCAAGAGGCATTCCCAATCCTACCGGGATTGTGACAAGTACTAAGGGCATCAATAGAGTTCAGAATGGAACTATTTCTCCCATAAATAAACAATCTATCAAACAGTGGAAAGAAATGAACAGTCCAAAATAGATTTATATAAAAACTGAACTGAACATTATTTGTACAAGTAACAGAAATTAAAACTAAAAAAACAACTCAACTTACCAAATATAAATGTATGCTTTCCGAACGAGTTCCCATTCAAGAAAAAAAATTACCACAAAAAAAACATTCATGTTTTATAAACAAGAATGCTGGAAACAATTTTCAAATAGGTGAAACTTCCAAATGAAAATAATTTTCAAGAGGGCTGCTTTAAATAATATAAACTTTTAAATAAATCACACACACTGATGAATTCATCAACCAAACACACCATATTCCTATTGTGAGTATATAATAGCCAATGATCACAACTCACGGGAACAACCCAAGGCACTAGTTAGTTGTGAGCCCCAGGTACCTCGTATCTCAGTGAAAGTAACCATAATAAATATCTATTCTCGGGAACATGATCCACTAGTAGGGATAATACCGATAAACTATTAAACCCACAAAAAATCAACATCATAGTTTAGTTAGTGTTGTCATCTTCAAACTTGTTATGTGAAACAGGGTCCAAACCACACGGGATCACTAGTATACTAGTACACGCCCGCCCACCTTGATACCCAGGGTTCCCTTTAATGCTCAATCAAGTTACACATATTATAAAATACAATTTTCATATCAAAATTACATTATGAAACCGTAAACATAAAATCATCCCGCAAACATGCTTCACATTTCTTTCACAAATCAATAAACCAGTAAAAAGTTTCGTAAATCAATTTCAAGGAGTATAATAAGGCTTTGCACATAAAATCCATTCAAAACTACTCTTTTAAGACTATAAACACATCAATAAAAAAACACCAGATTTGGAAGCCCCAAAACCAATTAATAAATCAATTTCATCGACCATAAAATGGCCCCAAAAGAAAGAACATAAAATACAGATGGAAACCATTTTTACAAAAAAAAATGCCAAAAAGGTCATTAATCCTTTCTCAAAACTAACATTGGACCAAGGCATGCATTTAAATATTATTAATGAGGTGTATACACACAATTTATAGCATAAAAACACATTCTTAAATCACTTAAAACACTCATGTTACATATTCAAAACACAACCATTTTCATAAGGATGTGAAATTGGTCATTTTCCAACAAATCGGGCCAAAACTTGTTGTAAACCAAAACCCTTTTGTTTGTAAAACAAAAATACAATTTGGAAAGAAATATAAAGACCCAAAATACCATTTATCATTATTTAAATTCATTTATAAATCCAAAAAATAATTTTTAAATCACACATCACACATAAAATCCAACCATTCAATTTAACGAACACATGGCCTTCCCTTTTTAAACAAAACAATTTATTTTATGAACTTGACAAGGAATAAACACCAATTTATTGAAATATTTTATTAAAGATACTCTAACATGTTAATAATACCATAAACTAGGTTTTAAATCTCACAAAACAGTTGCAACAGATAGAGTAACATTTAAACAAACACTTGGTGTGCACTTTTATGACAAAATAACTCTAATTTTCACAAAACAAGGCTTATAAAACCATTTTTTCACCCCAAGAAAATTATCCAAAGGATAAAAAACAATAATAAATATATATATCATATTTTAATAATAATAAAATGATTAAACATAAATGATAAAGGCATTAGAAAGGGATATCCCACCTCGAATCCTTGGTGTAATGGAAACACACATCCAATATCACCATCTAAGGGTTAATAAACCCTAAACCTATGACGACCAGCACCAATTGAACATAACACCCAAAAAAATAATTGGATAACATAAAACTAGGTCAAACATGACTTGGGGAGAATAGAAAACCAAGATATATTGAAAGGAGGAGGAAGAGGTGGGAGAAAAGAGAAGGAATCTCACCTTGCCACCTAGAAAACTCTTCTTCTTCCTTTAGATCTATAATCATATAGAAAAGATAATGTCTTAGATGTTCTTTTGGAGGACCCTAAGGTCAATAAAAACCTGGGAATGAATATTTGTGGGAAAAAGATTATTAATTGAATGATTTTTTGATGTGACAATTTACCTTCACATTTCTGGACGTTTTGAGGAAAGTTGAGAACTTTCGCCCAAATTTTCAATTCAAATAAGCTTCAAGGAGGTAAACTAGATAATTGGATTGAGGATAGGTATTTGGTCTTAGAATTTGATGTGTAATCACCAAAAAATATTAAGCAATGAAAAATATATAAAAGAAACAATTTATATTTTTAAAACTAGAAATGGGCCCACGGGCCGGCCCAATACCTAAATAAGTAACCCAAACTCACCATGTTTAATAATTAATAATGGGTAAAAAAGGATATGTAGGATTGAATATGTTAGTGAAGGAAAAATATAAAGTTTAATGAGTCAAAAATGATAAAAATGAATGAGTTATAAAAGAAAAAAAATGTTTTTAAATTTCTAAATGAGCACACGGTTGGGCCCAAGTCATTAATTAACCACCCTTTCTACAAAAAACAAAAAAAAATAAGAATTGAGGCACCAAAATATATATTATTAGATATAGATGAAACTAAAAAACTCAAAATTAATCTCACCTAAGACCCATGAAAAGTTTCATGATTTTCAATGAACCATATCAAAACAACGACATGAAAAATTAGTTGTGACATCACATCCCAAATGGGATGGTGATGGGTTACACATTGACCAATGTCTAGGGTATGTGTGAAAAAATATTTTCATGATAAATATTAAAGACTGAGGGATTCCCATATAAATGAACTATAATACCTATTGGTAAATTAATATGTTGCTCAGTTTTTAATATTTGAAATATATTCCATTTTTTGTTGTAAACTAGTTTACATGTCTTGTGAATTTATATAATCTATTTTGTATTAAATTTCTATAAATATATTTTTTCAAAGTATTTACATCATTTGAATTGTAAATCCATATTTTTTTTAAATTATTCTTTATAAATTTCATGCCTTTTTATTTAAATTTTAAATCATTATTTGGTTATTTATATATGATATATTATTATGGGACATTTGGTGAGACCCTAGTGGGATTTTAGATCATACTCAACCTATGCCTCTGTGTGTTTGAAGATAATATTCTTCTAGGCTTGAGAAAGGGTAAGGTGACACATGTAGGTGGTAGTTTTTTATCCTTGTGATTGAGGAGTTGTGTCCACTAGGACAGGGGTTGTTATTCTGTTTTTGGTACTTTTTGCTGGTACTTTGGAATAATTATGTTTGTTTTAATTTTGTTATAGTTCTCCATGTGGAGTTTTTTGTATGCATAATGACTTTTTATCTTGATTCTATTGTGTTTTTAACAAATTCATTCCCACTTTCATATTGTATGATGCCAAGTGCTAGTCAAAAACCCATGGAGAATGGGAACAACCTTGGAGCTTTGTCTGAACCAGATTAGTTATATTGTGACAAGGGTACCCAAGACGGTTTTTGATAAAGTTTTAGAAATGGATCATGTTGAGAATATTTCCTCGATCTTAGTATGTATTTTAGTTATGTTGTTAGGAATTAAAAGGAATATATGATTAAGTGACCATCTGTCTCTCACTGCAAAAATCAATAATTCTCCAAGGGTGGTTTTTGAAAGATGTATTGAGGATTAGTACTAGTATTTTCCCTATTTTATATTTGGGTGGAATGAAATCAAAATATTTTTGTCTAATTATTAGTATTAATTTCCCTTGTTTCACATTTTCATTGTTAATCCAATGTCTTCGATTTTTTCTCCTGATGTTTTGTAGCATCGTGCCCCAGAGAAGTTGTTTGAATTAGATCTAGGAGGAAGCTACTGATGATCCAAAATAGACATATCATATTTAGTCCCATGACTAGTTCAGGTGATTTTTCATATTTTCCATGCTCTGGGATAGAAACCACCATCAATTCTTGTTTGGTATATCATTTTGGATCCTTAGAGGGGTCATTATGAAATTTATATTAGGATTTACATCAATAATATCCACCACAATATAAATTCTTTAATGAACCTCATGAGGCTGAGGAATGGTTGAGCAGGATTGGGAATTTATTTTAGTTATTGGAGACACATGATGATGTAATGGTAAATTGTTCCACATTTGTGCATTAGGGACCGATAAGGAGATTGTGGTACATTATAGTGAATGTAATCAAGCATGAGTACATAAAATGGAATGACTTCAAAGATCTTTTTAGTAACTAGTTCTATCTATAGTCGATGGTGATTTCCATGGATGTTCAGTTTTCCAAATACATGTACGCTAATAATACTATGACTGAATATGGAAACTGTTTTATTGAGCTTATATAGATTTCACCTGTTATTTTTTCAAATGAAAATAAAATGATTTTATGGTTATATATGGGAGATTTATCTAATATTCATTATCATGTTTTCCATCTGAATCTTCCTTCTTGTGCTGATGTGCTAGATAGAGTGTTGATGTTTTAAATTGGCCTAGATTTTATGTCAAGGTTGATGGGATCCCCTTTTTTCTCAGAGTGGTAGTGTGAATAACTATAAATTAAAGATGAATCATAATTATTTTGAGGGTGTATCTTAACATCAAGATTCTTCTAGTCCTCTTGTAATGCCAAGAAGAGGCCCTATGGTTTTTTAATAGTGTAGCAAGCATGTGAATTTTAAGCAGGTTTTCACTGATGCACCAAACATATGTGACTTTAGAAGATGTTCATGCTATTCCATGTCATTTTCTACTCCACAATGTGGCACATGATCATATTCTATTAATAAAAATATGTTTCTAATATATTCTTCATGTAAAAATGTATTCTAACCACATGCATCTAGAATGAAGCTTCTTCACATAGTAGAAGAGTATCCAAAGGATGCTGATATGGGTCCAAAAAATTTCATAAGTACCATAAATATAACTTCATCATTATTCACTAGTTTATTTAATAATGTTTCATCCCATATTTTGTATTTCAACTTGTATTTCTGTTATTATTAATCTTTCTATGGTATTTTCTCATTATGTGATAGACATTACAACAACCCTTGGAATGAATATGTGGAAGGGTATTTGTATTATGGATTTTAATTTCTCTTTATCATTAATTAATCTTGAATTTGTTTTTTTGTTCATAGAATGTAACCCCTCGAAGTTATCTTTAAGATATATGGTCTCATTGACAATAAATCTCAAATTGATCATTATCTGCAACTGATCTCACTTACTAAAACCGATTGGGTGAGTCATATCATTCTAGGATAATGGGACTTGAGGTTGAGTAGAGAAAGACATTTTTATGTAGATATGGGGAAAGTAGTACAGGTGTTTTATTTTTATCTTGATAGAGAATATTTAAGAAATTCTATCCCTCCAGTTGTCAATGAGTTTCAAGATGTTTTTCCTTATGGCTTCTTTGGTTTTCCACCGGTAAGGGAGGTAAAATTGGTTATTGATTTAGTTCCTTTTACTCATCCAATATCAATCCATTTCTAAGAACCCGGTTCTTATTTTTGAGGTATGAGCTTCTTCTTTTTCATTTTCCTTTAGTGTTCTTGAGAAAATATGGAAAATGGGGAAAAATCCAAAATGATGGAACTACACGCCGTGTACTTCTGGTCGTGTGGGATGGGTACACGGGGCATGTAGCCATGTCGGAGACCAAGGGTGTAGAAACCGCCTACACGCCGTGTAGTGGTACCTTACACGCCATGTAGTCAGTCGGAAGGCCTAAACAGTAAGGCGATGGAGTAGCCGCCAGCTGGGCGATAGTACATGCCGTGTAATCGGGAGTACATGTCGTATACTCTTGTCGACAGATGAAAAGTGTGGCGGTGCCACCAGAGGAACAGTTAAATGAAGGAAGTACACGCCGTGTACTCAGAAGTACACGCCGTGTAATTTTTTTTCGGCTTAAAACAGGCAGTAGCCTCCCCTTTTGGCAGAGGAGGCATTTGAGCCGTTTTGGAGCCCAGGAGGATGGTCAAACCCTTGAAGATCCGCCGGGTGTTCGTCTGGAATCCGATTTGGCTTCAGATGATCTCGTTGGAACCACATGGGTAATCCCTCTTCTCTCTTGGTACCGTTCATACCAATTATTTCCCGAGGGAAAGTTATTTATGTTTGAATGGGTTTTGTTCTTCGTCAGATCTATGCCATTCTTGGGCATTTCTGGAGTCGGCATTCGGGTATAGCATTCGTTGGCAAATAAGTTAGGTGGCTTGGTGTTTTTTTTTCAACTTTCGTGTGTTTTTTGCATTTTTGTTCCACGAACCCATGTTGGGGTGTCGTGTGGATGAGGTTGTTTCTATATTTAAACACCTATAATTGATTAGGTATTTAATTATGATATTAAAATGATGTTTGGGATCGTTTCTTGGATCTGAAACCACCCAGGGGGTGTGTTCCACTGTTTAGTCGTTTGGACATGATAACCGAGAGTATGCCTTTAAATTAGTAATTGTTGAATTTCCTTGAGAGGAATTTCTTGTTACTACTTGTTTATCTATTGGTCATGGCCCAGTTACCTATTTTCCTGAGGGCATTATTGTATTTAGCCTGAGGGCGTTGTTGTGATTAGCCTGTGGGCACTGCACTGTATTAGCATGAGGGTGTGACTATATTAGCCTGAGGGAAAATTAATATTTAGCCCGAGGGAAACCCTTCGTGCCTGAGGGCTTGACTTCTGTGCCTAAGGGTGACACATCCTACTCCTGAGGACAATTTCTGTTACGCCTGAGGGCAATACCTGCAGGTTGGATTCTGTATATCCTGAGGGAAAGCCTGAGGGCGTGGTTTACTATATTAGCATGAGGGTAAGGTTCTGTTATGCATGACGGTTTGGTGTTGTTGAGCACGGAATGGTATTAAAACAAATGGTTAAAAGGAATATTAAAATTACAATATAACTGATTAAGTTGGTTACTTGAGAAATTATTAGTTTATTGCATTTACTATTGCACACTGTTGTTGCATGTTTACACATAGTTCAGCATGGGCCTTTGGTGGGTGCCTACTGAGATATATTTCTCACACCCTATTTGGGTCACGCTTTTCAGCCCAAACAGATTACGTTGCTGCAGGTGTGGATAGGGGCAAGAGTCCCTATACAGGTACATGATTGCTGCTGAGGAGTTGGAGGGCATGGGACCGAGCCTAGACTCGCGATTCCCCTACCAGCTGTTTTGCTTGTTTTTTTGTACTCTGCTTTTGGGTGTACTGTATTGATGTATAACATGTTATGGATTTTTTCTTAGAACGTGTGACATGTAGAATCATTATTTATCTACTGTTGGTTATATCCACTGATGTTGTTTATTTCTATTGTGTATGATTTAATGCTTCCGTTGTTCGTTGTATGTTTTATTTGTATTCCGCTGCGCTTCACTTTGTCAAATGAGGGCATAGTTTCCCCACTATCAGACCTGGATCCTCACTACTAGTCGGCATCCTATGGCATTTGGCGAAACATGCTTGAGGTCACCTGGTGAATCGGGTTCGGGGCACCCGTTGAGGGGAACCCAGAACCGGAATGTTACAAAGTGGTATCAGAGGTGTTTCTTTTCTTTGACTTACTATTTGGTGTCGTAGTCAGGGATGGGACAAATGGTAGTTGGTAATAATTTGTGCCCGGGCGTAGCTAACCCGCATACAGGGAGAATCCAAATTACCTCATGATTGCAATTTTATTGATTTTCCAATTTACAGTGGATTTGTTTTCACCATCAGGTGACACACTTGAGATTGTGCTGTATATATTTTACCTGTGGGTTATATTTAGTTACAACCCGATGAGATGAGTGTATGTCATCTCATGCATCATATAGGAACATGCTAGATATCACATTCCATGCATAGTTTCCAAGCCATGTAGGTGCATTATAAATTGCATGATGTTGTGATTGTTGTTGTGCTAGAACAACATGCTGATGTGATATCTGCTCTGATAAAATACCTGCTTTGTGTGAGCTGTTCATAGAATGGATGCCAAAATTTGGTTTTTGGGGAGTATAGGCCCCCGTTGACCGGAATTTGGTGGATCATTGACTGTTTATTAGTTATAACACAGATAAGATGTCAAACTTTGATTCGTGGGGAGTATGGGCCCCCAAGGGTCGGAATTTGACACTTAGGTGTTGTTTTTCGGCATTTTATGGGTTCCGGAGAAGTTTCTGAGACATATTTTCTGGAAACCCAGTATACACGCCATGTAGTATTTTAATACACACCGTGTATGCTCTTTTTTCAGGAAGAAAAATAAACTTTTTGAGTACACGCCGTGTACCCTGTGTACACGCCGTGTAGTCTCTTCCCGTGTCACAAACAGTGTGGGCGGCGACACGGGGTAGGAAAAGTCTTGGGTAAAACATGTTGTGTAGCTTTTGTACACACCATGTAGTATTGACCCGGAGTCCGGCCGTGTAACTAACAACACAGGTCGGTGAAATCTTTTACAGAACACGTCGTGGAAATGATGCACACGCCGTGTAGTGTGACCTAGGGACTCTGTCGTGTAACGAACAACACGGGCCGGTGTCACCTCTCCTTGTACACGCCATGTAGTCGTGTTTTGAAAATTTTCAATGCCTTATTATTCCTGTACCATTTTGGGTTTCTTCGTCTTTGGTCTTTGATAATATTGTTCTAAGGTGTGTTTTTGACCTTGTAGTGTCATGCCTCCTAGATGACCACGCATTGTTCGCCAGGAGAGCGGAAATGAGAATACTTCTGAGATGGAGGGTCATGGGCTACCAGTTGATACTCCAGCAGAGCCAGATGTGTCACAAGCTACTATACTGGACACAGGCGCGGAGGCGCAGATGAAGGCTTTATGTGGTTCATGCATACCTTTCAGGGAGCACCACAGGCAGCCACATCTATGGCTGAGCTGACACGTATCTTTCAGCAGTAGCATCCGCCAACGTTTTTAGGGGATGGCGGACCACAGGCTACAGAGTCCTGGCTAGGATAGATGCAGACTATTATCGAGCATCTTGAGATGCCTCCTGGGTGGAGGGTCAATCTCGCGACTTACATGCTGCGTGATTCTGCCAATAGGTGGTGGGATGTTACCACCTAGTCATAGCATCATAGGGACATGGCATGGGAAGAATTTCAGGCAGCCATCTATGAATTTTTCTTCCCTGAGACGCTGAGAGAATATAATGCTTGGGAGTTCATGAATCTGCAGCAGGGCGCTATGTCAGTGATTGACTATTCTGCTCGTTTTATGGAGCTTCAGCGCTTTGCACCCGTGCTGGTGGGTGATGAGACGTTGAGAGCTTGACATTTTGAGGATGGTCTTCGGTATGACATCTGAGTGCTGGTGAATATTTTCAGGTTGCCTACCATACACGCTATTGTGAACCAGGCGTTGATCACAGAGAGGAACCTTCTAGAATCTAGTGGTGTGGGCCAGGGCGCTTCAGCACCAGTTACTGGAACTATTTCTGCTGGAAAGAGGAAGAGACAGATGGACTTCTCTCAGGGTGGCAGAACCAGCCAGGCAGCTTCTTCAGATGGCCCGATCAGGTGCTACCAGTCTGGCAAATATGGGCACAAGAGACCGTAGTGTCTACTAGACCTAGTGGAGTGTCGAGCTTGCGGTAAGATGGGTCATCTGCAGCGCGTTTGCAGGGCGTTTCTACATGTGGCTAGTGAGAAGGGTTCTATGCAGACTCTGTGTGCCGGAGCAGGACTAGTGGATTCTTACCAGTCAGGGAACTGGAATACGTCAGGGTGTGCAGGAAGAGATGCTGGTCGTGGTCATGTTAGTTAGACACCAGGAACTCAGAGGCAACAGGGCAGGACAACTCAGGGTAGTAAGGCTATGTCGTAGGGCCACGACACTGGGTAGACATATGCGGTGCAACAGACCCAGCATGAATAGGATCCCGAACCTTCTACAGTCAAAGGTACTATTCTATTAGCTTTTGTCTTATCTTTAGTACTTTTCAATACGTGTGCTACACGTAGTTTTATATTTGTTCCTGTTATGGAGAGGCTTGGGCTCTGTGTTTCTACTTCTTTCGATATCGTGACGCTAGACACTCCACTGGGGACGAGAACGACTGGTGTGCGTCAGTGCAGGGTGTGCCCCCTTGAGGTTAGTTGGTGTCACTTTCATTGGGACCTTTATGTCTTAGAGATGACAAGCTATGATGTCATTCTCGGGATGGACTGGTTGGTTCCCTTTCGAGCATTTGTAGACTACTATCGTTGCAGGGTGCGTTTCACATCACTGGAGGGCGGATAGTTTCTATAAAAGGGCGAATGGGATGTTTAGGTGAGTCGAGCTGGACCAGAGCATCATGGGTGACGTGGAGTCTTGGCCCAGATTGCGATTTTGTATCTGGATGATCAGGTGACTTGTCATACAGATTTCCCTGCAGTTATTGATCGTTTCAGGGATGTGTTACCGAACGACTTTTCGGGTCTACCTCCGGTGCTTGAGGTGGATTTCTCTATTAATCTTGTTCCAGGGGCAGCACTGGTGTCCATTCCCCCTTATAGGATGGCTACACCTAAGCTGCAGGAGCTCAAGAGGCAGTAAGAGGAGTTGCAGGCAAAGGGCTTTATCCGACCCAGTACATCCCTTTGGGGTTTGTCGGTCCTTTTCACGAAAAAGGCGGATGGTACCCTCAGACTTTGCGTGGATTATCGGAATCTGAACCAGTTGATAGTTAACAACCGATATCCCTTGCCGAGGATAGATGACATTTTTTATCAGCTTCGTGGAGTACCAGTGTTGTAGAAGATTGACTTGAGATCCGGATATCATCAGTTGTGTGTGAGACCATCGAATATACCGCTTACAGCTTTTCGAAGGGGATATGTTCTGTATGAGTATACGGTTATGCCGTTCGGACTAACGAATGTGCCAGCAGTTTTTATGGCTCTGATGAATTGTGTGTTCCATCCGTACCTTGATTATTTTGTGGTAGTATTTGTGGACGACATCTTGGTGTACTCTCGCACTCGACATGACCATTCCACCCATCTTGATATTTTATTGAGTACACTTAGAGAGCATCGGGTATATGCTAAGCTCTCGAAGTGCCACTTTTGGATGGTCGAGATTCATTTCCTGGGTCACATCATCTCAGAGGCAGGAGTTTTAGTAGACCAAGAGAAGGTGAGATCAGTAGTTTCCTGGGAGCATCCTAAGAATGTGTTTGAGATACAGAGTTTCTTAGGGCTGACTGGTTACTACAGACGCTTCATACAAGTCTTCTCCCGCTTAGCGGAACCGTTGACAGGACTGACTAGGAAGGGTGTAAAGTTTGTTTGGTCAGAAGCTTGCGAGGCAGATTTTCAAGACCTGGAGGTAAGGATGACATCAGCACCGATCCTGATACTCCCATAGCAGGGGAAGAGCAATACATTTTACTGTGATGCATTAGATATTGGGCTGGGAGTGGTGTTGATGCAGGGCGATCGAGTTGTTGCGTACGAGTCTCGAAAGTTGAGGCCACATGAGAGGAATTACCAGACTCGTGATCTCTAGTTGGCTGCATTTTTGCATGAGTTGCGCTGTTGGAGACATTATCTACTGGGAGATGTCACGACCCAACCCTACCGGTCCCGAGTCGCAACTACCTCAAGCCCGCCTCCATCGACTAGAGGCTGGCGACCAGCGCCGAAGGCATAACAATCTCGGGGAGGCCTTCGTCTAGGTACCTGTGCTCACGCATAAACAACCCACAAGACATAGCCGTTCAAAGAAGAGAGGAAACCAAAATACAGGCAACTATAACCCAACCACAGTCATAAAACAACAACTAAAAAGAGGAAGTAATGTGCTTGAAGTACTAACAAGTAATATGAAAAGTAAACAGGAAAACACACGCCCAAACACAAAGATGCCACAACCCGGCTGCAGGTGTACAAAAGAAGACAACTGGATAGACTCCCACCTGAATTCTCTTGCAGGACCATGGTATGCTTCTCCAACTGTCGTGACCTCTACGCCCCTCTGTAGTCACGATCGACCTGTCCGTCGTCTGCAAGGGCACACCAGGTACGGGAAAATCCCAAGCAGGTGTGAGTATAAGGATACTCAGTAAGATTCCTCGAAAGCTAGAGGGAGCAACAAAGAAGGAACTAAAGAGGTGAGCAGTAAACTAATCAAGAACATAAGAAAGGTTTAGTAAGGAGAGTGCAGCTCAACCCAACAGAAAAAATGTAGGCACTGACCCCAGAGTCCGAAAACAGGAGTAGGGACCAATTTGTATGTATATGTATATATATATGCTCAAAAGGAACCCCAAACGAGTGCGTAAGGGGATCTCCGCCTCCAAGCTCAGCCCAGGATAAGTCGCCATTAGCTCCAAAGACTCCACCCTCAGCCCAGCATTTCGTCCCGTCTACATAGGGAACCCATGTCAGAGGGGCTCGATCACCACACTTTGATACTGTCCACTTTAGGCGGCACTAACTCGCCAGCACGATTTTTTAGGCCGCATATCAAGGACGTGTCTCAGTGGGAAAAAGGACCCCTCTTCCTCGTGGGTCCCTAGGTAATGTTAGAACTGTCACACCACTGATCCGCACAATCAGGATCCCGTTATGGTAACCACGGGGAAATGAGTCACCGACTAGCCTCATGAGAAGGGCCCAGTCTGGAACGTCAATGGGTGACCCACAGCCCAGCCCTGCTAGAGGGTAAACCCTAATACATCAGCCGGTGACCCACTGCCCAGCCCCGCTAGAGGGTAGACCTGGATTAAATCAATGGGTGACCCACTGCCCAACCCTGCTAGAGGGTAGACCCGGAACATGTCGACAGGTGACCCACTGCCCAGCCCTGCTGGAGGGTAGATCTGGGACACTTCGACCGATGACCCACCGCCCAGCCCTGGTGGAGGGTAGACCTGGATTAAATCAACGGGTGACCCACTGCCCAGCCCCGCTGGTGGGTAGACCCGGAACATGTCGACAGGTGACCCACTGCCCAGCCCTACTAGAGGGTAGACTTGGGATCAGACGACGGGCGACCCACTGCCCAGCCCTGCTGGAGGGTAGACCCTAAGGTGTTGTCGGGTGACCCACTGCCCAGCCCCGCTGGAGGTTAGACCCTGAATCAAACTGATAGATCTGCACTACCACTGACCTCACCAGGTGACACTAACAACACCACCGTGCATTAGTTCGGGGCGCTTAAAAGAAGACCTCCACTTCACATTAGTACAATCACAAAAGAGGTTCCACATGCCCCAATAGGTTGCACCATTGCAGTTATCGCAGAAAAACACGCGAAATAGACTACTCACTCGCCCGATACGGGCAACCGGTGGATATGGTACTATTCACCATAGTCTGCCCGGGAGGGTCCGTACCCCAGCTCTGATACCCGTCAGACGAACGGCGCCATTGCGATTCCCTCAGAAAGAAACGCATAATCGACTACTCAAGTGCCCTGAACGGACATCTGGTGAAAATGCCGCAAAACGCTGCACGCAGCTCGATGGTGGCTCGGGGGGCCCACGTCTCAATTCCGACTTCAACGCCCAAAAACATACTGGAAACCTCCGCCTCGACTCCAGGGTCGTATCACCGCTGACGGCGCTCAAATCGGACATTGGGTGTGTCTAAGCCAACCCAAACAAGAATTTTCAGCGTAGCACTTGACGTGCGTGACGCGCCACCAAGCTTCTGTTCCGGGGATTAAAATTCCCCGAAACCACCCCAGAATCTACTTCTCGAGACGAGGATTGTCTTTCCACTGACGGCGTGTAAAACGGACACCTGTAGCGATATTTACGGGTGTCTGAATCTGGAAGGGACAACCTTTGGGGCTGGGCCGGCCTAGCTGGCCGGTCCACCCGTCCTGGGCCGGCCCGAGCCGGCCGGCCCGGCTTGCTGCGCCGGCCTGCGGCTTTGCCGTATGGGCCGGCCGCGGACCCACGGTCTCCGCGAGGTTCTCGCTTCAGCCGACCGGCCGCAAGGCCGGTCTTCGGTCATCGAGGAGACCCGCAGGATGTGGGTCTCTGTTCCCCACGAGGGGTCGCGCTGCGACCCCCTGTCTGCCCCGGACGAGCACGCCCCGCCGCCCATCCGAAATGTCGTGCCGCTGCCCGCACGCCGTGCCGCTGCCTGGAGCCGGAGCCACCGCCTGGAACTGGAGCCGCCACCTGGAACCGGAGCCGCCGCCTGCGAGTCACCGCGCCGGAGGTCGCCGCCGTCGCTGGGACGCGCCGCAACACCGCCGGGCTTGCCGGACCACCGCCTGGAACCCGAAAACGTGGGGTATTTGGCCGGAAAAAATTCCCGAGGCCACCCTGGCCGCCCCGTGACACAGAAAATTGATCCAAAAGGGTCGTTGTGAAGACAAATTCAAGCCCTACGAAACCAGAGGCTTCGCTCGAAAATAGGACGACAAAATCGACGCGAAGAAGACTAAAATGAAGAAATTTGAGAGAAAGGTAAATAAATATAAAACATGAGCCTACCTCGAGGGCTTTGCCCGACGCTTCAAGATCGGGATGCGGGAGCCGCCTTGCCTTGCCGGAGTGATGGAGGGGAGGGTGGAAGCTTGTTGAGGGTCCTTGCTCCAGTGAGGAATGTCCAAGGAGGGTGAAGAGGGTGGTGGTTAGTGTGTTTAAATAGAAAAACACACTTAATCACCCGCTCATCGGCCCGTTCCCGAACTTTTGTCGGTGCCGGGATTAATCCTTCCTTAGGGAAACCGCCATGCCCCAAACGAAATGGCATCCTAGAAATTTTAATCTCTGCATTCGTTCAAGAGTTATAAAAATTCGACGCCCGCGACCGCCAAATTACGAAAATGCCCCCCCCCCCCCGGGGGCGTTTTTCATAGTTGGTCCGCGCCCGCAAAAAACATACCCCTCCTAGGGTAAACTGCTCGTTCTGGACTCAACGGCGCCCTTGGTTTTCCCGTCCGAGCTACTGTTCAGGAGTTATTAAATTTAATTAGCCCACTCAGTGTGAACACATGTCAAAACTAATTTTCGGCCGCACTGGGGCTCAGTTTCGTACGCCGTCAGAACGCCCTGATCTAGAATTATATCAATAGAATTTCAAAGTCTCACAGGCTCAAAATCGGGGTTCATACATCATTCCCTCCTTCACATTTTTCGTCCCTGAAAAAAAAACTACAAAAACAGCTCGGGGTACTGGGCCCGCATCTGTCTCTCCCGCTCCCAGGTGCTCTCTTTCACCCTCCCATGCCGCCACAGCACACGAACTAGAGGAATGGCCCATCCGCACAGAGTCCGCTCCTGCCGGTCCTTAATCGCCTCCGGGTGCTCCACAAAGGTGGCTCCATCCTCAATGTCCAGCTCTCCCCAGTCGATGACGTGCATAGGGTCATGCACATATTTCCTCAGCTGCGACATGTGGAAGACTTCATGCACTCTCTCCAGTTGCTGGGGTAGAGCGAGATGGTAGGTGACCTCACCAACCCGGTGCACGATCTCAAAGGGCCCAATGAACCTCAGGGACAGCTTGCCTCCTCGACCGAACCTCCGTGTTCTACGCCGTGGGGAGACTCTCAAAAAGACATGGTCTCCCTGCTCAAACTCCAAGGGCCTGTGATGTCGGTCTGCATAGGACTTCTGTCTGCTCTGAGCCATCCTCATCTGCTCACGAAAGACCTGCACCTTCTCCGTCGTTGCCTGCACTAATTTTGGGCCCACGAGGGAGGTCTCCCCAATCTCCGTCCAGCACAAGGGTGACCTGCAGGGCCTCCCGTAGAGGGCCTCGAAAGGTGCCATGCCAATAGTAGAGTGGTAACTGTTGTTATAGGCAAAATCTACCAAGGGCAGGTGATCCTCCCAGCTTAGGCCGAAGTCTAACACGCACGCCCTAAGCATATCCTCCAACACCTGGATAGTGCGCTCAGTCTGCCCATCAGTCTGGGGGTGGAATGGTGTACTCATCCACAACTGAGTCCCAAATTACTCCTGCAAGCCTCACCATAACTGTGACGTAAACCATGCGTCACGGTCGGAGACGATCGTCAAGGGTACTCAATGAAGACGGACGATCTCCCGAACATATAACTGTCCCAGACTCTCCACCGAGCTCTTCTCCATATAGCAAGGAAGTGCGCCGAATTCGTGTGTCGGTCCACTATCTCCGAAATGGAGTCATGGATCTTCGCTGTGCGCAGAAGCCCCGTGACGAAATCCATAGATACACCGTCCCACTTCCACTCCGGGATATCAAGGGGCTGCAACAACCCTGCCGGAACCTGGTGCTCTGCCTTCACCTGTTGACAGGTCAGACACCGAGAAACGAACTCAGCTACGCTCCGCCTCATTCCAGACCACCAAAACTGTCACCGAAGGTCTCGGTACATCTTTCCCACACCGGGATGAACGGCCAAGGGAGAAGTGTGGAACTACTGCATCACCTCCTCACGCATCTCCACTGGTACTACAACTCGCCCCTAAAATAGGATCTCATGATTCCCTCCTTCAGAATACCCATCGGGGGTGTTGCCCGTGGATATCTGATCACGCAGTACCTTGATATCAACATCTCCCAGCTGCGACTCTCTCACACGCTCAAGGAGTGAAGTAGTCAATACTATCGACTGTAGAAAAGTTGTACCCTCCTGCTCCACCAAGGTTAGCCGAAGGGAAGCCAACTACTCTGTAGCTTCCTGCACTAGGTGAGCCTGGGACTTTCTGCTAAGGGCGTCTGCTACTACGTTGCCCTTCCCTGGAGTGTAGACTATCTCGAAGTCATAGTCCGGTAGAAACTCCAGCCAGCGCCTCTGCCTCAGGTTCAAATCCCTCTGAGTGAAGATATACTTGAGGCTCTGGTGATCTGAGTAGACTACAAAATGCTCACCCAAAAGGTAATGTCTCCATATCCTCAAGGCGAATACTCCTGCTGCCAGCTCCAAATGGTGAGTCACAAAATTCTACTCATGGGGCCTCAACTGTCTCGACCCATATGCAATTACTGCCTGTCGCTGCATCAGCACACACCCGAGCCCAGCTCCTGAAGCATCGCAATATATGACGAACTCAACACCCTCCTCTGTCAGCCTCAACACCGGTGAACTAGTCAGTCTCTTCCTTAACTCTTCAAAGGCCTGCTAGCACTGATCGGTCTAGGTAAACGGTCTCCCCTTCCATGTCAAAGAGTTCAAAGTGGTGGCGATCATGGATAAGTCCTCCACAAACCTCCTATAGTACCCCGCCATCCCAAGGAAACTCCGCACCTCAGACGCATTCTTGGGTGGCTCCCAAGAAACCACTGCTTCTATATTTGCGGGATCCACATCCAATCCATGTTCCGTAATGACGTGCCTCAAAAAGTGAACCTTGTGAATCCAGAACTGGCACTTCGAGAGCATCCCGTACAGCTGGTGCTCTCGAAGTAAGTCTAGGACCATCCTCAAATGCTCTGCGTGCTCCTCCTCTGTTGCTGAGTAAATGAGTATGTCGTCAATAAAGACAACCACAAACCGTTCCAAATACGGCTGGAAAATCTGGTTCATCAAAGCCATGAAGACGACAGGGGCATTTGTCACAACAAAGGGCATCACCAAAAACTCGTAGTGCCCATATTGACAATGGAAGGCCAGCTTCGGAATATCAGCCTCACGAACCCGCAACTGATGGTAGCCATATCGAAGGTCGATCTTCGAGAACCACTTTGCACCTTGCAACTGGTCAAAGCGGTCATTGATCCTCGGCAAAGGGTACTTGTTTTTTATTGTGGCCTGATTCAGGCGACGATAATCCACACAAAGCTGTAGACTCCCATCTGCCATTTTCACAAAAATAACTAGATCCACCCAGGGCGACACACTGGGCCTGATGAATCCCTTCTCACGAAGGTCATCCAACTGAAGTCGTAGCTCCCGAAGCTCTGTGGGTGCCATTCGATATACTGCACAAGATATCGGAGCAGTCCCCGGCTACAAGTCAATGCAGAACTCCATCTCCCGCCTCGGAGGTAGTCCCGAAACATCTTCGGGAAAGACATCTATGTAATCCTCTACCACGGTAGGGATCCAGGTTCCTGTAGCGTCCGCTGCTCCGAGATCCATGCTCACCAGCTGGTGCGAAAAAGGTCGGGGTCTCCTACTCATAGTACCCATCTGCTCTGCCACGAGGTCTCATTCACCAAGGACGGTGAACATCTTCCCATCAATAAACTCCCCTCTAAATTGTCTATGATGACAGTCGATCTGAGCGTGAACCATAGAAATCCAATTCATGCCCAGGATGACGTCGTAAGGTTCCATCGTGATGACGAGAAGGTCCCACATGAAACTCCTTCCCCCGAACGATAGTTCGCACTGTCTGCAGATTAAAGTCACCAACGAGGCACTTCCTGTAGGAACCTCAAGGCTAAGTGCAGGTGTCAGCGCCTCTACTAGAATCCCCAAACCTCGTACCAACAGCAGTGATAAAAAGGAATGGTTGGCGCCCGTGTCTACTAGTACTGAAGCAAGGGTGGAGTAAACACAAAGAGTACCTCAGACCATCTCGTGCACCGGAGGATCTCGAACTCCCATGGCATGAAGCTGCCCGCGGCCCCTACCGCCAGCTCCCTAAGCCTGGCGTGGGCCGCCTTGAGGTGGTGGGGGGGGGGGGGGGGATCTCGAAACGTCGTCCCCCACCTCCTCATCCTACCGCTCTGCCTGCGCTGCCTCCCTGAGGACCGCCGGGTCCTCGCCTCGGTGACCCCTGGTCACGGTGCTGCCTCTGCCTCTGCGGTGCTCCCGCTGCCTGCCACGACTGATCCACACGCCTGGTCGAAAAATCCCATGCTAGGTGCCCCATTCCGTCACAAGCATAGCATCTGACCTCCCCTGCCTTCCCCGGCGCCCTACGACGCCACTGCGGTGTGTGACCCTGTCCCTGGGTCTGCTCACGGAAGGGCCTCCTTGGATGAGTCCCAACCCTCTGTCGCCTTCTTGTTGAAGACTCTTCTCTAAAACGGCCACTGCTGGGTCCTGCTACCTGGAGCCCCTCGTCCAGGAATCTCTCGATCACAAGCACCCTCTCCAACACCCCAACGTAAGTGGGGATGCACAAGGGCACCACGCTAGCTCGGATCTCCCTGCGAAGACCCTGCTTGAACTTCCGTGCCTGGAAGTAGGTATCACGGATCATGTCCTGTGAGTAGCGCATAAGATCAGTGAACCGGGCCGAGTACTGGGACACAGACATCCCCCCTGCTTCAGCTTCATAAGCTCCTGGATCCAGATAGAGCGTAAACACAAGGGGGAGTACTCCTCCCGAAAAAGCTGCTGGAAGCCATCCCATGTGAGGGACGACTCGTCATGGGTCTGCGTCACCAAATCCCACCATCGCCTTGTTGTCCCAAGGAAAAGACTGGCGGCTAGTGCCACCATCTGGTCCGCTGGGGTCTGTACCATCCTGAAGAGTCGTGCCACTGACTCAAGCCAATCCTCTGCCACCTGGGGGTCCGGGTCCCCACGGAACCTCAGTGGCCTCTGTCTCTGGAAGTCTGGAAGCACGCTCAGTCTGCGCGCGACCTCGGCCTGAACTGCCGGTACTAACTGTCACTCCTCAGGTGCAGGGGCTACTGCTGAAGCGTTGGGCGGGGGGGATCACGGGAGGGTCCCTGAACTAATTCCTCGTCACTCGCCAGACCGTCATCACGAGCTGGAGAGGGTAACCGGGCTGGCTACCGTTGTGGGGGCATCCTGAAAATTATCAAGGGATACCATAATCAGATGAGCTTATATATATACATAACAGTAAAAACAAATGGGAGCTGACTCAAACAAAGGACGGTCAAGGACTCATTCCTACATGATGCATGTTTCAAAATTCACTGCAACAAGTCTCAGCATGCCGAGTCGTCAAGCAGGTTATCAGGTTCCTGGTAAATGGATACTTTGGCCGCCCGTACCATTACTGGACTCCCTGGCCTGAGAGCCGCTCTCGAGACACGTTAACATCATCGCCCTGAAAACCCAACCAGTTCCTTTTTAGGGACGTCCGAACAACATTCCAAGGAACGAACCACCTCTGATACCACTTTGTCACGACCCGACCCTACCAGTCCCGTGTCGCAACTACCTCAAGCCCACCTCCATAGGCTAGAGGCTAGCGACCAGCGCCGAAGGCGTAACAATCTCGGGGATTCCTTCGCCTAGGTACTTGTGCTCACGCATACACAACCCACAAGACGTAGCAGTGAAAAGAAGAAAGGAAGACAAAATACAAGCAACTATATCCCAACCACAGTCATACAACAACAACTAAAAAGAGGAAGTAACATGCTGGAAGTACTAACAAGTAATCTGAAAAGTAAACAGGAAAACACGCGCCCAAACACAAAGATGACACAACCCGGCTACAGGTGAACAAAAGAAGACAACTGGATAGACTCTCACCTGAACGCTCTGGCAGGACCGTGGTATACTTCTCCAATTGTCGTGACCTCTACGCCCCTCCATAGTCACGATCGACCTATCCGTCGTCTGCAAGGGCCCACTAGGTACAGGCAAAGCCCAAGCAGGTGTGAGTATAAGGATACTCAGTAAGATGCCCCGAAATCTCAAGGGAGGAACAAATAAGGCACTAAAGAGGTGAGCAGTAAACTAATCAAGAACAGAAGAAAGGTTTAGTAAGGAGAGTGCAGCTCAACCCAACATAAAAAATGTAGGCACTGACCCCAGAGGGCGGAAACATGAGTAGGGACCAATTTGTATGTATATGTATATATATATATGCTCAAAAGTAACCCCAAACGAGTGTGTAAGGGGATCTCCACCTTCATGCTCAGCCTAGGGTAAGTCGCCATTAGCTCTAAAGACTCCACCCTCAACCCAGCATGTCGTCCCTTCTACCTAGGGAACCCATGTCAGAGGGACTCAATCACCACAATTCGATATTTTCTGCTTTAGTTGGCACTGACTCGCCCGCACGGTTTTTTAAGGCCGCATCTCAAGGACGCGTCTCAGTGGAAAAAAGGACCCCTCTTCTTCATGGGTCCCTAGGTAACGTTAGAACTGTCACACCGCTGATCCGCACAATCAGGATCCCGCTCTGGTAACCACGGGGAAAAGAGTCACCGACTAGCCTCATGAGAAGGGCCCAGTCCGGAATGTCAACGGGTGACCCACTGCCCAGCCCTGCTGGAGGTTAAACCCTAATACATCAGCCGGTGACCCACTGCCCAGCCCCGCTAGAGGGTATACCTACATTAAATCAACAGGTGACCCACTGCCCAGCCCTGCTGGAGGGTAGACCCGGAACATGTCGAGAGGTGACCCACTACCCAGCCCTACTGGAGGGTAGACCTGGGACACTTCGACCGGTGACCCACTCCCCAGCCCTGCTGCAGGGTAGACCTGGATTAAATCAACGGGTCACCCACTGCCCAGCCCCACTAGAGGGTAGACCTGGAACATGTCGACAGGTGACCCACTGCCCAGCCCTACTGGAGGGTAGACCTAGGATCAGATGACGGGTGACCCACTGCCCAGCCCTGCTGGAGGGTAGACCCTAAGGGGTTGTCGGGCGACCCACTGCCCAGCCCCGCTGGAGGGTAGACCCTGAATCAAACTGATAGCTCCGCACTACCACTGACCTCACTAGGTGACACTAACAATGCCACCGTGCATTGGTTCGGGGCACGTAAAATAAGACCTCCACTTCACATTAGTATGATCACAAAGGAGGTTCCACATGCCCCAACAGGTTGCACCGTTGCAGTTATCACGGAAAAACGTGTGAAATAGGCTACTCACTCGCCCGATACGGGAAACCGGTGGATATATTACTATTCACCATAGTCTGCCCAGGAGGGTCCGCACCCGGGCTCCGATACCCATCGGATGAACGGCTCCATTGTGATACCCTCGGAAAGAAACGCAGAATCGACTACTCATGTGCCCTAAACAGACATCTGGTGAAAATGTCTCAAAACGATGCACACAACACGAAGGTGGCTCGTGGGGCCCACGTCTCAATTCCCACATCAATGCCCGAAAACATACTGGAAACCTCCGCCTCAACGCCAGGGTCGTATCGCCGCTGACGGTACTCAAATCAGACATTGGGTGTGTGCGAGCCAACCCAAAGAAGAATTTCCGTCATAGCACTTGACGCGCGTGATGCGCCACCGAGCTTCTGTTCCGGGGATTAAAATTCCCCGAAACCACCCCAAAATCTACTCCTCGAGACGAGGATCGTCCTGCCAGAAGGGACAACCTTTGGGGCTGGACCGGCCTAGGTGGCCGGTCCACCTAGCCTCGGCCCGCCCAAGCCGGCCGGCCCGGCTTGCTGCGCCGGCCCACGGCTTTGCTGCATGGGCCGGCCGCAGACCCGCGGTCTCCGCGCGGTTCCCGCTTCAGCTGACTGGCCGCGAGGCTGGTCTTCGGTCATCGAGGAGGCCCGTAGGATGCGGGTCTTGGTTCCCCACGAGGGGTCGTGCCGCGACCCCCTGTCTGCCCCGGATGAGCACGCCCCGCCGCCCATCCGAAATTCCGCGCCGCCGCCCGCACGCCGCGTCGTTACCTGGAGATGGAGCCACCGCCTGGAACCTGAGTCGCCGCCTGGAACCGGAGCCGCCGCCTGCGAGCCACCGCGCCGGAGGTCGCCGCCGCCGATGGGACGCACCGCACCGCCACCCGGCTTGCCGGACCACCGCCTGGAATCGGAAAAAGTGGGGTATTTGGCCGGAAAAAATTCCCGAGGCCACCCCGGCCGCCCCGTGACACCGAAAATTGATCCGAAAGGGTCGTTGTGAAGACAAATTCAAGACCTGCAAAACCAGAGGCTTCGCTCGACGATCGGATGACAAAATCGACGCGAAGAAGACTAAAATGAAGAAATTTTCGAGAAAGGAATGTAAATATAAAACACGAGCCTACCTCAAGGGCTTTGCCCGAAGCTTCATGATCAGGATGCTGGAGCCACCTTTCCTTGCTGGAGTGATGGAGGGGAGGGTGGAAGCTTGTTGAGAGACCTTGCGCCAGGGAGGAATGTCCAAGGAGGGTGAAGAGGGTGGTTAGTGTGTTTAAATAGAAAAACACACTTAATCACCCGCTCATTGGCCCGTTCCTGAACATTTGTCGGGGCCGTGATTAAGCCTCCCTTAGGGAAAACGCCATGCCCCGAACGCAATGGAATCCTCGAAATTTTAATCTGAGCTTTCGTTCAAGAGTTATAAAAATTCGACGCCTGCGACCGCCAAATTACGAAAATGACCCCGGGGGCGTTTTTCATAGTTGGTCTGCGCCCGCGAAAAACATACCCCTCCTAGGGTAAACGGCTCGTTCAGGACTCAACAGCGCCCTCTTTTTTCCCGTACGAGCTACCGTTTAGGAGTTATTAAATTTAATTAGCCCGCTCAGTGTGAACGCATGTCAAAACTAATTTCCGGCCGCACCGGGGCTCGGTTTCGTACGCCGTCAGAATGCCCTACTCTAGAATTATATCAAGAGAATTTTAAAGTCTCACAGGCTCAAAATCGGGGTTCTTACAAGAGATCATTTTGTGGTTTTCACCGACCACAAAAGCCTCAAGTATATCTTTACTCAGTGTGACCGGAATCTGAGGCAGCGAAGGTGGGTCGAGTACCTACAGTCCATAGATTTTGAGATTGCCTATACACCTGGTAAAGGTAATGCAGTAGATGATGCACTGAGCCGGAAGACTCAGATACAGGCAGTGTAGGAGGCCAGTGGTGAGTGGGAGCTCATGGAATTGTTCTCTGAGATGCAATTGGAGGTGCATAACAGTCAGGGGCAGACTTATCTTTCCTTGTTAGCTGTGACTTCTACCCTCCTGGACAGTGTGAGGATGAGACAGCTATCAGATTCAGAAGGCCTAGTTCTATAGGAGTCGGTGGCAAGTGGGGACCCTTCACTTGGTTGGACGATAGGCGGTGATGAGCTTTTACGTTTCCATGGACGAGTGTGGGTTCCAAGGGAAATCTGCGGGGAGCGTATGCGGGAGTTTCATGCTTCATCTTGGTCAGTTCATTCTGAGGTTACCAAGATGTACCGTGACTTGAGGCGTCAGTACTGGTGGTTGGGTATGAAGAAAGAGATAGCTGGTTTTATTACGAGGTGTTCCAACTGTCAGCAGGTGAAGGCGGAGCACCAGAGGCCAGCTAGGCTGTTATAGCAGTTACCCATTCCAGAGTGGAAATGGGATGATGTCGCGATGTATTTCGTGACGGGATTGCCGAGGTCACCTCGTGGCAATGACATCGTGTGGGTTTTTTTGGACAGACTCACGAAGGTAGCTCACTTCATGCCGATCAAGGAGACCTTCGGTGTTGACGATCTCAGAAGGCTGTATATCCAAGAGATCGTACGTCTTCATGGGGTCCCTCGTTCTATCGTTTTGGATAGGGACGCCCGCTTTAAGTCTCATTTCCGGCATAGTTTTCAGAGGGCACTGGGTACAAAGGTGCTTCTGAGCACAGCATACCACCCTCAGACAGATGGTCAGTCAGATCGGACGATACAGGTGCTAGAGGACATGTTGCGCGCATGCGTTCTAGACTTTGGGGGCTCTTGGGAGAAGCATATACCCTTAGTCGAGTTTTCCTATAACAATAGTTTTCAGGAATCTATCGAGATGGAACAATACGAGGATTTTTATGGTAGGCCATGTCGATCACCCTTGTGCTGGTTAGAGGCAGGTGAGGAAGCTTTACTAGGGCCACAACTCGTGCAGGAGACATTTGAGAAGGTCTAATAGATTCATAAGCAGATGGCTATCGCGTAGTCTCGTCAGAAGTCAAATGATGATCGCCACAGACGACCTTTGGAGTTCGTGGCTGGGGATCAGGTTTTTTTTCGTGTTTCGCCAAGGTTGGGACACAATCGGATCAGGAGACGGGGTAAGCTTTCACCGAGGTATGTGGGGCCATTTGAGATTTTGGAGAGAGTCGGGCTGGTTGCCTATCGGTTGCAGTTGCCGCAGTGGTACTGAGCCATGCACGATGTCTTCCACGTGTCTCAGTTGCGTCGCTATCATTCAGACCCATCTCATGTCTTTCAGCCTGAGGAGGTTGAGCTGGAGGCTGATGCATCCTTTGAAGAGCATCTGATTCGTATCATTGACAGGATCACGAAGGTTCTCTGAGGTCAGTCAGTTCCTCTTGTACGGGTTCTATGGCAGCATGGCCGAGTGCAGGATGAGACCTAAGAGCGGGAGGCCGATGTACGTTCTCGATTGCCAGAGCTGTTCTGAGCTTTATCTTTGCCACCCTGGGAAGGGAAATTCGAGGACGAATTACTATAATGGGGGAAGTTTGTAAGAACCTGGTTCTTATTTTTGAGGTACGAGCTTCTTCTTTTTTCCTTTTCCTTTATTGTTTTTCAGAAAATATGGAAAATGGGGAAAATCGTAAATTTGGGAACTACACGCTGTGTACTTTTCCACACGCCGTGTACTTTTGGCCGTGTGGGATGGGTACACAGGGCGTGTACCCATGTCGGCGATGAAGGGTGTAGGAACCGCCTACACGCCGTATAGTGGTACATTACACGCCATGTAGTCAGTCGGCAGGCCTAAACTGTAAGGTGGTGGAGTAGCCGCCATGTGGGTTACAGTACATGCCATGTACTCGGGAGTACATGTCGTGTACTCTTGTCGACGGATGAACAGTGTGGAGGTGCCGCCATAGGAATAGTTAAATGAAGGAAGTACACGCCGTGTACTCAGAAGTACATGCCGTGTACTCAGAATTACACACCGTGTACTTTGTTTTTCCAGCTTAAAATAGGCAGTAGCCTCCTCTTTTGGCATAGGAGGCATTTCAGCTGTTTTGGAGCCAAGGAGGATAGCAGAACCTTTGAAGATTCGTCGGGTGTTCGTTTGGAATCCGATTCGGCTTCAGACGATCTCGTTGGAACCGCACGGTTAAGCCCTCTCCTCTCCTGGTACCATTCTTACCAATTCTTTCTCGAGGGAATGTTATTTACGTTTGAATGGGTTTTGTTCTTCGTCAGATCTACGCCGTTCTTGGGCATTTCTAGAGTCGGAGTTCGGGTATAGCGTTCTTTGGAGAATAAGGTAGGTGGTCTGGTGTTGTTTTTTCAACTGTCGTATATTAAAATGCTTGTTGGGATCGTTTCTTGGATATAGAACCACCCCAGGGGTGTGTTCCACTATTTATCAGTTTGGCGAGGAGACCCGAGGGTATGCCTCTAAAGTAGTAATTGTAGAATTACCTTGAGAGGAATTGCTTGTTACTGCTTGTTTATCTGTTGTGCATGGCCCGGTTACCTATTTATCCTGAGGGCGTTGTTGTATTTAGCCTGAGGGCATTTTTGTGATTAGCTTGTGGGCACTGCACTGTATTAGCCTGAGGGCGTGACTGTATTAGCCTGACGGCAACTTACTATTTCACCCGAGTGCAACCTTTCGTGCCTGAGGTCTTGACTTCTGTGCCTGAGGGAGACACTTCCTACGCCTGAGAGAAATTTCTATTACGCCTAAGGGAAATACCTACGGATTGGATTCTGTATAGCCTGAGGGCAAGCCTGAGGGCGTGGTTTACTATATTAGCCTGAGGGAAAGGTTTTGTTATGCCTGAGGGTTTGGTGCTATTGATCATGGAATGGTATTAAAAAAACGGTTAAAAGAAATATTTTAATGAAAATATAACTAATTAAGTTGGTTACTTGAGTACTGCTTAGTTTATTGCATTTACTACTTCACACTATTGTTGCATGTTTACACACAGTTGAGCACGGGCCTTCGGTGGGTGCCTACTGAGATATATTACTCACACCCTATTTCGGTCATGTTTTTCGGCCCAAACAGATTAAGTTGTTTTAGGTGTGGATAGGGGAAAGATTCCCTATACCGGTACATGATTGCTGCTGAGGAGTAGGAGGGCATGGGACCGAGCCTAGGCTTGTGATGCCGCTCCCATCTGTTTTTCTTGTTTTGCTATACTCTGCTTTTCGGTGTACTGTATTGATGTATAACATGTTCTGGCTACTTTCTTAGAACCTGTGACATGTAGCATCATTATTTATCTACTGTTGGTCATATCCACTACTGTTGTTTATTTCAGTTGTGTATGATTTACTACTTCTTTTGTTCGTTGTATGTTTAATTTGTATTTCGCTGCGCTGCACTTTGACAAATGAGGGCATAGTTTCCCCACTATCAGACCGGGTACCTCGCTGCTAGTCGGCAGCCTCTGGAATTTGGGGAAACGTGCTTGAGGTCATGTGTCAAACTGGGTTCGGGGCACCTGTTGAGCGGCACCTAGAACCGAGACATTACACCATTCATAAAGGATGAGACCAAATTAAATAAAAGAGCTAAAGACTCAGTTGAAGGGTCTTTTCGAGAAAGGATTTATATGCCCAAATATTTCACCTTAGATGGTGCGTGTTCTCTTTTTTATGAAATCTTATGGATCACTTCACCTTTAGGTTTATTACATAAAATTAAATTGAGTTTCATTAAAGAATACATATCTATTTCCATGTATTGACAAACTTCTTAACTAATAGAAATTGTAAAAGGAGTTATCAAATATTTATCTTTTATTTGGTTACCATTAATTATGGATAAATGATTCTGGTATTCTGAAACCCACCTTTTAATGTTGGTATGACTATTATGAGTACCTTATCATTCCATTTTTCCTAATTAACACACTTGTAGTTTTTAGAGATTTAATTAATATATTTTTCATGATTATTCTGACACTTTAATGGTATTATCTATGGATAACATCATTATTTAAACTATGTGTACTAAGGATCATGTGCATCATTTGAGAGATGTACTAGAATTTTTGATAAATAACTGAATTTATGCCATTCTATTAAAATGTGATTTCAGGATATATGAAGTAATTTACATGGTAAAATGGTGTTAGAATATATTATTTCATTTGACCCTAAAATTTGAATGTTGTTATTCAAGGGTAACATCCACTGAATATTTTTTAAATTCATATCTTCTTGGGATTGGATGGGTTTTTTTGCCAATTTGTTAAGAAATTATGAATTTTGGATTCTATGATGATTTCTATAACTCAAAAGGGAGTAAATTTTTTCTTTGGATTAGATATTTTTTAATTATTTTGTTTTTTAGAAACATATTTATACTTATGCACTAGTGTTGACTATTTCAAAGACTCGAAAAGGTTATTTTTAATTTTGTGATTCATCTGGTTCATGTTTTTGAATATGTTCATGTGTCGGGTGATCATACTATTACTTAGGGATCTCATCATCTTAGGTAACATGAGAAGAACTATCTAACCCATGATAGTGAATTTTCACCTGTGATTTATTATCTTATGAGTTTTTAGCATTACTTTTTCTAATAATGCTCTACCAATTATTCTAACCACAAGAGTTTGAGTTATATATTCTATCGAAAAGATCTTAATCCCCGCTAGATTCTCTGGGTGAAGGACCTATAATATTTTTTATTTCACTATCTCTTATGCTAAGGGGGAATAGAATTCTATAGAATATGATTTATAAAGGGGAATTTTTACCCATACTATGATATAATATTTAGAAGAATGGAACATGATATCTTTTTTTCAATGTTTCATATTGGAGTCTGGGAATCTGCATCCGAGGTGGTTTTTCAATGTGTTTACTAGACCACCTCTCTACTAGAGTTTATTATTAATGAAAATAATATCTATGATGAGTTACATAATATTAGAGAATCTCTTTATGGGGGAGACCATTCTTGACTATTCATTCTTCACTGATGGAATTCTATTCTATCCAGATCACTTTGTTCTACCACTAGTGGTATGGAAATTTTTGATTGGGTATTTCAATAACTCTCAGTGGGTAGTACAGCATCGAACCACTATTATTTTTTATTACATGAAATGATGATTATGGTGAATTGGTATTATATGGGGAATTACTAATTTTATCTCTCATTGTTATACATACCAACTCGTTAAGTCTAAGAAATACATACCTTCAGGTTTGCTTCATCTACATCTAGTTCCATCATTGAAGTAGGATTATATCTCAATTGATTTTGGGGTTTGGATTCCATTCACATAGAGAAATATGAATGTTTTATGGGTTTTGACTAATCAAATGACCAAATTGGATCACTTTCTACCCATTTTTGATACACCAAAAGTTGAGGATTTTTTTAAATATCTATATGAAACATATTGTTAATTTATAGAGAGTTTCATTTTTCAAGAGTGTCTGGTAGGGAACCTCAATCCACGTAACACTTTTGGATAGGCCATCAATAGGTACTAGGATCTCAAGTACATTTGAGCATGGAAAATTATTCATAGTAAGATGGATTGATAGAAAGTGAAATTGTGATTCTTGAAGATATGTTTCACACCTGAAACCTTGACTTTGGGGGATCCTGGAATGAGCATTTTGGGATTGGTCATATTTTCTTATAACAGTTGTTACATGTAAAGGGTCATAATGACCCCTTTTGAGGCATTGCATGGATGTCCAAGTAAATATATATTGTGTTAGTCATAGGTTGGTGAAATATCATTAGTTGGACCAAGCATGGTTCAACAGATGAAAAAAATATATATTTTTATCAATTCATCAAATAATGTTAATGGAATAGAACTGGTATATGTATTATACTAATTTTCATCATTTACTATTGGAATTTTAGGTTGGTGACCAGGTGTTGATTAATGTTTCAACCCATGTCCGTCATCAACATCTTGAGTTGCAAGGTTTACATGATCCTAATGTTTTGGACCTTTCGAGGTTGTTGATCAGGTGGGGAAAGTGGATTACTGTTTAGATATATCTCCACATATTATGTTGATACATAATGTGTTCCATGTATCAAGACTACATAAATATCTATATAATACTTCTTATTTCCTGATTTTGAGTGATCTTGATGTTGGAATTGATTTATCCATAACTGAAAGAGATATTCAGGTAGTTTCTTATAAAACAAAGGTAATTCCTGGAATGACAATAACTTTGTTTTGATTTTTATGGAAGCTTGGTTCTAATTCTCATGAGATGTGGGAGATGGATGCACTGATGAGAGTGTAGCGGTGTCAAATTTTTGACCTAGAATATTATTAATCGGGTTTAAGGGGACACAAATTTCCTTTGGCGGGGATGTTTTAACTTCTTATTAATCTTTTCAGGTATTCCAAAACCCCTCTTTTGATCATACATTTTTTGGTTTCATTTAGAGGTTTTTAATTCAAAAATTTAAGGTATTTTTTATTTTTCTAGGTTGTGCATAGTTGGATGAAGGTTTTCACAACCCATGTTCCTTCTCAGTGGAATCTATGAAAATCAAAAAACATGGGGCTTGCATAGATATTTCAAATTTTGTAAAATGGTTTTTCCTCCTTGTAGAAACCATGAATGTGATCAAAAAGGGTGTACAGTTTGTCTAACCATGCATCTTTTTTTATGAAACCTTTCTTACAAGAAATAATTAATTAGAAAATTAATTTAAAAACACTAAAACCCTTTTTTATAGTTCCTGGTGAACTTGTATGACCTAATTTTGTTTTCTTCTTCCTTGGAGGCTCCTAAGATGCAATTTTAGACCCTCTACACCCCTCCAAAAGATAATCAAAGTAATGATACAGATGTTCGATCTTATCTCGGTAGGTTTGTTGTTGTTCTCTTTCCAACACTCACTTAACTTTCCTATATTGGATTTTATAGATATCCATGTTTTTTGTATGATATAATGCAAATTTTTTATCTTGAATTTAAGTTTTATTCTTGAATATTTTTTGTTTATGTTCTTTATTTGAGTTTTCTATTTGAGGCTTATGGTTTCAACATCATGTGACCCTAAGGTAGGTTTAAATAACACAACATTTTTTGAAGATGTATAAAGACCATTTTAAGTTATTATATTTCCTTATTGTCTTTTTATTTTTTTGGATTTTATCTTGGGTGTGTTTGAATGAAAATTGGATATTTTTTGGAGTGCAATGGGGTAGTTGATGGTGGGTGCACCATTTTCCAAAACCATATGCCCAACCTAGAAAACGGTGTTCCATGATATAGTGGGGTTTTCATAGTTAGTGCATCATTTGATAAATACTTCACCCTATTTTGATAAACCATGAGAAACCCCTAGGTAAGGCTTACTTTTATGGCATAAGGATAGGGGAAACCATGATCCCCATACCAGAAACCATCCATGCGGCAATTAAATCCCCTAAAAATTAGTTATAAAATCTACAACCCCTTGTATTAATCCATAATTACCCATACCTAAAGAAAAAAAAAATTTATATGAATCGAAGAGGCCCTCAACTGGATTCCAAGAACATATGACCACTATTATTCATGATTCAAAGGCCATATGGTCATATCTTCACCTCTCTAAGTAGGTATTTTCTTTATTATTATATCTTTCTCTCTAAATAATCTTCCTAGATAAAAGAGGAATGCTTATCTTCTGTTGGTTATAAATATTGGTCCAGGTTCGTTAGATCTTGGTTTTTTAGGATATTTTATCTAGGATTCAGATCAATATTTCGTTATTCATCGTGATCTTGATTTATCCACTTCAAATTGGGGATTTCGGTTGGGCAATCACTCTTCAACAACATGAGGTAGGTGGTATATTATTCAAATCTCAATGTCTTGGTTTTAATTACATTTAATTAATTGTATAATTGATATAGTGTTTTTAGTAGTTGATTTTCATTTACTTAATTAATTAATGTTTTTAATTATTTAATTAAAGTATTGTAAAATTTATTTCATTATTTAAATTTTGAAATAATTAATTAGATATTGGGATTTTGATATTGATTTGAAAAAAATTTTATTAGATAAATTAATGATATATATAGATTGTGAAATTGATATGACTAATTAATTGTTCTATTAATTATGAGATGTAGAGATTGATAAGTTTATTTGATTAATTATTTCTTTAATTAATAAATGTGATTTTGAGATTGTGGAATTTGTTTTAATAATTTATTTCTATTTATATACGGTGATGTAAGGATTGTGAATTGGAATAATTAATTGATTAATTAATTGTTGATATTTTTTGTCATATTGAAACTACTTCAAATGGATTATTTAATTGTTGAATTAATTAATAAATATGTTTATTGGGTAATGTGATATAAGGTTAATTACGATAAACCTAGAATGATATGATATTTGTGATGTAAGTGTTTGACAGAAAAATGTGGTGTGTGATACAAACTAAAGCTCTAAATATCCACAGGGGTTCTAGTCATGGTGTTTTAGTTCCAAAAGCATACATGTAAATATTTTATGGAACATGAAATGATAATCCAAATACCCATGGGGTGTGGGATATAGAATGATGCTCCAAATACCCATGGTTGATGGACATGGTTTTCTACGCCCATGATATTAGCATTAGACTATAGTCCCACATATCTGTATTACGAATGAAGATGAAATGGATAATGAAATCCCTTGTGTTATAATGAATTGTGAATATAATATGTGATATTGTTCAGGCTCTAGCACTGGTTGAAGTATGTATTGTTTGGATGGGTGATCCTCATGAACAGGATGGAGTTATGCGTTAAAATAAAAAGTAATTGAATAAATGTAAACTATTTACATTATTTATTTTATTCATTCTTTATAAAACTGCATAAAATGTTATTTTCTGGTTATTGTTTTGATGTTATTGGTGGTGGCCTAATAATTTGTACTCACACCCTACTCGGGCTTCTTAATTGGTACTCGAATAGATTTCATGGTTTTGTAATACAATATAGTCAAAATACATATTGTAGAGACCCAAATCTTGACGTACATGGACATCACATTACTTTTGCGGAATACTTAATACATAACAAAAACAGACATACAAGGACCGTAATAGTGTAGTGTCTTTGGAAACTCGTAACGTAATCTTCTAATCATGGTGAAAGATCTTCGAAATATCCCATATAGATCTTCCCCTTTTGGTTTTCTTACCTAGAACCTTCCTTTAAATCTTGGGGAAAAGAAAACATATAAAGGGTGAGCTCAAATGATCAGTAAGGGTAAGCATGGATAAAATAAAACAAATCTTATACATTTGAACTTTAAAACATGAACATAATGTTTAAACCTCAAAATCTTGGGCATTGACATAAAACATGGTAGTACATAAGGAATAGATCATAAAGAAACATTAATCAAGATAAAATCGCATGGGAATAAAACATGTAATTGTGGAAACCATTCAGAACTTGTTATGATTTCCATAGTAGCCAAGGCATTGCTGCCAAGACCATCTTAGTGGACAATGTCCCTTACTGAACCGGGTTTACATGTCGTTCCAGTCATGTATTACTGAACCATATTTACTTGTCGTTCCAGCCATGTCTATCTCATGAGATATAAATCTTTACCCAATGAATTAGAAGGAGATATAGGTCTCACCCACCTCATAATGAAATAATTCTTACTTGTGCCACAACATAAACATAAATCATTCATCATAACCCAAAGAATAGAAATGGGTTTCATAAACATCATCCCATCATAACATAATCCATATAAAACAAATGGATATCATTTCATCAACAGAAAAGTGAAACCACGTAAATCATAGAGACATTATACTTGAAACATACAGATATTAAATAATGTCATCTTAGATGGAAAAATGGTTTTGATAAAACACTTGAAATGAATTCTTGAGAAAAATATCCTTTCTTCTTCAAAATCAATTTCTTTTCACAAAACGTCATGAAATTTTAAAAGAAAGATATTTTGTTGAAAATAGTCCTGAAATATTTTGGAGGAAGTTTCATGAAAATAAGGCTTTATAAAACAATAAAAATCTATTCATGTCGTATAAGTTAAAAAACATTCTTCTCATACTTTTTCCAAAAAAGTCAAAAAAATACCTCGTAACGTAAAAAAATAACAATTCCTTACATACCATGTAGTAAAAGTCAAAAATGGGTAAAAAGGACTTTAATCATACATGAAACCATTTTTAGAAAATAGGTACATGGATGATAAATATAACCCCAGTTAATACTTATGAATAAATAATCTCCGATAAAAACGACATTGGAAAAGTTATCCCTTACCTTAGGTCTGATATACTTCGTACATATCCGAACCTCCTGTATAATGATTTAAATAATGTCATTGACTAATTACAGAATAATATTCATTGTTAGGATATTATATTTGGTTTACTTATTATATTATATTACCCGTTATTTTGTAAATCCCATGCTAAAGCAACGTTTGGGGTAAAATCATATTATTTATCGTACGTGTTTGGACTTATTGTTATTGATATTATTATTACTTATATCATGATTTAATTACTTCTAGAATGTAAATAATGATTTCTATATCATATATATTCATTATATATCCATCATATACATGTATTTATAATAGTACATAACATATGGAGGTAATAAATGAAATGCACCGTTCATGGAGACGGTAAGCCGTACGTACGAATGATTTCTAATTTAATTTCAATTTATTATTTTAATGGGATAGGTATATTATAATTACATTATAAAATCTTATATAATATCATTAACACCATCCTTTATACATCCCACATAAGGCATTAACGAATCACATCACTTTGAGGGGGCGGAAGTCCACACTTCCTCAAATGAGATCATCATATTTACCAACTATGGAAACCATAAAGGCTTGAAATAATTGGGAAGTAAATAAGAATAAGGAAATAATAAACATAATATATATCATATATAAGTACATTTCCATCATAATTGCCACCATGATATGCGGTAGGAGAAAATAGAGCAATCATCATTTCGTGAGGCGTTAGTTTTCCATCACAGAAACAATATGTTCATCATCCATTAGATGGAGTTGTGTGTAATTTTAGTTCGAATACTTCTCATAAAAACATCCGAGTATATTTCGGATAATGGTTTTGTTACAAAAGAAAGGATTAAAAAGTGTTTAGGGGTTGGAGAGGTAGAATAAAAAAACAACTTAAGAGAAACTATAACTTTTAATTTGGGTAACTTTCTTTGGTTTGAACCAAAAGGACTTCTTGAAGTGCCTTATGCATAATGTAAGGCTTCTAGGGGGAGGAGAGAGATGTAGGGAGCTTATTTGGGAAGAGTTTTGATTATCCAAAAGTCTTGAGAGGTGTGAGTAATTTCATAGAAGTGGTCTTCTTTTATAAGGGAGTGGAGGGGCTCTTTAGGAATGTGTGAAAACATTATTTTATTATAAACTTATCTTCAGTTTCAAGAGGTCCAAAAAAATTAATGTAGAAGATAAGATGACTCATATTCGAAATAAAATCATCCAATTGGAATTGGATAGGTTTGGATGATATTTGTATCATTATAATGTTATTTATTTAAATCATTTATTAATGAGGTAAATACTGTATCATTATTGTGTCATAAATAATTTAATTTATTTGATGTCTAAAAACAATAAAAAAATACAAACATGTAGGAAATATTTTTATCTTACCAATGAATATTTATAGTCGCAAAATATAATTTATATATCCCCTTATAAAAATTAATTACTAAAGGATTTTTGTTAATGCCAATTTTGTCTTTACATTAAATTAATTAATCTAATGTGTCATTGTCTTTCATAAGTGGCTCCATGGGGTCACAAAATCGACCCAAGGATGCCCATGGTTGGTCATTACTCATCAAATAATGTTTTGACAAGTGTTAAGATAATTTTTAATTATTATAATATTCTTTTAACCTAGAATTATCCTATTTTCTTTTAACCATGGTAAATAAAAGTAAAAAAGTTACTGTTCAACAAAAAATTATTTTTATCTGATTGAACCACATTTTCCTCCTTGATATTAACCGTGTCTCTCAGTTTTTCAAAATTCAACTCACAGAAGTGTTAAAATTAAGTTTTACGAACAATTGCAAAAGCTCCTAGGAGGTGTGTAAAAGACGATGAAAAGTTCAATATAATTTTTATAAATCTAAAATTATTATAAATTTATTCCAATAAATTTCATTGAACTTATATAAGTATTATGTATCTATTTTGACCTAAAATAAATTTAAGTCAAATAAATTATTATTTAAATAAAAAGTCGGTTTTAACCAAAAACTCAATGTTTTCACTATTCATCAAAAATTAATGTTTTTCAGAAAAATACCAAATATTCAGCCTAAGATATATTTGATATTCCGAATTCAAAAATGATGTATATTTTTCCAAATTAAAAACATTGATGTGGAATTAATTAATTTTAAAATTAATTCCCGTTATCAAAACAAATAGGGTGTTTTTAATAAATAATAACTATCAAAAGATCATCACTTGTTTATGTCCAACATCAAAGTGAAATTAATTCAAAGATCAACATTGGATTAAATGGTAAAAATATATTCTATTTAAACTTTAAAACCAATTAAAAAGATAATCTAACCATATAAATTATTGTGATGAAAAAATTTGTTTTTAATTAAAATATAGCGGGTTTTTACTATTCATCAAAATATGAATGTTATCAGAATAATATGAAAAATTAATCGAAATTAAATTTTTATATCCTGATTCCAAGGAAGAATATTATTTTTCCAAATTGAACTTATAAACATGTCAAAAACTAGATTTAAAGTGGGTGTGCCATCAAAAGGCGGCAAAACTGCATTTTTTGAAAAATAATTATTTTACCCGAAAAATTTATTTTGTTCTCATACCATGTTCTAGAAAATATGTAAGATGAATAATAATGTTATAAAATTCAAAATTTAGTTAATATTATTCATAATTTCTAGTCCATAATAATATTATAACAATATATCGTTGTTTAGTGAAACCTGATATTGCGTACAACACACGCTATCGAGGAAAGTCACGATTGCGTGTAATGCAAGCCAAGTAAGGGTTGTGTGTTGTGCAAGACTCCTTCATTGTTTCTTATAACAGAATAAAACCATATTTCATTTATACATTGAATATATTTATATATATATATACACTCAATGTTGCGCAGAATAACTATTATCAAAATTGTGTGTAACATGATCCATGAATAGTGTTTCATATACTGCAAGCTAATACGGTGTTGCGTATAACGTAAGGTAATCATGGTGTAGCATAGAACATAATAAATCAATGAAATTAAAAGAATATTTTTCATAAAATCTCGTGGTGTTACATTCTTCCCCCCTTAAAATGAATTTCACCCTCGAAATTCGTCGGGGTTATAAATCGTTTACTACTTGAAAGTTTCTTTCATAGAAACCCACATCGTAAAAATTAATGCTAAAACTTAATTTTGAAAATGAACATTAGAAACAAAATGGATACCCAAAGTAACTCATCCCTTGGGTTCCCACAATGGAGAACATAGGTGAAAATATGGATATGGAAGAAAAATCTAACCATCATGTTCTGATAGAGAGTGGTAGAGGACATGGCTATGATAAAGCCAATAGTCACAAAGACATAAATTTGTGATGATCTGAGGTACCATCTGATTCATCGGATGTAAGGGCACTATGGAAAAAAATTTGGTTTTCAATATCATTTCCCTAAAGTTGAAAATTTTTGAATTAGAAGAAATACTTAATTTTGTTACAATCTAATCATTGGTCATTCCTTGGACAATTTCATCTTCATCTCTTAAAGAAATGAAGTTGATTTTTTCATTCGCGAAGTTTTAGTAGATCAGGTGATAGAATGATGGGTAATTCCATCTGTCTCAAACAAAAGGTTAGAAAAAGTTATTAAATAGATATAAGTCCATCTATAGTGAGATTATTCGTATATGGTTCTTAAAATGGACTTATACATCATATATCATACTTCTTAATATAATAAAACTAGTTTCTACTAACCAGGGACTTCATGTAGGCTAGTGGTAGGTGATAAAGGCA
This sequence comes from Viscum album, assembly GCA_963277665.1. Lineage (NCBI taxonomy): Eukaryota > Viridiplantae > Streptophyta > Magnoliopsida > Santalales > Viscaceae > Viscum > Viscum album. The sequence continues at coordinate 977,777,213 of OY728133.1, forward strand.
TGTCGCACTTCAGTTATGTGTTCGATTCTCATAGCCCTATCCGATGTGATGGTTTGTCTCCCATCCTACAGGTTATCCTTTTTCTAAAACAATACTATTATAACAAAAAGTTCTATCCTTAAACAATACAAACTTATGTTCAACATAATCTATTTGAATCTTTAGGATTATGCAAAATACTTCTTTCCAAACTCATAGTGTAAAGAGAACGATTGCTAAAAAGGTCATATAGCAAGCATGTGAATACCATCATTTACCCCTCATATATCTTGTTGGTCACATTCCAATCATGTGAATACCTTAATCATGTATAATCTTGAAAAAATAATACCAATTAAACATTATTGAAAACATGAATGCTGTCAAAAGATAACCCTTTTCACATACCAAAATCCAAAAATTCTATATACTCAAACCATGATATAACTTTGTCCTTATATCAATCATGAGCTCATGAATATTTTCAAACATTCCATTTTCTCTTTATCCCTTCATTATGCACATATCATCTTCTTTTCAAAAATATCTCAATCACTTTCAATGGTTACCGATGCCATATTCTTATTGAAAACCACAATGACCAATACATAGATATTCCAATATACAATAAAAGTACCTCAACAACATTATTCATTAATAAAAATACATAAACACCTCAATCCATCCTCTTCAATGATTGTCATGGAATAATTCCATCCTTGATTCACAAGTAACCTCTTTGGTCAGGGCATTTAGTTGGGTAATTCACATGTTCTCCATAGATAAGACATTGAACTCCATAACAATCGGTCACTCTATGACCCTTCTCTCCACACAGATAACATCTTCCCCTCCATTTGATTTATTCATCAAGGTTCTTCTTCCCTTCTTTATAAATCTCAATCTTACTTTCTTTATGATCCTCAACATGAGAACATACATAAAATTCTATCTTCCTCTTATTTCATTAATTAATAATACCACTAAATTTCACCTTTTTAATCATATATCGCGATGACTGATTCGGAATAATCACAATATCTTTCTCTCTAGGCATTACACAATTTATTTGCTCATATTCACCAATTTTTCCATTGGATTTAATGTTAACTGAATTCCTTCTGGTTCCCTCCATTGACTAAAACACAAAAATAATTCTGTGAGAGGCAAAAATCATACATGGAAAATAACATAATCAAGGGGGAGTACCTTCGACATATAACATCTTAAGTTTAATTGTAATAAAGTTACCGTAATTCTAGTACTATAACCTATACTTATACTTAAACTTAGGGACATCCCAAGACATACCATAGAAATATCTCTAGGGATCTCACTAAAGTTTTCACATCCTAGTTTCCAATGTTTGACTAAACCTTTCTTCTGATACCAACTTTAGAGGCCCAAAGCTTGACATACATGGACATCACAATACTTTTTCGGAATGCTTAATACATAACAAAAACAGACACACAATGACTATAATAGTTTAGTGTCTTTGGAAACTCGGAATGTAATCTTATAACCCTAGTAAAAGATCATCAACATCTCCCATAAAGATATTCCCCTTTTGGTTTTCTTACCTAGAACCTTTCTTTAAATCCTGGGGAAAAGAAAACATATAAAGGGTGAGCTCAAATTCTCAATAAGGGTAAGCATGTATAAAATAAAACAAATCATATACATTTGAACTTAAAAACGTGAACATAATGTTTAAACATCAAAATCTTGGGCAATGACATAAAACATGGCAGTATATAAGTAATAGATCATAAAGAAACATTAATCAAGATAAAATAGCATGGGAATAAAACATGTAATTTTGGAAACCATTCAAAACATGTTATGATTTCCATAGTCTCCAAGGAATTTCTTCCAAGACCATCTTAGTAGACAAAGTCCCTTACTGAACTGGGTTTACTTGCCGTTCCAGCCCTGTATTAATGAATCAGATTTACTTTTTGTTCCAGCCATGTCTATCTCATGAGATATAAATCATTAACCAATGCATTGGATGGAGATATAGGTCTCACCAATCTCATAATGAAATCATTATTACTTGTTCCACAACATAAACATAAATCATTCATCATAACCCAATGAATAAAAATGGGTTTCATAAACATCATCTCATCATAACATAATCCATATAAAACAAATGGATATCATTTCATCATAAGAAAAGTGAAACCATGTAAATCATAGAGACATTATACTTGAAACATATACATATGAAATAATGTCATCTTAGATGGAAAAATGGTTTTGATAAACCACTTGAAATGAATTCTTGAGGAAAATATCCTTTCTTCTTCAAAATCAATTTCTTTTCACAAAACTTCATGCAATTTTAAAAGAAAGAGATTTTGTTGAAAATAGTAATGATATATTTTGGAGGAAGTTTCCGGAAAATATGGCTTTAGAAAACCATAAAAATCTTTTCATGTCGTATAAGATAAAAAAACATTATTCTTGTACTTTTGCCGGAAAAGTCAAAAAAAATACCTCATAACGTAAAAAAATAAATATTACTTACATACCATGTATTAAAAGTCAAAAATGGGTAAAAAGGAATTTAATAATACATGAAACCATTTTTAGAAAACATGGACATGGATGATAAATATAACCCCAGTTAATACTTACGAATAAACAATCTCGAATAAAAATGAGATTGGAAAAGTTATCCCTTACCTTAGGTATGGTATGCTTCATACGTATCTAAACCTCCTGTATAATGATTTAAATAATGTCATTGACTTATAACAGAATAATATTCATTGTTATGATATCATATACGGTTTACTTATTACTTTATATTACCCGTTCTTTTGTAAATCTGATGTTAAAGTAACGTTTTGGGTAAAATCATCTTATTTATCGTATGTGTTTTTACATGTTGTTATTGATTTAATTATTACTTATATCATGATTTAATTACATCCATAATGTAAATCATGATTTATATATCATATATATTCATTATATATCCCGCATATACATGTATTTATAATAGTAATAACATATGGAGGTAAGAAATAAAATGCACCGTTCATGGAGACGGTAAGCCCTACGTACGCATGAACGCTACTTTCATTTATATTTATTATTTTAATGGAATAGGTATATTATAATTCTAGTAAAATATCTTATATAATATCATTAACTCCATCTTTTATACATCCCACATAAGACATTAATGAATCACATCACTTTGAGGGGGGCGGTAGTCCGCACTTCCTCAAATGAGATCATCGTATTTACCCACTATGGAAACCATAATGGCCTGATATAATTTGGAAGTAAATAAGCATAAACAAATCATAAACATAATATATATCATATATAAATACAGTTTCATCATAATGGCCACCATGAGAGGCGGTAAGAGAAAATCGAACAATCATCGTTTCGTGAGGCGTTAGTTTTCCATCACAGAAACATTATGTTCTTCATCAATTTGATGGAGGTGTGTGAAAGTGTAGTTCGAATCCACGTCATAAGAACATACTAGTATATTTATGATACTGGTTTTGATAAAAAATAACGGATTGAAAAGATTTTATGGGCTAGAGAAGTAGAATAAAAGAAAACAACTTAATAGAAACTATTACATTTAATTTGGGTATCTTTCGTTGGTTTAAACTAAAAGGACTTCATGAAGTGACTTCTTCCTAATATAAGGCTTATAGGGGGAGGATAGGGTTGTAGGGAGCTTATTTGGGTAGAGTTTGGACGAGACATAAGGCTTTAGAGGTGTGAGAAATTTCATAGATGTGGTCTCCTTTTATAAGGGAGTGGAGGGGCACTTTAGGAATGTGTGAAAACATTATTTTCTTATAAACATATCTTCGGTTTCAAGAATTACAAAACACATTAATTTTGAAGATAATATGACTCATATTCCAAATAAAATCATCCAATAGGAATTGGACAGGTTTTGGATGATATTTTATTCATTATAATTTTATTTATTTGAATCATTTATTAATGAGGTAAATACTGCATCATTATTGTGTCATAAATAATTTAATTTATTTGATGTCTAAATATTATAAAAAAAATACAAAAAATGTAGGAAATCGTTTTATCTATCCAATGAATATTTATAGTATAAATTATAATTTATATATCCCCTTATAAAAATTAATTACTAAAGTATTTTTGTTAATGCCAATTTTCTCTTTACATTAAATTAATTAATTAATCTAATGTGTCATTGTATTTCATAAGTGGCTCCATGGGGTCCCAAAATCGACCCAGGATGCCCATGGTCTGCCATTACTCATCCAATATGGTTTGGACAAGTGTTAAGGTAATTTTGAATTATTATAATATTCTTTTAACCTTGAATTACCCTATTTACTTTTAACCGTGGTAAATAAAAGTAAAAAGTTACTATTCACCAAAAATTATTTTTATCTAATTGAACCACATTTTACGCTTTGATATTAACCGTATCTCTCTGATTTTCAAAATTCAACTCACAGAAGCGGTAAAATTACGTTTTATGAACAATTGCAAAAGCTCCTAGGAGGTGGGTAAAAGACAGTGAAAAATTCAATACAATTTTTATAAATCTATAATTATTTTAAAAAGATTCAAATGAATTTAATTGAACTTATATAATTATTATTTATCTATTTTGACCTAAAGTAAATTTAAATTAAATAAATTATTTTTTAAATAATTAGTCAGTTTTAACCAAAAACTCAGTGTTTTCACTATTCATCAGAAATTTAAGTTTGTCAGAAATATACCAAAAATTCAGCCTAAGCCGTATTTTATATTCTGAATTCAAAAATGATGTCTATTTTTCCAAATTAAAAACATAGAATTGGAATTAATTAATTTTAAAATTAATTCCCGTTATCAAAACAAATAACGTGTTTTTAAGAAACAATAACTATCAAAAGATCATCACATGTTTATGTCCAACTTCAAAGTGAAATTAATTTCAAAGCCCAACATTGGATTAAATGGTAAAAATATATTCTAATTACACGTTAAAAAAAATTAAAAAGATAATCTAACCATATAAGTTATTGCGATGAAAAAAGTTGTTTTTAATTAAAATACAACATGTTTGTACTATTCATCAAAATTTGAAAGTTATCAGAATATTATGAAAAATTAATCCAAATTAAATTTTTATATCCTGATTCCAAGGAAGAATTTTATTTTGTCAAATTGACTTTATAGACATGTCCAAAACTAGATTAAAAGTTGGTGCACCATCAAAAGGCGACAAAACTACATTTTTTGAAAAATATTTATTTTACCTGAAAAAATTATTTTGTTCTCATACCATGTTCTGGAAAATATGTAAGATGAATAATAATGTTATAAAATTCAAAGTGTAATTAATACTATTCATAAGGGCTAGTCCATAATAATATTATTACAATATATCGTTGTTTAGTGAAACCTGATATTGCGTACAACACACGCTATCGAGGAAAGTCATGATTGCGTGTAATGCAAGCCAAGTCAGGGTTGAGTGTTGTGCAAGACTCCTTCGTTGTTTCATATAACGGAATACAACCATATCTCATTTATACATTGAATATATATATATATACACTCAATGTTGTGTAGAATAACTACTATCAAAATTCTGTGTAACATGATCCAAGAATAGTGTTGCGTATACTGCAAGATAATATGGTGTTTCATATAGCGCAAGGTAATCTTGGTGTAGCGTACAACACAAGACATCAGTGAAATTAAAATAATATTTTTCTTAACATCTCGGGGTGTTACACATATGTTAGATGGTTGAGACAGGATGAAGCATGGATAATGAAACTAGATGTTGTTTGGTACCTTCATGGGTGTTGTTTGTGTCTTTATTTATTTTGGGTTTTTCATATTGACACTTGACACTTATTGTCATGACATACCTGTTGTTTAGTTTTGGATATTTTTTAGTTGAATGTCATGTGATATTGTTATTATTCTATTTAAGTGTATATAATTTGGGTTTTCAAATTTATTTCCACTGTTTTTCTACTTTGATAAAGAGGGTATAGTCTCGCCATGATTGATATAGTACTTGACTATTAGTTAGAAGCATCATGCATTCAAGGAGGCATGAATGTGGTCATGTGACTAAACTGTTCAGGGAACTAGTGTGTGGCACCCGAGTTGGTACATTACAAAGTGGTATCTAATGTGTTTTAGTATCTTTTATTTTGTCTTACTATATGGGAAAGGTTGACTGGATAATAGGATGAGTCAGCATGTGATCAATAGATAATTCATGGAAGTAGCTAACCCATGTATGATGATAAATTCCAAGTACCCATGCTGCTATTGTGGTTATAAATGTGTGTTTTTATTGTTTATGATATTTCACCTCGAGTAACGCAGTTGTTTTGTGATGTGATTATTTTTTCTGATTATTTTTTTGATATTTGACTTTTGTATAACTATGGAATTATTTTAGAGTATTCATGCATCATTCTAGGAACATAAGATTATTTTCTAACATACATCGTTTTAGGCAACCATGGGAAAGTTTGTTTTGGGCAAGTGCAAAAAAATTAATTTTTCCCATTCCTGTGTAATTGAAAGGAAAACATTTACCTAATGTAAAATCGAAATCGAAAATGTTATAGAATGTGGATAAATGGGTGTATAATTATAAACACAAATATTAATATCATTTACCCTTTTTTACCATGACCTAGATGTAGGACAATTTAGTGTAGTGATAACACCTATGTTTTTAACATGTTATGAGTTTTGGGGAAAATACTTGTTATGGCTTATTGTGATTTTATTCATATATAAAAATGTTAATGATGTGTTTTGTATCAAAATATGTGTTTTTTGAATTTTTTAGATATTCCTCTATGAGGATGTATTCTATGAGGATGATATGATGAAAAGGATGGAGATTCTACCTATCAGTGGAACCTAAGGCACCAGCAGTATCAGATGAGGAATTCAAAGTGATGTTCCAAGAGAAAATTTCTCGATTTATGATATTCCAGCGAAGAGGAAATGGTAAGGTAGGGAAAATTTTGTATGAGTTGAAAAGGGAGTTCCATTTTTACCACCCCCTAATATTCACCGGTGTGGGTGGACTGGAGGTAGCTAAGTTTTGGATTGACTGTATCTAGACACTACATAAACACTTGGTGAATATTGCTAAGAAATGAGTCAAATTATCTATTTACATGTTACGCGATCAAAAAAATTGATAGTGTGAAATCCCTACCTTTGATTATTATCTATATAACATGTCATGGAAGGAATTTTAGGATAAATTCATTGATCACTTTTATCAGGAGACACTCAGGCATGAGATAGGAGCTGATTTCATGCGGATGACTCTTAGGTGTTTTTCAATAATGAAATATGATGGAAACATTAAATATTTATGGTGCCTTGTTCATAAATAGATAGGATATGAGGATAAATCATCAAAATATTTTTAGGATGTGAATAAATGTGGAATTAAGACTCATGTGAATATCATTAGGAAGGAGGAGTTTTCTGACATAGTGAATTAGACACTCATTTTTGAGAGGAGCATGAAGGATTATTCTAGTAGAGGAAAATAGGTTCCTATTGTATGGTTAAAAGGGAAATATTTTTTGGGTAGGATGTGTCTTTATGATGGTGATGACCAATGTAGTGGGAAGAAGAGTATCTAGGGGAAGGATAAGTTACACAGGATCTTACCTAAGTGTATTTCTACCAGTGAGGTAGGGTAGGTCACTATTGTAAACATTATACGCATCCATAGGTAGAGTGACTATCTCATGGAAGGATGGGATATAAAGAAGGTTCTAAAATAACCCATGATATATGTGTAGTTATAGAGAAACTAAGTAGAACCATTTTGTTAGAAGGAGATCTTATACACATTATCTGTCTAGTAGCTGGAGTTTTACTGACCGGGGCGTTAAAGGTAGTGGATGTGAAGATTTTGGGAAAAATATCTTATATCATTAGGTTGATGCAGCTTAGGGTACTCATATTTCATTATAGGTAAGTGGGGCATGAAATTTACATGCCATTCAACCAACTTTTTTGGATAGTGAGGCTATACTGACAATTATAAATTGAACTATTCTTGTAGCTTCTACACTATCTAGAGCCCTCTTTGATAATAGTTCCACTAATTAATTTATTAATACAAATTTTTTTAATGGTTTGATCCTAGAGGTGGGATTCCGGTATCGGGTGGTTATGATAGATACACTTGATTACATTCTAGTGACATCTATTTGATTAATGGGTGTACTCTTAAGATTTGGGACTATAATTTTTATGGGATATTTATATTCTTAAATTATAATATTTTGACCTAATTTTTATATGGAATTATTATTATTATGTTGAACCCAAATAAAATATTTTTATTGGATAGTTACTTTTACATATCCTATGTGTGAAAAATATGTTCACCGAGGAGAGTGGGATATCCAGGCATGTCGTGCAGTGATGGTTCATTAGTGAATGTGGGAGCTCAACTACCATGTTTCTAGTATATTACTAGATGACATAGGTATAAAGAAGGATATTATTCCAATTATAGTTGAAAGGTTCCAAGATGTGTTTCTAGTGGAATTACCAGAGTTTCCACCTGAGAGAGATGTGTTGTTTACAATTGATCCCATGTTTGGGGTTAGGATAGTTTCTATTACACCCTATATAATGGAACCAATAAATCTTAAAGAGATGAGGAATAATCTAGAAGAGTTTATGGAAAAGGGTTGTATCCTTATAATTATGTCCCCTTGGGGTTCTTCTATTCAATTTTCTATGAAGGCTGATAGGACTCTACTCTCATGTGTTGATTACCCGAAGTTGAACTGGATGAATATGAAGAACCGGTATCCTATTCAATGTATTGAAGATCTGTTTGACTAATTGATGGGAGATTGTGTTTTCTACAATATTGACATGTCATCAGGGTATCATCATATGAGAATATTACCTTTTTATACACTATGGATAGCTTTCAAAAGTAAGTGTGGCATGTATGAGTTCTTCATGATGCCCACCGTGTGGGAAAACACACCATAAATGTTTGTGGACCTAATGAAGAAAATATTATATCCATACCTAGATCAGTATTTTGTAATGTTTGTGGATGAAATATTGGTTTACTCCAAAATTCATGATGCACATGCCCAACATTTTACATTCATCATGACTATACTAATAGAGCATTGACTATAAACAAAGCTCTAAATGTTTTAATTTTGGATTGATCAGGTATATTTTTTGGTTCACATCATCATGAAGAATTTTGTGTTAGTGGAACTATATAATATTCAAGAAGTAGTTTCATGGGATCAACCCAATAATTATTTATATATCCAGATCTATGTGTGGTCATCATGATATTATCAAAGGCTCATCTAATACATTTTCCATTTGACATCACCTCGTTCTGTCTTGAACTAGAAGGGAGTAATGTGGGACTAATCATAATCATTCATGAATTCCTTCCAAGAGTTGACGAAGTGATTGATATCATCAATAATATTGATCCTACCCAAGCTAGGAGATGATTATATGTTGTTTTTTGATTATTCTATGATCATACATGGTACTGTGTTGATGCAGGGAGATCAATTTGTGGCATATGGGTATTTCTAGTTGATGCCACCTTAATAGAAATACCTCAAAAACATTGTTGAGTTAGCTTAAATTTTTTATTACTTGATGCATTGGATTATTTGTCTCTTAGGTGAATATTTTATAGTCTATATAGATCAGAAGAGCTTAATGTATATATTTTCATAGTGAAAATTAAATATCTAGAGGAGGGGATGGGTTACATATATGTAGTCATTCATCTTTGAGCTAGAGTATATTCTCAGGAATGGGGATAGTGTTGATGATACCTTAAGTATGAAAACTAAATCTTAGGTAGTTTGGAAGTCTTGTTCTGAGTCGAACATGATGAATTTGGGGGCTAATATTCATGTTATGTTTTAGTAAATTTCAGATCAATAGACTCGTGAAACAATTTTAGTAGTGTCTATACTATTGAGGCTGATTAGTGATAGGGAGTATGATGATCCGAAAGGTTTGGCCATGAGGGAAAGCCTTGAATGTGGGGATTCACCTTCATATTTCATCCTAGATGAAGAGGATATCATCTATGAACGGAATAGGGTTATTTTTCTTATGATTATACTAGAGGAACTAATGTGTGAATTTAATTAATTGATGTGGTAACTTCATCCATGTGTAAAAAAAATGTACCATGACCCACAATGACAATTTTCCTTTGCCGAGAATGAAAAGGGAGATATTAGGGTTTGTGAAACAATGATGCATGCGTTAGTAGGAAATGGCCAAGAATCAATGAACTATTGGTTTACTACATCCATTCCTCATTCTATAATGGTAGAGGTATGACACTACCATGGCTTTTATGGTGGGTCTGTTGAGGACGCATTAGAATAATGATTCTATTCATGTGGTTTTATACTGAATAACGAAAGTAGTATATTTTATGCATATACAGGACACATTCTCAATATTGATGTTGGAGAAAATATAGGTTTATGAGATAATATATCTATACGTGGTGTCAAAGACTAATGTTTCAATCTGTAAATTTCATTTTACCTTGAATTTGTGGAATGGATTGATGAAGGAATGTGGTATGCAGGTACTATAGAGTGAAAAATTTCACAAATAGATAGATGGGTAGTCGGAGCATACAATATAAGTTCTAAAGGTTATGCTTTATATGGGTGTCCTAAACAACAGTGGATCTTGGGAGAATAATTTTTCATTGGTTGTGTTTTCTTATGAAAATAATTATTAGAGGACTAAAAAGATGGAAATATATGTAAAACATTATGGTAGTCCATGCAGATCACCTATTTGCTATATTGAGGAAGGTGAGTTAGATTTGTTGGGACTCTACCTCATGAAAGATAAATCTGAATAGGTATAGTTTATTTGGATACATACTGTTATGGATCATAATAGACATAAGTTATATTATGATAGATGTTTATGAACCTTATAGTTTATAAAGGGTGATGTTGTATTCCAGATAGTGTCTCCAAGATTGGGTATCCATAGGATATAGAGGTAGGGAAAGTTTGCACCTAGATTTGTTTGACTATTTTAGTTTGAACAGAGAATTAGACTAATGGAATACTAGATGGTTCTTCCATAGAGGATTTGTTCTGTGCATGATTTCTTCCACATGTCACATTTTTAATAGTATCCCCCTGACCCTTATTGTGTGATTGATTTGGATGATGTTGATCACCAGATAAATACATTCCTTTAAGGTCATATGATATGTGTGTTTTTTGATAGTGGGAAAATGTTACAGAGAATGATTATGTTGATAGTTCATGTATTGTGGAATCATGGTAATGTTCAGAAGGAAACATGGGAGAGAGAATCAAATATGTGGGATCAATGTCCTGGTCTTTTTGAAACAGAATTTTAATGATTCTTCATAGTATATCTCAAGGATGAGCAGTTATAAGGTATGAGATTATAAGAACCCACACTTTTATATCTATTTATGAAGCTTATTTTTTAGTATTCAACTGCATTTTGTTGAGTTTATTTTGGTTGGAACTTATCATAGCTATGATTGGGTGAAAATTGGATGACCTTAAAGGGACATTGATTAAAATGGATTAATTAATTGTTGAATAATTAATAAAAAAAATTATTTGTGAATGTGACATGAATCTTAACATAAATTATCCATGATGGATGTCATATATGTGATATGTTTGTTTGATTAAGAATTAGGTGAGGGACATGGAATCACACTCCAAAAACACATAAGGGTCCACGCCATTGTATTTTAGGCACAAATAAATTCATGCAAAAATTGTAATATGTCATGGACCGATGCTCCAAATAACCATGGGGTGTGGGATAGGGACTGATTCTCCAAATACCTTTGGGGTACTAAACACAAAATTATTCACCCATGATATTTCTAATGTAAAATAGTTCCAATTGGCCATATTATGAATTAATATGAATTGGATAATGAAATATCATGTGTCATGATGAATTTTTAATTGAATGAGTGGTATGGTTGAGTCTCCAAAATTTTACAAAGTAAGTATTAATCAGTATACGTTTCTTTGGGAACATGGGGGAGTTATGTGGTTAAATAATAAATAATTGTATAAAAGTAATCTATTTAACTTATTGATTTTATTTATTATTTATACAATTAGATACACTATTTTTGAATGGATTTTATTTCGAACATAATTTTTTTGGGTATACTAAGTTGTACTCATACCCTACTCATAGTGATTGATCGGTACTCGAATGTGTTTCTTGTATGGACGATTCTATAAGTGAATGAGACATATGTTAGATGGATGAGTTGGGATAGAGCATAGATAAGGGGACCAGATTTGGTTTGGGACCTACATAGGCGTTTTCTCTATCTTTATTTATTTTGGGTTTTTAATATTGACACTTGACACATATTTTCATGACATACCTATTGTTTAATATTGGATGTTGAATTTTCAGTGATGGTCATCAGGTGATATTGGTATTATTATGGTAAATGATATATCAATTTGTAATTATTAATTATTTCTTCTATTGTGTTACATTGATAAAGAGCGTATATTATCCTCGTGATCAATATTGAAACTTTCTATTAGTCTGTATCCTAAAGAGTATGTTTAGAAATAACTAAGGTCATATGATTGACAGTCCCATGGAATGGGTGGTTGTAACTTGTATAGGGATGTTACAAAGTCATTTCAAAGGTGGTTTTTTTTAATTTTTTGGTATTATTATTTAGGAAAACTAGACGGTATAATTGGATGAGTCAGACACTTGTTAAGAGTTATTTCATGGGAGTATCTAACCCATGTATGAGGGTAAAATCTTGGTACCCCTGGTAGGATTACTATTATAATGGTGTGTTGTTATAATTGATGTTATTTCACCTCGAGTGACAATATTTTTTGTGTAATGATATAATTGTTTCTGCTATTTTTAGAGATTTAACTTATAGAAAATTATGTAATGATATTTGAGTATTCATGAATAATTCTAGGAACTCTTTATTATTTTGGGAAATTCATCATTTTAGGCATGTATGGGGAAAAAAATTTGTAAGTGTTGAAAATTGAAATTTCTTCCTAGGGTGAGTAATTGAAATTGATTTATTTATTCAATGTGATAATAAAATTTAGTATTTTGTAGAATGTGAATAAATGGGTTTATAATGAGAAACATGAATTTTAGAATATTTTACTCTTTAATAACCATGACTTAGTCATTCTATGGTTAATGGTAGTGATAGAGCATCAGTTTTGACAGTGTGGAGTGGTTTGGGGAAAATCCTCATGGTGTCTTATTGTGATTTTACTAGTACCTAAACGTGTTAACAATGATTTTTTTGTCCTCATAAATTTGTTTTGAATTTTATTGATATTCTTACATTATGAAGGTTGTTGAGAAGACTATAGGAGGACATTGATGAAGATGGTCCACTAGTAGTGGAACTTCATGCACTAGTTGTGCATGGTGGGAATGTTAGAGGCTAGTTTCGATATAATTTTTTTTATTTTCTGAAATTTAGGGGAAAGGATTAGGGTTGGATGTGAAATTTATTTTTAATTTTACGTGGGAGTTCATTTTAGACCACCCTCTAACTTTCACTAGAGTGCATGCATCTCAGATAGATGAGTTATGGATTGAGTCTGTCCATCCCATTCAAGACCACATAGAGAATCTTGCATATAAGAGAGTCAAATTTGTTTCTTCCTTGTTATGTGGTCAATCGATGTTATGGTGAGACATCCATAAATGGGATGAACAACTGGATAATATGATGTGGAAGTATAGTCATGAGAATTTGACAAATTTTGTCCTAAGAATCAATGGAATGATAGAGAAGCTAAGCTCATGTGGCTGACTTAGAGGAGTATGTCGATGATGGACATTTATAGACACTATAACAATTTATGATAATTATTTTTGGAGTATTATGGAGATGATACTAAAGAAGAAAATTGGTATTATGATGGGATTAACTGTGACATTATGTCTTATTTGAATGTTATTAGGCTAAAGAAGTTTTCATAGATGGTGAATTAGGATCTCATTTCTGAGGGGAACATGAAGGATTATTCAAGTGGTGGTGAAGTGTTTATACTGTATAGTAAAGAGGGATGTATTCCAATAAAATTAAGTATCATTATGATTGTGGTGTTCAGATTAGTGTGAAGAAGAGTGTACAAGGGAAGTATCAGTTGCACTGGATCTTACATTTGTATTTTTACAGCAATGCGGTAGGCTAGAACACAATCATAGCCATTGTACACGAACATAATTAGAGTTGTGATATTTTGGAAGGATGGGATATCTAAAATGTTTCTTTATGAACCCATGATTTATGGGTATATATGGAATAGTTTTTCATAACTAGAGTGTAGTATGGGGATATTCTACACTATATATGTTTGGAAGCTATAGTTCAATTATTCATCATGGTAGACGAAGTGTATGTTGAGATTGTGGTAAATATTTCTCATGTCATCATAGTGGCGCATCTTGGGGGACTCAAGAAGTATAATGAGGAAGGGGGAAATGAAGTTATATCCCATTAAACCTACTATGGTGGTTAGAGAGGCTGGACTGTAGATAGTAATAGGTACTAATCATGAATCTTAAAAACTCCCTAGTGACTTATTTGATTCTGGTGTCTCTCATTCCATTATTTCTGCACATGTTGTGAATGGTTTGATCCTAGTGGTAGAGTTCATGGGTGGGTTATTTATTATAGATAAATTATTTGGAGAACAATATAGAGAAATATGTTTGTGCAAGGGGTATTCTCTCGATAATGGGGTGCATCATTTTTTGTGGGATATTTACATTCATGAAATGTTATGTTTTCACCTAATTTTGTGTATGGAATGGTTATTATCATATAGAGCACACAAATATTGTTACCATAGGAATGTAATGTTGTCATCTCCTATTAGTAAAAATTATACTCACTGAGGAGGGTGAGATATCCAGGTAGGCCGTATAGGTCCATTTCAGCTGTGAATGGGGGGAGATCACCACCCATGTTGCTTTTCTATTACTAGATGATCGAGGTGTAATGAAGATTGTATTTCCATACATAGTGGAAAGGTTACAGTATATGTATCTATAGGAATTATCAGGGATGACACCTGAGAGATGTGGAGTTTACAACTAAGATAATTCTAGGGGATGAGATAGTTTCTATTTCAACATGTAGAATGGTACAAATAGAGATTCAAAAGCCTAGGACGTAGTTTGGGAGTTGATGAATAATGGGGTTATCTATCCAAATATATCACTTAGGGGTTCTATAGGTTTGTTATATAGAAATTCTAACATTACTATACAATCATATGTCGATTACTAGAATTTTTATCGAATGGCTTTGATGAACAAGAATACTCTTCCATGTATTAATGTTATATTTGACTTTTTAATGGGATTTTATGTTCTCTCCAAGTGTGACATGAGATTGGGGAAACATAAGTTGAGTGTCTGACCCTATGATATACTAAATAGTAGATTTATAATCATGTAAGGATATTATAAGGTCTTTGTTATGCTATTTAGGCTGACGAACTCCCCAACAGTGTTTATTTCCCCCATGAACAGAATCATCCATTAATACCTAAATCAGTTTGTTTTATTGTTTGTGGATGAGATCTTTGTGTACTCCAATAATAAAGATTTTCATTTCTAAAAGTTTTACATCATCCTGATTACACTAATAGATAATTGTGTATACACCATGCTATTTATGTTTTAATTTTAAAATGACCAAGTACACTTGTTGGGCAATTTCATCTGAGAAAAAGGTGTTTCCATAGGCCAAGATAATGTTTAGGAATTGGTTTATTGAGACAAACCCAATAATTTTTTATATATAAAAATATTTCTAGGGTTAGAATTATATTATTATTGGTTCATCTAGAAAATTTTCCATTTGGAATCACCTATTTTGGGCTTGACTTATAAGGGAGCAATTTTTGATTTGTGGGAATAATTCAAAAATGACTTCCAGGAGTTGAATAACGGATTCACTTAGGAACCAATCTTGATCCTAACCAAGAAAATTGTGGAGTATAAAATGTTTTTTCATTCTTGTGTGATCGTCCTTGGAGTAGTGTTGATGCAGGTAGATCAAGTAGTGGATTATGGGTCTTGGTAGTTGAGGCCACATGAATGGAACTACAATACACATGACCTAGAGTAAGCTACAGTTTCTTATCTCTTAATGTATTAGAGGCATTATATATTTGGTGAAATGTTTAGGATGTATAAGGATAACAATATATTAAATTCCATATTTTTGAAACAATACATGAATCTTAAGAAGAGGAGATGGCTTGATTATAGGTAGTAATTCGACTTTGATCTAGCATATACACCTAGTAAGGGGAATGGTGTTGATGTTTCCATAAGTAAGAAAATATATACTCAGGTAGTTTAGGAGTCAAGTTCTGAGTTGAGGATACTAATTTTGGGGGCCAAGATGCATGTTATGGTTCAGTACAGTCAAGATCATATTACTCTGGTATCAGTTTTTTAGAGTCTACTCTCTTGAGGCAGGTCAATGATAGTAAGTATAAATATTTATAATGTTTGGGCCTGAGGGAAATCTGTGAAGGTGGGGGGCCTTTCAGAATGTATCACAGAAAAATAAAAGAACATATATTTCTGAAATAGTGTTTTTGTTCCTAGGAGTATACAGGAGGAATTGATGTGTGAATTTCATTCCATGAAGTGGATGGTGAATCTATGTATGAACAAAATTTACCATTACATATGAAGATTGTTTTAGTGGCTAAGAATAAAAAATTAAATAGTAGGATTCCTGAAATGATGCTACACCTTTCAATAGTTTATGGATGAGAATCAATGCTTTGGAGGATTACTACTGTAATTTCCCACTCTAAAATGGATGTGGTACAACATTACCATGAATTTTTTGGTTGGTCTTTCAAGGACACCTCAAATGATTAATTATATTTTGGTGGTTGGTGAACAACTGAAAAAATTATCATTTTTCTATCATATATGGGGGCGTTTTTAAGATTAGTTGGGAAACATATATTTATGTGAGATATTCTATATTCATGAGGTGTTATGGTTTATTTTTCCTAATTGTTATTGTGGTTTTAATTAATGCTTCTGGTAGGTCTTATAGAAATAACATTGTAATGAAGTTTTAGGGATTGAATCATTTTACCCATAGACAGATGGGAGGTAATGGTGTATGATATTGGTGATAGAGGACATACTTTAGGCTTATATAATAGAAATTGGAGGGTCTTGGGAGAGGCAACTAATATTTGTGGAGGTCACCTATGAAAACCTTTATCACGAGACTATACAAACATAAGAATATGATGAACCTTAGGGTAGTCCATGCTGATGACATCTATGTTGAATGGTGGTAGTTGAGTCAGTGTTGTTGGGATTGAGTCTTATGAAGGATATATTAGACCAAGTTCAATTTATTTGAAAATGAATAGTTAATGCTTAGTGTAGAGAGATGTTGTATGATAATATACATTAAATAACCATATAGTTTATTATGGGTGAATTTTTATTCCTTTTGGCGTCTCCTATAATAGATCTCCACTTGATATGCAGACAAGGCATGTTTGTAACCATATGTGTTTTCCTATTTGTGGTTGTGGAGAGAATCGGGCTGGTGGCATATCGATTGGCTCTTCCATCAATGTGTAGTGATTTGCATGATTTATTTCATGTTTCAAAGAGTCATTTGTATCACCTATAGATTTCTCATGTGATTGATTTAGATGATTTTTTGTATCAGATAGATGCGCCCTTTGAGGAGAATCTGATACGTTTGTTGAATCTTAAGTAAAAAGTGTTGCGGTGAAAGACTGCAGTGATATTTCATATATTGTGGAAACATATTCATGTTCATAATAATAAATGGGAGAGAAAATAAGATATACGAGATCAGTGGCCAGATCATTTTGACATGGAATCATAAGATAAATGGAAGTACATCTTGAGGATGAGAAATTCTATGGTGGGAAAATTTTAAGGACATGACCTTTTCTGGATATGTATCAATTTTTTTAGGTATTAATTTTAATTCAGTTCATTATATTTTGTTTCAATTTTATCTTTGGTGTGTTTGGGAGAATATTGGATCCTTTTTAAGGGAAATGGGGTATTTCATTGCTGGGTCACAGTTTTAACAAACCATGATCTCGTCCTAAAAAATAGTTCAACCATTAGACAATGGGGTTGCACAGTTAGTGCACGGTTTGATGAAACATGTTGAAGATTAGGGGAAACCATGTGACACCCCTAGATGTGGTGCACATTTTGGGTTCATAGTTATGGGAAACTATGTGCCCCATAATGAAAATGATGCACTGTGGAAATTAAATCCCCCTAAAACTAGTTTAAAATCCCAATGACCACCATATTAATCACTATTCACTCTAAATCAACCATGTAATCATTCATATGAATTTAATAGGCTTATAAAAATATTCTAAGAACTAATGACCTCTATTATTCTGTATTAAAAGGCGGGATTTTTATATGCACACCTCTTTATATATGTATTTTATTCATGATTAGATCTCTCACCCTATTCATCATCCAAGATAAAATAGGTATTTTCTATCCGCTTTTAGTTCTAGATCTTGATTTAGGTCAGCTAGATCTTGATTTTTTTGATCTTGGATCTAGGATTCTTATATAAATCTCATTGTTCATAATGTTTTTGATTGATCCTCTTCAAACTAGTTATTTCCATTAGGAAATCAATCATCAACGAATTAAGGTAGGTAGTCTATTATTCAAATCACAAAGTCGTTATTTTATATATATGAATATAGATATATAATTTTATATTATATCTATCAATTGAAATTCATTAATTGAATAAATTAATTTGGTGAATTAATTCATTTAAATATTGGGAAATTTATTTGATTAATTAATTTTTTAATTAATTGATAATGTGAAGAGATTTTGAAATTGATATGATTAATTAATTATTCAATTATTTAATGGTATATAGATATTGTGATTTTATTTGATTAATTATTTGTTGAATTAATTAATGTGATGATGAAATAATAAATTTTAGCGGAATAATTATTTGTTGAATTATCTATAGGGATATAGGGATTGAAATTGGATTAATTAATTATTGAATTAATTAAAGATAATTTTTGTGAATTTTCAATTTATTGGAAGGTATTAATTATTTATTTATTTATTTATTATTGTTTTTATTAGGGAATGTGTTAAGAATATTACTATTTAATAACATTGAAAGATATGATATTTGTGATATTTGTGTCTTATTGAGAAATGGGGTTTGGTATATTGACTGATCCTCTATATATTGATGGAGTTATAGACATGGTTTTCTGGGCCCAAATACATGAATATGGATATTTTTATGGGACATAGAATGATACTCCAAATTGCTATGAGGTGGAGGACATAAACTTATGCTCAAAATACCCATGGGGCTCCAGACATGATGTTCTAAACCCATGAGATTGGAATTTGATTATTGTTTCAATTGTAATTTTATGAATTAAGATGAAATGGATAATGAAATCCCATTCATTTGAGTTGAATATCTTATATTGTTGAGACATCAGTACCGACCAAAGTAGTTATTGGTTGGTCTGGGTGTTTTGAGAATCTTGGGGGAGTTAGGTTATAAAACAAAGATTAATTGAATAAATGTAAACAATTAACTTTATTAAATTTATTTATTATTTATACAACTGAATACACTATTTTGACTAGAAATTGTTTGAGACACAATTGGTGGTGGCCTAATGAGTTGTACTAACTCCCTACACAGGCTTCATAAATGGAACCCTAATAGATTACATCATTGAAGGAAAATATAATGGAATGAGACATATGTTAGATGGATGAGGAAATATGGATCATGGATATGGGAACCAGATGAGGTTGGGTCCCCTAAGAATTTATCAGTGCCATTATTAATTTTAGGTTTTGTGTATTGACACTTAAAATTTATTGGCATTACATACATACTATTTAGTTTCTGATATTTTATTTCTAGTGTTGGCCATCATGTGATATTATTATTATTCTGTTTATGACTATATATCTTGGTTATTATTATTTACTTCCACTATTGTGATACTTTGAGAAAATGGGTATAGTATCCCCATGAACAATATGGATTCTCACTACTAGTCGACAGTCTTTGCTATGTTGGGAGTCATTCTTGAGGTTATTTTATTGACTTTATTAGGATAGTACTGTATTGCACCTAGGTCCAAACGTTATGTATTGGTTCTGTTAATGATGAAAACATAAATTTACCATAAATTTATAGACTTAAATTAAATTTATTGATTTGAATTCAATTCATTAATTTCCATTAAATTATATATAAATGTTTTATTAATAACCCATTTCAAGGGAATTTGGGATTTAAGTTTAATATGGCATGGAATTGAAAAAAAATCCCCAATTCCAATGAATTGCGGTGTGTTTGATAACTTGATGGATTTTTTTTAAAAAAAAGTAAATATTGATTTTATAATGTACAATTATTTTGATGAAATCAATTTTAATTTTTTATTTGAGAAAATGGATTAAAATGGTATTAATATAAATATAGTGTTCTTATCTTGGAATAGATTTGATTTGATTAAAAACCTTTTTTTTTGTTTTTAAAAGAAAATTGGTATATTGAAATCGAAAAATGGGTTGAATTCTATTTTAAATAGTTTTATAATAAATTACCTTTTAGTAAATGTTATTATTTCATGTGTAATCCTATGTATTTAGCATGTTATTTGGGAAAAACTCTATTGATTATTTACAACCCAAACAATACATTTGTAGGAGGTCACATCCCTGATGGAATGGTGACTCTTTCGTCTTTGATCGATGTTTGGGTGATGTGTGTACACATATTATCATGATGAATATTTGAGTCTGAGGGAGTCCCATAGCTCAGAACAATCATACCATCCAGAAGATGACCATATTTATCTATTGTTTATATTTGAAGTATATGCAATGTTTATTGTAAACTATCTTACATGCATTGTGAATTAATATAAAATATTTTATATAATGTTTTTATGATGAAATATTATTATATTGTTTAATTTATTTAAAATGAAAATAATTATTTTTAAAATAAATTCTTTTGAAAATCCTTTCCCATTTATTGAAAATTGAAACCATTAATTTATTAATTTAATTAACTATATTATTATTGAATCATTGGTGAGACCATGTTGGGATTTAAGATCATACCCAACTTGTGCCTTTTTGGTTTTTGTATTTTATATTATTCTAGGTTAGTGAAATGGTAAAGCACCAATTATATGTGGGAGTAGAAATTGATCATTGGGCTTGTAGAGTTGGGTTAATTGGGACATTGGTTGTAATTTTGTTCCTGGTACATTCCAGTATCACATTGGTCTATTTATGCCTATTTGATGTATGGTATGACTATCCATGTTAAATTTTTATTGTTTTAATAATGAATTTTTTATATTTCTTATGTTGTGTTCGTGGAAATTTCATTCACACATTATTATTGTTTCTTACCAGGGGCTAGTTTCAAACCTGTTAGAATTTGAAATGCCCTTTTGGCTATGTTTGGACTTTCTTGGTTTTCATGTTATAGGGGTATTTGGTTTGGTTCATGAAATATTTGAACTAAGTCATTTAATGCACTAGTAATATATCATAATAATATATAAAATTCATAGATCAGATTAATTAATTAAAATTATATTTATTTTAATATTTTTAAAATCAATTAATTGATTTTTATCATTATTTAAATAATTAGTACATTATCATTATGTAATTATTAATACTAATTATTTTCATCACTAGAATTTAAGATAAAATTTCCATGTTCAAATTAAACATTTTATATTTTATAAGGATATATATAGTCATAAATACATACTATTTATCCTGATATTAAGAAAATTATACATATTAAAGGAGTGTGACATTTTTTCACTCTTTTTTTTAATATCTATGTAATTTTCAGGGATAAGTTTCCATTAAATACTTAATTTTCAAACTTTATGTTTTTGGTTTCAAATTAGCATCATCTAATTTCTTTTGGTCTTGTTTCAGGGCAATGTTCTAATATTTCTAATATCTCTATTACCCTTAATTACAGGATTTACCCTTAACTGGGGTAATAAAATAACTATGTTTACTATTCATATTTGAAAAAAATAAATTGACCCATTTATTATAATTTTACCTTATAATTCAAAATTTGAAATAAATTTTTAAAAATACATAACACATATGTGGCTAAAATAAATTTAAAATAAATCAAGTAAATGTGGAGAGAAAGTGAGTTGTAATGTGAAAATTCTAAAATGTTCAAAACAGTTTTAATATCTAAATACAATATAAAATTTATTGGAATAACCTAAATTAGACTAATTAATTTATAATATAAATAATTTTACATTAAAACTAATTAAAAAATATAATTTCACATTATATATTATTTTTATGAATATGCAGTTTACAATTAAAATCCACTATTTTTAACTATTACAAAATTTAAATTTCTCAAAAAAATAAAAAACATTACACTAAGATAATATTGATCTTATAATTCAAATCATAAGTTTATTTTTTCAAAAAAAATTATAAATTTATTTAAATATATTTTTAAAATAATTGATCCATTAGAACGAGAATAATCTTTTTTTATAAATTAAATTATGTAATAACTGGATGCTTTTTATATCATGTTCAGAAAAAACATAGGATGAATGTTAAACATTATAATAAATATTTACTATTTAAATTTAATTAATATAATCCAAAAAGTGTTATTTTTTTAAATTATTGGTATAAAATACACATTTCCACATTTAAATAGTTTTTTATAAAAATATTTCCATTTATTTGAAAAATGGTTTTATATATGTGAAACAACCTTTCATAATTCAGATAAACCTATTAATAACTTCCATTATAAAATACATGTTATAATTTTCTTGTTTACATTATTACGATTAGAAAAACATTTTTTGCAAAAACTCAGTGTTGCGTGTAACGCAATCTAAGACAGTGTTCTGTGTAACACCATACATCAATGAAATCAATTTTTGATAAAAACTCGATTTCATAATAATGTATAGGTGTTATATGGTTGGTCTAAAAATTATTATACTATTATCTAGGTATTTTATATCTGGGAATGATTCCTCTTTTAGGGCATCTATTTAATGGAATTGAGTTTTTTTTTGCCTAATATATAATTCACTATAGATAATGCCTTAAAATTTTTCCATTCATTTCATACCTTGTTTCAGTAAATATATTGTTTCAATTTTATTTTACTTCTCAATTTTGTTTAATCTTATTTTATTTAATTATTTTCAATGCGTTATAAGGTATTTCAATGAGATCATAGAAATTAGTAGTCAAAATTTGATTCTGAGATTCCATTGGTTGATTTATATAATGAAAAAAAATCATATTTGTTAGAAGATAATTATTTTACATGGGGTATTTTATATGAACAATGGACATAAAATTTGGTTCTAAAAAGTATTACATAATAATTCATAATATTTAATAAAATAAATAGGGTTTTTAAAGTGATTTAAATATTCTATGAGGTATCATATTCTTCGGTTTTATCATAATAATTATTATATATTTAACTACATTATATTGGGTATAGTGATATATTAAATTATGGTTGATTTTCTTTTGAATGTTCACGATGTTTTTATCATAAAATTTATATAGCTCTTTGATTAAATTTTTTGTTTCAAATATTTCACAATTATTTTATTTTATGAAGGGATTATATCACGACTGATCCCCTGAGGCCCATGTCGTGACTACCCCATGCTAGCCTTATGAAAGATAGGGGTTAGAAACTAGTGTTGAAGGAATCAACCTGCAAGTGGAAGGCATTTTTCTGAGTACCTGTACGAACACACATAAAAAACCACCTCTCACAAATTTAATGGGGAAAACAAGTATACTGAAATAAGTGTTGAGTACAACTACAATTGAAAACACGTGGGCCAGAATAAAAACCCAATAAAATAACTGAAAATAACAAAGTACAAAGGGAATCATGTATCCATCTGCTTAAAACCACACATAATAGTAAGAGTAGTGTTGTTATTGGAAGTCTAAGTAGAATGTCTTGTCCTCCTGATCCTACTAGGCCCCGCTTAGTCCTAGGCTACCAAATCCTCTGCTGAAGCGTTGATCTCCTACACCGGACACAACATGTATAGGTGTAGCCTGTGCTGGGGTGAGTAACAAAATAGTCTATAGGGTACCCTGAAACACAAAGGAAAGACCACCACGTAATCCTCAAAGTAAAGCACGAATCACAAACACAATGTAGAGGATGGATCACACAATGTATATTCTAGTGTAGTAAAGGTTCATCGGTTATAGTGAATTACGTTTCTTACTATTGAGGGACTCATCCCTGATGAGTCACTAAAGTCTGTCGGGCCAATGAGATCCACAGGGCTGTTTCTTGTCTGCTAGGAGAGTGAGGTCCACACCGCTCTTCCGGTTCACTGAGGTCCACACGACTGCTGGTCTGTCGGGCCACTGAGGTCTACGTGGTTGCTTGCATACTAAGACACTGAGGTCCACACTGCTACTTCTCATCTGCATGCTTGATCCTAAGAGATCCTCTCCCCCAAGACATATGATGAAAATAAAATTCCTTGGAAGTCTCTGTAGAGAATAACAACTGATCTACCTCGTTGAGAGGGTCCCGAAACTATAAATGGATCGCCAATTAGATATTCAATTTTCATATTCTTAGCATTTTAGTAAACAGGGTCCGGTTGCATCTGGGCTCGGTCCGACCCGGTCTGACTTACCCATCCAACCCGGTATGGGTGGCCCACATACCCCGGTTTAATTAGACTGACTTGACCTGGCACAGCTTGGGTATTAGTTCAGTCCACTTCGGTCTGGCCAGTGGGCCTGGCCCATAGGGCCTTGCTGGACTCGGCTAGCTTTGGCTGAGGGTTCAGCCTTCCGAGTCACCCGGCGACCTGTTATCATCTGGCTCAGCCTAAAGGGCACGGCTCCAGCTGGCCGGCAAGGTTTCGGACCATTCAGTGTGGGTCCGTAATGTTGGGCATAGTTTTGGCCCACCGACGTATGTCTGGATCGCTAGGTGCATGTCCGAACCACCAGCGTGAGTCTGGCCCATTGGATGAGGGACCGACCCACTGGTTGGGGGCATGGCCCACCAGTTGAAGCTTAACCACACGTGTGGCCAGTTCTGTGATCCCAGGACGTGGCATCCGACACTGTGTCCCCTCCTCTTCCCGAATAGGGCTGGAAAGGATTGGGATGCTCCTCTTACACAGCACCAGCCTAACGCTACATCTAGCACCTTCCACAGCTGATGGGTCATGGCTCACCAGTTTTCCTAGGAATCCTGGACATCAGTCCCCCCACCATGCGGCACTAGTCAGCACTGCTACTTTCTTCTGCTGTGGTGTACCGACTAGTGTGTTGCCTCCCTCCGCCCACGGCTGCTGGCATGCCAACGATTCCTTCTACGGGCCCCCAGAGTTTCTATGGTTCTCCATTTCTCGATATTTTTAAAAATATAGGCTCTCTAGTGGTCACTATCACCATGATGGTCTTAGACATTCCGTTACTCCATCTTGGACAATCCTTTCACAATAAGTGCACATACAGAGGGGATTTGGCCATGTTTTTGTTGGCTTGCGCCCTCTGAATTAGATGTTTTTAAATTGGGGGGAGGTTCTTGGAAAATGTTCAATCCATGATAATTTATTCTTGATGTTGAACCCCAAAAAGGGTACCCTCCCGCAAGAACAAGTGACCCGTGGATCAACATATTCATGGGTTGATTTGCATTCATCGTTTAGAAATAAAGGGCAAAGATGACATCAAAATAAAACCCCTACCATGTTGACATTAATTGTCGTAGCACTTCTTCCTTGAAGGTCCAAGAGGGTGATGACATTCTTCATTCTTCAAGGTACATAAAATTCGATAACTTACCACTGATGTTCAACATTTTTATTTGCGTAGAAAATCAATCAGAGGTTCATCAAATAATCCTCACAGTTTAACCCTCATTCCACCAACCCGTCAATCTATTAAAAAGAGACATGTCACAACGTTTCTATTATGATGTGACATCATTCCATTACACTCTTTTATTTATAAAACAAATTTTATGTTACCCATCATTAAGGCATAATTAATTTTTGGGTTTTTGAACAATTAATGAATTCCATTAATGCGCTTTGTTGTCACCTTGTCACCGCATTACAGCATCGCCATATCACCTCTTGTCAGTTGAAGAAAATAAATAAAATATCTTTCTAAATATATTTTTTTAAATCTCTAAAAATTATCTTTTCCATTCATCTCTTGCCGACTGAGGTTAAGTTCTTTCTAGGCTAATCCTAGCGTTTTGAGTTCATCAATTCCCTTGGAATTACAATCTGATCAATAGTTCAAAAGATAGAAAAACCTGGTATCAAGTTTAATGAATGTACCTAATAGATGTTCAAAATTTTGGTCTAGGCTAATCGGGCCTCAAAATTACCTTCCCTCAGAGCGTATAGTCTCCAAATAAATATATATAAATAAAAAATATTACAAAAAAAAATATGAGACATTAAACTCTCCCCACCAAAGGGCTTTATGTCCCCAAAAGCCAAAAAAAATGATAATCAATCAAAATGGGGGTACTGAGCATGAATCTGAAACTCCCACTCTAATGTTCTCTCTTGGAGATTTCTTGTGTTTCCACTGAATGTGCACTAGAGGAATCAACCACCCACACAGTACGCCCTCCAGTCGATCAAATATCTCCACAGGAAACTCTGCAAATGTCTCCCCATCATCAATGTCCATCTCACCCTAGTAGATGATGTGTGATGTATCATGCATGTATCTCCTTAGTTGTGACATGTGGAAAACATCATGCACTGAGTGCATCTATGGGGGATGAGCTAGGTGGTCCACCACCTCACCAACTCTGCTCAGGATTTGAAAATTTCCAATAAACCTTGATGATAGCTTACCACCCTGGAAAAATCTCTATAGTCATCGTGGGGGTTAGACCTGAAAGAGCTCATGGTCTCCCTCCTCAATCTCCAAGGATCTCCATATCTTATCGACATAAGACATATTCCTTCTCTTTTTAGTCCTCATCCACCCCTGGGTGATCTACACCTTCTTGGTGGTAGCCTGTACCAACCATGGACCCATGAGTGCCGACAGCCTTGGGTCTTTCAAGCATAGGGGTGATCTACAAGGCAGCCCATACAAGGCCTCAAACGGTGTCATTCCAATGGTGTAGTGATAGATGTTGTTGTATGAAAACTCCACTTGTGGTAGGTGGTACTCCCAACTACATCCAAGATCAAGGACGCAAGCATGAAGCATTCCCTACATGGTCTGTTTGGTCCACTACATCTGACCATCCGTCTGGGGATGAAAATCTATGCTCAAGAGCAGCTGAGTCTTGAACACCTCTTGTAATCCCTTCAAAAATTTGGATTTAAAGCATGCATCGTGGATTGAGTCAATCATAGAAGGCACCCCGTGAATCCGCACTATCTTCTGGATGTAGAGGCATCCCAAGCCCCCTACTGGTCCCTGCTCCTAGATGGGTAGGAAGTGAGCTGACATGGTAATTAAGTCAATGATCACCCAAATATAATCATTTCATATAGGTGTAAGTGGTAACTCATTCACGAAGTCCATTAAGACACCATCACATTTCCACTTCGGCACCTCAAGTGGTTGAGCCAAGCCTACTAGAACTTGACTCTCGGCCTTCACTTGCTAACAAGTGAGGCATCATGAGACGAACTCATCCACTGCTTTCATTATTCATGTCCACCAGTACTAACACCAAAGGTCCTAGTACATATTCTCCACTCGAGGATGTACTGACAAAGGGGATGTATGGAACTCTTTAAACACCTCCTCTGGAAATGCCACTAGTACTATGGTGAACCCTCTGAAAAGGATGATGTTCTCCCCACCTATCGAAAAATTATCAGGAGCATGTCAGGAGGATAACAGAGTATGTCAAGCCACGCAGTCAACATCCAATAGATGTGCCTCCCTGAATCACTGTAATATTGGGGGAGTAACAGTCATAAACTGAAGGTAAGATATTACATCATCATCCACAAATTATATCTACATTGTAGCTATCTACTATGTCATATCAATCAATATCTGCAAACCGGTTCTCCTGCTAAGTTTGTCTGCTACCACGTTACCCTTCCTAGGAGTATAGACTATATTAAAGTCATAGTCCAAGACGTACTCTAGCCATCACCTATGTCTCCGGTTTAGGTTCTTCTGGGTGAAGATATACTTGAGACTCTTGTGGTTTGAGTGAACTGTAAATTTTTCACCCATCAACTAGTGTTGCCACATATTTAGGTAAATGACAACAATTGCTAACTCCAGGTAAAGAGTCATGTATTTCTACTCATGCTGCCTCAACTGCCATGAGAAATAGGGGATCACAAATCACTCCTACATCAATACACAACCTAAAATGGTCCCTGATTTGTTGCATAAAAATATGCACTCAATGCCCAGATCAGGTAGTCTCAAGGTGGAGGCACTAGTCAGTCTCTGCCTCAGCTCTTAGAAACTCTTATGGAATTTATTCATCCACAAGAAGGGTTTTCCCTTCTGTATCAAAGCCTATAAGGGTGTTTCCACTCTGGAATGGTAGGTAACAAACCTCTGATAGTAACTAGCCAACACCAAGAATCTCTACACCTCAGTCATACTCTAGGGTGGCTCACAAGCGAGAACCGCCTCTATCTTTACCAGATCCACTACAACTCCAACCTCCGAGATGACATGTCCCATAAAATGGACCTCCCAAATCCCGAACTAGTACTTCGAGATCTTACCTTAAAGACAGTGCTCTCGGGGTGTATCTAAAACTATCTGCTGGTGTATAGCGTGCTACTCCTCCAACGCTGAGTACCCCAAGATGTCGTTAATGAAGACCACAAAAACTGGTCAAGGTAAGGCTGGAAAATCCTACTCATGAGTCCAATGAACACTAATGGGGTGTTGAACATTCCGAACTGCATAACCAAGAACTCATTGTGGATATATCGACACATAAAGGTTGTCATTGGTATTTCCACAGCTCGTACCTGAAGCTGTTGATAGCCTGATATGAGGTCGATCTTCAAGAACCACCCTCGCTCCCTTCAGTTGATTGAAGAGGTCATCAATCCTCAGCAATGGATACTTGTACTTCACAATCACCTGGTTCAGGTTCCGGAAGTCCACTCATAGCCTCATTCTTCAGTCTTCCATCTTGGCAAATAACACCGGGGACCCCCATGAGGAAACATTGGGCTTCACGAAACTCTTCTCCTGCAAGTCCTCTAGTTGTACCCCCAGCTCACAAATCCCCACAGAAGCCATCCAATATACTGGTGTTGATATCAGTGATATCCCAGGGTATAGGTCTATGAAAAATTCTACCCTCAAGAAAAACATCCCCGTACTCGTCCACCACTACAAGAAATATTGGACTCCCCTCTTCCACTGCACTAAGAGTGAGGCTAAACAATTCATGAGTAATCAGCTGCACCTTCCTCCGAGAAAGTCCATCCTATGCTGAAAAGTTTCCATTCTCACTGGTTATGGAAAACCTAGTCCCATCCTCATAGAAACACAACACTTTTCACTTAGAACAATCGATTTAATCATGGACTGTAGATAACAAGTCCATAACCTAGATGACTTCATAAGGCATCGACGCTTCTACTAAGAGATCACATTCAAAGATCTCACCTCTTAGAGTAAGCTCAAACAATTAGAACTAGTGTGTAATCATAGAATCCCCTCCTTTATAACTCTATAGACATAAGGATCGAGCTTATGGGTCCACCAGAATCTCTGAGCTTCGAAAGATAGTTGTGGAAAGGAAAGAGTGACTAGAACCTATGTCTATAAGAACAATAATTATGGTGTATAAGACACATATCATTACTTAGATTAACTCCATAGCACCGAGGTCATACTCCTACACTTCCTGAAGCTGAGCTCTCCCCTGTCAGCCTGATCCTTGAGGTTAGGGTTGACCACCTGGAGGTTGTGGTAATAATACCTCGAACGATCTCCCACCAACTGCTACTCAGCCTGCTCCCCTACCACATATACCTCCATGTGTCCCACCTATCTTTAACCTCTTCCTCTATCTCAAATGTCCCATGATAGACTTTTATTTGTTTCTACAGTGGGTCAGGCAGTCACGAGCCATGTGTCCCTTCCCGTCGCACGAGTAGCACACCCTACTCATCTTTTGTCTCCCACTGCCCTGGTGGCCTCGCACCAAAAATAATGATTCATAGGGTCATACACAAGATGATCTGACTTATTTGGACTGCTGCTCCATCTACTGACTACATTCCATGGATGGATCGACTACCTATCACCTGGTGGTGGCACCCACTATCTGTGCCCGCTCTGCAAGAAAGCTATCTACTTGCAGATATCGCTCCAACACTCCACCCAATGTAATGATTCTGAGAGACACAATCGACACCCTTATATCCTACCTGAGTCCCTGTTCAAAGGCTCGAGCCTGGAATAAAGGGTCTCAAATCACTTCTGTAGAGTAGCGGGAAAGCTCGGTGAACCTCACTGAGTAATCAGATACTATCATGTTGTCTTTCTGAAGGTGAAGCAACTCTCGAATGCGCACCAAGCACAAAGTTGCGAGTAATATCTCCACCCGAAAGATCCACTCGAAGTCCTTCTAGCTGAGGGTCACCTCATCATGTGTCCGGATCGTCAGACTCCACCATCTCCCTGTTGATCCTTGAAGATGTCTCACATCTAAGATCACCATTTAGCCAAGTGGTGTCCTCACTAATCAGAAGACTCGAGTCACCACGTCCAGCCAATTATTAACGACCTAGGGATATTTCTATCCACTGAACCCAAGAGGTAATTGTCTTTGAAACTTATACATGGATATGAGTCTATGAATGTAATATTTTTGCACTATTGTTGTAGATTCTGACCAACGGGTGGTGGTAGCACTAATGCACCAGCCGGTGGGGCTATCTAGAGAACTGGTCCTTGAACGAATGCCTCGTCACTTTGAGGTTCTTCCTCCCAACCACGTATTGGAATCCTGGATGGTTATCCTCGTTGAGGAATATTGAAATAGATCAAGATGGACCACGATCAATAGATTATACCTGGTAAGCTGACTCTTATACAAATTAACATAAGTATATACTTTTTCATCCAATGTTTTTATGCATTGAACCGAAAAACCTAATTCAATGTCCTGGTGTGTGGATACGTCAGTCGACGCACCAACACTGGACTCCAAAAATCTTAACATATGACTTGTAACATTTAAAACTATTTCTTAAAAACAAAAAAAAGCATGTCGATCTCTGAGTTATAATAAAAAACCCTCTGATAGAACTTTTTCTTGACCATTCCTCAGGGCACATGTCATGACTACACCAAGCCCCCCTTCCGAAGGCTAGGGGTAGGTTACTAGCGCCGAAGGCGTCAACCTGCAAATGGGAGGCATTTTTTCGGAGTAGCTGTATGCACACACATGCCCAACCATGTCCCACAAAATAAAAGTGGAAAAAATTTATACTGAAACAAGTGTTGAGTATAAGTAAAACCAAAAACAAGTAGGCCAGAATACACACCCAACAAAATATTTCAAAACAGGAATGTTCAAAGGGACTCGGGTAGCTATCCACTAAAAATCCCACTTGATGGTAAGAGTATTGTAGCTACTAGAAGCCAATGTAGTATGACTTGTCCAAATAATCCTACTGGGCACTACCTCGTCCTAGGCCACCAATTCCTCTGTCGAAGTGTCGATCATCTGCACCATACACAACACGTGTGAGCGAATCCCATGTATGGGTGAGTAAAAAAATACTCAGTAGAGGATCCCAAAACACAAAGGAAAGACCCCAAAGAAATCCTCAAGGGAAATCACAAAGAATAAGAATGAAGAACAAACATGAATCACAAGAAAACTCACCCCAATTATATTCTAGAGTAGGAATTTTTTCATCAGTTATAGTGAATAATGTTTCGTACTATTGAGGGACTCATACCTGATGATTTGATGAATTCTACTGGGACACTAAGGTCTACAGTGTTTCTTCTCATTTTCTGGGACACTGAGGTCATCACAGCCCTACCAGGCCACAGAGGTCCACATTGCTACTCGTCTATTGGGCCATTGAGGTCCACACGGCTACGCATTTGTCAGTCCACTGAGGTCCACACAACTATTTCTCGTCTTCACGCTTGATCCTGGGAGACTGCACCCCCAATCCATATGTTAAAAATTAACTTCTTTTAAAGTACCCTTAGATCAATTAAAAAGATCCACCTTTTCAGGAGTTTCCTAATGTTGTATATAGATTTTCAATCAGATGCCTATTTTGCATGTTATTAGCATTTTTGTAAACATGGGGCGGTTGTGTCTGGGCTTGGTCCGACCAGACCAACCCATCCCAGGGGTCCCACATACCATGGTTTAATTTGACTAACTCTACCTGGCCCGATTTGGGTTTGAGTCTATCTGGTTAGGTCGAGCTAGTGGGTCAGGCCTAATGGGCCTCCTACGACTCGGCTCGGTCTGGCCTAGGCTCCAGCCTGTTGGGTCGCCCGTCGATCTGGCCTAATCTGTCCCAGCCTAAATGGTGCGGGTTTGGCCCATCGGTGTGTGTCGCCACCTCCATGTGTGGTCATTCTGTATCATTCCACCGTGCCTCTTCAATGCACTGACGGGGGTGATTCCTCGCTCCACCGGCGTCGGTGCGCCGGTGGTTCATTCAGCGGGCCACCAGAGTTGCTTTGTTGGTCCGTTTCTCAATCCACATGAACCTAAGGGCTTCATAGGGTGTCACCGTTAGCATGATGGTCTTGGAATCACCTCGCTTCCATCTTCAAAAATCTATTCACAATGATCTCACATGCGTAGGGGCTCAGTCCTTGTTTGTATTGGCCCACACCCTCCATGTTAGAAGCCTTAAAATCGGGGGAGGTTCGGGGAAATATTCAATCCATGATAATTCAGTCCCAATGTTGAACCCAAAATAGAGTATGATCCCATAAGAATGAGTAACCTGTGGATCAACATGTTCATTCGTTGATGGGAGTATGTCTTTTATAAAAAAGGATGTGGAATATTTCAAAATAAAACCCCAACATCGTTGACGTTTTTTTCCAAAGTGCTCTGTCCTTAAGGGTACAAGCGGTCCATGAAGTTCGTTATTCTTAGAGGTATGTCATAGTAGATTATGACCTATTGGTGTTTTTCATTCTTCATTGGGGAGAAACTTCATCTGAGGTTCATCAGAGAATCCTCATAGTTCAATCCTCGTTCCACCGACGAGTCAAACTATTAAAAAAATACATTGCAGAGTTTCTATTACACAGCGACGTGGCCTCATTACACTATTTCATTTATGAAAGAACATAGTTTTTACGAATCATTAAATCGTAGTTACATAGTGGGTTTTCGAGCCATTAATGAGTTCCATTAATGTGCCTCTTTATCACCTTGTCCCCATATTGCAGCATCACCTTGTCACCACTTGTCAGTTGAGGAAAAGAAATAAAATATCTTTTTATGTTTATTTTATTTTTTTCCAAAAGGTCTAAAATTAACTTTTTTATTTGGCCCATTCTGTTCGATTTTAGGTCCTTTCTAGGAGAATCATGGCATTATGAGTTCAATTGTGCCCTTGTATTTTTGATCCGAGCACCAATTCAAAAGTTAGAAAAACCCACTTGCACGTTTACTAAATGTACTTAAAGATATTTCAAAATTTTGTTGCAGGCTCACCGAGCCTCGGAATAATGTATCATTAGAGTGTGTAGTCTCTAAAGAATTCCATATAATAAAAAAATAAAAGGAAATTCCAAGACGTTGAAGATTCAAAATATTATAATTTTTGTCTAATGATAGAAAGGGGAATTAGGAAACATCTAAATGACCATTAATATTTTCGTTTCATAAAGCGGTGTAAATGCCTAGTTGGTACATTTTAAATTATAATTGTGAGTATCTCTTATATTATTTTATGTCAATATTAATAGAGGATAAATATATAGTGGGAGACACTTTGATATGCTTGGAAAAAATATTCGGGATGTATTTTATATTATTTCATGTTCATGAGGTTGAAGTGTGATTATCAACTCATCACCATTTTATTTAAAACCTAATATGACATGTTTTTTCTCAATTTAAATAAATTAAAAAAATTTGATAGAATACATTATAGGTGGAACAAAGTTTATGCGAACCCTAAAATTTTATTATTTTATCATGGTTGTTAAAAGCTATCCATTAAATTTTTAGTGATTAATTGTATTAATTATTTTATAAAATATAAAATTATTAATCTCGTTTTTAATATATTAATTTATTTTTAGGAAATAAACACTTGTTTTTTTGTAATGTAATTTTGTTCTTCAATCATAAATTTTCTTAAAGAAAATATTTTTATTTCTTTCTATGAAAGAATAAATACAATTTCATTTTGAAGGTTTTTTAAAATATATTTGACAAAATTAAAATCATTTTTTGGATTCATCATGTTAAAATCATCTTAGGATACATATTTGATAATTTTCTAAAATGTTTAATTTTTCATTGAATATTTAAAAAATACTTATTATTATTACTCTCATTAAAAAGTGATTTTATAAATTTAAATTAACCTCAAAGTAACTTAATTACTTTTTATTTAGATATGATATAATTAATTAAATTTAAAAAATCTTTATAACTTATTTTTGTGTTTGTAAAATTTTGGGATTAAAAAAACATTTTAAAAAAAACTATACTTAGTCGCATTTTCAAATTTTAATTTCAATTTTCATTTTAAAATTTTTATGTTTTTAATTTTTTAAAATATATTTAATATTTGGAATCAAGAGTTAATTTTTCTATTATTTTTAATTTTCAATTTTTAGGCATAAAAAATTGACCATGGTAGAAAAATATTTATCGTAGTATAGTAAAATAATGTAGTGGGTTAAGGAAAAAATGTAAAAACAAAAAATTCTTAAAAAAACACAACATTAAATAATTTTTTGATGTATTTATTTTAACTAAAAATACTTCAAAAAATTTGTTATCAGCGAAATTGATTTTAATTAATTCCACCCAAATGGGGATGACATTAAATATAAAATAATCATTGCTTTAATCATTTAAACCCACACCTCCTTAAGTATTAATACCACATATCACCACCCCATTTCTCATAAAAATACCTGAATATTTACAATTATATTGATAATTATATCCTCCCACTCTCCCCAGGTCCACGTTCTACTTGTATCAGCCAAATAGAAATTCCATGTTTTGTAAGGGATCCTTCATGAAGATGATATTCCAGAGGTAACTTTCACAAACAACTTATCTTAATTTCTTCTCTTTTTTCTACATTCTATTCACCTACTCTATAAATAAAAAAATAACAAATATAATATCATCTATATAAAATAAATTTATATTTATAATGAAATATCATATATAAATCCATTTTCTCATTTCCTCCAATTCAATTAATTGAACTCATTGTCCAAATTATGGTGATTAACTATATATAAGAATAATGGTTTTTTTGGTTTTCCATTTTATCCTTAAGGATGGTCCTAAAAGTATTTTTTGGTAAAAATAATATTGTAACAGTTATTTTTTAACATTTATCATTTTTTTACTTATATATATTCATAAAATTAAATAAAAACAAACTAGTTCTTAATGGTCGCAAAACCCGGTGAAATAAACTAAAAATTTATGTTTAAAATTTTATCAAATGAATCATCATAATTTAAAGAAAAAATATATATGGGAACACATTTACATATATTTTATATTAATTCCATTTAATTTAACATCTCATGTCATATTTATACCAAAATGAACTGACCATGAATCTATGAAACGAATGCACCCAAAACAATGAAAATAATAGTATATTATTAATAAAAAGGTGATAATAAGTTATAAATGTGTTATAAAAAGTATTATTAATTTAAATATGGATCTTTAAATGAATTAAGAAAGTTATTTAAATCCTTATACAATAATTTAAACTATAAAAATATAAAGGGAACCATTATGTAAAGGATTGTTGATGCACTTTTTATTTTGTGATCTATATGCCTTATTTAGAATTTATTTATTTATTTCAATGTATATAATTAATATTAATGTATCATATAATATATATAATTATATTAATCAAATTTAATGTTACATTTGATAATTATTACTTTTATGCGGTATACGATTAGATTGATTATAATTTTGTATGGGATTTTTCAACTCAATTTCAATACCTTTGGTTAAGCCTATAATTAATTTAATTTTCCATTTTAAAATTATGTTCTAGATGAATTTATCTTAACTTATGTCATATTTAAAATTTATTCATGTGGATTTTATTATGGTATACATAATTTATGCATTTTATTATTTCTCATGTCAATTATATAATATTTACAAGGGATATTGTTTTAAAATTTATATATTATAATATTCCCTTAAAACTGTATTTTTATTACATCTTCATGATCGTTAAAAATGGCTCCAAAAATGTTTTCACAGTTTTCTTATGATTTTTAAAGACAATTTCACTCAAGTTTCACTTTTTATGAATAGTTTTAAAAGTTTTATTTTTTTTCAAATGAGTTTCTTTATGAAATTTCTAACAAAAATATGAAAGTAATTTGTTTTATCATATAAGAAATTAAGGTATTTTTATGAAATAATGAAAACATAGTGGTTTTATGTTTACTTTAAAATATTACATTGTTAATTTCAATAAAAAAATTCCTTTAAATTTTCAATTCTCTATAAAAAAGAAATTATTTATAAATGGAAATGTTTTTTCAAGAATTATTTCTAATTATGATTCAAAATTATTTTTATTTATGAATTCACATTATTTAACGTTACTTAAAAAAATTGGGAAATTATTCAAGGATTATATCCTTATTATTTATATACACGGTTTATATTTATGATAACGTGATTTTGGAGAAACCCATTCCTATTTTCCATGGGTTATAAATTGATGAAATTTATTTATTTTCATGAGTTCTAAGAACATGAATCTTTTAGGATATTGTGGAAGATGTAAGTATTATTTTCATTATGTAACTTTTGGGACCTATATCACCCTTTCATGATTTGTTTAAATATGGATAACTCATGAGTAAAAATGTTATGCGTGAACCTAATTAAACATTCACAAATCTTATGCCACAACCTGATTACATGTTCAATCTCTTATGTTTGAACTTAATTGAATGTTCATAGTGTTAGGGAGTAAATTATCTGACATGCCATAATATTTTTTGTGGACTGGGATTTATGTTTATAAGTGTTTGTGATGGCTGAATTCTATGTCCATAACATGATGAGTGAACCTGTTTCTATTTATAAATGATCACAATGTTATATGGTTATTTTTATCCCACAATTTCTTATTTCATTTAACTATTATGATCATATATCTCATGTTATCTTACGAATCTTATCTTATTAACTTATATAATTTTTTAATGACAAAATATTATGTTCATTGATATTGAGAATATAGTTTAAAAATGTTATGTTCATCTTTTTATGCCATTATGCTTAGATTATGACTAGTATCAACCTTTTTTAACCTCATTTATAATCTTAGATCACTCTTTTCATGTGATTATTCTACCTATAATATAAATAATGGTATTTATTTTGATATCTCATAAATTTTTAAAGTTATGAATAAATAAAAAGGATACAATGTAAATGTATTATAAAATAGCTTTATTACAGGTTTCCAGAGTCACTATTCTAATACAACATGATAGAGGTTTTTTATGTTATGTAAGGAATATTAATTGATCAATATGTAATATCTTTGTATAAAAATAATGATTCATCATAGCTATAATTATATAAGGGGTTATTTACCCTTTGGAAAATAAAAAGTTTCACGATTTATACATCTTATAAATGATGTTTCATGATTATGTGATATTTCTCTCAGATCTCTCACACTATTATTTTTGTAATTGTCAATAACTAGGACATAAGGAATCAGATGATCAAAAAATGTGACAGCTAATTAAATAACCATCCTTAATAGGAATCAAAATTATTAAAAGATACAATGCAATATATTGGGAATATTTTCAATCAACTCTCTCATGATATTGGAGGAAACACATATCATGTTTAACTTACAAATTCACCATTGATGGAGAAACATGTTATTGAATCCTTTATGTAAAAAAAAACACCATCCATCTATGGTTATTATAATCCACTGGTTACGGAGAAATGGATCAATTTAATAGAAGAAATTATTTTTGTTATTTAGTGCATCAAACATGAAAAAGGTGTCATAAATGTTTGTCATTTTGAAGTCAAAGTAGACATATGATGGACTCATATTCAGAATTCAAGGAAATAGGAGGAGATTTTCTCTATGGAAAAAGATAATACAAATTGGATATTTTTTAGTAAGTAATTTTATCATATTCTATATACAAAAATTTAGAATTAATTTCTTGACCTGCATAATAATTTTGACAAATCCATTGGTACATATAACACAAAATTTAAAAGACATTCATGTTATGATTTTTGTTTAACCATCGGCGCTTAAGGGAAAATTTATCAATTAATTAATGTCATGAAACCATTCCACTAAAATTCATTATCTATAAGGGATGATAAAAGATATGATGATATTTATTTACTTGAAATTAATATTCAATGGTTTTGAGAAAACCATCAAGGTTTTTGTGAAAATAAAATTATGATAGAAGGTCCCATAAACTCTAGTGGAATTAAAAATGGATTAAATAAAAATTTTGATCCTCATACTATGAAAAAATGTGGGATAGAGCACTCGGGTGAATTTATGAAATGAATTAAAAATTGACTCATGTTTGGTAAGCCTGTCCATAGAGAAAAATAATGTCAATGTTATTATATAGGCTATATAATTAGAATAAAGAGTGATAACACACAAAAAAAATGTACAACTCACACATTAGTGTTATAAATAAGAAGTGTTTTATAAAGATGTGAATCAATGACTTAATCCATGGTCTATTGAATTTGATTAGCCAAAAAATTTATGAAGTCAAAGGAAAAAAATAGAGAATGTATATAGTTACAACAGCTTAGTATAATCATGATATTTAGGGCACATGAATCGTCTACTCTATATTACGGTATTCCATGTTGAAATTTGTAATCTCTATGAATGTATTTTCATTTAATGATTCGTGATGTCATTATTATGATCAATTAGATAACCCTAAATAGATTTTTTTGAATAAAAGGCTATATTTTTTTATGAATCAACCATAAATTTTCTACCAGTGCAATGATAAAACCAAATATCCAATGTAATTTTGTATGGGTATGATGAGAACTAAATTTAAATAAAAATAGAGATTTATATTTTTGAAATATATATGATTATGAACATTGTGGAAATAATATGTGAACCTCAGAGAATATAAGACCAAGGAA
The DNA here is from genome assembly GCA_963277665.1 of Viscum album. Taxonomy (NCBI): domain Eukaryota; kingdom Viridiplantae; phylum Streptophyta; class Magnoliopsida; order Santalales; family Viscaceae; genus Viscum; species Viscum album. Next base: position 977,816,823 of record OY728133.1, read on the forward strand.
TATAATTTTTTGTATGAGATTTTCTTAGTAATTTAAATTATTTTTATGTGGATAATGAGAGGATATAAGATCAAATTATTTTATGGCTTTCATTATTAATGGTAATATTTTGGGGGATTTATAGGGTTACAGTGGTTGTGTTTAAAATTTATATATTTTAACGTGGTTTTGATGTATGATTTATCATATCTTATGCTAACCATTTTAGTTTTGGTAAATATTTAATGGATGAATAAATGAATTTTGATTTCTATGATTCATTTCAAAGCACCTCCAACATTAAAATTTTCATATCATATATCTTATTCCTATAGTAAGATATTGAGTGGAAATAGATCAAATAACAAAGAAATGAAGATTTTATTATTCTGGAAAATAATGAAACTATGTATGTTTTTTTCATTGGTGATTTACTTATATTTTAAAATAATTTTTCAACATAATTATTTTTACCTTGAATGAAAAATTTAATCAATTTACCTTTCATACTGAGAAATTCATGGTTATTTAACCCAACATAGTTTTATTGTTTTGTGATGGTTAAACTTACATTGGTCATGATATTTATCATTCTTAATTAGAACTTGATAATTAGAAATATATTCCTTGTATATGTTTTCACTTTCCACTAATATTCTCAAAAATGAAATCCTATTTTTTCCTGAATTTTTCCCTTTACATTCCCTATTTTATAGAGGATGTTTCATTGACCATTTTTATGATAATGTTTTCAATTATTTAATTTCTTAATATCCACCTTGGATATACAGAGTTCATGTTCAAACTGAAAAAACACAACTTTTTGGAATTCTTAATCATATTGGGATGTTAGATTAACTATTTGATCCTCCACCAAATCTCTCTTAAGTTAATGATGTGTTCCATGTATTTATCATGATAATGTAAATACAAGATCTTTAACTTATACTAAAATCATATTTTGTTCCACTGGAGAATTATATTTCTTTTAATGATAAACCATTATAGATTATAGATAATAGAGATAACGTTCTACAAAACAATACAACTCCCATGGTTATTGTTTCATAGAAAAAAACAAATTTTAGAAATCTGGGTCGAATTATTCCCGTATTCTTTCTTCAAAGACTTTTTATTATCATTATATTTCTCATGTATTGGGTATACAATGGATTTCTAATTTTAAAACAAACATTCTTTCTCTTTCTCAGTTTACTCTAATTTGGAGGTTGTTGCATGGGAAACTTCCCACTGATAATTCTCTCCAGGTTCATGGTATTTTACTATGCTCTGGTTTTGTCTAGTTTCATCTGTATCATGATGATTTGGATCATTTATTTCTAATCTGAGTTACTACTGCAACCATGTAGAAGGCCATTTTTGATGCATTTGAATTTAGTCATCTAGGATTTGTCTCTATTCGGGATATATTTTCAAGTCTGTTTTGACTTTCCCTTTCCCCTCTTATGCTGTTTTTTTTAGGTTGCAATGGCAGAATTATTCAACAACATTTGGCTGTCGAGAAATAGGTGTTTTAATGATGGGGTGTTTTCAACCCTCAAACTTATTTGGTGGAATTTTTGCTACTCTTCAGGTATTTAAAATCCCTCGGAGAATTTATTGTTGGAACTCAATTCATGACTTCTCTATTCTCAGGAATTTCAACATTAAGGGTAATTTTCAGCCTCATATGGGTACTATGGAGGTTTTCTGGTAATCTTATTTTATTGGTTGGACAAATATTAACACTTAGGGTGCTTCTAGATGTAATTTGGGCCCTTCAGGATATGGGTCTATTTTTTTGGATAGTTATGGGGATGTGGTGGGTTGTCTATTTGGTTCTTTTGGTATAGTTTCTTCTTTAGAAGTAGAGATTTTTGGTGCTATCGTTGATGTGGGTCATGCTAAACAAAGAGGTCTGAATAGGATATGGTTAGAGTGTGATTCTACTATTATTGTTCATGATAATAGATATGCATCTGCTCATATTATTTGGTGACTTTTTAACCGATGGATTTCATGTTTACATTACCTTTCATATATTGATTATATTGTTACCCATGTTTTCAGGGAGGGAAATGCTTTGGAAGACTGTCTTGGGAACAACGTGCTGATGGGAACAATCTTATTTGGTCTTATCATCTTCCTTTGGATTCTTTTCATATTTTTCTTAGGGAAAAAATTAATTTTCCTTCTTTTAGACTTTTTTGATATTTGGTTTTGTTTTTCATATAATCATAGGGCCCTATTTTCAGGCAGGTGATCAGTTCTTCAAAACAAATTACATTTAGAATATCTTTATTCCTTATTTCTTTATATATACATTTCTTAGATTAATGATTTTCTTCAAAACACTATATTTCATTATATTTTAACTATTTAATTTTAAATATAATTTTATAACATCTGTTTTATTAATTCATAAAAATATATTCCATATTTTTAATTAAGATTTAAAAATTAGGTTATAAGTTCATTTCAAAATAAATCCAAAAAATTTACATATATTAAAAAACATTTACACAAGTATTGGTAAAAAAATGTATAATTTTAAATTTAAAATGTAAAAGATTAAAATACCTAAAAACTATAACATTTAATGGGTTATTGATGTATTGATTGGAATTAATAATCTATTAAAACATTCATTGTCATCTAAATCTTGTTTGAATTAATTCTAACAAAATGTTATTTATATTATATATAAAATTATCATTAGTTTAATCACATAAAAAACCCCTCATCGAATATAAATTACAACCCTTACCATCCCCATTAGTCTCAAAATCTAGGAATATTTTCAAATATCTATGACACCCTATGATACATACTCTCCCTCTTAAGTGTGTTATTATTATCATTCAACTACCAATTCCACATTCTTTATTTTGTCCATCAAGGAGGTGATATATTAGAGTTTTATTTATCGAAAAACCTCTCTTAATTAATGTTTTATTCATCCATCTTATCATCCCCTCCTTCATCTATAATTGAATAAAAATCCATAATCATGTAAATTATATAATTATATATTTCATATTTAATATCTTATATCCATCTTTTTTCTTCTATCCTCTTATTCAAAGAAATGAAACCATTGTCCAAATATTAGCGGTTAACCATCTTCAAAAATATTGATTTGTTTTATTCTATATTATTGTTTATAAGGATGTTCATATAAGTATTATTGTGGTTAAATAAATTTTAAATAGATATATTATAACATATTTTAATTTTTTCAATTAATATTTTGAAATAATATTAAATAAAATGAATGTAGTGCATGATTGTTAAACAAATCACCAAAATAAACTAAAAATTTATTATTAACATTTTATCAAATGAATCATCATTATATCCGAAATAATTATTATATATTGGTCCATTTTAAATTATGGATAATCGTTAATACAATTTCATTTTACTTATTTTATTTTACTTCCATTTTACAATAAAATCCATATTTATACATAAATGAACCAACCATGAAACCATAAATGAAATGCACCTGGAACAATTAAAATAACAAAACATTATAAAAGAATAGTTTTAAGATATTAATAAAGTATCATAGAAGGTATCATAAATCTAAATATATTTCTATAATGTGTTAATAAATTTATTTAATACTTTATACAATCTTTTATGGTGTGTAAAACTATAGGAAACCTTGAATTAGGGGTTTCTCATCACTTTTACTTATGTTAGGTATATGCATTATTTTCTAATTATTTATTTTGTGTGGTTTATATACTTATTATTAATATATAATATAATGAATATAACTCACCTCATATTATAAATTGTTTTATTTTATAATTATTAATTTTATAGGGAATATGATTTGATTGATTATAATGTAGTATGAGATTTCTCCACTCAATTTCTATTCATTGGGATAAACTTCTACTTCATTGACTTTTCTATGTTATGATTATGTGTGATATGAATTTGGAAAAAAATTATGTTCTATATACATTTATTTTATTCTTATTTACATATAATTTACATAATAGATTTATTTTATTAATTCTTACCTAAATGAAATAATATTCACAAGATACTTTCATTTAAAAGTTATCTTTCTTCATGTTCCCCTTAGAACACTCTATTCCTTCCATGCCGATGATCTCTAAAATTGAATCAAGTATATAATTACTATTCTATTATAATTTTCTAATTTCATATTTAATCAAGTTAAATGGTTTAAAATATTTAAACTAATTTTTCCAATATGAGGTTCTTTATGAATTTTCAAACAATAATACAGAAGGAATGTTTTTTTAATATATATAGTTCAAGAATATTTTTCTACCATTATGAAGTCTTAATTATTTGATGTTTCCTATAAAAGAATTATATTTTCCTTTAAATGAAATTTTTTTTCTGTTCTAATTTCATGACTCTTTAGAAAAAAATTTATTTTAAAATGGGAATGTTATTTTTTCAAGATTCATTTAATGTTATCATTAGAAATTATTTTTCATCTAAGATAAAACTATTTGAGTCTACTTATGATTTAATGTAGATATTACTAAATTATACTGTTATTATTATTTCTATAGTTTTTTTATGTTTAATAAGATAATATTTTGATGAAATTCATTCTCTTTTTCCATAGATTATAATTTGAATGAGTTTTTATCATTTCATCAGTTCTAAGATAGTGATTTTTTTGATTTTGTAGAACATTCATATACGATTTTCATTATGTGAATTTTTGGGAATTATATATCCCTCCAATTCATTTCATAAATATGGATAACTCAAGAAAAAAAATTAAGTGTGATCTTGATTAAATGATGAAAAAAATTATGTGTGAAACTGATTACATGTTCACAGTGTTAGGCCTGAACATTCCATACATGTCCATAAGATTATGCAAAAACCTAGTTTTATGTCCATATGTTTATTTAAGAGTATGATATCACGTCCTTAACATTTTAAGTGAACCTGTTTCTATTTATAGATTTTCACAATGTTTTATGTTTATGTGTATTCCACAAATTCATGTTACATGCCAATGTTACTATCTCATGGCTCATTTTATCGTATGATTCAAGTATTCTATGACTCAATATTATTATCTTTTATATGAAAGGTATAACATAAAAAAATAATTCCTTCCTTATCATGAACTTATCTATATGGTATCATTGATATCTCTTTTTTTTACCTATACGCAGCATATGGGCTCACCATTTTCTTGTGTTTATTTTTCCTAGCATATGATGGAAGGTAATAAATGTAACATGTAAAAAATGGTTCTATTCAATAATTAATAAGTGGGAGACTATAAATATGTTTTATGAAGCATATTTTTAGTTTTTTAATTTCCAAAGACAACAAAACCATAATATTTTGGTGTCTTTTTTAAGATATGTAATGAATATTGATATATTTAGAAGTAATATCTAAAAATGAAACTAATGGACCATTATATTTTTTGTTTCAGATTGATACCCTAGTATGTATTTGTCGAATATGGGATTATTTATCCCCTTTTGGATTATGCCACACTATCTGATCATATTTTATATGGATAGTTGTCCTAGTTCCATATATGTGTGATACTATAATGATATGGAAAGGCATTTACTCTATAGTGGTTTATTAGATACGGTGTAATGGGATGGGAGTCCCCATTTTACTATTCCAACACAAGTCTACCATATGGTTTGTTTTCACTAATATATTTCCCATTAGGTCACATGTTGATAAGTGATTCTAGGTTTTTTTAGATAATCAATATTCTATTAATCTCTCATAATTCATATCAAATCAATGAATATTATTTGGACATTTCATTAATTTATTCAATGTATATTTTATGAAATTATCATTTAATTATTCATGTTTTATTTGTAATATATTGTTTTTTAATAATAGTTTTTTTAATTTATTAGGTTTTTATTTTATTAGGTTTCATCATTTATAGAAACATGTAAGTTAAATTAAGGGATTCATTATTTGGGGGATTTAAAATTTGAATTTTTAATTATTTTGAAACATGTAATTATAATGAAACTCACACCATTTTTAAATGACACACTATATAAAATGGAATAATGGTTTTGATTCATTTTAATTTCATTTAATTGATACATTCTCATGATTTCTTTTGAAGAAGAAATATAAAGATTATGCTAATAAACCTTTTTCAATTCATGAATTGAATGATTATATTTTGATTTATTTTCTATGGGTTTTGTAGAAGATATAAAATGAGATCTTTTCTAATGACATTAAAAATATTAGGATTAGAATTAGAATAATTTGTATATCCATTGTGTGGAATTCTTAATTCGAGTTTCACTTAGAGTGGTTTCATAGGTAGTTGACTATGATCTATAATGTTAATGTTTCTCTAATATGTTTTAGTTTTCCTTTTCTATCTTTCTTTATAGTCGTATCATACTTCTTGGTTGTATATGTGTTCTAAATTTTCTATAAAAATTATTATTTTCTTCATTTATATTGTGAATATAAGATCAATGATTATTTTTGGTGGTGTGTTTATTTTTATCTAATTTCTATTCTATTTAAAAGTTTTGGAATTTAATTATATAAAATAGATGAGGCTTTCAAAAAACTTTAAATGAATTATATCACATTAGTAATCATATTTATTCCATTAAATCATTCCCACATTTTGACTTTTAATTCCGTAAGATTATTTACCAGCCTAAGGAGAAAAAATCCATTCTATTATCATTGTGCACAACATAAGTACCTTGTTCCTGATTAGATATAGTTGGTCTTTGAATTTAGTCCTTGATGAAGATATATTTTTTATGTCGTTGAATATTGAGTGAAAGATAAAAATATGATCATGGATCGATAATGCATTTTGATACCTTAAAATACATTTTTCTAAAACCCAAATCATAAAAATTATATTAAATAATACTTTTAAAAAGTAGTATAGAAAAACAAGTAGATCTCATGAGAAAAATAATGTAAGGGTATCAAAATAAAAGTGATTTTTTCAAATGAATAAAAATTGATATTGTAGATAAACAGTAACCAATGTGTATGAGGATTATTCAAATCAATATTAAATATTTTTAGATAATGTTTTCTTCAAAGAAGACTAACTAATATATTAATCTATGAAAAAAAAGATCATGAGAATGAAATGAATATCCAAAAATACGTGAGAATGTGAACAATACAATTCAAAAATATGGAATATTTATACACACATATAACAATAAATACAACAACGAATGATTCTTACACAATGAATAGAAATTGAGTTATAAGAAACCATTAAATTTATAATCGATGTAAAAAAGACAAAAACTTCAAAAATAATAATCATTGAAATCGTAATATCTTATTTCATAACATTATCCATATTTGTAAACATTTATCTATTTTTGTTATAATAATACATTATACACTTATTTGTTTGTTATTGATACTCCTCTTCATAGGATGTTTCTATCTTTTATTGTTTCATGTATGGATTGTAGTAATTATATCGATTTTCATTATATGAAAAAATTCTAAACATTACAAAAAATATCCCAGTATAATTAATTCTTGTTTAATAATTGTGAATAATTTTATAATTTTATAATTTCACTCCATGATATTATTATTTATGATTAATTAAAAATAAATCTATAACGATCTTATTTTGATAATATTTAACAAATAAATGGTCATGTATTTATAATGAGTTATATTGATAGTTAAAATATAGAAAATAAATTCATATATACATTTTAATATAATATTATAAAATAAATAATTTTTCAGTAACAGTCTGATAAAAAAATTAGTGTCCATCTATGTGATTGAACTAGGAAAAACAATAATGTGCTATAATCGATGGATAAGTATGACAGTAAAGTTGTTTTTTATTTCTATAATAATTATATTTTTATTTTCAGAATTATAATTATTTCATAAATACAGTTTCTATATATTTTATTTATGTTTAAAACTATCAATATATGGAAGTGATGATAAATAAATTACATTATTAGTGGAGTAGGTAGTTTTCATATAACACAAGCGACATCTTAATTTTGAAAATGGATTAGAGGGTGATAAATTATGATTGTTATATTAATATAATTAATTTTTTTACAATCATGATATTTAAGTTATTTTATTTTTAATATTATAATAGGTATGGAAGAGGGTTTATGAGGAAAATATTTATTGGAATGTTTTGGAGGTGGATAATATTTATTTTGAGTATTTCAAAGTTATCATGAACCATTCTATGGTAATAAATTATTTACACCATTTTTATAATGTCCCAAGGCTTCCAAAAGTTTTATAATGTAATAATATTTTTAAAATAGTTAGGTATGGAATGTTAATTATAATTTTTTTTATTTATATATGAGGGAAAATGTTACCTCCTTATGTGAGTTAAAAACATGTACTTTTCCATGGAAGTGAATCCTAGGTGGGGGGTTAATGAAGGAATCGAATTGGAGTTGATCAATTTATGATATAAATTTTTAGTGATACATGTTGGTATGATATTATATCTTAAAAACATCCTTATAAATTTTTTAAGAGTCAATGAAACCTTACATAATTTGATCCAGTTTAAGTTACTTAATTTTTCGTTATTAATATTTTCTAAAATATTTACTATAGTAATTATTTATTAATAAAAAATGATATGAACATTTTTTATACCCAATTTTGAACACAATTTAAACAAATATAGTTTCTAAATATTTTAAAATTAAATTTAATATTTAAACCTCACATATATAGAAATGAAATTTTATAAAAATGTCTTTGTTCATTATGTGTATTTATTCTCTTTTTCTCTGAATTTATAACTTACTGAGTTCCTAGAAATGTTTTAGTTGTTTAATAGTAATCATATATTCATTGTTAAAAGATCAATTTATGTTCTTTATATATAAATTGAAAAACGTTTATAGAATTGTTTTAAAAAAAATTATTGTTTTTTATTATAACTAAGTTTTTCATTCAAAAATTATTTTTTATGTTAATAAATTAAATTAAATAATAATGAAATTTTAATATTATAATTAAAAATATTAAATCCAATTTATTATAATAAATATATAGTTTTAAAAAAAATAATATTTTTAATACAACTTTGCATAATGCTTATATACTGTTTGAAGGAAAAATATTTGAAACACAAACTGAATTTATTTATTTTAATTATATTGTGAACTTTCTTATATGAAAATTAAATTTCATAGATATATATTATTAATAAATTACATTATATTAAATTTTAAAAAATTGGTTATAAAGAATATGAAATATAAATAAACATTTTCTTTCTTTGAGAAAATGTAGTGTTATCTATAAATAATTTTATTTCTAATTCTTTGAGAACAGTTAAATCATTACTAAAAATTTATGATATATTATAAATATATATTTCAATTAGAATAATATATCAATTAATATTATAAATAAAAATAATATTACATGATTATAGTGATGTTAAATAAATATATAATTAAAATTAAAATTATTTATTTAAATATTTTATTTTAGTGTCATTAATGATTTATATTATTATAATTTTTTATTAAAATATAACAAAATCCAATCTAAAATATCATATAACCATGAACCATGTTTCTTATGACTATATTTCTAATTAAAGTATAATCCATTTATTAACTATGTATTCCCCTAATTATCTATAATATATTAAATCAATTGTTGCCTCATTAAAATCAAGTCCTAATCCTTTAGTTTTTATTTAATATATCACATGATTCTTTATATGTTTATGATGTTCTTTGTTATTATAGGTTTTTTGTACTAATAGTGATCCTCAAGATATAATATAGTCTTTACCATTTCTTTATATTAGTTATATTATTCATTGTTTATTTTTTTTTCCTTTTCATTTGTTCAGTTTATGGAGATCTAAACATAGATGACATGTACTAATCCATTCAATACAATACATGGTTTTACATAAAATTGTTTTCATATTCCTCTGGGATGTAATAAATTATTTTTAATTTGATTTATATTTATTATGACATATTTCTAAATCAATTTTAATAATTTCTAATCGATATAAAGTCATGGTTTAACGAAATAAATTGTTTTAAAACTTATATTATCTTATATTATCCTCAGACATAAAAATTTATCCTAAAATTTTTAATAATAACTTTATTACAAATATATATAATGGTATCCATATGATTTAAATAAAATAATATACAATTAATATTGAGATTTCAAAAATGTTATTTTTTGTATGACCACATAAATCATCCATTACCTCTTAATAAATACTTTTTTATATTATTGGTTTTCAAAACCAATTCTTATAAATACACAAACAAGGTAAGTATTTAAAGAATATGGGTTTCCCCAAACATAAATTTTATTACATATGTTTCAGGATATTGATTTTAATAAAACAATAAAACTAAATGGTTATGAAAATATTTGATAATTTTTGATCATATTATAGTAAAAAAACATCAAATATAATAAGGAAATATTAATGTGCCTAGAACTATGAAACTATATTTATAACTTATTTAACTTTAATGTTCTATTCAAAATTGGTTTTATATACTGTTTATTTAATGACCATGAACATCCATTTAAATCATTCATAATGGTTTATAATGAGCATGTGAATCAATAAAACAATTACTCATATGATTCTCAAAACATATGTTTAGTATGGACCACATGTTGTATATAGAGTTAAAATAATTTTAATACTAATTAATTCTTTTTATATAAAACTACACCTACGTTCATTTTTTTCATATCCATCTTTGAATTGATTGTATGTAAGATCCTAGGTTTTCCTTAAAATATTGATATTTGTTCATTCAATTTAACTCCTTATATTTGTATGATAGTTCCAAACTAGATCACATGAATTTCAGGGGTGTTCATGGTCTTTTAAGAGCCCAAAGGATCACTTTTTGAAAAGGGAGCTGAATGAGTAGAAATTGTTCCTCTTAAGCCACAGTGTTTTATGAAAATTTGCGATGTGGTAATGGCCTCTATGAAGAGGCACACCATTTTTTTAAACCATGTGGTTAGATTATAACACCCATGTAAGAGATCCTAAAATTAGTATATGTTTTGGGAATAGTTTTCACATGGTTTTTCATATAGTGCACATAAAACTATGTGAGGCGGCCACTGAGCTAGTGAAGGGAACAGAATTTTTTAATGGTTTGGACAATTGTGTATTAAAACCATGTGACTTTGTGTTTTTGGGAAAAACTTATATTTTCCCTTAAGGAATATAAGATTTAAACCCTCTAATTATTTTATTCTCCCTCACCAATAATGGGATCATTGTCCTCCCATCTAAATTCATTTCTAAGACTAACACTGTAATTGACAGATCTTTAGTGTTTGAAATCAGTTTTGAGCACCGATCATCTCATTGGATTCCTACTAAAATTTAATTCAACTATATTGTGTTTTTAATCCATTTTATGGGTATTTATGGAGTTATTTGGGTGTAATAAAATATTATGTATTTCATGAATTTTTTCTACTCTTTGTTTTTCTCTTGATCTTGACCAAATTAGATATCAATATTGGATGGGTTCTCTACAAGTTCCTTATATAGGTGGTGTCAAATTTTCCATTGTGGGTAAGTGTTTTATTTTATTATATCATATTGTGAAGACTTAAATACACTCCATTGGTTCTCCATTAATAAAGTAAATTTTTTAATTGAATTAATTATGACCCTTTAGGTTTCCCTAGTATTACTTTTTGATTTATTGGTTAATGTTTCTGAAACCAAGGCTACCCATGGTGTGTTCCTTTTTATCTAATATACATTATACAGCCTCTCTAGGTGTCTTCCATGTCTCTTTATTATAGGGGTTATTATAAATCATGTAATTTTAATTGTGATATTAGGATATAGTCGATTCCTCATTTTCCATGTGATAACATGTTGTGAACTGATTTAATTATTAAAATGGATATTTATATATGATTTTTTTGAGCTCATAAAATGTGAATAATTGTGAAATGTTGAAGAAATTGTTTGATGGACTGAAATGATATTGGATTCATTTGATGACCTCTATGGATCAAAATTCCATAGATTCCATGGAAGTTTATCTAATAAATTATTATTGTAGTAGTGGATTCTTTACACCTATTTGGTCCATGGATCTTGAATTAGTTACAATACATGGGCCTGGAAAATTCTTAGATCTGACTTCCTTTAACAATAATTTGACATGTTCTACTAAAATTATCCATAGACTCTAACCTGGTCATTAACAACTTTTCATTGAAATTATCCTAGGACTCGACTTAGATTACTTTTTCTTCAATTAAATCAATCAAACCTTTCATTCTCTGTCACTTTTGATTACATGAACCATCATTGTGGATGGCACTGGATTGTATGGATTGATTTTGGTTGACATATAAATTGTTTTACATGGCATGTTCTAGGGAGTTGTTACATATTTGATTACATGAAAATGCTATTTTGGATATTTCTTCATGTTTTAAAAATATCCATAGAATGGGTATCAGGTTATAGTGGTAAATTGCACTATATCACACTTGATTATTTTTTTCACAACTGACCTTGTTTTTGGAAGAATGACCATTGATTGCAAGGATTAATGTTTTGTTCAAAAGGTTATACATAACCGTAAGAACTTATATTCATGTGATATAGAGTTCAAACTGCATGTGTTTATATTATAGTGACTAGATTTGTTATAGACACTATTGGGGTGGACTACGGATTTTTATCTCACATCATGTTCGGGTAACCATTTGGTACTTAGATAAACTTCTTGGATGCATGTAGTGACTGTGGGATGTTCATGTTGTTCGATGGTGTATTCTTTTTTATAATAGTTGGGGAGAAAGGGACTTAGCTCGGATCATGATTCTAAATGGGATAGTGCGCTTTTTCCATTGGATATTTTCATTCATGTATTGTATTTTTTATATATATACTTAATTTACTTCTTTATTATATGTATTTAATGACCTATCAAATTATATATGAGATTAGTTCAGGAGTTATTTATTTATTCCTCTCATGGATTCTTATCTTATTTCTATTTGATTAAATACTTCCACATGTTATTATTTATATTATTCCACTACATTACACTCTGACATGAGGGAATATTCTCTCCAAATACACAACCTAGTCCCTCTATTATATATTTCAACCTCTGTTATACATGGAGGTACGCATGAGGCATTATGACCCACTGACTCATGACACCATTCATTGGAACCTGGGTCTGAATGTTACAAAGTGGTGTCATAGGATCTCTCATCCCAACCATACCGTCTTGTGCCAATAAACAGGGTGATACAAAAATTTTGGAATTTTTTAATGATTTGATTTTGGGAGTAGGTAACCCATGCACATTGATAATCCAAATTTCCATGGATGGGAACTTTTTTTCTATATTTTATTATTAAAATCAATATCATTCAACAATGGTATGATACACATAAGTAGTGATGTTATAATTGATATTATTGAGGGTTATATTTTACCACTTTCCCTAGAAGACGATGTTATGCATATCATTCATCGTTTCATAAACCAATTACAATTTCACTTGCCAGTAATTACACCATTACATATACAATTCATGTATTGTTTTAATTAAATTATAATATCTTCCATATGTTATATATTTTATATTCTGGTATTGTTCTTGATGTGAATTGGGATACATGGTTTATACATTGACTGTATTTCATAACCTAAAAAGTGTTTTCCTGGTTAGACTATAATAGAAACCCTATATAGTCAGCTATGTCATGTTGAGCCATGGACCACTGGTAGAATGAGAAGGAACATGTAATTGTTTGTATTTTTTAAACATTGTGTTTATTTTTATAAGGTGTTTTGGACCTTATGGATCAGAATTGGTGACCCATTTGGTTCAACAATTTAAATATAAATTTGATATAAATTTTAAATTAAATTAAATTGAAATTTTGAAAGCAGATAACTTGACCTTGACACAACATAGAGAGGGAAGTAGGCAGTGTCTCTTGTGATGTTATGACTATTTACTCTTTACCTGGTCCAAGATTTAGGATCAAGAAGGGGGGTCTGATATTTTCGTATGAAGGATTCAACATACCCTTTAGACTTTTTAGGAGATTTTTTCTCATTTTAGATACATGGAATCCCAAAAACATCCTATCATATGAAAGGAGGGTAGAGAGAACTATACTATGGTGGTGGAGGTATGTGGGCTACTAGTGGATACTCCTATTTGGCCAGCTAAGGAACCTGTTGTTTAACTAGAAATATGTGTTAGGGAATTGTTCCATAAGATTTTTATGTGCATTATGAGGACTGTTCCATAAGAAATATAACATTATTTTATCATGGAAGATCTTATGATGGTGTTACAAAAATAGTATCCACCAACTTTTATCAGGGATGGTGGTCCAAAAGCTATTGTGGTATTTCTAGAGATTACTTTTTTGATCATTGAGAATCTTGAGACACCTTCTAAGAAAATTGTGAAGCTCGGGATATACATGATATGGGGAGCATCTAAACACTAGTGGGTTGTTTTAAACCATGATGATGTAATATGAGATATGGGTTAGAGGGATTTTCAATCCCTCATTTATGACTACATTTTCACTAAAAATCTTAGAGTATAGTAGGCCTATGATTTTATGAACCTAGATAAGATAATGATGATTATTATGAGGAATTCACAATGATTTACGAAAGTTCAGTGTTTTCTTCAAATTTTTCATGAAGAATATCCAGAAAGGGTGAGATGCTTAGAGGAAGGTGTCAGGCATGTTGTTTGATCATAGGTCATCTTGTTCATGTTAAAGACTAAAACTGATGTAGTGAATCATGTTCTTATTGTAGAGTATAACCTGAAGAAAGAGACAGGTGTATAATAGGCTAGTCTAGCCTCTTGACCTAGTGGTTCAAGATCCGGTGTAAAGAAATTTCATTTTTCAGGCTTCTAGTGAGTTGTGTACCATCCATGATATTAGTGATGGTAGAGGTATTTTCTTTCAACGGTGTGGGATATGGGACATATGAGGAATCATTGTGATTGAGACTCGTTCAAGTGATGAGTTTGTTGAAGGATGGTCCACATGAAACATTTTTCCTCGATCATCCTTCTAGTGGTCAGTGGTAGGGGATCCCCTCCGACTCTAGGTTTAGGAAAAAGTTTCATAGATTCTTATAAGGATGGGATCTAGATAATTACTATTAATTCATACTAAGGTTGTGGATATGTTGGAGGTATCAGGAACAACATGTACCAATAAAGCAGAGTGGGATTGGTCCAGATAGTCAGGTTGTTTCACAGGGTCGTTGTAACACCCCATAGTTTTAAAGATAAATTGAAATGCATGAAACACATAGTATCTACATAATGAATTATTTTTATGGATATAATTATAAACTATCCATCAATCATAATTTTTATACTCCGATTATTTAAATTTTGAAAAATAGACATCTACATTGGTGATTAGTAAGGTATTTAGAGTCTGATAGAACTAACATGTTTTTTTGGTGAATAGTAACATACCCATATGAATAGTAATATAAAAAATAATATAAACCTTAAGAATAGTAAATCAAATTATTATTTTATTTTCTTATGGTTATAAGATAATGAAATATTGATTTATTTTTCAAGGTGATATATAATGAGTTAGTTTTATAATTGTCATTTTTTGAATAAATTATTATTTTATATGAAAATTAAATTAACAGTATTTAGAAAATTAATTTCCAAAAATTGAGTTCATTTTTCAATTATGCATGTCAAAAAATTATTAGGGTGTTTTTTGGTATTTTTCGAAGATAGATGAATTTTTAGTGAATAGTAAAAATACAGTTTAATGTATTTGGTATGTTTGATGACATCATAATGATGTAAAAATGATGTAATCATTCAGATCAAATGTTGAGAAATAAATTATGATACGATTTTTCCCAAGTGTCCAATATTAAGGGTGAAAACCATGGGCAAGCCCATGGTTTTTCAAATACCAATAATGCGGTGTCCCTTGAAATTAATTAACAACTCCCTCGCTTTCACTATAAATACCACCCTCACCCCCCTCTTCCTCTCACACCTCTCAAGATTTGAGAATTTTTTAAATTCTACCAAATCCCCTTACCAAGTAACTTCCCCGTATCTAGGGCATATTGGCCTCAACAAAAAGGCAAAAACCAAAGTCCTTGAGGAGGATCTCAAGTAGAAGTGATCAACAGGTAACAATCCTCTTTCATTTTCTAGTGTTTTTTTTCATTCGTTTCTTTTCTTATACTCTCTTCTCCACCCTTTATCCAAGGTACATGAAAGCTCCATTATTATATATATAGTGAATTTTTTATCTTTTTTAGGGAAAAATTAATCACCATTTATCCTCTCATCTTCCTCTTATTCGAAAAATAAAAACACCATTTGTGAAGTTTCGATTTACCGACATCATGGATGATGTGTCTTAAATTTCGTTTACTTTCTTAAAATGTAGTTGTAAAACCATTTAAATGGCTGATAAATATTTTAATGTGTATTATATTACAAGTATTATGTTCTGGAATTATAATATATTCATAATATTAAAGGTATTTGATGAATCAAGTTCGTGATTATCGAAGAACCACTAGAATGCACTAAATGAATATCACTAATGATTTATATAATGATTCATCCTAATAAAATATAACCTAAATAATTTATTACATCATGTTATATTATGGAAACATTTTAACACCATTTCATTTAACTTATGGAGTTCCACTTTTATTTGATAAGAAAATCTTTTACAAACTGACTATGGAAAGCATTTGAAGCACGCACCCAAAACAGTGGAAATAACAAAATAAAATTTATAGATGGGTCGATTGATGTTATAAAATGATCATATAAGGTGTTATAAACGTGTATATTTTTTAAAAAATGTTAATAAAACTCTTTTAACCATTAACTAGAGGTTTAAAAATGTTTTATGTAAGACAAAATACAGTTTAGGGAATTCTTTACCAAATTTCTATTCTTTGGGATAAATTTACACATCATATATTAAGTGCTACTGATATTATATGCATAATTAATTTCATTTATATTCTTATTTATTATGTTCATTTACTGTTTATACTCTTAATTCTCTAATTCTATTAATTCTCACATTCTTGATATTATATTTGTAAGGGAATTTCCTTTAAAAATTCTATTTTAAATTTCTATTTTACAAAATTCCTAAGAAATGTTTCTATATAGTTAATCATATTTTAAGATTATGTCAGGTTCATGTTCATTTTTTATGATGAAGGCTGGGATATATGTATCCCTCAAATTCATTGGGTATGTGTACATTGTAGGTCAATCGTATGGTTATTCCAAGGGTAACTGTGATGATTACACTATAAGGTAGTCACGAGGGTTACATTGTAAGGTAGCTATAAGGATTAAAAATTGTAAGGTAGTCATGAGGGTTACAGTATAAGTATGTAATTTCCCAGGATACCCTTATAGTTTTATATTTGTTCTTTAATATTTTATGGAAATATCATGTTAGATAATGTAAGGATATATGGTTGATAATTATGCCTTTGTGAAAATGATTTCAGATTTTTTTTGGTATTCATGGATTAATGGTTCCCATCTTTCTTTTTATATCCATTAATGATAATTTTATGATCATAGAATTTTTATAATTCTTATTCATGGGTTATAAGGATTTTTATGATAAATAAGGATGCTAATATTTTTCATAGAAGTCATGTTTTTGTATTGTGTTAAAAAAAATTATGTTTTGGAAGAAATGGATACTATTTTAATGGAACCCAATTTTTACACTTATGGGTTTATATGTATGAGTTATGTTCTAACATTGTAAAAATAGTATCTAAAACCATCACTAGAAATTTAAAGAAGTGAAATCTTGTTGAAATATCTAGATTATGTAATGTTTATGTTCACTTCCTTATAGTTGGTATCATAGCATGGTTTAAATAACTTAAGAGTTATAATTAATTTAATAGAATACCATAAATGATTTTGAATTTTGATTACATTGAAATTGTATTTCATTTAAATATTACCATATTTCTTCATCTATGATATGTTAGTTCATAATGGTTTTCGCATAAGAAACATGAAAGTTGAAGTTGGAAGGAACCAAGAGGAAGATATCTTTCTAAATCCACAAATGGGAATGGTGGTAATTGGAAAAAAACATTTTGTGATAGAAATTTCTCAATTAATGCAGACAAAAAATGGTGGTGGCATTAATGGGAGATAGAAACTAGAGCTACTATAATTGAACATGGTGATAGTGGGACATTTTATGAGGAAACACCCTCATTATTTTAGTGGATCTTCTAACCCAATAGTAGATGATGGATGGATTAAATCCTTTTAAAATTTATTCAATGTTTTTTTATGTTCAAATAATCAAAAGGTTATTATTTAAATTTATCATTTTGATGTTGAATCTAATAAGTGGTGGTAAATAGTCAATAATATCATTGATTTAGAGGATATTTAATCCTTATAGTTTGATGAATTTAAAATGGTTTTCCTTGAAAAATATTTTCTTAAGGTGGTTTGACTTAGGATGGTGAAAAACTTCCATGAATTGAGGCCGAAGTATGAAGATTAAGTGGTTGTGTATGAAGATAGCCTCACATGAAAGGCATGGTATTCTCCAAAAATTATTTAGGATCTTGATAAAAAATAAACCATTTTTACAAATGATTGAAGCTAATATATATAAGGTAATTGGCCTACCAATAATAAAAAAGTTATGAGAAAATTTTATGGGGTGATGAGATTGTAAAAATGGAGTTCACAGATGATCATGTGTATATTTAGAACAAAGAGAATAAAAGGTCTAGATGGAAAGTGATGGGAAAAAATCAATCAAATAAATTGGATGCTAAGAATTTTCATTTTCTAGTTTATGGAATATGTGGCAAGAGACACCTTGGCAATTCATTATTAAAAATGGGAAGTGTTTTCAATGTTGTATGTTTGGATACATGGCTCCAAATTATAAATAAAATGATCTTATTATCAATTCTAATATGAAAACCTTACTGTGTTTTAAATGTGGTGATATGTGTCATTATAAAAAATCATGCCCAAAGAAAGATATGAGTGATGGGAAATAGAAAGAATATAAGCAGAAAGGTGTAGTGAGATCCTTTGCGACTACATCAGCTGATTTTGGGCCCTCAAATTATGTGGTATCAGGTAATTTTTTCATTTACTCGTATTTTTCGAAATTATTTTTTGATACAGGGTCTACAAATAACCTCATTTACATTAATTTTTCTTGAACATTGTAAATATCTCCTAAAAATGAGACTTGAACTTATTGTTAAAATACCATGGGAAATTTTACAAAAAATAATAATTTTAATAATCTTAATAGTGATGTCTATGGAACCGAATTACCTTAAAACCTTACTATTTTCCTCTTAGTAGAGTTTGATGTCATTTTGGGTTTGGATTGGGTTTATTTTTATCATGTTTAGATTGATTGTAGCGCTAATTTTTTTTTCCATTAATAGTTTTAGTATGTATACAAGAAAAAACCCATCCAATTGATAACATATCAGGAAGCTGAGAAACTATTGAAAGATGGAAATGAATGTTATCTTACTCATATTACTGGAAAAAAAAAGATAACTCTTCATATTAATGATGTGCCAGTGGTAAGTTAATACCTTGATGTTTTTCTAGAGGAGATACTAAATTTTATACCTTACTGGGAAGTTAAATTCACAACTGACTTAGTTCTTGATGATAATACAATTTCAAATCCCCCATATCGAATTGTTCAAATGGAACTTCTTGAAATGAAAAATTAGTTACAAGAGATTTTTGGTAAAGTGTTCACTTATCCTATAACGTCACCATGGGGAGCTCCTGTTTTGTTCGTTGAAAATAATTATGGTTCCATAAGACTTTTCATTGATTGTAGAGCTTTCAATAACATTATTATTATGAATAAGTATCATTTTACCCACAATGATGAATTGTATGATCAGCTATAGGGAGGTCATTATTTTTCCAATATTTTCTTGAGATTCGAGTGTCATCAGCTAAAGATGAAGAATTATGACATTACAAAAACAAATTTTTGAACTAGATATGGTCATTATATTTTTGTCTTTAAGGATTTGGGGTTAACTTATTCACCTGATGTATTCATGGATCTTAGGAATAGAATATTTCATGAGTTCTGGGACAAATTAGTGGTTTTTTATTGATGAAATTCAGGTATATTCTATAATTAAATAGATGTATGAAGGACATATAAGGGTTTTTTTTAAATCGTAAATGAAAAGAAACTCTATGGAAATTTCAGATAGTGTGAATTCTAGTTGCAAAAAAATTCTTTCCTTGGTAAAATTATTTCTAAAGATGGCATAATTGTTGATCCTTCTAAAACAGAAGTTGTTGAAGAATGAACAATACCTAAAAATATAATTTAGATTTATAGTTTTCCTAGTTTGTTAGGATATTACAAGAGGTTTTTTGAAAACATAGCACGATTATCTAGTCCACTGACTATGTTCACTCGAATTGTACTTAAATTCATCTGGACAAAATAATGTGATGATTTTTTTTAGGAATTGAGATAAATATTGGGGAATTATCCAATTCTAACCCTACCTCAGTGATGATTCATTAAAAGGACTTGGTTGTGTTAGGATGCATAATGATCAGGTTTTAGAGTAGTAATATTTGCCTGAAATAATTATAAAAGTGCAGATGGTAGGCGGGGAGCTATAGAAAAAAATGTATAATCTGTTTAAAATGGTTAATTTAACACAACATAACCTTGATAATGGTTTTGTTTTTATATTTGGAAATTGATTATGTGTTCCTTGTTATTCTCATCTGACAAACGAATTATTGTTTGAAGCTCATAGTTCTTTATTTTCAGTTCACCCTAGAAATACTAAGATGTACATTGACCTTTGAGATTATTACTGGTGGGATGGAAAGAAAAGAGATATTTAATATTTTACCATGAATTGTTTGACATGTCAACATGTTAACGAAGAGAAACAGTTACCAAAGTGGATTCTTCATCTCTTACTAGTTCCAAAGTGGAAATGGGAATATATATCCATGAAATTTGTTGTGGGACAACCAAAGACTTCTTGAGGTAACAATTAAATCTAAGTTATCATTGATTAAATGACTAAATCTTTTCATTTCTTTCCTTTTTGTGATACTATTTAATTAGATCATCTTTCTCGACAATACCTCAAATAGATTTTCCTGTCAAATTGAGTTCTTATTTCTATTGCATCTAACCGTGACCTCAGGTTCACTTGAAAATTTTGGTAAGGCCTTCAAAAGTCATTGGGAACATAATTAAATTTCATTATAGATTTTCACCCTTAATTAGATGGAAAATCAGAATGGAAAATTCATCCATTAGAGGATATTCTCTGAGATCATTCAAGGAATACTAGGTACTTTTAGATCAGATTATTTAATTTGTTGACTTTTATTATAATAACAATTTTCATTCTAGTATACAGTTTTTATCTTTTGAGGCATTGTATGGGATGCGGTGTCAAAATACATATTTTTGGGATGAATTCAGTGAAAGGTAGTTGATGGGTCTAGATTTAGTAGAGGAAGTGGTGGATAATGTTAATATGATCTAACAATACATGAGGACAGCACAAAGTGGGTAGAATAGTTATTCTGATAACTTTAGAAAAGACTATTCTTTTGAGGTAGGTGACCATGTTTTTCAATGAATATCACCATGGAAAAGTGTTATGTGTTATATTACGAAAGGAAATATAAGTCCATAGTTCATTGGACCTTATTAGATAGTGTAGAAAGATAGACCAGTTGCCTGTGGATTATTTTTTTCTGAGTTTATCTCAGGTATACAATGTTTTTATTTTTTGATTTTGAGAATGTGTTTGCATGATTAATCTCATATTTTGAGCTTATAAATAGTTCATATGGATGAGAACCTTTCTTATGAAGAGAAACCTATTCAGATTATTGATTGAATAGAACAAGTATTTAGGAATTTGGTATTACACCAGGTAATTTTTTTGTGGAGAAACCACATTGTTCAAGAAGGATCATGGGAATCTGAAAATTCTATGAGGGAATGGTACCCTCACTTGTTTTAAGTAAATAAAATTGTGAGGATGCGATTTTTAGAAGTTGGGGAGACTGAAACTCCAAAGGTTTTAAAAATAAATATTAATCCATGAAATATTTAGTCTCTATATAATGAAACTTTTTTAATGAAATATTTATAAACTAGCCGTTAAACAAAATTTTCTGCTTCTATGATTTCAGTTTTTAAAAAATATACATCTACATTTTTTATCAGTATGTTATTTAGTGTCTGATATAACCAACTTGTTTTTTGGTGAATAGTAGCATACCCTTATGAATTGTAATATAAATAGTAATATAAACATTATGAATAGTAAATAATAATAATATTTTATTTTCATAAGGTTATAAGATAATGAGATCTTGATAAATTTTCCAAGGTGATATAAAATGAGTTATAGTTTATAAATTGTTATTTTTTGAATAAATTATTCATTTTTTTTAAATTATATTAATCATGTTTAAAAAAATAAAAAATTTAGTTCATTTTTGATTTCTACACATCAAAAAATGGTTACCCTATTTTTTTGGGATTTTTCTTAGATATTTGAATTATCAATGAATAGTAAAAAAACAGTTTTTTGTTTTTGGTGTGCTTGATGACATCATAATGATGTAATAATGAATTAATCATTCTAGTCAATGATTTTGGATTTAAATATCATACGAGGTTCCCCATGTTTCTAATTCCATGGACAAAAACCAATGGAAATCCCATAGTTTTTTAAATACCACTATTGAGGTGTCCTTTGAAATTATTTAAAAACTCTGTCACATTCACTATAAATACCACCCTCACCACCCTATTCATCAAACACCTCTCAATATTTGATAGTTTTCTAAATTCTACCAACTCCCCAAGTACAATTTCTTTTTGTCTCACAAAAATTCCAAAACCAAATGCCTTAATAAGGATCTAAAGGAAAGAGACCAAGTTGTAAAGATCCTTTTTCATTTTCTTATGTTCTCGATTAATTTCTTTTTTTCTAATACTCTCTTATCCTACCCTTATACAAGAGGAATGAATGCTCTAGAATAAAATATATTATGGTTTTTTATCTTTTATATGAAAAATTCATCATTATTCTCCCTCTCCTCTTCATCATTATTCTCCCTCTCCTATTCCTCTGATTCTCATAATAAAAACATCGTCCGTGTTGTGTTGATTTACTGACATCATGAACTTTGTGTGTTCAATTTATTTTACTTCCTTCAAATATGGTTGTAAAACCATTTAAATGGTTTAAACAGACTTTAATGTGGATTTTATGAACACTCTTATGTTTTGTAATTAACTTATATTCATAATATTAATGTTATATGATGAAATAAGTTCATGATTATCAAAAAACCACTGAAAAGATCTAAACAAATATCACTAATGATTTATCTAATGACTCATAATAATACCATATAAACAAAATTATTTATGGAATCATTTAATATTTGGGATAAATTTTAACACCATTTCATTCCACTTTGGGTGTTTTTCTTCCATTTATAAGAAAATCCTTTACGAACTGACCATGGGAATCATGTGAAGCACACACCCGAAACAATTGAAATAACATAATGATATTTATAAATGTATCAAATGATGTTATAAAATGATAATATAAGGTGTTTTAAACATGAATATTTTTCCTTAAAGTATTACTAAAAACTCTTTTAACCAATATAAAAGTGGTTTAAACTCTTTTTATGTAAGATGAACCTTATGTAATTGAATTAATACTCCAATTTCCATTCTTTGGGATAACCATATAATTCTATAATTATGTCCTAATGAGAATATTTTTGTAATTAATTTCATATATATTATGATTTATTATGTATATTTACATTTTATACACATAATCCATTCATTATATTAATTCTCAATTCAATTATATTATATTTGTAAGGAATATTCCTTTAAAAATCCTCTCATAAAATTCTATTTTACAAAATTCAAAATCGTCGCTTTTCTGAAGTTAGTCTGGTTTTATGATTATGTTCATGTTCTTGGAAATTTTTTATAATGAAGGGTGGGACCAATATCTCCCTCAATTCATTTGGTATGTTTTCTTTGGAGATCAGTTATATGGTTACTCCAAGTGAAACTGTGGTGGTTACACTATAAGGTAGTTGTGAGGGTAACATTATAAGGTTGTCATGAGGGTTAAAAATCATAAGGTAGTCGTGAGGGTTACAATATAAGTAATTAATTCCTCAATATACCCTTATGGTTTTAAACATGTTCTTTAATGTTATATGGAAGTATCATGTTTCACAAAGTAAGTATATTTGTGTGAGAAGTAGGTCTTTGTGAAAATGATTTCATTTGTTTTTAAGTATTCGTGGATTAACGATTCCTTTCTATCTTTTAATATCCCCTACCGATATTTTTATGTCGTTACCAAGTGCTTAAATGTTTTTAATACATTATAAGGATGTGTAACAGAAATAAGGAAGTCAATATTTCTTAAATAAATCATGTTGTTGTTTTTTTGTTAAAACATTTATGTTTTAGAAGAAATGGATAATGTTTTATTGGTACCCACTTTCTACTCTTATGGGTTGATATATATGAGTTATATCCTAACATTCTAAAACTCTAAACTGAAAAGATATTTGGAAATTTAATGAACTGAAATATATTTGAAATAATAAGAATATGTAATTCATATGGTTGGGTCCTTATAGGCATGGTTCATGATAGATACATTCTACACATCCCACTCTTGTGGAGAAAATTAACGGGCCTTCAACAGTGACAGTTATGATATTAGTATCCTCTATGATAATATCTACTCTTTTGGATATATGTGCATCTCAAAAAATCATATTTGTACCTCTTATGGAGATCTATGGGCTTGTTTTTAATTTTTGTTAAGGTGATAGTAAACTTGATACTTAATTACGAATTAGATCAGATATTGTACAATAGTGCATGGATTTCACCCTTGCGATTTGTTATTTTCACTTAATTTGTGAACTTTTGGTCTTTGAGATGACTCAATATGACGTCATACACAAGATGGACTAGAGACTTTATTATTGAATCCATGTTTATTTCTATCAATGTATGGTAACATTAACATCACTAGATGGTGGAGTATTTATTCAAATGGGTGAATGAAATGTCTTGGTGAGTTGATCTGGACCAGTGCACCGTGAAATGAGTGGGATAATAGTCTATTTTTCTAGTTTGTATCTGGATGATCATGGATCGTTTCAAGAATATTTTATCCAAATTGATTATCATTTTGAGGATGTTTTCCACGAATACTTTTTTATTTTACCTCCCAATTGTGTGGTGGGGTTCTTTATCGAGCTAATTCCAGAATACACACTGATATCCATTTCTATTTATGATATGGCTACTATAGAGTTTCATTAGTTTAGTAGGAATCTAGAAAACATAAAGAAAATGGGGTTATATGACCTAGTACATATTTGTGGTGTTCGCCGGTCCTTTTCTGAAAAATGTAAGATGGTGAACATAAGTTATGTGTGGATTATCATAAATTTAGCGAGGTGTCGATAAAGAATTGATATACATTCCCATGAATATATGACATATTTGATTGGTTTTGAGGACCCCAAGTGTTCTTTAAAATTGATTTGAGATTATTCTATCACATGGTGTGTGTTCGACCTGCAACCATACCTTATACAGATTCAAAGAAATTATGGGTATATGATTGTTTTGGTATAACATTCAGTCTCACAAAATAACTGGAATGGTTCATGGCACTGATGATTCTATTTTTTTTCATCCTTGTTTGGATTATTTTTTGGTTGTATTTGTATAAGATATCTTGGTGTATTCTCACAATCATCATGACTATGCCAAAGATGTTGATATTTTTTTGGGTACAGTGAGGAAAAATTAGTTATATGATAAGCTCACAATGTGAAAAGTCTGCATGTATATGATTCATATACATGATCATATTTTTTCAAATACATAAGAATTAGTTGGCCTAGAGAATGTAAGAGTTATAGTTTTTTTGGGGCATCCAAAAAATACATTTCATATAAATAGTTTCTTGGGGATATAAAGTTATAAATGTCATTTCATATTATACCTCTAATGATTAAAATCATGTATTATGGGTTGGAATAGGAAGGTTGTTATGTTTGTATGGTCATATATCTTTGTGACTGCCTTTTAGTAGAATAAATGGAGACTAACATCATCGTTAATTCAAATTCTCCTATTGATAATAAGATTCTACACTATGTATTGTAATGAATCATGTATTGGGATAGAATCATTTAGGATGTCAGGGATAGAGTCATGGAATACATGTATCGCAAGTTGAGGAAACATGAGAGGAATTACCTGAGACAAGATCATTAGTTATCTACTATTGTACATACCTTATGTTGTTGGAGACATTATTTACTAGGACAGAATACGGTGGTGTTCATATACCACAAAATCATCAGGTATATATTTACACTGGACAATTTAAATTTTAGGCAGTGAAGGTGGGATGATGATCTACACAATTTTGATATCATGCTTACCTATACTCCATGAAATAAAAATGTAGTGGTCGATTCACTAAGAATAAAGACACAAATACATGTAGTTGAGGAGGCCAGTATAGAGTTATGTTTATGCATTCATTCTTTGAGATTCACATGGAGGTTTAGGATATTCATTTACAATCTTTTATTTCTTATTTAGTTATAACCTCTTGCATTATGGATAGAGTAGGGATGAGTTAGCTAACAGATTTTGTGATCCTTGACGTACTAGAGGGTGTCGTTGGTGAGGAATTTCCTCCTAGTTGAACTTTGTGAAATAATAAAATTCAATGTATCCATGGATATTTTTGGGTCCTAGAGGACACATTATGAGATTATTAAAGACTTACATGCCTCCGTTTAGGTAGTGTATCCCGGTATTATCATGATGTATTGTGATTTAGGTCACTAGTATTTGTAGTCATCGATGTTAAGTGAGAGGGATGGTTTGTTCATGAGGTGTCCCAACTATCATCATGTGAAGGCATAACCAGAATGACCATATGGGATTTTAAAGTAATTACCCATTCTTAAGTGAAAATGTTAAGATGTTGCGATGGATTTTATGACCTGATTTCTGAGGTTTTTGTGAGGTAGTGATTCGATTTTGGTTTTTATTAACAATATCATGAAGGTTTATAAAGTCAAGCTGATCAATGGGACCTTCTTAGTGGGTTTTCTTGGATTTTTGTATATACATTAGATACTAAGACATAGTGGGATTCATCGTACCATTTTATGAAATAGCGAAACATTGTTTATGGTTTGTTTCACAAAAATTGTGAAGGGGGATTTTTCTACACATGTGGTTCTGATCAGAGCATACAACCCTCAAACTAATGCCCATTTATATCTCACTATATAGGTTCTTGAAAAATTTTCTAGGAATGGGTCTTGGGTTTAGGGGGATCTTGGGAGAGGCATTTATTCCTAGATGAGATTGGATACCATAGTGGCTATCATGAGACTAAATAGATGATAATTCATGAATCTTTGAACTATATTCCATGTTGATGACCCCTGTATAGGCTAGAGGTAGGTGAGGAAGCTTTGTTATGATTACATCTAACAAAGGATAGTTCTACAAAGGTCTAGTTGATTATAAATTAGATGGATATTACAGAGTACTGATAGAAACCCTATGTTGATCATATCCTTTAAACTCTTTAGTTCATTGATAGGGATTAGGTCATTTATCGTATCTCACCAAGTCTAGGGATTGAAATTATTTGGACAAAGGCTATGATTTCACCACTGTACATTAGGTTATTAATGATTTTGGAGTGAGTTGTTCGAGTTGCCTATCGGTTTCAGTTACCATAGTGTTACTAATCCACAAATGATATCATCAATATATCTTAGTTGTTCCATTATCACTCAGACATGTTTCATACATTTCAGCCTGATTTGGTGGATAAATATGATAATTCTCCATTTATATAGCATCCTATTCATGTCATTAACATGAGAACGAAGGCCCGCTAACGTTTTTCAGTTCCTCTGGTACAATTTTTATGGTGGCATGGCCATTCGCTCGACAATATATGGGATTCCGAACCCGATGTACATGCTCAGTATATAAGGTTAATCTCTAGAAATTATTGAAACCCATTGGAAGAAAAATTTGGGGATGAATTTATTTAAGTTGTTATCATTGTGTGATCACTATATTTATGAGGCATATATATATTTTTTGTTTAACTCCTTGTTTTTTGAATAATTGGAGTTCTTAATTAGATCATGGGAGATTCATTGGTGTCTGGAGATTTTCCAAAACCTAGAGGCCCATTTTTTCAAAAGAGGAATGTGTGAATCACTATTAATAGAAACTATGGGAGACATAACACACAATTTCATGAAATCATTACTAGTTTTATAAGACATTATCACGATGTGAATAGATTAAGGAATCCTTGTGATATAGAGAACATTCCATTATGGTAGAGCCTTTTGTCTGTAGAAGAGGCATTGGGAACAATTTTTACATAGTTAGTCAAACCATGGTCATGAAACTATGCTTGGTTTTCCTTGATGTAGTTAATGATTCATGCATGGTTCATGGTTTCGCCAACTATGAAGCCCAACTGTAAGGCATGGTGTTTTGGAAAAAGTTTTAATTTTTACTTTAGTGTGTTTATTCGTTAAAACATAAAATTATTTTCCTCTTCTATAGTGAAATAGGTATATTCAAACTATCATTTCAAGAAATTATCAATTCTAATATAGAAATTAAGAGATCTTCCCCCACCAAACATGGATTCATGTGCTGATAATCTCGTTAAATTCCTACTCTTATGTAATTAAATCATCTTTTATTGTTTTTCATTTGTATTATTATAGATTGAGTTGTTGTAGTGCAATCTAATATGCCATATTTTCCATATTTTCATACATTTTTCATTTTTATCTATATTTGGAGTGAATCAGAGATTGATACTAGATGAGTGATCTACTACAATCCTATAGTAATTTGTCCATAACATTCCATTGAGATTTGCTGCTTTATGTGCATTGTTGTGAATATTCCACATGTCGATCATTCTGGTGTTTACCTTTAAATTAATAAAATATTTGAATTCAATGAATTCAGAAAAATTTAGAATACACACAATACTTTGGGATTTTTTAGAGGTTGTTGACCCATCATAGTATACCAATGGTGTGTTCCTTTGAATCTAACTTACATTATACCACCCCACTAGTTATTTGAGTGCTTTACTTATTATATGGAGTTGTTAAAATATATTATAATGGAATCGTGATGTTAGGATAGAGTTGATAACTCATTTTTCATGTGATAAATTTATGTGAATTGAATAATTTTTTTAAATGTAAAGGGATATATGAGGCTGTTGAACTCACAGAATGTGAATAAGTGTAAAATGATGATTGAATAGTTTGATGAATTGAAATGGTAGTGGATACCTCATAAGAGATACTTTGATCTAGATTTTATAGATTCCATGGATGTTTCTCCTATAGATATTGATTTTTATATTGGATTCATTGGACTGGTTCCCTTCTTAGATCTTAATTGTGTATGATTACTTGGGCCTTGCAATCACATGGATCCTTATTTTTTAGAATTTTATTTGATAGGGTATGTTTACATTCTCTAAGTACTTCATGTAGTTCATTACATACTTTCAATCAAGATTCCATTGGGACTCGACATGGATGGTTGGGTCTTATATACATTGGATATGCGACATCGTGGTATGAAACAATAGATTGCACAATGCATCTGTAGTGGGAGACACTTGATTCTATGGTACAATATCTACTGATACATACACTGAATTATATGGCATTTCCATGGTTGTTGTTACACAAATGATTTCATGGAACAACCGATGTGGCTATTTTTTCATGTTTTACATATATCCCTTTCATGGGCATTGAATTGCAATTTTCAGATTAGACTGTATCACACTTTTTTATTTCTATTTATAACTTCACTTGATTATGGGAGCATGACCATTATTTTAGGGTTCCATGTTTGGATGATAGGATCACACATTGAATTCAACATTGATACACTTGTGATATATATTACATAATATTTTTTAAATTCCATATACTTGTTTTATTATAGGAATTTATATTGGTGGACAATTGAGTGTTATCTCACAATCTGTTCTGGCCATCATTGTGTATCTAAACAGAATTCGTGGATTCTAGTAGGGAAAGAGCAAAGTGACTACAATTCAATGCATTATTTAATTATTTCTTATGACTATGAGATAACGCGACGAGTATTATATCACGATGGTAGTTTGGATTTTTTTGGTAAATTTGGTATTTTGATACAAGTATTTTATTAAGATCTTGGATACCCATTTTAATTCATTAGAGAGACATGAAATAAAATATTTTTTATGGGACTACATCTATAATTTTTTATTTATTTCTATCTTGGATGTTCATCTCCTTTCTTATTGATTTGATTCTTCGCTTATTGATTATTGATATTATATTATTGTTCCACACTCATACATCATGGAATAGACTCCACACATGCACACCCTAGGACCTCTCTGCCAGTCATTTGTCTTTGATGTATAGGGAGGTTTGCTTGATTCTATGTGACCCACTAGAACCGGGCCCCATTCAATGGCACCTGGGTCGGGATGTTACTTTTTACATATGCAGGGATGTAAATACATGGAATATACACTCAAATTACAATATAATTTTTTTTTCTTCTTATACAAAGACATATACTTCATGTCTTCATGGATGTTTTCTAGTTATTATCCCCCAAAATAATTAATTTAATCCAAAATAAAATAATCACTTTTCTTATACATACTCGGTTTCCCCTAAACCACATGCCTAGTTTCGGCACAAAAAATACAGGAATTTCACATATAATATAATACTCCATGATATGAATTTATCTAAGGAGGAAAATATTTTATAATAAATCTATTATTTGAACAATACACCCACACATACGAGGAATGCCTAAAATGATAATGGTTTTGTGTCATTAGATATTAGATACACTATAATATTACTCAGTATAATTCTAAATATGTCATCAAAATATCAATATAATAGATTGTATTATTAAAATACCATATAATATACCGATCTTTATAAAACATATAATGTAAAACATAAGGACTGATAATATTTTCTCAGTAAAGGAAACACTTACCAAACCCCATAAAGACTACAATCATAATATTAAGGGAAATAGCATGAAATAAATATCAACTAATAGAATGTGGGAAAACTAGTGTTTTCAATATGTATTGATAAATGGACATGTAAAAAAAATCCAATTTAACTATATACACATAATTTTGTTAACATAATCAGAGTTAATCATAAAATTTTGAGAAAAGTCAAATTTAAATAGTCCCACACCTAACATTGTCAACATGACTATTATAGAAACACTTTATGTTTTGAAGAAAAAAATAATTTAAATGTATCTTATTATGAATATATAAATAATACAAAAATTTCTTATTGTGATGATAAATATAATGTACATGAAACACATTTTCAACATAAAACTCTATATAAGAATCACATTGCTAACAAAAGAATATTATACCTGCCACACATTATGACCATAAAAATATTATATGATTCCTAAATTGATAACATCACCATAATATTTTGGAAAAAAATATAGATATAATAATTCACATTACTCACATTGTGAACATACAAATAATATGAAGAAATCACATTGTGAACATAACAACAATATAAAAATATCATGTTATAAACATAAGAATAATGTACATACCTTACATTGAGGACATAACATTAATGTAGATTCATAACATTACGAACATACCTCTAAATTACTTGTGTTAAAGTTTTCTAATTAAACATAAATATTTGACCATGGAATTGAAGGTAAAGTTAGGTAACCAAATAAGCATATGTATTTTAGAGACCTAAAATGTAATAGTGATTAAACATACTAAACCCATATAAGATATCTAATATCAAAATAAATATTAAAATGGATAACCCTATTCATGTTTTCAACATTAAAATATTCAAATAAAATTCCATGAAAACCCAATTAAATGAATTGTTTTTTATCAATTTAAATGTTAATTCATAAAAAATCAACCAGGATTTTTTCGAATGATAACAACATTAAATCGATAAAATAGATTAAATAATAATGGTATTTATATGGAATTTAATGACACATAACTCCATTGTAAATATATATTTTAGTGATAAGAAACAATACGAATAAGAATACATGAAAAGTATTTCATAGAAGAAAATTTTATCCTTGTCCTATAGAGTTGAATTTATGAGTTACATTCAAAAATCATTTTCAAGAGCATTAAATGAAAAAATTATAACATAACACTTAAAATTAACTTATAATTATTAATAAATTAAAATAAAATAATTTTATCTAAAATAAATATAGAGTTGATGATAAAATATATGATCTTTAAAGTTAACATATTTTATAACATTATGATACCACTATTTAAACCCAATTACAAAAAAAAGGATAATAGTACATTATTATAAAAGTAATTAATATTAAATAATCATAAAATATGAAATAATTATTATTATGGTTTCTATATAATAATGAATATAAAATTTATATAATGATTATATAAATAGTGGAGATACCACCCTTAATGAGGATATGGATTATTCTTAATAAATAAGAATTATTAAAAGGACATAAGCTAGTAAAATAAGAAAAGATGATATAAATGTCTTCTTCTAATGATATCATATGGGAAGAATTTAAATAAATAATATATTGATATGATTTAAGTATATTTAAATCATAATTTATATTTCATTTATGATATAATAATTATATTAATCTTGAATGATCACAACTCAATAAACAAAAACTATGTATGCAAAATCCATTACCATTACTCTCAACATATGTGAAATCACATTAACCTCTTATTTGACCAACATTAAAATAATTATATATTATTCGGTATTCTAATTAATATATATTTCCCTTTATAAAACTTTATTATAATCATTTATTTAAAATTTATCAATTTTATGTCATTTTTATTCATCATTGGATATTATAAACCTTGATTTGTTCATATATTTTGTTGTAAGGGAGATAACATCCACATTATATTGATAAAACTTCAAAATTGAATATTTTTTCAGGGTAATAGAATTTAAGATCCATATTTATTTAAAATTTTCAATTATATATCAATTATTTTTTCTCTTATGATTTGTGAACATGGAATCTATGACGAGCTTGTTTTGGAAAATTATAATAGAAACATTTTGGTATCTTCATAAATAGTTAAATATTGATATTAAAACAAATTAACTAATAACAATACAATATTTAAAAATTATTATCATATTACATTAGTAATTATATTTCTATAAGCATTCATGATAAAAATTTACAACATTGATTATATAATTATTTAAATTGACGTGTAGAAGAAAATTCCACTAATTACTGATAAATATAATTATGATGGGATTTAGTTGAGTATATTAATTGAATGATTATTTTCAAAAATATAATAATATCACATATATATTTTTTATTCATTAAATACTATCATTATAAGGTCAATATAATTTTGTGATGTAAAATTAAATGCACTATTCCAAGAGGCGGTAGTCCATGTGGGACTCAAGAGACATTTTTATTTTTTATATTTATTAGAGATAGATAAATAAAATTGGTTATGTAAGAATAAAAAAACATTAGTATTATATTGATACAAATTTCAATATATTTGAATGTACAAAATATATTTTTAGTGGGGAAGATAAAAAAATATACCGGATAGAATATTATGATGTAGATCATACTCATATTATGAGTTTGAATCATATCTTGATGAAGTCGTTAAATATAAATAATTTTTTAAATATCATGATTCAATGGGAAGAAAATAATTAATTGGATGTATAGAGTGGTTAAATTGGTATGGGTTCAATATAAATTTTGTAGGGAACATGTTTTGGGATGTTAGTGGAATTTTTCTCCTTTAATTGGTGAAAAGTAGGGGTTATCATTGTAGTTGAATGATAACTAATGTGAAAATATTGGATCACTTTATGTTAGGTTAGGAAAGTATTTTAAAACAAGTGAGTACAAAAATAAAACCTTTAAAAAATTTATGATGTTATATCTCTCATGTAAACTTAAAAAAATTAAAGTAACATTGTGTTTTCTAATTTTATTAATATTTACCCCAATTAAATGTATACCACGGTAATTATTTAATATTAAATGTGCATAAAAACCCATGATGATCAATTGTGACATGTTTATTCCCATATAATTATCTTATTAATCCAACTATATTTCTAAATTTAATAGTATAACCTTCTAAATTTAAACATTATATATATAGAAAGAATATTTTTTTTGAAAATGTTTTCTATCATTACGTGTACGTATAATTATATATAAACAATTTTAAATTATAAGAGTTTTATAAAATTGTCTTATATGTTTAAGAATAATATTTTATTCATTAAATAATATATTTATTTTATTTTTTAGTTAAATATTTAAAAAAATATAATGAAAATTCTTTGATAAATAAAAGTTCTACCAGGGCAACTAATATTTACCTAAGTAATTAATTTTCAATATAAATCAAAAATAAAAACATACATATATTATTATTTAACAAATTAAATGTATGTTTATAGATTTTATTTACATTGTTAATAATAGTGAAATTCAATAAAAGTGTAAAAAACATATATACAATTTTTATTAGCTGAATGTGTTTTTAAATTTCACACTATTTTTTAATATTCCATTTTTTGTGAAAATATTTAGATGAAAAATGATTTATTTTTATATATATATATAACTAATGTAATACATATTATCTATTATAGACCTATTGGTTATAAAACATATTCAATATATATATAATTTATAATTACTTGAGAAATAATTTTATTATCAGTGAATGTTTTTATTCATGATTTTTTAATATTAAATCATTACAAGAAATTAATTATTTAAATTTTATAATTACATTCATACAGTAAATTTCTCTCTAAATTTAATGAATAAAGAAAATGATAATACTAATTAAAAAATGGTGAGACCTCTTTACTTATAATTAAAATGAGACATTACATTATACTAATTGTAGTAAATTTATCATGATCACAGTCAAAATGAAGGGAAAAATAATATAAAAATGTGAATATGAAGAAATATTGTTTCTATTCACTCCCTTTTCAAGTTCCAACTTACTCAAAATTCACCTCCCACTAACTATTATTTATTACAACCCTCAAAGAGGATAAGAAATAATGGAAATCAATTGACCATTTAGTCATTCCATATTAAAGATAAATGATATTCCATCTAATAACCCCCACAATAGTGGAGTAATATCTCTATATCTATAGTTTATAACAATAAAATTGAATATAAAATATTATAGCATTGATCAAACTGTGCGTTTAAACATTAATTGAATGAGTGTCTTTGAATGGGCTAAAAAATTTACTAATAACAGTCACATTAAAATTTCAGAAGGTGGACCATAACACAATGATTTGGAATTCCACTTAGAGGAACCATTAAAATTAATATTAATCTAAAATAGAAATTGGGAATTAAATTTTGAATCAAAATTATCTCCAAGAAGATCGATCTTATATACAATTGATAGATGAATTATAATCAAGAGGTCGTGAAAAGAATTAAAAAAATATCCCTTCATCAAG
Organism: Viscum album; assembly: GCA_963277665.1. NCBI lineage: Eukaryota > Viridiplantae > Streptophyta > Magnoliopsida > Santalales > Viscaceae > Viscum > Viscum album. Next base: position 977,852,681 of record OY728133.1, read on the forward strand.
TAGTTGACTTCCCTATTATCCATAATGATCCATGCATGGTTAGCATGATGACAGATTACAGACTAATTCAATTTTAATTATTTATAAGAAGACCAAATTATTTGAATCAAAGTCGCAATATTAGCTTGAAAGATATTTTGAAGATGAGGGGACCAGTTTAGATTCGGTTTATTACTAACATTTATATATATTAATACTTATTTACAATATATCAATCAGTAATGTTTTCAATGATCAAATAATCATTTGTAATTCCAATATACTGCCCTAAATCCTATAAATTCATTCTATTATTCCTCTCAAATCCCATTTCTAGTTGACTATGTTTTCCATTTAAATTTTAAAAAGTGAATTATTTATTCTTGTTATTATTTTCTATTATAGTTTTATAAATAATAATTATGATACTAATGGGTGGGGATAATCTACAGGTCTCTTAGTTTTGAATATATTCATAATTTTTATATACACATTTAATTTTTGATATTTTATGGTGTGTAATTTTGTATTTTATTACAATCCATCATATTAATACCTGGTTTCATATATAGTTAATTTAAATTCTTTTAATGATTTAATAAATAATATTTATTTTCATTCCAATATGGTATGAATTGTTTTATAATAGAAATTAATTATATTTCCAAATAGAAAAAATAATTGAAAATTATAGACATGTAGTTTGTTAGAATGAAATATTTCATAAAACCAGGGGTTTTGCATGATCATTAGGAAAAGTAAGATAAGTAGGATTTTTTTATAGTATGGTTTCGAACATAAAGATTCAGTGTAGCTACTTAAATTTTGTTACGATTTCATTGTTCTTGGTAATTGAATAGAATAATGAATTTACTATTCATGCTCCTTGGATTTTCCCAATTAGGTGAACTATGTAAAAATTGATTTCCCAAATATATTATTTAATATAATTATTTTTATTTATAGGAGGAATTGTGATTTCATTTTAAATGGTATCCTTATATTTCACAATAGTGGGGATATGAAATTACATCACCCTCATTCACACCCTTCCAATATTGTATTCACCTTTTTTGGTAAAGACACATCGTATTAAAGTTATGATTTTTCAATGGTGTTTTTATATCTCACATGGAAATAAATGTAGTTTTCAATCATAATGAAATTATTATCATTTAAGGTATAAATTTATAGATTTAAAATAACAGATTCCAACACTACATTAAATCACAATGAATTTATGTTTACAGATATACTTTTAGTGGTACTTCTTTCACTATAAACTGTAGATCCAAATAAAAAATATCTACAAGTATTTAGATATAAATAACAAGATGATTTATTAATTAGGGGGATCATTTTATAATATTATATATAGAGAGGTTGTTTCTTTTGGAACCACTAACTTTTATTTTAGAAATATTGAAATATTTGTAAAGTATATTCTCACATTGAGTATTCAATGTAACATTTTTTTTCAAATATATTTTAATTTTTAAGAATAATCATAAATGGTATTTATGGTATATTATTTCATTTTATGAAAATTATTTTAGTTGATATTTTTTTACTTAGATATATCCTCACTAATATAGAGATTCATTAAAATTTTCTGAGTACACAACATCTATAGATCAATTTCAAATCTGCATGGATAAATAAAACGATTCAATCATGGTTACAATAATCATCATATATAATACCCTCATCCTATATGAGGTGGCTAGTGTGGATAAGGTATCTATGTCAAATGAATATTTTCTAGAGGATTCATTCATGAATATCAAGAATCACTCATTTCATAATCATCCTAAAGATGAATTATATTATAAAGTAATTATTGTATTATCCTCTAATATCAAAATAGGGAATGAAACATTCAAATTAATTATCATGATTTCTTTCAGATTAGTGGGTATGAAAGAACAAAGAATGTAAGTCCCTATTTACTCTTTTTTAAAAAGGGATTGTGAAAAGGTGAATACAAAGGAATTTCATTGTGGGAGGAGAATTAGGGTAATATACTATAGGATGCAACCACAAAACTACAACTTTGGTGCAAGTCTTGAGAAGTTAAAATTTTTAAAAATCAATAACCATGTGGTTGTGTGTTAATGTATCAGATAAAATGTATATAAATTCCACTATAAACCTGGAGGTGCCATGAAATAGGTCTGGTCAATACTTGGGATATAGTTTAAAAAGGCCAAATTTGTCTCCTTATTCAATGGATATTGACTATATCAAAGTATAAATGTATGCAATCATTATGTAAGGATTTGAATTCATTTTAATTTTATTATTTTTCATAGTTAAATCACCAAAACCTCCCTGTGATATATTCTTTTGATCAAAATTATTTCTATATGAATACAAAAGTTATTTGAAAAAACTAGGTCTAGAACATATGAATATTTTTTACAAGTTCAATAAATGGATGATATAAGGACTCATCGTTAAACATTACATAATCTTGAGTTAAATCAAGAATTCACCTTGAGGATCTTTTCAGGTTTAGAGTTTTAGATAATTAGGAAATAACTATTACATTACATCTCAAAATATTTCAAAGTAGACACTTCTACTCAGTTTCCATCTTTTATAAAATAAAAGATCTTAAAAAAAGAGTCATGTCTAGTTCCATGGTTTAGATTGTATGACTTTTCCATGATCTTATCCTTGACCCTATTCATCTTTAAGTCATGTGAAAAACTTTTTAAAAAAAGTTATGAGTATAAAAATATTAGTATGGTTTATAAAATAAGAAAATGAAACATTAACACATCAATAAATACAAATCAATGAAACCATACTTTTCAATCATAACATACCTCATGAAATCATAAGATTTATGAATAACACCCAGGAATCATAAATTATAAAGGTAACTTATGGAATGATTATCAAAATTACATTTTAGCTTTTATAGCTACGTATGGAGTTACATTTGAAATATCCATCATAGTACATTCCCTAAATCTCTTAGAAGAAACATTAACATTTACCTCTATCACGTTACCCAATGCATTGGAGAGCTATCTTGGGTTCACCTGACCTTAGTTTATCATGGAACCACCCATATATGTAAACAATGCCCAATAACGATAACATATTCATAACACATAAAACAATCATAAAGTAAAGATAAAATTTCCACATTTCAATTACAATATATCATTTCAAGATATTGACATAATCAATGCTTTATCAAATCATTTTCAAAACCATTTAAAACATTTAATGAAGAGATTTTTGAATAAAAGTGCCCTATAACACTTTGAAACTTATAAATGAATCATCATATAAAAAAAAATTACAAACCATTTTGGAAACATTGACATTAATGAAAACTATTTATAAGAATAAATCTTTAAAACATTTTAACCGATATTTTAGTTAAAGAGTTTTCAACAAAATGAGTATTGCTTGAATACTAATATTTGAGGAATAACATTTAATCAAAACTTTATATTATCATTAGAATAAATATATTCATGATATAATATGTAAAAGGGAATTATATACACCATATAAAGTGAATTGGTGTATTACAACAAATAAGTCTCAATGGAATCTAAATTGAGACAAAGTCCCTTACAAAGATCTTATCCATAGATAAAGGATAAATCAATGTAATAATTATGTGTGACAAATAATAATACAGCCAATATATGTGGATATTAATTGTAAAACAATTAGAGTTCATATATCGATATTCATAGCACGACATAATCAATAAGTTTAATTTTAACCCAAATAATTGAAATTAGGTTAAGAAGTTTTATTATAGAAATTTGACTGCCTAACAACGTCATTTTATAATTCCGAAAATGAGTTGATGAGAGAGAAAAGGGTATCTCATCTCTTCGACATAAAATTAATAGTAATTAGGAAATAAAAGAACATATCCCAATATAATAATATGTAAATTAAAAGACATAACAAAAATAAGTCTTTGACTAAAAGAGGATGGTGAAAGGTTCCCTTACTGATTTGGTAACTTACAAAAAATACACCCCATGAAAGAAGGATCATACAATGAAGATTTAAATACCCATAAATTGAATTATATTACACAATTAATACAATCATGGTCAATACATACACCACATAGAAGTAAATAGTGGCAAATATATCATGAATCTCATGGGAATACAAACTGAGATGAAAACCTCTTACCACATTGTAATCAATCGAGTCGTATAAAAAAAGGTAATAACCAAAAAATGAATCATAGAATAACATGAATATAAAAATAATCATGATAATATATATCAAATGTTAGTACACAATACACCACGTGCAATAAATAAGTGGTGAATAAGGGGAATCTCAAGAAATTAAAAGTGAGATAAGAAACCCCTTACCTCATGTCTGACTTGACGCGATCATTATTTAATATCATGAATAATATACTAAAGTTAATTTCTTCTTGAATAATAAAATTTTCCAAGTTTATTATTCCTTTTATATCAATTATTACCTTGCTATAAAAATTATTTAATTATTTGAGTTCATATCGGACATTTTGTCAATGTTCAGAACTTGAGTTAAAAATGATCATGTTATAATTATAAATTGTCCATGTGGTTGAAATTAAATTATATCCAGACTGATATTAATGTTTTGGATACAATATATATCATATATATATGGTATATATATATATATATATTTATAATAGTATATAACATTTGGAGATAAGAAATAAAATGCACCGTTCATAGTGATGGTAAGTCGTACGTACGAATGAATGCTACTTTCATTTCAATTTCATATTTAATGCCATGAAAACATAATGAAAAATAGTTATATTATAATTCTAGGATAATATCATATATAATTTAATTATCTTTATCCTTTATACATTCCACGTATGGTATGAACGATTCATATCACTTTTTGGGGGTGGTACTCCGCACTTCCTCAAATGAAATTATCGTTTTTGCACACTATGGAAACCAAAAAGGTATTATATAAATGGAAAATAAAGAAGCATATAAACAATATAAATATATTATATATCACATATAAATACAGTTCCATCATAATGGACTCCATGATAGGTGGTAGGAGATAATTGAACAATCATCATTTCATGAGGCAGTAGTTCACCGTCTACAGAAATAGTATGTTCTTTAACCATTAGATGGAGGTGTGTGTAAGTGTAGTTATAATCCTTCTCATAAAAAAACTATTATATTTTGGATAATTCTTTTTATAATATAAAGGAATAATAAGATTTTATGTGTTTAGAGAAGTAAAATAAAACAAAAGAACTTAAGAGAAGATGTTACCTTTAAATCGGGTATGTCCCATTGGCTTGAACCAAAAGGTTTAATTAAATTGCCTTCTTCCTAATTAAAGGCTTCTAGGAAGTGGAGAGGGATGTAGGGAGATTAATTGGGTAGAGTTTGAAAAATACAATGGGATTGATAAGTGTGTGTAATGGGTTATATGTGAGGGCTTTTTATATGGAGGAGGAGGGTCTCTTTAGGAAAGCTTGAAAATATTATTTTATTATATAATGATTTTCGGTTTATAAAAGTCCCAAAATCATTAACGTAGAAGATAATATGACTAATGTTCGAAATAAAATCATAAAATAATAATTTTATAGGTTTTGAATTTTTTTTTAATCTTTATAATCACATTTATTTAAATAATTCATTAATGAGGTAAATACTACATCATTATTGTGTCATACATAATTTTATTTATTTATTGTCAAAAAATAATAAAGAAATGCCATCATGTAGGAAATAATTTTATATTTCAAATGAATTTTTATAGTCAAAGATATAACTTATATAACCCCATAGTAACAATTTATTTACTAAAAGTTGTATGTTTATGTCATTTTTGTCCTTACTTAAATTAATTAATATAAAGAGTCGTTATCACTCCCAAGTGGCTCCATGGGGTCCCAAAATTGACCCAAGGATACCCATGGTCGGAACTGTATCAACCAATAGTATTAGGATACATGTTAGGGTAATTTAATATTATTATAATAATATTTTTTTACCCTTTTTTACATGATTTACCCTTTAACCATGGTAAAAAAAATTACTGAAGTAAATATTCATATTGTCTAAAAATAAAAGTTACCTATTTAAAAATTTTAGACCTCTTGATTCCAAATAAGGAATCCATTTTTACAAATTCAAAACACTAAAGTGGAATAAATTAATTTAGAAATAATTCTCATTGTCAAAACAAAAAACGTGTTTTTAAGAAATAATAACTGTCAAATAATTGACACTTATTTATATCCAATTTCAAAGTGAAATTACTTTCAATGACCAAAATTGGATTAAATGGTAAAATCATAATATAATTATACATTAATACTAATTAAAAATATAGTATAACTGTATAAATATATTATATTAAAAGTTAGTTTTGAATTAAAATACAGTATTTTTCACAATTCATAAAAAAATGAATTTTATCTGAAAAATTCCAAAAAATTACCCAAAGTAATTTTTGATGTCCCAATTCTAAATAATTATTTTATTTTTTCAAATATAACTTATGAAAGTGACCAAAACTAGATTTAAATAGTGTTCTCCAACAAAGGGTGATAAATTTACCTTTTAATAAATATTAGTGTATTTATGCTTAAAATCAGATTCTTTTTTATTTTAATCCTCTAAAATTTATTAAATAAATGTAAAAACATTTAAGAAATAAATTTAATCTTAATATGGTTAGTTTTGTTCATTCTCACTAATACAATGACTATTCATTAACTACTATTTAAAATAATAATATTATATTAATATTTTTCAGTATAACTCAACGTTGTGTGCCACGTAAGTTTTCAATGAAACCTTATGTTATGTATCAGGTATTTCATCGAACATAGAATCCTTTTTAAGGTAAAATTATTATTTAATTAAAAAAGTTTAATAAATATAAAAAAAGTTATATTCTTTATTTACCATGGATTATACATCATTCCCCCCTTTTGAGAATTGTGTCCTCGTAATATTAAAATTGGGCTTGGAAACATCATTGAATGTTCCACATCAGAAAAAAAGAAAATAAAATATCACCTTAAAAGAAATAAATAGAAATACAAATGTCACCCGAGATAGCCCATACTAGGATTCTATGTAGTAAAACATGGTTATATAAGAGAAACAAACCATCAGGGTTTGATGGGGAGTGGTAGAAAACATGATTAGAAGAAAGTTAACGACAAGAAAATCACAAACTTGTAATGGGTTAAATAGTCTTTGATTCCCCGGTAGGAAAAGTTAATGGGAAATGTTCTCGATTTAATTTACTTTTCATTAATTTGAGGAATTTATTTATGAAATTATATAAAACCTAAGGAAACATACTTACTTGTCATGTAGACTTTTATCCTTTAATAAATTTCTACCACAAACTCATATTTTCTCCAAATGATGTGTATTCAAACTGACTTGGTCACATTAAAAGTTCTAGAATAAACTTCTAGATTATCAGATAATCCACAAAAGATGAACTCTATATTTCTTCTATCCTTAGACATGAACCAAAACCAAAACGTTTATTATAAGACTAGATAATCTTCAAAAAAGGATAATACATTATAAAAATAAATACTACTCTTAATCCCCAAAATTTGAAAAACAATAACCAAAGTTTGGAATAGACCATTCAAGAAACAAATGTCTGTAAAATTCTTCAAAGTAACCCAAACTATATTGTAACCCAAAACTCAGAAAGATTTAATCACATAGTCTTCCATAGTAAATCTTAACTTTTATCTCCAAATAAAATCAACTACTCTTAAAGTATCATACTGAAGTGTAATTAAACAAATCTCATATTCTCTATGATAGTTAAATCATTTCCATAAATAACCCAAATCACCATATATCCATAATAAAAACATAGATTCTTCCAAAATAAAATTCCACAATTACTCATCAAAATAAAAGATAATTATTCCTTGAATAAAATTTTCATATATCAAACTTCAGGGCTACACATAGTATAAAAATTCTTCCAATGTAATCTCATCCTCAAAAGAGCCTTAATACTTTTAAGAATTTCATCATCTTAAAATCTACCATAACTCTTGAATCCCTTAAATTTTTACTTCTAACTCATTCAATGTTCTTCATGATCCATTAACCATTCCTTACCAACTTATTCTGATATTCTTTTTTCCTACAAACAAAATGACAAATCATATCCTAAGATTCAATAATATCAAAAAATATGTTAAGAAATAATCCATACATTTCATTGGCCATTGTCAGTTTCATAATCCTCAATCGGATGACATTAGGTATTGGTAAAAATATAATTATATGATCCCGGTGATCCCATTCCTAGAACTTCTTTATAGGACATCTATTTGTATAATGACCATGTACACCACTATTAAAACATTCAATTGATCCCTTAGAAAGAACTTCTTTCCCTTTCCTAGAGTCAAATGGAAGCTACTTTTTTCCATGGAAGGTTCTTTCTTTATGACCTTCATTCTCACATCTATTGCATCGTCTCATCCCTTTGAAGTATTTTCCTAGGTGTTTCTTTCCATATCATTGACACATAGGTTTTGGAACATACGTACCTTTATGATTATTACCTGAACTTCTGTAGGGATTTTTTTCTCGCATATACGATGCCTTGTAAAAATCTCTAGAATTCAGGTGGTCAATTATGACTATAGATATTTGGTTGAGAATAACCACAAGAGATCTCATTACAGATATTATTTCATTCAGTTGTTCATTCACAAAACGATCACAGTTTTCTTCACATCCACTGTTACTTTGGTTCCTTCTAAATCCAACCATTTACTAAAACTAATAATTTTAGTGTGATTATATCATTAAAATCATCATATATATCTTATGAGGAGATTAAATACTAAGATAGACTTATTCATGTTATCTTAAACTCATTGAATTTATCTAAAATAATTTTTTCTCTTTCTAAAATGCTATCCATTATGTTTATGTCACATATGATTAAATTATATCCTTACCTCTAAATTTATCAAAATTGACATCTGATACAAACTATAAGGACCTAGCAATAAATATTACTTAATCATGAGTTAAATAAATAATTCACATTTAGGATCCTTTCAGGTATATATTTTAAGAGAATTAGGCCATAACTATTACATTTCATCTCAAAAAATTACAAAGTAGACACTCTTGCTCAATTTCAATTTTTTTCCTAAAATAAAAACTGTAAGATCCTAGTTTTTGGACAGGTATGTTTTGTTGTGTTTTGGGTTGAACCCTTTTCTTTTGGGGCTTTAAAAGGTTTCTTGTAACTGTGAGAGTCAATGGGGGTGTTCCGGGGGCTCAGGGAATGGAAGAAGGGAATTCTGGGCAAAGCAGACGAAGGCGCACGGCCTACGCACAGTCAGAAAAACTGTGCGGCCTGCCCAGACTAAGTCGTGTGACCCTCCCTCCTCTGGACAGAAGCGAGCACACTGTTTGCACATAGTTTTCCAAACCATGCGGCTAAATTGTGTGACTTCCCCTCCTCCGGGTAGTGGCGTTCTCACGGTTTGTGCACGGTTTGCCAAACCGTACGGCCACATAAAGTTGGAAAATTTAAACAATTACCACTCCGGGCTTTATATCCCCTACATGGTATTTTCCTCTCATCCTCCACTCTTCACCTTAGGCACTAACCAAACCTCCCAAGGACATCATGAGATCAAACTCCTTTGATTCTAAGGCGTTTGGAGTGCCGCAGGTTGTGGATTGAAGCTCCGGGTAAGGCTAACCTCATCCATGCCTCTCTTTTTGGTTTAGGGTTAGTAACCTTTCTCCCTATTGTTCTGAAACCATAAAACCCTATATTTTGGGTGAGTTTTAGGTTTAAGCTCTAAAGGTTGGTTGTACTGAGGTGTAAGGACTCGATTGAGGGTGCGTTCAACCGTGGTTTTGAGTTAGGTGGTCTATAAGTGATATCCAATGGTTATTTAGGGTTTTGTGCATGTTTACTTGTGTTCTTGTTTTCCCTTGGTTAGGTTTTGAATAACCTTGGCATGCTTGGTTTTAATGATGTTTAAAATGGAAATTGGGAACCCTCACGATCCCCATGGGATGTGTTGGGATAGACTTGACCTAATTCGGGCCATCCATGGGATGTGCCAGATTTCCCCAGATTTAGGGATTGATATTCAACAAGTGACCTTGTTGTAATGAATTGTAGAGCCCTTGATAAATATGTTGACATGATTGGTTGAACATGGAATAGAAGTTAGGTGATGCACCTAGACTTGGTATTAACCTAAGGGTTAAAGCGGAATGAGTTAAACGGTTGATTCATGGGAATGATGAATGGGTTAAATGGGTTAATGTGTAAACTGAATGAAGACCATAATCGGATAGATTATGGGTTTAATTTTTAATGCTTAGTGAGATAGGAATAACACATGGGAATTGGGTGAATGGTTAAATGATTTTAATTTGTAATGTGTTAATGGGTTTAGGAATGATGTGGTTTCCCATGTGGGTTGTTGTGAATAGTGTTTTCCGAAGGGCAATGGTTTGGATGGTTGATGGTTACTTATATATAAGCATGTGCACATGGATTCGTACAGTGTGGAATGACATGATAATCTATTCCCACAGGTCGAGTGAAGACTGAGGTTCTAAACTCCACCCTAAATGCACAGGTTAGGAAAGGGGACTGAGGGTCTATTCTCCTAATGGTTGCATCGACCCGGACTGAGGCTTCGAGGTGAGGTTATGGTTGCTATAAGGGGTTAGTCTTAGTGAGATAGGATAACATTGTTTTTACCCTCTTGCATGTGATTGTTGGCCTTAGACCCATGTAACATAATGTATGTGATTAACCCATGAAATGTCATGAAATGGTAAATGGTGATAATGGGTGTGTAATGAACGGTAATGGATGTGGTAATGGCTTGGTGCTAAACTAGTTGATGGAACCTTAATTAATTACTTGGAATTTATCATTGATATTTTTCTTGCATGCACTACCTATTTATACTGGATATTTTGTAGACACTATTGGTGGTGGACTACTAAGTTGTACTCGCACCCTGCTTGGGCCGCCGTTGGGTACCCGAGCAGACTTCATGTTTGCAGGTCAGGGAAATGGTAAGGGTCCTTGCTAGATAGCAGAGTGGACATGGAAAGAATTTGGTGGAGGATCCGTACTTGGAGTCGGGACCATTTTGGGGATTTTGGACATTGTCTTTATTTTGGGGTTGTGTCCACTTTTTCACTAGTAGTATGACATGACCTATTTATTATTGGAAATGGTTGTTATATAGGTTCCATGTTTATTGGTTATTGTTTCTGATATCTGGTTTATTTATGTTGTGATTACTCTAATAAAAAGGGGATATAGTCTCCCCACTTGACACCATAGACCCCCGCTGCTAGTCGGCAGCCTTTGGCATATGGGGAGGCGCGCTTAAGGTCATGTAACCACCCATCTCGGAGCACCGGTTTAGTGGCTTCTGGGTTGGGGACGTTACAATGTGGTATTAGAGGAGGTCTTTCTTCTCCTTCTATGAGGTCTTGTTATTTGGGATTGGTAGACAAGGGTTAGGATGTTTCGGGCCTTGGTAATGAGCTCGAGATTGGGATTAGCTAACCCAGGTACGGGGGAAAACCCAAGTCACCCTTGGTGGGAAATATTGTTCTTGGTTGTGTGTTGTTAGAGTTGATGATATTTCACCGTTGGGTGATGCACATGTGGTCTGATGGGACCATTTTATGATATTTGGCTCTTGGCCTTAATGGCACGAGAATTTTCATTCATGCATCATTATAGGAACCTAGGGAGATAATTGACATGCATTGTATTAGACACATGCATGGGGTGGGTGTGTGAAGCAGGAAAGTAGGGTGCATCATGTATTTCATGAAACTAAGAAATAATGAGAAGAATGAAATAAAAAAAGTGGGTAAATGATGTTTAATGGAGTAATAGGGTTTGAAAAAAGTTGGAAAAATGTTGTTGGGTTAGAATATGAAAAGTGGGTTGTTGTAGCTATTAAAGAGCTTTTGGTGGAATCATGAATGTTTATGGTATGTGTGCTAAAACTCGTGCTTGGGATTGTAGAGAAATGCCACCACGACGTCGGTTACCAGTTGGGAAATGGGAGGGTGTTACTGAGAACACTCCTCCAGTTGGGGAGAAAAAAAATGTGGTGATCAATGAAGGTAGAGAAGACCAGTTCTGAGAGAACTTGACTCTCCTTATGCAGATGATGGATCAGGACCTAGGGCGGGTTGAACCGAGTATGTTCGAGCTGACCAGGGAGTTCCAGCTGCAGCACCCTCCGACTTTCACCGGAAAGGGTGGGACAGAGGCAGCTGAGTTCTGGTTAGAGTCTGTTCAGAGGATACTGGATCATCTAGAGACCCCCATTGAAAAGCGAGTAAAGCTAGCCACTTATATGTTGCAGGGCCAGGCTAGGCGTTGGTGGGACATTCAGGATCAAATTGAGCAGGTTGAGGGAATGTCGTGGAAGGTTTTTCGTGAAAAGATTCTAGAGCATTTCTACCCAGAGACTTTGAGGTAGGAGTGGGCTGCAGAGTTTATGAGCCTGACTCAGTGATCGCTATCGGTGATGGACTACATTAGCTGCTTCACTGATTTGAGATGCTTTGTCCCAGTGTTAGAACGGTATGAGGCAGTGGTAGCAAGGCATTTCCAGGATGGGCTAAGACATGAGATCAAGCCTCAAGTAAACATCTTCCTCTTGAAGAGGTGCGTAGAGGTAGTAGATTAGGAATTGATCTCGGAAGGGAACCTGAAGGGAGCCTCGGGTAGGGGGCTTGTGGTGCATGTGGGTCAGAAGAGTGGTGCAGCTACCGAGGGTCAGAAGCAATGCCATGAGGGCTCACAGCATCGTGGAAGTGTGCAAAGTCGATGGAAGAGAGGTTCAGCCTCTCAGAGTGGGGATCAGGTGTTATGATATTAGTGTAGTAGGCCGAGGCATATGCGTGGTCTGTGTCCTTGACCTCCATTTGAGTTCCGTTCTTGTGGAAGGATGGGGCATGTGCAGAGGTTCTGCCGGAATCCTCGGCAGACAGGTGAGCATGATGGTGGAAGGTTGGTACCGGATACAGGGAGGGGATATGTTGCCTCATATCAGGTAGGAAGTTGGAGCTCCACGGGTCGTACTGGCAGGGGCAATGGATGTGGAACTTTTGGGAAAGATCGATCATGCCAGTAGGGCAGTGCAGCGCATGGCGTTTAGGTTGGAGCCCATGGTAGAGGGTCAAGTCAGCTTTAGGTAGTTCAGTTTATGCCAAGTGATGGCGAGGCTGGACCATCGACTGTACAAAGTATGATCCTTATAGCTTCTACTTTTTCTAGTGTGTTGTTTGACACAGGTTCTACACGCTCTTTTATCTCTGCTCAACTAGTGGTAGCACTGGGTTTACCTGTGGAGGGGGTGTGTGGGGTGATGTCAATTGAAACTCTGTTGGGGGTGCAGGTTGAGGATATCAAGCGGTGCAAGGTATGTGCCTTGGAATTTGGTAGGTATCGTTTTCTATGGGACTTTTTCATTATTGAGATGTTAGGGTTTGACCTAATCCTGGTAATGGATTGGTTGGTGTTTTATCGGGTGCACATAGACTGTTATCGTCGCAAAGTATCGTTCAGGTCGCTTGAGGGTGACGCTTATGCCCACTGTGGCGAATGGGATATTCGAGTAGGGCATGCGGGGCCATTTTTTTAACAGATGAGTGGACTCACGGCTCAAGTGGCATGTCTCATGATTGATGATGATTAGGGAGGGGAAGAAACTAATTTCCCTCTAGTGGTGGATCGGTTTCAGGATGTGTTTCCTGAGGATTTCTCGGGGTTACCCCCTGAGAGGGATGTTGAGTTCACTAGCGAGTTGCTACCGGGAGTGGAGCCAGTTTCTATTCCTACATGTCGAACGGCACCGGAAGAACTCCAAGAACTAAAGGTTCAGCTTGAGGAGTTGAATCATAAGGGGTTTATCCATCCTAGTACGTCACCATGGGGATTTCCAGTGCTCTTTTCCAAGAAGGACGATGGGTTGTTGAGGTTGTGTGTTGACTATCGGAGGTTGAATCAGATGAAAGTGAAGAATCGGTACCCTCTTCCTAGAATTTATGACCTGTTTGATCATTTGAGGGGTGGATCAGTGTTCTCTAAAATTTATCTGAGGTTAGGTTATCACCATTTGCAGGTGAGGTCTTCTGATGTATCGCGGACCGCTTTCCGGAGTCATTACGGGTTGTTTGTGTTTGTGGTAATTCCTTTCGGCATGACCAATTCATCAGTGGTGTTTATGGATTTGATGAACCATATCTTTCATCCCTATCTACATCGGTTTGTGGGTGTCTTTGTTAATGATATCTTAGTGTACTCGAAAACTCATGACGATCATGCCCAACATCTTGACATCATCTTTGGTACGCTAAGAGAGCACCGGCTATAGGCCAAGTTATCCAAGTTTCAAATCTGGATAGGTGAGGTACATTTTTTGGGTCACATCATCTTAGAGGCTACTGTGTCAGTGGATCCAGATAATGTGCAGGTGGTTGTATCTTGGGAGCATCCCAAGAGTGTTTCTAATGTTCGGAATTTTTTGGGTTTTCCCGGGTATTACTGAAGGTTCATTCAGGATTTCTCTCACTTGGCAGCAGCACTCTCAGGCTTGAACAAGAAAGGAATCAGGTTCGAGTGGTCGGGGGCTTGTGAGGATTATAACGACCCATACTTTACATACATTGTTATTACTTCAGAATTAAATCACACTTATTACAACATATAACAAAACCAAGAAAGGACCGTATAGGTACAGTGTCTTTAGAAATTGGGAAACATAAACAACTGGTTCATAAAGAATATACTTTGCCTCCCATTTATTTCATCATATCTAGAGTCCCTTATTGGAATATTCTACTTAATAACCTTCTTCCTGACCTGGGGAAATAAAACATACAAAAGGGTGAGCTCAAATGCTCAGTAAGGGTAAACAAAAGAAATATCAATCACATCATCTACATAAGCACATAACTTTTGGAAATCGTAACCTGCAAAAGAGATCATAATTTCATATCATGGGATAAATCATAGTAGTGAAATGTAATACCAATAATCATAACTTAAAACATGAAACTTTGTGGAATACACACATAATCATAGAGAATCATTTCTTATTAGTCAAGCCTCCTTTCCAAGACTATCTTAGTGGACAATGTCCCTTTCTAAACCGAGTTCACTCCTCATTTCAGTCCTGTTTCACTGAACCGGTATAACCTACCGTTCCAGCCATGTCTATCTAATGAGATATAAAATCTTTACCCAATGCATTGGAGGGAGATATAGGTCCCACCCATCTCATAATGATACCATTCTTATGTGTGCCACAGAATCATAAACCATACATCATAGCATAACCCGTGTAATAAAAATGGGAATCTTAAACATCATGACATCAAAAAATAATTCATATAAGATAAAGGAATTCATAAAAATATATCCATCACAACATAATCATATCAATTTAATAATTGGGATGTAAACAGAACCCTATATTATCTTAGATGGTAAATAATTTTGATAAAACACTTGAACTCCATTCTTGAGGAAAATATCCTTTCTACTTCAAAAACATTTTTCATTTATTAACATGTCATAAAATTTTAATCTAAAAGAAGTTGATTAAAAATAATTTTAAAAACTTGTAAAGGAAGCTTCTTGGAAATAATGTTTTAAAAATCCATTCATGCCGTAAAATTTAAAAAAACATTCTTCGTACATTTGTCGGAAAAGTCAAAAAATACCTCGTACAAAAAAATGACAAAAGATTCCTTTCATTTCTTTTACTACAAACTCACAAAAGGGTAAAAATGGATTTAAAAAATTGTAGGTGGATGGAAATAATATTACATATTGAGGAAACATGGATGTGGATGATAAAATACACCCCAGTAAATACCAAAGTATAAACAATCTCGGATAAAAATGAGATTGTGATATTTCCCTTACCTTATGTCCGATATGCTTTGTACGTATTCGAACCTCCTGTATAATGATTTAAATAATTTCATTAACTTATTACAGAATCATATTCATTGTTATTATATCATATATGGTTCACTTATGACTTTATATTACCCGTTCCTTTGTAAATTCCATGTTAAAGAAGCGTTTTGGGTAAAATCGTTTCATTTATCGTATGTGTTTGGACTTGTTGTTCTTGACATTATTATTACTTATATCATGATTTAATTACTTCCAGAATATAAAATATGATTTATATATCATATATATTCATTATATATATATAATAGATAGATAAATGAAATGAAACACACCGTTCATGGAGACGGTAGTCCGTACGTACGCATGAACGCTGTTTTCCTTTCCTTATTTTCTTGAATGGAAGTAAGTAGATGACATATATATATACATAAATCCAGTAGATTTACCATGTCATATATTTCTTTATTATTCATTATATATACTTTATAATCATTCTGGAATGGTTCACATGGATAATGAATCTCCTCGCGTCGTGGAGACGGTAGTCTTTACGTACGCACGAGCGATGATATCGTTCGCATGGTCGTGGAATTGTGTTGAAGTGTATGTATACTATTTCAGTACCAATATCACTCTATAATAATCATATATAGTTACTCATTACACCATTATACCCATCCAATTAAGGTGGTGGCGGAAAATAGATTACACCACGGCGTGGAGACGGTATTCCGTACGTACGCACGCGCGGTGATTTCCTTTTTCCGTGGGATGGATAGAAGGTTAATTAGAGTTGTTTAATATTTATAATAACATATCAGTATATAAGAAATACTGATGTTATTACTTTATCATGAAACAACTAAATAATAAGAAGTTGAAGGAGAAAGAAATTGAAAAAGATCGGTAATGGATATTACCTCTTTTTGACGCGCCTTCACTTAACCTCCACTTAAAGAATTAAGGATGGTCTTTGAAGAAGACCAGGACCTCTAGGATGATACTAGGGAAGTGGAGAAGAGATTTTGGTAGGGTTTGGCCGAGCTTCAATGCTCAAATTGGTGTGAGGAGGAGAGGGAGGAGGTGCCCTTTTATAAGGGAGGAGAGGGGCACCTTAGGAAAATCTCAAAATATTATTTTATATTAAGGTCAAATTCGGTTTATAATGGTTCCAAAGGGGCTTATTTCGAAGATAAAGTGGGGATGGGTCGAAATACTCTCATCCAATAGGATTTAGACAAGTTTAGGTTATTATATTAACCTTATCAATTAGATTTAAATCTAAGTTAATTAATTTAACTTTTACCGTGTCTTTTTGTTTTCTTACACTATATGGTTAATAAACTTACCATAACAAGCCAAACGAACCCCAAGTTGTTTATTATTAATATATATATCCTTATCTAATTCATTTGGCCGAACCTTAGATTTTTAGTAATTAAATAACAATTAATAATATAATATTGTTTTAAAAAACTAATTTATGTCAATTTTGACACTATTTGGTACATGATTTTTATGAAATTCATAACAGAATTATAAGTTAGAAACAAGTTACTTATATCAAAAATAACATGACATATTAACCTATAAAATTAATGAAAGTCATAAAAAGTCTCAAGTTACATTTATTTGGGAATTTATAACATCAATTATGTCAATATTTCATTAATAAGATAATTCCTGTATCATCTTTGTGTCATAATAAATGATAATTATTTAATCCCTAAAAATTCTAAACAAATTCCTATGATGTAGATAATTGTATTATCTTTCTAGAGACTATTAATGTTCGAATTTTCATGAAGTTTATTACTAAATTAAAATTATTATACTTATAAGATTTAAGAAAGTGACATGTTGTCACATTCTTTGGTTTTAATAATAATTAAATTATTTTCATGGAAACAAGTCCATAAAATGAATCTAATCCGACCCTTAGGTTATATGGGTCTACTTTTAGCCATCCAATAGGATTTTTCCAAGTGTTAGGGTAATTTTATAATCTTATATTTACCCTTAATTACCCGATTTACCTTTAACTATAGTAAATAAAATTTACCGTAGTTTCTATTCACAATGCCCGAAAATAAAAAGTAGCTTATTAACATAATTTGGACCCACTGATTCCAAATATGGAATCCATTTTTCCAAATTCAATACACAGAAGATGCATAAATTAAATTAAAATGAATCCCGTTGTTCGAAAGAAAACCGATTTTTCTTTAAAACATTGCAAAAGATTGAATTGATTTAACCTACGAATTCATGGTAAAATCAATGATAATGACATAAATTATATTAAATGGTAAAAATATATTCTATTTATACTTTAAAACCATTCAATATTATAATTTAACCACATAAGATATTACGATGAAAAAAATTGTTTTTAATTAAAATATAGCGTGTTTTTACTATTCATTAAAATATGAAAGTTATCGGAAAAATATCAAAACTTTATCTAATGTAAATTTTTATATCCTGATTCAAAAGAAGAATTTTATTTTGTCAAATTGAACTTATAAACATGTCAAAAACTAGATTTAAAGTGGGTGTTCCATCAAAAGGTGGCAAAACTGCATTTTTTGAAAAATACTTATTTTACCCGAAAAATTTATTTTGTTCTTATACCATGTTTTAGAAAATGCGTAAGACGAATAATAATGTTATAAGATTCATAATTTAGTTAATACTATTCATAACGGCTAGTTTATAATAATATTATAATAATATATCGTTGTTTAGTAAAACCCAGTATTGTGTACAACACACGCTATCGAGGAAGGTTGTGATTGCATGTAATGCAAGCCAAGTTAGAGTTCCGTGATGTGAAAGAATCCTTCATTGTTTCATATATCATAATCCAACCATATTTCATTTATACATTTAATATATATATATATACTCAATGTTGCATAGAATAACTATTATCAAATTTTTTTGTAACACGATCAAAGAATAGTGTTGCGTATACTACAAGCTAATACGGTGTTGCGTATAGCGCAAGGTAATCTTGGTGTAGCATAAAACACAAGATATTAATGAAATTAAAAGAATATTTTTTATAAAATCTCGTGGTGTTACATTCTACCCCCATTAAAATGAATTTCTCCCTCAAAATTCGTCGGGGTTATAAATGGTTTATTATTCGAAAGTTTCTTTAATAGAAACCCACATCGTAAAAAGGAATACCAAAAAAAATCTTTAAAAAAAAGTATGAAACGTAACGGTTACCCAAATAAACTAATCACTGGGTTTCCATATAGTTGAAAATATGGATATGGAAGAGAAATCTAATCATCATGTTCTGATGGAGAGTGGTAGAGAACATGGCTATGGAAAAGCCAGCAATCACAAAGCCATAAATTTGTGACGATCTAGGGTACCATCTTATTCATCGGATATAAGGGCACTAGGACAACATTTTTGGTTTTCAAGATCATTTCCCTAAAGTTGAAGAATTTGAATTAGAATAAATACTTACTTTATTTTGGTACAATCTCATTGTTGTTCGTGCCTTGAACAATTTACACTTCATCTCTTAAATAAATGAAGTTGAATTTGTTATTCGTGAAGTGTTAGCAGATCATGTGATAGAATGAAGGGTAATTCTATCTGTCTCAAACAAAAGGTTAGCAAAAGATATATACATAAGTCGATCTATAGTGAGATTAATCATATATGGTTCCTAGAATGGACTTATACTTCATATATCATACTGCTTAATTTAATAAAACTAGTTTCTACTAAACAGGGACTTCCTGTAGGCCAGTGGTAGGCGATAAAGGCCAGTTGCACTTCGGTTGTGGGTTCGATTCCCATAGCCTTGTCCGACGCGATGGGTTGTCGCCCGTTCATGGAGGTTGTCCTTTTTCTAAAACTACATTACTATAAAATCCCATCAGTAATATCGAAAAAAGTTCTATCCTTAAACAACACTTAGCATATGTCCAACATAATCCATTCCAATATTTAGGCCTATCTAAAATACTTCGGTCCAAGCTCATAGTATAAAGAAAACGATTACTTGAAATGTCATCAACCAAGCATGTGAATACCATCATTTATCCCGCATATATATATATATTGTTGGTCACATTCCAATCATGTGAATACCTTAATCATGTATTCTCTTAAAAAAAATGAATACCCATTGAACCATAGTGAAAACATGAATGCAGTTAAAAGTTAACACTTTCAACATACCAAAATCCTCAAAATTCTATATACTCAATCCATGATATCACTTAGTCCTAATATCAATCATGAGCTCATGAATACTGTTAAACATTTCATTTTCTCGTTTTCCCTTCATTATGCGCATATCATCTTATTTCCAAAAATATCTCAATCACTTTGAATACCACATTAGACCAATACATAAATATTCCAATACTCCATGATACAACATTATTTTGGAATCCCATTACATAAACACTTAATCATTCCACCACATCGTTGTCATATTCAACATCACCAATAGTGATCACATATAACTTCCCTTTGTCTTTGCCTTAAGCAGTTGCTCATGTCGATCATCACTAACCCTTGGATTAGGGCATTTATTAGCATAATGCCCCATTTCCTTGCACATGAAGCATTGAAGTGTAGTAGGTTCATTCTGTGTATCCCTTCCTTTGTTTGCATCATTAGACATCTTCTTCCCATCATTGCGGCATTCAAATGCTCGATGACCTTCCTTTCCACATTTGAAACATTTACTTGTCCCTTTAAGACAACTCCCTCCATGTTTCTTTCCACACTCTGAGCATAAGGGAAAGCTCATCTTCTTTTCAGTGTGCTCTTTAGATTTTCCTTTGAATTCCATTTTCCTTTTTTTATTAAACCCATATGACTGATGGGTTACTCCAATCTCCATCTCAACTTTGAGAGCACATCGAACGATTTCCTCGTAGCTATTGAAGTCCCTTATGGCTAAGGCGATTAGAAGACTTGGTTTTAAGCCACTAAAGAATCGATCGATCTTACTCTCAGGTTGGATAATAATGCCAGAATTGTACCTTGAAAGTCTTGTAAAATTTGCTTCATAGGTACCAACAGATTCATCATCCTTTTGCTTCATTTCAAGAAACTCTTTCTCCATCTTTGTTCGGAGAATACGAGGGAAGTACTTATTGAAAAATAAGTTCTTGAACTCGTCCCATTCCATGGACTCAATTTCATCCCTTTGCCTCGTATTCTTAATAAGATTAAACCATTGATCAACATCTCCTTCTAAACGATACACTGCTAAGATGAATTTATCATGCTCAGAACATTAAAGAACTGAAAATATCTTTTCAGTAGTACTAATCCATTGTTCAGAAACTAATGGATCAGTAGACCCGCTGAATGAAGGTGGACGCTGTCTCATGAAGGATTCAAAAGAATGTTGCTCCTTCCTGTGCTCGTTTGGAAGTCCTTAATGATTCATAGCTTGAGAAAGTTGTGTGGTCATGGCTACAAGATTTTTCATTCCAGCTCCCATAATGTTTGGTTGCTCATGGGTACAATCTTTGCATTGCCCGTCGCATTCTGCATTAACACGGTTCCTTCGGGTACCATCCATTGACTAAAACCAAGAATAATAGTGTGAGAAACACTAATTATAATAGTAAAACCACATAATAAAGAATAAAATTTCACACATAAGGTCTTATCCTAGGTTATTCATGGCCATTTCTAAAACACTAAGATTGTGTTCTATGCTTAGACTTATCCTTAGGGTTCTTACTAAGGCTTTCACATCCTAGTTTCCAAAGGTTGACTATACCTTTCCTATGATGCCAACTATAACGACCCATACTTTACATACATTGTTATTACTTCAGAATTGAAGCACACTTATTACAACATATAACAAAACCAAGAAAGGACCGTATAGGTATAGTGTCTTTAGAAACTGGGAAACATAAACAACTGGTTCATAAAGCATATACTTTGCCTCTAATTTATTTCATCATATCTAGAGTCCCTTTTTGGCATATTTTACTTAATAACCTTATTATTGACCTGGGGAAAGAAAACATACAAAAGGGTGATCTAAAATGCTCAGTAAGGGTAAACAAAAGAAATATCAATCACATCATATACATAAGCACATAACTTTTGGAAATCGTAACCTGCAAAAGAAATCATAATTTCATATCATGGGATAAATCATAGTAGTGAAATGTAATCCAAATAATCATAACATAAAACATGAAACATTGTGACATACACACATAATCATAGAGAATCATTTCTTATTAGTCAAGACTCATTTCCAAGACTATCTTAGTGGACAAAGTCCCTTTCTGAACCGAGTTCACTCCTCGTTTCAGTCCTGTTTCACTGAACCGGTATAACCAACCGTTCCAGCCATGTATATCTCATGAGATATAAAATCATTACCCAATTCATTGGAGGGATATATAGGTCTCACCCATCTCATAATGATACAATTCTTATGTGTGCCACAGAATCATAAACCATACATCATAGCATAACCCATGTAATAAAAATGGGAATCTTAAACATCATGACATCAAAAAATAATTCACATAAGATAAAGGAATTCATAAAAATATATCCATCACAACATAATCATATCAATGTAATAATAGGGATGTAAACAGAACCCTATATTATCTTAGATGGAAAATAATTTTGATAAAACACTTGAACTCCATTCTTGAGGAAAATATCCTTTCTACTTCAAAAACATTTTTCCTTTATTAACATGTCATACAATTTTAATCTAAAAGAATTTTATTAAAAATAAGCTTGAAAACTTGTAAATTAAGCTTCTTGGAAATAATGTTTTAAAAATCCATTCATGCTGTATAAGTTAAAAAAACATTCTTCGTACTTTTGTCAGAAAAGTCAAAAAATACCTCGTACAAAAAATGACAAAAGATTCCTTTCATATATTTTACTATAAACTCACAAAAGGGTAAAAATGGATTTAAACAATTGTAGGTGGATGGAAATAATATTACATATTGAGGAAACATGGATGTGGATGATAAAATACACCCCGGTAAATACCAAAGTATAAACAATCTCGGATAAAAATGAGATTGTGATATTTCCTTTACCTTATGTTCGATATGCTTTGTACGTATCCGAACCTCATGTATAATGTTTTAAATAATGCCATTAACTTATTACAGAATCGTATTCATTGTTATTATATCATTTATGGTTCACTTATGACTTTATATTACCCGTTCTTTTGTAAATTCCATGTTAAAGAAGCATTTTGGGTAAAATCGTTTCATTTATCGTAGGTATTTGGACTTGTTGTTCTTGACATTATTATTACTTATATCATGATTTACTTACTTAAAGAATATAAAATATGATTTATATATCGTATATATTCAGGATATATATATATATATAACAGATAGATAAATGAAATGAAACACACCGTTCATGGAGACGGTAGTCCGTACGTACGCATGAACGTTGTTTTCCATTCCTTATTGTCTTGAATGGAAGTAAGTAGATGACATATATATATATACATAAATCCAGTAGATTTACCATGTCATATATTTCATTATTATTCATTATATATACTTTATAATTATTCTGGAATGGTTAACATGGATAATGAATCTCATCGCGTCGTGTAGACGGTAGTCTGTACGTACGCACGAGCGATGATATCGTTCCCATGGTCGTGGAATTGTGTTGAAGTGTATGTATACTATTTAAGTATCAATATCACTCTATAATAATCATATATAGTTACTCATTACACCATTATACCCATCCAATTAAGGTGGTGGCGGAAAATAGATTACACCACGGCGTGGAGACGGTATTCTGTGCGTACGCACACGCGGTGATTTCCTTTTTCCGTAGGATGGATAAGAGGTTAATTAGAGTTGTTTCATATTTATAATAATATATCAGTATATAAGAAATACTGATGTTATTAATTTATCATGAAACAACTAAATAAAAAGAAGTTTAAGAAGAAAGAAATTGAAAAAGATCGGTAATGGATATTAACTCTTTTTGACGCGCCTTCACTTAACCTCAAATTAAAGAACTAAGGATGGTCTTTGAAGAAGACCAGGACCTCTAGGATTATACTAGGGAAGTGGAGAAGATATTTTGGTAGGGGTTTGCCGAGCTTGAAAGCTCAAATTGGTGTGAGGAGAGGGAGGAGGTGCCCTTTTATAAGGGAGGAGAGGGGCACCTTAGGAAAATCTCAAAATATTATTTTATATTAAGGTCAAATTTGGTTTATAATAGTTCCAAAGGGACTTATTTCGAAGATAAAGTGGGGATGGGTCGAAATAATCTCATCCAATAGGATTTAGATAAGTTTAGGTTATTATATTAACCTTATCAATTAGATTTAACTCCAAGTTAATTAATTTAACTTTTACCGTGTCTTTTTGTTTTCTTACACTATATGGTTAATAAACTTACCATAACAAGCCAAACGAACCCCAATTTGTTTATTATTAATATATCTATCCTTATATAAGTCATTTGGCCTAACCTTATATTTTTAGGAATTAAATAATAATTAATAATATAATATTTGTTTTAAAAACTAATTTATGTCAATTTTGACACTATTTGGTACATGATTTTTATGAAATTTATAACAGAATTATAAGTTAGAAACAAGTTACTTATATCACAAATAACATGTCATATTAACCTAGAAAATTAATTTAAGTCATAAAAAGTCTCAAGTTACATTTATTTGGGAATTTATAATATCAATTATGTCAATATTTCATTAATAAGACAATTCATGCATCATCTTTGTGTCATAATAAATGATAATTATTTAATCCCTAAAAATTCTAAACAAATTCCTATGATGTAGATAATTGTATTATCTTTCTGGAGACTATTCATGTTCGAAGTTTCATGAAGTTTATTACTAAATTAAAATTATTATACTTATAAGATTTAAGAAAGTGACATGTTGTCACATAATTTGGTTTTAATAATAATTAAATTATTTTCATGGAAAAAAGTCCATATAATAAATATAATCCAACCCTTAGGTTATATGGGTCTACTTTTATCCATCCAATAGGATTTTTCCAAGTGTTAGGGTAATTTTATAATCTTATATTTACCCTTAATTACCCGATTTACCTTTAAATATAGTAAATAAAATTTACCGTAGTTACTATTCACAATGTCCAAAAATAAAAAGTATCTTATTAACATAATTTAGACCCACTGATTACAAATATGGAATCCATTTTTCCAAATTTAATACACAAAAGATGCAGAAATTAAATTAAAATTAATCCCGTTGTTCGAAAGAAAACAGTTTTTTCTTTAAAACATTGCAAAAGATTGAATTGATTTAACCTATGAATTCAAGGTAAAATCAATGCTAATGACATACATTATATTAAATGGTAAAAATATATTCTATTTATACTTTAAAACCATTCAATATTATAATTTAACCACATAATATATTACGATGAAAAAAGTTGTTTTTAATTAAAATATAGCGTGTTTTTACTATTCATTAAAATATGAAAGTTATCGGAAAAATATAAAAACTTTATCTAATGTAAATTTTTATATCCTGATTCAAAATAAGAATTTTATTTTGTCAAATTGAACTTATAAACATTTCAAAAACTAGATTTAATGTGGGTGCGCCATCAAAAGGCGGCAAAACTGTATTTTTTGAAAAATACTTATTTTACCCGAAAAATTTATTTTGTTCTTATACCATGTTTTAGAAAATGTGTAAGATGAATAATAATGTTATAAGATTCAAAATTTAGTTAATACTATTCATAACGGCCAGTTCATAATAATATTATAATAATATATCGTTGTTTTGTAAAACCCGGTATTGCGTACAACACACACTATCGAGGAAGGTCGTGATTATGTGTAATGCAAGACAAGTCAGAGTTGTGTGCTGTGAAAGAATCCTTCGTTGTTTCGTATATCATAATCCAACCATATTTCATTTATACATTGAATATATATATATATACTCAATGTTGCATAGAATAACTATTATCAAAATTGTGTGTAGCACGATCCAAGAATAGTGTTGTGTATACTGCAAGCTAATACGGTGTTGCGTATAGTGCAAGGTAATCTTGGTGTAGCATAAAACACAAGACATTAATGAAATTAAAAGAATATTTTTCATAAAATCTTGGGGTGTTACAAGGATGCCTTTTAAGATTTGAAGAAGTGGTTGACGACCGCACCTATCTTCATCTTACCTGAGCCAGGTAAGAATTACACCGTGTTTTGTGATGCATACGGAATCAGACTTGGGGCTGTGTTGATGCAAGATGATTGGGTGGTGGCTTATGAGTCAAGGTAGTTGAGACCCCATGAGTGGAATTATCCCACTCATGATCTTGAGTTGGCTACAGTAGTGTATGCCTTGAAGTGCTGGAGGCACTATCTGTTGGGGGAACAATTTACTATGTTTACTGACAATAAGAGTTTAAATTACATCTTCTCACAAAGGGATCTGAATCTTCGGCAGCAAATATGGGTTGAATATCTCCAGTATTTTGACTTTTATTTGGTGTACACACCACCGTGAAAGGGAAACAGTGTTGCTGATTCTCTGAGCAGAAAGGTTCAGAATCAGGTGGTCCAGGAGTCCATCACCGAGTGGAAGGTGATGGCCTTGTTTGCAAAGATACACCTAGAGGTTAAGGAGGAGAGTGGTCAGGTCACTCTTGCTTCCTTAAAGATGGATTTGATTCTCCTGAGTCGAGTTAAGGAAGGTCATCTTGATGATCCTGAGTGTTTGATCATGAAGGAAAAGCTTAAAGGTGGGGAGCTACCTTCTGGCTGGGCCGCCAGTGAGGATGGTGTTGTTTGCGTTCGTGATCGTGTGGTTGTGCCAGAATGTAAACGGGAAGAGTTGATGTGTGAGTTCCATGCATCGAAGTGGGTAGTGCATCCTGGTTTGAACAAGAAGTACATTGATCACCGAAGGTAGTTTTGGTGGCCTGGGATGAATAAGGAAGTTGCAGGCTTTGTGGCACGGTATCATACCTGTCAGCAGGTAAAGGCCGGGCATCAACGCCCAGGTGGTTTTTTGCATCCATTTCACATTCCAGAATGGAAGTGGGATGATGTAACAATGGATTTTGTTGTGGGGATTCCATGGATGCCACGGAATAATGAGGAAATCTTGAGGGTTGTGGATCGGTTAACGAAAATGTCTCATTTCCTACCGATTCAAGAGACCTATACCATTGATTAGTTGGGTGAGATGTATGTTCGGGAAATAGTGTGGTTGAACCGGGTGCCGTAAACCATAGTTTCTGACTGAGATTCGTGTTTCACATCACGTTTCTGGAAAGGGTTGTAGAAGGTGCTTGGTTCACCGGTATTTTTGAGTACGACTTTCCACCCGCAGACGGACAGTCAGTCGGAACATACGATCCAAGTGTTGGAAGACATGTTTAGAGTATGTGTATTGGACTTTGGTGGTTCTTAGGAGAGACACATAATGTTATTTGAGTTTTCATACAACAACAGTTTCCATTCTACAATTCAGATGGAACCGTTTGAGGCCCTTTATGGGAGACCGTGTAGATCTTCGTTGTGTTGGCTAGAGGCCGGTGAATCCGAGGTGTTGGGGCCAAGTCTCATGCAAGAGACTTCGAAGAGAGTTCAGTTCATCAGGAAGTG
Organism: Viscum album; assembly: GCA_963277665.1. Lineage (NCBI taxonomy): Eukaryota > Viridiplantae > Streptophyta > Magnoliopsida > Santalales > Viscaceae > Viscum > Viscum album. The sequence continues at coordinate 977,880,314 of OY728133.1, forward strand.
AATGGATACTACTCAGAGTAGGGAGAAGTCGTATGCATATTAGAGGCATAGACCTCTTGAGTTTGAGGTGGGTGATAAAGTGTTCCTTCAGGTGTCACTAAGGTTGGGTCACCGACGGATTCGGAAGTAGGGTAAGCTGGCGCCCAGGTATGTGGGACCTTTTGAGATTATGAAGAGGATCAAACAAGTGGAATACCGATTGGATCTTCCACAGCGGTATGGTGGGATGCATGATGTCTTTCATGTGTCGCACCTTCGACGGTATCACCCTGACCCATCTCATGTTATTGATGTTGAGGATGTGGAGCTTAAGGTTGATGCATCCTTTGAGGAGCATCCATTTCATGTGGTGGATCATAGTGACAAGGTCTTGTGAGGCAATGATGTGCCATTAGTGAGAGTACTATGGAAGCATGGGAAAGTTCCAGAAGAAACTTGGGAGCGAGAATTGGATATGCGGGCTCAGTGGCCCAAATTCTTTGCCTCGGTGGAGTAATGAGGCTTGGAAGCTCAGCTCGAGGACGAGCCGTTATAAGTTGGGGAGGTTGTAAGATCCCGGTTTTGGAAATGTGTCTTTTGTTGTATTTTGGGTTGAAACCTTTGATTTTAGGGCTTCAAAAGGTTTCTTGGAAGTGTGAGAGGCCTTGGGGGTGTTCTGGGGGCTCAGGGCATGGAAGAAGGGAAGTCTGGGTAAAGCAGAACAAGGCGCACGGCCTGCGCATGGTCAAACAAACCGTGCGGCCTACCCAGACTAAGTCGTGCGACCCTCCCTCCTATGGATAGAATCAAGTGCACAGTTTTCACATGGTTTGCCAAACTGTATGGCTAAATCATGCGTCTCCCCCTCCTCCGGGCAGTGTCGTGTGCATGGTTTGTGCACGGTTTTCCAAACTGTGCAGCAACTTAATTTTTGAAAATTTACAAAATTTCCACTCCGAGCTTTATATCCCAAACTCAAGATTTTCCTCTCTTCCTCCTATATTCACATTAGGCACGAACCAAACCTCCGAAAGACTTCCGGAGATCAAACTCCTTCAATTCTAAGGCGTTTGGAGTGCCATTGGTTGCAGATTGAAGCTTCGAGTAAGGCTAACCTCATACTTGCTTCTCTTTTTGGTTTAGGGTTAGTACCCTCTCTCCCTCTTGTTCTGAAACCCTAAAACCCTATCTTTGGGGTGAGTTTTAGATTGAATCACCAAAGGTTGGTTGGATTAAGTTGTAAGGACTCCATTGAGGGTGTGTTCAACTGTGGTTTCATGGTAGGTGGTCTACAAGTGATATCCCATGGTTATTTAGGTTTTTGTGCATGTTTACTTGTGTTCTTGTTTTCCCTTGGTTAGGTTTTGAATATCCTTGGAATTCATGGTTTTAATGATGTTTAAAATGGAAAATTGGAACCCTCACGATCCCCGTGGGATGTGTTGGGATAGACTTGAACTGATTGGGGCCATCCATGGGATGTGTCGGCTTTCCCCGGATTTAGGGATTGATATTAAACAAGTGACCTTGTTGTAATGAATTTTAGAGCCCTTGATAAATATGTTGTCATGATTGGTTGAAATTGGGATAGATGTTAGGTGATTCACCTAGACATGGTAATAACCTAAGGGTTAAAGCGGAATGAGTTAAATGGTTGATTCATGGGAATGATGAATGGGTTAAATAAGTTAATGTGTAAACTGAATAAAGACCATTATGGGATAGATTATGGGTTTAATGTTGAATGTTTAGTGAGATAGGCATAAAAAATGGAAATTGGGTGAATGGTTAAATGATGTGAACTGGTAATGTCTTAATGGGTTAAGGCATGATCTGGTTTCCCATGTGGGTTGTCGTGAATAGTGTTTGCTGAAGGGAAATGGTTTGGATGGTTGATAGTTACTTATATATAAGCATGTGCACATGGATTCGTAGAGTGGGGTATGAAATGAGGATCTATGCACATGGGTCGAGTGAAAACTGAGGTTCTAAACTCCACCCTAAATGCACGGGTTAGGAAAGGGGTCTGAGGGTCTATTCTCCTAATGGTTGCATCCACCCGGACTGAGGCTTCGAGGTGAGGTTATGGTTTCTATAAGGGGTTAGTCCTAGTGATATAGGATAACATTGTTTTTAACCTCTTTCATGTGATTGTTGGCCTTAGACCCATGTAACATAATGTATGTGATTAACCCATGGAAATGTGATGAAATGGTAAATGGTGATAATGGGTGTGTAATGAACTGTAATGGAAGTGGCAATGGCTTGGCACTAAACTGGTTGATGGCACCTTAATTAATTACTTTTAATTTATCATTTATATTTCTCTTACATGCACTACCTGTTTATACTGGATATTTTGTAGACACCGTTGGTGGTGGCCTACTGAGTTGTACTCACACCCTGCTCGGGCCACCATTGGGTACCTGAGCAGACTTCATGTTTGCAGGTCAGGGCAAGGGAAAGGTTCCTTGCTAGATAGCTGAGTGGACATGGGTAGAATTTGGTGGAGGATCCGGACTTAGAGTCGAGACCATTTTGGGGATTTTGGTCGTTGTCTTTATTTTGGGGTTGTGTCCACTTTTACACTTGTAGTATGACACGACATATTTATTATTGGAAATTTTGTTAGACAGGTTCTTGGTTTATTGGTTATTTTTTCCACTATCTATTTTATTTATATTGTGCTTACTCTGATAAAAAGGGGGTATAGTCTCTCCACATGACAACATAGACCCCCACTACTAGTCAGCATCCTTTGGCGTAGGGGGAGGCGCGCTTAAGGTCATGTAACCACCCGTTTTGGAGCACCGTTTTAGTGGCTTCTAGGTCGGGGACGTTACAAAAACTCTTAAAAAAGGGTCGTGTCTAGTTCCATGTTTTAGACCTTATGACTTTTCCTTAATACCGTCATTGACCCTATTCATCTTTATGTCCTGTGAAAAACATTTCAAAACCTTGTATGACAATAAAAAATATCAGTTAGGGTTATAAAAAAGGAAAGGAAACATTAACCCATCAATAAATAAAAATCAATGAAACCATAATTTTCAATCATAACATACCTCATGAAATCATAACATTTATGAACAACACCTAGATATCATAACTCATAAAGGTAACTTGTTGAATACATATCAGACATACATTATAGCATTCACATATACATATGGAGTTACATTTGGAATACCCATCAAAGTATATTCCCTACATCTCTTAGGAGAAACATTAACGTTTACCTCCATCAGGTTTCCTAATGCATTGAAGATCTATATCGGTCTCACCCGCCCTAGGTTTATCACGAAACCACCCGTATACATAAACAATGACCAATAACAATAACATATTCATAACTCATAAAACAAGCATAAATTAAAGATAACATTTCAACATTGTAATTACAATATATCATTTCAATATATTTACATAATCAAGGCATTATCAAAACATTTTCAAAACCATTTAAAACATTTAATAAAGATATTTTTGAATCAAAGTGTCCCATACCACTTTGAAAATTTTAAATGAATCATCATTTCAAAACATTAATGTCCATATAAATAAATCCTAAAAACCATTTGAAAACATGGAAATTAATGAGAAATATTTGGCAGAATAAATCATTAATACATTTAACCTATATTTTAGTTAAAGATTTTTTAACAAAATGAGGGTCACGTGAATAAAAAAAATTGAGGAATAAAATTTAATCAGAACTTTTTAAAATCATGAGAATAAAGAGATTCATGATATAATATGTCCAAGGGAATTATATACACCATATAAAAGTGAATTGGTGTATAACAACAAATAAGTCTCAATGGAATGTAAATTGAGACGAAGTCCCTAACAAAGATTGTTTCCTTAGATTAAGGATAAATCAATGAAATAATTAAGCATGAAAAATATGAATACACCCAATATAAGTGGATATTAAGTGTAAAAAAATCAGAGTTCATTCATGCATATTCATATCATGACATAACCAAGAAGTAGAAGTTTAACCCAAATAATTGAAATTGTATTAAGAAGTTTTCTTATAAAAATTTGAAAGCCTAATGGCGTCACTTTAAAATTCAGAAAATGAGTTGATGAGAGATAAAAAGGTATCTAATCACTTGGACATAAAATTTCCTAAAATTAGTATATATAATAACATATCCCAACTTAATAATATGTAAATTAAGACATAACAAAAATAAGTCTTTGACTAAAAGAGGAAGGTGAAAGGTACCCTAACAGATTTGGTAACTTACAAAACATACACCCCATGAAATTAGAATCATACAATGAAGATGTAAATACCCATAAATTAAATTATATTATGAAATAAATACAATCATGGTCAGTAAATATACCATACAAAAGTAAATAGTGGAAAATGTTTCCTGAATCTCACGAGAATAAAAAGTGAGATGAAAACCTCTTACCACATTATAATCAATCGAGTCATATTAAAAAAAGATAATAACCACAAAATTAATCACATAATAACAGGAATATAAAGATAATCTTGATAATATATAACAAATTGAAGTACACAATACACTACATGCAATAAATAAGTGGTGAACAATGGAAATCTCAAGAAATTAAAAGTGAGATAAAAAACCCCTTACCTCGTGTCCGACTTGACTCTATCATTATTTAATCTCTTTAATAATAAACTAAAGTTAATTTCTACTTGATTAAGAACCTTTTTCAATTTTATTTTTAATTTTATATCAATTATTACCTTGCTATGTCAATTATTTAATTATTTGAGTTCATATCAGACATTTTTTCGATGTTCGGAACCTGAGTTAAAAATGAACTTGTTATAATTACAAATTATTCATGTGGTCAAAATTAAATTATCTACAGAATTATATTCATGATTTTTATATCATATATAACTAGTATATATATGAATTTATAATAGTACATAACATTTGTAGATAAGAAATGAAATGCACCGTTCATGGAGATGGTAAGTCATACGTACGCATGAATCCTACTTTTATTTCTATTTCCTATTTAATGGGATTAAAACATAATGATAAAAGTTATATTATAATTATAGCATAATATCATATATAATTTAATTATATCCATCCTTTATACGTTCCATGTATGGTATGAACAAGCCAAATCACTTTGAGGGGGTGGTAGTCCGCACTTCCTCAAATGAAATTCTCGTATTTACCCACTATGGAAACCATAAAGGTATTCTATAAATGGAAAATACACAAGTATATAAAAAATATAAATAAAATATATATCATATATAAATACAGATCCATCATAATGGCCACCATGAGAGGTGGTGGAAGATAATTGAACAATCATCATTTCGTGAGGCAGCAGTTCGCCGTCCACAGAAACAGTATGTTCTTTAACCATTAGATGGAGGTGTGTGTAAGTGTAGTTAAAATAGTTCTCATAAAACAATTATATTAAAAATACTGGTTTTGTTATAAAATAAATTAATAAAAATAGTTTATTTGGTTGTATAAGTAAAATAAAACAAAAGAATTTAAGAGAAGACGTTTCCTTTAAATCGGGTATATCTCTTTGGTTTGAAACAAAAAAAGTTTAATTGAATTTCATTCAGCCTAGGGGAAGTCTTTTAAGAGGAGGATATGTATGTAGGGATCTTAATTGAGGAGATTTTGGATGATACACGGGGATTTAGAAGTGTGTGTAATGGGTTAGAAGTGAGGGATTTTTATAAGGGGGAGGGGCTCTTTAAGAAAGCTTGAAAGTATTATTTTATTATATAATGATTTTAGGTTTATAAAGGTCCAAAAACCATTAAATTAGAATATAATATTAATAATTTTTTAAATAAATTCATACAATAATAATTGGACAGGTTTTGGATATTATTTAAATCATTATAATATTATTTATTTAAAACATTCATTAATGAGGTAAATACTGCATCATTATTGTGTCATAAATAATTTTATTTATTCGATGTCTAAAATTTATAAACAACTATAATAATTTAAGAAATATTTTTATCTTTCAAATAAATATTTATAGTCTAAGAGATAACTTATATAACCCCATTTGAAAATTGATTTACTAAAAGATATATGTTTATGTCATTTTTGTCTTTACTTTAAATTAATTAATATAAAGTGTCATTATCACTCCCAAGTGGCTCCATGGGGTCCCAAAATCGACCCAAGGATGATCATGGTCAGAATTGTATCAACTAATAAGATTAGGAAACATGTAAGGGTAATTTAATATTATTATTATAATATTTGTTTACCCTTATTTAACAGATTTACCATTCAACCATGGTAAATAAATTTTTTTCTGAATTATATATTCATATTTTATAAAAATAAAATTTACCTATTTATAAATTTTGGACCTCTTGATTCCAAATATGGAATCAATTTTTAAAAGTTTAAATCACAGAAGTGGCAGAAAGTAATTTAAAATTAATTCCCACTTTCAAAACAAAATGAGTGTTTTTAAAAATAATAACTATCAAAGATTGACACATATTTATATCCTTTTTCAAAGTGAAATTACATCAAATGACCAGAATTGGATTAAATGGTAAAAACATAATATAACTGAACATTAAAAAAAATTAATAATATAATCTATCCTTACAATTATATTAGATTAAAATGTTGATTTGAATTAAAATTCAGTATTTTTCACTATTAATAAAAAATGAATTTTATCAGAAAAATAAAAAAAATTACCCAAAGTAAATTTTGATGTCCCAATTATAAAGAAGAATTTTATTTTGTCAAATACAATATATAAAAGTGGCCAAACCTATATTTAATGAGGTTTCTCCATCAAAAGGTGGTAAATCGACCTTTTAATGAATATTGTAGTATTTATGCATAAAATTGGACTCTTTCTTATTTTAAGACTCTAAAATTTGTTGGATAAATGTTAAGACATTTAAGAAACATATTTAATCAAAATATGGTTAGTTTTGTTCATTCCCACCAATGAAACTTCTATGCGTTAACTACCATTTTAAATAATAATTTGACATTAATATTAATCAATATAACTCAATGTTGTGTACAACGTAAGTTTTCAATGAAACAAGTTGTTTCATATCAGGTATACCATAGAACATAGCATCCCCTTTAAAATAAAATTAATATTTAATTCACAAATTTTAATAAATATAAAAAAACAATTCTTTATTTACCGGGGTTGTTGCAGAAGATCTATCCCTATTTCAATTTTTTATATCTAATCAAATCCTCTACTCCCTTCTTTTTTAGTGTCCCCTAAACAATGAATTAATCCTATCATCAATGGGCCTTGATGACTACCATTAACAGTAACTTCCATTCCATATGTATTTTAACTAGTCGTTAGATTTTTCTATATCCTTGATACTCATAGTATAATCCTTGCGATGTTCAATTATAATTAGTTCAAAGAACTCTTGGCAAGCAATATTGTTCAGGATTGCAAAAAAGAGTTTGGGTGGAAATTCTCTTGGTGAACCATGACTTCATTGTCGAAAATTTTGAGGTCAGATTTTACATACCATGTACATGTTGTGTATATGATTTTATGTAAGATATGATGCAATTTTGATAAATTATTTATTCTATTTTGAGTTTCATAACATTTGTGTGTTCATATCTCATGAGACACATGTTTGATTTTGATCCCAAGTGTGTGTTTTCATACCATTACCATGCTTGTTTGTATATACATATATAAATATTTCATTGATAAGATAAAACTATTTCCATTTTCTATATTTAGAATAAATATGTTTCTTTCATTCAATGTATGTCTAAAAATTGATATGTGCAACTGTAGTTTTTTGGTGGCCCTAGATGGGGAGTGTGTTCAAATGTTTCTTGTTACATTAAAACAAGATTCAGTAATATTATAGGAAATGATACCCCTATATAATTACCAAGTTTCATAATGAGGATATGATATCAAATCCAATATATGACAATGTGGAATGATGTTCTATAGTGACCTTACCTAATACATAGATTTCAATTATGATCACATTTTGTTCAAACCTAACGTACTATCAGAATGGGATGATATTGTGTCCTAAAAATGAGATGTTGGACTTGATAGACTTATGGAATGGCCTAAAAATAATACCCATGTGGTGTAAATGGATTATATTGGGTGACCTTATGGTTTAATTTCTTTCCTAAATTTTCATATGACCGTGTTTCTATCAGAAATAAAATTTCTATTGGAAAAGGGATTTGTGGCATCTTGGTTACGTCATGACCAGACGATACATTACTGTATACTTAGTAGTTTTTCATTTATTTATTATCATAAAATACAATCTTATTCATGTGAACTCATGTTAATGACACATTGGTGGGTTCCTATAATATTTATACTCATACCTTTCATGAAAATATCAATGTTCATATATAAATAGTGAATAAGGATATAATAAAAGGAAAGGAATCAAATAAATGGGAATTAAAGATGAAGAATGCATTTAGAGGGGGTACTAGGGAACAATTTTGAGTTATTCAGTAGTGTTTTATTTATACAAACTTATATCTCACTTTCGTGTTATACCCCCTTCTTTAAAATACTTTAAATTTAGCCTATATGAATGGATTTATAGAAATAGTTTATAAAAAAATGTGGTTATAACCAATCTAAATCCATGGTCTAGGGGATGCTAGTGATAATACCCACCTCCCCTCACACTTACTCCTCATCATCCCAAACCCTCCATTGTGATCCTCATATATCCTTCACGATTCATCCCCCCATCATTCCTCCTCCCCCTCCTCCCCCTCCTCCCCATCCTCCTCCCCTCCCTAGGTTGATTGGCCTCCTTTCCAATAACATGGCTCCATTGCAGCCTCCCCAACTCTCCACCGACACGGCCTCCCCACCTCCCTACCAATGCGGATCGACAATAGCCATCCCACCTCCTAGCCAGTGAGGCCTCCCCACACCCCACCAATGTGTCACTAACACCCCCCCCCCACCGTGACCATCCTTCTCCAATGTGGCTTACCACCGCTAAACGCGGGTCTGACTTAGCCACACCACATTCCACATTTTTCCTTTGATTCTACCACCCCACCTCCATGAGAACCATGACCTCCAACATAGCCACCCCACCACACTCTAATTCCACCATATAACAGGGTTTATTTGATTTAAGATACTTATACTTTCCAATTTTCACTGGGTAAGATTTATATTCTTTTATTTCTTTTCTTCCTAATTGTCATATTTTCCCAAGATAGGGTTTAACTGTTTTGAATTATTGCATCAAGTATGATCTCTTTCATTTTTTGTTTGATTTTCATTAGGTTGTTTTGACTAATTTTTTCGATTAACAATGTCTAGAATAGGTGGTTTACCATTATCAATTTCAGGCCACCCATATTTAGGTTACATTATCCTTATGCCCAAACAATTCCTCAAACATCTCATATTATTTTAACACCTTTAGAGTCAAATTTTCCCCTTCCTTGAAGTTATTTTCTATTGTATTTCATATATCATAGGGATAAAAATATTCAGACAAGCACCTCATCCCTTTTCATGTAACAAAATCTTTTAATTTTTTTATTATCCTACATGTTCACCAAATGCATGAATTAATTATCCTAGAAAATGTTACATTCTTTGGTTAATTTTTACTGAAACAACATAGAATATAAATAGTTAAATATTTTTTCACTACCTATTCTTATGATGTTTAACATACCTATAATATTAATATAATTTTAAATAATGAAAAGCCTTGACTTAGGGTTCCTTTGACTTGATTTTTGAAAATATGAGTTCTTTCCCTTCATTTTCATAACCAATTCATTAATCAACCGAATTTTTACAAATTTTTTATATTATAATAGAATTTTTAGGTACATATGTATCACAAATGATCATTAATTATGAAAATGATGGATTTTCTTAGATGTAGTGACATATAAAAATTTAGTTTCTTTATTTTTTCAATTTCATGTATTAACGCATTGTAAGAATTCGCAATTTGGATAGACCTTTTCATAATTTAATCATATAATCTCTAGTCAACTGATATTTTTAATTACTACGATACTTTTTATGATTCATTTATTAATATTAACTACATTTTCAACTGAACATATATCTTCAGACAAGTGGAATTTGTTGTGGTATGTTTGATTATTTAGATCCTAAAATAACATTTATCTACTAACACACATTAATTCCATTGAATATATATTCCTATCCAATTTACTTGAAAAAAAATAATTTTATAATCATTGAATAAAATATTGTACACAATAGAGGCTTATGTATTGTGTTTTATTAGTGTATGGGGTATAATTTACTTTTAATAACTCGTTGACCATTTCATGATATAACTTGTTTGAAATTTTGTCAAATGGTTATTTTTTATAATATTTAAAATAAATCAAGCCTGAAAAATATTCAAATTTTGAAAAAAAATAGATGTAATTGGTGAATATTTTACTCATAACAATGAATGAGTTGTTCCTCAGTTTAGTTATTTTATGTAAATCTCTCATTTCACACATTAGTTCACATTAGAATATGATGAAATCAATAATATATTGAGTCCCCAATGTCTTAATCTTATTGATGATGTTCCATGTTGATGCAGCTATGATCATCACTTTTTCCATTGTTTCCTTTCTCACTAATCATGTTCCACCCAATTCAATTTTTATTTTCAATTAATGATGATTCACCATATCACTAAAATTTTGTGTAAGTTACACCACCCAAATTAACACATATTTTAGTGTTGTTCCTTTATCAATATTTACTAATTAGATAGATAGTTTTTGGGAAGATGTAGTGAATATTAAACCACATTTTTGTTTGGTGTGAAAAAATATTAGATGGCTATGATTTTTTATCATTAATTCTTTCTAAATTTTCTTCAACATTGAATTTGAATTTTCTATGGGTTATCACTATTGTTTGGTTTCATAACACAATTTAAATATTAATAAAATAATCATTTTTAGTCGATTTTTAATCATTTCATCACATGGTCCTTAAATTACCTATATGTCTATGTACTCTAAGGAAAATGGTATCACCTCTTAATTTGGCATTTATTTGTTGCATTTTGTGTATCCCTTCTGGTTAGTCATTTAATTTCAATTTTTTTGTGGTTCTCAGCAAAAATCCACTTTTTTTATAAAAGAAATTTTTTTATAAACCAATGTTGAATGGATTTTAGAAAACCTGATGGGACTTTATATTGAATTTATATTACTTTCATCACTTTTTTAATGATTTCTTTTATGATCAAATATAAAATGTTTATTATTATTTTTTATGATTAAATATACAATGTATTATATTTCAGTTTCTTTTATTATTTAAATAATTTTAATAATATTTAATGAAATTATATTTTATAGAAAATATATTTTTCCCACATCCATAGTGCAATTTTATTAGTATTATTATATATGTGTCTTATATAAATAACTTGATTTTAAATAAAACCAAAGAATTTTCAATGAAAAAACAATATATTTCTTAATTTATCAATTTAACTTCCATAGTTTGAATTATAATTGATATTCTACAGAATTTAACTACTACCATTTTTATTTTATCAGTACTATTTTACAACTATTGTTTTACCTTTAATGAAATAAGTTATTTTTTCCCTCAGTTTCATTTATGTAGAATTTTGTTCACTACTATTAGGAATTGAATTAATCATTTAATAATCAATATTTTTTGTACTAAAATTAGGTTTATATTATTCACGTTACTCATATATATGTGTGAAATTATGATAATGAATGTTGGAGTTACACATTATATACAATGATGAAATAATATATATGAACTACATCCACAATTTTATTCATTCATTATCATTTAAATTGTTTTGTTTTGTTATGTATATAAAATAATTTGATAGTATATATGTTTTATTCCTAGGGATTTATAATTTATGTTTCAAAATATCAATATAATATTAAATATAAAATTTATTTATTGTGACATATATTTTTATTCTTATAATGTTTACATCCGTACAATGAATGGAAGTACACCCATCCTTCTATCTAGGAATTTTATTCATAGTTATTTAAAAACTTGGTCCTTCCATATGAATATTTCACCACATAATAATCATAAAAAATATCTATGTCTCAAATACATTAACTATATTCCATGTCCACACATATTGAAATTCAATATTTCCTTGTCATATATATTGTCTTATATTTATCCTTAGTCAATATCTCCTTACTCTATTTAGTATTTAAAAAAGAATAGTTTATTTATTTATTGCTGCTAAAATTTCTCAATGAGTTTAACAAAGAACAATTTACACACATTGATAAAGGTGTAATATATTTCACTATAGGAAGCTTGAGATTCACAAATAATCTTAATCATTATAGTAAGAATTTAAGCATGGGAAAATGAATTTTTATAGTAAATAACAATCTATCATTATGATCACAAAAAAAAATTAAATAATGATTTTATAAAAACATAAAAAAAATTGGGTAATTACATATTGGGAAAGTTTTACAATAAATAATATAATGCAATAATATTTCTAGGAATGTAGATTCTTCTTTGTAGTGTAGTTTCCTTCTCAAAACCATTAGAGTTATAATTTAAACTAGTCAACAATAATTAGTAATATAACATTATTTATTCTTCTTCTTTTAATATCATTCTTCATAAATTACATACAATATAATGAAATTAAAATATTTTACATGATAGGTATTCTTTACTATATAAAACCCATTAAATTCATTTCAAAACCTCTAGAAGAACATTCAAAAATAAACCATCATCACCATTGGCATGAAGATCAATTTCTTGAGATTTATTCATAGATTTTAATGGATTCGTGATGTCTATGTCACATAATAATAGGTTTTGGATCAACCAAAATAATTCCCCACATTTGATAAGGAATTAATGAATTTCTTAGAATCTCATTGTATAATATAGAACTCAATGGAAAGTGGTTTTAAAGTTATATGATATATCCTGTGTGTGACTCTATATCATTAAAATTTAAATTCATACAATCATCATGAATGTTGTATGTTTTATAGAGACATATAATGAAATTATATATTATTCCCATTATAAAAAATCCGAAGTGTCATAGTATCAATGAAGTCAGAATGTAATGTTTGTTTATGGAACACAAAGCCATATGATCTACTAAAATGCGAACAACGAAGTCATAAAATCTATGAATTTTAGAAAATTTAGTTTTAAAATCCTCCATGAAGTCTTATGATAAATCCCAATTCATATGATATGGAACTAATTCATAATATTTCATGATATTTATATATTCTAGGACATTTCCAATTTTTTAGATTTAACTTCAAAACATCATGATTTATCTAAGTGATTTAAGAATGATTTAAAACTACTCAAAGTCTTACATAAACATAAAAAACACCTTATAACATCTTTAATTATTTAGATAAATTTAAAAAATAACATCATGTTAATTATTCTGGCTTCTGGGGACTTTAGATGTATATTAAATGTAAACTACAGTGTGTTTCCAAAATGTGCACTAATGTTTAATTAAATCCTTTTAAATATTCATAATATTATATTTCATTAATAATTTAATTCATAACAATTATTATAACTTCATTTATTATTTATATAATAATTTATTTCTCCCAATAAATCCAACTTGTTTTACACTTGTTACGCATAGCTATTTAGGATATCTTGTATGTAGAAAATCCTACTTTTCTTAGATATTAAATATTAGATGTGATTGTAACATATTTTAATTCTATAACCATATACAAAATTTCATATCCATATAAAATTTATCTTCAATAATCACGTGTATATAATGCCCTGTAAATATAAGCACAACTTATTAAATGGGAGAAAATCCATTACCCCTCATTCATGGGTAGCTTATTCACTTCTATTACATATTTCTCCAAATAAAAAACTATACTCGTATTTATAAATAATTTAATTTCCTATATATTTAAAATATAATAAAAAAATAACATCCTATAGTCCTATAAATTCATGGGACCAATAATCATCACATTAGTAATCATAATATACATAATCAATATATGATATTGTATGTTATTCATTCTATATAGTAGATTAAGTAGTGACTCAATTATTCTCATAATCATCCATGGACATAGTATAATTTTTAATAATATTTAAATCACCACTATCAATTATGTTATAGTATTTGTTATTGTATAATCATTAGGAATAGATATTTGGATTGCATCCAAATAATGTTCTAACTTTGATATTCTCATGAAATTTTGTGATCCTTGGTAGGGGTATTTTGATATCTTATGAATTATATATAGGCATATAACATGATATGGTTCTTTAAACCATGTTTTTGAATGTACCATTTCACTTTCCATTGATTAGTTATTGACCGAACTCTAATATACACCATCCCTTTTCTATGAGATGTGGGTTTACCCGTAACTCAACAACTAACTGAAATGTGATGAGGTTATCTCATTGGGGAGTTAATCCACATTACCTCCTTATACTATTCATATTATTTTCAATGTGTTAGGATCCATGTTTGTATATCAAGTATGTATCCTTTCAATATAATAAGTTTCCATTTATTATTTATATTAATATTCAAGGTACATCATTCTCTACAAATAATATGATTTGATTAAAAACTATATGTAATTAATTTTTCAACTATATTCATGTAAATTAGTGAATTGATCAAAATAATACATCTTCATGTATTTCATATATGTTAAAAACACAATGGTTTTCTAATGACTATTGTATGATCAAACTCTACAGTTGTACTCTGTTAGATATCTTGTTATGTGGTCTATCTTGTAGGTGCTTTTATGTACTAATATATATTTGGAAGATCTATTGTTGTTGTACATTTTAATTGTTTTTATGATTTGTGTACCTCTTTATATTATAATTTGAGAATATATATCATGTTTCAAACTTATCCATTTATTTCATAAACCTATTGTAGAAAATACAATTTTACCTTGGATAAGATTTTCTAAGGTTTGACATGTATTTCATTAACTTAGTTTCAATTTTGTTTAGTTTTATTCGATTAAACATTGTAAGTAAATCACACCCCAACCATACTCCTAGACTGATCACCCTTAAAGAATACCTTTTGGATCAAGAAGTGCTTATCGAGTCATATGGTGGCCTAATCTGGGCATCATTTATGTGATTCATATCATGATCATTTTAAAAATTGTATCTGATTAAGATATTAATACCATTTCTCACATTAAAATATTGGGATAGTTGAGATTAAGAGTATACATTATGTAGGATATTTTAGAATTCATATATAACCCATTAAAGTGCATGCAAACCCCTTTATGATGGATTCACATGTTACAAAGGTTATTTGTGTTTCTTGGGAGGAACCACTACTATAGAAGGTTTATTAATTTGAGTACCACAACCTTATGGTAATATGAACATGTAAGTAACATAGGGATTGACTATGAGTCATTTTTTTCAATTTAGGCATTATTTATCCATGATCCATTAAAAAATCATAGTTATGATATAGAATTGAATCTAGTTGAAACATTAAATAATTATAAAAAACTAATAATGTATTTAATTTTTTCATCTATAAATTATAAGGGGTGATATAATTAATTATGGAAATCACATGGATATTTTTGACCACCCCACTAATCGATATGTTTATGATATTGTTCAACATTATTGAAACATTTTATATATCATACATGCTTATCATTGATTATTTTTATTCCATATTTTTAACTTTATAGAATGATTTTATTATTATTTTTTGATATATTTATTAATTCTAGCATTACTATTATAGAGCCTAAAGAAGTTGTACTAGGAGTTTTCAAGTGTAACACATGATGAGAAGAGGATCATGATCGATCAACTGGAAGTGGAAGTGAATTTGAGGTATTTGATTTTGGATATGGAAATATCTATCTAAAGAGAATAATATAACATTTGGATAAAGGAAAAAACAACATGAATAATTAAATTTAGAAGATTGGAAGCATATTTGGGAAGTCTATGAGCCTGACTAAAGAAGACGAGTTCACTCTCAAGAGCAACATGTCTACTTTTATGTAATCCCCATCATTTGGAGTTTCATTCGACCATCAGTTCAGCAATATTATATATTCTTTGTTGGTCAATTATTTTTTTCTAGGTGGTATAAGTTCATTTTTGTGATGAGTTTTTAATCTCTTATTTATAATGTAAAATCACGCATCATTAAAAAAAATAGTATTAAACTTGTATTAGAATTTTTCATCATAAATTAGAGTTGTGGGATAAGAATTTTTAGTATTAACCTTGTATTATATTTATTGAATAACTATTTATTTTACAGTTCATTTTGGATGTAGTAATGGGTTTGAACTGTGGTAGTAGACATATAGCCACTGTTTTGAGTCGTGGGAGTTAACCTATAGCCATAGTGTTGAACCCTGGCTATAATCTAATGTGGAAAAAGATATATCCATGTTTTGAAACCGTTTCTATAGCCTTGTCCTTATTACCATGCCAATAGGATCCACGATCCATCAAAACATAAATATTATCTATATCCATGGATTTTTTCCTATAGTTACAATTGTAAACCATGGATGTAGCTTTAATTTCTAGTTGTGTTAGGGGTTCTTGATTTATATTTTATATTTTACATGAGGTATATGTTATTGAATTTTTCATATTTTTCCATTTATCTTTCTATAATTTCATATGTTATTATTTATATATGTGTTTACTAACACTGATGGAACAGTCTCCCCCGTAACAGTGTTCAGACCCTCACTACTGGTAGAAAACCTCTTACATACAATGAGGATCTATATAGACAATATATATATATATATATTACATATTATAAGATGAATATCAAATATGTACAAGAATTTATTTATTAAAGACCATAAATGTTTAGTATAATTTGAAACATGGATATATAAACAACCTGTTAAAAAGAGATATACATCATCTCCAATATATATTCTCAAAATTATAAAACTTCTTAGAAATATCATTATTAATACATTTCACCATTTTAACTGGAAATGAAACTTAATAAAGGCTTATATTATATTCTCTATAATGGTAAACAAGGATGGAATAAATGATCACTTAATTATAACCAGATCATAAGGGAATAATAATAATAAAATAAAATTTTTAAAACTATGCACAATATATCATAAAACATAATCATATTTCCTTGGATTGCTTATAAAATTTCATCACACATGAATTATAAAGGAAAAAATTAACACAATCCATGAGAGAATAAAATTTTCATAAGAATATGAAAAAAATAAAATTATAACATTGTGAACATGTATATATTGAAATTGATTTACTCGTTATGTTAATAACATGAAATAAAGTCCTCGAATAATCTTATATTAATTAAAAACAAGTCCATGTATAATCCAATAGACATAATAACTAAGACCATGAATAATTCTATGGACATAAAAACAAGGTCCATGAAAAACCATATTGAAATAATTTCAAAGTCCATATATAATTTTTTTATTTGAAAACCATGTCCATGTAAAAAAATTTAGTAGATAAATATTTTCACTCATAATAATATTAACTATATATTTATTTATACATATCCAATGAATATGATTCTATTAATAGAGAAAATTGTTATGTAATTATAATGTGTTCATATGAATTCTACATGATCATAAAACATTCATCATAACATAACAACCTATCCCATGGATATTATAAAGGGTTCCATGAAAATATCATAATCATAATTGTAACTAATATTTAAAATGAATATGGACAATATCATTGGATAAAATACCTTGAAAAACATAATTAATATCCTAGATGAAAATGATCATTAAAAGGTCACAAGAGTAATTTTTTTTTGAGAAAAATATACCAATCTTATAAAAATCACTTCTTAAAGATAAATAACTATCCAAAATATTATGGAAAATTTTTTCATTCAAAATAACCATTGAAATTTGGAAATTTACCTTCAAATATTTTTTTTATCATGATGACATGAAATTCCATTCATTTCATTATTGTTAAAATATTACATTCCATTCATGGTATTGAAACAAAATCATAATGTAGCACATTTGAAAAAGAAAAATAAATAATACACTTAAACCTTATATTTAAAAATTAAATCAAGGTAAAAAATTAATTTAAATTATAAATGAAAAATATTAAATAAATACATAAATGTGTTTTATAAAACATGACTTTGAAAGATAAATATTCCCAACTAATGAAGAAGTATAGATTGTATTTGTTTAAAACATTTTCCTTATCCTTTGAATTATATAAAAAATAAATATAATACAATTATATATGAATTAACTCAATATCCATAGGAAAATTAAAAAATTATTATCTTGGGAGGTATACCATGAAATTTAATCATCATAAAAATAATCGTAAAAAATCATTTAAAAATTGATAATTTATCAAAAAACCCTTACCACATTAGTAACATTTTAATCAAAACCTCCATGATATAATAAAATCAAATGATATGTTAAATATAAATTGTATAAAAATATTCATGGCATAAATTTTCAATGGTATAATATATAAAAAACAAAAAAGAAATAAGTAGTGAATATGGAATATGTATCCCAAAAATATAAGATAGATTAGAAATACATTACCTTGAGTTTGACTTTCTTTGAAGGCACCCTAACTTATAACATAAAAAATTTAAAATTTATTATATTAATATACCCTAATAATTTACAAAAAAAATCATATTTCTAAAACTTATAAAATATAAAATACCATTTACTAATAATTTCTTATTAAATTCACCATTTTAGGGTGTCAATAGTTTCATTTTTCTTAAGTATTTTAATTATATTATTCTCATACCTATATATTGATTATGGTTCTATTATCACTAAAATCACAACCAAAAAATAAATTTCATAAATTTCCATTTATTATATATTTATATTCATCAATAAATAGGTAATGTTAAAAAATAAATTGCACTGTTCTTAGAGATGGTAGGTCATACATACACATTAACAAAAAATTTACTTTTTGATGGATGCAACAAAAGAGATGAAAATAAGAAGTACCTTTAAAAAAATAATTATTATATCCTATATATAACATATATTAATTAAATTTGTCTTCATTATAATCCATTTAACAAGAAAATAGAAAATAAGTTGCATCTCCTCGTATAGGTGGTAGTCAACAAGTACGCATATGTGACATTACTATTTTCTAATGGATTAGAAGGTAATATGATAGATGTGATATTATAATTGAAGAGGACTAATAATGTCATAAATATTATAATTACCCAAGCATGATGTATATGGAAAATAAATTTATTTTTTGGAATACATAAACCATTATTTAAATAGACACCTAAATATGGTATTAGAATACTGCATTTGTAAACATAGAAATATAAAAACTGGTTAATAATACAGATACTTTGTCTCATGCCTATTTATTTATATTTATATCCCTTTTTGACATATCATATTTACTAACTTTCATTGTATCCTGGGGAGAAGAAAATTTAAAAGGGAGTGACCAGATGCTCAGTTCGAGTAAACAAGGGATATATGTGAGCATAATCATGGGAATAAGGGTATGAGAATATGATCATGAAATTAGAGGATCATACTTTTCATATCAATGATATTAAACATGAATCATATAATAATGACTCTAAGTTTATAAGTCATGAATTATATGGAAATAACTAATGTAATCAATGAATGCAAATCAAATGAGTAATACATAGAATTGTGAAATACAAATAAAAATGTAATATCATTCCATATAAAACAAGACACACTGCTAGAACATTTTAGGGAACTTCATAGAGACTACACATGCAGGGAGGGACACAACATCATCCCCAATAATTGTACATTCCATGTAAGGGATCAGGTTTCTAATCTATATGTATTTGATGGGGTTTCCCCATCTTCCTATACAAGATCGAGATTCCCCATATTCCTATATTGGATCAAACTGAGTAACATGATTCAAATCAATATCTCCTGAGGAATTAATATATAAATAATGGATTGGTGGAAAATATAAGTCCCTCCAATCTCATAATTAAATCAAACATATCTATTCCACAATAACATAAATCTGCAATCATAATATAACACATGGAATGAAATAGGTTTCATAAACATCATGCACTCAAAACAAACCCTATGGAAAAGAAATAGGTTTCATAAATAGAATTAGATCAGAAACATAAACCATTCATTGAAATAATAATAATGGAAAAAATTAATCTTATACCCATTAAAACATAAATAACATCAAACTATTTCATCTTATATGAAAATTAATTTTGAGAGATCACTTGAAAACAATTCTTGAAGAATATATCCATTCTTCTTTAAAAAAATTTATTTTCATAAAATTCCTAAAACAATTAAACGAAATCATATCATTTTAAGAACCTTGTATACCTATAAGGTAAAATTACTGTAAATAAGTCATTATGAATGCATAAAAATCCATTTGTTCTATATAAGTTAAAAAACATTCTTCTTGTACTTTTTCTAAAAAAATTCATAAAGTACATCGTTAAAAAACCTCCATTCAATCCATTTTATAAAAAGGAATACATGTATAAAAAATGATTATTATTTCCATTAACATAATAAAAATATTTTGGAAAATATTTTTAAAAAAAATATGGACATAGATGATTAATATTCCCCATTAGATACGTATGTCTAAACAAACCTGAATTATAATGAGATTTTCAAATAACCCTTACAACATTATAAATTGTATAATTGAAAACCCCATGAAGGAAATAAAATTAAATTTATATATTAATAATATAATATTATGGTTAAGAATCATAAAATACATTAATGGGAATTATATACACCGCATAGAGGAAATAAGTAGTGTGTTAGGCATGTGTCTCACATAAGTAAAGATGAGACAAAAATCCCTTAATATAGTTTTGATTCACTTAATATGTGTCCTAAACACTTATATAGTGGTTTTTAAAATACTATTAAATTATACTGGAATCATATTAATATTTATGATATCATGTATGATTCATTTTGGACTTTATATTAACCATTTATTTACAATTCCATGTTAAATAAACATTTCAGTTATTAACTGCATTGTCTCTCATATGTGTTTTCATCTGTTATTATTAATCATATTACATAGTCCAAGATTTAATTACATAACGAAATTAAAAAATTATGTTTGTATCATATATATTTATTATAAATATATATATATATATACTATATAGATATATGAAATGGAATACAATATTCATGGAGACGGTAAGCCCTATGTACACATGAACGATGTTTTTGTTTTCTTATCATATTGAATTGAAGAACATGAATGAAATATATGTATATATATATATATTATTCCATTAGATTAATTATTTCATAAATTTTAAATTTATTTATTATATAGATTTTTTATAATCATTCTTGAAAAGGTTAACGTGGAAGATGAACCAAATCATATCATGGAGACGGTAGGCCGTACGTACACATGAAAGATGATAATATTGTATTAATGGGATAAAATTAAAAAATTAAGTAGTATATTAATTATAAAGAATAAATATCATTTAAAAATTATTATTTATGTAAATTATCTACATCGTTATTCCCATCCAAATAAAGAAGATATGAAAAATAAATTATACAGTGGTGTGGAAACTGTAAGTCGTCTATACACAAACAAGGTACATTAGTTTTTTATATACTGAATAAAAGGAGGAATATGTTCATTACATAATAATAAAAATATTCCATCAAATAGGTGATACTGTATTTATGAATTTATAATTTAATAAACATATGAGTAATATGTAGAAGAATAAACAATTTGGAAAGATTCAGTTAGGTGATTACCTCTTCTTTGAATATCTCCCTATAGATCTCCACATAGGGACACTAGATTTGGCCTTTTGAGAAGACAAATACTTCTATAATGTTACTGTGTAAGTTTATAATATAAATTGTTTGGTTATTTCTGATCTTGAGGACTCAATCTAAGGTGAAGAAGTGCGGGAGGAGGTGCCCTTTTATAATTGATATGATGGGAACTTTTGGAAGTCCTCAAAATATTAATGTATAATAAGATTATTCTTGATATAAATTTGTAAAAACAAAAAATAAATGAATCTTATAAAACATGTTGGACCATATCCTATACCGGTTTGATTATTTATCATTTTTTTATTTTCAACTAATTTAATAATAAATTATTTCAACAAGATATCAGTATTGTCAAATGTATTACTATTAATTTAATATGACTGCAAGTACATAAATACAAAGTGGAAATTTGAATACAATGCTTCGAAACGTCTATAATATATATTATGTATTTATTTAATTTTTTAGACACATTAAATAATCTAAAATATATCAAAATTAATATTATTGAAATCAGTTATTCAATTTTTTCGAAAAATAAATATTTATTTTTTTACCATTAGATAAACATTATAGGAAACAATATAACTTCTATAAATTAAAAATAAATTTATATAATGACACTAATTATATATATGTTTATATAAACATGTATTTTTTATCATAGATTGATTTTTTCCATGTGTGGTCACATAAAAGATATTAAATACAAGAGAGTGATATATTGTAACTATATTTTTTTTAAATAATATATAAATTTATTTTCATGGAATGGTTTCCATTAAACAATTAAAAATATGCCACAATGTGATAAGGGTCAAATCCTCCTCATCTAATAAATTTTTAACTATTTTTGGTTTTATATCAATCCTCATCATTTTGATTTACCCATAATTAATCTATTATAATTTTAATTATAGAAACAAGATTTTAAATATTAATAGATCATACATTATAAAATATATGTGGTCAATTATTTATAAATAGAACATTTATGACATTTTTTACCTTATAATAATTTTTTCAAATTTTTAATGATTTTTATTATTTTTAATTAATTAAATGAAATATTTTGTCCATGAAATATCATTAGTGTAATTTTTGACACTATTCACAACATTTACATTACAAAAAATAAAAATATAATGATATTTTGGAAAAAAAATCAACTAATATACTCCAAATATTTCATAGTCACCTAAAAAATTCATGGTAACCATAGTTAATTCACATTGTATTTATTTTAATATTTTTAATGTCATTTATTTGATATTTCCTTTAAATAAACAAATATTGCTTCATCATTGTGTAATTCTTAATGTAATTATATATTAACTAAAAAATAAAAAAATAACTATATAACTATAATAATTTTCCTTTAAAATGAATATTTATAGCAGAATTTATTATTTGTATATATGTATATTAAAAATGGAATAGTAATTAATAATATGACTATGAAATTTTTAACTTATCTTTAAATAAATTATAATAAATTTCATATTTTCATCGAAGTGGCATAAAAAGGTTATAATTTTAGAATATAGTTTATTTTAGTCAAAATCAACTCATCTAATGAAATTAGGACAAGTTTTAGGGTAATTATATAATATTATAAAAAAAATCAACCTTTAATTACCTGTTTTACCCATAACTATGGTAAAAGAAACACAAAAGTTACCACTCACAAAAAAAATAATTTAATCACATACTAATATCAATATCATGCTAATTAAAACCAATCATTTACATTTTTTCAAATTCAATTTAATAAAGGGACAAAATTAAGTTTATTTCTAATCTTGAAGATGTAGTGAAAAGTTAGTAAAAAGAAGGTTCAAAAGATCGATATGTTTTCATTTCTAAATTTAATATAATATAATATTTCATTCACCTACATTGGATTAATATATGTATTATTTATATATTTTTATTTTAAAAAAATTTATCATATAATTATTATTTAAACAAAAAACAAAATTGTTAACTATAATGAAGTAATTTTCACTATTCATCCAAAACGTAAACTTCTCCAAAAAATACTAAAAATCACCCTAAGTTAATTTTTACATTTGGGATTTTAAAAATGTTATTATTTTACCGAATTAAATTTCAAAGAATTTCTAAAATTAATTTTATTATTTTCCACAAAAGGATATAAGAAGTAGTTTTTTGTAAAATAGTATTTATAAATATATAATAATTTTACCAAACATAATACATTTAATTTTATATATATTTTATTTTTGTTAAAAATTATAAAAATAAGTTATTTATATTAATATTACTATGTTTAATGGATATGTTATAAATATCTCATTTAAATATTTATAATAACAATGTGATATTTCACATAAAATCAGAGTTGCATCTAAAGGAAGCCAATTTAGTGTTGCGTGTAATGAATGTTTAACATGGTGTTGCGTATAATGTAATAAAAATATAATTTTTTTATATTATAATAAAAATACATATTAAATTTTAATTGAAGTTATATATATTTAAAAGAATTAATTAATTGAAAAAATCACATAATCTCAAAGTGATTCAATATACCCCCCTTAAAATGAATTTCTCCACTAAAATTCATCTGGGTTATTGATGGTTTAACATTGACTATTTCTTTCATAGAAACATACATCCTTAAAAGTAAATTCTAAAAACTCATTTAAAAACATATAAAATAAAATATACCCAAGTAAATCATAACTAGGTATCTATGTAGTAGAACATAGGTGAAGATTTGGGCTTGAAGGAAAGATTAAATAAACATATAGATTGATAAAGATAACTAATCCACATAGGATATCTATTTTCATAATGATAATTATTTCCACATTTGAAGTTGTAATCAATTTATAGTACCTTAGAGAGTCCAGTATTCCTATTCAGCGTGTTAGCTGAATTATTCATTTTCCTTCTACAATTTCTTACTTTGTGTCCTTTTACACTATGAAAACATCATCGTGTTCCACTATGACATTCACTTAGGTGTTTCCATCTACATTATCAACATGTAAGAAACCAAATCTTCTTTCCTCCATGGTATCCATTACATGAACTATCTGTGAACACATTCCTTCTCTTCTATGGAGAGTTTGAGAGTTGGTTAAGGTGCATGTTGATTATCGTGTTCCATGAAAACTGATTATGCATGATCAAAACGTTCTTTCACTCATGTGATCATCCCATTTGACTACACATCATAAAATTATTTGTCACCTTCATTGTTAATTCTATTTCTTTTGGTTCCAACCATTGACTAAAAAATATAATCCATAGTGTAAAAAACATTTATCATAATGGAAACCACATGATCATGAAAAATAACATATTCGATATCTAAATCATGACACGTACAAGTTTAGTATATGAAAAAATTGGATCATCCATGGTAATTCATAGTCGTATTCTATTTAAATCCATCATAATGGTTCCTATTTTTTAATATTTTAATGAATATCTTTTGGGAGTGTCAAACTAGGTGTGCAGCAATGCCCATATTCATGTACCAGGTAACAATCAAGACAGATCAGACACACCTTGTCAGAGTTGTTAGCCTTTATTACATATTAGCAATAATCACATCCACTTTTAGTGTCTATACTAGTATATATTTATTGGAAACAACTGTCTATATCCTTTATAAAAAATTTGGGACATTTTGCTATAATTTTATTCATCCTTAGTGTTAGACATCCATAGAAATGTCTTTAGAAATAGCCCTATGGATATCACTAATGTTTTCTCATCATATTTTAAAATGGTTGAATAAAAAAACACTCTTGTACCAACAATAATTACCCAATATTGATGTATATGGACATTATAGAACTTTTTATGAATACATAAAACATTAAAAAAATAGACTACCAAATACCATATTGGTTTAGTGCATTTGGAAACTTGGAAACATAAACAAATAGTTCATATTACACATAACTCTTATCTTATATATATATATATATATTCATATATAGAACCTAATTTATCATACTTTCTTTCATCGGGTCCTAGGAAAAGGAAATATATGAAAGGGTGAGATCAGATGCTCAGTTAGCATAAACAAGGGAGATATGTAAGAATAATCATGAGCATAAGGGTATAAGAAAATTATCGTGAAAATAATGAATAATACCTTTCATATCAATGATTTTAAAAATGAATCATTAAATAAATATTGGTATTTCATAACATAAGAATCATAGGGAAATCTAGAATGTATGTAATGAATGCATAACAAAGCAGTAAGACCCAGAATTTTTATATAC
Source organism: Viscum album (assembly GCA_963277665.1). NCBI lineage: Eukaryota > Viridiplantae > Streptophyta > Magnoliopsida > Santalales > Viscaceae > Viscum > Viscum album. The sequence goes on from OY728133.1 coordinate 977,906,505, forward strand.
ACATTTATATTTAATATCATTCCCTATAAGTCAATACACATTGATAGAACTTGTCAAGGAAATTAATGGTGGATACACCTATGAGGAGGGACAAAACACCATCCCTAGTCACAATCCATTCCTTATAAGGGATTGTTTTTTCATATTTTCTTATTTGATTCGGTTTCCCCATTCTCCCATGGTAGATTGGGTTTCCCCATCATCCCATATTGAATCTATCATGTAGAATTGATTCCCACCTATATCTTATGAGACATAAATCATTTCTCGATGCATTGGAGGGTGTTATAGGTCCCACCCATCTCATAATGATATCATAATTTTGTGTCCAACATAACATAAATCATTAATCATTTCAGAACCCATGGAATGAAATGAGTTTCATAGACATCGTGGAATCATAACATAACCCATGGAATATACAATGGTTTAATAAATATCCTTCAATAATAATCATAAAAAATTCATATAAAGATTACGAATTGAAACATTAAACAATATACCCTGTAAATAATAATTTACATCAACCAAATTAATCATAGATAGAAAATAATTTTGAGAGATCTATTGCAAACAATTCTTAAGGAAGACAACCTTTCTTCGTTGAAAACGTTTTCATTAAATGAAAAGAAATACAATCTTAAAAGAAAACAATTTATTTGAAAATGAACTTGTAATAAACATAAGGGAAACATAAATGAAATAATGCTTCATGAAATCAAAAAAAAATGATAATTCAATATAAGATAAAAAACATTCATTTCATACGTTTTCTATAAAATTCAAAAAAGTACAGCGCTAAAAATACTACTTTAAACCATTTTTATAAAAAGGAGAATGTTGGTAAAAACAACTTAATGATTTTTAGGGATATAGTAAAAATATTTTTAAATTTTTTTTAATAAACTTGGACATTGATGAAAAATATTCTTCAGTAGATACTTACATATAAATAATGCTAAATAATAATGAGATTGTGAAAAAATGCAGAAAACATTATAATCAGTAGAATTGTATGACCTATGTAAAAAATAAAATTATGTGGATATGAAAATACCATAATATAATGTTTAGGACTTATAAAAATTATTCATTGGTAGTATATGTTGATATGGAATGTGAGTATGATATACTCTATAATAACAAATATAGGATTGAAATAATAGAGATACTGAATCAAGTATCTAAATATGCTTAAAATACAAGAGGAGGCTGAATTTTATACTTTTAAAAATTCCTTTAGAACTTTTAAAAATGATTATTTTTAACAAGGTTAAACTAGGTAATTCACAAAACCTCTTGTTCTACACAATTTCATGATTCCGGAAATATGATTCTGAGAATGTGAATCCGGAAAGATGGTTCGGGAAAATGAAACTTAATGAATGTTTAAAATGATGAAGATTCTACCTTAAAGCATATAGAATCTCACTAAATCAGAGTACAAGTATAAGGAAGTATAATATAGTTATACTTTCCTAAAAAAATGCAGTGCAAAACTTGTAACAAATCAAGTAACAAGTAGTAAATCTTTCAACCCAAAGAGAAGGGTATCCAAATACCTTGGATAAAGGTACCTTGATTTATATTTTCAAGAAGTTTTATCTTACCCACACCAGTGTAAGCCCTCGATACGAAGATCTGAGTCTTTCTTGCTATCCTCGCAAGCCATCAACTTCAATGTAGTCGGCACCTCTGTCTTCCTCGGCAAAGAAGCCTTAAACTTCAAGGTAGTCGTCACCTCTGTCTTCCTATACCAGATGTAAGAACCCGGTTATTATTTTTGAGGTACAGCCTTATTCTTTTTCCTTTTACTTAAGTGTTTTTGAGAAAATAAGGAAAACGGATAAAAATCCTAAATTTTGGAACTACACGCCGTGTACTTTTCCACATGTCGTGTACTTTTGGCCGTGTTGGGATGAGTACACGGGGCGTGTAGCCATATCGGTGACATGGGGTGTAGGAACCGACTACACGTCGTGTAGTGGTACTTACACGCCGTGTTGTCAGTCTTCAGGCCTAAACAGTAAGGTAGTGGAGTAGCCGATAGTTGGGCGACAGTACACGCCGTGTACTTTAGAGTACATGTCATGTACTCATGTCGACGATTGAACAGTTTGGCGGTACCGCCAAATGAACAGTTAAATGAAAGAAGTACATGCCCTGTACTCAGAAGTACACGTTGTGTACATTGTTTTTTCAGCTTAAAATAGGCAGTAGCCTCCTCATTTGGCAGAGGAGACACATGATCCAATTTGGAGCCAAAGGAGGAGGTCGGACCATTGAAGCTCCACTGGGTGTTCGTCTGTAATCGGTTTCCACCTCAGACGATCCCGTTGGAACCGCACGGGTACGGGCTTCCACCTCCTCGGCTGGTTCTTACCAATTATTAACCTAACATGAGTTATTTATGTTTGAATGGGTTTTCTTCTTTGTCAGATCTACGCCGTTCTTGGGCATTTATGGAGTCAACATTCGGGTATAATGTTCGTTGGCGTATAAGGTAGGTGGCTTGGTGTAAATTTCCAACTGTTGTGTGTTTTTGTGCGTTTTTGTGCCACGAACCCATGTTGGGGTGTCGTGAGGCTGATTCCATTTCTATATTTAATACCTAAAATATCATAGGTTATTAAATTGTGATGATAAAATTATGGTTGTGATCATTGCATGGATCCGGAACCACCCCGGGGGGTGTGTTTCATTGTTTAACAGTTTGGCCAAGATACCCGAGGGTATTCCTTCAATGTAGTAATTGTATAATTTCCATGAGAGAGTTGCATGTTTACTTCATTTTGATATGTTGGTCATGGCCCGGTTACCTGTTTAGCCTGAGGGCGTTGTTTTGATTAGCTTGTGGGAACTGCACTGTTTAGCCCGAGGGCTGTAGTTATTTAGGCCTGAGGGAAACTTCTTCCGTGCCTGAGGGCCATAGACTCTGTTCCTGAGGTCGACACTATCTATGCCTGAGGGCAAAATTCTGTTATGCCTGAGGGCAATTACCTGCGGGTTGGGTTCTGCTTACATGAGGGTAAGGTTTTTGCTTGTCTAAGGACGTGGACTGTTTACGTAGAAATGAACAGTGGTGATTTCTAATATTTAATGGATTAAATGAATAATAATATGGCAATATAACTAGTAATTAGTGACTTTTTAGTACTGCTTACTTTATTGCATATTACTACTGCACACTATTATTGCATGCTTACACGCAGTTGGGTATGAGCCTTTGGTGGATGCCTACTGAGATATATTTATCACACCCTATTTGGGTCATGATTTTCGGCCCAAATAGATTACGTTTCTGCAGGTGTAGATGGGGGAAAGAGTCCCTATGCAGGTACTTGACTGTTGCTGAGGAGTAGGAGGGCATGGGACCGAGCCTAGGCTCGCGATGCCGCTCCTAGCTGTTTTGCTTGTTTTGTTGTACTCTATATTTTGTTGTACTGTATTGATGTATAACATGTTCTGGACATTTTCTTAGAACTTGAAACATTTAGCATCATCACTTCTATATTGTTGGTTATATACACTGCTGTAGTTTATTTCAGTTGTGTATGTTTACTGCTTCCGCTGTTGTTGTATTTTTATTCTGTATTCCGCTGTGCTAAACTTTGACAAATGAGGGCATATTTTCCCCACTATCAGACCCGGGCCCTCGCTGCTAGTCATCAGCCTCTGGCGTTTGGGGAAATGCACTTGATGTCACGTGGTGAACCGGGCTCGGGGCACCCGTTGCATGGCACCCGGGTCCGGGGCGTTACAAAGTTGTATCAGAGGGGTTCTTTTCTTTGACTTACTATTTAGAGCCGTAGTCAGGGATAGGATAAACGGTAGTTGGTAATAATATTTTCCCAGGCATAGCTAACCCGTGTACAGGGGAAATCCAGTCTACCTTGTATTGCAATTTTACTGATGTTGAAAATTTTATAGTTGATATGTTTTAACCGTTGGGTGACGCACTTTGAGATTTTGTAGTTTATGTTTTATCTATGGGTTCTATTTAGTTGCAACCTGGTGATATGAGGGTATGTCGTCTCATGCCTCATATAGGCACATGCTAGATATCACATGCCATGCATAGTTTCCATTCCATGTAGGTGCATTATAAATTCGCATGTTGTTGTGATAGTTGTTGTGCTAGAAAAGCATGTTGTTGTGAGATCTGCTTGATAAATACCTCCCTTGTGATTTGGTATTTTTTGTTTGATCTTGTTTATAGAATGGACGCCAAACTTTGGTTTTTGGGGATTATGGGCCCCCATTGACCAGAATTTGGTAGATCATTGACTATTTATTGGTTATAACACATATAAGATGTCAAACTTTGATTCGTGGGGAGTATGGGCCCCCACGGGTCAGAATTTGACACTTAGGTGTTGGTTTTAGTATTTTCTGGGTTCCAGGGAAGTTTCTGAGGCATACTGTCAAGAAACCCAGTATACACGCTGTGTAGTATTTTATACATGTTGTGTATGCTCTTCTGTTCAGGAAGAAAAATGAACTTTTTGAGTACGCGTCGTGTACCCTGAGTACACGCCGTGTAGTCTCTTACCGTGTCACAAACTGTGTGGGCGGCGACACGGGGTAGGGAAGGGCTTGGTTAAAACACGCCGTGTAGTTTTTGTACACACCGTGTAGTGTTGACCCAGAGTTTGGCCGTGTAACTAACAAGACGGGTTGGTGAACTCTTTGACAGAACACGCCGTGTCAATTATGGACACACTTTGTAGTCTGACCTGGGGACTCGGCCATGTAACTAACAACATGGGTCGGTGTCACCTCTCCCTGAACACACCGTGTACCTGTGGGACACGCTGTGTATTCTGGTCCGAGGACAGACCGTGTGGAGTTAGCCGTGTGGCTGGGAAATGGGGTGGTGTACACGACGTGTGCGGGTGTAACATGCCTTGTAGTGTCAATCCAAGTAGTCAGTCGTGTCACAGACGACATGGGAAGTTGGAAAATAACATCGTACATGCCGTGTAGATATTATACATGTTGTGTAGTTTTTTTCAATGGAAGCCGTGTGGCATAGCCATGTAGAAGGACCCGGGCAGGGGAAGGGAAGTCAAGTACATGTCGTATAGTCATTTTACACACTGTGTAGTCTTGTTTTGCCAATTTTGAATGCCTTCTTCCTCTTGTTTCCTTTATGGTTCCTTCGCTTTTTGTTCATAATAATCTTGAATCTGAGGCATGCTTTTGACCTTGTAGTGTCATGCTGCCTAGATGATCGCGAGTTGTTCTCCAGGAAAGCGGCGATTATTATACTCCAGAGATGGTGGGCCATGGCCTACCAGTTGATCCTCCAGTAGAGCCAGATGCAGTGCCAGCTCCTATACCGGACACAGGCGTAGAGGTGCAGTTCTGTGATGGCTTTATGCGGTTCATGCAAACCTTTAAGGGAGCACCGCAGGCTGCTACATCTATGGCTGAGCTGACTCTATCTTCCAGCAGCAGCATCCGCCTACGTTTTCAGGGGATGGTGGACCGTAGGCTGCGGAGTCTTGGCTAGGATCGATGCAGACTATTTTCAAGCATATTGAGATTCCTCCAGGGTGGAGGGTCAAGCTCGCGACTTACATGCTGCGTGATTCCGCCAAGAGGTGGTGGGATGTTACCACCCAGTCAGAGTATCACAGAGACATGGCATGGGAAGATTTTCAGGCATTCTTCTATGACTTCTTCTTTCCCGAGACGCTGAGGGCAGATAGAGCTCGAGATTTCATGAATCTGTAGTAGGGCGCCATGTCGGTGATGGATTATTCTGCTCGTTTTATGGAGCTTCAACATTTTACACATGTTCTAGTGGTTGATGAGACGTTGAGAGCCAGAAATTTTGAGGATGGACTTCGGTATGACATCTGAGCGCTGGTAAATGTTTTCAGGTTTCCTACTGTACACGCGATTTTGAATCAGGCGCTAATTACAGAGAGGAACCTGCGGGAATCTAGTGGTGTGGGCCAGGGCGGTTCAACACCAGTTACTGGTATAATTTCTGCTGGAAAGAGGAAGAGATAGATGGAATTCTCTCAGGGTGGCAGTACCTGCCAAGCAGCTTCTTCAGGTGGTCTAGTCAGGTGCTACCAGTGTGGCAGAGAGGGGCACAAGAGACCGTAGTGTCCATGAGACCCAGTGGAGTGCCGAACTTGCGGCAATATGGGTCATCTTCAGCGCTTTTGTAGGGTGTTTTTACCAGTGGCTAGTGAGAGGGGTTTTGTGGAGACTCCGCGTGCGGGAGTAGGACCAGTGGCTTCTTACCAGTGGGGGAACTGGAAAACGTCAGGGCGTGCAGGACGAGATGGTGGTCAGGGTCGTGGTAGCCAGACCCTAGGATCATAGAGGCAGCAGGGCGGGACAGCTCAGGGTAGCCAGGCTGTGTCACAGGTTCGTTGCACTGGGCAGGCATATGCAGTGCAATAGACCCAACAGGAGTAGGATCCCGGACCTTCGACAATCAGAGGTACTATTCTAGTAGCTTCTTTATTATCTTCAGTACTTTTCGATATGGGTGCTACACATAGTTTCATATCTTTACCCATTGTGGAGATCCTTGGGATCTATGTTTCTACTTCTTCCGATATCTTGACGCTAGACACTCCGTTGGGGACTAGGATGGCCGGTGTGCGTTAGTGCAAGGAGTGACCCCTTGAGGTTGGTGGGTGTAACTTCCTTTGGGATATCTATGTCATAGAGATGATGAGCTATGACATCATTCTCGGGATGGACTGGTTGGTTCCCTTCCGAGCCTTCGTAGACTTCTACCGTCATAGGGTGTGTTTCACATCACTAAAGAGCGGGGAGTTTCTATACAAGGGCGACTGGGATGTTCAGGCGAGTCGAGCTAGACCAGAGCATCATGGGCGAGGTGGAGTCACATCACAGATAGCGAGCTTATATCTAGATGATCAGGGGACTTGTAAGACAGATTTCCATCCAGTTGTCAATCGTTTCAGGGATGTCTTCCTGGATGACTTTTCAGGTATACCTCTGGTGCGTGAGGTGGATTTCTCTATCGAGCTTGTTCCAGGAGCAGTACCAGTGTCCATTCCTCCTTATAGGATGGCCACGCCTGAGTTCCAGGAGCTCAAGAGGCAGTTAGAGGAGCTACAGGCGAAGGGTTTTATCCGTCCCAGTAATTCCCCTTGGGGTTCTTTGGTTCTTTTTGCGAAGAAGGTGGATGGTACCCTCAGAATTTGCATGGATTATCGGAAGCTGAACCAGTTGACAGTTAAGAACCGATATCCCTTGCCGAGTATAGATGATCTATTTTATTAGCTTCATGGAGCAAGAGTGTTCTCGAATATTGACTTGAGATCCAGATATTATCAGCTGCGCGTTAGACCATCTGATATACCTCTCACAGCTTTCAGGAGTAGGTATGGTCTATATGAGTATATGATTATACCGTTCGGACTGACGAACGCGCCAGACATTTTCATGGCTCTGATGAATCGTTTATTTCATCTGTATCTTGATTCATTTGTGGTAGTATTCATGGATGACATCTTGGTGTACTCTCACACTCGACACGACCATGCCACCCATCTTGAGATCGTATTGAGTACACTGCGAGAGAATTGTCTATATGCTAAGCTCTCAAAGTGCCACTTTTGGATGGACTGGATTCACTTACTGGGTCACATTATCTTAGAGTCAGGAGTTGCAGTAGACCCATAGAAGGTGAGAGCAGTAGTTTCCTGGGAGCAGCCTAAAAATGTGCTTGAGTTACGGAGTTTCTTAGGGCTGGCTGGTTACTACAGACGCTTCATACAGGACTTTTCCCGCTTAGAAGCACTGTTGATAGGTCTGACTAAGAAGGGTGTGAAGTTAATTTGGTCAAAATCTTGCGAGACAGCTTTTCAGGACCTGAAGGGAAGGTTGATATATGCACCGATCCTGATACTCCTAGAGTAGGGGAAGATCTATACAGTTTAATGTGATGCATCAGGGATTGGGATGGGAGCGATTTTGATGCAGGGTGACCGAGTTTTTGTGTACGGGTCTCGGCAATTGGGGCCACATGATAGGAATTAACGGACGCATGATCTCGAGTTGGCTGCAGTTGTTCATGCATTGTGCTGTTGGAGACACTATCTATTGGGAGATCATTTTGTGGTTTTCACCAACCACAAAAGCCTCAAGTCTATCTTTACTCAGCGTGACCTGAATTTGAGGAAGAGAAGGTGGGTTGAGTACCTACAGTCCTTCGATTTTGATCTTGCCTATACACCTGGAAAAGGTATTGCAATAGCCAATGAACAGAGCAGGAAGACTCAGATACGGGAAGTGCAGGAGGCCAGTGGTGAGTGGCAGCTCAAGGCTTTCTTCTCTGAGATTCATCTGGAGGTGGACGATATTTAGGGGTAGGCTTATCTTTCTTCTTTGGCTGTGACATCTACCCTCCTGGAAAGAGTGTGGACGAGACAACTATCTGATTTGGAAGGCCTAGTTCTACGGGAGTCGGTGGAAAGTGAGGACCCTCCTCCCAGTTGGATGATAGGCGATGATGAGGTTTTGTGTTTCCATGGATGTGTATGGGTTCTAGGGGATATACATAAGGATGTGATGTGGGAGTTTCATGCTTCAACTTGGGCAGTTCATCCTGGGGTTACCAAGATGTACCGAGACTTGAGACGTCAACACTGGTGGCCGGGTATGAAGAGAGAGATAGCTGGTTTTGTTACGAGGTGTTCCAGCTGTCAGCAGGTGAAGGCAGAGCACCAGAGGCCAGCTGGGTTGTTACATCAGTTGCCCATTCCAAAGTGGAAATGGGATGATGTCGCAATGGATTTCGTGAAGGGATTTTCAAGATCACCTCGAGGCAATGACGTTGTGTGGGTTGTTGTGGACAGACTCACGAAGGTATCTCACTTCTTTCCGATCAAGGAGACCTTCGGTGTGGACATGCTCAGAAGCCTGTATATCCAAGAGATCATACGTCTTCATGGGGTCCCTCGTTCTATCTTTTCAGATAGAGACGCCCGTTTTACGTCTCGTTTCTGGCAGAGTTTTTCAAGGGCACTGGGTCTACAGGTGCTTCTGAGCACAGCATACCACCCTCAGACAGATGGCCAGTCAGAGCGAACAATACAGGTGCTAGAGGACATGTTGTGCGCATGCGTCCTAGAATTTGGGGGATCTTGGGAGAAGCATATACTATTAGTTTAGTTTGCCTATAACAATAGTTTTCAGGAAACTATTGATATGGCACCATATGAGGCTTTATATGGTAGGCCATGCCGATCACCTTTGTGTCGGTTAGAGGCAGGTGAGGCAGCTTTACTGGGGCCATAGCTCATACAGGAGAGATCTGAAAAGGTCTAGTTGATTCAGAAGCAGATGGCTACCGTGAAGTCTCGTCAGAATTCTAATGCTGATCGCCACAGACGACCTTTGGAGTTCATGGTCGGGGATCATATTTTCTTGCGTGTTTCACCGAGTCTGGGACACAAGAGGATTAGGAGACAGGGTAAGCTTTCACTGAGGTATGTGGGACCATTTGAAATTCTGGAGAGAGTTGGGCTGGATGCCTATCGGTTACAGTTACCAAATAGGTATCGAGCCATGCACGACGTCTTCCACGTGTCTCAGTTGCATCGCTACCATTCAGACCTGTCTCACACCTTTCAGCTCGAGGAGTTTGAGCTTCATCATGATGCGTCCTTTGAGGAGCATCCGATCTGTATCGTTGACAGGAGCACGAAGGTTCTCCGAGGCCGGTCAGTTCCTCTCGTACGGGTGATATGGCCGCATGGCCGAGTGCAGGAAGAGACCTAGGAGCGGGAGGCCGACGTACGTGATCAGTGGCCAGAGCTGTTCTGAGCTTATTCTTTGCCACCCTAGGAAGGGCAATTCGGGGATGAATTTCTATAAGGGGGAAAGTTTGTAAGAACCCGGTTCTTATTTTTGAGGTACGGGCTTCTTCTTTTTCCTTTTTCTTAATTGTTTTTTAGAAAATATGGAAAATGGGAAAAAATACTGAATTTTTGAACTACACGCCATGTACTTTTCCACACGCCGTGTACTTTTGGCCGTTTTGGGATGAGTACACGAGGCGTGTAGCCATGTCGGCGACACGGGGTGTAGGAACCGACTACACGCCGTGTAGTGGTACTTACACACCGTGTAGTCAGTCGGCAGGCCTAAACAGTAAGGCGGTGGAGCAGCCGACATCTAGGTGATAGTACACACTGTGTACTTTAGAGTACATGTCGTGTACTCATGTTGATGGTTGAACAGTGTGGCGGTGCCGCCAAATGAATAGTTAAATGAAAGAAGTACACGCCGTGTACTCATAAGTACATGCGGTGTACTTTGTTTTTCGGCTTAAAACAGGCAGTAGCCTCCTCATTTGGTAGAGGAGACACTTTAGCCGATTTGGATCCAAAGGAGGAGGTCGGACCTTTGAAGTTCCACCGGGTGTTCGTTTGGAATCGGTTTCTGCCTCAGACGATCCCGTTGGAACCGCACGGGTAAGGGCTTCGACCTCCTTGGCTGGTTCTTACCAATTCTTCTCCTAGCAGGAGTTATTTACATTTTAATGGGTTTTGTTCTTCATCAGATCTACGTCGTTCTTGGGCGTTTCTGTAGTCGGTGTTCAGGTATAACATTTTTTGGCGTATAAGGTAGGTGGCTTGGTGTAAATTTCCAACAGTTGTGTGTTTTTGTGAATTTTTGTGCCATGAACCCATGTTGGGGTGTCGTGAGGCTGAGTCTGTTGCAATATTTAATGCCTAGAAATGTATAGGTGATTAAATTGTGATGATAAAATGTTGGTTGGGATCGTTTCTTGTATCTAGAACCACCCCAGGGGGTGTGTTTCACTGTTTAGCTGTTTGGCCAGGATACCTGAGGGTGTGCCTTCAATGTAGTAATTTTAGAATTGCCTTGAGAGGAATTGCTTGTTTACTGCATTTTGATATGTTGGGCATGGCCTGGTTACCTGTTTAGCCTGAGGGTGTTGTTGTGATTAGCCTGTGGGCACTGTACTGTTTAGCCCGAGGGCTATAGTTATTTTGGCCTGAGGGCAACTTCTTCCGTGCCCGTGGGCCATAGACTCTGTGCCTGAGGGTGACACTACCTACGCCTGGGGGAAAAATTCTGTTACGCCTGAGGGCAATTACCTGCATGTTGGGTTCTGCTTACCTGAGGGTAAGGTTTTTCTTGTCTGAGGACGTGGACTATTTAAGTAGAAATGCACTGTAGTGATTTCTAATATTTAATGGATTAAATGAATAATAAGATGGAAATATAACTGGTAATTAGTGACTTTTTAGTATTTCTTACTTTATTTCATTTTACTACTGTACACTGTTGTTGTATTCTTACACGCAGTTGGGAACGGGACTTTGTTGGGTGCCTACTGAGATATGTTTCTCACACCCTGTTTGGGTTATGCTTTCCGGCCCAAACAAATTATGCTTCTACAGGTGTAGAAAGGGCCAAGAGTCCCTATGCAGGTACTTGACTGTTTCTGAGGAGTAGGAGGGCATGGGACTAAGCCTAGGCTCGCGATGCCACTGCCAGCTGTTTTTCTTGTTTGTTTGTACTATGTATTTTATTGTACTATATTGATGTATAACATGTTCTGGCTATTATCTTAGAACTTGAAAAATGTATCATCATCACTTCTATACTGTTGGTTATATCCACTACTGTAGTTTATTTCAGTTGTGTATGTTTACAGCTTCCTTTTTCTTTGTATGTTTATTCTATATTCCGATGCGCTACACTTTGACAAATGAGGGCATAGTTTCCCCACTATCAGACCTGGGCCCTCGCTGCTAGTCGCCAGCCTCTGGCATTTGGGGAAATGCGCTTGAGGTCACGTGGCGAAAGAGGCTCGGGGCACCCGTTGCGTGGCACCTGGGTCCGGGACATTACACCTAAAAGTCCTCTAATAAAATCAGCAACATTTGGAGTCGCACAAAGAAAATCGGAACAAGACGTTCAGTATGCACTAAGAATGAGAGTCTCTCTCTAGAAATCACTTCAACCGCATGCAATCTCTAGATTCATGGAACAGTATTAAACTATTTTCAAATGAGCTCCTATTAATAGGCACATCACCAATGGTCGGCTCCCTCCTCCAACAGTCACATTTTTCCTTTACTTTTGGAGGGACCTGTACACATGTCACTCAAACAACGGTTAACTAGTAATTGAATAGACGACATCATTTTTCCACAAAAACAATTGTAAGAAAAAATATTGTTACATAACCAAAAACTAATATTCAGAATTCAAGAAAATAAAAGTTCGAAGTCTAACCAAAAATGAATTCGGAGTCTATAATACAAGGATATTCGGATTCTGTTTTCTAGGAATTTGGATTATGTTTTATAGGAATTCGGAACCTGAACTATATAGAATTCCAGAGTCTGAATTTCAAGGAAATTTGGAATCTAGATTCACAAGAATTCCAAACCTGAACTTAAAAAGTTCAGAGTTTGAATTCATTAGAACTCAAAGTCAGAACTCATAGGAATTTGTAACCTGAATTCAGTGTCATAACTCAGTGTAATTCACAAAAAGAATTCAAAGTTAGTATTCATAAGAGTTCTTATTCAGAATTCGTATTCAGAATTCAGATTCAGAACTCAGAAGAGTTCGTAACCAGAATTCTGAGAATTCATAGTCAAAACTCAAAATAGTACGAAGTCTGAATTCTGAGAACTCGGAGTTAGAACTCAGAAGAGTTCATAACCAGAATTCTGAGAATTCTGAGTTTAGAATTCAGAAGAGTCTGTAACCAGAATTCAGATCCAAAAATAGAATGTTTTATATCTAGGTAATTATAGGATTCCGAGGTTTTTGTTACCAAAACGAATTTTACACTTAGAAAAATTATGATATGAACAATGAAAACATGGTAAGGATAAATTTCCTTGGGAAAGTGAATTCTTTCTTATAGAAGTAAAACACAGGGTAAAATGATATTTTCCTTGAGATAATGTGTTTGTGATTTTCAAGACAAGAAGGGGTGGTAAAGTCATAAAGAACCCTTAATGACTCAATAATATCCCCCAAGTATGAAGGAATGGAAAATTCATAAGTCAAACCTTATTGACTCAACAATCTCTCCCTCTTTGGAAAGAACAAACATCCTTACAAAAAATAATATAAGGACTTAGAAATATTTTTCTACACTTTGAGAATAAAACTTATCTCCATTATCATATGGGAAAAGATGAATACGACTAACTCCCCCTTAGGCTTTGGAGCCCTAAGGATCGTATTCTAGATTTCTGGAATGAGATTTTTCATTATAATGAGTACAAAAATCTCTGTAATGAAAACTAACCCTTAGATAAACTCCCCCTTACTAAGGGATATTTCTTCCTTTCTTATAATTCTATTTCCTTTCTCTCCCTTTTTGATTTTAAAAAAACTGAAGGAATGGAAAAGAAATTATAGTACCTGAAATATTAGTACAAAGCATGCAAACAGAAACGAGCAACCAAAATTTCATTAATATTGGAAGAATTTGTACAAGGAAAGAAAATACAACAAAAGATTGGATTTATTTTCCATCCTTCTCCTTGGGTATCAATTTCTTCACTATGGTTTTCAGCTTCTTTAGCTCCTTGTGGTCTTCCTCTGTTTGCTTCTCTAAGGCTTTGATCTTTTCTTCCTGAGCCTTTAGAGCCTCTGCCTGAGCCTTCAACAAGTCATCTTTCTTCACTAGCTTCTCATCAATCTCGATCTGGAGATCCCTTTATCTCTTCCAGCTTTGAGAAATAGAGTAAAATTTTCCATTCAGATCCTTGACCTCCTGAATCTGAGTATTCTGCTCAAGATTTAGCTTTTCCACAAATTTATTTTTGAGATCCTTGATTTTGTTGTCTTGAGTATCAAAATATTTCTTAACATCATCTTGAAACTCATAAAGCTCTCTCAAATATTCAACTATATTATTTGACTAGATAAATTTTTTCTTACAAGATCTTTTGTGGGATTCATAGTTAATAAGGAAAGATTTGAAATCTGATTCCAACTTGACACACTTTTCCATCATTATGGACACTAAATCTGATTTTTGGTTTAAAGTATGTTGAAGCATCTGGCATCTGGAATCAATCCTTAGGAAAATTGGAATGGTCCCAACAAGATTATTCAATGATTGAACTACGAAATCATGTCTAAATGAAGATGATTCTAAACCTGAGACTTTTCTTGGTAAAGGTTCTTTTTCTAGCTCAACAAGATTCATCTTCGAAGATCCCTCGGCTTCCTTTTTATTTGAAACAACTTTCGTAGGTGTAACCTCAACAACCCCATGTTTCCCTTTATTGGTTCTTGGAACAGCTTCCTCATCCAGAGACTTATGTTCACTGTCAGACAGCTGAACAAGCTTATATTCATTAACTTTCTCCTTCTCAGCTCTAGCCTCAGCATCCTCAGGGTGTATGAAATCTTGGTTATAACATTCATCCTCAGAGAGCTTGTTAAATTCTTCTTCACCCTTCTCATCTTCACCTTCCTCATCCTTCCTAAGAGTTGGGATCTTTGAAGACTCTTCTTCATAAGTTCGTATTGATAGTTTCTCATATGGGGTTTCCATTTCATGATAATCTTCAACCTTCTTTATAAGGTCTTCAGTGCCATCACTACATTCAACCACGTTATCTCATTTTTCTTCAACTACCTTTTCTTCAACAATATTTTCTTGTGCTCTTTCCGGAGTGAAAAATTTCTTCCCCAGAGTCTCAAGTAGGGGTTCAACCAAGAAATATTCCGGTATAATGATGTTCTCAGATGCTATTTCAGTATCCCTCAGAATGGATTGCACAATTTCAGCCTCAGATGTCTTCTTCGTTTGATTATTTTCCTTGGATTGCTTCTCAAGAACATAGGATGCCTTCTCTTTCAAAGCCTTGGCCTCTGTAAGATCCAATCCAAACTGTGACTCTCCTTCCTTCCGATTCTTTTTGTCTTCCCTCCATTTGGAAACAACCTCATCTGGATAAGCTTTCTACTTCTTGGGCTTTGGTGGTGCGGATTGAGTTTCTTTAGCTTTAGAGGTTTTCACTACTTCTTCCACTTCTTTCAACTTCCTCTTCTTTCCTCTATTCTTCGATGGTTAAGAACTTCTTGTTCATTCAGAATAACTTCAACCTCTTCCTCTTGTTCCTCGGCTTGGAACTACAAGGGATTTTGAAGGACTCCAAGCCCCGAATAAAAAGCTTGGAAAGAATGGTCGGGTATATAATAATCTGATATTTCAAGTTCCCATTCCTAATATTCTCTATCCTAATTAGAATATTATTCATCAGATTTATCTTCCTCAAATTCATCAGAAAATCTAGAATGAACATCTCACTCTTTTTCAAGGTGTCCTTATATCCTTTTCTCGGTACGATAAAACCCTGAACCCACAACTCAAGGATCCGATTATTAGTGGTCAGGTGAGAAATCATTGCAGTCTTGACATCTGTAAGTCCAAGACACTCCATAAATTTTACCTTGAAAAAACTTATTTGAACATCTGGCAACTTGTGGGAACAGAATTCAGCTTCCCTTCGAATGGAAGTCCAACTAAGCTAGCTACCTTAGTTTAAGATAAATCATAGGTTTCTCCATAACTTTTGAATGAAAACTTTTCTCCGCCTTCTTTATTAATGAAACTAACTGACTCATAATACTCAATAAGGATATCTGCATACACCAAGTCTTGAGAACCTGGATTTGATGTGTAGACACTCTCTCAAACATTCAACCTGATGTTCTTAGAGATTATAGAATCATATTTGTTGAAAAAATTCAGATACACCAACCTTTCTCTATATACTTTCCACTCCGAAATCGGCTTGATAGTAGACATATCTTTCTTAGAGGATTCTTCTACATACATTCGGACTTGAGAAAAATCTGAGAAGTTCAAAATGGGATTTTGTAAGAGGGGAAGAACATCGACATGAAAAGCCTTGAGATCGATGTGGGACAACCCTTTGGGGTCCTTTATATAGGTGTTTGATGTGACGGTTCATCTTCCCATCTTGATCCAATGGCTGATAATTCTTTTGATCAAATCTAATGGTTGACATGATACCCCAAGGAAAAATTTGGTAGGATCTGATCTTTTGAGGTTTTAAAAAGCAAATATTCAGATTTAAGAGAACTAAAATCCAAAAAAATTTAACGAAGATACTAGAAAGTGAATTATGACTATAAAAACATAATAAAGAAAAAAACAATTCATATATACAGGAAGATTATTTATAATAGGAAAAAAATATTCTTGAAGAAATTTAGATTCCAAAAAATTTTGATTACGAAAAAAAAATTCTATTACGAAAAAAAATTGAGTATGAAAATTTTCATTATGAAAAATCCTCATTGCGAACATCATCATTATGAAAATATCAAGTACCAAAATCTTCATTATGAAAATTTCAAGTAAAAAAAATTGAAAACTTCATTACGAAAATTTCTGAAAAACATCATTACCAAAAATTTTGAAAACTTCATTTCGAAATATTTTGAAAATTTCATTACGAATAATTTTTAAAACTAAAAAGGAAATGTGCCCCCCTATGAAAATGAGTTTATCACTGTAAGGATATTGGTTTCAATAGGAAGTTAGCATGGAAAATTGTCTTATGGTTATTATTCCTAACATCTGTTTAATATATTCAAATCTATCGGAGGGTAAGGATTTTATGAAAATATCAGCAAGTTGATCTTGTGTTCCGATAAATTGATGAATGATATCTCCTTTTAGTGTGTGATCCTTAAGGAATTAATGCCTAATATCTTTGTGTTTTTCATGAGAGTGTTGTGAAGGGTTTTTACTAAGGGAAATGGCACTTTTATTGTCACACAAAATTTTTGTTTTGGTAAAACTCATACCATAGTATGTGAGTCTGTGTTTCATCCACAGCACTTGATCACAATAACTTCCAGCTGATACATATTCATCTTGAGTAGTAGAAAGTGATACTGAGTGTTACTTCTTGAAAGACCAAAAAACTAATGAATCTCTTAAGAAATGACAAGTTCTGAATGTGCTCTTTCTATCCATTCTACATCCACCAGGAGTCAGCATCCGAAAGACTTTTCAAAACAAAATCATTTCCAGAAGTATAAAAGATTCCTAAATCCATGGTTCCCTTTAAGTAGCAAAAAATTATTTTCACTTCCTTTAAATGAGATTCCTTAGGATTGGATTGATATCTTTCACATAAGCATACTAAAAACCTTAAGTCTGGATGAGTAGATATCAAGTAAAGTAAACTTAATATCACACCTCTAACAGATGTTTGATCTACTGGTTTCCTAGCTTCATCAAGATCAAGTGTGTTTTAGGTACCAATGGGAGTACTTATACTCTTAGTGTTTTCATATCCATACTTTTTGAGAAGATATTTAATATACTTATGTTTTGATATATAGATTCCTTCCTATTTTTTAGAGATTTGAAAACCAAAGAAAAAAAGATAAATCACCTATCATACACATTTAAAACTGATATTTCATTAGATCCGTAAAGGAATAAGTTAAATATTTCTGAGTTAAACGAAATATAATGTCCTCAACAAAAATTAGAACAATCAAAACATTTTTCTTATCTTTATTTATAAAAAGGTTTGGATCTTCATTTCCCTTAACATAATTATTTTGAAGCCAAAATCTTGTAAGTCTATCATACCAGGCTCGAGGGGCATGCTAAAGTCCATACAAAGATTTGGTAAGTCTAAAAACATGATCAAGATGTTTTTTATCTTCAAAACCAGGAGGTTGTTCAACAAAAACTCCCTCTTGTACATAACCATTAAGGAAACAACATTTCACATCCATTTTAAAAAGTTTGAAACTGAAGAATGATGCAAAGCAATTAAAATACAAATATATTCATGTCTAGCTACTGGAGCATAAGTTTCTTCATAGTCTATTCCTTCTTTTTGATTATAGCCTTTAGCAACTAATATATATTTATTTTTTACTATGATTCCATTTTCATCACCCTTATTTCTGACAACCCATTTTACCCCAATAACAGATGTTTCCTTAGGTCTTTCAACCAAGGTCCACACTTTATTCCATTCAAATTCATTTAGCTCATCTTACTTAGATTTTATCTAATCATCATCACCTAAAGCTTCATCAGTTCCTTTTGGTTCTAATTGGGAAATAAATTCTAGATATTCTAATTTATTTCATAAGAAACTTCTATTCCTTACAGGTTGATTCACATCACCAATGATGCTATCACTCTGATGATTCTTTAAAAACAACTGATTTGGGTTTTGTAAAACATATTCATCAATATAGGGTAGGAAATACTCTGGGGTAAATGTTTCAAAAGTATCTTCTTGGAAATTTTCCTTATGAAAAGGATCTTCTATCAATGGTTGATAATCAGTTTTTGAAAACATATCTGAATATATAGGTTGGGGTTGTTTGAAAACAAAGGGATCGGCTTCATCAAACTTGACATGTACTGTCTCTTCAACAGTACAAGTGTTCTTTTGAAAACTCTATATGCCTTAGAAGTTGTAGAGTATACTAAGAAAATTCCTTCATCATATTTTGGTGAAAAATTATAAAGATTGTAGTTAGTTTTCAGAATTAATACCTTGCAACCAAAAACGTTGAAGTAGGAAATCCTTGGTTTTCTACCATTCCATAACTCATAAAGAGTTTTATTAAGAAAAATTCTAATCAAAACACGATTTATAGTAAAACAAGAAGTACTTACATCTTTAGTCCAAAAATGTTTGTTTATAGAATACTCACTCGACATGGTTCTAGTTATCTCTTGAAGAATTCTATTTCTTCTTTCAACTACACCATTCTATTGAGGGGTTCTAGGTGCTGAAAATTTTTGAGTAAGGCCATTTATTCTACAAAAAGTTTAAAAATCAGAATTTTTAAATTCTCCTCCATGATCACTATGAATAGTTTTCAATGGAAGGTTTTTCTCATTTTTAACTTGGGCTCTAAAACTTTTGAGAAAATACAAATCTTCAGACTTTTTTGCTAGAAAATAGACCCACATAAATCTAGTGTAATCATCAACTAGAACAAATACAAAATATTTTCCTCCAATGCTTCCATTTTCTATAGGACCAAAAAGATCCATATGCACTAACTATAATGGATCAGTAGTTGAGACTTCACCGACTGATTTAAAACATGATTTATGTTTCTTTCCATATTGATAGGGGTCACAAACTTTTGAAGAATAAAATCTAATCTCTTGTAGATCCTTAACTGCTATTTTTTTAGAAAGTTTACATAGATTATTAAGGTTATAGTGATCTATCCTTATATTCCACAACCAAGAACAATCTTCAATTGCACTAAGGAAAGGTAGATCTTGGCTCCTAATGTCTTCTATGTTTAGTTTATATACATTCTATTGCCCATGGGTAGAAAGAATAAACTCTTCCTTAGAATTGTGTACTAAGAACTTATTATTCCTAAAATTCACAAGGTAACCTCCATCACATAATTGACATATGCTAATGAGGTGGTGGTTAAGACATTTAACAAACAAAACATTTGAAATCAATGTTTTTCCAAGAAGAACGATGTTACCTATACCAATAATTTCTTCCTGAGCATTATCTCCGAAAGTTACTCTTCCTCCTTTAGTATTGATAATCTTTTCAATGTAATTTTTGTTACCAGTCATATTCTGGGAACATCCACTATCCATGTACCAAGTATTGATGTAGGTACCTTCTCTATTTTCCTGAAAATAAGAAAAAGTTAGGTTTTTTGAATCCAAACATGCTTGGATCCGGAAATCTCAGAAAGAAAAATTTTAGGAACCCACTTCTTTTTAGAAAAATTGGCTTTATGAAATCTAAAAGACTGAGTTTTTTTTTGAGAAAAAAATTCTCCCAATTCCCATGACACTGACACTTAGTATAGAATAGATTAATTTGAGGAACAAAATTATTGTTTGTTAAAAATCGGTTTATAACTAGTATAACAAAAACCAGAACTATTCCTTAGAGGTCAGATTTGAGAATACATCTTATCAAAATTTTCCTTACCTAAGGTAAAGTTTGAAAAACACTTCCTCAAGGAAAAAAATTGAGATTTCAGTTTGATAACCAGGTTCTTTTCTTCTAAAACATTTTATTTTGAACTAGAGTTATGCTTGAAAACATTTTTCTTTGAAATTATGTTTTCAATATCCTTAGAAAGATTATTCTTCTCAGAATTTACTTCCTCAAGATCTTTTGAAATAATTTCAAAATCAACATTTTTCTTATCAAGATCTTTACAAATATCTGATATTTTGTAAGTAAGAATAGAATTTCTAGAGTGTGCCTTTTCATGATTTTTTAATTCATAACCTCAATGAGTTTAGAAAACCAAGAATATTCTTCATAGGTAGGTAAAGTATTATATTCATCAGAAGAATATTATTCATCAGAAGAGTTAAAATATTTACTATCACTATAGTTTTCATTCAAAGAAACATTGGTCATTGATTCAGAATTGTATACCTTAGCCATTAAGAAATGATTTTCAATAGGTAGTCTGGCTATTAGACCAAGATTATTCTATACAGAAGATTTTTAATCTGATGATTCATCTGAAGAGTCACCTCCACTATCACTCCAGGTGTCATTAGCTTTCAAAACATTTTTATCTTTAGCTTTGTAGTACTTATTTCTGTTTCTCATAGAATGCTTTTCCATTCATTCTTTTCTCTTAAGCATAGGACAATCAGGTCTTATATTTCCCCCTCTCTTGCATTCATAACAAGTGACTTCTAAATCTTTCTTATCTTTCCTTTCCTTTTTATTATATCTATATTGAAAGTTCTTCTGTCCAACTATCTTGTTCATCCTTCAAGAATGATTGGAAAATTCATTCTCTGAAGATTAACTTCCAATAGATTTGGATTGGATAATAACCTTCTTAGATTTATATCTAGTAACTCTCTCAGGAGTATTGTCTTTCATATTATTTGAAGTTATAGTAAGGCAACACTGGCATTCCCATTCTTCTTCTTTATGTTATCAGCATCTCTCATTATTCTAGTCTCATGTTGAAGAAGAGTTCCAAAAATTTCATCAAGAGAAATCTGAGTAACTTTCCTGTTCTCATAAATAGAAGTTCTCTTGGATTCTCACTCCTTTGACATAATGTCTATGATCTTATCAATAAGAGCTTCATCATCTAATCCTTTCTCACCCATTGATTGTAAACTATTCACAATAGTCATGAATATTTTTTGCACCTTACATATGGGTTCTCCATAAGGAAAGAAGAAACCATGATATTCAACTCTGAGCATGGCTCTTCTAGTTTCAATAACTTTGTATTTTCCAAAGTGAGTAACTTCAAGTTTCTTCCATATACAATTTTCTGCTTCACAAGATAAAATTTGGCTATATATATTTCTAGTCATAGAACAAAGAAAAGTATTTCGTACATTAAAATTCAGTTGATATTCAGGCTTTTCTTGATTGGTGAAGGTACTAACTTCCTTTTTAGGGATTTTATATCCACCAGTAAGCATAAAAAAATTATCAAGTCCAGTATTAATAATGAAAGTCTTTATTCGATCTCTCCAATATTTGTAATCATTCCAATCAAAAATAGGTGGTCTAGTTGGATTGATATTGTCTATGTAACCAACATTGATTCCTTCCATCTTTAAGAAATATCATTCTAAAAAAACATATTAGTAATAAAATCTTGTAAACAAGAAAATTATTACTCAGCAAAGAAAATGAAAACAGAGTGTTTCTTTGAAAAATATGAATCCAAACTTTTTGAGTCCGAAAATATGATTCCGAAAATAAGAATAGGATAAAATATCTTCTTAATTGAATCGTGAGATTAATTCAGATTGAACCAATCCTCTGATACCAATTATGGAGATGGTATGTGAGTATGATATACTCTATAATACCAAATGTAGGATTGAAATAATAGATATACTGAATCAAGTATCTAAATATTCTTAAAATACAAGAGGGGGTGAATTTTAAACTTTTAAAAATTCATTTGGAACATTTAAAGATAATTATGTATAACAAGGTTAAACAAGGTAATTCACAAAACCTCTAGTTCTACACAATTTCTTGATTCTGAAAATATGATTATGAGAATGTGAATCTAGAAATATGGTTCCAAAAAATGAAAATTAATGAAATTTTACAATGATGAAGATTCTACCTTAAAGCGTATAGAATCTCGCTAAACCAGAGTACAAGTATAAGGAAGTATAAGATAGTTATACTTTCCTCAACAAATAAAATGTAGTGGAAAACTTGTAACAAAACAAGAAACAAGTAGTAAATCTTTTAACCCAAAGAGAAGGGTATCCAACAACCTTGGATAAAGGTCCCTTGATTTATACTTTCATGAAATTATATCTTATCCACACTAGGGTAAGCCCTCGATATGAAGATCGAAGTCTGTATTGCTATCCTCGTATGCCCTAAACTTCAAGGTAGTCGGTAACTCTATCTTCCTCATCATGGAATCCCTCAACTTCAAAGCAGTCGGCACCTCTTTCTTCCTATCCCCGGAAGCCCGCGAATGTAATCGGAATCATTCGGATTCGCATAATGAAAATCTGAACATGGAGTCTAGTATGTACTAAGCAAGAGAGTCTCTCTCTCGAAATCACTTCAACGTCATGTAATATCTAGAGTGATTGAACAGTGTTAAGCACTTTTCCAATGAGCTCCTATTTATAGGCACATCACCAACGGTCGGCTCCCTCCTCCAACGGTCATATTTTTCCTTGAATTTTAGAGGGACCTCTACACATGTCACCCAAAAAATGGTTAGTTAGTAACTGAATGCATGACATCGTTTTACAACAAAAACAAGTGTAAGAAAAAATATGGTTACATAACCAAAAACTAATATTTCGAATGTAAGAAAATAAAAGGTTGGAGTCTAACCAAAAATGAATTCGAAGTCTATAATACAAGGATATTCAGAATCTTTTTTCTAAGAATTAGGATTCTGTTTTCTAGGAATTTGGAACCTGAACTATATAGAATTATGGATTCTGAATTTCAAGGAAATTCGGAATGTGGATTCACATGAATTTGGAACATGATCATACAAAGTTCTGAGTCTAAATTCATTAGAATTAGAATTCAATAATCATAGGAATTTGTAACCTGAATTGGGATTCAGAACTCAGAGGAATTTGTAATGAGAATTCAGAGTCAGTATTCATAAGAGTTCATACTCAGAATTCGTATTTAGAATTCAGAGTCAGAACTCAGAAGAGTTCATAAATAGAATTCTGAGAATTCAGAGTCAGAACTCAGAAGAGTTCAAAGTCTGAATTCAGAGAACTCGGAGTCAAAACTCAAAAGTGATTGTAACCAGAATTTTGAGAATTTAGAGTCATAATTTAGAAGAGTTCATAACCAGAATTCTGAGAATTTGGATCCTAAAACAGAATGTTTCATATCTAGGTAATCATAGGATTCCGAGGTTTTGGTTACAAAACAAATTTTACACTTTGAAAATTTATGATATGAACAATGAAAAAATGGTAAGGATAAATTTCCTTGGGAAAGGAAATTTTTCCTTATAGAATTAAAACATAGGGTAAAATGAGATTTTCCTTGAGATAAGGTGTCTGTGATTTTCAAAACAAGAATTGATGGTAAAGTCCTAAGGAAACCTTAATGTCTCAAAAATATCCACCAAGTATGAAGGAATGGAAAATTCATAAGGGAAACCTTATTTACTCAACATTATATAAATCATGTAGAAGAAACAAGTAGTGTATGAGGCATGTGTCTCACATAAGTAAAGGTGAGACAAAAATCCCTTACTTTAGGTCTGATTCAAACTGTGCATGTTTAAAATCATTTATAGTGATTTTAAATAAATTATTAACTTATTAAATAATAATAATAATATTTCTTGATATCAAATATGATTAATTTATGTCATTATATTACCTATTTATTAACAATTTAATGATAATGCAACGTTTTAGGTAATAACCTCTTTGTTTATCGTACAAGTTTTGACTTGTTATTCTTGATCATATTACATAGACCTTGTTTGTTTACTTCTAAAATGTGAAAAAATATTCATATATCATATTTATTTCATATATATATGCATATATTTATATATATAAGATGGATATGTGAAATACAATACACAGTTCATTGAGACGGTAAGTCGTACGTACGCATGAACATTGTTTCAATTTTATAATCATACTGAATAAAAGATGGTAAAAGACATATACATATATGTATATATTATTAAATTTGGATTATTATTTAATATATTTCATATTTATTAATTATATACATATTTTTATAATCATTCATGAAAAGGATAACATGGAATATGAATCTCATCGCGTCGTGGAGATGGTAGTCTATACGTACGTATGAGCGACGATATCATTCTCTCAATAGTAAAAGGCTAAGAAATTGACTGGTATATTAACTATAAATAATCATTATCTTTTCATATTTTTTATTTATATCCATTATATCAATCATTATAGCCATAGAAATAATGTAGTGATGAAAAACATATTACTCTACGACGTGGAGAGGGCAAGCTGTACATACAGAGGCACGGTGATTTCATTTTTTGTATGATGAATAAAAGGTGTAATATGTTTGTTACATAATAATTAAAAAATATCAGAATATATGTGATACTATAGTTATTAATTTAGATTGTAATCAAAAAATGAGGATAAATTATAAGAAGAAACAATTTTGAAAGAGTCGGTGAGGAGATAACCTCTTCTTCGACAATCACCCTCTAGATATCATCTTAAGGACACTCATGTTTGAATATTTAAAAAATCAGAACCTGTATAATTTTAGAAGGTATGTTGATAAAGTAAATTGGAATGGGATGGATGATCATGAAGGCCCAATGTGAGGTGAATAATTGAGATAGTTAGTTCCCTTTTATAATTGAGGAGAGGCGAACTTTCGAATATCCTCAATATATTAAAATATAATAAGATTATTCTAGATCTAAATACATAAAAAAGAGCAATAAATAAAAATCAGAAGATATTATCAACCATATCCTATCTCCTTGTGTTTATTTACCATTTTTTATTTTTAAATAATTTAATAATAAATTAATTTGATAAGGTATCATTATTTTCAATTTCAATACTATTCATTTATTATGACTTGGAATACATAATGAAAAAGTGTAAATTAGAATATAATGCTTTATAACTTCTATAATATATCTTATATATCTTATAAATTTTTTATATAAACTAACTAATCAAAAATATATCAAAATTAATATTATTAAAATTAATTATTCTTTTTTTTTCTTCATATAATTTCATAAATATTATTTTCGCATTGAAGAACTTTTTAATGAAATTATATAATATCTAAAAATGAAAAATAATTTTTTATAAGAAAAAGAAATTTTTTTATATTAAAATATAAATTTATATTAATTCATATCATTATTTTTAACCAATTTTGATACATAAAAGATATTGAATACAAGAGAGTGTGGCTTTGTAACTATCATCGATTTAAATAATATATAACATATTTTCATGGAAATGTGTCTATTAAACAACTAAAAATATATCATAATGTGAAAATGGTCAAATCCTCTTCATCTATTCAATTTTTTTACATGTTTTGGTTTTATTTTAAACCATATCATTTTGATTTACCCTTAATTAATCTGTTGTAATATTTTTTATGGTAACATCATTTTAAATATTACGAGGTTATAAATTATTTATTATATGGGGTAAATTTTCCATAAATGAAAAATTTATGAATTTTATACCTTATAATTATCTATATTTAATTTAAATGATTTTTATGATATTTAATAAATTTAATAAAATATTATCTTTGTAAAATACCATTACTTTTAATTTTGACATTTTCAAAAATTTGTCTTTAGAGAAAACCGAATAAGTAATTAAATTAAAAAAAATTATGAAACTCATAACTTGTCATAATGACCTGTAAAATTCTTGGGCCACCTTATTTAATTGAAATTATTTTTAATTTAATATTTTATATTTCCATTTATTTAAAAAATATTGCATCATATTGTGTAACCCTTTAAACTAAATATTTATTTTTTAAAAATTAAAAATAAATTGCTAAGATGAAGATTATAATTTTAAATTACAAATTAATATTTTTAGTCGAAATTATATTTTTTATAAACTAATATTCAAAATGTTAATGTTATTCCAATAGGGAGTGTGGAAATTAAAACATATCATAAAATAAAATATAATAAATGTCATGTTCTCAATCAAGTGGCTTAAAAGTATATAATTTCTGACTAAGGTTGATTTTTTTTAAAACCCACTCATACAATGAAATTAATATAAGTGTCCGTGTAATTTTATAATATTGTAAAATTATTTTTTACCTTTAATTACACTATTTACCCTCAATCGTGGTAAAAAAACTCAAAAATATTATTCATCAAAAATTAATTTGAGCCAATTGGATGATAAATATCATACTAATTAAAACCATGCATGTCTATTTTTTAAAATTCAATTCACATAAGTGATGAAATTAATCATAACACTAATCCTACAGACGTAGTGAGAAGCTGGTAAAAAGAACTTTCACAAGTTAAATAAGATTTTATATATAATTTTAATAAATATTCATTCCAATGTAATAAATTGGATTAATATATGAATAATGGACTTTTGACTTTAAAATAAATTTAAAATATTACAATTATTTAAATGAATTTTTTTTTTAAATATACGGTAGTACTTTTAATTATTCATCAAAAAATAAAACATAGAAAATTTGTAAAAATTCACTCTAGGTTAATTTTGAAATTCTAATATACAATTTTTTTGTTTATTTCAGAATATTCAATTTTTTCAATGTATAGAATTAATTTTATTATTGTTCGTAAAAATACATAAAAAGAATATTCTTAAAAAAATAGTAATTTTTAAAATATAAATATTTTTATCAAAATTTATACATTTCATTATAAATATGTTTTATTTATGTGAAAAATTTTAAAATTTAGTTACTAATATTGATATTACAATGTTTAATGCCTATCTTATAACTATCTAATTTAAATGATGATAATAATAAATTGATGTTTTGCCAAAACACAATGTTGGGTGTAAGGTAATCTATGACGGTGTTGCATATAGTGAATGATTAACTTGGTGTAGCGTATAACATAATCTGAACATAGTGATTTTATATAATAATAATAAAATATATTTAGTGGTACATGAGGTGAAACATATAAAAAATAATAAAATAATTTGAAAAAAATAATTCACAAAATCATAGGTTGTTACAAATATCATATATAAACATTAAACATGCCATTATAACCATCTATTAAATATTGTGATGGAATAAGAATTACATCGTACTGTGGAGATGATAATTCGTACATACACATGAGTGATGTTTTCATTTTCTATAGGATATAAATATGGTAAGAAATGTTTGTCTCCTAATAACTATAACATATCAATATATTTATTATACTATATTTATTTTTTTAGGATGGTTACAATAGATTTATTATAATTAAATGAAGAATGAAACTTTTAAGTCTCAGTAAAGATGTTTACCTCTTCTATGGTATAATTCCCTAATATTTCTATTATGGTGACTATGTTTGGTCTATTTTATATAAAATAACCTATAAAAATAGTATAATTATGTTTGTACGAGATATTGGTCGGCTATGGTCGATCTAGAAGGATCTTAGTTGTGTAAATAAATGATATAATGAGTTTTCTTTTATATGGGAGGTAAAGGAAACATTTGTAATTACCAAAAAAGACTAAAATATAACTAAGTTATTCAAAATACAAAAACATAAAATTTGGAAAATATCAAATACAAAATGGATATGATATATATATCATCATCTTATAAAATATAGAATGGTTTTTACATCATTTTAGATCATATCATTTGGATTAACCCCTTTGTTAACCAATTTTAATCTTAATCATGGAAATGAATTATTAATATTAAAAGGAAATAATTTTAGATATGAGTTAAAATTTAACTCATAAATGTTAAATGGGTAACATATTTTACCATGTATCATCTTACATGTTCACTTTATTTATTTTTATTATTTTTAAATATTTTAATAAAATATATTTGTGTTAAAATACTATAAATGTCATTTTATAATGTATTCATATAATTTTACATTGATAATAACTCAAAATAGTGTAATTAGAATATTAACCTTTCACACAAATATAATGTGTAATATTAATCTATAAAAGTAAAATTTAAAAATTATTATAAAAAATGATAATACTTTTAATATGTTTATATTCATTTATTTTATTTTTTATACTAATTGAATAAATACATTTTTAGTGTTGTGTAATAATTCAATGTAATTATTAAATTAAATAATATTAAAAATAAATTACTATGATAATAAAATTATTTTATATTTTAAATAATCTTTTAAAACTAAAAATATACTCATTTTATACTTAGGTAACAAATTTTCATGTATTAAAATCAATGGTGGGTCATTTTTTAAATATTATTTTATTATAATTATATAAAAGACATTATAATATAAATATGTAATGAGGTGGACATATATTTGATACATGGATTAAAATGGTAGAACTAAACTCATAAAATACAATAATTTTGGGCTTTCGAGAAATTTTAAAGCCCTATCCCAATGTTTTAACCATATTTAACATGTTTTACACTTACCGATGTGACAAAAATTACTATAGTTACTATTTAAGTTGACCAAAAGTAAAAGTTAGCTATTTATAAAATTTGTTCATATTGATTAAAAATATTAAATACAATTTTCAGGATGTAATTTATATAAGTGTTAGAAATTAGTTATAACATAAATATGTAAAACTCGATACAAGTAATTTTTAGAGAAAAAAATTTATGCATTGAAAGGAAATTACATTAAAAATAAGCATTGTTTGTCAAAATAAAATTCATTTTATTATTTTAAAAAATTGTTCTAATATAACATTAATAAAAAATCAAAATAAAAAAAGAAATTTTTTTACTTTATCTAATTAAAATAAATTATAGTATTTAAAAAAGTTGTAATATACACTAACCACTGAATAATATATCATTTTAACAAATTACCAAAATTTAAGACGAAGATATTTTATATATTCTTACTTAATAAATTAATTTGATTATATTAAATGTATTTTTGATATTTTTTAGAAAATAAATACGATTCCCACTCCCAAAAATGAATGATGTCATATTTTAAAGGAAATGTAATTTTGAAGAAAAAATTGTCTTCACCAAAATTGTGTTATTATTTCATAAAAATTTAAAAATAAATTTTTATTTAGTTGGAACATTATATAGATTTTATAATTATTTTAATTTTATTCATACCCACCAATTTCATCGAATGGGTATCACTATGAAATTTAATTAGTAATATTTCATGGTTTGTTTAATCTTGTTATTGATTGTTGTAAATGTTACTGAACATTGTCTTCCTTTAAAATATCAACAAGTCTCATTCCGTACAATTTAATAAATTGTGTCTTCATAATTTCAACTTATTATTAGTAATTAGGGCTTTGATATTCGAAAAATCCATTTTTCAAATATGAAATTGTAATAATGGTTAATTAAAAATACACTTGAAAAAATAAAATGGAAAAATAATAATTTTATTTTGATTAACACATAAACCAAATTCTGACTAAGAAACAATTAGTTTGAAGTAAAAATATGTACCTGGAGGAAGAGTAATTTACCTAGAATAATGACCACAATAAAGTGGATGATCATGAAAACATTAACCAAAAATCCATAAATAATATCGCTCAGAAGAAGACCATCAATTAATCAAACATGAAGGTAATATGAAAAAATTTCTATTAAGGTCATGTTCATAGTGTTTAGTAATTCTAGTAACATCTAAATTAATAACATAAGGAAATATAATTAAATTAAATTTAGAATTTCAATCATTAATTAATTTCCACCAAAAAACATAATTTTCTTCCAATGGTGTGTATTGAAGTATAATATTTTTATTAATGAATCAGTAAAATATTTTTACTAATACAAAAAATAAAATCAAGTTATTCATATGTTCATTAAATGTTATAAAAATTGAAGGTTTTGTGTAGGATAAGATAATATCCAAATTTTATAAACCATAATTTGAGGAAATAATTCATTTAACTATGGAATTTACACAACAATAATAATGGATCTATTTATATCATACATAAATAACTCTACATCCCAAAAAACATAGTGAATTAAACATTTAAGAATGTTTTTGTCATCAAAGGTGACCTCATACCTTACATCTTATATTTCGTAGATATTAATTTCATTTTTCCCAAATAATATTTCATATTAATTCACATATTAGACAAAAGGTTTTGTGTAAATAAATCCAATTAAGTGTCTCAAAAAATATCATTGAACATAATGATATATCATAAATAATCATAAAATATATTAAACATCATCAAAATGTCATTAATCGAATTTATATACATTCTTGAATGGTATACAGTGGTTTTACTATAAATATCATAAACATATGGCATTGTTAATGAATTATTTTTCAATAATAATGTTTTTATATATGTGAATATAATAATATTATAACATCAAATCAATGTTTTATTTAAACCCCAATAGACTATTCGTCTTGAAACCAAGTATTTTCTCTAAATCAACTTAAAGTACCCATACTAAAAACACTAAAATGGATGATATATCCATAATGGGGTCAATATATCATATATTATCCTCAAAATAAAAACATATACATTTCAATATTCCTTGTTCCCCAAATTAAATCACATACTATTAAACTTATTCCATAAATCCAAAAATCATTATCAATGAAAACCTAAATTAATTTTTTATCATTCCATTAATCCATTTCATATTCAGCAATACTATCCTATTTAGTTCATCGATATCAATAATATGTTGATATAAATTAAACATTACAACCTGATAACTAAATCACCTTTATTGGTTATTGGTACCATTCAAAACATGTTGTCATATCCGTAGTGAAAAACTATCATGGAACCATAATTTTATGTTTCATTGTTTATATATGCATAATAAAATTGATTCAACACTAGTTCAATATTATTATAATAAAAAATTCAATCATGTATCTTTAATGATTGAAAAACTAAGGACTTTCCTTGTTCAAGGAGTTAACCATTGTAAAAGATAATTGCCTCAAATAATTTATATA
Source organism: Viscum album (assembly GCA_963277665.1). Taxonomy (NCBI): domain Eukaryota; kingdom Viridiplantae; phylum Streptophyta; class Magnoliopsida; order Santalales; family Viscaceae; genus Viscum; species Viscum album. The sequence goes on from OY728133.1 coordinate 977,937,717, forward strand.
TTTTCAACACATGAGATATTTAAAAAAAATAGAACCTTGGGATATACATTTTATTCATTAATAATTAATTTTAATTTCCCACAGTAATAAATTTCACTATGGGATTGATTTCAAAATATAAAAGATCTTCCCATTCATTTGAGACATCAACTTGAGTAATTTTTACCACATTATTGACATATAAGAGGATGAATATTCATTCTTCTATGGTATTAATAAAACCCTATATTTATCTATTTTAGTTGTGTTGGGGAAATAATCATTATGAGGTTCTTAATCATATAATTAGGTAACTAATTAATCATAATGGTATGGTTTCTACTTCCATCCAACTTCTATGTTGGTTTCTCATGATTACAGTCATTCAATTTCCCATAACAATTATCATGAATCCTCCTAGTTTAGGACAATTAATAAAACCAAAATCATAGTGTTAGAAAAATAATCATAATGGGAAACCATAGAAAATTTAAAAAACATTTTTAAGATATCTAAATAATGGAACATTATTTTCCATTTATGATAACAAAAAATTAGATGGGGACATATTTTTTTATCATCTATTCAAGTCCTTGATAATTATTCGTAATGAAAATGAGATTTAACCCAATAATATACCCCATGAGTATGAAATAAGGTTAACATTAATGGGACACTCACCACACACAAAAATTATTATTGATATGTACTCAACCATCTCTCTTCAGGGTTATTACCCCTAGATTCCTCAATTCCAAAACTACATCTAGTTGAGGTATCCTAGTAGATAATTATTTCAAGATAAGATACTTAATATCAGCCATTCCAAAATACTATTATTTAATCATAAAATTAAACATAATCTAAATTCATTTATTAAATTTCTAAAATCATAATATCTAAGGATTAACCATTTCCTTGATACCACTTATAGAGAAATGGTAATTTCATACATAGATATTATATCTTATAAGAATATTATAAAATTTATTTGGAAAATACTTCATGAATATGGTCATGGTCTATATTCATTGGAAACATTAATACATTATCAAATGTTTCCTAAATTATCTAAATGATGGACTCACCTGTTTTCATAATCCCAAATCAAGTTTCTTTTATATGATAATCATGTTTCATTAATATTGTTTTTATCAGTTAATAGCTCTGTATTTTTAATCTCACTATTCTATCGACTATGTTTATAGTGGAAAAATTTTCTATGTAAAAGGTTACCAGTAGAGGTTATCGATAGAGGTTAGCACTAGATGGTTACCTATGGAAGGTTACTGCTCAAAGGCTACTATTATAGAGTTACCACTAATGGTTACTACTACAAGGCTACTGATGAATCCTACTGATGAAGCCTACTGATGAGGCCTACCGATGAAACCTACCGATGAAGCCTACTGTTGAGAAGGCTACAGCTACTAGTCTACCGATACCTACTCTTCTACTCCATAATTTTTTAATTTTCTTGAGATTATTCAAACGATCATATTTGGTAAATTTAATGCTTCTGACATTAATTAATGATGATTGTAGACATATCAAGACATTGTATTTGAAGATAGTACGAGTTATGAGGATGACCACACATGTTTTTCTTATTCCTATTTTCATACATCAAATATAATATAGAATACCAAGGAAGAGAATACTATGGATGCATGAGAGAGGATCATTACAAGCTATATCTTAAGAACAAAGAGAATACCAACACTTACATTGTGAAACCAATTACTTCACAAAGATCATTTGGAAGAATAAATTAAATATTGTCTTATGTGCTTCATAAAATCTTTTTCAATCCAAGAAGCAGAACACATCAGTACTTGGAAGCTAGAACCTAGAGTTGCGAAACTCTGTTTTGGAGACAACATCCAGAGAAAGACACAGACTGCAATTTCATCACTCCAAGGAGTTAAGAGCTGAAATGAAAACACATAGAGCCTTATAAACTCAATCTTTATAGCATTATCTATATTGTGTTTTCTATATTACATTTCTGAGAAGTGTGTGTTTGTATTCTACACACATTGTCTCATGTTCTTGAACTATAGGATACTAGAAATACTCACACCAAACATTCTAACACATTCTTTCCCATGTGTAACCATGGAAGAGGACATGTGTGGCCTAGGTGTGTATTTTTTCATGAACAACTATGGTAGTGTTTTTGAGACCTAGACAGTTCATGAAAACTATTGTAAATCCCGATACATGTTTTGTATCAAGTTTACTGTTAATACAAACTGCTTGGTGGAAAGTGATCACCATGTGGAGAGGATTAAGTCTCATCTTGAGGCTGAAGCTATTGTTTAACTCTGATGTATACTATATTTTTTTATGCTCTATTTTTCTATTTTCCACTTCTTATTATTTCAAAAAATAAAAATATTTTATATTCACTCTGATAGTTACTTTTGGTTGGTGTGTATATGTGTTTAATTTAGTAAACCTATTTTAAAAGTTGGAGAGGTGTTTTACACTGATTCAACTGAGGATTAATCAAACTTTGAGAAACTTGTTGACCAATCAAACATTTATATCTTTACTGCCTTAATTAACTGGTCTGTTTCAAATTGGGGGATTTTTATCTTAATGTTTTTAACAGATATTTTATGTATGAACTCAATTCACCCCCATCTTGAGTTTCCACCCTGGCCAACATTTTTTATCAGAGGAATTGTTTATTGCTACCATCATAACTATTTTTCATGATATTCATATTCTTTTAATGTTTTATTTTAGTTGTATCCTAATGATTATAAAATTTATTTCATATCTAAATTTTTAGCTCATTAAATTCTAATTAACTATAGATAACTGAGATGAGTGTGCAACTACTAACAGACCACCTTTCTTTAATGGTGCTAACTATGCTTAGTGTAAAATGAAAATGAAATTATATCTAGAGAGAATGAGTCATGAAATCTAGGAAATAATTGAAGAACATCGTGCATTACCTACTACTTCTAGGGAAACATAGTCTCAGTTGACTAAAGCTACATAAAATAATAACACTAATGAAATTAATGCATTGTACTGTGCTCTAGGTGATGAAGAATTCAATAGAGTATCTTCTTGTAAAACTGCTTATGAAATTTGGGATACCTTGGATATTTCCCATGAGAGAATAACCAATGTTAAAGAAATTATATAAAATATTAACACTATTAAATATGATAATTTTAAAATGAAGCATTGTGAACCTATTTGTGAAATGTATCTCAGGTTCAATGAAATAGTAAATACCTTAATTATTCTTGAGAAAACAGTAGATAAGAAGGATTAAATTAAGAGATTGGTTCGATGCCTACCTGATAGATTGAGAGGAACTTATGTTTCCATCTCAGAATCCTACGACATAAGTAGGATACTAGTGAAGGAACTAATTGGAAAACTCATGATGTATGAGGAAGATCTTGAGGTGAATCAAGAAGAATATGAAGAACCAAGAAATAAATTTATAGAATTCAATATTTCAATATCAAATAGAAAATTCAAGAAAAAGGTTCAAGTTCATGTAGACAGTTCCACCAGTAAATAATCGGATTATAATAGTGATGATAAGATGTCCCATCTTGCTAGAAGGTCCGAAAAGTTCTACCGAAAGAAGAATTTCTTTAGAAATTAAAATTATAAAAGAAGGTATGATAGTAAAGGACATTGGAAAAATAATTGAAAATGGAATGACAACACAAATGAGATAAACTGTTAGGAGTGTAGATGAGAAGGTCAAGTGAAGGGAGATTTCCCCAAGTAGAAGTTTATGAATAAATATGAAGAGAAGGGAAATGGATATAAAAAGGATATGAAATCTTCTTAGAGTGCTTCAAAAGATATCTCCAGTGAACCTGACACTTCTGATATTGAAAAGAAAAATCATGAAAACATGGGTTTCAGGACAGAAACATCTGAGGTAACACCTAATTCTCTTACACATAATGCTTATTATTCATGGAATGAAAGTATATCAAATAATGATGAAAATATGACTAAGGATGAACTGTTTGAATACTATTGAATGATTGAGGATGCCTTTAATGAACTAAAGGGTAAATATAAATCATTGAAAATACAACATGATTTAAATTTCAATTATAAGTCTGATTTGGATATTTTAAAAGAAAAGATTACTCATCTGTTAAAAGAAAATACAAAACATAAATTATAAAATAAGAAATTAAAAAGGGATCTTGAGAATTTTTTCCCGATAGAGAAACTTTGACTCAATTTCTAGGTAAAAAAATTTCTCTAGAATACATAATTAGTTTATGATATCAACTAGGATAGAGAAGTATTATTATGAACAAATTTGTTCCAGAATCTAGATAGTTTAATCCTAGTTTTAGTTCTAAACCATATTTTGAAAAAAAAATTTCTAAAGGATCTAAAAAAGTTTCCATGTTTCAAAACATATATATTGATTATAGGAAACCTATAAGTCAAATATGGGTTCCCAAATATTTACATTATAGCCTCTCTAGACCCATTAAAATATGGGTACCAAAGTTACCCTATGTTTAATTTGTTTTATAGGAAAATTGTCTAAGGAGATCCTATAAAACCCTATGGTATTTGGACAGCGGATGTTCAAGACATATAATAGGAGACTATTCATTCTTCAAGAGCCTAATTAATGTTTATGGTGGACATGTTACAATTGGTAATAATGCTAAGTGAATGATCATCACCTTAGGCCAAATTTGTAACTTTAATACTATATTAATTTCAAAAGTACTTTTTGTTGATGGGTTAAAGTAAAATATACTTAGTATCTCTTAGTTATGTGATGATGGATTTAATGTTATGTTTGAAAATGATCCATGTAATGTTTTTAATTCTAAAAATTATTTAATATTTACTACTCTAAGAAATGAAAATATATATGATGTTGATTTAAACTCTCCAGCTAAGAAAATTTTTTCTTGTTTAAATTTTTTTCATAATGAATTTTGGATGTGGCATAGGATATTAGGATACTATAATGTTCAATCACTTATGAAACTAACTAGGAATTTTTTATTTAGAGACTTACCAATATTCTAATTCTCACTACACAATACTTGTAATCCTTTTCAAAAGGTAAAAACAACATAATGATTCTTTCAAATGAAAGAAAAAAGTTTCAACTTCTCAATAACTTGATTTGGTTCACATGGATTTTTTTAGACCATCAAGATTTTCTAGTTTAAATGGGAAGAAATATGTCTATGTTCCTGTAGATGAATTTTCTAGATACACTTGGGTATAGTTTCTATCTCACAAAAGTGAAGCATGTTCTTACTTCACTAGATATTCCATGTCTGTAGAAAATCTTAGTGGACATTGAATTAAGACATTGAGAATTGATCATGGTCATGAGTTTGAAAATCACGATTTTGAATCGTTTTGATCACATAATGGATATAATCAAAATTTCTCTACTCCTAGAACACCTCAACAAAATGGAGTTATAGAAAGAAGAAATAGGACACTTCAAGATATTTCCTAGACTACTCTTAATGAGTATAACTGCCTATCTATTTTTGGGTTTAAGCTATTAATATAGCTTCTTACATCATCAATAGAGTCTTAATTAGAAATGTTCTTAAGAAGACCCCTTTTGAGATATGGGGTAATAGAAAAAACTAAGGTTAATTACTTTATAGTTTTTGATTGCAAAGTCTTTATCCATAACACTAGGGATAATATTAACAAATTTTCTTCAAAAAGTGATGAAGGAATTTTTCTAGGTTACTCAACCTCTAGTAAAGCCTATAGTGTATTCAATAAGAGAACCAAATGTGTTGAAGAATAATTTCCATGTAAAATTTGATGAGACTGATCCACAGGAACCTAAAACCTCTCTTGAATATCTTACAGAAGATATTTCAATTCTGAACCTTAATGATAAAGACAATGAACCCCCAGTGAAATAAACTAGTTCTAGAAATTTTCCAGAATCTAAGCATGTTGAATCTGAACCTATAGAAAACCATGAGGTGTATAGTCCAACTCTTTCTATAGGTATTATAACTCTCAAAAATCGTCCTTTAGATGTTGTAGTAGGTGATCTAAATACAGGGACACAAACTAGAGAATCTCTAAGAAATCAAGTTGAACACCAAGCATTTCCTTCACAGCTTGAACAAAAAAAAATTGACGATGCTATCAATGATGAATTTTGGATGATAGATATGCAAGAAAAATAAAATTTGTTTGAATGATACAAAGTTAGGGAATTAGTAGGAAGACCTCAGGACACTTTGAACATCGACACTAAATGGGTGTTTAGAAACAAATTTAATGTTCTGGAAATATAGTTAGAAATAAGGCCAGATTAGTTGCACAAAGGTATAGTCAATAATAAGGAATAGAATATGAGGAAACCTTTGCACCTATAGCTAGACTAGAAGCCATTAAAATATTACATGCTTATGCATCTCATCTGAATTTCAAAATTCATAAAATGGATGTCAAAAGTGTATTTCAATATGGGTATATAGTTGAGGATGTTTTTATTGAACAACCTCATGGCTTTAAAAATCCCCATTTTTTCAAATCTTGTTTTTAAACATTCTAAAGCTTCATATGGTCTAAAATAATCTCCTGGATGATACTGCTCTTTTTATTAAAAGGATTTCCAAAGATGTTTTAATAGTATAAATTTATGTAGATGATGTTATATTGGGATCTTCTAAAAATTAATTATGCATAGATTTTTCAAAGATGATACAAAACGAATTTGAAAAGAGTTTAATGGGAGAACATAAATTTTTCCTGGATTTTAATATTTTCAAAATAACGATGGAATTGTATAAAATAAAAGTTAATATACTACGTATCGGTTGAAATTTTTTGGTTTGGATAGTAATAAATGTAGTGATACACCAATGAGTACCACTTGTAAGTTGGATGCTAATGAAACTGCTAAACCAGTGGATCAAACCAATTACAGAGGTATGATTGGAATTTTTCTCTACCTTACTACTGGTAGACCTAATATTATGTTCTTATTATGTATGTGTTCTCATTTTTAAGATAATTCCAAAGAGTCTCGTTTAAATAATATTAAAATTATTTTTAAATATCTTAAGTATACTACAAACTTAGGACTATTTTACCCAAAAGGACAATCATTTGATTTGATAAGTTATTCAGATTCTGATTTTACTGGTAGTAAGTTAGATAGAAAAATCACCTTTGGAACATGTCATGTTTTGGGAAAATTAAAAATATCATGGTTTAGTAAGAAACAGAATTATGTTTCATTATCCACTGCAGAAGCTGAATATATACCTGCTGGTAGTTGTTGTGATCAAATTTTGTGGACGAAACATGCTTTACTAGATAATGAATATCAATTCAAACATGTACTTATAAATTGTGACAACACAAGTGCTATTAAAATATCTAAAAATACAGTATCTCATGCTTGGAAAAATCACATTGATGAGAGAAATCACTTTTTGAGAGATCATTATCAAAGAGGTGATATCACCCTTGAATTATTTGGCACTGGACATCAATTGGATGATATATTCACCAAGCTTTTGATTCTGAAAGGTTAAATTACATCAAACGTGAGTTAGGTATGATAAATTTTTATGTTAGGACACCTCATCATTAGGACCTCACCATTGGACCTCACTGTTAGGACCACACCGTTAGGACCTCACTGTTGGACCTCACCGTTAGGACCTCACAATTGGAACTCACTCTTAGGACCTCACCGTTTGACCTCATTGTTAGGATCTCACCGTTGGACGTCACAATTAGAAAATCACCATTGGACCTCACCATTGGACACCTCACTATTGGCACCATTCTATTAGTCGACCTTACTAATAGGTCCTGGAAATAGTGTTTTTCTATCGAAATCTAACACATCTTTATGTTTATTTATTTTAATTCACTCGATTTGTTTATTGATCCCTAAATGATAAAAACAAAGTGCAAGCCACACTTAGATCTACTTCAATCCTCTCCCTAACCTCATGTTTCTGAAGCCTTGAACCAACCCTTCTTCTAAAATCCTCGAACCACTCAGATCGCAATGGAAAGACTGAAGAGACTGATGGTTAGTGATGAAAGAGATGCACCGAACCCTAAGATACCATGAGATGGGTCTAGTAGTAGAAGGAAGGTTGCGGTAAAGCTGATCTATCCACATTTTCAATGATGGAAATCATGGTTAAAAAGGAATTAAGTTCGAAATGGCTTCTGTTGAGAAGTTATGTAGTGCTAAAAGTACACGAAGGTCAAAAATGGGTAGAATGTTTTTCAAACAACAATGGACCATAATATTTGATGTTAGTCAAGTAACATTATGAGTTTCTAAAGTTAGAACAATTTAAAGATGATAACTGAATGAATTTAAAGGTAAATGGAGTAAATGTGAGTTTTTATTCTATTGAATGGGATGAATTCATAAGAGTCCCACATGAAGTCATATTTAATTATTACTCTATAGTGATGCCTCCCTCTAGTGATTATTTATACTATGAAGAGGCTATGGACGAACTGACAGGGAGTGGAATCAATAAAAAGGTAATTTCTTCTGTGATGGATGGGGAAAATAGATTACAGTTTAAATTTTTCCAATATGTCTTGAGTACCATGAGAGGGGACTTTTCTACATTGAAGTATCAACGCATATTTTTTTAATATCTATTCAATCGTTGAAGAAGGATAAATCATTGCAGGTTGATAATAGTTCAGTTAGAGGACATGACTAATCCTAGTTCTAAGTTAAATAAATTATTTTATTCCAAGTTGATATCCTTGCTATTAAAGGTGAAAGTAGTTGTTGGAAATAAGGAATAAATCATAGTTTTAAGGGACAAATTCTGCATTATAAAAATTATTTGCAAGTTTATGAAGATAAACTAGAACACTTGGAAAAGGGAGTGGTTGAATGATGAGGCTAAACAATATGAGGAATTCAATCTGGTTACCAGTCATACTACGAAAAATAATAAAATAGATATAGGTTTAAAACCTAATGAAGTGGATCCAGTGTACTCAGATGAAGAAGGGAAGGTTGCTATTGTACAAGAGAGAGAGGATTCTCCTATTGATGATAGGAGTGATCCTGACCTTCCATCAATCCCCTAAATTGGTATTGTATATTTTGGAGATCCAATTACACTAAAGAGATTACCCATAAGAGATAATTTCCTAAGGGACAGTGATGATGAGAAAACCACTGAAGAAGAAGGAGAAGATAATCTCAAAAGAGACATTACTGGTGGAGAGACCTCAGAGGAGGAGAATGAAGCTTAATCTAGTCATGATGAATTTGAGACGGTTATTGATGAAAGTGAATAGTAATTCCTAAGTATTTTCACATTTATGGGATATAAAGAAGTGGGAGAGAGTGAATAGGAAGAGGATGTTAAATCGGTTGGATCTAGAATTGTTATGGATGTGGTTGAAGATTCTGTATAAAAAATAGCATTAGACTCCCTTGTTGATGCAGTTGATCAATGAGGAATGGAAGAAGTGAATTTAGTTGACCCGAAGGATGATCCAAGTGAGAAGGAGGAACCTATTACCATAGGATAAGTTTATGTTTGTCATGAGATAGAAGATTGGTAAGAAAAACCTGGATTCATTGTTTTGGGTTTAGACTACAATGATTCTGAAGATGACAAACCCAATAGAAGCCCTCCAGTTTGTTCTGTTTTAGATACCAATATTGTGCAACCATTAGTTCTTCTACCTTAGGATTATGTGAACAAAGATGTCTTAGAGTCATTAAAATTTTATTTGAAGAGACACCTTGATGAGACATCCTTTGGGATAGAGATAAAAATGGCTCTCAATCAAGAACATATGGAATTTACCGTGGAAAGAATAATCTCTACCTTTCACTCCAACTTGGTACAAGAAGTGAAGGAATTCTAGAATTAAGTCAGAAACTAGGTGGAATTTTTGGAGTCTATGAAACAGTCAATTATGATTTTAGACTCATATAAGTCTTTAATATCTCAAGTGGACAATGACCTTATGATTGTTAAGAGTTTTTTCCAGCAGATGGTCACTGTGTTTGAGGACTTTAAGAAGTCTTTGGAGACACATGTGAGTGGTCAAGATGATGATGTGAAGAGTTTGATTAGTGTACTGACCATGTCCTTTAAGGAAATATCAGATTTTACCATGGAACTTCCATGTGTATATGCTTCCTCATCAGCCTATCCTCCTGTTGATCTAGAAGTTTTCAGATTAGTTGTTAGAGAATAATTGGAGAAGCTCTCTAGTGCAAATACCTCAGACCCTCATTCTATGACTTAGGTCATTTCCACTACCAGAGACACTTATAAGCTTGTAAGAGATTACTCGAGGGAGGATTCCCAAGATTAGAAGGCCATCAAAGTGTAGATTGACTTCTATCATAAAAGGGTTTACACTAAGCATCAGATGGATGTTCACTTCATGTTGTTGTTAGAGAACTTGAGGATCCCTCCAATCACTCAGGATTTTAAGGATCAAGTTAGCAGGATTTTATAGTTGAGTCCTACATTGGAAAAATTTATGGGGAATATGGATGATTTCATATCAGCTATGGAAATAGAAGGAAGCATCATTATGGATTTTAGAAATATTCTTTTTCCCTTCCTCTATGTGGAATATACTCCAATTGTTGTCCCTCCATCCTTACCATCTTATTTTGCTGCATCCGGATCTACCAGTGATGTCCCTTTGATTACTCCTGCATAGGCCATCAAAAGTGTGACTCCTACAATTACTCAATGATTTACTCTTTATCAGTCTACGGGTGCTTCTTTCATAGCCCCTTCTACCATACTCACTACCAAACCAAGGGACGTACCTCCATATTCTGACCCTGCCTCCTCACCTCTAAAAGACAAATTTCCCTTGGACATCTCTGACCTGGATTGAATGTGGGATATCTTAGTTGATAGGGATCGTTATAGTCTTCTTGTATATTGTACTCTTTTTTCTTTAATACAAATATATTCCTTTGTCTTATTTTTGTCTTATATTCTTTTTACTAATCACAAAGGGGGAGAAGTAATAAGACTGGAGCCCTTGAATATATGCTCTGATATATTTTCAACAATAAAAATGGTTAAATTTTATGTTATTTCAACTACTGGTACATAATATATGTATACTAACACCTATGAAGAGATTAGAAAATGTGCTTAACCCTGATTAAAAAATTCTTGTACATAAATTTCAATAACATAATTTGTGATTATAAAAAAGGGGGAGATTTTTTTACTCTCCTTTTTTGATAATCCCAAATCATGTTTATTGTATATGATAATAATGTTTCATTAATACAGTTTCTATCAGGTAATAACTATGTATTTTTTATCTCACTTTTCTCTTGATTAAGTTTACAGTGAAAAATTTCTATAAGTAAAAGGTTACTGATAGAGGTTACTAATAGAGGTTACTGGTGGAAGGTTAACATTGGAAGGTTACTAATCAAAGGCTAATGTTGTAGAGTTACCACTAATGGTTACTGTTACAAGGATACTGATGAAGCGTACCGATGAAGCCTAACATTGAAGAAGGCTACAACTACCATTCTAAAAATACCTTCTGTTATACTCCATACTTTTTCAATTTTCTTGAGATTATTCTAATGATCATATTTGGTAAATTTAATGCTTCTGACATTAATTAATGCAGATTATAGACATATCAAGAAATTGTATCTGGAGATAGTATGAGGTATGAAGAAAACCGCATGTGTTTTTTTATTCATATTTTTGGACAATAAATATAATATATAAGATCAAGGAACAAAATACTGTGGATCATGAGCGAGGAACATTACAAGCTAGATCTGAAGAACTAGGAGAATACTAGCACTTACACTGTGAACCTAATAGCTTCATAAAGATTATTTGGGAAAATAAGTTCAAAACTATCTTCTTGTGCTTCATCAAATATATTTCTAACCAAGAAGTATAACAATTCAATACCTGGAAGATAGAACATTGATTTTCAACACTTTGTTTTGGAGACAACATCCAAAGAAAGACTATAACATCAATTTCTTCACCCCAAGGAGTCAAGAGATGAACTGAAAACACATAGAGCATTCTAAAATCAATCTTTATAAAATTATCTCTATTGTTTTATCTATCTTACATTTCATAGAAGTGTTTGTTTGTTTGTTACACACAATGTCTCTCATGATTGAACTGGTGGATACTGAAAATCCTCACACCAAACATTACTTACACTTTTTCCCCATTCATAACTGTGGAAGAGGCTATGGGGGGCTTGGTTGTGTTTTTTCCCACAAACAACTATGGTAGAGGGTGTGAGCCCTAGACAGTTTGTGAAAACTATTTTAAAGGCCATTACAGGTTGTGTATCATGTTTATTGTTAATCTAAACTGCATAGTTGTAGGTGATCAAAAGGTGGAGAGGATTAAGTCTCGGCTTGAGACTGAACCTCTTATTTAACTCTATTGTGTACTATATTTTTTAATACCCAGTTTGTCAATTTTCTGTTACTTGTTATTTCAAAATAGAAAACTATTTTATATTCACTCTGATAGTTAGTTTTGGTTGGTGTGTATAGGTGTTTAATTCAGTTAGCCTATTTCAAAATTTGGATATGTATTTTATACTGATTCAACTGAGCACTAATAAACCTTTGAGAAACTTATTAACCAATCAAACATTTATATCTCTACTACCTTAATTAACTGGGCTGTTTCAAATTGGGGGATTTTTATCATAAAGTTTTTATTAGAAATTTTATGTATGAACTCAATTCACCCCCCTCTTGAGTTTCCACCCCGACCAACACTACACTATCACCCACTTCCCTCTTTATAAATTAAATCCATTCTTGACACATCATATATAAAACATTCCAACGTTTCTTAAAAAATGGAAACGTGATCGAGGGTGAGATCATATGCTCCATAGGTCTAACCAATAGATATAAAAATGATAACATAACAATAAAAAATAATAAAGGTTTGAGAACATTATTTTAACATTTGAGAAACAATACCGAACATATTATTGATCATAATCATAAGTCATGGAATAAAGCTTCAATGTTTATCAAAAATGAATCCTAAATGAATAAATGAACATGATCCATAAGAGTATAAAATTATCTAGGAATGTGGAAAATGCATGTGATTCTAACATTGTGAACATATATAATTAGATGAATGTTTTCTCATTATGTAAACAACAATACATCAAGATTTTCCATAATCACACATACATGAAATATAGATCCATACATAATCCTATAGACAAGAAAACAAGGTCCACCCTTAATCTTATGTACATTAAAACAATATAAATATATATATTTATAAACCATAAAACTATGTCCACACATAATATTATGGACATTCATGCTTAAAATTGTGAACATGAAACATATTCCCACATAATATAATTAACTAATGAGTTTTACATCCTTACCTAATGAATTTTATGGAATTAATAGACCCAACCATCACATTATCACAATTTATCCATATAAATTCCAAAAAATAATAACACCAAAATTATAGTGTCCCAAAATAACCATTTGGAAAAAATAATCTTTTCAAAATTTCATCATATTTTACATAAAACATATTGATAATAATAAGGATGGATTCATTGGATCATATCCCATGTAATGCATAATAATAAGAAATGTATTCCATCATAGATGCAAAATTTCTTCAAATGGCCACTTGAATATTTATTGAGAAAAATACCATTTTCAGTTTGAAATCAATTCATTAAAATCTAAAAAGTTAAAAAAAATTATAGAAAATAATTTAGAGTAATATAATATTTTAATGTTTAAATTTAAGAAAATATAAATTGAGTGACCATGATTCCGGGAAATTCATTTCATTCTGTTTTAGTAGAAAAAATGAATTTTCTATTTTTGTTTACAAGTAAAACGTAACTCATTTTTTGAAAATGAGAAAAAATTAAATAAAAAATTAAAATTAAATAATTAGACAAAATGAATTTAAAAAATCATGGGAAAATTTTAAAAATATGATGATAAATTTTGGAAAACATAGATATATAATAAAAATATTACCAATCAAAGAGGTTATAAAGACTTATTTTATTACATAAATTCTATAAGACATTGTATGTAACAAATAGAAGAAAATTAAAATATTATATGAATGTTTTATAAATAACCCTAGGAGAATAAAAATAATTATTTTATTGAGTGTTTGGTCATGAATGTTTATCTACATAAACATAAAAATGAATGGTACTAACAAATAATGAGATTGTAACATAAAACCCTCACGTATTTTGTAACATTTGAACCAAAATTCTTATAAAATAATAACATAAAAGTAAACATTATGTATCATTAATAAAATTATTTTCATTATATATCATTTCTAAGAGGATTTATTTATAAAACTCAATTGAAATTGAAATTGGATATGGAATATGTCTCCATTAAATAAAATTGAGATTATAAATCAATTATATAGAATTTGACATTATTTAAATTTTCTCTAACCTTAGGTATAATAAGATTAAATTGATTATATTTATATTCCATAATAATTTAAATACATATAATATATTAAATTTTCTACTTATTATGTTTCATCACCTAACTAATAAGAAATAATTATTAAACTCATCGTTTCATTGTGTTAATTCATTCATGATTCATGAAAATTTCAGTTTGGTAATTCTAGTTACTACACATGGTCGTGGATCCATCCTCTTTAGATTTTCAATCATGATATAAATATCACACATACTATATATATATATATTTATTTATTTATATTCATACATAGAATCTAGAGATAGAAAATTGAGTTACCCCATTCATGGATATGGTAGGATGTACATATGCATGAATTCTATTTTCAATTTTTGATTGATAGAAAAAATAAAAATAAATAATTATTCGTCTATATAGATTCATTATTATATCATAAATATCATATATAGTTATTAAATATATCCTTATTAATATTCATGTGAAATTTAAATGAAAAATAAATCACATCACAACATGGATGTTGTAGTATACATTTATGCACGAGAAACATTACCAAATTCTAATTAATTGGAAGGTAAATTGGTAGCAGTGATATGAAACCACTCTAGTTTTTTGTTCAATCCTATAAAATTTTAAATATATCTATGGATATTTCATTGAGGTGGCCATAGTGACTGGTTGTTGCAACACCCAAGAATTAATAATATAAAAATATTAATATATATTATTTCCCGAATGATTATGCTTTCAAAATACATGATTTTTTGGTTTATAGGGATCTGACTGATAGAAAATTAATTATATATTGAGGAATAAAACACTATTAATTGGTTGATTGAGATCCTAAACACTAAACAAAAACATAAAAGGAGAAAATATTCAAAATACATCACCACATTGTTCCATAAGAGATAAAACAGAAGGTGTAATACACCCTATGAAGTAGACAATCACACATTCATTGAATCCACATATCATGATTCAGTCTTGGGAAACATTAAATTGTGAAAATGAATTAACTTCTCATTTTAATCCTTGTGTAAACAGGATTATCTGAGTTCATATGTATCATCTTTTTTTCTTGACCCCTAGGTGAGAGGGGGGGTGAATTGGAGATATATTGATTAAGGGTTCAAAGTGGAAGATACACCTCATATCCAGAACATGAATTCAATTTATAAATGTAAACCTAGTTTTGAACATATTTTTTAACAAAATGTTGGTTTTACCCTTGGATCGACCTATTTTTTTAGTATCATACATTGTCTTAAAATAAATCACTAGTTGTGTTATAATTATAATAACTAATTTATTTTATTTTCTATCCTCAAAACCACATTAACCATTTTATAATTTTCATTATTGAAAATCTATAGGGTTTACAACATTAACCTTTTTTATTAGAGAGGAGGAGGAAATAATTGGAGTTGGTGTCCTGAGAATAAGGATCAATGATGAATTACTGAGGAGAAGTAATAAAGGTATGATGAACATAAGGGTATCACCATCTTATATTCTTGTGGGAATATTGAGATATTCTTCTTTCATTGAGAATAAATCCTTCACTATTTATTGATCGATTTTTGAGGTGGGGAATATAATTTCTTAGTTTTCCCCTGGTTGAGTAATTTTACAAGCATGGAATTTAATCAACCATTGTATTTTAGTGATTTTCATTTATCAAATGTGCCCACTTTTCTATTTTATTTGTTTTCCCCTTGATTTTAACCTTATTTTGGAATTATGAAATTATTTTATGAGATTCCACTAATAAATGATGTATCTCACTTCACTCTTGTTCATTTCCCCTTGCCATTATTCTTATTCTTTATCATTGGCTCATAGTGTTAGTGATTCTACATTATCCAACTAGATTCAATAATAATCAAACCATTAGATTCAATGAAGATTTTTGAATGATTTGAATATAATTTTTTATTGAATAATGATGCGGTGTAATATATTTTTTTGATGATATATATCAATGCCCAGACTATTGGTTTTCATCCACATGTTTTGTGATTCTATGGTATAATTTGCTGGGTATAATCTGAACATGTCATAGGCAGATGGAATCGATCCACTGGTGGTGGATTAGGTGTAGTAAAAAATATATTTATGTTCATATGAATAATTATTTAATAAATGAGAAGAGTTGGTGACATGGGTTAGACAAGAGAATATGTTTCAAATTTCTAGAAAAACTAAAACATCCACATCTTCTAGCCCTTTAAAAAATTTTGTATAATCATTTTACTATGGTGGAAAGGGATTCTAGTTAATCGAAATATCATACCTCATGAGGTACTACCACATCCAATGTCATCAAATTCTATAATATTTTTGTGTACCATCATGATATATCGAAAGGTGCAAAATTATAGTTCACATGATTGAGAACAGTTAGAGTATATGGGTATGGGCCAGACTCTTCTTGTACGATCTGGGAGGAAATATGCATATTACAGACTACAAAGTCACATTGTGTAATTAATTTACATTTAATGTATATCAATGTGGTGAACCTATTTGTGTGAATGAATTTAAAAATTCATATTTCTCAGTTATCTCACATGTTGTGTAACCCTATTTACACAGGTGTTACTTTTTTCAAAAATATACACCCATTGTATTTACTTTATTGGGACATGAGTTTTGATCCTTGATTATACTATTATTATATGTGATCCATGTATAAAATGGTGGCTGTCATCATTTTGGTCTCATATATTTTACAAATGGTCTTACGAGCATGCAGCTCAGTTTAGATTGATCGATCGTAGTGGTCAGGTTTTCTAATTATGAAGATTCCAATAACATTACTCCCTTATTTCATTTAGATAAGGTCCCCCATTAACATTATATATTAGGTTTCTATACTACCCTCTATTGGAGATGGTTTATATCCTCAATCTAGGGAGTTCTATTCCCTTCATCCTTGAGCATCGGAGGGGTAAAGGTCCAATATGTGTCTTAGTCATCTCTTAGATGTGTTCTCTATAAGTGATTATCGAATCCCTCCACACTAATTCTTGTGATATTTCATTTGGAGATGGAAAAAAATAAACCTTTTTTATATGAAGGAATACTCATCAGTCTTATCAATCTATAGAGATAGAGATACACATTATCTATAACATTAGATTTTTTACTACATATTATGTTGGGTATTTTTACCCTCTTTATTGTGGTTTGATCTAACTATTTTTATTTATATTTTTACCATTTGGGATTCTATAGAATTCTATTGGTTTTTTATATATTCAACCCTATATGAAATTACCCTTAACATTTTATGCCTTTTGTAAAAAAATGTAGATCAAATGGGATTTGATGAGAGAATAGTTGTACTTAAAGGGTCTAGTAGTGTTCAATAGTGGAAAATTGATATTATTATCCATGGTATCTTCAGTCTTCCCTTTTTTAATTTTTTTTTAGGGTGGGACCACTATTCATACTGGGATCACATTTTCTGTTTTTTTATTTTTTTTATGTTATAGAACTTTTCTGTAGACCCAGTGGTTGTTTCATGCTTTGTTTAGACAAGAGTAATTTCATTTTATAACTATATCTATGAAATGTTTCATATAGATTTTTTTATGTGTAAAAATAGTATCATTATGTTATGTTCTCCAATTTAAATTATATGGAAGGTCAGCACTTACTATCAGCACATAGCCTATTAGAGATGCAGTTTTTGTGTCACAATCAGCGTACAGTTGTCCTAGGTGGGGTCCTGATTATCCAACTCATGATAGAGTGGTATCAAATGAGGATTTTCCTTCGTATACTACTTGTAGTTGGACTTATTTTTATGATTCATTTGGGATCATAGGAGAATGGTGTCAGTGTGTCTTGAGATCAACTCATAGACTGGGGAACCCAATGTTGTTGCAACAAACGATGCATCCATACACATATAATATGACTTAATACTTATCAAATCGGAATACTGAAATATTATTTGTAGGGAAGCAATGGTACATGCATCATATAGGATTTTATCCTTTTAGATTCATTTCCATCTTTAATGATCTCCCTATATATGGTCATCTAACCATGGTACATCTTCTAACATTATAGATTCCTTTGCGATGACATCCCACAAGTTACCAATATAGAATTGTAAATAAGATCATTTGGGTGATAATAACTCAATTCAAGGGCCCAGACATTATGTGTTTTCTCTATGATAGAAAATAATAGTGGAACCACCTTTTGAGTATTTTTAAGTTTCTGCATGGAAAAATATTGATTCATAGATAATTAACGCAATATTTGGGTTCCAATGATAGAGACCACAACATTTTAATGATGATCCACACCCTTAATAAATTGATGATTGTATCATGGTGGTGTTTCAATTATTTATTCATGTTCAGAACCCATATGATCAAATATTTTCACCATTAACCAATCTTCATCATAGGGTAGTCGGGTGATGGTGGAGTCTGGTCACCCAAATCCATTATTAGGTGATTCTCTCATCATCATACATCTATTAGCTATTCTAGATGGAGTAATAATCTTAAAATATGAAATTTTTCAGTACTCATAAGAACATAAATACAAAAAAGGATTATATATTAGTTTTTGAGTACAACATGAAGTTTTCTAACATCAAACAGTACTCTCACATTATGTGATGGGATGGATACATCCTGACCCATATTTTTGGGTAGGGCCTTCACATATACATACATTCTTGTATAGTATATTTATTCATTGCCACTTATGATGGAGTGATGTATTTGGATTTTGTTACAAATAGATTCCTAGAATATTTAAACAAGGATGTAGGATATGATAGTAGATAGCATGGGGATGATTCATTGGAAACATATATTATGCATTAGTTTTTAGGGTTTCAGTGTTGTATACATACCATTGAACACACTCATACATGTGGTTCTATATTTTATTATTTTTGATAAGGATCCAGTTATCTAAAAGAGGGGATATTCAATTATTATGATGGATAGGTCACATCTTTTCAGATTTTAATAAAATGATATATAGAGAAAAGTAGGAAGACATATGATTTTACGCAATGGAAGATGAAGCACTGTAATTAGGGATATACGATGCATGGTTAGGGAGTTGATGTTGATAGAGGAGTTGGAAGAGCTATATAGGGTGGATCTGTTAAGGGATTATGATGATATGGCTAAATCCCTCCACGAACACCAGGTGGCCCATGGTTTGCACATATTACTAGGGGTTGAGGGTATGGGAATTTGTAGGATATATAGGGATATGACCAATATACCTTTGAGAAAATTCATGGTATGATCTATGAATTTTGTATTATTTTTCAAATATTTAGACATATTTGTGTGTCATTTCTTTATCCTCATATCCATTGTGAAATATCAAGGTCTTCATGGTGATATTTATCCATCAATCTATTGTTATAGGTTTATATATAAATGGATTCAAATATATCACACATCTTCTAGAAGTTTGGGTGGTCTTTTAGATGAGAGTTCTATTATTGGGACAACTTTTTTTCATCAATAAATCATAGGATGTCACATTGGGTATGGGATAGTTATCTACAGTGAATTCATAGATTTAATATCATCATAGGAGAGTTATGTTTTTTTATACATATGATATGAGATTATACTTTATTGGAGATATAATAATTATGGTTGTGGGAGTGGGGATCACAAATATGGAACTAAAGCCTAACACCCATCATTTGGAGTGATTTCCCCTTGGTGCAATGGGAACATTATGAATATGAATTCCAGTTGTAGTGGTGGATCTTATGGATGTAATTCTTAAATATTTTACAGTACTACATCTGCAGTGGTAGATTAAATTCAAAATTGAATTTCACCATTATATTTCACCAATAACTTCTCTGGTATATTAGGTGGTCATGGCAAAGCTTAGGGAGTTAAGGCTGATGTTTGAAGATCGTTTACTGTAATATTTTTTTTCATACCAACTATGTCCCTCTTTGGAGGCTCCAGTTCTATTCATGAAAAGGATATTCATGAGATTGTTCATTTTTATACTATCCTCACCAAAATAATGAAATGATCAAGAACACATACCAATCTATGAGTATTGATGCTATTTTATACCAATTAAATTTTGTGGGATGGTTCTCAATGTTATATCTATGGTCTAACTACCATCATTTGAGGGTTGAGGGGGATGATATTGTAAAGATGAAGTTCTGATGTTTTTTAGGACACTATGAGTTTTTTGTGATTAATTACACCTTGATTAACATCCGAAAAATATTTTTTGATCATATGAAACAAATAACCCAATAATACTTTGACAAAGTAATTTTTTAATCATTGATGAAATTATAATATACTATACATAGGAGGAAGATAAAGCAGGGTATTTGAGGATGGTCCTCTACTTACTCTAGGATAACTAGATATATATTAATCTCTCAAACTGTCAATTTTGGATTTTTCAGTGCCATATTATGGGTTGTGTCATCTCAAAACATGGTTTAAAAATGGTTTATGTAAAGGTTGATGTAGTAATAACATGTGAACCAAAAAAGTGAGTTGTGATGGTGGAGGGATTTATTTTCATTGAAGGGTACTATTATAGGATTATTTATGAATTTTATATGATAATTTTCACTTTAACTAAATTTAATCGAAAAATTAATCTTATTTCAAGAACAAAAAAATTTCAAAGATCCTTTGTAGTGATAAGGCCGAGTTAGACCAATCCATCTATGTTAAGACTACCCAAGGAGATCATTGAGTATGTGGGGTTTTATGATTATTCTATAGATTGGCTTATATGTGGGTTGTTGTAATGGTATTAAGTGATCACTTGTGTTTCAAGGTTATTAAGACACTATGTGATTAATTATATGACCTAGTAGATGGAATTGGTAGTGGTAGTCTTCGGATTAAATATATGGATTCATTATCTTCTGGTTAAGTGTTTTTTTGTTATCTCAGGGAACTAGATGTATTGGTTCATCTTCAATCATTTATATCTTTATATTAGATAGATTTTTATGTTGGAGTTCCTATAAGAGTTTTACATTATGATATTCTATACCCTAGGGAAGAGTAATATGGTGGAAGATTCCATTTTTTGGAAGTCTCATTCCTTCATGGCTTGGAGGCCTCTAACTTGTTGGATTCACTACATCTAAACCTCTTTGAGGGGAGGAATGTGAATTATATTTAGTTAATGTTAGTTAATATACCTATTCATAATGTTGAAATAGAGGCCCAATTAGGTTATATTGACAATGAAGTTCTATATGGCCATATATTCCCTAATAGACACATTAAATAGATTTTATGATGGGGGTGAGTATTTTATCCTTTTCTATGGATGGGAAATGGTTCCTTCCATGTTTCACAATGTATTTTTGAAGGAGTATCATACCAAATCCTTGTATATACAAAAAAATATAGAAAAGTTTTTAAAGGAGCGTTATTCATACTTGTGGTGGTTTGGAATAAGGAGTATGATTGAGTTTGTTTCATAGTTTATCACTTTGTAGTAGATAAATGTAAAACATTAGGTTTTACTAGGTTTCATATAGTCTCTTGGGATCAAAAAATATAAGTGGGATGGAACAGAAGTATATTTTTTATGAGGATTCCAACTATAGTGATAGGACATGGTTCAATTGGGTGATTTTTTACTAACTTTCTATGGTAGAGCACATTCACTTCATCAAAGAGTAGAATTTAGAGGAGTGTTTTGGGAATTTTTATGTTATTGATATTGTATATATTCAATGTCTTCCAATGAATATCATGTTTAACCATATTTATCATTTTATATCATGATTTATGAGGGGTTCGTAGGAGGATTTTTGGACACTTTTATGAATGAGGATAACATTTCACCTCCAAAAGGAACAAAAAATAGAGTATACTATCCATGTGGTGGAAGATATACTAAGATCCTATATGTTAGATATCGTCCAAAGATAGAAGGACTAATTTACATCAGTGGAGATAGATTATAATAACAAGTATAACCTTATTATTAGAATATACCCATTCAAGGCCCTTTATAGGATGCATTATAGGCCATTCTTGTGCAAGATTTAGATTAGGGAGACAACCTATGATGGGATTCTGTTGGTGTAGGTGATGAAAATGATGGTTTAGGTGATCAATGTGAGTATTAGGATGGACCAGAACAAATATAAATCTTATGTAGATCGATGTCATGATCATTTAGAAATCAATATATGATATTATGTTTTCCTGAGATTCTCCCCACGATGAGGTTTGAAGAATTTTTTTTGGAAGAAAGATTTTATAGAGGTTCACAGGACCATTCGAGATCTTATGGAGGGTTGGAGAGATTGTTTTCCACATAGAATTATCCCAAAAGTTGGATAGAATAGATGGTGTCTTCCATGTGTTTAATTTTGGGAGATACATGAATATCCTAATGCCCATTATTGATTGGGTTTTGTAGGACATAAAGGATTCGTCCTCCTTCATGTAATAACCAGTGATGATTACTGAAAGATATGATATAACCCTATTTAGATGAAATCAGATTTATAACCATGAAGTTTCAAATATGGGTGAGGAAATGTAGTGGCATGAGGCAGTGTTAATGATCCTTGAACAACATGTGTTTCTAGAATTTTTCCACCAATAGAAGATTTGGTGTAGTAAATTTTAGAATTTTGTTCTTCGACATTATTCATGGATGATCGAGTTGTGAAAAATGAATTTGAGAGACATAAGTAAATTTCTTGATTTATATAAAATATGGATTTTTAAATCATGTATTCCAAGAAAATATGAGATGTAGTTAAATTTCTATAATGACAAGAGATTTATGGAAAATAAAATATCACATTACATGTGGTACTACCACACAGTATTTTATCTAATGATGGATAATCAACATGTACCCACAGTTGACAAAGTTAAAGGCATGGCTATAGTACAGAAGAATGGTCCTCGGTATAAGAGAACGATAGAGGAGGGCATGGGTATAACCTAGGAATCTATGACATGACTTGTAATCACAACACATACCATGTATATCCACAAGAAAAACTATGATGTGTGTAGGTTCAGAATCTCCTAGGTTTTTAGGTGTGGTCTCACACTATATGAAACTTTGTATATATCATATACTTTTATAAAAACATCTACCTAATGTATCTCCATTATTAGGAATCATATTTGAATCAATGTGAAGCCTATCTTTAGAAGTTATGTCCATAACAAAACATTGCGTCCTTTTTGGAATTTATATATGACACGATGTGTAGCGAGCATGATTCATCCTTTGGTGATACTAGATCGATGGCAGTGATCAATTTAAATCATCAAGTAGATTGTTTTGGTTGTTAATCCCTTGGTGCACTAGGGAATAGTTCCCCATACTCTTTATATAGGTAGAGTGGAAATTTACCCCATAGTACATATGTAAAGGGTCCAATATCATTATTTTGGTACTCTCTCTACATTTATATCCTATGGGGGAGATTCCTCCACTATAGTTGGTTATCCCTATACTATGGATTTTAGCATTGAGGAGATGGCCCCACCTCACTGATTCATTCGAGATTGTCTTTGGTGATGGGCATTAAAGATGTACCTTTGGGTTACTGATACCCTCTTACTTACGGTTTGAATTAATTATTTATATATATATTCCCCCATTTAGTTATTCAAGGATTATAACTATGTATGTATATACTCACCCTAACATAAGATTCACCCATGTGTCATGTCATATGCATATCTAGATTTTTTTATGGTGATACCAAAGAAGAATAATAGTACATAGAGGTGTTGACCATTTTCGGCGGTCATCGTCAATGATTGTGAGATGAGATCTCTTATATCCTCCATTTTTTCAAATTTATCTTGACCTATTTACTATATGGACATGTAATTTTCCCTTTATAACTTTTATATTACACTCGTGTTCTTTGATTTATTTCTATGGGGATGTTAGATCCATAATTTACACTCAAGATGATTAATTTTATTCATATATTCTTGCACTTTTTCATG
Source organism: Viscum album (assembly GCA_963277665.1). Lineage (NCBI taxonomy): Eukaryota > Viridiplantae > Streptophyta > Magnoliopsida > Santalales > Viscaceae > Viscum > Viscum album. The sequence continues at coordinate 977,962,191 of OY728133.1, forward strand.
GATATTGTTTTATATGTTCGTACATTTATGTTAGGTTATGTCCTTCTATTTCCTTTTCATGGATACTAATAAATTGCCTCAAAACATTTCCATATTGGAGTTGGGAATGGGGTGTCACACATGGATTTTTCCTAGCCAAGGTGGTGTCCTGGTGGTTCAAGTTATGAAAATGTGCTGTTAATTTTGGTTTTCCATAGTATTTTATTTGTATTTGTATGTGTCATGAGGATTCGATTGAGAATAGTGGGAAATAGTGTCTAATTTTGTTGAGTTTGGCTCTCAAGATAAGGAAGTAAGTGTTGTTGCATCACCAAATGTATTGATACACTAAGTCTCTGACAACCTACTTTCCAATTACCAATGGTAAGAAATTTATTGTAAGGAACCAATGATTCATAAATCATATTGGATTTGTTCTTTCAACTTTAAAATCATTCCAATGTTATCTCCCCAAATATTATTATCTCACTATAGTACTCCAAGTAACATTTAGGATACCGGCATGATGATGTCCAGCTAGGATACCAATATTGGATAATATTTAGGATCATTTATGTTATGAAACCTTAGTTCATGGACCAAATCATCTGATGTTCCTTTTAGGATGTTATACAGTAGTACAACTACATATTGAGCAATCAATTCTTCTCAATTGACTAAACATTAATTCCTTTATAATTAACATGTTTCATGAGTTATAGGGATATAGACCACTGATGTTTTGAGGATATCTAGAATCTCAGGCATGGGAGGATTTGATTGAGGTGTTCGTATATGTATTTAGGTTTTTTAGGAGCCCATCCAAAGATATGGTTATTTAAAAAATACTCATTTTAAAAAATTAGTTGGGAACTATTGGAGTCTAGTCACCCATACTCATGATGAGGTGACTCTATCATGGTTAGACTTTTAGATGATATTCCATGATGAGTATTTCCCTTCTATATTATGCTATGTGAAGATGTATGTCCTTATCGTTCTACAAATGGATGATATATCTATTTCTATTTATGTTGTGAGGTTTAACAACCACATGTGTTACACTCTTGAAATGTTTTATGATGGATACTTGTAGGTGTGGATGTTTGATTATTACCATCATATATAAATCCATTCTAGTGTTGTGTTACAACTTATCTTGGGGTGATGTACTAGGATTTTTTTATAGATGTATTTCTATCGTTGGAATTCCAAGTAGTAGGAGTCAACATTTGATATCAAGGTGGTGAGTCTTCTATGAAAACATATAGGAATCAGTCTTCAGTGTCTTTTGGTATCATCCATACCGATACATAAACCCAGAGTTTTGGGTCTATAGTTCACAACACACATAGAGGATACAATATTCCATGATAGGGTACAATATATAATTTTGTCGATAATTCTCACATGGTTATTAATTTATATTATGAAAATAATTAGGAAGGTAGGTATGAAGTGGATAGACCTTCAAGGAAGAGTCAGTTCCATGATCAGGGATATCTATAATAAGTTTATGGAACCTCCTAGGGAGGAAGTGTTGATAAAGGATTAGTCATAAATCTTGAGAAAGGAAACCACAGTGAAGGAAGACTCATGAATTTACTTCCAATAGAACCCCCAAGTGTCACATTCATGTTGAATAGGGCTGGTGGCCATGGGCATTGATATCATATTGTGATGTGATATGTCCAGCCATATTATGAGATCATGAGATTTATTATTGGTCATTCTTATACATTTTATCTTGTACCAATAGGAAGGGATGTTAGTTCTTTCATTGTCTCTATATCCCTTATGTGAGAGAAAGATAATTATTTTGAACCCTTACACCATATTCTATGGAAAAATGTTCTTATGGAGAGAAATTTTTCTATATCATAAATATGTATAATGTTTGAGTTTCCATTTAGAGGGGAGAGTTTTAGATGGGGACCCTTGGTCTTCTTGATGAACCATTCTTTGTCATCTTGGATATGTATTTTTTTTCTAAGTTACGATCCCTTGTTTCTATCATCATAGGAGTGTTAAATGTCTTCAAATAGATGGGATGAGATTCTAAAACATAGATGAGAGAGATCATATGACAGAGAATACGGGGATCATGATAATGAGGTTATAATCTATCACCCATTAGTTTTTTAGACTATCCATTGGTTTAGTGTGATCATCAAGCATTTTTATTCTAATGGTAGAGGTGGATTTTTAAGATTTCATTCTGAAATATTGAATGCTAATAAATTTTCATAAAGATATTGACATGTGTATTGAATAAAATCTTAGTACTATATTGATATCTTATTATCTATATTTGAAAACTCTTATTGAGATTCAATTCATAAAGGTGTAGTTGGAAGACATTTGAGAAAAGGTTTTTATTTGGCCTACTGTGTCTAACTAGGTGGTTTTTGTTCTATTCATGAAAAAGTTAAGATGAGAGTTAGAGGCCCTGTATTATGTTTTGTCATAAAAATATGAAAAAATAATAATTAAGAATAAGAAACCCTTATTAAGGATTTATGACAATATTGACTACTTTAATGGTGTGATGTGATTATTAAAGATCAATCGCATGATTTGATACTATCATCTAATGGTTTATGATGATGAAATTTTTATTGAAAAAATTATTTCACTATGGAAACTATGAGTTCTTGATGATTCCTTTTGGGGATACAAATTCCCCCACTATGTTTATGGCTCTTATGAACAATATATTCCATCTATATATGTAATGATTAATATTTTTCTTCATATATGACATCTTAATCTAATTTTTGTTAGAGGGGGAGTATTCATAGAATTTGAGGATGGGCCTATACATTATCTAGGATCACCAACTTTATAGTAAGATCTCTAAGTGTAACTTTTGGATCTATAAAGTTCACATTCTTTGTAATTTCACCTATAATCAGGTTTTAACTATGGATCTTGTGAGGGTTTATAGATACCTTTCATGGGATTAAAATAAGAGTGGTTTAGAGGTATATAGTTTTCATGGTTTTTTGGGGTACCTCTAGAGGTTCGTGAATGACTCTTTATGGATAACGATCCCTTTGACTATAATGATGTAGAATGGGAATATATTTTCCTATACTGATTAGTGTCAAAGATCTATTGAGGATAATATTAATAGGGTGACTAATGATTATACGTTGAGACTCCCATTATAAGGTGTTGATTAAATGTTCTTTTCTATACCTATGTTGTTAGTCTTTTTTTTGTGTAGATACCTAGGAAGTAGGGGATCATATAGGGGAGATTTGTTAGGAGAATAGGTTTGGATGGTATCAACCAAATAGTTTCATTTGGGGGGGGGGTCATGATGTGAATAATCATAAACATCATGTTACCATTGTTGCTCAAACTAGAAACTCCCAATGGTTCCCTCATCCATAACTAGGTACAACCCTCCTTTCTAGAGGTATGTGATCACCTAGGTATCTAGGCCAAATGAATCTTGGGGACTTGAATTTGTAGATAGGATGGGAGGTTAGGATATTTACACCCTTTTGGGGGGAATTATTGGGTACTCTAGGACTCTCTAATAGATTTTTGTATATTTTAGTGAATCTATTCCTAAATCTAATATTGGACCAGTCACCCAAATAAAGTGATCATGGGTTAATTATATATTAACTGAAAATGTTTTGGGGCTCATTAGGGAATCCATATATAAGTATCTGAGTTTCCCCAACATCTTCCAGTTATGGGAGTTCACTTATTTGTTGAATTCATATAACCATGTTCTTGGGAATGTGATTCTTTGCAAGGAGGTTGTTAATATTCTGATAAGGTTATTGTGCCTTTATAGGCATCATATGTTTTCCAGTTATTAGAAGAATCAAAAACCACATTGTTTTTTGCACCTGTGTATTATAACATCATATGGAGAGGACATACATAGGTTCTCTAGGACACCAGGTAATCAAGATATAGTTCTATAAGGATGGCTTATTTATCCCAATTATTGTGAGAGTCATATTTTTCATTGTATAGTTTTTCAAGGTCATATACAATGATATTTCCCAATTTGTAGATACTTATGGTTTAGATGACATGATTATTTTAGTTCTAAAATTCCACATGATATATGATCAGTGTGAGAAATAAGGGATAGAAAATGATCATTTTCATTACTCATGATGTGAGACTTCTATTATAGGATTGTACTGAAAGGATTTATTGTATATATCAAGCCTAATATAGACATCCTACATATCCTTATTATATAAGGAAATATATTCTTCGTAGTTCAATTTATTTTTTAGTTTGCTGATGGATGAGGTAGAGTAATTAGGTTTGAGAATGATTAGGTCTCGATGGTTGAAAAAACATCAGAATATGGATTGCATAAAATTGGAAGTTTATTTGTCCATGAACCTTAGGAAGGAATCCTATGTATCCTAGTTATTTCAGGATTCATGGTTCTTATAGTTAATCATGACCATGGTATTTTCCTTGTTGTAGATTACCTTGTGTGGAGGATAATTTTTAATGAAACTCATTGGGTATTTATATACACATGACTCTATAGTTGGTGGATAGTCATTTTGAGAATGATATGATTATTTAAATTCACTATGTTTACGTGAGTTATGCTCAATGTGAGAAAGAATGGTTGAAAAATGATCAATATCATCGATTTGAGAGTGAGAGACTTATGTAATGGGATAGAAATGTGGGGATTAAACCATGAATTGGTGGACTATATTTCCTAAATATGGAAGGAATTGAAGTAATTTTATTTCCTTTTGTTTGGGATTACACTATGAGATTTTACTGGTTATTGGGACATAACATGTTAAGGTGTTGGGAGAGGCATTCAATCCGAGGTTACCCATTCTATTGGGACATACCATGTTATGTCGTTGGTTAGGGAATACACTCTGATGTTTTTTCCTATTGATACATACCATTTTATGTCGCTATTCGGTGCTTACACTATGAGGTGGACCTTTCAATTGGTACATATCATGTTTTTTTAATGGTCAGGGTTTGCACTTCGATATTTCTCTTATGTCATATTTTCCTGCATGACATGTGTTGATTATCCTATTTTCCTGATATGTAGGAGAGTATCATCTTAGAATATATGAATACAACTAAATGATCCAATTGGACATTATAAATGTTGGGAAAAAATCCCTCGATGTGTCCTCTCGGTGTGTTTTGGGTACAATTGTGTTTGTTGGAAAATGATGTAAACTGCATACCACAATTCAGGGGCCTTGTACCATGTTCTGGGAATGGTACACGGAGCACCGATAAAATTACACCAGAGTGTTTCATGAAACAAAAAACTATTTGTGGAAGAAGGTGGTGCGGTATGAATATGTCTTGATGTAGAGATCTATCACATAGGAACAAAGATGGTATGCTAACTGAATATGAAAAATGGTTCACAGGTGGCTTGTAGCTGTAGAAGGATCAGTATGCGGTAGAGGCTAGATCAAAGATTTGGAAAATCATGGGTTAGAAGATTTTTCAGATATCCTTTCCTATATAAGAATCATTAATCATAATGATTACTGTTGAGAAAAAATATCATTAGAGAACATAGTTTTGTTCCGGGATTTCGGCAAAGCCTAAAGGAGGTTTGTGAGGAAGAATTATTCAAAAGATGAAGTGGTTCGCGCATAAGAAATTTCTCTGAAGGTGTTTGCGGGAATTCTTAGCCCGCAAAGGAAGACTCGGTATGCCAAGGAGTAATATTTGGTACGCAAAAGAGAGAATTCTGCAAGTCATACGAAGAGGGGGAGATCCAATATGGGGAATCAAAAACAGTCCGCGAACAAAGAAAAATTCACAAACATATGGCAGTTCGTAGAGGCGGAGTGAAGGCAGTGGTATGCATAGGTGGTAGGGGTTTGTGGAAGGTAGAAGCAGTACATGGAGAGGTGTTCCATGTACCAAACCCACTACACAGTATGCAGGGGAATAAGGTGGTTCTCATTTAGCACTAGGATTCTTTTGAAAGCTTCAAATTAGTTTGCGAAAGTATTTTCTGGTACCCAGCAGTACTCAGGAAGGTGGGTTTCATCTACGGGTGAAAAAGGAACTTCAACAGTGCATCTACCTATAGTTGAGGATGCATGAATTCATGAAAATGAAGGGACCTACATGTCCATAAATTGTTTTTGACCTACATGTTGTTAAACAATGTGGGGATTTCTTTCCAAGAGTAGTGAGAAAAGGAAGAAGAAGACGGTGACCCATTCCACCGATAGTGATCTAAGGAAAGAGGCATAGGGAATTACACTTGGGAATTCAATGACCAAACCCTAAATCATGTAAGGGCAATGATCCTAGGAATATAAGATCTAGCCCAAACAGTGTACTCATTATTGGTAGTGAGCCTTATTAAATTTGGTACATCGGCACATTTCCGTTTTATACTCCTTAGACATAGCCTAGTGATGGTGAACCATGTAAAAATCATTGTATCTGGTGCATGACTTCATATATGTTCATATATTTCTATGAGAGGAAGAGAGAATTGAGTTTTGTCTAACAATGAAACAATATCTGAATGGGAGAATGTTTTAATCTTCCATGCCCTGATTCACCACCCCGACCCCCCAACTCAGGGTATTCGACCTAGTGTACCCAACAATAAATTTCTTCACATAAACCTAGTGGCATATCCAAATGTTGTCGCATGATCAAATATTTTTTCTCTAAATGAAATTACATAATCCAGGTGGTCTTTCATGAAAGTCATCGCATGACCTAAATAGATTGGCTAGAGGGTGTCACATGATCGATCTAAAATTACCTAGTTTCATTCATAAGAGTTCACTTGACACATGTAGATGGTGGAGTGAGAGTCATTACGATATGTCTCATAGGGTGTCGCATGTCTTGGTTAACATCACTAGAGTGCATCACAAGACTCGGCCGACCTATATAAATGGTGTTGCGACTCTCATATCACATTCCCAATGTTTCTCAAGAGGAATTAGATTACATTCATAGATTCATCTAAAAGACATATAATACCTGATATGGTTCTGTTATAAGAGTGAGATGATGTAGTTTAATGAATTCTTATGATTCAAGTAGTAGACCCATGGGGGTTCATTAGACTAAGCTGGTTTATCTAGGTAGGAAACTGTGTGATTTTCTATGACATGTCTAAAATAATTTGCTTGACCTTGGTGGCATAATTAAGGAACATTATGTTATCCAATAAATATGTCCTCATGTTGTCGTGTTCAAAGGATTTTTTACATGATCTACATGAGGTTCATCAAACATGTTTTTCACTTAATTATTCCACCTTAGTATTTTTTTAAACCTTATCTTTCAATTTCCTTAGATTTATTCAGTATCATTTTATTATGATTGTCATGTGATTTGGAAGATGTCTGGTATATTCTTTACACATCTTTCCAGAACACCTTCATGTGATCTATGAATGTTCACACAAATCGATTTATTATGGTGCATCATCACTTAGATAGTGCATCGGAATACTACCAAACAAAATACATTCCATCACAAGATCATCCGCTCCAATAAATGCACTTCAATTCTGGTGATATATTAGTAGATTTTATTCTCTTCATCACGATTGTTATCCCTCATTTTTAACATGTTGGAGTGGGAGATTTATAGGCATCACCGACCTAGTTGTTCTTTGATTTTTGTGTTGTATCCAGAACAAATCCAGGATGGAGTTAGTGAAGGGTTCTGGTGCCACATGACTTTTAAAACCTTTGTTTTGGATCGCTTCCAAGGGTATCACATAATTTTCAGTTACCATAATCCCCTTCTGTCAACACTTCCATTATTTTATTATTTCAAATTAATGAAAACTTTTTTTACCCATGCTGACATATTGAAGGAAATCAATATTTTTATATTGACATGTATGTGGGACTTAGTTAGATCGATGTGCATGTTGAACAGTATTCATTATATGATTGATACCTTGTCTGGGGAATGTCAAAAGGCAATAATGTCTTATCTAGGGGTCTCTATGAGATCTTGGAAGATTTTCCATGAGTCTGACAGGACTGAGTTGTGGAATCTCATAGCGTGTTGTGAGAATGTTATGATAGTGATAGGTTTCTACCTCCTCACTATTTTATTCCCTTTGATTTATTTTAAAATGGTTGGACAGTGATGCAAGATTATACAAGTACTATCAATGAAAATTAATCTCTTTTTTATGATCAATCACATGACTAATAGGGGTCCTATGGTGGTGTGTGAGAATTATTTGGGAAAATCTAATTGGTTTTCCTTAGGGATCCAGAATGGATGTTCTTAATTTATTGGACATATCGAAGGATTTCAATGTCATGAGTCTTAAAAGCCAAATCAATTTCACAAGATGACGTAGGTATGTCTCCAGGGACTCAAGGTGTCTTGTAGGTCACTGGGGGGCATGTCGCATGATATTTACCATTGTGAGTAGCATCCACATCCTCCCATTTTATTTCATTTTTTTATTTTATACAACTATTAAGGTTCATGAGAATATTTTGGATATTGTCATGGAAAATTAACCTTACCATCGGTCATATGTCTCCTGATGTTTATGACTTCTAGTTGACCCCACAAAACCCATTCAAAAAGCCTACCTACACTTAGAAAAACTATTCAGTGAATCTTTTTATGATCACTTGGTGGGAATAAAAAACTAATATCCATATTCAGGTATTTATTACTCTATGAATAATTCTATGATCATTTTTTGGGAATCAAATATAGCATCCCGCCTTGTTATCACATAAACTTTCATTACATTTTACAAAACCTAGGATCTTTAAGGTTTAGTGTCTTGGAAACCATGAACTTAAAACATTAAAATATATAACATTCTTCCTAAACACTTGAAAGGATTCTACTCATGTTCATCCTAGGTTCATTACTGCATCTCATAACCTAGGGACATACATCAAAATAAAGGGTGAGCATAAGGCCTAGTAATGGAAACAAGAGAAACATTTTACATGTGAACTTGAGATACTTAAATAAGGTCATGAAAAGAACTTTAAGGCATGAGAAAGAAATCATGAGATATATCATAATAAAAATAACATTTTTCATAACTTGAAGATGTGGCTACAACATTTTATATTGACAATCATTTCGTTTCACCAAGGTCCATCCCCAAGGTGTCATTAAAAATTATCAAGGTTATTCCCCAAGGTATCAGTCTAAAAGGTCATCTCTAGTGATTAAGTCTTTACCCAATGCATTGAAGTGCTATCTGGGCACACCCTTGACATGTCTTTATTATCATGTGAGCCACGTATATCATCATAAATCATTTCATAAACAACACATATAGCATAAAAGAAATGGGTTTCATTTCATAATCATAACGTTTTAAAAACTGCTTTAAAGACATGATCTTTATGTCACTTTAAATCCACGGAAAGGGAATGCGGGTTTCATGTATGTAAATCCCAGAATTTAAAATAGAACATTTTGGTATATATTTGAATACCCATATTGAAGAGATATCTTTGAGTATTCACTTAATAAAATAAAAGAACTTTAGAAAAAGAGAGAGACATTTTGAGACGAAAATTCTGCAGCTTAATGGCTATGTTATAGGGTTTTAGAAAACATTGAAAAGAGAGGGGACATGGGTCAAACATTCATAAATGACCCATAAAAAAGTAAAGGGGAAGAATATAAGGGATTTAAGAACATGGTAATGAAATTTAAAAAATATACCATATGAAATGAAGAACATGAAAGGAAGACAAAAATAAGATTTCTCTTAAGAAAATTCGGCAGTCTAATGACGTCACATAAACATCAACCAAAAATGAATTGATGAGATCAAATAGGTTCTCTCATCATATGAACATAAAAGATCAGTATTATAGATATAGATATCATACCCCAACATAATAAAAAGGAACTTTCAAGACTTGACATTGAATTAGAACTTTGAAAAGGGAGAAAGGTGAAAGAACCACTTAAAATTTCGGTAGCCTGACGGCGCCACTTAAAACTTCAAAATACTGAATGGAAGAGATCAAATGGGGCCTCTCATCATATGATAATAAAAGATAAGTATGATAGATATATAGATCATACCACAACATAATAAAAATAAACTTGAAAGACTTGAAATGAAAGTAGAACTTTGAAAAATGAGAAAGGTGAACGAATCCCTTAAAAATTCGGCAGCCTAATGGCGCCACTTAAAACTTCAAAATACTGAATTGAAGAAATAAAATGTGATCTCTCATAAAATTATAATAAAATATCAGTACGATTGATATATATATCATACCCCAACATAATAAAAAGGAACTTGAAATACTTTACATGAAGATAGATCTTGAAAAATGAGAAGGGAGAAAAAAAATCCATTACAAAAATTTCGGAAGCCTAACAGCGCCACTTAAAACTTCATAAAACGAAATAATGAGAGTAAGAGGGGATCTCTAATTATATGAACATGAAAATGTAATTAAGAGGAATATAAAATAACATACTTTAACATAAGGACATGGATCATAAAAGAAATGACATAAAAGATATTACTTGAAAAGAAAGAGAGAGGTCAGATCCCTTACCTTAAAACGTAACTCTTAAAACTCAAAGGTTGGGAACTTGAAGGCTTGGGGGCACCTTGGAGGACTCCTTGGGAGGTAATAAGACCAGAACTTCGTTGGGGGAGAGTTGGGAGTCGAATGGATGAGAGGATGGCTTGGTATTTATAGGGAAAGTGAGGGGACAATGCATTAATGGCCAAGGGACACCTCATTGGTGGTTTTGGCAAAACCATGGGCTTTCCCATGGTATTTTCCCATGGTATTGGACACTTGGGACACCTCATACCTTATCTTACTATTAATAAGTCGACTATATTGATTACATACTTAATACATCATTTAATGATGTCATTAAACACCCGTAACTTAAAAACTGTATTTTCACAATTCATCAAAAATTCAACTTTCTCAGAAAAATCCCAAAATTTCACCTTAACCAAATATTGATGCTTTGATTTCAAAAATGAACTCCATTTTATAAAAATATTTTTTTAAATATTTTTAATTTAATTGTTAAATAAATACACTATTCACCGAAAATTCATTTTTCTCAGAAAAATCCCCAAAAATTACCTTAACATAATATCAATGCTTTGAGTTCAAAAATTAAATCCATTTTATAAAAATAATTTTCTAACTATTTTTAATTCAATTTTTAATTAAAAAACACTATTCATTTGAAAAAACTAATACTTGACTAATAATTTATGAAACCGTTATTTAACCATTTTATTGAATCACAATACATAATCATGGTGTCTAAATTATATTAATAGTTTCTTTAAGTGAGATTACTAATCCATTTGGACACATTACTAATCCTAATCATAAAATCACTATTCATAATTTACTATTCATCAAAAATTATGTTGATCTTATTAGACTCTAAATTTCGTACTGAATATAATTGTAGAAGACCATTTTTTGAAAATCATTACAAATTTTTATTTATTTAAGGTTTACATAAACATTTTTAAAATATCCTTTCTCTAAAATTCATCAAAAATATACATACTATATTTATCCTGAAATTTGAAAATTCATAAACTTCATCATAAGAAGAAATCAAAAATTTTATTTAAAACAAAGGGTTACACAACGCAGTTATGATCTCCTTCCATAGCCCCTTATCACACCAGCATAGGACCTAAGTGTAAGGTGTGCTAAGGTGAGAGAATCTGAGGGAGGCTCGGCCAACATCGCACGAGCAGTAATTTCTATCATTTTGAACTTCTCGCGAAGTCGAATCCGTTCTAGCTTCACACGACGAAGTGCGGCTTGGGTTTCGTCTAGAGCAAAGCCCAGTGGTGCTACCTCCTTCCCAAGTTCTATTAGATGGGCTTCAATCGGTCCAAGACTACTGGGTGAGGCCATCGAATCATCTTTCTATATTAATTAACCAAGATCACTTCTATTTAGAGACAAATATCGAAATGTTTAGTTTACAGCGGTCATATTGTCCAATGGTCATATAACAGTCAAATCCCAACGGTCTCATTTTAATTATACTCATGTTATCAAATGAAACATTTTTTTTAGTATAAAAATAAAATAAAATAACACACAAAAATTAGGAAACAAGATTTATTGAAAATTTCGGGTCGTTACATCAAACCCCCTCCCCCTTCATGAACGATGTCCACGAGGGTAAGGGATTGATTCTGAGGAATGTAAATTCCTACCAGATACTTTGGTACTGTCATGAATTGGTGTCTTGGGTGATGTTTTTTTGTTGGTGAATGGTAGGTATTCCACATAACATCATATATTTAGGGGGGTGGTGGGACATAAAATTCACTATCCACCACTTCTTTCAAAGCGCTCTATATTTTTCATCTATTGCACTCCTCCAATGAGAGACTATTTTTAGTGACCCAATCATTGGACTCCATCATGAGCCTTCATCACAAGATTTTTCCCGTGAGATGTATTTCACTTCAGTGCTCATTTTAACCAGCTATGAAGTAAATTTCTTTAATGATTTTAACTTCAACCTTGAGGCATTGTGATTTTATTCAGTGTTTCATAGGATTTTATGGTTTGATCATATGAGTGATTAGACATCATTACATTCACATGATCATGTATAGATCATGCGAAGATGAGTCTCTAAAGGGTTCATGTGATTTCACAATTCCCTATGGGGGTTATTTGACCCTCAAGTCCTTTAGAGGTTAGGTGATCCATGGACCATTTACATGGATTCACAAATGACTTTCTAATTTATGTGATGTATATTGTACTACTGGGATTTTATGTATTTTTTTGAAAATAATTTATATTTTTTTGTGTAAAACATGCCACGTTCTTATTTTTATATGGATTTTGGTTCTCTCCAATCTTCCTCAGCTTCTTCAAAAAAATTGGACATGATCTCTAGGAATCACAATGATGATCCTCAATATTGTGTGTACACTGAAAATGATATTCTAAGGATGTTCCAATCATATGATATTTATGTCATTAATTTCTCTCAATGCCTTACTCTATATGGTTTGGTATACTAGATGATGCTCACATTCCCCCATCAGACTATAAGATGTTGTCTCCCTAGGTGTTAGGTGATCTCGACTATGACCAAATGAAAATTGTTGAGGATGGTTGTCTGATCATAGCTCAATATTAAGAATTATCTTATATATTGTAAAATTCCTCCTTAGACCTAAATGGTTGTGGCTTTTATCATCAACCCATTGCTTAGATCTATTTGAGCACATTTAATTCCTCACTAGACAATCTTGGTGCTAGATAGAGTTCGAAGTGGGATCTACATCATGGTGGTAATTTTTTGATGAATGGGAATATCAATTTTTGGATGGGGAACCCATCATAGAGTTTGCTGAAAATATAAGAAAACTTCATCTTTATGAAGCTGTGTCTATTTTCTTATTCATCATTTACTACTAGCCTAACCATCTTTGAGAGATGGTCAGTCATTGGTCCCCTAGCACAAAAAAATTCCATATGTCCCATGCTAAAGTAGGTATTAGTTATGGGATATAAAATAACTGGGTGGTATTACCCCTCTTGGAGAAATGTTTGATGAATTACTCCCTACTACAGATTTTTGGGATTATCCTTTACAAACCCCAATATCTGTGGGGAAGATACTTATTATTGTAAAAAAGAAATTGAACAAGGATATAAAAACTCATTCACTCATTTATTTTAAGGATTGGATCTATATTTTTCCTTTCTATAATAGATATATTCCAATTATTATACATCCTTGTCAGTACCCTTCTATGAATGTTCGTGATAGCATTATATCGAATCGGGCTATCTTGGATGTTGGGGATTATACCTCATTGGGATATTGTGTTAATTAATAGATCTCTTTAGAACATAATTTGGAAAGATTATAGCCATGTTTTTTAATGGGTGGATTTTCTTTGTTATAGATACGTTCTCAAGGATCTGAGTTTGTACATGTGTGAGGGAAGTGCAACTTGCGGAAGGATGACATCTCATTTTAGAACAACTAGTTCTTGCACACCAACACCAGATAATAGGAAATTTTCAAAAAGGTTTTACACCTTATTGGATCAATGGTCCTCTCTATTTTTGGTTTAGTTTAATTAGTGTACACTATCATTATTTGGAATAATACAACACCTCCTAGATCCCCAAAGATTCATCCCACCCCAGACTATGGAATACATTTTTCATTGGGGATATGCCAATAATCCCTTCCGATGTTTAAGATGCACTAACCCAATAGGGAATATTTTATTTTAATTTTTTCTATGCATTGGTTAGACTGATTGTTGATAACGGCACCCTCTCATTTGAGGAAAGGTCATATATGATCTCTCTCTTCTATGGGGTTCTTACATCCACATTATATGATCTAGTTTTCCTTGAAAAATATACACCTCATCGTTTTTCTCATTAGGTTGGATGCATTTAAAGGATCTCCCCTCTTACTTTGGATGTTATTCAAGGGGAGCGACATCCTGGAGTCACTTCCCAATTTTGGAAGATGCTAAAATGTGAAGATACTGAGAATAAGATCATATTTTTTCTTATTTATGATTCTATATACTTACCAATGATTGTTCCTAGGCTTAGGTAATGAATTACCTAGGTGTAAACCAATTGGTTTTTTTTGACAGACTCATTGCCTCTTCAAACCCATTGTTAGTGGCAATGATGGAGTTAGTCAAATATATGGGTGAGATGTCAATAAAGAGACCATATTCAACTGAATATTATTCTAGTGGTGATACATATTATATTGAGGGAATTAATCCTCCATCAATGTCTATAGATGATACAAATATTGAGAGAAGGGAATATAGGGATACTTAACCAATTTTTTTATTGGTTCTACTAGTTATTCCTCCTCCTTCCATGACTAATTTTTTAGTTTTAGATGATCAGGTTAAAGGTAGTATGATATGGAAATAGATTCATACCTTGATCACTAATAACCCCTTGAAATTATTCTGTGACCAAGGGGAACACCTTCAGTAGATATTTAATGACTTGTGGGTAGGTTGTTTTGACCGAATTCCACAATATGAGATTATGTATAAAATAATTCTCACTCAATGAGATCTCAACATGAGTAAATGGAAATTTTATGACGTTTTATATTAGGCTCATCTTTCTAGGAAGATGTGTGAGATTTCAAAGGTAACAGAGTAGGGTCTTCAGTTTATATCTGAACTGAAAACTCAAAACGATTACTGGACTATGAAGATATAGATATGTGAGGATATTATTACTCATATAAGTTCTAACATTTCAACATCATAATATTTATTTTCCACTGATAATAATTTGGTTAAAGGGTTGGCTAGTCTACTAGAGAACCTCCATCTTGGAGAATATGTAGAAGAGGCAGGAGAGCAACATTCCAAAGTTCAATTGATGTTTCTCTCAAAACTGTTACTGATTATACCAGTGCAGCTTACTGAACTTTATCATAATTCAAATTTTTGTAATGAAATCCATTTTTATAAGACTTTGGATAGACTCCAAAATGTGGAAATTCTTTCCTATTTTTAATGAAATGAATGGATGAATTTAATGAAAATTATATTCTATTATCAAGTTTTAATTCATTCAAGATGTGTGTGATATCTTTTTTCTCTGATATTTCGAGAATCATTAATCCCACCTATTATTTTCATAACATCTTGAAAACATAAATGTATGGCTCTGAATACATGAATCATAATAGATACCTTATGATAAGTACTCAGGAATTCCCACCAACATAAGACCCTCTACGGATGGTATGTTATATTTATCTTGACATCACCTAATATGGAGATATATTTCTTTATTAGGATACATTTCCCATAGGGATACTACATTATCTTCACAAAAAAAGGATGTAATAGAGAAAATCAGTCATTCTAAGTCCATGTAATGGGCTTTATATCATTTCTAGGGTTGAATGATTTCCAAGATATAAATTACATCCTTTTGGCTATGAAATATTTTTGTTGTACTTTAGGGACATTGAGCTTGGACCATTATGTGATATTTTTTAGTGTTTGTATCTTGTAAATTTGATGTCTTTTAGTTTAAGATGTATGAACTAGGACATTTGGTGTGCGGGGGTTTAGGGACTTTTATCATGGATCTTGATCTGTTTTAGTCATGTTTATTTTTTCATGGACCATAAAGTATTGTAGTTTACGGTCTTTTTTATCATACCTTGATGATTTTTAACTGATGGTATTTTATATTGAACCATTATATCTTATAAATTAGGGTCATTTAGTTTAGACCTTGATGTTCTGTAGTTTAGGGTATTTTATCTTTGACCTTCATGGTCTATAGTTTAGTGTCTTTTAGCTTGAACATTGATATTGATGACCATGGTATATGGTGAAGTCATTTCAGGAATGACCTAAAACACACTATAGTGATGGGTTCTACCACAATGTTTCTAGGGATCACACAGATTTGAGTTTCATTATTTCAAGGATTATATGCCTTTAGTTTGTGGGTTGAATACCATATGTGTTGATATAATGGATAGGGAAATATGATTTCCACTCTTTTATAAGGGTCATGGAAGATTTATTTAGGTTGTAGGGGTTGAGGGAAAAATACTAGGGATAATAGGCGTTCTTATATAGTTGGAATATGGGTGATGCAATTCATTACCCAACAGCATGTGTCTTTGGATATATTATGGAGCATACATTTTAAGTATGTTAGATAAAACTTTATGATGTTCATTTTGGCCTCGATGTTATCAAGGCTACAAGGATTGAAGCTCTATTCTTACAAGGAGGAAATTCCTTTAGTTTTTAGATTAAAGCCATTATATTTTGATAGAATAAGAAAAAAAAATTGATCTCCATGTCATTCCATGTGTCATGAAATATTTATGAATACTCAATCATCTAGATGATGAGGTTGGGAGTGGGAAGAAATCTCTCTAGGAAGGGTTTTGGAACTATAGGGCAGTTTAGATATTGATTCTGAAGCTCGATCTCTACACACTATGGTTTCGAATCATTAGGAATGGTCCATAAAAGGTTTTAGAATTGAGTTTAAAATTCCATCCTTAGTAAGGAGTATAAAATAAAGTGATGTAATGTTAAGGATATTGAATCTGCTCAGATATTTTGGTACAGGTATTGTAAATCATCTTCTAAAGTGCTTGGATCAGGAGGATGATATGAGACAACCACATTGGGAGTATTTCAGACACACTAAGGTGTTGAGTGTTGTATTTATGTTGTGAGGGCTCATAAGGATTATAATTTCCTTTACAAAGAGTGAAAATTTAGGTTGATGACCATGGGTTCATATTCATGAACCATAGGCATGCATGTGTACTGAATAAAAGGGTCCCTTGAAGGCAAATATCTTTTACAAGAGCTATGAAAGGTTTACTGTGATCTGACGCACTCAAATCCTGAAGCCTAATTGGGGGAAAATGTAATATCCTTGAAGGGTTCAAGCTCCCCAAAATTTTTGTCAACACCTTGCGAACATAGTCTCAAGGTGTGAAGATGTGAAAAAACATTGCTCAAACATTTACCAAAACTATGGGGTCCAAAGAGCATATATTCGTTTTTACTAGGGATATAGAGTTAAACCAATGGGATTTATGTCTTATTTATTGGAACCTTAATTTTTTCCATAAATCATAAGATGAAGATTTTAGTGAGTAAAGACTTGACTTTTAATATGGCTTCCCATTGTGGGTTTTCAAAATGACAAGTTGTATGTCTCCTTTACTATCAGTTTAAGGTCTTTCATTTTGGAACATTATAGTATAGTGTTTAAGTTCATACTAC
Source organism: Viscum album (assembly GCA_963277665.1). Lineage (NCBI taxonomy): Eukaryota > Viridiplantae > Streptophyta > Magnoliopsida > Santalales > Viscaceae > Viscum > Viscum album. The sequence goes on from OY728133.1 coordinate 977,979,970, forward strand.
ATTGACCAATTCATAGGTAGTTTGAAGTCATGAAACCCATGGACCTAATATGGAAGATGTTCCCCAATATCCTAATTAGGATACACTCGGTAAAGAGAACTACAATATCCTTCTTATTGGGTGATGAAAATGTTGTAAATCATGTCTTGAGATTCACATGTAGTGATTAATGATATGGGATAATAATACGGGGATAGTTTCATATAATGGTAAGGTGTTGATTTCTTCCTCGATTATGTCAAGCACACAAGAATTAGAAATCCCTTTATATTGTGCCAATATACCGCATGTTGGTGGTTCTCAAGCCCTTATGTGTCAATAGAATAACCTATTTGAGATATCTATTTTCTTTTCAAATGGTTGTGAAAGGATTCCAGAAACATATAGTAGTCAATAAATTATGCGTGGAATGTGAATTGAGGCACTTTTAAAATATGGTAGAAGCACCCCATACTCTGGTTGACTGAGGTAATTCTCTTGTGGTCCTTAGATAATGAATGAAAAATGGGTGATGGTCTGCATAGTTTATCTCTATGATGTGCAGAAGTTTCTTATGTAGTTTAACATCAAATAGTAAGGAATGTTTCCTTAGAGTTTATCATCATGCATTTGGGATGTATTTTCATATTGTTTTAATGTCATGAAAATAAATAATTTCCTTCTAGTTTAATGTAAAGTAGTAAGGATGTACTTCCTTTTAGATTATTTTCATTTGGTAAGGATGTAGAAATTGATGTGAATAGATGGAAATGTTTAGGTTAGTACCAAGGGGGGATGTATGGGCATCAATATGTATCTCATGAAAACGATAATCAAACCACTTGTAGTTTTGAAGAGACATGCAATTTAACATCACGTGGTGTGGACATGGATCCCCCAATGTGAAGTGGTGGTATCATGTATGGGCCCATGAATGCAATTTTGGGTGTGACTACATATCAAATGGTTATGGGGATCACTCTATAAATATTCCATAATAGATTCCCCTACATAGGTCTGGCCAGTATGAAATGAGGGGGGATATTTATATTGATTTGATGTGAGTGGTCCTAATGATAGAAATCAAGACATCACTACATATCTCGTGATTTCAGGAATAAAGTCACACATTTTTCTTGAGTGTAAAATATTCTATGTATGTATGGACCTTGTATAGTGGTAGGAATTATTTCACATTATTGTTATATCTAGGCCCGATATTGAAGAACCATTCATCAATATGTTTCCTCTTATAATAGGAATCAAGTCACAAATAGATCCTAAGGAAAAAATAAGTTTCCCATCCTATGGAAAGGATGAAGATGGACGAAAATGGAAAAGTGGTGCAGATGTGGGTGGGCCCAAGGATGTAAGTTCGGGCATCACTGCATATCTTATGAAAATGAGATTCAATCCACACATAGTTCTTAATGAATTGTGTAGTTTATCATCATGCGGTAAGGATGTGGGATCCTCTATATGAAGAGGGTTAGAGTGGCTATAGGTGTGGTAGGTTACCAACACCAACTTTAGTGGTCCTCTCATGAAAGGTTTATAGGTGTGTGCAGTTTCATATCAATTAGGAGATGTTAAATTTGCAGTTTAACGTTATACAATGAGGAAACATGTTATTACTTTTAGGATATTATGTTCAGGGATGATATAGGTCTGTTTAAAGCTATTATTATATATTTGAGAGGGAAAACCTTACTGAGACACCTAATCACACATGCGCTATGGTTAGTGTGGAAAACATGGAACGAAAAGGGTTTCTCTCATAGTGAATAGGCATTTAATAGTAGTATAGAGGAATATTTTATCTTATGGTGGATAGATCAAGATATAAAATCATGGAATCTCTATATATCTCAATAGAAAGGTAAATCAATCTATATATAGTTCTATAAAACCCATATAGATTAATATCATGCAGTAAGGAGGTGGGTTAATCATTGTGAATGAAGATAGATATTATGGATATGTGCAGTTTTACATCATGTGTTAAGGAAATATATCACTATTTGTGAAGGAAAAGGGATGTTGTGGATCCGTGTAGTTTTATGTCAGGTGCTAAGGACATTTTCCATGCTGTTTAAAGTAATGTGGTAAGGAAATTTTGCTTGAAGTTTTACATTAGATGCTAAGGACATGTCAGCCTCTCATAGGGAAGAGGTATTTACGTCAGGTGATAATGACATTTTCTTGTGATGAGGTTTTGGTGTCGTGCCTCATTATTTGTGTAGCCTTAATATAGTGAGAAAGAGTAAGATATAAATTCTTTTCTGAAGAGATAAATACAAACTATATACCAACCTGATAGGGCTTCAATTTTTCCATCCCTATGCTGATAGGGCTCCAAGAGGTTCCATTAAAGTACAACTCCTATGATCGAGGAGTGTCAGGGTGATAGAATACCACATCATCTGGATGCTCGGTGTCCTCCTATGTATTTTTCGGGGTACGATGTGCTGCAATGAAATCAGCAAGGACATTCCCTTTCACTACCTTTTGTGATACAAACTAAATGTCATACTGCAACTGAATGACTGCCAATCAAGCCAAGTGCCAAGTCAACATAGTATAGCCAATGATGTACTTGAGTAGATCAGTATGAGAGACTAGGAGTACTTCATGGTGCTATAAGTATTGCCTCATATTTTGTACCACAAATATGACTGAAAGGAAATTCTTCTCAATATCATAATATCTGGCTTCAATACCTTGCATCATTTGAATGAGGTAGTAGAGGCTATTCCCTCTTCCTATATCATTTTTAAATACAAGGAGGGTTCCCAGTGAGCACTCTATGGTAGCCACAGATAGGAAGAGTTTCCTACCTTCTATAAAAGGCATCAAAACCAGTGGGCTCATTAAGTAATACTTTAGACATTCAAATAGTTTTTAAAAGTAACCATCCCATTGATAGTTGATTCCATTCTTCTTTATCTTGGTGAAGGGTATAGCTTTTTCAACCATCTTCGCTACGAATCACCAAATTTAGTTGTGTTTCCCTTAGATTCCCCTCAGTTCATTGAATTTTTTAGGTGGTTACATTGCTGAAATAGCACAGGTATTATTTGGATCAACCTCAATGACATGGTTTCATACCACAAATCCAAGGAACTTTCTTGATGTTTCCAAGAAAGAACATTTCAGCGGATTCATCATTAAACTATGAGGTTACAGCTTGTCGAATATTGTTCAGAGATCTGTGAAGTGATCACATTATTGTCAAGAATTAAAAACCTGTTCATTGACATAACACTTAGATATCCTTCCTTAAAATTTCATAAATATTTAATCCATGGTGCGCTATTATGTAGCATCAACATTAATTAATCTAAATGGAATTACTTGATAGTAGAATACCCCTTGAAGTACTCTTAAAGTATTGGATTCTTCATCCTTTGATGCCATCTTTATCTAATTGTACAAAATGTACCCATACAAGAAAAAAATGTCTTAAAATCTAGAAGTTGCATCAATAAAGAGTTCTGTGATCGGTAATGAGAAATAATTCTTTTGGAAGTGTTAGTTAAGTTCTCTAAAATTAATACATACGCCAATCCACCTATTTTTTTATGGGGATGAATTTGGAAATCCATATTGGGTATTTAACTTATCTATAAAAGTTGAATTTTCTCAACTTTTCAAATTATGTCTCCACATTGGTGGAATTAGAGGGGTTAATCCTCCTGTATTCCTTCTTGAAGCCCAGATTGTTGTTGGTTAGTCCAAGATGGTGTGTAGACACATTGTGATTTAGTCCAATAATTTCTTTATAGTTCCAAGAGAACACATATCGATGTTAATTTAGAAATTCAATGTACATCTATTTCTCTTAAACAATCATGGAGTCACTAATCAGAGTAGCCCATGGGTCATATTATGTGATTATATTTGTTTTTCAGAGCTCATTTATGGTGGTGGATATTTCTTCTTCAAATGATGGAGGGGATTTTATGTGATCACCCATGTCGTCCTCCAATTATGATTATGTGGATGATTTTTTAAGTGATGATGGAAATTAGATGGCTTCTCCAAGACTATCAAGATGAGGGAGGAAATTAAAATGAGACATTATCATCCCTTTCTATCTGATTCATCACAGAGTGATGTCGAAGGTGATTTCATTTTACAATATCACTGAGGACAGGAGGTACATGGACATTTGGGATTACATATTCTGACATGACCAAATATATGAGGACCACATTGTCATTGTTGAGAAAACTATAAGGATTCATAGAGGTGGTATGCATGACAATGAGAGATACAACCTATATATCATCATCATCTATTGGTTTCTTTCGTCCCTTCTTGTAGAAATCTGCTTCATCATATATGACCCTACAAGTCCCAAAGGAGAACTATCACAAAGTAGTATGCCATCATTTCCATCAATGGGTAACTTTGTGCACTGATGGAATGTTGTTGGTACTACCAAATGGATATTAATCTGTGGCCTCCTGAGTAGGATATTATATGTGGTGTCATACTAAAAACCCATGAATTTAGTGTCTGATGTGTGTTCCCTAAACTAGGCATGGAGTTTTTTTCTTCATGAGGGGTCTTTTCTCATGCTTATCATACAATTAAATGGGAAGATTTATGGGAGATAAGTCCCATTTTCCATATCCAAGAAATGTATTTTTTGAATTGGGATGATATTGATCAAAGATCCATTATTAATAAGAAACCTTTGGATGTTGACATTATAATGCATGCATGAAACATATAGGGTCCTGATATTTCCATGAAGGACCTCTTCCTAATCTAGAATAGTGAATGAGGTAGAGACATTAAATTCAGATGACATAGTCTCCACTTGATTGAAATTGTCTGGAGTGACTTATATATCGAACTCCCATGGGCTCTGAAGGGTTTTCTCCAAGTGCCTACTGAGTTCTTTTGAAATGAAAATCACATCGAGGATTGAGATCAGGGATGAGACTACGACTAGCTATTTCAGAACATTTTACTTTTGTGATAAGGGTTGGTAATTCCTGATATGGGGCTTCTCAAACACACATGGTTAAGGATATGAGGAATTCAAGGTGCATAGGGATAGGTCTGGTGAAAAAGTTTAAGGGATGTCAGATGTTGGTGGATCAAGTCACGATGGTTTTTCTAGTGGTATTGTAAGATCATGGATCTTGGAAGGGTATTTTATCATTTATATATTGGTTTAAATATTTTGTTTTTTTGTTAATTAAGTGATTAACCAAGTCCTAGGGTAGCCTTGGGGGTGTTCTGAGGTTTTGGGACACAAAAAGTGGAGAAAAAGTGGTTTTCTGGGCAGGCCGCACGGTCTGCACATAGTTAGTACTAACTGTACGGACAGCCCAGAACACTGTGTAAGATGTGTGTTTTTGGATAGTGGCTTCAACATGGTTTTCACACTATTTTGAAAACCATGTGGGTAAACCGTGCGAGGGGACCTTTTCGGGATAGAATCATCCACATAGTTTCCGCACTGTTTGGAAAACCATGCGGGTAAACTGTGTGGCCCCGAAACCTTTTAAAAATTACAATTTTTCCACTCTGGGATTTTTAACCCCACTCAGGATTTCCTTATATTTCACCCCTATTCACCATAGAAACGAACCAAACCTCTCAAGGGCACCAAGAGATCAATCTAACTTGATTCTAAGGCATTTTTGGTGCTTTTGGTTGTAGATTGAAGCTTCATGTAAGGCTAATCCCATCTGTGCATATCTTTTGAGTTTAGGGTTTGTATCTTCTTCTCATCTACCTCTAATTCTCTAAAACCCTACTCTTCGGGTGAGTTTTAGGTTAAAGCTTCAAAGGTTGGTTGAATTAGGATCTAAGGTCTTGATTTAGAGTGTGTTCACCCACGGAATCAAGGTCGGTGGTCTACAAGTTATATCCCATGGTTTATTTGTGGATTTGTGCATGTGTGGTTTTGTTCTTGGGTGTCTATTGGTATATTTTGATTACCTATGGAAGTTTTTCATAAAATGGTTATTAATAAGGTATATAAATACCCTCACGATCCCCATGGGATGTGTTGAGGGTAATGACACTAATCTAGGGCCACCCATGGGGTGTGTCGACTCTCCCAGACCTAGGGATTTGTGAACAATAAGTGAGATTGTTGTGTAATCATGTAGATCCATTGATAAACTTGTTGGTGTGACTATTAGTGTTGGTTTAGAAGCTAGGTGGTGCAACTAATATTGGTAATAACCTAAGGGATATTGGCTTAAAATGTGTAAATGACTAAATAACATAATGCAATGGATTATGAGCATGGTAATGAAGCCTAGTGAGTTGTGCATAACGAACAAAGCCTAGTAAGTTAGGCATGATAAATGAATGCATAGTGAGATAAGAATAATAAAAGGGTATAGGGATAAATTTCTAAATGATGTGAAATGAGTTAAATGTTTTCATGGGTTATGGAATGGTGTTAACTCTCATGTTATTGTTATGGTTTATCTTTTAATTGGGAAATGGTTGTGATGTTTTGTGAATGGTTAATGGATACATATATGTATATCATGTTCACATAGCTTGGTAGTGTGGGGTATTGACTGAGGTTCTATGCCCACAGTTCGAGTTGGACGGAGGCTCTAAACTCCACCCCTAATGTACGTGGTAGGGATAGGACCGATGCTATGTTTTCCTATCAGCTGCATCCACCTGGAATAAGGCTCTAAGGTGAGGTTATGGTTTACATGAGGAATTTGGTCCTAGTGAGATTGGTCAACTGTGTTTTTTTCCTCATGGATGAGATTATGTACTTTAAGCCCTATAACTTGTTGTGTTTGATGAAGTCGTGATAAATTTGTTGTAAAAGGTAAGTAATGGAAATGGGATGAAATAATAAGATATAGAAATTGTAATAAATATTGGTAATGGACCTAAACTGGCTAAGGGAACAAAATCTTTACCTTTTAATTTATTATTCATTTCCCTTTTAGCATGCACAATTTTTTATACTGGATATTTTGTAGACACCGTTGGTGGTGGCCTACTGAGTTGTACTCACACCCTGCTCGGGCTGCCATTGGGTACCATAGTAGACTTCTTGTTTGTAGGTTAGGAGTAGGTAAAAGGACCATTCTAGGTTGTTGGGTTGGAATGAGAGTGCGTGGAGGAGGACCCGAACATGGTCTTAGGACCATTTTGGGGATTTAAAAGTTTCTCTCCATTTTGGATTTTGTTCACATTTTCACTTGTATCAAGGCATGGCATACTTACTGTTGGACATGGTTATACCCTATTTGGGGAATGGTTGTTTATGCATACTCTGGTATTATTGGTTGTTATTTTTCTTTTTGGTTTATCTTATATTGTGGTTTACTGTGATAAAAAGAGGTATAGGCACCCCAACTGACTATTTGGACCCCTGCTGCTAGTTGGAAACCTTTGGAATATGGGGAGGAGCGCTTAAGTTCATGTAACTGATTGGCTCAGAGCACCGGATTACTGACTCCCAGGTCAGGGGCGTTACAAAGTGGTATCAAAGGAGGTTGTTCTTATCTTTCTAAAAAATCTGGTTATTTATTATGGTAAATTATAGTTAAGATGTGTCGGGCCTTGGTAATGAGCTTATGCTTGGGAGTATCTAACCCATGTATGAGGGAAAACCCATGTCTCCCAAGGTAGGAATTGTTGTTCTTGATTGTGTGATTTTACAGTTGGTGAGATTTCACCATTTTGTGATGCACGTGTTGCGTGATGTGATTGTTTTATGATATTTGGATTGTAGCCTCAATGGAATGAGGTTGTGTATTCATGCATCATTGTAGGCACCTAGAGAGATAGTTGGAAGTCATCATGGTAGGAACACATGGGTTGGGTTTGTGAGGCATGAAAAGATAGAATGCAACTTGCATCTTGATAATTGAAAATGAAAAATGTTGTAAATGAAAGAATGAAAGGGGGGTGAAGATACAAGAATGATAAGAGATGATTAATAAAATAGGTTTAATTAATTATTTTTAATGAATTGAAATGGTTTTTGTAACATGTTGTGTTATCCTTGTGGTGGTACAGGGTATTTTACCCTTGTGGTCCATGGCCCCAGGTAGGATAGTCGGGGTGGTGTTTTTTTTGGAATGTTAAGGGTTTTTGTGTTTCTTGAAGAGGCTTCTTGTTATGATGTTGTGAATGTTGTATGGTATGTGTTCTAAACCTTGTGTTTGGAAATATAGAGAGATGTCACCACGACGTCGAGCAGCGGTTCGGAAACAAGAGGATGTTGCTAAGAACACTCCTCCAGTAGAGGAGCAAGAGATTGTGGTGATCTAGGAAAGTGAGGAAGAGCGGTTCCAAGATAACTTGGGTCATTTTATGTAGATGATGGATCAAGACCCAAGGAGGGTCACACTGAGTATGTTTGAGCTGACTAGAGTGTGTCAGTTACAACACCCTCCGACCATTACCAGAGAGGGTGGGACAGAGGCAACAAAGTTCTGGATAGAGTCTGTCCAGACGATACTTAATAATTTGGATAATCCTATTTGGAAGAGAGTCATGTTGGAAGCGTGTATGATGTGGGGCCAGGCAAAGCATTGGTGGGACATCCTAGCTCAGACTGAGCGGGATGAGGGGATGTTGTGGAAGAATTTCTAGGAAATGTTTCTGGAACATTTTTTATCTAGAGACATTGAGGAAAGAACGAGTTGTAGAGTACATGAGCCTGAATCAGGGATCAATGTTAGTTATGGAGTACACTAGCCACTTCACTAACCTGCGACGCTTTGTTCCAATGTTGGAGGGGGATGAGGCAGCAATTACGAGGTGTTTCAAGGATGGGCTGAGACATGAGATTAGTTCTTAGGTGAATATCTATCACATGAAGAGGTTTATAGAGGTAGTGGATTAGGCATTGATCTTAGAAGGGAACATGAAGGAGGTTTTAGGTAGTGGGCTTGGCGTGCTAGCTGGGCAGACAAGTGGTGTATCTTCCGAGGGCCGGAAGTGTCATCTTAAATGTTTTCATCAAGGAAGAAGTGTGCAAGGTGGTCAAAATAGAGGGTCAGCCTATCGTGGTGGTGATCAGGTTTTCTTATATTAGTGCGCAAGGCCGAGGCACATGTGTGGCTAGTTTCCTCGACCTCTAGTTGAGTTTCGGTTGTGCGGAAGATTGGGACACATGCAGAGGTTCTGTAGGAACCCTCCGTAGGAGAGTATGAATATTGGTGATAGACAGATTTCAAGATGAGGCAATGGATCAGCTACTCTATGTCAGGCATGTCTTAGGATCTCCACGGGTGGTACTGGTAGGGGTGGTGGATGTGGAACTCTAGGACAGTATCTCCCATGTCAGCAAGGCATTGCAGTGTAGGGAACACAGGTTGGAGCCCGGGTAGAGGGGAAGGTCAGTTTCATGCAGTTTAGTCTGCACTTGGTGATGGCGAAGATAGGCCATCAACTATCCTAGGTACGATCCTTCACTTTTCTACTCTTTCTAGTGAATTTTTTGATACTGGTGCCACACACTCTTTTATTTATGCTCGGTTTTGTTGCAGCTTTGGGTTTTCTTGTAGAGAGTGAGTGTGGGGTTATGTTGATTGACACTCTGTTTGGGGTGCGAAAGATTGATATCAGGAATTGTATGGGATGTGCTCTATATGTTAGAGGGTATCATTTTTTATGGGACTTGTTCATTCTTGAGATGCTGGGATTTGACCTGATCTTGGGTATGGACTGGTTGGTGTTATATCGGGAGCACATAGACTATTACCATTGTAGGGTATCATTCAGGTCACTTGAGGGGGACACTAATATCCATCGCGGAGAGTTAGATGATCGAGCAGGTCATGCAGGACCGTTTTTTCATCAATTGTGTAGGCTCATGGATCAATTATCTTTTCATGTTCTTGATGATGAAAGAGGGGAACAGTCTGTCTTTCCCCCAGAACTGGATCAATTTTAGGATGTGAGTCCTGAGGATTTCTCAGGGTGGCCACCCGATAGGGATGTTGAGTTCACGTTTCAGTTGCTGCTGAGAGCAGAGGCAGTTTCTAATCCACTATACCTAATTTAACTGACATAACTATAGGATTTAAAGTTTTAGATTGAGGAGTTAGAGCATAAGGGGTTCATACCCCCTAGTACGTCTCTGTGGGGGTCTCCTTTGATTTTTCATAAGAAGGTTGACCGGTCTTTAAGGTTGTGGGATGATTATCAAGAGTTAAATTATATAACGGTGAAAAATTAGTACCCTCTTCCTAGAATTAATGACCTTTTTGATTAGCTGAGGGGTGTATCAATGTTTTCAAAGATTGATCTGAGATCGGGTTATCACCAGTTATGGGTGATTCCTTCATACGTGCTGCTGACAACTTTCAGTAGTTGGTACAGGTTTTTTGAGTTTGTGGTTATGCCTATGAGCTTGACCAATGAACCAGTGGTATTCATGGCTTTGATGAACCAAATATTTTATCCTTATCTATATTATTTCGTGGTTGTCTTTGTTGAAGACATCTTGGTGTACTCAAAAACACATGATGATCTTACCCAATATCTTGACATCGTCTTGAGTACACTAAGAGAGCATTAACATTATGTTAAGCAATCAAAGTGTCAGTTGTGGATTAGAGAAGTGCATTTTCTGGGTCAAATCATCTCTGAGGCAGGTGTTTCAGTGGATCCAGAAAAAGTGCAGGTTGTTGTGTCTTGGGAACATCCCAAGAGTGTTTTTGATGTTCGGAGTTTTTGGGGTTTGGTTGGGTATTACTGGAGGTTTGTCCAGGATTTATCTTGCTTGAGAGCACCGTTATTGGGATTGACCAATAAGGGAATCAAGTTTGAGTGGTCTAAGGCTTGTTAGAACTCTTTTCAAGAATTGAATAAGCAATTGTCGCCCACACCGATCATGATCTTACCCAAACAAGGTAAGAAGTATGTTCTATTTTGTGAAGTGTCTGGTATCGAGATTGGGGTTGTGTTGATGTTGGATTAGTGGGTGGTGGCTTATGGATTGAGGATATTGAGACCCCATGAGTGTAATTATCCCACTCATGATCTTGATTTGGCTACAGTAGCGTATGCCATAAAGTGATGGAGGCACTACTTGTTGGGGGAACAGTTCACAATGTATACCAATCACAAGAGTCTATAGTATATCATTTCGTCACGGGATTTGAATATTTGTCAACAAATACGGGTTGAGTACGTCCATTCCTTCGACTTTGAGATGGTATACAGATTTGGAAAATGGAATAATGTTGATGATGCTTTCAATAGGAAGTCTTAGAAGAAGGTGGATTATAAATCCAGCACTGAGTGGAAGGTGATGGTTTTATCTACGGAGATTCACCAGGAGGCGTGGGATGAAAACGGTCAAGTGAATCTTGCTTCCATGTCTATTTAGTTGACACTTTTGATCTATGTTAGGGAATTTCAACTCGATGATCGTGAATGTTTTTCCATGAAGGAAAGACTAAAAGGTGGGGAGCCACCTTCTAGTTGGGATGTCGGTGTGGATGGGGTTGTTTGTGTTCATGGTCATGTGGATGTTCTGGTATGCATGAGGGAAGTTTATTCGAGTGTGTTCCGTGAATCGAAATGGGCAGTGCATCCTGGTTTGACCAAGATGTATCAGGATCTCTGCAGACTGTTTTGGTAGCCATGAATGAAAAAGGAAGTTGCGGGATTTATGGCATGGTGCCTTACCTGTCAGTAGGTGAAGGCCGAGCATCAACACCCAGGTGGTTTGTTATATCCATTGACCATTCCATAATTGACGTGGGATGATGTGATGATGGATTTTTTTGTGGTTCTTCCGAGAAATCCTTAGAAGAATGATGAAATCTGAGTGGTTGTGGATTGGATAATGAAAGTGGCTCATTTTTAATGATTCAGGAGACTTATACAGTTGAGCAGTTAGGTGAGTTATATGTTTAGAAAATAGTACAGTTGCATGGAGTACCATGAACTATAGTTTCGGATTGTGATCCTCGGTTCACATCATGCTTCTAGAAAGGGTTGCAGATGGCACTGGGTACACATGTGCTTTTGAGTAAGGATTTCCACTCACAGATGGATGGGTAGTCAGAGCGTACAATCCAAGTGTTGGAAGAAATGTTGAGGTCTTGTGTCTTGGATTTTAGTGGTTCCTAGTAAAATCACCTATCACTAGTTGAATTTTCATACAAAAACATCTTTTAGGATATGGTTCAGATGGCACTGTTTGTGGCACTCTATGGGAGGTCGTGTAAACCTCTACTGTGTTGGTTAGAGGCTGGATAATATGAGCTATTGGGACCAAGTCTCATGTAGGAGACTTCAGAGAAAGTTGAGTTGATTCAGAGATGGATGGAAACAGCTCAGAGTAGGCAGAGGTCATATAAAGATCGGAGGTATAGACCCCTTGAGTTCAGGGTGGGAGATAGTGTGTTCCTTCGAATGTTGCCAAAGTTTGGTCACCGACGGATTCAGAAGCAGGGCATGTTGGCGCCCTGGTATGTGGGGCCATTTGAGATAGTGGTGAGGATCAGGCTAGTGGCATATCGATTGGATCTTACAAATTGATATAAAGGGATGCATGATGAATTTCATGTGTTGAATCTTCGGCGGTATCACCCTGACCCAACTCACGTGGTGGATGTTGATAATGTTGAGCTTCAGGCTAATGTATCCTTTGAAGTGCATTTGTTTTATATTGTGGATAGTAATAACAAAGTCTTGCGGGGAAAGATGGTTCCATTGGTGTGAGTAATATGGTGGCATGGGATTGGTCAGGAAGAAACATCAGATCGGGAATCATATATACGGACTCAATGTCCAGATCTATTTTTCTGGGAAGTGCAGTAAATCTTAGGAGCTTGGCTCGAGGACATGTCGTTATAAGGTGGGGAGGTTGTATGATCCTGGATATTGGAAAGGTATGTTATCATTTATGTTTTGGTTTGAATCCCTTTTTTTGGTTAAATAAGTGATTACCCATGTCCTATGGGATGCTTGGTGGTGTTCCAAGGGTTTGAGGCACAAAAAGTGGAGAAAAAGTGGGTTTCTGGGCAGGCCACATGGTCTACGCATGGTTAGCTCCAACCGTGTAGACAGCCCAGGACACCGTGCAAGAAGTGTGTTTTTGGATAGTGGCTTCCACATGGTTTGCGCACAGTTTGAAAAAACATGTGGGTAAACCATGCTAGGGGGCCTTTTGGGATAGAAGCAACCGTACAGTTTGTGCACGGTTTGAAAAATCGTGTTGGTAAACCGTGCGGCCCAGAAACCATTTAAAAATTACAATTTTTCCACTCCAAGATTTTTAACCCCAACTTAGGATTTTCTCCCAATTCGCACCTCTTCACCCTATGAACGAACCAAACATCCCAAGGCCTCCAAGAAATCAATCTCCCTCATTTATAAGGCATTTTTTGTGTTGTAGGTTGCAGATCAAAGCTCCAGGTTAGGCTAATCCCATCATTGATTATATTTTGAGTTTAGGGTTTGTATCTTATTCTCCTCTCTTTCTGAATCTCTAAAACCCTACTCTTTGGGTGATTTTTAGGTTGAAGCTTCAAAGGTTGGTTGAAGTGGGATCTAAGGGCTTGATTAAGAGTGTGTTCACCTGTTGAATCGAGGTAGGTGGTATTCAAGTTATATCCCAAGGTTTATTTGTGGATTTTTACATGTGTGGTTTTGTTCTTTAGTGTCTCTTGGTATGTTTTGATTACCCGTGATATGTTTTGGTAAAATGGTTTTTAATAAGGTAAATAGAGACCCTCATGATCCCCATGGGATGCATCGAGGGTGATGGCACTAATCTAGGGCCACCCATGGGGTGTGTCGACTCACCTGGACCTAGGTATTTGTGAATAACCAGTGATATTGTTGTGTAATCATGTAGATCCCTTGATAAAAATGTTGGTGTGACTATTAGTGTTGGTTAAGAAGCTAGGTGGTGCACCTAAGCTAGGAAATAACCTAAGGGATATTGGGTTAAAACATGGAAATGACTAAATACCATAATGGAATGGATTATGAGCATGGTAATGAATTCTAGTGAGTTAGGCATAAAGAACAAAGCCTAGTGAGGTAGGCATAGTGAATAAATGCTTAGTGAGATAAGCATAATAAAAGGGTATTGGGCTAAATGGATAAATTATGTGAAATATGTTAAATGTGTTAATGGGTTATAGAATGGTGTTAACTCTCCTGTTATTGTTATGGTTTATGTTTTCCTTGGGCAATGGTTGTGATGTTGTTTGAATGGTTAATGGAAACATATATGTATAGAACGTGCACATAGCTTGGTAGTGTGGGGTATTGAATGAGGTTATACACCCACGTTTTGAGTTGGACTGGGGCTCTAAACTCCACCCCTAATGCATGGGGGTATGGATAGGACTGATGCTCTATTTCTCTATCAGTTGCATCTACCCAGAATGAGGCTCTGAGGTGAGGTTATCGTTTACATGAGAATGTTGGTCCTAGTGAGATTGGAAAACAATGTGTTTTTCCTCATGGATGTGATTATGTACTCTAATACATGTAACTTTTTTTGATTGATGAACTCGTGATAAATGTGTTAGAAATGGTAAGTAATTGAAATGGGATGAAATGGTAAGATATGGAAATGGTAATAAAAATTGGTAATGGACCTAAACTAGATAAGGGTACATAATCATTAATTTGACATTTATTATTCATTTCCTTTTCTGCACGCACAATTGTTTATACCAGATATTTTTTGCACCCCGTTAGTGGTGGCCTACTGAGTTGTACTCACACCCTGCTCAGGCCGCCGTTAGGTACATGAGAGGAATTCATGTTTGCAGGTCATGATAAGGGAAAAATCCCTTTCTAGGTAGTTGGGTTTTCATGGTTGTGTGTGGAGGAGGACCCAGACTTGGTGTTGGGACCATTTTGGGGATTATTCAGTTTGTCTCCATTTTAGATTTTGTTCACTTTTGCACTTGTAGCATGGCATGGAATACTTACTAGTGGACATGGTTGTACCCCATTTGGGGAATTATTGTTTATGTATACTATGGTTTTATTGGTTGTTATTCTGCTATTTGGTTTATCTTTTGTTGTTGATTACTCTCATAAAAAGGAAGGTATAGTCTCTCCAATTAACTATTTGGACCCCAAATGCAAGTCGACAACCTTTGGTGTATGAGGAGGCACACTTAAGGACATGTAATCACCTGGATCGGAGCACCGGTATAGTGGTTCCTAGGTTAGGGAAGTTACAGGTATGGTTTGATCTGATTGAACCCCTGCTAGGCTATCATGCCAGGAAATCCGATGTGCGAAACTGGTATAGGTATATAGGGCACCTCCATGCCTCTTTTGGGCCCACTGGAGTAACATCCCATGATAGTTAGATTCATATATGTCCTCCATGGGGATATGATTAGAATATTGGGTTCGACTACATCCTAGATGTCCCATGTATCCTCAATTGTAACACATACAGCTCTATTTCCCCTATTATATATGTTAAATTCATATTTTGGGGAATGATAATCATCTAAGAAGGGTTCCTCCAAGTGTATCACATTGAATGAACAAAATATGATTTTTTTTATCTGAGGATGATTCTATTTTATGGGGTATTGGACAAGTTTTTGATGTTATAGGGAAGATATTTGCAAGAGATAGGGCTTGTGTTAGAGAAGAATGTGATCCATCCTCCTTTTTTTCTTTCTACTTCTAGTGGACACTCCCACCTTTGGGAGGTACGTATAATGTTTCCTTCTTTGGGGGTGGAGATATTGTAGGTCTACACAACTATTATTTCATGGTGGTGTGAGCTCGATCAACTATTTTTCGACTAATCCAGTTTTCAAACATTTATGCATTCTCAGACAGAACATTCTTTCGTACATCATTATTTCCTGACTCGATGAAATAATGAAAACCACCTACTCTTGGGAGTTATCTAACGTAACCTTTTTATATCTGACCATTCCTTGAATGATATCTTTCATGATGGAGAAATCTATGATATTATGACCGAGTCTTCTATGGTAAGGGAATTATTTGGGATGTTTAATGAGGTTGAAATGATCCATATTCTAAGGCTATTTAATCTTGAGTAGGTTATTTTCAATGGTGGAAAAGAAGTAACTGGGGACTTATTCATTTTGGGATAAGTATACATTTCTCATTCATTACATAAATCTCAAGGGACCCTAATTTCTATATGCTTCTAGAAGAGGGATATTTTGTGGTTGTTGCCACTTGACAAGAGGTGTTGGATAGTTCAGAGCCTGCATATGTGCCTGGATGGAATCTACTGATGGATTGATGGTGATTGTTATAACTTCTTCTATACCTAGCATTTTACCCAATGATATGGGCATCAGTCGAGTTTTGGATCGAGTTCACTAAATATCATCCTCAAGATAGTGTCCCATTTAAGAAAACACTATGAACCCACATGGTCACTTCATGGGGATTGAAGGTGACTTAATGTCATCCACAAGTTTTTCAGTAGAGAGTTCTAGTAATATCTCTTGTAAGAGAGAGATGCAGATTGAATAGGTTAAACAATTCTATATTACTATTAAATCGTAAACCCTCTTGTTCTTATTTTTCTTACAATTTCATTGGTGGAATTTTATTGTATTTCATAGTATGAAGATTAACTGATAAATGAACTGATGAAGAAGGTCTTCACATACAAGAATAGATCACATTGTTAGGTTGTTGTGCCAAATAGAGGTTTTCCCTGTCAGATCCAATACAATACACCTCATCTTTATTGCCTCTAGTTGATCTTGAGGTCCCATTATCGGCCCACATCGGTATACAAAGTGCGTGTGATGTTTTTTTGGGTCTGATTCACCATAAATGGTAGAGGAGGTAGGATTGTCGATGATAGATGGAGTATAATTTACCCTTTTAGTACATGGCTTCCTCTCAAGCTTCATCGGTTCAAGTCTCCCTTCGATGGATTCCATTCGAGTATCTATGGACTTGATGTCATTATGTAACTCTAGAGGCACTATTATCGAAGCCTTCTCCCATCCACAGGGAGTGTCCAAGGGTTAATGAGGTGCTCCCACCATCATTTCCCATTTATTATCAATATTTCATACGATTTAATGATTTCCCTAGTGAGGGAGAGGCTGTCGCCGCAATGGGGGGAATTCATGGTCAATTTCGAATTCCTCATTTATGAAGACTGGTTATCTTGATCCAGATCCAATCAGATGCATAGATATCTCTATTTTCAGTGGATCGGATATGGGAGGATGAATATTCAACTCTTCTTAAAGGGGATACTTTTATGGAATATTTTCCCTAATTAGATCCTCATTGAGTTTCTAGAGAGTGTTTATTTCACTCTCATATTAAGAAAATTGTTCATCTATGGAAAGAATATCAACTCTTCTAGTTAGTGATCAAGATATAGTTTCATCGTTCCCCTTTGCAATGATCCGTGATGGGAGAGGCAACTCATTATTCAGTGGTTCCATATTTTGGATTCATCTTTGGTTTCTTGTACATGTACACTCATTTGGTGCATACAAATCACCTTCCTCTATTGGTAGTTTCTATATATTGAAGACCTGTGAATTTTCATCTTGATCAATGTCTACCATGTTAATAATGATAAAATTTACATAAGTATTTCATGAAATGGTGGTTCTGCCATTACTCTCAACATAATAGGGTGATTCTATAGTACATTCACATATGTCATTATTTAAACCCTTATCCATGTTGGGCCTTCTAAACTTTTCATCCTATTAGGGTTTGATCACCTTTTCTGTACACTCCTCCTATCTCATCCTATGAATAGTGAGTTTTATGGAGTTTCTAGTTGTGGTTTTCATATTGGCCTTGTCCTGTAGTGGTTTGAATTTCATTGGGAGGGACAGGTGGGACACTGACTATTTCACTCCCATACTGGGGAAGGTTGATTCTCTATATGGTGATAATGATGATGAAAATGCCCATTTCTCTCCGGGGTGGGGTCATCTAGGGTTGTATTTGGATCTGATTGGTCCATTTGTTGAGGAATCAATGAATTCAGTTGGGCACTTGAAGATAATGGGACGAACATGATGATATTAATGACCCCAACCCAGTGAGATGGCACTACCACAAAAAACAGTTTTTTTCGGCGCCAACCTTTATCAACGCTAACGAAAAAGCGCTGATAAAGGGGGGTCCCTTTTTCAGTGCTAGAAAAATCACTGATAAAGGTACCCCTTTATCAGCTCTTTTTTTAGTGCTGATAAAGGTACCCCCTTTATCTATGCTTTTTTTAGCGCTAATAAAGGGACCCCATTTATCAGTGCTTTTTTTAGTAGCGCTAATAAAGGGTCGACGTCAAAAAAAATTAATTAAAAATAATACACTAATATATAAATATATAAATATAGTTATATTGATATAAATATAATATATAATTTTTAAATATATTTTAGATAAGTATAAATACACATTTACAATTAATATACTTAATATATAAGATATTTAGTGAAAATGGATTATAAAAAAATTTAAAAATTATTTTTCATTAATAATTTGCTAATAATTATGGAGTAATAGACATTTAATAACAATTTTAAGAATAAAAAATAAGAAAAATTAAAAAAAGATCCAAAATATGTTGAAAACGGAACTCGAACTTCAAAAGGCCATAAATTTTGATTCGGGTGTCCGTTTGAGCTCTTCCACATATCAAATCGAAGCCTGAGATGCGATCTACACCCCTGTGACTTGGAGGGACCCTTTAAAAGGTTTATTCAAGGCCAAAATTGTCCCAGAAAGCCTCCAAATTTGAGTTTTTAGTTGGGGTACCCCGATTTTTTAACATTTTGTGGATTTTCAGCCTCATTTAAGGGGGTATTGTTGGATTTTTTGGGTGGGGACTAAATTTATTCCAATGTATTACATTCATATTGATATTATGTCTTTGAAATTTTGTTATTTTTTATAATGAAATTCTATTTATAATCAAATATATAGCTATATGTACATATTTTTTATATATTCACACCTAAAAATTTTATTTTTTAAATAAATAATTAAAAATATTTACATATAAAATATATTAGATTTATCTAAATAATAACTAATATCCATTTTATTTAAAATACCAATATATGAATATTTATATAACTATATATTAATATAACTATATATATACTAATATAACTATATATATATATTAATATAACTATAAATATATATATTAATATAACTATTTATATATTAATATAACTATATATATATATATTAATATAACTATATATATATTAATATAAATATATATTACTATATGAATAAATATAACTAAATATATGTATAAATAAATAGATATATCATAAATAAAAGAACAAATCAATATAGGGGAGTGGCAAAGGCTTCAGGCGCGCAGGGGGGTATCTCGAGATCAAATCTGGGTGGAGGCAGGGGTGCGTGCACAAGGGTTAATTAGAGGGGATAACACTGATAAAGGTGGGGGCTCAATCACTGTAAAAATCCCCCCAAGATTGGAAGTATTTTTTTTAATTTTTTTTAGTTTTATCTATGCTAAAAAAAGCACTGATAAAAGGGTGTTTTATAAACGCTAAAATGAAATCACTGATAAAGGACCCTTTTATCAGCGCTTTTTTTAGCAATGATAAAAGGGGTCTTTATTAGTGCTTTTTAGAGCACTGATAAAGGGGACCCCCCTTTATCTTCGTCGGCTTTAACAGCGCTTTTCTAGCACTATTAAAGGCCATTTTTAGCGCTTATAAAAGGGGTATTTGTAGTAGTGGTGATCTTGAATCACCGTCTATTCTTCTTGGACCCTCTCAAAATATGATGAACCTTGATATGGTGATTGAGATATAAATGCCCCCATCCTAGCAGGCTGTGGTTTTCTCACTTCTAGATATAATATGTCTTGAATCGTCCCACAAATTAACAATATTAAGGATGGATGTGGTGGAAGATATTCTCCCTTCCCATGGGGATGGGTCCACTCCTAGACAGCTTCTATGGTCGATGTAATTGTGTCTCGTATGATGAGGCATACTTATACTCTCAAAAGAGTTGGGTGTGATGACATCGCATCATGAGAACCCTTATTTATAGGTATTTTAAGGATGATTTTAACATCAGTATCTATGTCTAGAATGAATTCACATAGTTTTTAGGGGACTAGTCTAATGTTCTATTGGCTATCTTGTCCCACTTTTCAGGATGTGTGGGCATCATTGAAGTAGGGTAATTCCATTGTAGTGTGAAACAAGAATTAGAATTACTCAGTCCCGTGATTTCTCCAGATTTTATTACATTACAGGACACCAAAGATGAGGGGTTCTATTTTTCCAAGGGTGCGTCAAAGTGCAACAACCCATACATTACTGATCCTCAAATAAAGATACTTGACGTTGAATCAGAGATCTGCTACTAAAGTGTCATAACAAATTAGCAGAAATTAGGTTTCTTATTTACACTTTTCTTTTCCGATTTTGGATCTCAGGCCATGGATATAATGGAAAAATCTAGCTGATAATAGAGTATTTTGTTTTCCTGATGGTGACTCTCGTATTCTAGATAGGGGACATGTATATCCTTTAGTCACTAATGAGTAGCCCACATATTCTGGTGTATATAAAGCACTCACTCTTTATCTATCTCATCTGGGATCTAATAGTCATATGTAGTGAGTGGGAAGAACATGAGGGGTAATATTCAGTATACTAACTCTTTGTATATGTCAATTTCATCATCCTCATCATCAGATTTACATTTATCATTCTGGTCATACCATAGAAGATAGGTTTTATGGTTTCCTATTGATGGGAGTGGAGTGTTACTGGATGTTGATGAGGAACCATATATAGTTGACCTGATGTTTTGAGAACCTCTTTATATTAAGTTGTGTGTGTTTTGAACACCTATCAATATTGAGTTTTTTGGGATAGGGGAGGAATTATAGGAATGTGGGATATATATCCATGTGGGAGGTTGACTATGGATAATGTTAGGAGTAGAGTTCATGTGATCCATCTCCACACTAACATAAGGGGGACTATCGTGGTAATGAACATATTTTGCTTCTTCTTCAATAGAAGAGTTGATAGATTCTCTTAGTGTTGAGAATTTGTATCAAACAACCTCATGGACACTGGTATTGTGTATATTAGATATAAGGAACATGTTCTACATCATGCTTTGAATATGACAACATGCCTTTTAGGATTGTTTAGTGATATGAGCCTACTATATGAATGTTTCCAGAACATATATATAACCATCTAGTAATGTAGGAATATGTTCCCACTACTAAGAAGTTATTGGAATATGCCAATAAATTGTCTAATTATTGATAGGAATGTGGGACTGTATTGGTACATGTTATATTCTCACTTGTGGGCCTTAGTGAAGATGAGAGTATGATCATGATCTTGAGCCTTTGGGATATGGCGTTGTTCATTCATGGCCGGAGTATGATCCTACCCCAAGGTGTATGTCACTCTCTCCTAGTGAGCCTTATTTGTAACAAGAACATGATAATGTTTTGAATATTCATTCTGCATCGAAATATGCCAACGAACCTTCGTAATGGGAGGAGGAATATAAGCCTCCTTTTGTGTTGCCTTTGAATGATGTTGGCATAGTCCTTCATCAGAGGAAGTAAGAATCTGCACTAGGCATCTATGATCTACTTCAATATGCCTTGAATATTTACTAATAGGAATATGAGCCTATCCTGGGGCCTTTTCCATTCTCTCATTCATCCCAAGCTAGAATGGGAATATATTCCTGATCAGGGTCCTTGGGATTATGCCACTGTACTTCTTTGAGGAGAATATGATCATGTCCTGAGGATTGTGCCCCTTTATCATGGTGAGCCCTGGCTAGAATGAGGTTATGAGTATGATCTAGGGCCTTTATAATATGCCTCAAGATATTTTTGACATGCATGTGTCCCTGTCCCAATGAATTTTCTTCTCTCACCTAGTGAGCCTTGGGTGGAATGGGTGTATGAGCCCGGTCCGATACCTCGTCATTTATCGAAATATGCTGACAATCCTCCTGGATGGGAGAAATAGTGTGTGCATTCTCGGGTACAACCACTTGTTCAGAATGATCATAGTGTTGAGCTTCCCTATATGTAGGGATAAGAGTATACAATTGTCCCTTTATCTGCAATAGTTCCAAAATATGTTGGTGGAGTTCTTCAGCTATTTATAAAATATATTTTCATTTTATAAATGTTTGTGTGAAGATATAAGCCTGCACATTTTCTATCTGTATTATACATGGGTAGATGTATTCAATTGAAGTGGGAATATATGCCCAGTTTTTTCCTCCTAAAATGAGAATATTCCAATGTGCTTCATGCATTGGGGTAGGGTTATACGCCTCCCCCATACTTGTTGCAGGAATATGCCCACAGTAGTAGTTTTAGTCATCAAGGATAAAATTTGACTTATTGGTTCTGACCGGTATATTTGAGTAGGCATCATCACCAAGACCGGATATATGAGCCTTCTCTTAGATAGCCATCACATTGCCCCCCCCCCAAATGATACTTCCTTACAGACTATGCATGGTCGTTAGAGTCAGTTGTGTGTTAGTTGGTACCCTCCGTTTGCGACTGGTGGATACCAGTGGGATGGTGTTGGCGACAACAGTTGACAAGTGCTCTCCTCAGCAACACCTGAATCAAAAGGGAGATGTATTTGTCTTCCTGACCCCCATCCTCCAAATCCTTTTTTTTTGTATTTTTTAAAAATCCACTTTATGACTAATGGGAACAACACATTCAACTGATAACCCAAATACTCACATGACCAAATTTGAAATTCAAACTAGAGATCAACCCACACCAAATTTGAAATTGAAATCTCATGCTTCGAACCAAACACCCCTTAACCGGCTAGAGTCATGATATGTCATGTGACTAGCCACCTCGAGCCATGCCCCTGATATACAACATCACCTACGTCATTACCACTGTCAGTAGAATCCAAAAGGACTTTCAGACCGGAATCATAGAATACACAAGAGCCATTGTCTTGATCTGTTCATGTATCACAGACATCGTAACATCTTTTAACATCATCATATTCATCAAGGATGAAAACCAAGCTGCCTTCCGAGTGGTACATGACCTTCGCAAACCCAACATCACAGATCGCCGATGATGAAGCTGCCTAAATCAATCATCATCATCGTTGAGCACCATCATCTGCGTCAAAAACAGACATCGTCATCAAGGGAGAAGAACCACCACGCCAGAAAACATCCTGGAATGCCATAGGCCACTCAAACCACACCTCCCAAGCCTCTTCAGAGCCATCACACCAGACCAACTCAGACGGGAGCTACGACCCTTGAAACCAGGGAAGAGTTGAGTGGGCAAATGACATAACAGTGAGCCACACCTTGCAGGAATACCGAACCAAAAAAGTTCATCCAAAAAATGAACAAATCCAGTAAAACAAACAGTAATCTAAGATTCATCATTGAGGACGAAAATAAAAGAACCACAAAACCAAAAACTGATGAAATCAGAACAAGAGAGGAAGATCCGAGAAAGGCCTTATCATCGAACCACGACTGTGACCAACTAGAACATCCCAAACAACCGTGAAGAATGCCAAAGAGGACTGAAACAGAGTCCAGTATGGAAGATCCGTTCAGCAGAGTAGCGGTAGCTCATAGTCGAAGGCCCGAAAACAAGAGGCAGAAGCCACGACTCCCACTCAAAATCGCTATTGGTGGGAAACCCTAGACGAGAGAAAGAGGGGGGAACTCGATTACTGATCCTCCTTAATTAGAGACTAAAGGTGGTAGCTTTCATGCTCAGGGGATATGCCCCTTATGTTGTTTTATATAGCGATGGGTGCTGCAAGTTTAGCAGCAGCCTTCCTCGGACGATGCAGAGTCACAGGCTTCCATGACTGAAGAACCTCGCATGATTGGAGAACCTCGCAGGAAGCTTCCTTGGTCGAGATTGTATAGTGTCGGTGGCAATCCTAGACCATCGTGTTTTACACCACTTGTTGTAGTTGTCGAGCTGGTGAAATCTCTTTGCATCTCATGGGAGTTGCAGCCGCAGATGATTTAACGGAGGGAATGCTGGATAATTAATGAATTATCTTAGGTTGGTATGTTTTCGATGAGAGTAGTATCTGCAATCACAAAAATAACAAGGAATAAGGTTACCAATTAGTGCAGTATCATAGGCATGATGTGCTCAATTAGATATTGATGTTTAACACAAATTTCCTATTTCCTAATCTGGTCGTTCAACTCGTGTTGACTAGTCAATGCGAGGATGCACTTATAGGAACCCCTATTAAAGAGGATCGTGTGTAAGATGATGCAGGTTATATTGATTTTTTATAGAGGGTATTCAAAAACAAATTATCATGATTCATGATTGTTCTATCATTTTAGATATTTACATTGAATATTCTATCCTTGTTTACATATGGTTTGAAAAATAGATCAATTTATTATAACCCAATAATTTTGTTGTTAGAGAGATTCATGTAAGGTTCCACATTTTTGTTTCTTTGTGAGAAGATGTGTGGATGGGATGCACCTGATGGTTTTATTATGGGCGGTTTTGTTGTGCATAATCATGAACATCAGGCATCCATTGTCACTCTTACTAGAAAATCTCACTGATTTCCTCATCCATAACTAGGCACAAGCCTTCTTTCCAATTCCAGGTGATCACTTTGGATTTTGGGACCAATGACGTTTTGGGACTCAAATTGATTGAGGGCATGGGAGGTTGGACTCATAACACCCTTTTGGGGGATTTTTTCCTATTTGAGACTCTTATTTATTTAAGATTTGTTTGTGAATATATTCTTAATCCAGATACGAGACTGATTACCATAATAAAATGATCATCGATTATTTATCTTTTAAATGAAAAATAACGGGGGAGTGATTTTAATAAATTCATTTGTATGCATCTGAGGTTTTCAATTGTTTTCTTGTAGTGTGAGGTTTCCTAGTGTTGATTTTGTATAACCAATTTCATTTGAATGTTCTTCTATGCAAGGATGTGATTAATATTCTAATAAGGTGATAGAGCCATTATGAGAGGTCCTACTTATCCTAGTTATTGTAGTAATAAAAAAACCACATAGTTATTCAGACCCACGTAGTTTAAGGTCATGTGGAGATGACATAAATCTGTGCTCTAGGACACTAGGAATTCAAGATCTAGTCCAAGAGGGATGTCCCAAGTATCCCAAGTATAGAGAGAATCAGATTTGTCATAGTTCAGTTTTTCAAGGCTTACACAATGAGGTTCCCGTATCTATATATACTCTTATTGTGCATATGACATGATTATTGTAGTTCCCTAATCCCACGTGAGATATACTTGGTGTGAGAAATAACGAATGGAAAATAATCATTTCCATTACTAGTGATGCGGGACATATGTGATTGGACTACCCTAAGAGATTTTTTTATAGTGCTCATGCCTCATAGATAAATACTACGTGTCCTAGTAATGAAAGGAACCCGATTCATGATAGTTCTGTTTATTTCTCAGTCCATAGATAGATGAGATCGAGTAATCTTCCCACAAGAATGATTAGGCCATGACAGTTGAAATGACATCGACATACAACTTACATCGAAATGGTTTTTATTTGAGATCAAGCCTTAGTAAGGCATCTGACATATCCTGTTTATTGTAGGAATTAATTTATCAAAGTTCAATCACACCGTTGTGATTTTTCCCAAGGTAGATACCCTTGTGGAGAGGCTATTGTGACTTTCTATTAGTTGTAGATTTGAAAAAAGTTGTTGCCCATATTAGTGGAGACTCATGATGTGAGTGATATGATTTTTGAAACCCCCTAAGCTCATGTGAGCTATGCTCAGTGTGAGAAACAAGGGATGAAAAATGATCAATATCATCACTTGGAGAGTGAGGGACATATGTAATGGGATAACCCTTTGGATCTCAAATATTGGATCAGTGGCCTATGTATCCAAAATTTGGAAGGAATCAAAGTCAACATAGATCCTTTGGTCAAGGATTACACTCTAAAGTTTCTCTAGATATTGGAACATACCATGTTATGTTAATGTTTGGGGCTTAAAATTTTTGGTTGCCCTTTTTATTGGTACATACCATGTTATTTCAGTAGTCGGGGATTACACATTGAGGTTTCCATGTATATTGGAATATTCAATGTTTTATAACTTGTTGGGGCTTACACTCTATGGTCGACCATGTTATGTCACAGGTCCGGGATTACCAAATAAGATTTCCCTTGTAACCTATTTTCATCTTTACTTGTGTTGATTGACTTCTTGTCCTAGTTTGTAAGAGAGTTTTTTCCTAAGATATCTAAAGAAAACTAAATGATCCAGTTGGTCTTCCTAAAGGGTTTGACATAACACGAGTTGCACGTCTGAAGTTTGTCCCATGATCAAAGATATCTTTTCCATTGTACATTGCTTGATGTTGGTTCTCTATCTTAGAATCTATCTTATGACCAAGATGTCTTGTCTAGAGGATGTCACATGATCTAGATGATTTTCACTATTATCATTCGCAAGAGTTATATTGACACATATGGAGGGGGCCGCAATAGCCAATAGAACATGTCTTGGAGGGTGTTGCCTTTCATGGATAAAACCCATAGAGGGTGTTGTGAGGCCTACCAACAAGTATGGAGGGCATCAGGAGTCTCAGTTGACTTGCCTAGAGGGTGTCACGAGAGATTAGTTGACATGTGAAGATGCACCCATGGGACTTGACTTACATGAATTGGTGTCATTATATGATTCATACGATATATCTAAAGGACATCTCAAGATTCGTGTAATAGACCTATGGGGGATCATGATACCAAGGTGGTACATCTCAGGGGGAAACCGTGTTAATAGTTTTGACATGTTTTAAAGACTTTTCATGACATGGGTGGAATACCAAAGAAAAATTGTGGGATTTGGGTGAAATGTAATATTGTTGTTACATGTCATGGATGACCATGCGAAGTGATTTAGGAATGATCACGAGAAGTGATTTATGCATGGTACATAGTCACTCCACTATTTTTCTAGTATATTAACTGATGGAAGACTTTTTGGTCGTGAGACCTAGCACTTCAATAAATTTTTTCTAGTGGTTATGAGAAATTCGTAGAGTTTTTTCTCTTTATCATGATAGTTATCGATCATTTTTATGATTGGTTTGGGGATTTATAGGCCTCTACACCCGAATTAATCACTGGTTTTCATGGTGTATCTAGTGAAAATCTAGGTAGGATTTCACAATGTTTTCTATTACCACATGTATTTGCAAGCCGTTGTTGTTGATCTCTCCCAAGGACATCACCTTATTTTTAGCGATTTCGACTCCCTTCAGTCAATTCTTCATTTATTTTATTATTTACAATTAATGAATACTTAGTTTCTTCATGTATACATTCTAATGGACATCCATATTTTCATATTGGCATTTCTGGGGGCCTTAGAGAGATCAAAGTGCATGTTGAATGGAATTCATGATATGCTCAATGCCTTTCATAGGGAATTTTGTGAGGCAATGATGGCTTGTCTGTGGGTCTCCATGAGATCAGGGCAGATTTCCCAAGATTCTCACAGGGCTATGCTGTGGACTTTCATAGAGGGTCGCAAGCATTTTACGACCTCAAGAGGCTTCCACCTCCTCCCTATTTTATTACTTGTGTTTTATTTTGTAATGGTTTGGGAGTTATTTGAGATTACATGAGTAATGACAATGTCATATACTCTAATTTTTTATGATGTGTTGCCTGCTAGCGTTAGACCTATGAAGGTGTGCGAGAATTTTGAGGAAAATTCTGTCTATTTTTTCCTTTGGGAGAAAAAAGGGAAACACATGGTTTCCTGGACATACCTGAGGCTTTCAGTGCAATGAGGCTAAAAATAAAAAGGGATTTCAAGAGATGATGCATGTGTCACTCCGGAATCGTGATGTCTTGTTGATCATTTTGGGGGATTTTCACGTGACATTTACGACCACAAGTAGCTCCCACATCCTCTCATTTTATTCCTTTTTTGTATTCTATAATGATTAAGGTTCATGAGAATTTGTTTGGATTCTTTCAAGGAGAATTACCCTTACCATCAGTGATATCTTGCAGGAAATTTATGACTTCTAGGGGCCTCAACCTTTGGACACCATTCCCAACATTTCTGAAGGATTTCTTGTTTAATTTTCAGGCGTGTGTTGATGAAAAATCACGTGTACTGGGGGAAATTTTTCAACTACTTCTATAAAATAATTTTTTTCCTAGATATCCTTTACAAGTGTATGAATACTTTTTAAAGGGGTTATGTGGTGTCCTCTTCCAGTTATGCACTGCATGTGGAGTCTTCACTGGACCTTATGATGACCACACAATTACGAGTACCCTGAGGGCTCATGCAATCTATATGTCTCACACATGTTCTTATTTATTTCATTTTATGCGAAAAATAATACAAAAATTCAGGTATTCCATCCATTGTGAATTTTCTGATTCTTATTTGGTGGGAATTAATAATGGTTCAAGGCTATAGATAACCCATTAGAAAAATTACATAACCAATGAATTATATTTTGTAGTATTAGTGTTCATCCAAAGGATTTGGTTTCAATAACACATGTGTGATCATTTTCTTGTTTTCTCATACTACCATGTTATTATTTACATCTTCCTTGAGATATATATTAAATTGAGATAGAGTTGTTGGTTTGAGCTCCTATTAGACTGCTATATTGAGATAATCTATACTATTGGGAAATGCAACATGGTGTTAGATTCCATTAGTATTATTTCTCATTCCCATTTGGTCAAAGGCGTACGAGCCGTTCAATTTTTTGTTGATGACCCTAGTGGAGAATAGGGGTACATGTTATCTTTATAAAATAGTCATGACTTCATTTCTTCAATAATTTTTGAGGGAGTTCCAGTTAGGGGACATCAAATCTATGGTTCTACATAAAAATATAACCTCTAGAGATATGCTAGATGAATTTTATATCAGATGGGATCTGGTCATCCTTCACCAGGGATAGATGGTGTCTCTGTTCACATTGATTGGAAAGCTGTTTGCGATGTTTCAAACATCTCCCAGAGATGTACATTCATCTATCGCGATGACGTACAAGGACCTTGAATATTACTTTTTCTTAGACATTATGAGGTGGCGCATGGATGTGTTTTTTCTCAGTGAATCACTTATCTTTAGGTAAATACTAAATATCATGTTTCAATGGTTTTGACTCAACCTTTTGAGACACAAAAACGAATGTTGGATTTCATGTCAATGGGTTTAGTGATAGGGATTAGATGGACATTTAGAGGCAATGATTCTATATGAGTGATTATTTATCAACAATGCAAGTTGGTTCACATCCTTACAATCTAATAACAGAGTTCATTTGGGGTTTCAATAATTTTATATGCGCATGAGATCATCTAGATTCAATGCATACACATGATGATCATCATTGATCATTATTCTTTTTTAATGTCATGGTTGTGAAGTGGAATGTAGTAGGGTTCTAGGGACCAGTAATGGATGAGTATTGAATTTCTACCCATGATAGATAGATATATCATAAATACTATCTATATTGTAGTGGATATACTTAGATTCTATTTGTTATGCTATGAGTAGTGATAGCAGGATCCCATTACATTATTCTAATTTTTATAAAAATAACAACAATAACTACACTATTCACATGGAAACATTAAAGGACCTATATGGGAGACCATGATGGTTTCACTTGTTATCAATTATGTTTGGCGAGACATCTATTTTTGGGATAGTGTTTTTGAATGAAAAGAAAAATAGTGTTCAAATAATAATTGAGTGTATTAGGATATCACTAAAATGATAGAAATATTATGAAAATTGACATCATAGCCCATTAGAGATTGAAAATGGACACCTTGTTTTCATAACAGCCCCTCGACAACGTGGATTGAGAAGATTTATCCATGGAAGATCATTATCCTTCATGTTAATCAAACCATTCACGATCATGTGTAGGGTTTGGGGGGTTTCTTACCACTTATCCTTTCACCCTATTAAGAATGAGTGGATATATTCTTGCATGTGTCACAGTTGAGGAGCTACAGACATGAACCAACACACATTATTGAATGGGGGTTAGCTTGGCATGGAAGATATTTCCACCTTGACGGAGTAAATAGTGGATATTGATGATTAAAAACATAATAACCTTCTCTGATAGAATATCACATTGGTTAATGTCCATTTGATGCATGTGAGAATGCATGAGAGAAACTAAGATTGTGGGAATCAGATAAAGTATCAGTACTCCAAAATTATTTGGTAGATTATTATTTTTCAGGTTAATAACAATGAAAGATGGAAGAAAATATTTAGTTTTATTTTTTTGGTTTAGTAATTTTAATATATATATATATATCTTGATTATTCCTCAGAGACTTCACTTTTTTTTGTTGCAGTACCATAGTATTAATATATTATAATTATATATATATATATGTATATATATTAAACCTCCCATGAAAATAATTTTATAATTGATTATTTTCCTATTTATTAGGATGTAATATTATATAAAAAAGAAAAACAATTGTTTCCAAAATTATTTTTTTACCGTAGGATCCACATAATGTTGGTCAAAATAGGGGATTCTTTTGAGGAAAACCATTGAAGTTGTGTATGTAATGAATTTTTTATTTTATTTTTGTCAATGATTGAAAAATATAATCACATTCTTAAT
Source organism: Viscum album (assembly GCA_963277665.1). Classification (NCBI taxonomy): domain Eukaryota; kingdom Viridiplantae; phylum Streptophyta; class Magnoliopsida; order Santalales; family Viscaceae; genus Viscum; species Viscum album. Next base: position 978,010,637 of record OY728133.1, read on the forward strand.
AAGACATGATATAAAAATCTCAAAGGGTTAATCCCATAACCATGGGAGATTATATTGGAGGAGGAGAGTGTAGTCTTTGGTGACTCTTGAGTAAGGATTTACAGTGAACAATAATAGAGAATCATGATGCATTTGAGGAAATATACAAGATAAAATTATTATTCATAAGAAACATTATATGATCATATTTATATAGAAGACATATTCATCACTCGGGATAGATCCATTCTTGAGGTAAATAATATTATTTCATGGATTTCATCAATTTAATAATTTTAAAAGAAAGAATATGAATATGTTTTTCCAGGTGATTAAAATTCTTCATATGTACCCCAAAATTTATATTATTTGTTCATACTGTGATTTCACATTGGTTCCCTTATTGTGAAATCATTTTACAGTATCACATTGACCAATGATTTTGTTTACTTTGTTCTTATTCACATCTGTCACAAATCTTTGTATTCATCATAATTGGAACACGTGGTTGTGATTTTACATTTCCTGGTTGGATTTGTGCATGATTGAACCCTTAGATCTAGGGAAGATGTGTGAATGATTCTTAATTTGGAATCCTGTGATTAAATCATGATGGGATTAGGGATTCAAGTGTTAGTGAACGAGATCAAAGTTCATACCATGGGTTTTTATCCACAGTAGAGTTGATCCATCTACATAGTGTGATTTAGATAGTTTGAACAAGGAATATGTGGCTGATATTTAACAACCAGTGATGGATTGTGTGGAAAAAATCCAAGATTTTAGTTCCTTGATTATATTCATGGTGGATCAAGTGGAAAATCAGGCATGGGAGATACACATAAAGTGTTATTGGATTTATGGAAAATATCAATGTACAAAATCTATAGTCAAGAATAATATGTAGTTTAGTCCTTTTGACAATATGGATAGGGTATTGGGAAGATTTATATATCATCTTCCATGTGGGAAAACCACACCCAGTGTGATCTAATGCTAGAAACATGGCATGTACCCATTGGTTACATGGGCACATGCACTGCCAAACTATATAAGAACATTATAGAGTATATAATATTGGGAATAGAGGACGTGGGAATACCCAATTCTACCAAGAAAAAACTTTTACTTAATGTACCTCCATGTATATCCACATTTTTATACATGTTGTGTGAAGGAATGGACACGCCTTGGCTTCGAACTAAGGCCACATGCCTTGTGGCCCAATGTACACACCATATACTTTTTTTAGAATCCTCCATTTTATATATATCCTTCTAAAAACTTTGATTTAGGATGGTGTGTAAAAAAATCTTATCATATGTCTATGACAGATGTGACTGTGGCCTTGATTTTTTTAATCAATGATATTACACCAATTTTTATAAGCATGCCGCTTCTTTTTGTGAATTTTGACCAATGTTAATGATCATGTTTATTCATATTAGAGATTTTAGGGTTGGTACTCCCATTTTACACAAGGAAATTGACCCCCGTTTAATTTATAAATTTAGATATGGTACTCACCAATACTTTATAGGGTGTAGGTTGTAATAACCGGTGATTTTCCGGACTATCGATTTGAGAAGAAATTAAAATTTTGGATGTTGGATGCTTGTGAGGGGTAAAATGGTCATTTTACACTACTAGATGATCTCGAATAATTTTTCTAACAACTTCGTTTGTCCCGGAATAGGGTTTTTACCCTAGGACAACAGTTTGGAGAAAATCTGCGCTGTTCGAATTTTGGCGGAATATTTAATATTTAATATTATTAAATTAAATGTTAAATTATTCGCGTAGGTTTGTTTCTAAATAACATTTAAAAAAAGAATCGGATTGAGATTCTGTCTACTCCATTGAGTCCGGAATGGGGAGTTTAGCATAGGGAAGGCATAAACTCATGTCGGGCACCGAGGCCGGCCCGAGCCCCTTTTTCTTCCTCTTCTTTTCTTCGTTCCTTTTTTTCTTCTCTCTTCCTCTTCCTCCTTGCGCACACTCCATAGGCATTCCTACTTTTCCATGTCCCATGGGATATTTTGGAGATCAAGAAATAGGGAGATACAGAAGGCATGAAGGGTACCGATTCGAAGCCCTCGACGCGCTGAGTCGGCGTGCGACATCCGTGGACCGTGAAATCAACCGAGGCTTTGGCAGTTTCTGCCCAAAGGTAGGGCTGTTTATGTTTTTTCCATATATCCCCTTAAAAAAAGATGTTTTATGTTTTTAAAGCCTTATATTTCTTTCTTGTATACCCATGGGGCTCGATCTGTTGTTTCGGGGAAAAAAACGGGCGAATCGAGCATTTTTAGGGATTTCCCGTCGGAAAACCCAGTTTACACGGTGTGTGTTCCAGGGGAACACGCCATGTGTTCTTCCATTTCAGAGAAGACAAATTTTCTTTAATTAAATTCCATGTACTTTGAGTACACGCTATGTAGTGGGTGACCGTGTGGCTGGCCGTGTTGAATAGAATAAGGAATAGTGGTTTTTTTGAAGTACATGCCGTGTACAGTAAAGTACACGCCGTGTAGTGGTACATGGACATGTGTTCGGGTGAAAACAGACACAACGAAACTTTTTGTTAATAGTAAAATCCATGAAAAGTAAATTACACACCGTGTACTATTACACAGGCTTACCCAATGTGCACTGGCCATGTACTCTGGCCATGTACTGCTCCAGTTTAGTAATTTTAAGATATCTTATGATATAAAAGTCAGAATTGGGCGTGTGAGTAGTCGATTTTGAGAGTTTTTTCACGTAGATCGCAATGGTGTAATCATTTTTTAATTTAGAGGTCATATAAATAGGGTTTTGGGGTTTCTATCTAAATGGAGGGGTTCTTCCTTCAGTTATCGAGTTTAGTTGTCACCTGAGAGTGAGACTTGGCATGTATGATAAGTTGGGTGTTCGGACCAACTTTGTTGAGACCTCTAATATGAGATGATATATGATATATCCCCCAAAACCTTTTCTATAGAAGAAGTTCCCCTTGTGAGACGTTCCCTTCTGGCCTAAGAGGCCTTGAGACCGAATGCTTCTAAGGGTCCCCTGAGGGATACCTTGCTTGTGTGATGAACTAGGGAGTCCTTGTAGGAACTCTCTCATGTTTTCATTGAGAGGACCCCTGTTATAGGTTGCCTCTTTTTTATTCATTCAAGTATCCCATGTAGAATTCCTCTTTTCTAAGGATCCCATGTAGGATTCCTTCTCTCTAGTTATCTGGAGGATCCCGAGTAGGATGACTCCTTGGTGTTTGAATTGAGGGACCCAGGGGGTACCTGTTGTTTGACCAACCCTAAGTTGTTACATCGGGTTTGGGTAGAGATGCAAATCGGGGGTCACCTATAACTCATTCCAAATTGGTAGTTCCTTTGGGCTTTGGATGTATTGTTGGGTTGTGCGTTCGGGCCACCCGCACTTGTTTGTTTATATCTGACTTGGGTTGTTGATGTTGTAGTGGTTACCAGAGGTTCTTCCTAGTTAGTAGCTATTAAGCCTGATGTGAGGCATCTTCTTGTTTGTTGGGATGCCTACTTTGCGTTGTGTTCTTGAGTAGTAGGTGGTCTAGTGTTTATTTCCAACTGTTGTGGTGATTTTGTGTACCGTTGTGATACGCGCCCATGAATGGGGTGTCGTATGGCTGAGGCCTTGCATAATTAAATACCTAGAATTGCATATGTAGTGTAATGAACATGTATAGCTGTTGTTTGGGATCAATTCTTGGATCCAGGAGCACCTCAGGGGTGCATTCCTCTGTTTAGCCTTTTGGCCCGGATACCTGAGGGTATGCCATGTTTATATAGAGCATTACTTTTTCCTTGAAAGTAATTGTATATAAAAATTGCTTGTGATGATTTGGGCTCAGCCCGATTACTTGCGCATGAGGGAAGTGTTTTACTTTATCCTGAGGGTGTTGTTTGTTTCACCTGAGGGCAAGGACTAAGGGCGAGGTTACTGTTTTTGATGAGGGAAAGGCCTAAGGGCAAGGTTACTGATTCTCTTGAGGGAAAGGCCTGAGGGAAAGGTTTCTGATTCACCTGAGGGAAAGGAATGAGGGAAAGGTTACTGTTTCACCTAAGGGAAAGGCCTGAGGGTGAGGTTATTGATTCTACTGAGGGCAAGGCCTGAGGGAAAGGTTCTGTTTAGCCTAAGGGCAGGGTTCTGATTAGCCTGAGGGCATGGTTCTGGTTAACTTTTTCAGAGATATATTTTACGGCGTTGGTTGAAGAAGGTACATGTCAATGGGATTACGGACCTAGAGATTGACATAATGATACAAGGCTTGAGTGGCACGACTTCCGAATCAATGCCCTTTCACATGATGTCTAGGATACTGGGATTATGGTCCTAAGGATTGACTGCTGACGTTGTTCTTGTTATTTGAATGACTTAATAACGAATATTCATATTTATGTATATGTGTATAGGTATGGGACTATACATGTGTACGTATATAGATATGGAAATCCATGGTGGAACTTGCCCAGTTGACAGGGATTACATACCCCGAGTTCAACTGTCGTTGCACATTTTGTTTACTTCCTTTTGTTGTGTTCCATATAGGCTGATCACATTGTTGTTGCATACACTTTTAGCAGCACAGTTATAGGTTTCTTGTCGGGTTTCCCTACTGAGATTATTTCTCACCCCTGCACGTGCACCTCAGTGTACGTGTAGACCTTATGTTTTCTTTTCAAGTTGAGCACGAGTTACATGGTAGACAGGGCTAAGGCCCGGTGTTGCATGATCGAGTGGAGCTGCTCAAGTGGTTCTACTGATCGAGCTGATGTAGTTCAACAGTGTTTGGAGATCAGGTACGTGGACTGGGACAAAGTTAGTAGCAGATCCCAGTACTTTTACTTTCAGTTTATTTTATACTTGTATCTGTATGGTCGGCCTAGAGGGTGACCAGTGTTGTATTGCATTTCATAGCTGTTTGGGCTTTTACCAAATTTTACTATTACTGCTTGTTCTATTTCAGTTGTTTATTGCTTCCGCACATTATTTACTTTCTACTGTGTATGATACTTAGTTATTTCCATTTTTTTCTTACTCTGGTATGAGGGAATAGTCTTTCCACTATCACACCCTAGGACCTCACTTCTAGTTAGCTGCCTCTAGTGTACGGTTAGGTGCGCTTGAGGGCTTGTTGCGAACCGGATCGGAGCACCGGTTTAGTGGATTCCGGGTCAGAACGTTACAAAGTGGTATTAGAGGATTTTTATTTCCCGGTATTTACTATTCAGGATATGGTAGACATGAGTATTAAGAATGTGTTGGAACCTGTGATGGATATCAGGTTGGTGCGTCGAGAACACTTGTTCTAGTAAGAAGTCCTGGTTTCCAGGGTTTGGGATTGCTGTTTTGGTTTTGCGATATTATAGTTGTATATGATTTTCACCTTGAGCGATGCACATGTTGTGTGGTGTTTCGATTTACTATGGATCTCTGGATATTGGCCATTAGTATGATACCAGGGATGGATTTTTACTCTTGGCCGGAAAAGGCAAGAGGAGTCTCATGCATCATATTAGGCACGTAGGATTCATAACATATATGCCTGCTAGTGTGAGTTTTTACAAATGACTAAGACCTTTGGGTCTGCTAACACATACTTTTTACTCTGATGACAAGTTGTTTGGATCTATGTTGAGGCGTTTTTGTTGAGTCTGATGACTCATTCCTCGTGTACAGGTGGTACAGTGACCCTCGTTTGTCTATGTGGAACGTGATGCCTTTCTGTTTAACCCTTATTGGTTGTTGTTTCTCAGGTCTGTGGTTATCTAGTTGGATCGTTGAGAACGATGTCGATAGATACCAAGGATTTTATTTTGAACTGGACCTCCTTGTGGTGTTGCTGTATATGGATACATGATGAGCGTCAGTTCAGTTTCTCTTCTGCTTGATTCATGACCTCTAAGGAGTAGATCTTTATGAGGATGCTCAGAGAGGATTAGGGCCCTTGTAGGTTGTGTTTCGGTTTTGACTTTCTTGGTTGTGGTGATCTTTACCGTCTTCTGAGTGGTTTTGGATATTATGGGCTAGGTGGTTAGACCTTGTGACCCAGTTGTGAGGATTTTTTTTAGGGCTAGGTGGAAGACCTAGAGACGCTTGGTTTTGGCTCAAACCTTTGTAGGTCGATGTCTGTTCCATTCTAGGGAAACTTGTCTGAAAATGGTTGACCTGTGCTTGAATCTTGGTCAAGTTTTGGTGGGATGTTAGTGTGGCTCAGAGGGAGCTGGACACGCCTTTGGTTAAATCTTAGTGTACTCCTGTTAGAGATGATCAAGCGCTATCTTGATTCATCTTGAGTATGCTGAGAGAGCTTCAACCTTACATCGAGCTCTTTTTCTTTCATATTGTTCATCCCAGTTGAGGTTGAAACCTTTTCGGGTTGCGATCTCGAAGGAGTGTAAGGAAAGACATATGGTGGGGAGTGCACCATTGGCCATTGGGGGTGGTTATCCTCGTTATGGTTACTCTTCGTTGTTCTCCACGAGCTTCTAAGCTCACGGTTATCTTTTAAGACGACGATCAGGGTATTCCTATGGTGGGGAGTACCAGATCGGGCGTAGTTGAATATCTTCTGTGTAAAAGGTGGTGGTTAACGCTATAAGTCTGGTCGTTGGATAGTCTAGATAGTTTGGTTTTGCAGATGCTCAACTTGGGAGCATGGATGCTGGTCCTTCACTGGGCTTCTCGGGGACAAGAAGGTTTATGGTGGGGAGTTTGTAAGAACCTGTGTTTTTCCGGACTGTCGTTTTGAGCAGAAATTTAAATTTTTTCTGTTGGATGCTTGTGAGGGGTAAAATGTTCATTTTAACCTACTATATAATCTCAGATAATTTTTCTAACAACTTCGTTGGTCCCGTAACAAGGTGTTTACCCTTGGACAAGAGTTTGGAGAAAATCTGAGCTGTTCGAATTTTGGCGGAATATTTAATATTTAATATTATTAAATAAAATATTAAATTATTTGCGTAGGTTCATTTGGAAGTAACTTTTAAACAGAGCATCATATTGAGATTCCTTCTGTGCTATTGAGTCCATAATGGGGTGTTTAGCCTAGGGAAGGCATAAACTCATGTCGGGCACCAGGGCCAGCCCGAGCCCCTTTTTCTTCCTCTTATTTTCTTCTTTCCTTTTTTTTCTTCTCTCTTCCTCCTCCTCCTTGCGCACAATCCATAGGCTCTACTCCTTGGACGTGTACCATGGGAGATTTTGTATATCGATAAATAGGGAGATACATAAGGTAAAAAGGGTACTGATTCGAAGCCCTCGACATGCTGATTTGGCGTGCGACATCCGTGGACCGTGAAATCAACCCAGGCTTCAGAGGTTTCCACCCAAAGGTAGGGATGTTAATGGTTTCACCATAGATACCCTTTAAAAAATTTGTTTTATGAATTTAAAGCCTTATATTTCTTTTTTGTACGCCAATGGGGCTCGATCTGTTGTTTCGGGAGCGAAAACCGGCGAATCGAGCGTTTTTAGGGATTTCCCGTCGGAAAACCCAGTTTACACGGTGTGTGTTCCAGGGGAACCCACCGTGTGTTATTCTCGTTTGGTGAAGACAAAGTTTTCTTAAGTACACGCTATGTACTTTGATTACACACCATGTAGTGGGTGACCGTGTGGCTGGTCGTGTGGAATAGAACACAGAATAGTGGTTTTTTTGAAGTACATGCCGTGTACAGTAAAGTACACGCCGTGTAGTGGTACATGGGCATGTGTTCAGGTGAAAACTAACACGGAGTAACTTTTTGTGAACAGTACAAGCCATGTACAGTAAAGTACATTCCATGTACTATTACATAGGTAGGCCAAATGTGCTCTGGCCATGTACTGCTCCTGTTTAGTAATTTTAGGATATCTTATGATCTGAAAGTCAGAATTGGGCGTGTGAGTAGTTGACTCTGAGCGTTTCTCCATGTAGATCACAATGGTGGAATCTTTTTTGCATTTAGAGGTAATCTAAATAGGGTTTTGGTGGTTTCCATCTAAATGGAGGGGTTCTTCCTCCAGTTATCGAGTTCAGTTGTCACCTGAGAGTGAGACTTGGTGTGTATGATAAGTTGGGTGTTCGGACCAACTTTTTTGAGACCTTAAATATGAGATGAGCTATGAGCTATCTCCCAAAACCTTTTCTTTAGAAGACGTTCCCCTTGTGAGATGTTCCCTTCTGGCCTAAGAGGCCATGAGACCAGATGCTTCTAAGGGTCCCCTAATGGATGCCTTGCTTTGTGTGCTGAAATAGGGAGTCCTTGTAGGAACTCTGTCATGTTTTCTTTGAGAGGACCCCTGTTATGGGTTGACTCTTTTGTTCTTCATTCAAGGATCCCATGTAGGATTCCTCTTTTCTAAGGATCCCATGTAGGATTCCTTCTCTCTAGTTATCTGGAGGATCACGAGTAGGATGACTCCTTGGTGTTTGAATTGATGGACCCAGGGGTGTACCCATTGTTTGACCGACCATGAGTTGTTACGTCGGGTTTGGGTAGAGAAGGAAATCAGGTGTCACCTAGAACCTGTTCCAAATTGGTAGTTCCTTTGGGCTTTGGATGTATTGTTGGGTTGGGCATTCGGGCCACCCACACTTGTTTGTTTATATCTAACTTGGGTTGTTGATGCTATAGTGGTTACTAGAGTTGCTTCCTAGTTGGTGGCTATTGAGCCTGAAATGAGGCGTCTTATTGTTTATTGGCATGCCTAATTTTCCTTGTATGCCCGAGTAGTAGGTGGACTAGTGTTTATTTCCAACTGTTGTGGTGATTTTGTGTACCGTTGTGATACACACCCATGAATGAGGTGTCCTATGGCCGAGGCCTTGCAAAATTAAATACCTAGAATTGCATAGGTAGTTTAATGAACATGTATAACTGTTTTTTGGGATCACTTCTTGGATCCAGGACCACCCCAGGGGTGCGTTCCTCTGTTTAGCCTTTTGGCCCGGATACCCGAGGGTATTCCATGTTTATATTGAGCATTAATTTTTCATTGAAAGGAATTGTATATAAAAATTGCTTGTTTTGCTTTGTGCTCGGCCCGGTTACTTGCGCCTGAGGTAAGTGTTTTAATTTAGCCTGAGGGAGTTGTTTGTTTCACCTGAGGGAAAGGCCTGAGGGAAAGGCCTCAGGGAAAGGTTACTGATTCGCCTAAGGGAAAGGCCTGAGGGCAAGGTTACTAATTCGCCTAAGAGAAAGGCCTGAGGGAAAGGTTACTGTTTCTCCTGAGGGAAAGGCATAAGGTCAAGGATACTGATTGACCTGAGGGAAAGATTTTGTTTAGCCTAAGGGCAGGGTTCTGATTAGCCTGAGGGCATGGTTTTGGTTAACTTGTTCAGAGATATATTTTCCAGCATTGACCAAAGAAGGTACATGTCGATGGGATTACGGACCCATAGAACAACTTAATGACACACAGCTTGAGTGGCACAACGTCCAGCTCAATGCCCTTCCACAGGATATCCAAGAGATCGGGATAATGGTCCCAAGGATCTACTGCTGATGTTTTTCTTTTTATTTGAATGACTTAATCATGAATATTCATATTTATGTATATGCGTATAGGAATGGGACTATACATGTTTACGTATATATATATGGAAATCCATGGTGGAACTTGACCAGTTGATAGGGATTACATACCCTAAGTTCAACTGTGGTTGCACGTTTGGTTTATTTCCTTTTGTTGTGTTCCAGCTAGGCTGAGCACATTGTTGTTGCATACACTTTTAGCAGCACAGTTATAGGTTGCCTTTCGGGGTGCCCTACTGAGATTATTTCTCACCCCTACACATGCACCTCGGTGTACGTGTAGACCTTATGTCTACTTTTTAGGTTAAGCACAAGTTGCATGGTGGATAGGGATGAGGGCCAGTGTTTCATGATCGAGTGGAGCTGCTCGAGTGGTTCTACTGATCGAGCTTCTGCAGTTCGACAGTGTTTGGAGATCGGGTGCGTGGACTGGCTCGGAGTTAGTAGCAGAGCCCATTACTTTTACTTTTAGTTTCTTTTGTACTTGTATCTTTATGGTTGGACCGGTGGGTGACCTGTGTTGTATTGCATTGCATAGCTATTCGGGATTTTATAGCATTTTACTATTACTTCTTGTTCTATTTCAGTTGTTTATTGCTTCCGCACTCTGTTTTCTTTCTGCTGTGTATGATACTTTGTTATTTATGCTATTTTCTTACTCCGGTATGAGGGAGTAGTCTCCCCACTATCACACCCTAGTCCCTTACTGCTAGTCGACAGCCTCTAGCGTACGGGGAGATGCGCTTGAGGCCTTGTGGCCAACCAGCTCGGAGCACTGGTTTAGTGGCTTCCTGGTCGGGACGTTACATGGGTCATCGATCTATGGGGTGTTACATTCCCTTATTTAATCTATGGTGGGAGTGGATCCTCTATGGAGTTCATGCCCCCTCTACTGTGGAATGAAGTATTTATGAGTGGGTCCCTCCATAATAATTCTTCTAAAGATTATGTGTGTTTATGGGCATGGATATGATCATTTGGGAGCTGTAATAATATTTATCATTCTTATGTGGATATGGATATGAAGATTCCCTTTCAATCTCAAATGGGATTATTTTGACAATATCTAGTGTTTTGTTTTTTGTTTCCTTTTTTATGGGGTTATTAGACTATTTCAATATCTATTTCCATATTTTTTGTTCTTAGAGAATCTACTTTCATATGTATATACATATCCTTAAATGGGTTTCCCCAAAATTTATTTGTTTATATAAATACGATTGATAGATAAGTGGTGATTTAAAATAAGTATAGTGGTATTTTTTTCCAAACTAAAATTAGTCTTTGACCTCATATATTATGAGCTGATATAGCTAAAGTTTTTCTTTTTTCCATTTATTTATAGGTTGGGGAAACTTTTCTGTTTTTTCATGTATGTTCCCCTTTATGGATTTCTTATTTTTCTTTTTTACATTCGGTAGTTTCCCAGTGGTTTTCGCATTCTTGGATTACATGATTGATGTTTCATTTTATTCCTATATCTCTATGGTGTTTAATGGAGCGTTTGTTATGTGTATTTATAGGTACATTTCTCCAAGACCTTCAATTTTAGTTATATTCCTATTAATAGCTAGTCTCTATCACCTGGTCTGTTAAAGTTAGGCTTGGGGGTCACACTTAGGTTACTATCGGAAAAATAGGTTTCACCATGGGTAGAGTCATGGCACTCTATTATAATTATAGAATAATATTTTTTTCATAAGTATCATTTATAAAATTTAGACCCATTATAATAACCATCCACAAATAATCTATATGAAAAATTAATTACATTGTTATGTTTAGATGATAAGTCATATGTAAGAAAAAGTGATGTTTTCTTTTTTTCATAGGATTGAAAGAAGATAGATAATGGTTGTGACACAATCATAGTATAACATAGTATATTTATTATACTAGATTTAAACATTTAGCATGGTTAAAATAGATATAGATGATGTAATATAAGGAAGAAATTTGAAAGCTTCTGTAAATATAATCACCTCTTTTTATGGTAGAATTCCTTTTAATTTCATCTTAAGGGGCATATGGAAAAAATATTTTGAATCCCCAAACCTATATAACATGGATAATATTATTTATAAGATAAATGGATTGGTGTTTTATGTTATATAAATCCCAATGTGGTGAATGAAAATAGAGAATGGGTTTTCTTTTATATGTTTTGGAAAGGAATAAATTTTAATTAAAAAAAGATTAATATATAACTATGTCATTCACAATCCAAATGCACTAAAATGGAAAAAATTAAATGAAATAGAGTATAAGGTATATATTTCAACATCCAATGATATTTATATTCGTTTATTATTTTCTTTACTAACATAGTAAATAGAAATTATTTCTAACCATGATATTGAATTTTAAAAATTAAAGATACATACTTTTTCTTATAAGGTAATAATCAACTCATAAATGGTCAAGGGGTAATGTTTTTAAACGTTTATGATCCTACTTTACCTCATTCAATATTTTCATTTATCTATATCGACAAAAAAATACTTTCATTAAAAAAATGTAATTGAAATTTTAAGAAATATTCACATTATTTTACATTGAAATAATCCTTAAATTGTTGGAATTAAAATATAAACATTTTACACAACTATAAAAAGGTATATTAATATATAAAATTCATATAAAATAGTTATTTAGAAAAAAATATTAAAAATATTTTTAAAATCATTTATTTTATTTATATATTATTTGAATAAATATTGGGTTAGCATTTTTTCAGATTTTAAAATAATTACTCAATTACTAAAAATTAAAAATAAATTAGAATGAGAATAAATTTTAATTAATCCTTCAAAAAAGTTTTTATAACCAACCATATACATTTATTCCATATTTAAATACTTTATATGTAATAAAGTCAAGAGAGTGACAATTTGTATATATTCATATCTTGAATTGATAAAATGTTCATAACCAATGAAATATGGCACCACATTTCCATATATTGGATACATGTAAGTACATGATCAAATTAAACTCACCCAATAGGATAACAGTGACTACTAGAGATATTTTACAGCCTTATACCAATGTTTTAACCCCATTTTACCTGTTTTACCCTTACTAAGGTGAAATATTTATATTGTGGTTACTATTCAAATTCAAAAACTGATTTCTTTTCCAAATATGATCATCCTAATTATATATATGGAATCTAATATTAAATATAAAATTTATATAAGTTTCATAAATCTATTTTAATATAAATGGTTCATGATGGATAAAAAATAGTTTTCATTGAAATGTGTTTTTAGAGAAAAAAAATTAAATTATAACAAAACCATGAATATTACTTGTTAAATAAGAGTTACTTATATTTTTATAAATCAAATGGATTATACGCCAAACTAAGAAAAAAATAAAAAATACAATTGGAATTTATAATTTTTTTAATGAAATAAAATGAAAGTATATGAAGAATCATTATGTTTCACTATTTATTGAAAAATCAATCATTTTAGAAATATATCAAAATTTCAAATTATAGTAATTTTTTTATAATTATTTAAAAAACATAGTAAATTTTATCAAATACATAATTTAAATGATCAATAAATTAAATATAATAATATCTCCCAAAAATTAATAAAAAACATTTTTGAGGAAAATGTTTTTATAAAGATATGATTGACTATACTACAAAGTGAATTCTTATTTATTATGAATTTATCAATAAATTTTTTTGGGTCGTAAAATTAAATATATTTCAAAATCGGTTAAATCAAAATTGTTACCACGCATTTGATATCTACGTTATAACTATAACATTAAATTAATAATATTTCACAGCTCATTTAAGCTCTATGTTGCGTGTTGTACATATTATAAAATATAGTGCTATTTTTAAATATGGAGGTGTTATTGGAATTATTGAGGTTATGTTAAACTCTGGCCTTGACCTAGTCTGTTGTTATAAGGTGTTACACATGTATTGAAATTCTAACAAGGTAAATAGCAAATTAATTTCCTTAAATGTAGGAGATAGTACTACGTAATTGATTTCATATTGTTACCATAATATCCACATGATAGGAAATAATCATATTTCTATTAGAATATAATATACTAAATTTAGACTTGTCCAATATGGAAATGAATTTGAGGCGAATATCATCAGGTCTAGATAGTCCATGATTGGGGGAAATTACTTAAGCTAAAAACATGTATTTATGGTTTATGGTGTTGATAATAATATATTCACTGTGATAAAATTTTGAATCCTAGAATATATAGTTATGTTTAATGATAATACAATTAAAATAAAATAGATATATATATATATATATACCGATTTAAAATATAATAATTAAAATGTAAAAACTAATTTATTAGTGATGAAGATGCATGTTTGTATTCGATAGAGGAAGAAAAGTAAATTCTTCACGAAATACATGAAAATTTCCAAAAAATACTTTAGAGACTATTTTATCATTGACAGGGATCAATATTGATACATTCTATCACATGACTATACCAAAAAATGTGATATTTTTTCAATAAGTAAGATTAGTAGGAAAACATATAATCAAAATAGTAAGACATTAATAATTTTTCACGAGGATGTACATATGGATGTGTGTGGGCTCGTGGAACCCAAATACACTAATGTAACAAGCTCTTATATATTATTCATTGATTATTAATGTATAAGGGAATGGAAAATGACTATTACCCATAAATATGAGGTAATCAATTGAATTTACTACAACATAGGTTAATAAAGAACATGCATAGTTAAAAATTCCAAAATTTCATATCGCTGATGGTTTAATATTCACTAATAACTCATATGATGGGTATATTGAAAAACATTTTAGTCTGTATCATGTTTCAGTAATAAGGACTACATAATAAAATAGTGTTTTTTATGATGATCGATATCATAAAAATAGTTCCTTTGATAATAACCATTCAAAATAATAAACTATATACATAATACAAAGATGTTATGATTATTTTGGTGTACCTAACAAAAAAATAAATGTTCTGGAATAATGAAGATAAATACACCTATGATATTTGTTAAGGTAAAATTATGACACATAAATATTTTTATTTTTTTAAACATAAATGCATTATACTGAATAATGAATAATAATATAATTTCAATAGACTTCGGGATAAAGATATTTCCATTGTTTTTTTATATAAATATAAGGGCGAGAATCCATAATATTTTTTAAAATCGAAAAAATATCACGAGGGAATTAAATATATATAGTTTTAGCAGATTTTTTGGATCATTCCTTTTTTAATAAAAAAATATAAGATGGAAGACCACTGAAAAGGATAGTTGAAAAATAATAATACCATTTTTAGGGTGAACAATTATATAGAGAACTGTACTATCCATATGTAGATATTATATCTATATTAATGAATATTTATAAATAAAATTTTGAACCAAAATTGAGTCATTTATGCCTAGTGTCTTTGGAATGTTGGAGACATAAGTAACTGGCTAATATATAAACCACATAGTCTCACACATTGTTTTTTTACAAAAAGTACCCTTTATAGACACATTGTAATTAATACTAGAAAGGATTTGGTAGAGGCCTCTTATTAAAACAGAAAAAGCAAGTACATGAAGAAGATGGATGGGTTCATACAAGAATTATACCCTCATGTCAATAGATACTAAAGGATATCAAAATTTATAATCAAAATGAAATGAATCATCATAATCACCATACATGTTAGAGACATCTAAGTGACCATGGGACCTGGTGACCATAGTCAGCTTGATATTGGAATAGACTTTCCACTATCATGCTTTCCTATGAGGAATAGGTTGAAAACCCCCATCATCCACAAAAACATTTTCCCCTTTTGACAATACCTGATTATATGATGAATTTTTTTGGGAAATTGTCACGCCCCGACCCATACCGGGGCTCGATCCGCAACTACCTCAAGACCGCCTCCATAGGATATGGGGTGGTGACTAGCACCGAAGGCACAACAAACTAGGGGAGGACTTTTCCTAAGAAACTGTACACACACACGCAGTTAACTCAATGAAAAAGTGTAGAGAAAAGAAAGCAAGATACAACACTGCAAAAAATGGGAAACCAACATACATGCATCGACCTCTAACCAGTACAAGTAAAGTACTGAAAAGTATACTAACAAGTAAACTGAACTGTAAAAGGGGAAAAACGTGTCCAACTAGAAAGGGGCCACAACTCGGCAAGAGGTAAAATGAAAGTAAACCGCTGGTGAGTCTCACACATGAATGTACTACTACATCCACTGGACAAAGCCCAAGATTTTGTGTCCTCTACGCTCCTCTATAGTATCGAACAATGTGTTCATCATCTGCAAGGGCACGCCAAGTGCGGGAAAATCCCAAGCAGGGGTGAGTATAAAGATACTCAGTAGGATGCTCTGAAAACTTGAGGGAGAAACAAAGGAGGTACTAAAAAGGTGATCAGTGGAAAAAACAATGAAAAGTGTAAGAGTAAAATAGTGAGAGTGCAGCTCAACCCAACAAAAGAAAGGAAGTGGACTCGTCTAATCCAAGAGGAGCTAGACATGGAAAGCACAATCCATACCCCGTGCACCTTCTCCCCTCATAGAGGGAGAGTAACCGAACCCAAAGAGTGGGAAAAAAAGTAGGGTGTATATATATATATATTCTCAACAAGAAAACCCGAACGAGTGTGTAAGGGGATCTCCATCTCCAACCTCAGCCCAGGAAAAGTCACCAACAGTTCTAAGGATATCCATCACTAATGCCCAAAAATCTCGCACGTCAAGAGGCCTCATAGCTAAACCATACAACTAAGGGTCCCGCTCTGGTAACAATGGAGAAAAGTCACTAACTAGCCTCATAGAAAAGGTATGAGTCCGAAAGAGGTCGTCAGGTAACCCACTTCCCAGCCCCACTGGAGGGTAAAATCTAATGTTAACGGGTAACCCCCAGTCCATCCCCACTAGAGGGTAAACCATCAAGTCAATGTGTAACCCACTACCCAGACCCACTGGAGGGTAAACCCCAAGAGGTCATTGGGTAACCCACTGCCCAACCCCACTTGAGGGTAAACCATAAAGTCAATGGGTAACGCACTACCCAGCCCTACTGGAGGGTAAACCCTAAGTTCAACGGATAATCCACTGGCCAGCCCCACTAGAGTGTAAACCCTAAGGTCAACAGGTAACCCACTACCCAACCCTGCTGGAGGGTAAACCCTAAGGTCAACGGGTAACCCACTACCTATCCCCGCTGGAGGGTAAACCCAAAACTGGTTCGATAACTCCACACTGCTTGTGCCATCACCCGGTGTCACTAACACCGCTACCGTGCATAGGTTTGGAGTCTGTCAAAGGAACCTACGACCAACGTCCTTTTATGTTTCCAAATTTAATGATATCTCGAAAGAGGCATCGATCACCCAAACAGATTACACCGTTGTAATCTTCGCAGAAAAACATGCGAGATAGACTACTTAATCACTGAAAACAGACACCCTATGAAAAAGTTATTCAACACCGCTTTATGCTCATACGACATCTCGTGGGGCCCACACCTCGGTCCGGAAAAAGGTCGGGCGAACTGTGCCATCACGATGCTCACATAAAAACATTCCAAATCGATTATTCATACGCCCCAAACGGATGTCTGAAGAAAAAGTCGCAGTACGCTGCACATAGCTTAAAAGACGACACATGGGGCCCACACCTCAACTCCAGCTTCAATTCCTAAAACCACCCCGTTCAACTTCATCTCAATTCCAGGGTCACAATGCTGCTGAAGACGCCTAAAACGAACTCCGGATGCAGAAGCTACAACTCCCCGCGTTATGAAAACGGGGCCTTGTGGGGCCCACACCTCAACCCCGAAACACGCCACACAGATCATACCATTTCTTTCATTGCAGATAACCACAGGGCGTAGGCTACTCATTTTACCTGAATGGAATTATGAATCATAAGTCGTAAAAATGCATCATACATCCGAAATCCGCCTCGTGGGGCCCACGCCTCGGGCCCAAATTTTGGCTGGCGGATTGCGCCATCGCAATCCCCTCGATAGAACACTAAAAAATGAGGGCTCAAACACCCTAAAATTATGTTGGGTGAAAAAGTGGCATTACAGCGTAAAACGTGTGAACTAGGCCCTGTGGGGCCCGCATCTTGTCCCCAACCTGAATGATTTGGAAAGAGTCTCAAAAAGTTCGCACGAGGACTGGGGTCACGCTTCCGCTGACGGCGCGTCAATCGGACATACCAAGCAGGAGTTAGGTCCGATGCAAGAAGAATTAATTAATTAAGTAATTAATTAATTGTTCGCATTAATCATTTCGTGCCACCGAGAAATGAAACCAAACCAAAAAGGTTCCAAACCAACTTTGGAAGGACCATCTTAACTCTAGAGCCACAACGCCTCTGACGGCGCGTCGAACAAACATTTGGCATGCGAATACGTCCGTTGTAAACTTTAATAATAATTTAATATTATTAAATTATGTTGTTCCTGGTCACCCGCCTTCAGGCGAAGAACCCCTAAAATCATGAAACTCCAATCAAAAAGTCCGCCTCACTAACACTAACTCGTGGCCATAGACGGCGTGCCAAACAGATGCGCCGTTTAGAAGTTACGGCCCCCCGAACGCAAGGGGACCAACCGGGCCGGTTCACCCCGACAAGCCCGGTCCGAACCACCGGCCAGTGGTCCCACCGTGGGGCCGGTCCAGCTCGCCATGGCCCGCTGGCCACGGCCCATCCGAAACAGTCGGACCCTTCAGGTCTGGCACCTTCCAACTGACCGGCTAGTTGGCCGATCTTTGTTCCGCGCCGCACAGCAAGACCCGCGTACCGCGAGTCCTTCTCCACAGCACACTTCGAGGCACTGACCTCGGGGTCCTCCTCCGACTGCGATGAGACGACGTCGGTGCCCTCACCTCCTGCAGAACACTGCCACGCCACCTTCGGCCTGCATCGCCCTGCCTCATGCCGCTTGGGTTCCCCGCTACGCCACGCCGGCAGCTGCCTTGGCTCGCCTCTCTGCCGGCCGAGCGCACTACCTGGCACCGGCTTCCCATGCCGCTCAGTTCCTCTACTGGCTCCCCTAAATCCACTGCACTCTGCCGCATCCGACTCGACTCCTCCTGGAGCTACCCCATCTGCACCGGCAACACCCGACGCCGCAACCTCGTGCGAACCCCCGGTCGCACCCGCTGCCTGACGCCCAACCTCCGGC
Organism: Viscum album; assembly: GCA_963277665.1. Classification (NCBI taxonomy): domain Eukaryota; kingdom Viridiplantae; phylum Streptophyta; class Magnoliopsida; order Santalales; family Viscaceae; genus Viscum; species Viscum album. The sequence continues at coordinate 978,029,381 of OY728133.1, forward strand.
CACCGCCCTTGCCGGAGCCGGGGCTTCTGTCGGCCATCACCACCACTCTGACGGTACGATCACAAAATCGAACCTGGGTTAGGGATCCTCGGGAAGAGGCCTTCGCAGTGCCTGCCCCCGATTGACGATCTGACAAGATTTTGCTGCGTCTGAAAATTGGGATGAAGAACGCCCCAGAACGAGAATTGAAAACGGGGCTCAGATGATGGCCGTGTTTGTTTGGCCATCGTCATAATTCTAAAATTATAGTATTTAATGACAAAATTGGAAAAAAAATCATGAAATTGATTAAGGTGTGAAAATTAATCAGAAATCCTACCTCGAATCAGTCGTGTGTCGTTGGTGACGCGTCCTTGACGCTCCCGCTTCGATCCGCCAATGTTCCTGCGGAGATCGCTCCTCAATCCGACGAAGAACGGAGAAGAACAACTAGAGAGATAAAGAGAGGGAGATAGAGAGATTGGGTGTTATAGAGATAGTGAATTAGAGTTTTTTAACCCTAAACACTTAAATTCTATATATAGGGATCTCACTCAGCACAGAATCCGAATTCACCGCGCCCTCTCATTTTATATCGCGCCTAGGAAAAACACCCCATTTCAAACTCAATGGAAGTCTCAGATTTCCATTCTATGATTTCGTTCAAAATTTATTTGAAAATAAATCTAGTGATAAAAATCAATAAGTCATTATTTTCAAAATGACAATTTTCCCCTGGGTGACATCTCTCACAGCAGGCCCGCGACCGCAACTTTTACACCTTGCATAGGGTAAATGGTATGCTCTGGACTCAACCGGGCTCTCAGATTTCTGATCAAAGATGCTGTTTAGGAGAAAACACAACCCCTCCATGTGCATAGTATAAATACACTTAATATTTTTAAAAAATTTATTCCGAGAACACCGGGCCTCGGAATCGCACGTCGTCTCAGCACCTAACTCTGGAAATATATTTAGAAATATTACAATGTCTTACAAAGAAAAACTGGGTATCTAAATCATTCCCTCCTTCAAAATTTTCGTCCCCGAAAAGAAAAACATGGAAAAACAACTCGGGATGCAGATCTCACACCTAGCTCTCCCACTCCCAATAAAAGTTGCACAACACCATGCTGACACAACACGCGAACCAAGGGAATGGATCATACTTATAAGGTCTGCTACTTTTGATGAAAAGCATAGGAATACACACACAACTCATCAACTGTGACATGTGGAAGACGTCGCGAGCCCACTCCTACTATTAGGAGGGTAGGGAAAGATGGTAGACAACCTCTCATTCTCTTGCACGATTCCCAAACGGCCCAAAGAAACTCAGGGGACTTCCCCAGCCAAACCTCTACTTTCCACGTCGTGACCAAAATCACAATTTGTTCCTGGAACAGGGTCTCATGATTCCCTCCTTCAGAATACCCATATGATGAAACACCCAAGGATATCCAGTCACACATGTTTCACAGTCGGTTCATCAGAATTGAGACTCTCTTACACGCTCAAAAATTGGATGAGTCAACACCATTGACTGCAGAAGAGCCGTATCCTCCTTCTTCATCAAGGTCAGCTGTAGGGATGCCAACTGCTCTGGAACATCCCGCACTAGATGAGCCAGGGACTTCCTGCTAAGGGAACCTGCTACAACACTGCCATTTTCTAGAACATAGACTACCTCGAAATCATAGTCCTGAAGAAATTTCAACCAGCATCGTTGCCTCAGGTTTAAGTCTCTCTGGGTGAGGGCGCACCTGAGACACTGGTAGTCTGAGAAAACCACAAAGCGCTCTCCCAGAAGATAGCATCTCCACATTCTCCATGCAAGGACTACCACGACCAGCACCAAATAGTGAATCACGTAGTTCTATTTATGGGGTTCCCATCACCTCAACCTGTACTTGATAACGGTATCAAGATTGACGTTGAGCACATAATGTACCAAGGAATAGGGCTGGCAAGAAAACTCATCCAACCGCCAGAGGCTAGACATGGAAAGCACGTGGCATACCCCACGTGTCTTTTCTCCTCTTGGAAGGAGAGTAATCCCCAAAACAGGCACCCTTCCAAACCCACTAGTGGCAACTCAAGCAAAGGGAGTTCAAGAAGAAAAGTCCCACTAGCAAATCCAGAACCTGCTTTGACACTCCACCGCACAACCCCGCCATGAATACACATGTCATAGGGACTCATACACCACATCTAAATTCTATACTCTTTCGGTGGTACTGACTCTCCATCACAGTTTTGATCGCATCACAAAAATGCGTCTCAGTGGGGGGAAGAACCCCTCTTTCCTGTGCATTCAAAGCTACGTCAGACAAAACCAACACAGGGTTATACCGACGCCCAGCGTCACCCTCGGTAACCCCTCGAACAAGAAGTTAGACAAAAATAATACCCCACGTAGCATCTAACAAGTTCTACTAAGAACAATAGAAAAAGACACAGAGCATACCTCTCATCATCTCATGATTTGCAGGATTATAGACATCCGTAGCACACAGCCACCCACGGCCCCGTCCGTCAGCTCCCTGAGCCTGCCATGGGTTGCCTAGTGGTGGTGGAAGGACCTCGAAACGTCATCCACCAACCACAGTTCTTTATGCTTTTCTGCCAACACCACCTCCCTAGGGACCACCCTTTCCTCACATGGGAGTTCTCTAATCGCGACACTGCCTCTGTCGTGGCGGTGCATCTACCAACTAACTGAAAAAATCAGCACATTTTGTAGGTTAGTCTCATGCCACGCGACCTCGCGCATCACAATAAAAGCACTAGTCCATCCCTATGCTGTCTCAGTGCTCTACGCTATCCCCAACAATGTGCCTGAGTCTCATCAAGGGGAGACCACCGGTGCCAAGACCCTGCCAATTGACATCCCTCTGACCGAAATTTCTCTGTCCCCAGTGCCTGCTCCAGTACCCCGAGATGGGTGAGGATGCACAAGGGCACTACGCTGGCACAAATATCCTCTACAGAGCCCTCTCTCAAACTTATGTGCTCGGAATTTTCCATCATGGACCATGTCCAAAGAGTACCGAGTAAGTTCTATGAACCTAGTCACATACTCATCCACTGCCATCACTCCCCACTGAAGCTCCAGCAGCTCCTGAAACTGTATAATGAATAAGTAATAGGGGTAGTACTCCTCATGTAACAACTGCTAGAAGTTATCCCACAAGATTACCGACTCATCGTGCATATGAGTAACCCTGGATCTACTACGCCAAATTGCTTGGTGGAAAAATACTGGCTGTCAAACCCACCATCTAACCTGTTAGTGTCCGAACAAGCCTGAGGAGAAGAACCACTGACTCTAGCCAACCCTTCACTATATGAGGGTATGGATCACTGTGGAACCTCAACGATCTCTAATGATAGAACTCACGTAGCATGCCCAACCTACGATCATCATCGGACTTTGTTTCCAGTACTATCTACTACTCCACAGGTGGAGGTGTTACTGCCTATCCTCCTAGATAGAGGGTAATCGTATGATGGATCTTGAACTAAGGCCTCGTTTCTCACAGAGTCATCGTCACGAACCAGAGCTAGTATACTGGCTGTCTATCATCGTAGAGACATCCTGAATCCGATTAAGGATTATTGCGGTAAAATGAACATATATATAACAACAATAATGGGGAGCTGACTCAAGAAGGACAGTAAAAGACTCAATCCTATATGACGCATGAACCAGATTCGCTACAACAAGTGTCTCAGTGTGCCGAGTCGACAAGCGGGTTATCAGGGTCCTAGTGAATGGATATGTTGGCCACCGCACCATCACTGGACTCCCTGGCCTGAGATCCACTCTCGAGACACGTTGACACTATTTCCCCAAAACTCAACCAATTTGTTTTTAGGGACGTCCTAACAACGCCCCAAGGAACGAACCACCTATGATACTAGTTTTTCATGACCCGATCGGTACTGGGGCTCGAGCCGCAACTACCCCAAGCCCGCCTCTATAGGCCAGGGGCTGGCGACTAGCGCCGAAGGCACAAAAAAATGGGGGAGGCCTTTGCCTAAGAAACTGTACACACAAACATGCAGTTAACTCAATGAAAAAGTGCAGAGAAAAGAAATCAAGATACAACACTAAAAAAAGGGAAACCAACAAACATGCATCGAACTATAACTAGTACAAGTAAAGTGCTGAAAAGTAGACTGACAAGTAAACTGAACAGTAAAAGGGGAAAAACACGCACCCAACCAGAAACGTGTCACAACCCGGCAATAGGTAAAACAAAAGTAAACCGCTGGCGAGTCTCGCACCGGAAAGTCGTACTATGACCACTGAACACAGCCCAAGCTCCTGTGTCCTCTACGCTCCTCCATAGTCTCAACCGAACTGTCCATCATCTGCAAAGGCACACCAAGTGCGGGGAAATCCCAAGTAGGGGTGAGTATAAAGATACTAAATAGGATGCCCCGAAAGCTCGAGGGTGCAACAAAGGATATACTAAAATGGTGAGTAGTGGACAAAATAAAGAAAAGTGTTAGAGAAAAATAGTGAGAGTGCAGCTCAACCCAACAAAAGAAAAGGAAGTAGACTCATCTAATCAAAGAGAAGATGGACACGGAAAGTAGGTGGCATACCCCGCGTGTCTTTTCCCTTCATAGAAGAAGAGTAACAGAATCCAAGGAGTGAGAACAAAAGTAGGGTATATATATATATATAATCAATAAGAAAACCTGAATAAATGTGTAAGGGGATCTCCATCTCCAAGATCAGCCCAGGAAAAGTCGCCAACAGTTCTAAGGACATCCATCAATGATTCCCAACAATCCCGCACGTCATGCAACCTCATCACTAAACCATACAACCAAGAGTCCCACTGTAGTAACCATGAATAAAAGTAACTGACTAGACTCATAGAAAAGGGCTGAGTCTGATAGAAGTCGTCGGGTAACCCACTGCCCATCCCCGCTAGAGGGTAAACTCTATGGTTAACGGGTAACCCACTGCCCAGCCCCACTGGAGGGTAAACCCTAAAGTCAACGGGTAACCCAATGCCCAACCCCAGTGGAGGGTAAACCCCAATAGGTTTTCAGGTAACCCACTACCCAGCCCCACTGGAGGGTAAACCCTAAAGTCAACGGGTAACTCACTGCCCAGCCTCGTTGGAGGGTAAACCCTAAGGTCAATGGGTAACCCACTTCCCAGCCCTATTGGAGGGTAAACCCTAATGTCCACGGGTAACCCAATACCCAGCCCCACTAGAGGGTAAACCCGGAACTGGTCCGATAACTCCGCACTGCTCGTGCCATGACAGGGTGTCACTAACACCGCTATAGTGTGTAGGTTCAGAGTGCGTCAAAGGAACCTCCGACCAACGCCATTTCATGTTTTCAAATTTAATGAGATCTCGAAAGAGTCTCCACTCTCCCAAATATATTACACCGTTGTAATATTCATGAAAAAACATGCGAGATAGACTACTTAATCGCTGGAAATGGACTCCCGATGAAAACGTTATTCAACACCACTTTATGCTCATACGAAGTCGCATGGGGCCTGCACCTTGGTCCCAAAAAATGTTGGGCGAACTGCGCCATCGTGATGATCTAAAAAAACTATAAATAGACTATTCATACGACCCAAACGGACGTCTGATGAAAAAGTTACAGTACGCTGCACACTGCTTAAAAGACGGCCCGTGGGGCCCACACCTCAACTCTGAATTCAATGCTTGAAACCACCCCAGTCAACTTCGTCTTAATTCTAGGGTCACAACAGCACTGATGGTGCCTAAAACAGACTCTGTATGAGAAGCTTCAACTCCCTGCATTATGCAGATGGGGCCCTGTGGGGCCCACACCTCGATCCCGAAACACGCTACATAGATCGTACCATTGCGTTCCTTGTAGATAACCAAGAGGCGTAGGCTATTAATTTTCCCTAAACGGACTTATGAAGCAAAAGTTTTAAAAATGCAACATACGTTCAAAAGCCACCTTTTGGGGCCCACGCCTCAGGCCTGAATTTAGGAGAGCGGATTCCGCCATCGCAATCCCCTCAGAAGAACACTCAGAAATCAGGAATCAAACACCCCAAATGGATGTCGGGTGAAAATGTGACGTTATACCGTAAAACGTGTGAACTAGGCCCTATGAGGACCACACCTTGTCTCCAACCTGAACGCTTCAGAAATCATCTAAAAAAGTCCGCATGAAGAATGGGGTCACGCTGCTGGTGACAGCGCGTCACTCGGACATCCCAAGCAAGAGTTAGGTACGACGCAAGAATAATTAATTAATTGTTCGCATTAAGTGTTTCATGCCACCGAGCAATGAAACCAAACCGCAAAGGTTCCGAACCTACTTTTGAAGGACCGTATCAACTCCAGAACCATAGCACCTCTGACGACGCGTCGAACGAACATCCGGCTTGAAAATAAGTCCATTGTAAACTTTAATAATAATTTAAAATTATTAAAATAAGGTGTTCCTGGTCACCCACCTTCGGGCGTAGAAACCCAAAAATCATGAAACTCAAATAGAAAAGTCCGCCTCACCGACACGAACCCGTGGCAGCAGACGACGCTTCAAACGGACACACCGTTTAGAAGTTACAGCCCCCTGAAAGCAAGGGGCCCAACCAGGCCAGTTCACCCCGGCCAGCCCAGTCCGAACCACCGGCCTGCGGTCCGGCCGAGGGTCCAGTCTAGCTCGCTGAGGCCCGCTGGCCACGACCCGTCCAAAACCGCTGGACCCCTCGAGTCCAGCTCCTTCCAACGGACCGGCCAGTTGGCCGGTCTTTGTTCCGTACCGCACAGCAGGACCCATGTACCGCGGGTCGTTGTCCGCAGCACACCCCGAGGCGCTGACCTCGGGGTACTCCTTCGATCATGACGGGACGCCGCCGTCACCCTCACCTCTTGCAGCGCACCGCCGTGCCACCTTTGTCCTGTACCACACCGCCTCACGCCCCCTGGGTTCCCTGCTTCACCACGCCGACCGTCGCCTCGGCTCACCGCTCTACCTGCCGAGTGCACCGCCTGGCACCGGCCGCCCGTGCCGCTTGGTTCCTCCACCGTATCCCTTGAATCCACCTCACTCCACTGCCTCCGACTCAACTCCTCCCGGAGCTACCCTGTCCACGCCAGCCACACCCGACGTCGCCACCTCTTGCGAACCCCCGACCGCACCCGCTGCCTGACGCCTGACCTCCGGCCACCGCCCTTGCCGGAGCAAGGGCTTCCGTCAGCCATCACCACTGCTCCAGCGGTCCAATATCAAAATCGAACACGAGATAGGGATCCTCAGGATGAGGCCTTCACAGTGCCTGCCCCTGATCGATGATCCGAAATGATTTTGGCGCGTCCGAAAATTGGGATAAAGAATGCCAAGAACGAGAATTAAAAACGGGGATAGGATGATGGCCGTGTTCATTTGGCCATAGTCCTAATTCTAAAATTACAAAATTTAACGACGAAATTTGAAAAAACTCAAGAAATTGATGAAGGTTTGAAAATTAATTAGAAATCCTACCTCGAATCGGTTGTGCATCGTTGGCGACGCAACCATGACGATCCCGCTTCGATCCACCAAAGTCCCAGCGGAGATCACTCCTCGATCCGATGAAGAACGGAGAAGAACGACTAGAGAGATAAAGAGAGATAGAGAGAGAGAGTTTGGGTGTTAGAGAGAGAGAGTGAATTATAGTTTTCCTTAACCCTAAACACTTAAATTCTATTTAAAGGGATCGAACTCAACGCAGAATCCGAATTCACCGCGCCCTCTCATTTTATATCACGCCTAGGAAAACGCCCCATTTAGAACTCAATAGAAGTCTCAGATTTCGGTTCTGAGAGTTTGTTCGAAAGTTATTTGAAAATAATTCTAGTTATAAAAATCACTAAGTCATTATTTTTAAAATGATGATTTTTCCCCTAGGTGACATCTCTCGCAGCAGGCCTACGCCCGCAACTTTTATACCCCACCTAGGGTAAATGGCACGCTCCAGATGCAACCGTGCCATAGGATTTCTGATCCAAGATATCGTTTAGGATAAAACACAACCCCACCATGTGGACAATATAAAAACACTTAATATTTTTATAATGTTTATTTCGGGCACATCGAGCCTCGGAATCGCACGTCGTCTTAGCTTTTAAATCTGGAAATATATGTAGAAATATTCCAAAGTATTACAGGGAAAAAACCGGGTCTCTATGTGAATAATCCTCAATGTCATTCCACCTTCCTTGGATTCCTTAAGTTTCCCTTAATATTATTTTAACAAATTCATTTTATTCATCAAAAACATATTTTCTTCAAAAATGAATTTTATTTAACTTAATGTAATAAATACAATAATACATTTAAGTAAATTTTAAAAAATTTAATTCTAAAAAATTAACTTCAATTTTTAATTCAACATATATAAATTTTCTTATGGGAATTTTTTATAATTTTCTAAAAAGATTTTTTTTAAGGAATAGTGAAAACTACTGATTTTAATTATATTTTTCTTCTATTTACATGGTAAAATTATGTATTGAATTAGTTTTAAACATTGATTAGTTAAAATTTATTTATAATATTATAATTATGGTTTTTAAATTAATTTTTTACTTGAATTCAATATAAAAAATATAAAAATTTTCAATCACATTTTTCCGAAAAATTGTCTTATATTTTAATTTTCCGATTTAATTTTATATTAAATGATGAAATTTTTTTGATATGAATTTTTAAAAATAGATATATATTTTTTTTCATGATGTCAAAATTATGTAATTAAGTCCCCTTTATTTTTGGTAAATATGAATTGTAAACATGGTAAATTTTTGTTACCATAATTAAGGGTAAATCTGGTAATTAAGTTTAAAAATTATTTGGTATGGACTATAAAATTATCCCAAAACATGAAAATATTATTAAATTATTTACATTACACTATAACAACTAGGTATTGAAATTTAATTAGTTAATGGACACTTCTCCATGGAAATAGAGTAAATATTATTAAAAAAATTGAAAGTGAAAAAATATCACTCTCTTATATTTAACAGGATAATATTTTTCACATTGGGTAGATCAGGTGATATTTTTGATCATAAATATTGGTTTGTAACCTAATGTTTATTTTTTTCATATCAAGAAAATTTATTTATAATTTTTATTAAAAAATTAAAAACGTTAAATCTTTACAAAACACTGATGATGTAATTATTTTCCTAATGACAATATCAAGTAAATCATAGTAAAAATATTTAATGTAATCTAATTTAAGATAATTAATGTGATAAAAAAATTATAGAATAAATATCAATGTTAGGGATATAATAAAACCTTTTTTAGAAGTTATATTGTTATCTTCAAATTTCAAAATGTCAATGTAATGTAAAATGTCAAAATTGACGTTAATAATATATGAAAAAAAAATATTTTAATAAATTATAAAAAATTCATAATAATATTAAATTCATAAAAATTATTTTTACAAGGTTTAGAATGTTATCAGGGATCTATTTATGAGAATTTTGGAATTTTATAGTAACCATATGAACCTTCAAAGAGTAAAAATTCATGTTGTCGTAGTAAAAGTTAAAGGGATTAAATAAATGGTGAAAAGAGAAGATAATAGTATAACCATTACATAAACTTGTATACAAAATTATTAAAGTAATATTATTATACCTTTATAACCTTAATATCAAATCTTAGTGGTTTAGTGGACACTTTCATATGAAAATGACTTACAAATTATTTAAACTATGTATTTTTAAAAATGTCACTCTCTTTCTATTAAATATTTTATATGTGTCCACATAGGAAAAAATGAAGATATGAAATAACAAAAATATAGAAATTTATATTAATGAATTTATGATTTCATATAAATTTTGTTTACTTCTCACAAATTGTAAGACTACCTTAAATTATTTTTAAATGCTAAAACAATATTAATTTAATTAACCAAAAAATAAAATAAATTACATTTAAAATATTACATTTGGTATAATTTGAATGGTTTAATGTATGAAATTAATTTTATTGATCTTGTTGGAACTCACCTATTTTGATAATCCCAAATCATGTTTTGATAATCCCAAATCAAATTTTGATAATTCCAAATCATATTTTGAAAATTCCAAATCATATTTTGATAATCCCAAATCTTATTTTCATTTAATTAAAAACCATGTCTTCATTCTTTTCTAATTATGTTTCATTAACGTTTCCTATTCCTATAGAGTAATATTCATATAATTTCAATATCACTGCTTGATTGGTTAAGATTACAATGCAGAATTTATCTAAGTACAAAGGTCACCATTACAAGGTTACAGTTACAAGCTTACCGTTATAAGGTTACAGTTACAAACTTACCGTTAGAAGGTTACAATTACAGGCTTACCGTTACAAGGTTACAGTTAAAAGCTTATTGTTACAAGTTAACAGTTATAGGGTTACCGCTACAAGGTCACTGTTACAGGGTTACTACTACAAGGTCACCGCTATAGGTTTACTATGACAATGTCACCATTACATGGTTTCTGGTGTGAGCATACTGTTAAAGGTTACGGTTGGAGATTGTCGATGTGCACCTACTGTTGAAGCCTACCGATATGAAGGATACCATTACCAGTCTACCAATGCTTATTCTTCCATACATTTTCAATTTCTCAAATACTTTTCTAACGGTCATATTTGATAAAATAAATGCTCTCACATTAATTAATTCTGATTGTAACATTTCAGAAGACAATACCGTGGATATTACGAGGTACGAGAAAGCATGCACGTGATCTACTCATTCCCATTTTCGGACCTCAAATATAAAAAGGGAAGACAATGAAATAATAAAGATATATGGAAGGACACAAAAATAGAAGAACATATACATGGACACGAAGAAATGGTTGCATGAGAAGTGTGATAAAGCTTACTCGCCATATCGAAAAGCCGAACCATCCAGCACTAAGATCCTAAACCCATAAAGCATCATGAAGATAATTCTAGGATAAACTCATTTATACCTTCTATGCTTCATCAACTCTTGATCAACATCAGAAACAGAACACTGAAAGCTATAACCTGGAGTTGCGACACTCTGTTTTGGAAACAACTTCCAGAGATTGACTCAAACTTCAATGTTTCTCATTCCAAGGAGTCAAGAGTTGATCTGCAAACACATAGATCCTTCTAAACACTTTCTCATCATAAATACTCTATTTTTTTTCTTTCTTTTACATCTATAAGAAGTGTTTGTCACTATTTATATCACACATTGTCTCATGTGCTTGAACTGGATGATATTGAATATCCTCACACCAAAAATTTACTTATCTATATTTCCCACGTAGAACTTTGGAAGAGACCGTGTGTGGTCTGTATTGATTGTTTTTCCCACGAAGAATAGTGATAGAGGGTGTGTTCCCTAGAAAGTTTGTGAAAAATATTGTAAAGGCCGATATAGGCTGTGTATCATGTTTTAATATAAACTGCTTAGTGGCAGCTGATCACCAAGTGGAGAGGATTAGGTCTCGCCTTGAGACTAAACCTCTTGTTTACATTGTTGTGAAAACCCTCATATACTCTGTTTTGATTTTATCCACTGCTTATATTTTCTAAAACATAAAACTATTTTTTCTTACACTTTGATTTTTAGTTTTGGTTAGTGTGTGTATTTGTTTAATTCAGTAAAATTGTATCAAAAGTTTAATTGGTGTTGTACACTGATTCATCTAAGGATTAATAACCCTTTGAGAAACCTGTTTACTATTTTAACATTTAAATTTCTACTGCCTTAATTAACTGGGCCATTTTTAAATTAGGGGTTTTCTTAACCATAAATTTTTTAACAGAAATTTTAAAATTGGAACTCAATTCAACCCCATCTTGAGTATCCACTCTGACCAACATTTGGTATCAGAGGGACATTTTATCCATTGCGCAAATTCTTTTTAACTGTGATTTTAGTTGTATCTTAAAGATCTTAAAATTTCCGTTATATCTAAATTTTCAGTTCTTTAAATTATAAGTAATTATAGAAACTAGAGTTGAGGGTGCTGCTACTAACATGACACCTTTCTTTAATGGTAATAATTATGCTCAGTTGAAATTAAAAATGAAAATGTTTCTAGAGAGCATGGGACCTAAAATCTGGGATACAATTGAAGAGAAACATGTATTGTCTACTACTGCTAGAGACACATGGTCTCAGTTGACTAAAGCTACATATAATAATAACTATAAAGCAATAAATTCTATATACTGTTCTCTAGGTGATGAGGAATTTAGTAGAATATCTTCTTGTAAAACTGCATATGAAATTTGGGATACTTTAGCTATTTCTCGTGAAGGAACAAATAATATTAAAGAAATGAGATTAAATACTGACACTATTAAATATGATAACTTTAAAATGAAGCCTGATGAACTCATTTCGGACATGTATCTCAGGTTCAATGAAATAGTGAACACTATGAGTCTTCTTGGAAAACTAGTGGACAACAAGGAACAAATCATGAGACTGCTTCGATGCCTACCTGAAAGATGGAAGGGAACTACTGTTTCTATTCGAGAATCTTGTGACATAAGAAAACTACCAGTAAAGGAACTAATTGGAAAGCTTATGATGTATGAAGAAGAACTTAAGGTGAATTAAGAAGTAGATGAAGAACCAAGGAATGAATCTTTATCATTTAAGACTACTACCTCAAAGAACAAGGATAAAGAAAAAGTTCAAGCTCCTGTAGACACTTCCACAAGTGAAGAATCAGATAGTGATGAGGAGATGGATCATCTTGCTAGAATATTCTAAATGTTTTACCAAAATAAGATATTCTTTAGGAAGTAAAACTATAAGGGAAAGTATGATAGTAAAGGACAATGGAAGAAAGATAGAAAATGGAATGACAAATCAAATAAAATAATCTGTTATGAGTGAAAATTCAAAGGCCATGTGAAGGCAGACTGCCCCAAGATGAAATTTAGGAAGAAGTATAAAGATAAGGGAAAAGGTTATAAAAAGGATACAAAAGCTACTTGGAGTGCTTCAGAAGACATCTCTAGTGGATCTGATGCTTCTAATAGTGAACAGAAAAATCATGCCAACTTCTGCTTCATGACAGAAATATCCGAGGAAAATTGTCTCATGACTTCCTGTAGATCTCTGTGGTACTTTGAAAGTGGATGTTCAAGATATATTATAGGATACTATTCATGTTTCAAAATTCTGATTAAAGTTGATGGTGGATATGTCACATTCTGTGATAATGCTAAAGGGAAAATCATCGGCTTAGGCCAGATTGGTAACCATAATACTGTATTAATTTCAAAAGTACTTTTTGTTGATGGGTTAAAATACAATCTGCTATGTATTTCTCATTTGTGTGATGATGGTTTTAATTCACGTTTGAAAATGATGCATGTAATGTTTTTAATTCTAAAAATGATTTAATATTTTCTTCTCTCAGAAATGAGAATATATATGCTATTGATATGGATTCTTTAGCTAATAAAAATGTCTCTTGTTTAAATTCATTTCATAAGGAATCCCGGTTGTGGCACAGAAGACTAGGACACTGTAATTTTCACTCACTTAGCAAACTGACTAGGAAAGGTTTAGTTATAGACTTACGTAAATTGGAATTCCCTCTTAACAAAGTGTGTAATCCTTGTCAAAAGGGAAAACAACACAAAGTTTCTTTCAATATAATGAAAGATGATTCTGATTCTCAACTGCTTGAGTTGGTTTACATGGATTTGTTTGGACCATCAAGAGTTTCATGTTTAAACGGGAAGCACTATTTTAATTTTCTTGTAGATGATTTTTCTAGGTACACTTGGGTATACTTTCTGGCTAACAAAAGTGAAGCTTGTTCTTATTTTATCAAATATTCCAAGTATATAGAAAATATTAGTGGACTTAGGATCAAGACCCTTATAATTGATCATGGCTGTGAGTTTGAAAATCAAGAGTTTGAATATTATTGCTCACATAATGGATATAGTCACAACTTCTTTGTTCCTAGAACACCTCAAAAGAATAGATCTATGGAAAGAAGAAATAGGACTCTTAAAGATATTTCTAGGATATTTCTCAATGAATATGATTTTCCAATTTACTTTTAGGATGAATCTATTAATACATCTTGTTACATTATTAATAGAGTCTTGATTAGACCGATTCTTAAGAAGACCCCTTATGAGCTTTGGAACAATAGGAAGACTAAGGTTAATTACTATAGAGTTTTTGGTTGCAAAGTCTTTGTCCTTAACACTAAAGATAATCTTGATAAGTTTGCATCCAAAAGTGATGAAGGAATTTTCCTAGGTTACTCAATCTCGAGTAAATCCTATATAGTATTCAATAAGAAAACCAAATGTGTGGAAGAGTTAGTTCATGTCAAATTTGATGAGACTGATCCACATGAACCCAAAACCTCTCTTGAATATCTTAGGAAGATATGTTAATTCTGAACCTTAATGATAATGATAGTGAATCCCCTGTAAAAGTAAGTAGTTATGGGAATCTTCCAGAATCTGCACCTATTGAGTCTGAACCAATAGACAATCATGAGGAGTCTAGTTCAACTCTTTCTAGAGGTATTAGAACTCTCAAGAATCACCCTTTATATAATATAGTAGATGATTTAAATCGGGGAACACAAACTAGAGCTTCTCTCAGAAACCAGGTTGAACATCAAGCTTTTCTTTCACAGCTTGAACCTAAAAATATCAATGATGCAATCAATGATGAATTTTGGGTAATGGCTATGCAAGAAGAATTGAATCAGTTTGAGAGAAATAAGGTTTGGGAATTATTATACATACCTAAGGACACTTTGACAATAGGCACTAAATGGGTGTTTAGGAACAAAGTTGATGAGTTTGAAAATATAGTTAGAAACATGGCTAGGTTAGTTGCACAAGGGTATAGTCAAGAAGAAGGAATAGACTACAAGGAAACCCTCACTCCTGTAGCTAGACTAGAATCCATTAAGATACTACTTACTTATGCAGCTCATCTGAATTTCAAACTTTATCAAATAGATGTCAGAAGTGAATTTCTAAATAAATATATAATTGAAGATGTATTTTTTGAACAACCCCCTGGATTTACAAATCCCCATTTTACAAATTGTGTTTTTAAACTATATAAAGACTTATATGGTCTAAATCAAGCTCCAAGATCTTAGTATGATAGACTCAGTTCAATTCATATTTCAAATGGTTTTACAAAAGGGATAACATATCATACTCTCTTTATTAAAAGGATTTCCAAAGATGTTTTAATAGTACAAATTTATGTAGATGATATAATTTTTGGATATTCAAAACATTCTTTATGTATGGATTTTTTATCAATGATGCAAAATTAATTTTAAATGAGTTTAATGGGGGAACTAAAATGTTTCCTTGGATTTCAAATTTTTCAAAACAAAGATGGTATTATATTAAATCAAAATAAATATACTAAATATATTTTAAAACGTTTTGGTTTGGATAGTAGTAAAAGAAGTGATACACCTATGAGTACCACGTGAAAATTGGATGCTGATGAAACTGGAGAACCTGTGGATCAAACAAATTACAAAGGTATGATTGTGAGTCTACTTTATCTTAATTCTAGTAGACCTGATATTATGTTCAGTGTATACATGTGTGATTTAGTTCAAGATAATCCCAAAGAGTCTCATTTAAATGCTATTGAAAGGATTTTTAAATATCTCAAGAATACTATAAATTTAGGTCTATTTTATCCAAGAGGACAACCGTTTGATTTAATAAGTTATTCAGATGCTGACTTTTCTGGTTGCAAGTTATACAGAAAGAGAACCTCTGGAACATGTAACATTTTAGGCAAGTCACTAGTATCATGGTGTAGAAAGAACCAGAATTCTGTTGCATTATTAACTACAGAGGCTGAATATATAGCTGCTGGTAGTTGTTGTGATCAAATTCTGTGGATAAAACACACTTTACTAGACTAAGGATATCAATTCAAACATGTCTCTATAAACTGTGACAACACAAGTGCTATTAACATCTCTAAAAACCTAGTATCTATTGCTAGGAAAAAGCATATTGATGTAAGACATCACTTCTTGAGAGATCATTTTCAAAATGGTGATATCCCTCTTGAATTCATTGGTACTGAACACCAATTGGCTGACATATTCACAAAGCCTTTGAATTGTAAGTGGTTAAATTACATCAGACATGAGTTAGGTATGATAAACTGCTAACTTCTAGAACCTCACCATTAGAACCTCACTGTTAGAACCTCACTGTTAGAACCTGAATGTTAGAAACTCACTATTAGAAACTCACTATTAGGACCTCACCATTAGACCTTACAGATACCTCCTTACCGGTATACAATCAAAGTTCGGGACTTTGCGTTTTATGTTCTCTCAACCGAAATCTGAAACGTTTTTCTTCTATTATTTATTTATTTTATCTGTTTTATTTTTCGATCCCTAAATGATAAAAATAGAACACCGACCACATTTCGATTCACATAAAACCCTTCTCTGAACCTCTTGCTCTAAAATTTCAGAACCTAAACCTCTGCTGAAACCTTGAACCGCTCCAGATTAATGGATAGATTGAAGAGGCCATTGGTCAGTGATGAAGGAGACGTGACTGATCCGAAGAGACCTAGAGTTGACTCGAGTAGCAGAAGCCAGACTGTGGAAAAGGTACTGAACCCTCATTTATCCAAAAGGGAAATAGTAGATGAGAAGGAATTAAGTTCAGAGTGGCTGCTTTCGACTAGATATTTAGTGCTTAAGGCACTAGAATCTCAAGGCTAGGTTGAATGTTTTGAAAACAACAATGGACCCTATTACCCTAAATTGGTGAATGAGTTCTATGAGTATCTGAAGTTAGGAAAGTATGAGAACGAGAACTGGATGACTTCTAGAGTTAATGTAAGTTTCTCCTCTGTTGAGTGGACTGATTTTTTAAGGATTCCTCATGAAGGTATTTAGGAATATTAATCAAAAGTGCTTCCTCCGACTAGTGAGTTATTTTTCTATGAAGAAGCTTTAGATGAATTGAAAGGAATGGGAATTCCTAGGAAAGTCATTGCTGCTGAGATGGAAGGAGAGGATAAAATGCTTTTTAAAATTTTTTCAGCATGTGATAAGTCCCAGGAGAGGGTACTTCGCTATTTTGAAGTATTATGACATATTAATACTGTATTTTCTAAAGAATGGACATAAGATTATTCTATGTAGGCTATTGATGATTCAATTTGAAGACATGACCAAGCGTAGTTCCAAATCCAATGCCCTATTCCATGAAAAAATGATATCTCTTATGTTGAAAGTAAAAGGAGTTGCTGGAGATAAGGAAGAAATTGTTGTTGTACAAGATATCCATTGAATCACCAATGTGAATTTCAAGCTGATGAAGATTAACTAGAATCCATGGATGAGGAGATGGGTGAATGATGCATATAAGGTTTATGAAGAGTTTAATCTCGTGACTCATCCTAGTAGGACTAAGAATAATAGAGACCCTGGTTTTAAGCCTGATGAAGAAGAGCCTGCATACTCAGATGATGGAGAAGAAGTTGTTGTTGTGCAAGAAAGATAGGACTCTCCTCTAGATGACAGGAGTGACCCTGACCGTACCTCCAATCCTCAGGCGACTATTGTATCCTTTGGTGGGCCTATCCGACTAAGGAGAATGTCTAAAAGGGAAGATGTCCTATGGGACAGTGATAAGGAGACCAATGAAGAAGAAGGGGATGAAATTGTTTTAAGAGAAGTTAGAGATACCCCAGATGAGGATGATGACTCTAAATCAAGTCATGCTGACCTTGAGACAACTTCTGCTGAAAATGAAGAAGAGTGTCTGAGTCTTAGTCCTCTAATTGGACATACAGAAATGGTAGAAAGTGGAGCAGAAAAAGAATATGCTGATTCAGTTGAGGCTAGACTTGTCTTGCATGTAGTTTAAGATTCTGAGTTAGAAGTGGAAGTGGACCTTCTTGATGTTTCAGTTGAACAAGGAGGTCTGGTGGAAATGAATGTGGTCGATCAGGAGATTGCTCAGATTGAGGGGGAGGAACCTGCTGTTATGGGCTCAGTTGTTATTTTTCTTGAAATTTAAGGTTGTTCTGAGGACCCTGGATTTATGGTGTTGGGTCTAGACTATGATGAATCAGAATATGAGAGGCCTAACTGAAGACCCTCAGTGCCAAACCTCACTTTTTCCCTCCAGAAACCTCTTTCCCTGAAGAATTTATCAGAATTACATATCTTGAATCCCTGAAATCTGACCTGAAAAAATTGTCTAGGGATAGGTCCTCAGAGGTGTAAAAGGCTGTTTCTCTAGATCATGAGCACTTAGAATCTGACTTAGCAAAAATGCATGACATTATTCAATATACTCTGCTCCAGGAAGTAAGGAAATCTCAGAGTCAAATCAGTGAGTTGACAAAATCTATGGTTTTAGTGAAACAGTCTATTTCCAAACTAGATTCTTATATGGATTCAAGGAATCAGGTGGACAGATACCTTGCTTATGTCAAAAGTGTATTTCTGCAAATTTTCACAGTGTTTGAGGATTTTAAGAAATCTATGGAAACACATGTGAAAGGTCAAGATGATAATGTCAGAAGACTGATCTGTGGGCTGACAAAATATTTCAAGGATACAGTGGCCATCTCTTTAGCTCCTCTAGCTGCATCTACTTCCACTTTAGATTCTCCTCCAATTTACATTTAAGCTTTCAGGGCCATTGTTAGAGAATAAGTGGAAAAGTTCTCAGGTTACAGTTCCTCAGATTCTCAGGTCATTTCCATCACCCGAGAAAATTCATAATCTTGTGGGAAACAATTTAAGGGAAGCTGCTCAAGATCAAAAGTCCATCAAGGATCAAGTTGATTTCTACTAGAAATGGGTGTACACCAAACATAATATGGATGGTCACTTCAACTTGTTGTTGGAAAACTTAAGGATCCCACCTATTACTCAGGACTTTAAGGATCAGGTTAGCAGACTCAGAGAATTGACTCCTATTTGGAAAAATTCATGGAGAATAAGGATTATTTTATTTCTTCTATGGAGAGAGATGGCAATATCATTATGGACTTTATGAATCTTGCCTTGTCACTACTCCATGTGGAATGTACTCCAATCATATTTCCTCATGCTTTTCAGGCTTCTTCAGCTACTTCAGATTCAACCAGTGCTACTCCTTTGATGACTCCTACCCAGGCCATTAGAAGCTTGACCCCTTCGATTCCTCAGAGATCTACTCACTAAAGGTCTAATGATGCTTCTATTGTAGCTCCTCCAACCTTGATAATAGCCATACCTTAGCCTATCCCTCCACCTTCAGAACCTGCATCCTCAGCCACCAAAGAAAAAGCTCCTATGGGCATATCTGATGTGGATTGAGTGTGTTCTGTCTTAGTTGATAGGGATTGGTGTATCATTTTTTGTATACTATAATCATGTTTTATTAATAAAGATTCTCTCTTTTCACTTTTTTGTTGTTGTTATATACCATTTTTTAATCATAAAGCGGGATAAAATATTAAAGGGGAGAAATGGGGGAGAAGTTATTCTTTGTTCAATGACATTAGTAGATGTGTTTTAACTTGATTCAAAACTCTTAGCAAAGCCATAATTTGTGATTATCAAAAAGGGGGAGATTGTTGGAACTCACATGTTTTGATGATCCCAAATCACGTTTTGATAATCCCAAATCACATTTTGATAATTCCTAATCATATTTTGATAATTCCAAATCATATTTTGATAATCCCAAATCTTGTTTCCATTTAAGTAAGAACCGTGTCTTCATTCGTTGCTAATTATGTTTCATTAACGTTTCCTGTTCCTATAGAGTAATATTCATGTGCTTTCAATCTCACTGCTTGATTGGTTAAGAGTACAGTGCCGAATTTATCTAATTACAGTGGTCACCATTACAAGGTTATAGTTAGAAGCTTACCGTTAGAAGGTTATAGTTACAAGCTTACCGTTATATGGTTACAGTTACATGCTTACCGTTACAAGGTTACAATTACAAGCTAACCTTTACAATGTTACATTTACAGGGTTAATTCTACAAGGTCACTGTTACAGGATTACCTCTACAAGGTCACCATTACAGGTTTACCAAGACATGGTCACTATTACATGGTTATTGGTGTGAGCATACTGTTAAAGGTTATAGTTGGAGATTGCCGATGTGCACCTACTATTGAAGCCTACCGATATAAAGGCTACCGTTACCTGTCTACCAACGCTTATTCTTACATAATTTTTCAATTTCTAAAATACTTATCTAACGATAATATTTGATAAAATAAATGCTTTGACATTAATTAATGCTGATTGTAAATGTTTCAAGAGACAATACAGTGGACAGTATGAGGTACGAGAAATCACACACGTGATATACTCATTCCCATTGTCAGACCTCAAATATAATAAGGGAAGTCCACGAAATAAGAAAGATATATGGATGGACACAAAAATAGAAGAACATATACATGGACACAAAGAAAGGGTTGCATGAGAAGTGTGGTAAAGCTTACTTGCCAAATCAAAATGTCGAACCATCCCACACTAAGATCCTGAACCCACAAAGCTTCACAAAGATCATTCTGGGATAAACTCATTTCTGACTTCTATGATTCATCTACTCTTGATCAACATCAGAAATAGAACACTGAAAGCTAGAACCTGGAGTTGTGAAACTCTGTATTGGAAACAAATACAAGAGATTGACTCAAACTTCAACGTTTATCATTCCAAGGAGTCAAGAGTTGATCTACAAACACATAGAGCCTTCTATACTCTTTCTCATCATAACTGATCTATTGTGTTTATTTCTTTTATATCTTTGAGAAGTGTGTGTCATTGTTTATATCACACACTATCTCTTGTTCTTGAACTGGAGGATATTGAATATCCTCACTTAAAAATTCAACTTATCTGTATTTACAACGTATAACTGTGAAAGAGACCATGTGTGGTCTGTATTGTTTGTTTTTTCCCATGAAGAAGAGTGGTAGAGAGTGTGTTCCCTGGACAATTTGTGAAAACTATTGTAAAGAATGATACAAGCTATGTTTCAAGTTTTAATATAAACTGATTGGTGGCAGGTGATCACCAAGTGGAGAGGATTAGGTCTTGGCTAGAGACTGAGCCTCTTGTTTATATTGTTGTTAAAATCCTTATATACTATGTTTTGATTTTATCTGCAGCTTATATTTACTAAAACATAAAACTATTTTTTCTTACACTTTGATCATTAGTTTTGGTTAGTGTGTGTATTTGTTTAATTCAGTAAACTTGTTTCAAAAGTTTAATTTGTGTTCTAAACTGATTCATCTGAGGATTAATCACCCTTTGAGAAACCTTTTGACCATTTGAACATTTACATTTCTACTGCCTTAATTAACTAGGCCATTTTTAAATTGGGGATTTTCTTAACCACAAATTCTTTAACAGAAATTTTAAAATTGGAACTCAATTCACCCCCCTCTTGAGTATCCACTCCAACCAACAGATCTATATAACATATTATGGATGATTAACATCATTATATTCGAATTTACCCTTTTCCTTGATGTATTTACTGTGAATTTAAATAAATAGTTTCAAAAGTGACATTAATGATAATTTAACAAAATAATATGTTATGAAATTATTTAAAAATTACAAAAATAATTAAAAAAATAAAAAATTACTATTATAAGGTCACATATGGAATAATGTTACCATTTGTCGATAATTTACCCCATATAAGTAAATATTTACAATTTGTTTAATATTTGAAACATATTAACGTAGTTAAAATTAATATAGGTTAACCAAGGGTTAATCGAAATGATAAGGTTCAAAATAATCCAAAAAATTGCCTAAAAATTTATTTTTTGATAGTATTATATCATTTTGATATCATAATATCTAATAAATTTCACGTTGGTTGTATTTTTATAGAAACTTCTTTTATTATAAATTAATAGTTTGTTGAAATTCCAAAATTGCCCCTGGCCTTCATAATAAAAGGACACATCCTCCCTCAATTATTTAAAAAAATGATCCTTATATCTCAACCATGCCATGAAAATATATATTATCAACTTACCAATCAACATTTTAGATGTTCTTGTCTTCTCAAAAGAGCAAACCTAGGGCCCATTATTGGAGATCCAATTGAGACATTTTGATAAAGAGGTAATGACTCTAACTAATCACTTTATTTTACTACTCCTCATTACCTACCCTAAATATATTATTTTTATCATAAAATAATAACATAAGTATCCTCAATAAAATGAAATTTTTTATGATTATGAAAACACATTCATACATAATCTTTACCATCACGAATGAAGTATAAGTATTACTCGTGCGTACGTATAGCTTACCATCTCCATGTAGCGATGCAATTCATTTTTCATCACCATATTTTATTGATGGGTATTATGATGGTTTTAAAAAATATATTATATATATGATATAATTATTATTCTTTATATATGAATTATTTTGCTTCCAATACGTAAATAAAAAAACAAAAACAGCGTTCATGCATACGTATGACATACCGTATCCCTAAACGATGTAATTCATTTTATATTACTACTTCATATGAATTAATATAAATTTGTATACGATTATTATATATTATTTTTATACCATTATTTGAAATATTTAATTGAGGGGAATATGATAATATTATAAGGACCAAGAATTCTGAGTCAAAACAAGTTTGGAAAACAAAACAGCAATCCTCTATAATAGTGATTTCAAAAAATTATTAATAAATAGTAGGACACTGTAAATAAAAAATTTTAAGGTATAATAAATATATTATTATATAATATATTTATAATAAATACATATTTATTATAAATTATGATCCAATCTGACAAATAACAGCAAGACATGTGGTAAGGGATTTCCAAACTCTTTTTTCATTTACTGGGTTATATGTCTACTTCGTTGATTTTTTAATGCCATGGTTATGTGTGGAATAACTATTGATTTATTTATGTTTCATTTCCACTTATACTACAATGGATATAATTTTTTTACATTTAATAACCCCATTGGATAATTCTCACCTTGATGATAAGAACCATGTAATGGAAATATTAACACAATTTCAAATCATTGGGTTGAACTACCATTTCATTGATTATTTCATGATAAAACTATCTATAAAATGATTATTGATTAAGTTATATAGTATTAATTTGTCTTATTTTATGTTTATTTATAGATAATCTATAAAAATTTTTCATTTCATTAATGTTCACATCAATGATATGTTATTTTTAATGATTAATTTCACAAACTCTCCATTATTCGAGATTGTTTAAGTTTATGTATCCATTAAGAAAATTTTACCTTTCATGTCCATGTTTACTAAAAATGTTTTTTAAAATGTTTTTTAATATATACAATAATTATTTAAAATCACTTTTAAAAATTATTTATTTATTAAAAAAGGGTTTCAAAAGAATATTTTTTGTAGTTTTCCAAATGGGGTTATTTTTCAAAAAACTCCAAAATAAATGTTATTTAACTTTAAATTCCTAAACAAGATTCTCCCATTTATGATGTCATAATGTTTTAAGAAATAAATTAATATTTTACAATGTTTTATTCCTAGAATTTTTTTCCTTTATAATTTGTAAGGCTTTATAAAATAAATGATGATTTTTAAATAGAAAGGTTTTTTTCCTCAATAATTATTTCATGTTATCTTTGAAAACCATGTTTTATCTAAGATTACTTTATTTTATGTTACATATGATTTAATTTGGATATGGATCAAGGATATTATCCATATTCTCTCTATTTTTTTAGGTTTATGATGAAATTATGTTTATAAAATACATATATTTTTATGTGTTTTGATATAATTAATGGTTTATATTCTTGTGTTACACATAGGTATGAACATGTTATGATAGGTGAACCTGGATATCCCTCCAATGAATTGGGTAACATTTAGTCTTACATGATATCATGTTTGGGATAGGGTGTAAACCAGATTACTTTGTGGGACTTTTTCTACTATGTGATATAACCTTGGTAGTTATCCATGGCTCATGTTTTGTCATGTTATATGTTGTTTTGAGAATTTAATTTTTTTTATGCTCTCACAGATAATTTAATTCAATTATTTTATGAAACATTTGTCAGTAACAACCATTTATTATTGCATAAATCAAGATTTTCTTCATTAATATATGGGGTATAATTTTCACATATAATGTTTAGGATCATATACCCTTATGCTCATATTTTTCTTTCATATTATCATGGTTAGATTGATCCTATGATTACCCTAACTGAGCATTAGATATAACCATTTTATTTTGTTATTTTTTCTATATTGTGAGGAAATATATTAAATTACATTTTTTCTAGAAGTATTTCACATGTATTGTGTTGATGAAATAATTTGAAATAAGAAAATTTGGTTATAGAGGGAGATATTGTCTATATTTATAAATGTTGTTTTTATAATCCCAAGTTCACAAGTGTCCGTACTAATACTCTAAAACTCTAAACATAAATGATTCTTAGGTAAGAGATCCAGTATTTTATTTTGACATTGTATTTTTTTAATGAAAAAATGGGGTCACATTTATAAAGATTATGTATTTATAAGATGATCTATAAGTGCAGATTCTAGGCTACTACATTTGGTATCATAGAAAGGTTTATAAAATTTTAGAGAATGTGATATTTTCATAAGATTAATTAATATAATCACGGGAATATAATTTTATGGATGGTTATAATTCCAATCTCTTAAAAACCACTTTCTAGGTTCAGGTCATAAAATTTTAAGGTGAATAATGATATTTTAGAAAAATTTATTTTGGAGTTAATTAAGGATTAATGATTGTTTCATGATGAAAAAATTAATGTTATGAGATAAGATTCAAGGTTAGAACATGTTAAGGTTATTTTTAGGATGTTTCTCACATTTTTGGAATTTTTATAAGGACCTTATTAATATATTTTTAGATGGTAGAAAACTCGTAGACCATGTGAAAACCCATCAGGTCAATTATGGTAATTGGTTTTGAACCCACAACTAAAGTGTGAAAAGGGTGCATCACCTACCACTACACTATGTGAATTCCTGATTAGTATTTACTTAAATTTTTTGGCACGAGATATTATAAGAAAATGTTATGTTCATTTTGGGAAAAAATGTTTATCATATAGAGAACCATGGGATTATAAATTGATTTGATATTAAGTGATTAATATTATTTTAGTATACATTCACTATTTTGGGAACCCAATATGATCAAGGTAAATAAGAAACTATGAGATTTTGTTTGATGAAAAATTGTTGAATTATATTTTTTAAGAATTTATTATTTTATTGTAGATTTATAGAGACTCTTTTTATTTATGAAAATGGTTAGTGTGTCCTGAGGATTATTAAAGAAATTAAATTTTTATATGGGATATTAAGGGAAACTAATGTTAATAATAGATAATTGTTAATTTTTTATTAGAATACTATTCAATGAAATCCATATAATTTTTGTGATTCAATCTTAGTTTAGATATTTTTTTGATAAATTTTATGGTTAGTTATTTATTTAATGATCTAATTAGATATCTGGGTATTACTGTTGAATTTTGGGGATCAAAATAGTTTAGAATCATATAATGGTTTATTATTTCTTGAGAATTATATTATCTTGTACTGAACATATTGGTTTTGGTGAATGTTTGAAAATAGGATAAATAGATGTTTCATCTTTTTGGGATTATGTGACGTATTGGAAGTTAATTATTTTGATTTAAGCATGTAAAATTCATCTTGAATACTTAGTGTTTTGAAAAAAATAGATTATTTTGGAAATTGATTAAAGGATGAGGATCTAATTTTCAAGTAAGTATGTTTCCGGATTTTATTCATATATATGATAAGGGAATTCATGAACTCTAGGAAAATAATCTTGAAATGAAATAGTTAAATAAAAACGTTAGCCATTTACATTTCTAACATTTAAATAAATGGCCTTTTAACCCATCACATATTTATGGTTTTGTGTTACTTAAACATTACAATGGCCATGTTATATATTTTTCTCCATTAGAACAAGAAAGTAAAAATTCTCAAATGTATCGATGGATTTATGAAATATATTATGGTAGTACTCATTGATAATTTTATAATTAATTAATTTTAAATAATAATTCTATTTTGGTAATGTCATTTTATTAATCAAAAATATATTTTATTCAAAAAAGAATTTTAAATATTATTAATAAAAAATAATTTTATTAATTTAGGATGATTTTTTAAAATATATTGGATAAAATGAACTCCATTTTTGAAATTATAATATCAAAATTTTCTTACGGGGGTATGGTGATAATTTTATGAAATTTTTTATTTTTCAATGATTAGTGAAAAATACCGATTTTTATTATATTTTTCAAGTATTTATAAGGTCAAATTATGTTTTGAATTAGTTTAAAATTTATATTTGTTAATTTTTTAGATCATCATAAATATTATTTTTAATTTAATTTTATACTTTAATTTATTATACAATCATTTTAAATGTAAAAATCACATATTTCTAAAAAACTATTATTCGTTTCCTTTTGCTGATTTAATTATGAAATGATTACTAAAATCTTTTTGCTTTTAATTTTTAAATATGTGTTACATATTTTTATTCATGGTGTATAACTTAATTAAATAGTTCCCTTTTTTCAATATTAATAGTGACCTCTGGAAATTATTTTTTACCACTGTTAAGGGTAAATCAGGTTACTATTGATGAAAATTATATGATGAGGAATATAAAATTACCCTAAAAAATGAAAAAATATTATTGGAAGAATTTAATTTGAACCATCCCAAATAAGGTTAAAACATGAATTATTTTGATGAACACATTCCACATAAAATGAAATAGACTTTATTAAAACCAATGAAAGCGAATACACGTTAGACACTTATTTTTAATAAGAAAACTATTTTTAATATAGGGAAAACTATGTGTTACCATAGATTATAAATAATATTTTGAAAAATAATTTATTCTCTACATCAAGTTAATTTATTTATAATTATTAGTGAATAAATATTTACCTCAAATTTTTACACAATGCAAATGGATTAATTTTTTTATTGATGAAAATATCAAGTAATTGTTATTGAAAATATTAAAATAAATATAATTTTTGATAATTATTGATATAAATATATTTTATAGATCTTATCCACATCATAGATATATAAATAAATATTTTATGGATGTTATATTTTTATATTTATATTTTTAAAAGTCAAAGTAATGAATAATGTCAAAATTGAGATGAATAATTTGTTAAATAATTAATATTTTAATAAATGATATAAAATTACTAAAAATATTCAATTCATACAATTTTTTTATTTGGTTAAAATTTCATCAATGATCAATATATGAGTATTTTGTCATTTTATAGTATCGATATGAACACTAAAAGAATAAAAAGAGACGTAGTTATAGTAAGAGTTAAAGGGATTCAATACTGGTTATAAACAAAAGATAAAAGTATAACCACAACCTAAAATTGTCCAAAAATGTTATTAAATTAATTTTCTTAGACCCTAATAACCTTAGGATATAATTTTTGTGGTTTAATGGAAAATTGTATATGTAAATGACTTAAATAATACTTAAATCATAGAAAGTTACAAAATGTTATTCTATTTGTATTTAATATATTTTATCTGTACACATAGGTAAAAATGACAATAAGAATGAAAT
Source organism: Viscum album (assembly GCA_963277665.1). Taxonomy (NCBI): domain Eukaryota; kingdom Viridiplantae; phylum Streptophyta; class Magnoliopsida; order Santalales; family Viscaceae; genus Viscum; species Viscum album. Next base: position 978,057,126 of record OY728133.1, read on the forward strand.
AATGAATATATTGGACTTATTGAATTTTATTAATTATATAATTTTAATTTTAATTTTTATAAATTATATTATTACTTTAAATTCTTGTGAAATTCTAATAAAATATGGATGTAATTAACAAGAAAATAAAGTAAATTACACTGAATATATTTATTTTGGTATAATTTGAATTATTTAATGTCTGAAATGAATTTTTTAGACCTATATTGCATATTATAGAGGTTTTAAAACATCATGTTCTAATTTTCCATTTTTCCTGATGTATTAAAATTCAATGTAAATGAATATAGACAAAATAGATATTGATGATATTTTATCAAAATAATATTATTTAAAATTATTTAAAAATCATTAAAATAATTAAAAAATAAAAATATATTTTCACGAGGTATAAAATTTTATAAATATATCATTTAGGATGATTTTACATGACATATATATAAAATTAGAATGAGATTTGTATTAAAAATGTTATAACCTTAGTTAAAATCAAAATAGGTTAACTACAGGTTAATCAAAATGATAAGTTGTAAAATAATACCAAAAAATGACGAAAATATATTCTTTTGATTATATTCAATCCTTATAATATCTTATTTCAGAATCCATGTCTATTTGGTTGTATTTTGATTGAAAATTAATTTATTATAAATGTATATTTCGAGAAATTCTAAAAGCCCCACTCACCTCCATTATATAAGGACACATCCTCCCTCAGTTATTTATGAAAAAATGAGCCCTATAGTTATTCCATCACATGAAAAATTCATTTAGACACATCCCTAGACACATTACATAGGTTATGGTCTCCTCAAAAGACCAAACATAGAGTACTTTAAAGGATTTCCAAAGGAGACAGTTTTAAGAAGAGGTAATCAACATAACCGATCACATTTATTTTATAAAAATCCCTACCTCCAATAAATCTATGAATTTAATAATAAATTAACAAATTAAGTGTCTGAAATGTTGTGATCTTTTTTTATTATTATGAAAAAACCATTATAAACCCTCTTTTCCATCAATAAATAAGTGAATGTATCGCTCGTTTCTATGTATGGCTTACCATCTTCAAGTAGAATTAAAAATAATTTTTTATCAAAGAAATTATAAATGGGTATTATTATGTTTTTAATGAATATATATGATATATATGATATAATAAATATTCTATAAATATTAAATTCTAATATTTCATTACATAAATCAAAAAATGAAAACATGGTTCATGCATAAACATAACCAACTGTCTCCATGAATGGTGTAATTCCTTTTATATTTATAAATTCTATGAAAAAATATAAATATGCCTATAATTATTACATATGAAATTTATACCTTCATTCAAAATCAGTAAATTATAAGGCCATGATCAAGGCATATGGACCAAGAATTATGAATCAAAACAATATGGGAAAACAAAGCAGTAATCACCCCGAAGAAGAAATACAATGGAAACCTGTAGGTGGGGGTAGAAGAACGTCGAGATGCGGAAGGGTGTGGATGTAAGAGGCAATGGAAAGGGAACCAGGTCTAAAGTCAATGCGGATTTGTATAGAAAGAGTGTTCAGGTTAACAAGGCATCATGTGTTTTCCATAGTGATTGTGGTAAGATTATGAATATGGTTGATGATGGGTCCTTTCATGGTTATGAATGATATAGTAAAGATACTTCTAAGAATATTGTTAGTATAGGTTTAGGTGATGTAGTGAAGAAAAATAAAGTTAAGGTATTTCCTCCTGATCCTAGTGCATCTGGAATTTTTAAAGGCTAAGGAACCATATTGAAATTCTCTATAGGGACACTAAGATTATAGGGGGTCAAAATGCTATTGAAATGGTAGATGAATCTCTTGATATGTACAATGATAATGATCAGGCTCCCAGTGAAACTATTGTAGTTTATGTTTCCAATTCTTAGGGTGATGTGATCCCAAATTCATGCACTTATTCTATGGTTGTGTGTGTTGGAAGTAGTAACAGTACTGAAAGTGTGATACAACAGACTTGAGAGGGTAATTGGGTGGATGGTTAGTAGTAGAAGTAGCCAAATCATGGTGAAAGAAGGTAGTTGAATTCCAAATAGGGAACTAATATGAGGAGGACCTTTCCCTGTCTGAACTTAAATAACTACTTTGATAGTCTGAGTAATGATAGAGGTATTTAAGACAAAACCATTTTCCCTCAGATGTTGAGTCAGGTGGTGAAGGCCAACCCTCAAATAAAAAAATTATAGGGGGTCTAGTAAAGGCTTTCATAGTTCATTTAGGTAGAAATTAAATTTTGAAAACAGGGATATGAGGAGATTCATTTTTACCAAAAATCATAAATCAAAAGGTTACAAAGACTACTCATATCATCCTAGGCCAATGGAGACATGGTAACCCAAAAAATATGAGTAATCAAATGAAGTAAAGGTCTAAACAATGGATAGTTGGGAGGGTCTGTAAGTATGAGAAATCAGATCCCAAAATCTTGACAAGGATGTTACTTCAGTAAAGGGTTTCCCAGATGGCATGGGGACCCCCCCATGGGGATGCAGACAATATGTTAGAGGATCAAAAATTGTAGGCACTAATACAATATGAGGATGTGGTGCTGGTGAAGGAGGATGATCTCCCTCCTAACCATGAGCATGGGACAGAACAACATGAATCTGGTGA